>OX493392.1:19946588-21196588 GCA_950371165.1 Lacanobia oleracea | reverse complement strand
GAGAAACCAAGCGGAAACTGGAATCCTATTCATTAACGAATATTTGGTTACCGCGATTAAATTAATTGAAGACAGAAATACAGATATGGTTAACAATGTTGATGCACGTGTTGTTTTAAATTCAGATTTTACCGGCATTCTGATATCTGTATCATAAGATTTTACATACTTGGTCAGAGACAGTTTTGTCGAAAACTAACATTCTAGAGTTCTAGACTCTACACTATTATATTAGAGAAAATGTCATAACTTAGAGCTATATGATTTGGCGATATGCGAAGATCTGCGAATCCTGTGGAGCAATAGACGCCTTGATAATCCCTAACCTACATTCGCCACAAAACTACCTAAGTACGCAATTCGTAAATCGTCCTATATCGTCAGAAGCTTTGTTCTCTTCGTACAGACTAGGTTTACGATTGTTGAATCGTATGTGACTGGACTGTCAACTAATTTTAGCAGACATGAGTGGTGACGAGTGTTGTCGGAGAATTGGCCGCCAGGCCAGGGCGTGACATCGTGTAGTAAACATTATATTATTTAGTTGTGGGTATACCTTGAGTTCTAGGCAAAATGACATTCTACCAACGATAATGATGGTGAAGAGTCTTAAATATTTGAGATTGACCATGTGACATTGCAGTATCGCAGTCATGTCTATCCCATTAATCTTTATGCCTTTGTCTTAAAGAAATAAACTGTGTGGCTCTAAGCTAGACATAGCGCCTCTTATAAAGTTATGACTTATGATGACACAGCACAGCTTATCTCATTCCCAGAGATTGGCTTCATTTGTTTTAGAATCTGCTTTCACGGGGACAGCAATTAAACGAGCAAAGACAATAGCTAGTTGTATAAGTTATATATGCTTTCTTGTAAATCTTCATTGTCGTCCATTTTTATTACCATGATTCTCTCATAAGTTATCATTAGCTAAGCATTATGACTCGGATCTCATCCTAGCGTCAGCTTTCCTACGGAACAGCGTGAAAACAATCATGCTAATACCTAACTTATTAGCATTTTCTCGTGGCTGGCACATTCACCCCTGTAATACAATATGTGATTTATTCTCACACTGGTGATGCGTATTGTGTAACATTTACAGAACAAAAACAGGGTACGTTAACCTGACATCAAGTGCCTATCGCAGATAACATCACGGATTCGTTACACTGATTATTATGAAAATAACATCATTGTAGCAAAAAGTCCGTAGCTATGTGTCTAACTGCAAATTATGTTCAATGTTAGCTAGATATTTGATACTCGTAGTTGTTAATAAAGCTTGGCCTACGACGGCCTCCTAAGCCTTCGTAAAAGTCAAAGCCAGTTCGTTATCTTTACTATAGTCATGATACACTGACTTTTGCAATGAAGTGTAATCAAACGTCGGGCATCTTCGGTATGTCTATAATCATACTATCGATTGCTATTGAAATCATAACTCCATTAGCACTGCTTGATGTGCCAAAACATTTCCCTAGTTTCCTTTACTCAATTATCTCTGTGTTTAATCTTGCACCAATGTTTATTGATGCAGTGTCACCGATATTTAGAGTATTATTGTGTGTGACGCGATGCCCTATTTCAATTTAATCTGTGTCTGATATTTGGATGCGGTCCAATACCCTTCATTGCCGAGGAACCATGGGCCTTTGAAAGTTCACACACGCGTGAAAAGTTTAACTAGAACGTAATTTTCAGCTTTTCTATCGGTGGTTGCCTCATGATATTAGGCTGAAATGTTTTCTACTAAAGTGCTCACTGAACTCGTATAATCTAATGGTTCGCATCGTCTTGTCCTTAGTATTCATTTTAATAGTTATAGAGATCAGGAGCTCACAAGTTTACACAAAAACCTCATTTATGCTCGTTTTCTGAGGTACTTTATCGGTCGTTTGTAAGCAATGGCGTTGTTACAAAAACTGTCAGCGGACAGACCGATAAATAACCTGAGAAACCAGATTTACCCAGCCACTCTGAAATTTCTCCAGCTTCTTATTACTTCAACTATTAGCTGTTGTCATGTAACAAAAACGACTGATATATTGTATTGTATGTACGAAGCAGTACGTAACTGCAAAACGAACTGTAGTACCTTTCATGAAAAAGATCCTAGTTAGGTTCCCTATAAAACTATTCCGAGCTAACAAGCTGGAACAAGGCTAATCTATATAGCTAAGTCTATCCGACATCGGATGCTCTGTGTGGGATAACAGCAGGGGTGGGATGGAGGTACGCTACATGACACACTTTTGCTGGCTTTTGTTACTATAATAGATAGCTAGGCATAGAGGGTGGGGGTGCTATTATAGAAGACACCCATTATGAGAAGGCTTAGAAACTAAAGTGATGCTGCGACACAGTGCTACATACACACCTATATTTCAACATATATTGTGAGGGTTGTTTGCAAACTGCTCTGCTATTTCTGCAAGGTTTTCACCCAGATTCATGAAATCAATTTGCGTGTTATTTGAAAAAATTCAAATAAGTTTAAACTTTATTCGCTTCAAAGGAAATGCTTATAATCAGTTAGAAAACTACCCAATTAATTTGTTGTCTTATTGAACTATCATTATGATGCGGGTTATGTAGGTAACCAAAACGATACCCTCAAATAAGTTACTGGACTCCTAAACCCAATTTCTCCAAACGATTTGACGTGTATAACTTAATTACACAACTAAGGAATGCTTGCAATAAACATAAAGTGGCAAATATCAATCGACATAATAGGCGGGTCGTTCGATTGACAAATGGTGGCTAATAGGTCGATCAATCTTAGTTATGAGCTCGGCCTGGCATGCCGTTGTACCTATTATGAGCATTGTATTGAGGAGCATGCAATGTGTTGGATACTTTTAATCATCATTAATCTTTAGGCCTTCATGGTGTACCAACAGCCATAAAGTGGTATGAAAATACCTATAGAGGAAGAATATATAAGTGACTCCTGGGAAATATAAGGTATAGCTTCAATTTATTGCTAAGATTGCGTTTTTAAACCGACAGTTTAAATCGCGCGAAAACGGACTGCGTATCTTCCACTGGTCAAGAACTATCCTAAATCAAAGACATAAGGTTGCATTTTCGTTGTCATAACAGCAGTGACGTCACTAAACGCTGATTGTTGTTTTTTAATACGTTCCGTTTCATTGATAAATATCGAAATTAACTAAAATAAAAACGTTGCAATGGCCTTTATTTTATACTTTTTTCATCATTTTAAAAACAACATTCTCATAAATTCTGTATTAGCGTCTTCCCTATTGCGTTATGGCGTTCACGGAATTACGATTCAGTAGGTACACTGGTGAAGTTTTGCCTGAAAAGAATAGAAGAAAAACTTTTCTGTTTTTCCACTGATATTTTTTTCAGTAACATCTTTCAAATAACTATTAAATCATGTCGATTTTTGATAATATTCAAATAAGTACGTACCTTTTTGCATTTTAAACCATAATCATCATCATCATCATCTGCCTAGCCTTTTCCCAACTATATTGGGGTCGGCTTCCAGTCAAACCGGATTCAGCTGAATACCAGTGCTTTACGTGGAGCGGCTGCCTACCAGACCTCCACAACCCATTAACTGGGTAACTCGATACATCTAGGCAAGACTGGAGTCAGATTTACTGGCTTCTGACAATCCGTAACGACTGCCAAAGATCTACAAATGACAGCCGGGACCAACGGCTTAACGTGCTTTCCGAGGCACGAAGGAAACTCGTTATGTTAAGACGGTCACCCATCCACAGACCAACCTTGGCAAGCGTTGCTTAACCTTCAAGATCGACCCGTGCGGCTGTTATTATTTAGCCACGAGCTCCTCACTACATTTTAAACCATAATAATCTCTCAAATTAGTACCTCTACTATGACCATGATCTGCAGATTAATCAGCATTTACAGCTACATCTCCTTGAAATGATCCACTGAGAGACCTAATCTTGATCTGCCATCATTCTCGTAAAGATCCCGACCCGGGCTAGCGCCCTATGAATCAGAGCAATATTAATTAGTTAGGGCAGGGGTCAGGTTTAGAACTCCAGACATGCAGATAGTATAATACTACGTTTAAAAACAGCATTAAAATATTGGACAAGCTCCCGGTTTCTATCGCATCTAAAGAAAACATAGTTTTTCTTGTCGTTGTTTCCTTTTATCCTACAACAATTTGCTTCCAAGAAATTAGTTTACTAAACGTGTGTTATAATTGAGTAAGTACCATAACAAAAATCTTATAAAACCACAATTTAATTAAATAAGTAAGAAGGAGAACTAAGAATGATTAACTAATATACATATAAAGCTGAAGAGTTTGTTTGTTTGTTTGCTTGAACGCGCTAATCTCAGTAACTACTGGTCCCATTTGAAAAGTTCTTTCAGTGTCAGATAGCTTATTTATCGAGGAAAGCACGAACGCAATGTCACGCTAAGACCAATAGGAGCGAAGCAGACGAAGTTGCGCGGGTCAAATAGTGTTCATATAAAAATACTTTCCTAACGAAACAAGAGATAAAAATACAACCGACTTTCAAAATCAAAACACTACAAGGTAAAAAATAACTTCGGAAGAAAGAAAAAAAACTTTAATTTCTGAAGTCGGTGTTTTTTGTTATTTTTTCGTTTTTTGACACCGACTTCCGAAATTAAAGTTTTTTTCTTTCTTCCGAAGTTATTTTGTTCCTTGTACTGTTTTGTTTTTGGAAGACGGTTGTATTTTTATAAAAAAGTTTTTTATTTTTCACTTTTTAGTGGTACCTACCTAGGTACCTGCGTACTCATTAACAGCGTACCGGCGCAATGTTATGTTAAGAACTGGTGTAAACACTAAAAAAACATGCGATTTCAGCAATCCCGATCCCTTTGCTATCATTTATTGAAGAGTTCCGTTGCCTACCTCCGAAGTTCTTCGTCAGATCTTCACCAAATTGAAACGGGTCCAGGAAAATACTCTTTCAAACAAAAAAAGAATCATCCAAATCGGCTGACAAGTGGCTAAAGTATCGCTGAACAAACATTTTTCATGGGATCTCATCATCAGATCCTAAATTATACCTTTTATCATCAGCTGAGCAACATGAGATGATGATTACCAGGCACAAATATCTGAATTGCGTTAGAAAGTTCATGAAAAACATTGTATGTGCCTATAAAATTTGAGGGTTGCCCTCGATTTTCGTAGGATCCCATCATCAGATTCTGATATGGTGACAATGGGACCAATCGAGAAGTATACCCGTTTCAGATGAAAAATTAAAAAAAAAAAAATTGTTTTGTTTTTCAAATCGTTTCGTAAATGACGGAGTTATGAGGTAACAAAATAAAACTAAAAAATAAAATAAAAATACAACCGAATTGAGAACCTCCTCCTTTTTTTGAAGTCGGTTAAAAATAAAACGGAAGGGACTATAGGAAACAAGAGAGCATCTTTATGTTTTGATAAACTACCACATCAGCAAAGATAATGACGAGTAATGTACATAAATAAAACATCTCAGAACATGTACCTTCTAGGTACGAACGTGATCGTGGTACATGGTAATCTTTTTTTAATGTCTGGTATGATCCATGGATGGACCGTTCGTCACCACGTTGTACCGGGAACGTGAACGGGATAAATTATATTAATTTTATAAGTTAGTTAAAAATGACGCGTCAATCTTTTTATCAATTTCACCTAGACGAGACCGGTGTTTCCTAGCTGACAACTAGGATTGCCAACTTTAAAAAAAAAAGTAAGTATCAAATTATTTGGACAGGTTAAAAAAAAGTATTTGAGAGAAAAGTATTTTTCGAACACGCAATTTTTTTATTTTTTTTTAGTGTGCAAGCGTTTGTGCCAGCCTATTTTCTATTTACTGTTTTTTTGCTTGTACCTAGAGTAGTGCGATGATCCGAATAATCGGATTTGTACTTTCAGGTATTACCGCCTACAAACAAATAATACCTACTCATACAAACATACATTTTTTCTCTGTATAATACCAGTTTAGATTTTCTTTGGATCTCTACTAGTCTTACTGACTCTGAATGTACCCCATCTCAATCCTTATTTAATCTTAAAAGATAGGCATTTGTTAGTACCATTTCAAAATGTATAAAATCAACTTCATTTTCCAAAGCTAACATAGCTTTGTTAGGAAGTTCAATTCGTTCGGTAGGTACCTAAATAATAGATAATCATTTTAATCGTGTGTCTGTCTGTTACCTTACAGCTGGTTTTGATAAATAGTTCATCATTACCCATATGACTCTTTCGTAGTAAAAGTATATTAATATAAAAATAAAGTAGGATTCGTTTTTATAAAGTACTAGTTGACCCGCGCAACTTCGTCTGCTCCGCTCTTAGCGTGATGATATAGGAGCCTATAGCCTTCGTCGATAAATGGGCTATCTAACACTGAAAGAATTTTAGGGTTCGAACAAAAAACGGAACCCTTTATAGGATCACTCGGGTGTCCGTCTGTCTGTCCGTCTGTCACAGCCACTTTTCTCAGGATCCACTGGACCGATTCTGCTGAAATTTGGTACACATATGAATCTCTGAGACCCAAATACGGAAGCGTTACGAAAATCAAATAAAAAAATGAAGAATATCGTGTAACATATCAAACGAAAGAACTTACTGTGAGGGTTTTAATTATATTTTTTTCATAATTTTAAAATTAATGGTTTTGAAGTTATTCAAGAAATTAGACAAAAAATAATCTTCCCCTTATCTTCGAAACTACTGATCTTTACCTATAAATTACAGGAAAATCTATAAGAATTATCTATACTAATACCTATATAAAGCTGAAGAGTTTGTTTGTTTACTTGAACGCGCTAATCTCAGGAACTACTGGTCCGATTTGAAAAATTATTTCTGTGTTAGATAGCCCATTTATCGAGGAAGGCTATAGGCTACATAATTATCATTACGCTAAGACCAATAGGAGCTGAGCAGTAATGAAAATTGTTACGCAAACGAAGTTGCGCGGGTCAACTAGTGATAAAATAACATTGTTAAAAAAAAGAAATTGGTTCGGAACCCTTTGCTCGCGAGTCCGACTCACACTTGGCCAGGTTTTTTTTTAAATCGGTACAGTAGTTCCTGAGATTAGCGCGTTCAAGCAAACAAACAATCAAATAAACTCTTCAGCTTTGTATATTAGTATAGATGATTGAAGAAAAAAGAAATGACAAAGTAAATAAACAGGCGAATAGCCCAAGGATGGAGAAAATACTGGTTCCTGAAGGAAACAGTAAAAAGTAAAGATCTAGGCAATCACATAAAAAAGAAAACATTCGAGACCTGTGTTCTAAGAGTTCTTACTTATGGCTGCGAAACTTGGTCAATAACACTTCACCACAGGGAAAGACTAACAAAATGCCAACGTGCCATGGACAGAAGCATGCTAGGGTTAAAAATCAAAGACAGAGTCAGGAACGTAGACATAAGAATAAGAACAAAACTCACAGACATTCTTACCCGGATAGACGCCCAAAAATGGAGATGGGCTGGACATATGCTACGCCACCCCAATAACAAATGGAGCAAGCAAGTCACCCTCTGGCAACCAAGAGACGGCAAAAGAGGTAGGGGTCGTCAAGTCAGGAGATGGGAAGATGACTTGAAATAGACAGCGGGACCATTCTGGCTGAGAGTAGCAAGGGACAGGACCCATTGGAAGGAATTGGAGGAGGCCTATGCCAAAAGGCACACCGAACTTAGGAACCTCTTGTAACCCTATGTTTAGGAATAAAATGCTATTATTATTATTATATAGATGATTGGCAACTCTACTGACAACCCTAAGTTTGTTACGATGTTTCTTACACCGAAACAAACTCAGATGACAAAGTTTCTTTTATAGTCCGCTCAAATCACATGAGGACCATGTAAGTTAATGTCTGAACTGGTCTTTTGAGGAAAGCTCCACACAGTTTTGAGTACCTAGACGTGTCCAAACAGTGTCCAAAAGTTGCGGAACATGCTGTGAGTACGGAGTTATTCTTTGATTTTGTTTTAGACGACATGCTAGTAGGTACGCCCGGATGCATTGATGTAATATGGGACTAAAAATAGAAGACCCATTTAAAAAAAACCGGACTTGTGCGAGTCGGACTCGCCCACCGAGGGTTCTTTACAAATTTGTAGGTACAAATTACTATAAAATAAAGACTATATTTTTTATGATTTAATTACTTACAAATGTATAGTTTTCAGACTTCCCGATACTTGTTGTATTATGTTGTATAAGACGGTATTACCGCAGTATAAATATATATGTACTTGCCGCATTTCAAAGTTCTATGTCAACGGGAAATACCTTATAAATTTTGGTTCCCTTGATAGTGTCGAAATTACGTTTTTTGCGGCATAGATGGCCGTATCTTTTTTTCACGTTAACTAAAGGCGGGTCCAGACATGTATCATTTGCCCGATCCGATCACCGTATCCGTATCTGCGTATTGTATCAAGCCCCGTATTAAGTTTATACGCGTCGACGATACGGATACGGTGATCGGATCGGGCAAATGATACATGTCTGGACCCGCCTTAAGAAGCTTGATTTTTTTTCACACTTGTCAAGGGATTGTAGATCTGAGTATATGGTTTTAATTTCAACCCGATACCTCCAAGCGTTCCCGAGATAAAAGGTCTTGACAGCAGACGGGCGGACAACAAAATGATCCTACATAAAGGGTTCCGTTTTTTTCTTTTGAGGTACAGAACCCTAAAATACACGGATGTGGGTTTAAATAATAGTGATTTGCGACGGAAAGTTGCAGCAGTTTGGCACTGAGAGTATTTTGTCATTCCCAGTAGACAGATGGCTCAGATACAAATGTGTGTGATAAATTGCAATAGATTGTAGACCAGAATTTTACTAGCAGACATAGCCGATCATGTGTGTATTGACACCGATTGACTCCAATATGGTAAAAAACCATGGCTTACTTTTGTCAAGGAGTCTTTGAGTGATCTAAGAATCTACCGATGACGAGAGGTGCATCTTCAAAACCCCGCCTCGAATAAGATTAATAGGACGAACAAACATTTTTTTTTTTTGCTGCAAGATTTACTCTTTCCCATTCACATAGAGATGGAACTAACTTTGTTAAAGTCAACAAAGTATGCATAGAAGCTTGAGAACCAAAGAAGACGGCTGCAAGGCCAAACGCGAGGAAGCTCGAAGTACCTACTTCTTCTCGGAATTACTAGGTCTCTACTAATATATTATGGGATGCCAAAGAGTTTTTTGGGATTTACACAAGCGCGACAGAAGAAAATAGGGGGAATCCTTGCATTCTATTGAGTACCCACACAAAAGAGCATTACTTTTATTCAAATACAAGGAGAGTTACGAAATTGCAAAAAAAAAGAGCGCGGTTGAATTTTTTTTTAATTTATAGGAATTAATGCAAGAATATAATCTACAATACATTATAATCAGCCGTTTTCCACAAGCCGAAGTAATAAAAAACCGGAAATTACATCTCACAACATGTTAATGTTTATAAATCTGAGAAATTGATATACTTAACACTCGCTTGCAAAAGCAAGCTTTCAATCAAGGTCCTACTATTGACAGTACCCACTATCATCCATAGTTGTTTGCATTTGGAAAAGTACTCACGCATTATAAACAGATATAGGTCCGTTTCCCAATGTTAATTTTCCAAGTGTAAAGAGAAAATATTTAATCCAATATTTATAAGTAATTCTGACTGTCCATCCGTTTTTTACCTTTTCACGTCTTAACGTTTGAAAGGATTTGTAAGAAACTTAGCACACGGGTAGACCATGTTCTGGATTGAGACATCAATCTATCTATATAAAATTCATCCGTTACTGAGTGACTGACAGACAACGCACAGCCGAAACTACTGGTCGTAGAATGCTGAAATTTGGCATGTAGGTTACTTATGGGACCTGCTGGGGCTGCGGAATCTGTTCGAAACAGGTACCGTAGCCTTGGAACGCAAAGGGCACCAGGAGGAACACGGATGGGTTTTAGTCAGTAAGAGTCTGACACTCCCTCTTGCTTCACCCAGAGCGGGAGGAGTCATTTGATGATTTCCCATCCTTAAAAAAAAAAAAAAGGTTACTTATGGGAGTATGTTGCGGCCAAAGGCTTAGTAGCCGTTGCGCGCAACTCAGTCCCACCTCATCCTTCTTCTAGAATATATCTATAGACCTTTATCCCCGGCGAAAAGTTCCCTTGGAACAATTTCCGATATTCACGCGGGCGAAGCCGCAAGCAGAAGTTTTTCATTAATGTCTCGCACTATAAACCTCAAGGTATTTTTTTTTTCATAATTTGGGAGTTACCTATTAATTACCATTTTGAATACCCACCGTGCCGTTAGGTGCTAGGTACATAAATGTAACCTACTTATTTGCAGACAAGAATATAAAAGTTTACTAGGACGGAAATTACTTATTTTCATTCACACAATAGAAAAAGCTTTTAAAAGGTTTTCTTCTTTCCAGGTTGCACGCCGATTGCCTTTTGGTTGCTAAACCGCCAGGGCTCCCACAACCCTGAAGCCGACGAAATCGCTGAGCTACAGAACCTCGTAAACCTTAAGAATAATATAATTAGCAACTACAACAGTAACAACTTTCGGGATACTAACGTAAGTAAAGCTTGAGGACCAATAAACTCCTACTCCTCGTTGCGTCGCGTCGCACTCCTCAGTACTAGGGGTCGTGACCTCCCTTCTGCATCACTTTCTCACGCACGATTTTTAATAATATACCCAGTTTGTCTTTATTCGTTTTTCATACTACCCAAAATACGATTTAGAGGTTGTCAAAGTTTGTATAGAAAAATCTCATTCCTTGGGCCAAAATAATTTAAACTTGGTACAAATACTGGCCAAAGTAACTAATAAAAGTTGTCTTTATTAGTTTTTCATCACTACCCTCAAAATAAGATTTAGAGGGTGTTAAAGTTTGCATTAGTAGCAGAATCTTATTCCTTGGGCCAATATACTTCGAACTTGGTACAAATACTGGACAAAGCAAATAATATAGGTGGTTATTATTAGTTTTTCACGACTACCCCCAAAAGACGATAGCTTTTGATGGTAGTTGTGAAAGAAAGACAATTTAGGGGGACGTAAACATTAATGGAAGATTGAGAGAATTGCGATTGATTGGTTGATTGATTTGATTGAGAGTATTTTAGCTAGCTATTGAAACGTTCAGAGGACGTGTAGACCATTTTCGGGATTCAGGCATAGATTGTTTTTTCCCGGGAATATGTTGCCTTACGATAATTTCCGATACGCTGACAGAAGCTAGTAAATAATAAAACATCTACTAAAACAACATTCATTAATCGTCGAGAAGAATTAACGTGGGACGTAGTATCAGGGTCACGTACAATGGAATAGGTAAACTAGCGAATTTGTAGACCTTATACAAGTGTAACAGAATGAACGTCAATCTGGAAAAACTCAGAATTATTTATCGCGATTTTGATTTTAATCCCATTGTAATAAGTAGTTCATAATGATGAGTTGAATGGCCCGCTTTCAGATTTTGCTACACCAGTCAGCCATTTTGTCTACCATGACTTTTATCAATCTATACTCGCTAGCGACTGTATTTAAAAAAACAACGGCTTGCACTCCGGGAGCCGGCAGAAGTGAAAACTTGAATACATGCTTCTCTCCCTCCGTCTCTCGCATTTTCAATCAGGGTCACGTGTTCTGACGCGAGTTTAACATTTTTTACCCATCACAAAAAGTGCGTAACGCCGCTATAGAAGTTATCGCTTCAAAAATGTATGAAAACTTTAAGTTAATCAAGTTTCTAATTTATTTGTTTAAGTTGTTAACTAACGTTCTACTTGTAACTTGCTTGCTTGCTAGTTAACAACTTAAACAAATAAATTAGAAACTTGATTTTCTTAAATTTTAATATTTATTTAACTACAGTCGTACTTAGCTCAGAAGGCCAATTTCCATAAATTTTTGACAGATGGCGACTGAGATGCGAAAGCGAACGTAGCTTAAAACAATTAGTAAAATTGGACCTCAAGCTTGTTAACAGGTTGAAGCAGATTAGTATGTAAGTAGGTAATTTATTGATGAAATATCTGAGGGTTCGCAAACTAGGCAGTTGCAGTCTACTGCACTTTAGGGATCACGGTTGTGTTGATCAAAACTACAAATCTAAATCTACCTGTACTACTTATCTACACAAATCTATACTAATTTGTAAAGAGTAGAGATTTTGTAAGTAACCTAACCTAACTTAACCGATCTGAAAAATTCAGTTTTTTAGCAATGGATAACATTATCAGCGAGTAACATTGGCTATATTTTATCTCCGTACTCCCACGGGAATGGGAACTACGCGGGTGAAACGCGTGACGTCCGCTTGTACCAAATAAGTAGTGTGAGCAACTACTTTCTAACAATGATCATCATCATCATATATCAGCCGAAAGACGTCCACAGCTGGACATAGGCCTCCCCAACCGTCGCCACAACGACCGGCCCTGCGCGTCCAGCATCCATGGGCTACCCGCGACCGCTAATAATGATATTATATGGCTAAAAACAGGTAATATCATTGCTTTCTAATAACAAAATGACCGCAAATGGACTGACCATAGCAGACAGCTCTTCGACGAAGTACCTTCCCAAAATAACGGTTAACGAAGTTGTATGTCCAGAATGTTTGGTTTCGTAGACATGTGCAAATAATCGTAGTTTACTCGCCTCACTTAACCTTGGAAGTTTTACTAAAGCTATGGAAATGTACCTAAAGTTCTCTTAATTCGGTAAAGTTCCATGAGTGGCCAGCCATTATTAGCACATGATTAGCACCTTTTAAGTATGCTTGATAGAGCCTACCTTTATCATAGGCTACGTACGATATTTAATTGATTTTCCGCACGTTTTAGGTAATTATAAAGACTATCATACTTCTGTTGGTCATACAGGGCCTCATTGTGGGCTGTAACAATGCTTCCTACTGATCGGTATGGTTATTATCACCGTGAAACATTTTAATTGGTTCCTGTTTTCGTCCAAATTGTGTCATAAACGTGTATCCTGTACATAGTTTCTGTTGACCTTAGGCCCACTTGTTCATACGAGCTAGGGCGCCTTCAAATTTTTCGCAAAGTGCCGCGCTTTTTGCGACAAATTTTAAGGCGCCCCTAGTTTTAATCTCGTGTTAATGTAACTCTAGAGTTAAAAGATAAATCTACTAACACTGCTCAATCGGGCCTCAGTAAGTTAACATAACCTCTTTCAACCCACCATTTCGTCTTCAGTAACGCATCTGCTCCGCGGACCTGGACCTGCTGAAACAATGGCAGTGGAACAGCCGGATCAACGCGACGTTCGCCGGGGACCTCACCGCAGATGGGTACATGACCACGCAGCAAATGGCGCAGGCTTGGAAGCAGAGGTTCCCTGGACTATTGAGTAACAACCGTAAAAACTATTTGGTAAGTGTTGAATTTAATACTTTTTTATAAGTGCAAAATGTTTTCTTCTTCTGATCTTCTCTGTTAGTCTGTGTTCTTGTCTTAATAGTTATCGGTTTTCTATATAAACATAATGCATCCATTGTTTCTTTGACCTTCCCCTACTCTTATTCTCTTTCTCTTTTCCCCATTCAGACTGAAAACTCTCCTCAAATTTTCCTCATGAGAGTAAGTTCTAAACGATGATCCCCAATGACCGTATCATTTCAGTCCATTATTTAAACTTATTGTTCGCGACGGAGCATTTTGATTTATATAACTCGCATAAACAGCCTTATGTACTTATATTCGTAAGCTCATATGTTTTTTAAGTTAGAAGCTTATATACTTAAATAGCAATAGAAATGTTCGCGGAGACGCATTTAACATTGTGTAACTCGCGTAGATAGCACCTATGTACCTATAGTCGTAGGCCTATGTACTGAATTTAGAAGCTTATGTACTTGCATAGTGATAGTTTGTAAGCTATGTAATCAATTTAAAGTCATATGTTTGTCGTTTTCCCCAAACACGTAAAAGATGTTCTGGGGAAAACATATTTTCAAAGAAAATTATAGTCAATAGGTAGGGCTACACATTTCCCTTACACATTCCCAATAGCACCCTGAGGGCGTGTTCTGATTGGCTGATGGAAATCAGCCAAATCGAAGGTATACACAAAATAGTCATTTCATATTCGAACATAGTAGGGTGGTTGAAGAAAACCACCATGCACACGCACCTTCAGTGCTAAGTTTTTAGGGCATCTAGGAATTTAGGTCTTAAACCATAGGCACTGGAAAGCTGGCACTCAGCCCTATCCAGATATGTACACATCTTCATGGTCAGGCAAGGCATAAAGCCACAAAATAGATAAGAAGATAAACATAGTTTTTTATCCTCTCCCGGGTTCCTGACCTATAGTACCTCCACCCTTGGAGGGGTGGCTTGGTAAGTTGTGTAGCTGGATGGAGGGATGATGCACCTACCCGAATATAGATAGTTTCATAGCCCATGGGGCACAGTTTTTCGGGGAATCAACCCCAAATAGTAAGCAAGCTCAAGACTTGTGATATTTTTGATAGTTAAATGCAACAAGCCCACTAGTGGGCAGGGTTGAGGGGTTGATTTCCAACCCGTTCGACGGGGAATTTCGGGGGATTTGAATAGAGGTGCGTCAACCCCCATTCAGACCTAGAATAGACCTAGATATAGCCGAAAATGTCATAGAACCATAGTAAAAATTTGCAGTTAAAATAAACTGAAGCAGTTAGTGGTTTTTGGGCCTCGTTACGGTAAAGTAACCTCGTACCTTAGTAAATGGTAAAAAATAGCCAATTCGTAGTCACCGGCAGAAGAAACCCTAGAATCTATAAATAGAATCACAGTACTCGCGACTTTGCCCTTAAACCATTAGCTGCAGTGTTGTCAAATTCCTGCCTATTATTTAACCCTGGTAAGCATTCACCCTGCACCCCAATCTACCCCGAAGACAGCAAGTACTTGGCAAGATAGAAGAACGTTGTACGTGTGGTGCGGAGAACGTTAGTTTTCGGTACAGGACGTCAGCGCGGCTGGACGTCGTCGGTCGGTCACAGTTCACTTCGGAGGAGAAGAAAAAGGATAGACCTACCCCATCACAACCCCGTTCCAGTCGATCACGCCCGTCCGGTACATTTTTTGGTCCATTCGAGCCGGATTTCTGTGCCGCCGTATCATGTTTCTTAACAGTATGTCAAAACGTATCCGTTCCCGAATCATCCCTTGAAGAATCAACCCTTGAAGAAACAAGCCTTGAAGACTCAAGCCGAAGCCCTGCGATATAGTTTGGCACAAGAGCCAAATATACGCACCCCGTATCTTGTTTCTTAAACAGTATGTCAAAACGTATCCGTTCCCGAATCATCCCTTGAAGAATCAACCCTTGAAGAAACAAGCCTTGAAGACTCAAGCCGAAGCCCTGCGATATAGTTTGGCACAAGAGCCAAATATACGCACCCCGTATCTTGTTTCTTAAACAGTATGTCAATTGGTATCCGTTCCCGAAACTACCCTTCAAGAACCAACCCTTGAGGACTCACCCTGAGGCGGATCCGAAGCTATCCGTCAACATACGTTCCAGTTAAGAAGCCTCAAGCTCAGCATCGTGGTTCATCGTGAGGACTACCCCTTGAAGAAAACTACCCTTCAAGAACCAACCCTTAAGGACTCACCCTGAGGCGGATCCGAAGCTATCCGTCAACATACGTTCCAGTTAAGAAGCCTCAAGCTCAGCATCGTGGTTCATCGTGAGGACTACCCCTTGAAGAAAACTACCCTTCAAGAACCAACCCTTAAGGACTCACCCTGAGGCGGATCCGAAGCTATCCGTCAACATACGTTCCAGTTAAGAAGCCTCAAGCTCAGCATCGTGGTTCATCGTGAGGACTGCCCTTGGAGAAAACTACCCTTCGGGAGCCACCCTTAAGGACTCACCCCGAAACTTTGGACTTTGAAAATTTTCCTGAAACACTGAAGGATTGCGTCTGGACTTAGAAGATTTCTGAGGAATCCTGGACTTTGAGAAAATTTGAAAGTTGAACCTGGACTTGGGAAGATTTTGAAGACCAAACCTGGGACTTAGAAAAAATTTTGAGGATTGAACCCGACACTTAGAAAATTTTTCGAACATAGAAGCTGGGACTTAGAAAACTTTTGAAGACAGAACCTGAGACTTAGAAAAAATTTTGAGGATTGAACCCGACACTTAGAAAATTTTTCGAACATAGAAGCTGGGACTTAGAAAACTTTTGAAGACAGAACCTGAGACTTAGAAAAAATTTTGAGGATTGAACCCGACACTTAGAAAATTTTTCGAACATAGAAGCTGGGACTTAGAAAATTTTTTGAAGATAGAAGCTGGCACTTAGAAAAAATTTTTGAAGATTCATACTGGGACTTAGAAAATTTTGATCATCTGAACTTAGAAGACATAGACAGATTCGGGACATAGAAAATTTTTGAAGAATTTGGACTTTGAAAATTTTGAAGAGGATTCTACATAGAAAACATAGACCAATTCGGGACATAGAAAATTTTCGAAGATTTTGGACTTTGAAAATTTTGAAGAGGATTCTACACTTAGAAGATATAGACCAATTCGGGACATAGAAAATTTTCGAAGATTTTGGACTTTGAAAATTTTGAAGAGGATTCTACACTTAGAAAATATAGATCGATTCGGAACATAGAAAATTTTTGAAGATTTTGGACTTTGAAAATTTTGAGAAGATTCTACACATAGAAAATATAGATTGATTCGGAACATAGAAAATTTTTGAAGAATTTGGACTTCGAAAATTTTGAGAAGATTCTACACTTAGAAAATATAGATCGATTCGGGACATAGAAAATTTTTGAAGAATTTGGACTTTGAAAATTTTACACTTAGAAAATTCAGAGCAACTCTGGACTTTGAAGATTGGGGACTTCGAAGAATTATCCGAGAATATAGAAATAGTTTGAAGAAAAAACTTTAGTTCAAGTTTTACCGAAGCCTTATCCAGGGATATAGAACAGTTCGAAGAATAGACTTGAGGATCTGAATCATGCCAGCCTCAAGAAAGGGAACCAGATTTGAGACGCCTTCAGAAAGTACACTGAAGCCGACAGATAGAAGATACAGCCGAAACCTGCCGGTGACTACCCGGGGTTACGCCCGTATCGAACGTATCGAATGTGACAAGCCGCCGTCGACCGTGGGAAGGACGACGCGGTCTTATAGAAGAGTCACAAAGGCACGCGAAGACTTACTCAAGATTAAGTTGGAGCTTGCACAATTAGCACTTCAGAGAGCCGAACAAGAATCGGACGACGATTATATAGAAGATAGAAACTCGAACGACGAGTACGTGCGTTCCTGGCTGGAAGAGGCAGCTGAACCTGTTCCTGATCAGAGAGAGACCAACACCGCTGAGGGAGACATCCGTAATAGAACACATAGAAACTGCGAGCAGAATAGAATAGATAGAAACTGCGAGCAAAATAGAATAGATAGAAACTGCGAGCAGAATAGAATAGATAGAAGCTGCGAGCAAAATAGAATAGATAGAAGTTGCGAGCAGCAACCGTCTCCCTCTATGCACTCCGTATCGATAGTGGACTCTCGTCGAACGCAAATACCGGAACTAGAGCCGAAAGTCGATGAAGTGACTAAACAGATGGCACCACCGAAGATAATAGAAGACGACGGGGAAAACAGATTACAGCCGTTCATAACGGACCTTACAGCAGCTATAGTATCGCAAGCTGATAGAAAAACAGAACAGAATAGCTCCTCGCCGTCAAAGGTCATCATGACCTTACCGAACTTCAATGGTGCACACACAGAATGGTTGTCGTTTCGAGCCATTTATGTAACAACTCGAACATAGTCGAGTTATCAGACCTCAAGATGGTACCGGTCCGGGTGATTGGACCGGCGGGAGAGGCATCTACGTTCGCCCTTCCCGACGATGGATCAACCGTATCATTGATCAACGAGGACCTTGCCAGACAAGTTGGAGCCGAAGGCCGCATAGACCCACAGAAGACATCTTGAAACGACACACCAAACAGATAGAAATGGGCATATAGAAACCGCAATTTGAAATGCCCGATAGTTATGAGACAGCCCACAAGCGGCTTGTCTCTATAGAAACTCGATAGAAATCCGACTCTTCGAGATAGATATACGGAACAGATGGACTCGTTCCTATAGAAAGGGTGCGCCGAGAAAGCGCCCGAAAATAGTACACCAGGAAGAACCTGGTACCTACCTCATATCGATGTCTTCAAGCCGATGAAGCCAGAGAAGTACCGTATAGTACACGACGCCGCAGCTAAATCGAATGGAATGTCTTTGAACGACTTCCTACTCACAGGACCAGACCTGTTACAGTCGCTGCCCGGCGTCATGATGAGGTTCCGTAGACACCCCATAGCCATTTCGGGCGATATTGCCGAAATGTTTGTGCAGGTGAAAGTCCGACAAGAGGACACAGACGCCCTCCAATATCCGTGGAGAGGCAACAGACACCCTCCAATATCCGTGGAGAGGTAATAGTACAGAGGGAGCCCCCGACGAATATCGAATATCAATCATATTCGCCGCGGCCAGCTCACCGTGCACAGCTATAAAAGCGAAGATGCACATAGAAAATGCGCTTGGTATAGAATGAAGACCAAGTGCAGGCACGCTAGGTTTGAACCTGACTCTAGCGCGTCCATCGAGTGGAGTCTTAAGAAAAGACATAACCACAAATAAAGTCCGAGAAGAGGACATAAATGCCCTCCAATGTTCGTGGAGAGGCAATAGAATAGAGGGAGCCCCCGACGAATATCGAATATCAATCATATTCGGCGCGGCCAGCTCACCGTGCACAGCTATAAAAGCGAAGATGCACATAGAAAATGCACTTGGTTCAATAGAGACCAAGTGCAGACACGCTAGGTTTCAACCTGACCCTAGCGCGTCCATCGAGGGGCGTCTTAGAAAAAGACGTGCCCACCAAGAAGAGGCATTCGAAATAGTGCTTGGCGTAGCCTCAATAGTACAGTACGCGCCAAGCAAATGCTCCAAAAAGTATGGAGAAAACGAGTCGACTGCTATTAGTCACTCGACATAGAAACCGTACTCACAGAAAAACACCAACGAAGAGGTGTTGTCCACACTGTTGTGTGAGGCAGAGTACGGAAAACAGCCGCCCGCTGAAATAGGTATCAGTCGCCAGCGAAGGCGATGAATCGATCACGCCGAACCACTTCCTACTCGGTGGTTCGGCCAGACTGCACCGCACCCGGCGTGTTCACCGAGCAACACGTCGACAGCACGAAACACTGGCGGCGCTCACAAGCGCTCGCCGACCAGTTCTGGCGGCGCTGGGTGAGGGAGCACTTACCTGAGCTCCAACACCGGCGGGAGCGCCACCACCGTGGCCCTGGTCTGCAGGTGGGCAACCCTGTGCTCATCGCAGACGGCCAGCTGCCTCGCAACACGTGGCCGCGAGGCCGCATCACCGCAGTCTTCCCTTGGGCGGACCACAGGTCCGGATCGCTGAGGTGCGCATATCCGGCGGCACTCTTAAGCGTCCGGCGAAGAGGCTGATCCCGTCATCGAAATGGTCCAGAGCGTCGGAGCTACGGGCCGGAGCGACGGGCGTCGCGCCGGCGAGCTTCGAGGCAACAGTCGCCGGGGCGACGAGCGTCGCGCCGGCGAGATTCGAGGCAACAGTCACCGTGGCAACGGGCGACGCAACTACAGTCGTCGCTCACCGGCGAGATGCAGCGCCGCGCCGACATCGCAACGAGTCGTCACTGCGCTGCACGGCGGGAGAAATGTTCGCGACGGAGCATTTTGATTTATATAACTCGCATAAACAGCCTTATGTACTTATATTCGTAAGCTCATATGTTTTTTAAGTTAGAAGCTTATATACTTAAATAGCAATAGAAATGTTCGCGGAGACGCATTTAACATTGTGTAACTCGCGTAGATAGCACCTATGTACCTATAGTCGTAGGCCTATGTACTGAATTTAGAAGCTTATGTACTTGCATAGTGATAGTTTGTAAGCTATGTAATCAATTTAAAGTCATATGTTTGTCGTTTTCCCCAAACACGTAAAAGATGTTCTGGGGAAAACATATTTTCAAAGAAAATTATAGTCAATAGGTAGGGCTACACATTTCCCTTACACATTCCCAATAGCACCCTGAGGGCGTGTTCTGATTGGCTGATGGAAATCAGCCAAATCGAAGGTATACACAAAATAGTCATTTCATATTCGAACATAGTAGGGTGGTTGAAGAAAACCACCATGCACACGCACCTTCAGTGCTAAGTTTTTAGGGCATCTAGGAATTTAGGTCTTAAACCATAGGCACTGGAAAGCTGGCACTCAGCCCTATCCAGATATGTACACATCTTCATGGTCAGGCAAGGCATAAAGCCACAAAATAGATAAGAAGATAAACATAGTTTTTTATCCTCTCCCGGGTTCCTGACCTATAGTACCTCCACCCTTGGAGAGGTGGCTTGGTAAGTTGTGTAGCTGGATGGAGGGATGATGCACCTACCCGAATATAGATAGTTTCATAGCCCATGGGGCACAGTTTTTCGGGGAATCAACCCCAAATAGTAAGCAAGCTCAAGACTTGTGATATTTTTGATAGTTAAATGCAACAAGCCCACTAGTGGGCAGGGTTGAGGGGTTGATTTCCAACCCGTTCGACGGGGAATTTCGGGGGATTTGAATAGAGGTGCGTCAACCCCCATTCAGACCTAGAATAGACCTAGATATAGCCGAAAATGTCATAGAACCATAGTAAAAATTTGCAGTTAAAATAAACTGAAGCAGTTAGTGGTTTTTGGGCCTCGTTACGGTAAATTAACCTCGTACCTTAGTAAATGGTAAAAAATAGCCAATTCGTAGTCACCGGCAGAAGAAACCCTAGAATCTATAAATAGAATCACAGTACTCGCGACTTTGCCCTTAAACCATTAGCTGCAGTGTTGTCAAATTCCTGCCTATTATTTAACCCTGGTAAGCATTCACCCTGCACCCCAATCTACCCCGAAGACAGCAAGTACTTGGCAAGATAGAAGAACGTTGTACGTGTGGTGCGGAGAACCTTAGTTTTCGGTACAGGACGTCAGCGCGGCTGGACGTCGTCGGTCGGTCACAGTTCACTTCGGAGGAGAAGAAAAAGGATAGACCTACCCCATCACAACCCCGTTCCAGTCGATCACGCCCGTCCGGTACACTTATTATCCCGTTCGCTAGGCGAACTGCAACTGTATTTTACTTTGCCGGTACATTTAAGACTTCCTGTCCAAAAAACCGTTTACCAATATTTCGACACTACGATTACCGCTTCGGTACATCATACATTATCCAAAAGTTAACGCTACAATCAACGTGACCCGCATGCCAATTGCTTATAAACGTACGAGCTAAGATTGTCAATACTTATGTAACAGAACAGCCCATTCCACACCTACGAATGGAAGACAACAATGCCGGCAATTCTATTGACTTTCATAAGTATAAGTTGCTAGAGGAAAAGCAATTGGACTATATCCTACGCGCCATATCTATAGGAGCTGTATTGGAATTTCATTAGGTACCGTTGCTTTATGGCATCTTGTGGTTTCCAATATCTGGTTTGTGTGTTCAGGAGATAAATTGCTAGATATCTTTATTTCTAGTCTTGATGTTGGTTCGGGTTTCAGAATCGTTGTCTTAAAGTAAGCAATGATTTCCGATATTATTGACCCCGATGTTCTAAGTCATGTTACCTTCTCCATCATCATCAACTTGACTTTAATGATTTATTGGCATTCATCGAGGGTAATTATTTGTCTTTCTCATGGCGATAGAGTCCAGTGGAGGTCGGTCAAACTGAGTTGGAAATGGACCTGAGTTTATATTTAGGTCTACTCGGCTCTTTAAGACTTTCATTGAACTGTCTCGCAGTTCTCGTTTATTTGGTGTTTTCAATATAAGTGTAACTTGAAATTGGAAATGCAACGTTTTGAAAATAAATTGAAATGTACCTATAAAGTGTTGATATTACGACAGTTTTTAGGGGAACCACTGGTATGCGGGCTAATTAACGAACCACTCTGTAATTTATGGAAGTGAGTCACAAAGACAGTTTTAAATCGCAAAATCGTGAAGCGTTCCACGTTTTTTATTTTGTTTGTCTTTATTAGCTGTAAATGTACTAAATAAATTAATAATAAAAAAACGTATGGGCTAAAAGCGCTTTTCTAGGCGTGTTGTTGCTGAAATGCGTTTACGGTCACAGGATAGAGAAATAGGACAGTCACTCATATCGGTAAAGTTCCATGGTTCTCAACATTTTATGATTGTAAAGACTTTGTAGATCGTTATCTCAAGGGTTGATTTAATAATATTTGGCAGTTCATACTGCTAGAAATTATTAAATAAAGCCAAATGACAAAGTACTCAAGTACTTTGGCATTTGGGTACGTCGCTGCAGGAAGATACAACAGTTCCAAATCCACGTCTCAATTAACCTAGACGCATTTCCTTAGTACTTTGTCCTAGATGTCTAACAACTGCCACCATGACCCATTAGTTCCAAGGAGGTGCATTACAGTTTCAGTGACATTACGTATTCTAGAACCTATTTATTCTTTGGCATGACTTAGTTCGCCCGTAAACTGGGTGACGGTGACGCCACGGCACTCAGTTCATGTTAAATGAGTTTGTTGTGAACTTGTGTTATTTATGTTCGTTTAAAATTAATTGTATTAGTTCTGCCTCCTATGTCTCGCAATTTCGGTTGCATGTCGGTATTCAAGAGTCCAGGATGCTAAAAGACTTGTTATAGAGATCTTTATCCTTTCCTTTTCTACTGTCCTTCTCTGTCTGTCTCAAAATTCCAGTTGGAATTGACTTGAAAAGACTGCGGTATGCCTAGTTCTGCTTAGTTTATGATTGGGGACTTTTCGCTAAGTACCTAACTCTATAAGTAAGAGTAGGATGCAGGTGGCTCAACAGTCACGACCCCGAGTTGCGAGTAAAAGGCTCAGGTTCGTTTCTATTGGTGGATTACAGACCACTCCTCACAGAGAAAACTGAGTCCCAGCTGAAGAAACGTTATAGTAATATAATTTATAGTCAGTTCTGAAAGTTCAAATTAATCTCTTAGAACCGTTGTAGAAGTAGATAGGTAACTTATATGAAATGAATTTGCGGAAACAATAAAATTTACTTGATTCCGATCCAAAGTTCAAGTTCGCGGACGATCGGCGCTCGAAGAACAGTTACAAGGCCTTCACGGAAGGCTTATTCGGAGACCAGGCGGAAGCCTACGATATACTCAAGGAAAATGACGAAAAATTACTTAGGGTAAGTACACTTCCTGTAAGATCCTTAGTACCTACTAGAACTGCAGAAAACTGTGTGAAAGAGGTGGTCTGGTGTCAAAATACTACGTAACACCAAACTTATTCCTGAAGATAAGCAGGATTTTGCGTTCCGATTTTAAAAGTAATGGTTGCACTGGCAGCTATGCCTTTACACTGGTAAATATCTCATTAAACTTTTATAATAATTAAGTTACCAATGCGTTGCCTCACACTTCAGAGAGAAGAACTCGTAGCACACTCGCCGAGAAACACAACGAACTCGTAGCGCACTCGCCGTAAAACACGACAAACTCGTAGCGCACTCGCCGTGAAACGGAACAAACTCGTAGCACACTCGCCGTGAAACAAAACAAACTCGTAGCACACACGCCGTGAAACGAAACAAACTTGTAGCACTCTCGCCGTGAAACACGACGAACACGTAGCACACTCGCCGTGAAACACGACGAACTCGTAGCACACTCGCCGTGAAACACGACGAACTCGTAGCACACTCGCCGTGAAACACAATTAACTCGTAGCACACTCGCTGTGAAACGGAACAAACTCGTAGCACACTCGCCGTGAAACACGACGAACTCGTAGCACACTCGCCGTGAAACACAATTAACTCGTAGCACACTCGCTGTGAAACGGAACAAACTCGTAGCACACTCGCCGTAAAACACGACGGGACGCTCACTGCGAGACTCGCTTGTGGAGAAACAGCTCGTCGTCGCTCACTGTAAGACTCCCGATTCTGAATAGTGATTTGGTTTTGGTTTGGTATGGTTTTGGTAAGAATCGGAAGTATCAGTTTTTCTGTTACTCGATATGAAATAATTGTTTTGTACTTTATAGCCCTACAAGTTCTGCGAATCCTGGGTCAAGAATGTGGAAGAGAACAGCGACACGTTGTCCCAATTGAACATCTTCGAGTCTAAGAGGGATTACAAAGAGGTAAGTTTATGAATAACAAGCACATTCTATCCAGTTTGTGTTGATATCTATACTAGTAGGTACCTAGATATATAAAGCTGCAGAGTTTGTTTGTTTGCTTAAACGCGCTAATCTCAGGAACTACTGGTCCGATTTGAAAAATTATTTCAGTGTTAGATAGCCCATTTATCGAGGAAGGCTATATATATCATCACCCTAAGACCAATAAGAGCGGAGCAGTAATGAAAATTGTGATGCAGACGAAGTTGTGCGAGTCAGCTAGTTTAATTAATGTTAAATGGCATGTTCTTTTTTTTTCGATACAGTAAAATTACATACTATTTTTCCCGGTTCAGACAGGAGATATTGTTTTAAAACAGTTCGTATTGTTTTTAGAAATCAAATCTGAAACCTAGGAGTAATCGGTTTACACATAAAATAAACACCCACCGAATTGGGAGTCTCCTCCATTTTTAGAAGTCGGTTAATAATAGAAACAAAACCAAAAACACAGACTTCCAAAATTAAGGTTATTTCAAAAAAATCAGACCAAAACTCACCGACTTCCGAAATCAAAGTTATTTAAAAAAAAGAAAACAGATAAATACTTCGACTATGTATTACCAAGCCGATAGGCAAAATGCTGAAAATAAATGCACAAAAGATGACTTGATAAATAATCTCCCTACCTTAAATTTGCTAATTACGAAGACCTTAGTCCAGAACTAACTACGTACCTAATTAATATAAATGAGAGCATAGATTTCACCACGGCCGTAATGACCTTGGTCGAAGCTTTAGTGCAGTCGGTAGGTAAGTACCTACCTAGGTACTTATATTTCGCGGAAGCAGAGTTTGTGTTAATTTTCGATATAGAAACGTTAATTTGATTTGAGTTTAGCTTTTGATACGATATCATGGATTTAAAAGGATGTGTAATGAACAAGAAACTGAATTGGTAAAATTCCAAAAACAATGCGCCGAGGTCAGGTTAGATAACCATTGCAGTACGATATGACCTAAGTTGTTTACCAATTATTTCAAAATCTCTTTAACGCACTAAGTATATCAAATACCTACCTTATTTATATTCATGATCGTTTTTACGAAAACTAGAAAACGCATCTTCCACCTGGCGTTAATCCCGGCTATTGCCAGGGTCCGCCTTTCTACTTAGCTTCCTCCACTTTGCCCGATCTTGAACGTCCTTCTCAGTTAGGCCATTGGCTCTCATGTCGGACTTGACGACCGCGACGTCCAGCCAGCGCTTGCGAGAGCAACCACAGGACCTAGCCCCAAGGACAGCCATATTCATGCATCTCCGACCAACGTA
Organism: Lacanobia oleracea; assembly: GCA_950371165.1. Lineage (NCBI taxonomy): Eukaryota > Metazoa > Arthropoda > Insecta > Lepidoptera > Noctuidae > Lacanobia > Lacanobia oleracea. Next base: position 21,170,928 of record OX493392.1, on the reverse strand, counting down.
CTCCATAGCAGACGACACTAGCAGTTTTTCCCCCACGTCACGGACGCCAAGACTACCTCGGATGAAAGTGTTGCGTATGCAATCGGATCGCGTTACGCCGCTCATCCACCTCAGCATCTTCATCTCCGTGACGCGAAGCTCCTGGGTGTGTCTGCTTAGTGCTGGCCAACACTCGCCGCCGTACAGTAGGACAGGCTGTATGATGCATTTATATATCTTGAGCTTCGAAGGCATTTTGCGGTCGCATACAACGCCCGTTACCTCGCGCCACTTCGCCCAAGCCTATACGTGCTTGGACATCTTCGTCCACGTTGCCAGACTCGTGCAGCACGGATCCAAGGTACCTGAACGTATCGGACAGCGGACTTTCTGATCAGTTCCGAACCTATTCGGATGGTGTTTAAATCCGTGCTGCCACAGGACATGTACTCAGTCTTCGCCACATTTAGTCTCAGAACCACCGTTTTCAAGGGTGTCCTTCCAAATGTTGACTTTGCGCTCAGGATGGGCTTTGTTCTGTTTAACGAGGGCGATGTTATCGTCATACATCATTAGCCTGGAGGCTGATCTTGGATGTTTGCCGTAACTACATCGAGCACTACGTTACGAAAACTAGATTAAGAAACCTAAACCTGAATTTACGCTCTCGATAAACGCAAGACTTGTAAAGCTTTAAAAATCCGTCAGTTTAACAATAATTAGGGATTAATGTCACTGATTTTATTATTAAACTAGTCGACCCGCGCAACTTCGTCTGCTCTGCTAATATTGGCCTTAGCGTGTTGATGTAGCCTATAGCCTTCCTCGATAAATGGGCTACCTAACACTGAAAGAATTTCTCAAATCGGACCAGGAGTTCCTCAGATTAGCGCGTTCAAGCAAACAAACTCTTCAGTTTTATAGATTAGTATAGATATAGATTTATCAAGGACCAGCAGAATTAATCGTCTATGGGCGAATTTTTGCCCTTTGGAAAAATATTTTATTAAGAAAACTTTAAATCAGTTTCCTTAAAAGGTTAGGTTATATTTATTCTCGGGTGACAAAAAAGATGGAGACACAATTAAGAACGTAAGAGGGAATATAGGTACAGGTGATTATCCCATCCAATCCGCTAATAATGGAGATGTCCACACTGCAGCAGAACACAACCCAGAACCAGAAGATGCAGCGTTGATTTGCGACTTCATATATATCGTGTACTAGTGGGCCCGCGCAACTTCGCCTGCGTCACAAATTTCATTACTGTTCCGCTCCTATTTGTCTTAGCATGATGACATAGCCTATAGCCTTCCCCGATAAATGGGCTATCTAATACTGAAAGGATTTTTCAAATCGGACCAGTAGTTCCTGAGATTAGCGCGTTCAAGTAAACAAACAAACTCTTCAGCTTTATATACTTGCATAGATAGATGTAGGTAAGCGATTACGTAGGTGGTCGGGATCCTGGGTTCCTCAGTTATATAGGTAGAACGAGGAAGAAGAAGATTATTCGTCCTACCTAATCATCTATCTCATAATTATATTTTCGTTGACCAGATGCTGACCAACATTTCTCTCCGCCTGGGCTTCAACTACGACATGCAGAAAGAGACCATCCTGCGCATCTACCAGATCTGCCGATACAACAAGGCTTGGGACGTCGTGCATATATCTCCTTGGTGTGCTGTAAGTTTCTACCAACTCCTCTGTGTCCCACAGTAGAACAGAAATAACTAAAGTTGACTGATAGAGAATGCCTTGTTGCATTAAGTCCGCCCATGTATTATTATTATTATTTTTACTATAAAGGCACGCGCTTGACCACTATCTCACCTGATGGTAAGCGATGATATGGTCGAAGATGGAGCACGCTTGCCAAGAAATAACCATTATATACCGCCATTATACATCATCTGCCTAGCCTTTTCCCAACTAAATTGGGGTCGACTTCCAGTCAAACCGGATTCAGCTGAATACCAGTGTTTTACGTGGAGCGGCTGCCTACTAGACCTCCACAACCCATTAGCTGGGGAACACGGTACTTATTGGCAAGACTGGAGTTAGATTTACTGGCTTCTGACAATCCGTAACGATTGCCAAAGATCTACAAATGACAGCCGGGACCAACAGCTTAACGGGCTTTTCGAAGCAGAAGAAACTCGGTATGTTAAGATGGTCACCCATCCACAGACCAACCTCGGCAAGCGTTGCTTAACGTTAAAAATCGATCCGTGCGGCAGTTACTATTTACTTATACATATATACGGAATATGCATGTTTTTTTACGTACATACGTATGTTTTTTTTTTTGTTATTTTTTTTTTTTTTTTTTTTCAGAGAGAGCAGTAGGTACTGCTCTGTCTGGTCTATATTATTAAATCCCTTATTTCTCCAAAATTGAATCAAAAGATAAATCCCTCCCCCTCCTCCCCCTACCCTCATACCCACCCTCGTACCCTCGTTTTCGTCGCGCAGTCGGGTAATAATAACATAGTATAACAACTGTTTCCCCAGGCCTTCACGCGCGAGGATCTGAAGCGGCTGGAGTACGCGGAAGACTTGGCCGCCTACTACAGGCACGGCTACGGGACGGCCCTCAACAAGGACATCGGATGCACCGCCGTCAAGGACTTGATGGACTTCTTCGACAAATACGTTGGGAAAGGTCAGTCAACGAACTCAAAAATTACAGTAGGATCTAACCTCGGATATGACGGGGGCCTTAGCAGGTTATAGAAACCTGTCGGAGGACGACTGGGCGCCAGGCTGCGCCGATCTGCCAGTCCCCAGTGGGTTGCTTTAGTGGGTATACCGGTCAGCCCGGGGAGTCCCACATACCCCTCCCATTCCCCCGATGGAAGGGTATGCGTAATGCATTTTTAACCAGCGCAAAAAAAAAAACAAAAGCTTATAGAAACCTACATGAAGATTTTTTTTTTAATTTTGTATGTATAGGTACCATATCTATAATTTAATATATAAAGCTGAATAGTTCGTTTGTTTGCTTGCTTGCTTGAACGCGCTAATCTCAGGAACTACTGGTTCGAATTGAAATATTATTTTAGTGTTGGATAGCCCATTTACCGAGGAAGGCTTTTAGGATAGCCTATAAGCCTTAGCGTTGCGTTATGTTATATGCAGTGCCGGATTGAGACATTTGTGTGAAATTGAGTTCATTCTCCGGACGCAACCAAAAAAAAATTCACCTAGTTAAATAAAACTTAACTTTTTTAAGTGATGTTTTTTTTTATTATTTGTCTGTGCGGGGTATAATTTAATTTCACACACAAAGTTATTAAGAGTCTGTTACTCCCTACCGCTCTGTCCAGAGCATCATAGGTACGATGATTTCCTATACAAAAAAGAGGGCCCCAGCCTAAAGGTTCGATTTTCTATGACGCGGTGGCAGGTTATTAGGTAGTGCTTCTCACAAGAAAATACGACTCCTCGCAGTCGGTACCGCCCCGGAGAATGCACTCATAGACTTTTTATCGTTTGGGTGGGAATCCTCATGGATATACTCCGCCCTTGGCTACACTACAGACTTACAAGTCCACACGGTAGTCTGCATGCTCTGCAACTGCCTTAACTAGTGACCAGCGTTTTTTAAAAGAATTGGGTACTTATTTCTGTTTTTAGAAATCTATATTAGGGTCCGGAAACCTTAGATTAAGCACTTCTAGACAAGCAGTTCTAGACATGTTCGGTTTCGCTCACGCACAGGATTCAAGTTAATTTGTTCCCCATTCAACGTTATCAGACGAGCAACCCAACCAGCCCCGGGCCATGATCCAGTTCTCGGAGGCCGCCTCGCTGCTGCTGACGCTCACCGCCCTGCGCGCGCACCAGGACGCCGCGCCGCTCACCGGAGACAACTACCACTCCGCCGTGGTGCAGTCGCGCAAGTGGGCCACCTCCAGGATGACTCCCTTCAATGCTAACCTGGCGGCTGTGCTGTTCAAGTAAGTCTTATGTTATGACATGTAGACCCTCCATGACTGGTTGAAAGACTGAATCTCATTTTTATGCTCGAGTTAGGTTCTGTAATACCAATAAATTGGCTTTAAGTTAGATAGTAAAAATCTCCATTCATGTCTTAAACTAGTCAGGGTCCTCAGAGTGTCCCAAAAACCTGAAATCAGTCTTGCCAAGGGGTTATATGAAAAGAAAGGTTAGGCAAAGAGAGTCCCAAAACAGTCACTTCTTGTCTTCGTGTTGATATGACTCAAACTCGAGGTACTTTAACGCCCAAGTTCAATAATTTCGTCCTTTTCAGATGCACTCAAAACGGCAACTTCCAAGTACACGAGGAGTACCAAGTCCTCTTCCTAGAGAACGAACACCCAATGGACATCGCGGGCTGCAGGGTCGGCCTGTGCGACTGGTCTCTCGTCAAGAACCGCTTCGGAGAGCTCGCGGACAAGTGCGACCTCAAGTTCTGTAACAACGCTAACCAGTTGAACAACGGTGTTCTTGCTTTAGGCTTCGCCGCAGTCGCCTTTGTGGTCAGGTATGCTGTAATGAGGATATAAGTATTTTTAGACTCTTTCTGTGTTTTGCCAAGTTTTGTTAAGAGGGATTTAATTAAGATCAGGGGGGCTAAAAAGCCTCGTTAGGACAATCATAATATCACAACAAACTGTCAAATTTAATTTTCATCTTTATCGCTATCGTATTAGGTTATCGTGTTAGGTTGATTGGGAAAATTTGACAGTGACGGGTGATTTGCTTTCTGATTCTGCTAAAGTGGCCTTTTAGACCCGCAAAACATAGACAATTCTTGTCTCTGATACATGAACAAGACATGTCTTAGAATAAAGATTTCTAGCAGTTTTTGTTCCCTAGACTTAAAAACTGCAGTTCTAACGAGATATACATTTTAACATTCATTTTTTTTTGTCATAGGACTACTTAAATATTTACTGAGATATTTTATCAAGTCGTAGAAATCACGATTTTATGCACTAAAGCTTATCAAGCAAATAAAAATAAATATACAAACGTCCAATGCGTCCAATGACAATCACTTTAGTATCACACCTAAATCGTACAAATTCATAAAACTTGCATTTCTTTACATATGTTTATCTTTTTTATGTAAATATTTCTCCTTTGTAGTGACTGTTTTTATTTTGATGCTTTTCAGTAATTAATACTAGATGTAAAATGAATAGGAGGAAAATATTTTTGTTAACTATTTATGTACACACATTTAATAAGAAGGAAACAGAAAAGTAGGTACAATGGTGATACTTATTTCTATAGAAATCTCTGCCAGCATACCTGCGAAAGGAGAGATACCTATATTTGTTACTAGCGACTCGCCCCAACTTAGGACGGGTGCAAATTATTTATTCACCGCTCTATTTATTACAAAAACCCGCATAATAATCCGTTGCGTAGTTTTAAAGATCTAAGCATACATAGGGACAGACAGACAGCGAAAGCGCCTGTTTTATAATATGTAGTGATGATAAACTAAAAAACTAAAAATATTGAAAACTGTTAATGTTTTAGTAATTTTCATAGTTTTAATGAATCTCGTGTTTATAAATCAAGTTAATCTTAGGCCAGTATCATTTTTGTTTTTAAATCATGCAAGCCCAGTTTCTGAATTGAAAACTGAAAAATTGTATTACCTGTTGTGATTGGTGGGATAAATTTTCATCAGCCAATCGCAGCATTTGAATAGCGTTTAATCTGACACGCCGGTTTTCTTTCAAGAAACCAGGTGGAAGTTCGGTCTTTGAGACTTTATTCCGAAGGTTCATGTAGGTATTATAATGAGACCCTTCAGAGTATAGTATTTTATTTTACTCCAAATGTCGAATAAAATAAGAGTTTCGTATCTCATATGTGTAAAGGCATTAGGCTACAGGATGTACTTATTTTTTTCTAATTAAATAACCATGAATTTTCATTTTTTATGTAGATAAGTATTTTTCTTGATTCGTTTTATTAACTCTATTACTTATGTATAAGCACAATATTTTTACATGTTGTTACTAAGTAAACGCTTAATGTTGATGTTTGAGAATATAATATTGTTGTTGTAACTCGCACCAAATAGAACTATGTAATAGTTGAAATAAAATGTTTATAATTAGATTTGCTGTTTTCTTTTTTATATGACTTTGATTGAGAAAGCCAGGAGGTGGAGACTTGGAGACAGAAGTAAATTGTTGTTACTTTAGTTAGATTTGTACGTTTTGGTGGGTAGTTATACATTAGCAAGTGTATCAAATGCTACAGGCCCCGCGCATTGACGTAGAAGGGGATAACAACTTTTTTGAGTTCTCTTGGTAGCGCCACCAGGCTAGTGTGGGGAAGGGAGGGAAGTAGGAAATCGGGACACCAACTTTATCCACTATTTTGTTTGCCAACATTAAGCCAAAAGGGAAATGACGATACTGAAAATAAAATCGAATCAGCATAACCAGAGTCAAAAAATAGTACTCTCGTGATCATTCAAGTTACTTATCTAGAACTTAAACGTATGTTCATACTTTTTAGAAACAACGTGCTTTGGAATGTATTTTAAATCAAAAGATCCGATACATAAAATAATAAACGCTATTTATTTCGTTTACAAAAATTAACAACTTATCGATAAAATCACAAATTGCTCATTCACAATTTTACATTATGATAGCATATAATTGTTTTTATATACAAATGCGATATATTGACATTTTTCGTCTAGTTTGATAGCGGCATAGTTTATAAATATGGACTTGTTTTGTGGCTTATATTTACTTAAAAGGATACATACATAGAAGCACTCATTCGGGATTATCAGTGTAAGCTGGATTAGTTTCTTGATCTACATGCAATTATATTTTTACCAGAATCAAGCTTTTACGTAACGGTCATTTAAATAAACACTAACATAACAGATAACAGGTTTTAACTAGGGAACTTTGAGAAGTGAAAAAAAAACAGCTGTCCAGTACATTTTCTGCTTGCATAAGTCAACAAATTGTGGTCACTGATTTATTTTCCCGATGTCGGAGTTGTTTCCCTAGTAGAACTTGATCAATTAATTTTACATCCTAAAAGATTGCCCATGAACTACGTCGCCTTATTTCGGTAATAACAACAACAAAACAAGATAAAAACACATTTTGATCAATGTTAAATTTCATTATTAATATTTTTTACACCTGAAAATATTGAATAGGTAGTAATGGACCCCACGTGAAAGCTTCCTTCGGCAACCTTATCGTCAAAAAGAGATATGAACATAATTTTATTGATTAGTCAGACTAAATACTTTATTGCATGATTTTTTGAGTACCATGCTTGTATAGGTACCAAATAAATCAACTAGCGATATTCCACCGACGTCTATTTAGTGTTATTTTCTCTTGTAATTAGTAACTTTTACAGCTGATTAAAGGGTCAACGACCGCAGAAGTGATTTTTTATTAAGTTAGTTGGATAACTACTTCAGGAAAGAGAGAAAATCATTCTCTAAAGTCAGTTCGAAAAAGTTCTCCACAAACATTTTAGAACTAGGTCTTTCTCTTTCCTGAAATAAAACGATTACCTCTTTAATGATTTTCTCTTTTCTGAAATATTTGTGTATCAAGTTTCTTTCAGATCGGTTTCAGTTTGTATGAAATACCGTGAAACTTTACAGAAAAATAAATCTGCTTTGTTTCATGATTAGTTATCATATCGTCACATCAAGTCTGTGGAGTTTCGCCTGTTCATTTAATTCTAACTTGTCATTTTGGTTTTAAAATTGGAGCGGCAGTGTTTGTCATGAATAATATAATGGGTCAGTTAGTTTAATTATGCTAATAACAATATCGTATAGTCTTAGATTCAATAAAAGCTATTCGAAAACATCATTTAGGCACATTTTTGCATACATTTGATATCGATTGGAACTATGGTGTTGAATCAGTAATGTGTACTTATTAGGTGCTTGATATACAAAGCAGCCAGGGCGAAATAAAGATAAAATGTATGGGGTCAAATGAACGAAATATTGTTAACTGGGTTATGTTGGTCACAGAGCGCTTGGCCGCGCGCCCTGTCCGCTTTGTATATCAAGTCCATTACAATTTACTAAAATACCACGATATATTTCTTCTATTGCTATATGAATGTTGAACTGCCATGCAGTTTTACTTACCTAAAATATGCCACACATACACAGCATAATTATTTCATAAAATACAAACCACTAGCAGCTTTTCAGCATACAAACTTTAAACAATTTATTGATAATTAGATATTCAATCTACAGACATAACCCCGTTTCAAGAACGCAAAATTAGTATGACAAAGGACACGTTCAAAAGTGGTACAATATTTTGAAGATTTTTAAACCAATTAACCCCCAATTTTTATACCTTATTAGAAATCTTATTTAACTCGATTATAGTTAAAAATGATCTATTCAGGCGCGTTTTTGAAAAAAAGGGAAGAATGTTTTAGAAGAAACAAAACGCACATAGACGCATATTTCATTTCTATGGAATGTAATTATTTTGAATATGGCTTAAGATACAGTTTCTATTAATATCTTTAATATGTTATGTAAATTTTAGCTGCAGCTCCATGAAATTAAGGCAAAAAATATTTATTATCATTACATTGCGATACCAGAATGTGTCGAAAAAGGTAAAATGTGTAAACATCAGAATGACATTGAAATAAAAAAAGACACCCACCCTAACCACTAGGCATGGGCAATATCGCTTTTACACAAATGTTTAGAATATCGGCTATCACCTTAGTTATTTATTTAAACTTCATGTACAATAGTGGTACATAGGCGGACCTAAATCAACAAGGCATTCTCTAGCAGTCAACCTTTGGGTTTGTTGGTTGTTTTGGGTTTTTTTAAGGTATATATTTCAATGTTATTGGCTGAATCTATCTGGAACTCGGATGTGGTTGATAATGTACTATGATTTTTAAGTTTCGGTTTTTTTTTTTATTTACATACCTACATAATTGAATTTTTTAATTTGTAACTGTACACTCGACGAAGTCAAAGGAAGGTGTGGCGCAGTATTTCAAGTACCTACCCGAATTGAACCTAATATCATAGTGTGATACAGTGTTGTGGGTATTTTAAAACTAATTTGTTAAAAATGCGAGCTTTCCTTTAGTTTGCCATGTGTTATTGCTTCCCAGAATTTGATCTTTACTAGCTACACTTTTCGATGGTGCATACAGGGTGTGTTATTTTTTTTTAATCAACCGGTTCGATTCCGGGAAGGAATAACGATTTTAAAAAAATCCAATAATGCAGTTTTACTTTTCATCAAAATCGGGTTTGAGACTCCTTTCAGCATTTTTCCATATTCCTCATAGTTTTGGATTTGGTCATGAAGGCACACTTTAAAAAATCAGCCTGTATAGACCATCCATTGTAAACTTGTTTTTATAAGCATTTTTCCTGTGCTTGTTATGGTGTAGAAATGTATGATAAATAAATATACATTCAATGCCATCAAATATATAGGTATTAGTTACTGTGCCAATACATAGGTATTGTATCTAAATTCGATCTGCATCGCCCATTCCTAGTGTCCTCTGAATTTGCGAGGCGGAGTGTTAGTAAATTTTTATTCGCAAAAAATGTGATAGTTGAGAAGACTGGTTTTATATGTAGAGAAATATATCAACAAATGTATTTTATAAATTACAAGTGTGTACATAGGTAGGTACTTATTTCTTTGGTTATAAAAGAAAAAGTAGAAAATGAACTGTAACACTATGATATTTGGTTCAAACCGAGTCGAAATACAGCTGTGCTTCCATGTGCGATTGCGATACGCGCGGGACTTCGTCGAGTATATCCAAATAAAATATAATGATGTATATAAATCGATAAAAACCGAAACCTAACAATCATAGTACCTTACATATGTATTCCGAGTTCCATGTAGATTCAGTCAATACATCGAAATTAAAATATATAAAAGCAATTAAGATATTTAAAACCGCTACATTTACAAGTTTAGCTATAGTGTAAAAACAATATTGCCCATGCCTAGACCAGTCTTGCTGACTGAGACTGTCACTGTCATTGTCAAATGGCAAATCCACAGGAATGCCAACCCCAAAATATAAATTTTCAACACTTGTTTAAAAAAACATTGGGAGCTGTAAAAAATAATGAAAATGCGCAAACACATTAAAATAATTACTCTTTCAGCATATATAGGTCAGAAGGCTGTTTCAAATACCAATTATTTTAGTACCAAGCTCCATACATTTATTGAACGTCTCTTTTGAAAGCGCGCATAAAATAATGTTTTTGACTGTTGACAAACAATGTCAGTAGTTTCACAATAGACAATTTTGCACATTAAAATTGCAGTAATTTTCATTCAAGAAACTAGGCATAAGTCTTCATAACACAATTGTAACTTTGTTACAAGTTTAAAAGCCATAGTCATCTCAATACAATAATTTAAATAAGTCTCAACTTGATCACTCATGAAGTCATGATAATTGTAAAACATTGAGTGAACGATGAACCGAAAATGAAAAAAACAAGAAACACTGATAAACTGAATGAATACTTAACAAATAATGCTAGCTAATACAACAATATATTTATGCAATGTAATATATTTCGAGTCAACAAACATTTAAACATTTAAACAAGTGCATAATCAAATGACATGTTATAATATTACATTAATTATGAAACAACAGTTCTGGGACACAGAATTTTTCCTACTTTATATCATAACTTAAAATTTTAGTTAGTCCTTTGATAATATTTATTTAAAATCCATTAAAAATAACTGCGGCAAAAACACATTCAACATTGATTAGCAGCACCAAAATGTATAACTATACCCATAATCAGTGTTGTTGGATTATCAACTTTCGGCATTTGGCTGAGTATTGAAAATCGAACAATTTCCATTTAGTTCATTTTGGTATTATCTGTTAAAGAAAACGGGTATTATTTCTGAAATAAGAATTTACCATGCTTTAATGCCAAAGTTACATAAGAATTTTACTTTGACAGGTTCTGAACTTTAAATTCCTAATTCATTAATTGGTCTCTTAAGTCGACCAACGATACAGGCTCACAGTTCACCAATGATCACGAAGCACTGATGGTCACTACGCTACAATTTGATAACCTAGCGGGGACGAGAATCACGTCGCCTCCTGCGCACTGCTAGAGCTAATATGCCTAGTCCTTTTCCCACTACCCGGGGCGGATTTATTTTTGTGTCTTTTCCTATCACCGTCTTCTTCCGTAACACTATTACACCGCGCTTTAGGACTCATCATCGTGTCAGACGATACCGAATCTCTTTGAGATTTCTTCCTTTGTCTTTTTGGAACATTTTCACCAATCAACATTTCGTTGAACAATCTCTGGCGAGCCTCCCAGTATAAGTTTTGTCGCTGGACCACTTCAGGATACTTGGCTTCGAAAGCGACGTCGGGTGGTATAATTAGTTCCCACCCGGTATTGGAGTTGAATTTAGCGACGGAGCGGATGATCTCTAAGACTTCTGTGGGAGGGAGACGAACAGCTACCGCTACCTTCCGTCGATCGATGTACGCGTGTTGTGTGAAGAGATACAACTGTAAAAATAACACAAAACTTCATATCATGAAACCAAATTAATCTTATATTTGTATTTTATACTACACGCAAGTAAACAGCCTTATAGCTTTAGCAGTCGCAAGAGCGACTAATGAGCCTTTGGTGCTGGGTTTGATTCCCTTGTTGGTTTAATTATGACATGTTTTTTTTAAGGACTCTATATCTATAGTGAACACACATGCAGTACTCACGACGTGGTCTCTAGCGGCACACATGAGCCTCGCGGGCACGGGCAGCGCGCGCGTGTACAGGTCGGCGGAGCGCGCCGTCCACAGGCCGCGCACGCAGCACGCCGCGCCGCTCAGCGCCGACAGACTCTATATCTATAGTGAACACACATGCAGTACTCACGACGTGGTCTCTAGCGGCACACATGAGCCTCGCGGGCACGGCAGCGCGCGCGTGTACAGGTCGGCGGAGCGCGCCGTCCACAGGCCGCGCACGCAGCACGCCGCGCCGCTCAGCGCCGACAGACTCTATATCTATAGTGAACACACATGCAGTACTCACGACGTGGTCTCTAGCGGCACACATGAGCCTCGCGGGCACGGGCAGCGCGCGCGTGTACAGGTCGGCGGAGCGCGCCGTCCACAGGCCGCGCACGCAGCACGCCGCGCCGCTCAGCGCCGACAGACTCTATATCTATAGTGAACACACATGCAGTACTCACGACGTGGTCTCTAGCGGCACACATGAGCCTCGCGGGCACGGGCAGCGCGCGCGTGTACAGGTCGGCGGAGCGCGCCGTCCACAGGCCGCGCACGCAGCACGCCGCGCCGCTCAGCGCCGACAGACTCTATATCTATAGTGAACACACATGCAGTACTCACGACGTGGTCTCTAGCGGCACACATGAGCCTCGCGGGCACGGGCAGCGCGCGCGTGTACAGGTCGGCGGAGCGCGCCGTCCACAGGCCGCGCACGCAGCACGCCGCGCCGCTCAGCGCCGACAGACTCTATATCTATAGTGAACACACATGCAGTACTCACGACGTGGTCTCTAGCGGCACACATGAGCCTCGCGGGCACGGGCAGCGCGCGCGTGTACAGGTCGGCGGAGCGCGCCGTCCACAGGCCGCGCACGCAGCACGCCGCGCCGCTCAGCGCCGACAGACTCTATATCTATAGTGAACACACATGCAGTACTCACGACGTGGTCTCTAGCGGCACACATGAGCCTCGCGGGCACGGGCAGCGCGCGCGTGTACAGGTCGGCGGAGCGCGCCGTCCACAGGCCGCGCACGCAGCACGCCGCGCCGCTCAGCGCCGACAGACTCTATATCTATAGTGAACACACATGCAGTACTCACGACGTGGTCTCTAGCGGCACACATGAGCCTCGCGGGCACGGGCAGCGCGCGCGTGTACAGGTCGGCGGAGCGCGCCGTCCACAGGCCGCGCACGCAGCACGCCGCGCCGCTCAGCGCCGACAGACTCTATATCTATAGTGAACACACATGCAGTACTCACGACGTGGTCTCTAGCGGCACACATGAGCCTCGCGGGCACGGGCAGCGCGCGCGTGTACAGGTCGGCGGAGCGCGCCGTCCACAGGCCGCGCACGCAGCACGCCGCGCCGCTCAGCGCCGACAGACTCTATATCTATAGTGAACACACATGCAGTACTCACGACGTGGTCTCTAGCGGCACACATGAGCCTCGCGGGCACGGGCAGCGCGCGCGTGTACAGGTCGGCGGAGCGCGCCGTCCACAGGCCGCGCACGCAGCACGCCGCGCCGCTCAGCGCCGACAACAAGGCGGTCTCGCTGAGAGGACCCTCATCCGTTCGGATGAGTGCACGGAGGTCGTTGAAAGTCATCAGTTTTGCTGTAATAATAAAAATTATTTTAGAATATCGTTTTAATTTTTTTCTGAAATCACCATTTTATCGTGAGCAAGTATGGTACTTAAAGCTTGTGTCTTTCATTTTATGATAAGAAGCTTTTTCCCAGCAGCAGAAGGCCGAAACATGCCTCATCAGGGCAAAGGCCCATAATTCCAGACTATGTAGTTCACCCTATGATATTTTTATAGTCTCCAATTGGTTTGTTAGACTTCACCCCTGCCCTGCATTGCTTTTTCTTCTGCCAATGGCCATTAGCAACATCCAGGTTCTGCTCGCAATGGCACAATAATCGAACCTACCTCTAACAAGTATTTCTTTCAGCTGGTCCTGTGGCGAGGGTCTCTTAGTGGGCGCGATGTCCGCCTCATCCTCCGGCGGCGCGGGCACTAACGCTCGTATGTATTCCCGCGCGCGCAAAGTTAGTGCCGAGCCATCTGACGACGTCGCGCTGAATAGCTTCAAACGCTCCAACTGGGGAAAATATTAGGGAAATGTTTAAACACTGTTTTATTTAGTTCATCTTTTGTCACTGTATGGAGTCTGGCGACTTTTGTAGTGAGGTTCTAATGTTAATTGACATCATAAACAGGCTTCAATATAGGCCTCATTTCAGGTTTGGCAAGTGGCAGGCATCAAGTCCTTAACCACAGATTCAACCAACAATATTTGTGATATTGGCACCTCTAGCCTGCCACTAGCAAGCAAAGATAGCAGACTATGCCAGGCTCCAGCCATCACATGTGGTGGTTTTCTTAATGGTTTATTTTACCCACTGTACGAGTACAGAATATAAGCTTGGGACATAAGTTCAATAGGTACAATACTTCTCCAATTCTTTGAGAAAATCAAATACTACTGATAATATAACATGCATTTTCAACTGACCTCAGCATGATCTGTATCACTGTGTTTCCATAGCGCATCATACCATGCCTCCTCATTGATCCTCTGAGATATTGTCTCAAATGATTTTTCTCGCGCCTTCTTCGATACTTCAGTCTCTTGACGCGCAAACTTCACTGTCACCTGCAAGATAATTATTATTGTAATTATTCCTCATAATACTTAACTTAGTAAATTGGTACCATACTCTACTAAAATCAAATCACAATCACAACTATTGACTGAATCCATTATAAAAACATGAAATATTATCCTGTTTTGGGTTATAACTTCAATTGATAGGACCCAATTGCCCCTTCAAATACCCACGACTTAGGCGGCATCTCGACATCATTTCTTTTTTTTTATTTGTGATGCTTTGCTCATAACTCTAGTCTTGCAAAGGTAGCAAGATAGGGATGGTAACTTGCAGTGCGTCTGGCTGTCAATCGTGTTGACCAAGAGATGTTGCTTTTCCAAAAATTGCCATGTGACACTGAGCATCATAAACTGGCCCTTAACCTAAAACTATCCTGCATGCATTTCCTAGAAGGAAGTGGGGAATATGGTTTTTGTTTTTTAAAAGAAATCCTGTAATTTAACTTGAATGCAGTCATAGATGTTTACCCCATACCTCCCCCTTGCAGATACTTTTTTATGCTTACCATTATCACTATTATATGTCTGCTTATAATATGGTTTAGGTCGAGTTGGAATTCATGACGCCTTATATAACTTGCCAATCAAATTAACTTACCTGTTGTGCTTCAGACTCCCTGTCTTCATCATCCGAATCTGCCTTACTCTTATCATTCTTGCGCTTGTCTTGCTTATCATAGTAGGAGTAAGAAGGCCTCATTTGAATTATACCTATAAAGTAAAACCACAAAGTTAAATCTCATATGCTTTTTTAAGATAAAAATTGCAATTTTGCATGATGAAAAAATTGCATAATATTGCATTTTATGCAATATTATGCATTTTATGTATTTTTAACCAACTTCATAATCATTTAACCCATCAGGCCCCTTTCATTGTCTTACTATAGTCTTTTAATTTTGCAAGACCTGTACCCCTATTCTGTAACAACATTTTCGTATCTCGACAGCGGAATCCGAGGTGAGTATCAAATTACGTCAAACGTAAAACCTTTATGTTGTGTGCAATAAAGCTATTTTGTGAAGTTTTTCACTCAAGTGAAGCTCGATATCGAAATGGTTATTTACAGAATAGACTAGCTGATGGGTTAAAATCCAAATAAAAAAAGTATATTGCAGACATCAGACCGCACTTACAATCCACATTGATATGGGTTAGAAACTTTTCAGTCATACCTTGTATAGGAGTGCAATGTAACTCCTTATCCTGCAATATGGCAACAGCATAATGATGTGTCTCAATGCATGGAGCACTGCTCTCATAGACAATCTTATCCATGATGCCATGTTTAAAGTACTGAGACTTGTCCTTCTCCTTAATGTGCCATGATGATTCCTGTTCATAAAGACACATATTTAAGTATGTAGGTTAACAGGTGGTGAGGCTGGGAACTAAGAATGTATGTGATACAATAGTCAATTATGTTGACAGTCAAAGAAATAACAGCAAAACATTGTTTCTTTGTAAACACACATTTAGAAGGTCACATTGGATACAAGAAGAATGTAAATCATTAGGATCGTATTTATACCTGTTGGCCATCAGTATTGAGTGCAATCTGCTCGCCCTTGGACGAGCAATACTTGTCGCTGTACGTGTCCAAGCCGACTTCCAATCGCACCATCTTGTTCCTAGGTTTCACGGATGCATTCACAACTTTCACGTCTTTCCAGTCCCTATTAGCCGGTCTCACAGGATACTGATATATGTACAGATTCTGCGATAAAGCCTGAGACAGAAACACAGGTATCTGCAACGAATAAACGGCAAAATTAGCAAAAAGCGATGTTTTTTCTCACAACAACATAACCTTATAAAATTACCACGTTGTATATTAATATTAACAACAACTTCACCTCCTGCACTACCGGATCTTCTTCTTCCATTTTGCTATACCGTATTTTTGCAAACGAAGCTATACCATGACCGGAATAAATAAACGCAAATTTTAATAGAAGTCACACCGCAACGCCTCGGTGACATAAACTGCAAAAATCCACGATTTTTGACAGATTAGCACACGACTGGAGCAACAGCGCTACTGAAGCATCAAATGAACGTGATCAAAAGCAGAACTACTATGGACGCCATTTTTAGTGTTGCCAGTTTATTGCTGTTGAGAAATCGATAAAATGGTATATTTCTTCAATGTGTGTTTTCAATACGTATTCAAAAAGGGAACTAAAAAAAGAATGGGCAAAAAAAATGCACATTTAGTAGTGAAATTGAGGCACGGTAGTTGGTTAGTGTCCTTCACTTTTCCATTTTAGTGGGGCTGTGCCCACAGATCACAAATTCCCTAGTCGGGCCATGCTGTCTACGGGCCATGGGGCCGTACCTACCTAGCAAGTGTATGATAAATCGCACACATGTAAGCTTGCCACTCCGCAACACGAGTTCTTTAGCAAGTGATTCCGAGCTCTTCAGCAAGAAATTCAGAATTCTTTCTACAGTTCTTTATTGAATGGTTATTATTTAGCATCATAACGCAATGGCATCACCTCGTCTCGGGATAAGATAATGTACAGATCCAGCGCTCAACTTTAATATATTGATTATCAGGAAGAATCATACTCTCGGGATATAAAGTCCATGTGTCATTCCAGACTATAGGGAGCGTGCAGAAACTATAGGTGGCAGCACAGAAATGTCACTGTCAAGTATGTTTCAAGTATAAAATTCATAATAGCTACGCTAGATGGCACAGATTGTAGCCTCGGCTGGGGGCCTTAAATTCATTTGAGGCCCACACAGGCAAGTCCGGTTCAGTAGTTGACAACCCTCTAGGGCTGAAACTGCGAGTGGCCATCGTCAAAAAAAAAAAAGCTAGATGGCACAGTCTTCTTCGGAACGTTCTCTTCAACTGAGCGTGCAGGAACCACAGGTGACAGCACAGAAGCGTCAATGTCATATATTCAGATCCTGAAAACTTCAAATATGCGACACTAGATGGCATAGTCAACGCCGTGCACAGTCCCTAAAAGTTTAGCAATATATCTCTGTGCTAAATTCCATCCAGATCCGTTCAGACGATTTGGCGTGATTGAGTAAGATATTCATCCATCCAACTCAAACATTTTTTATTTTGCATATTCATCAAAATCGGCTTCGAGACTCCCTTCAGAGTTTTTCGATATTATTCCTCATAGTTTCGGATTTAGCCATGACACACTAAATCATTCTGTATTAGACTAAATGCTCTAAGTTCTGTATAAGAATAGATAGGTAGGTAGTAAAAGCAGGGAAGAAAGAGGTAGTAAACACTTGTAAGTAGTTCTAACCGTCCTGACCGGAGGTCCAGCCATAAGCCATACTCAATGATAGAGTAATATTGAAAATTTCTGGCACTCAAGTGGCATCCAACGATAATAAAAAAATACTTTGACTTGCCGATGTCTGTGAAAGTCTTTCGTAGTGTCACGAATATCGTTTTTTTTTGAAGAAGTTTATTTTATTTTTATGAGAATGTTTTATTTCCGAACCCATTAAAACTTTACAATAAATGTTCCATCTCCAATTAAAGACAAAGGGATTATTAAAATACAACGAAAATGTCGGACATGATAATAAATGGTAAAATTAGTTCTTTCTAAATGCAACAATTTTGATATATTTGTTTATACCTATTTATTTTAGTAGATTGGGTTATGGATGAGCAGAACTCCAACCTCTATTTCAGTTTGAGGGCGCTGTTTAGATTCCAAGAAATTATATTTCAATTCTCATTATCACAATATTGGTTGTTTTAATTTTATGACAACTTTCTGCAAGCATCAAGAGTTTATTTAGACAATTATGTACCTATTTTCTTTTTCAGATTCTGTTCCAGTTGATAAAAAATGGAACGAGTTAATAAGATACAATATATTTATAATGAAACTTGTTGAATTTGTAAGTTTATTATTATTATTTATTATTTCTTGCCCTGCCTTCGTGAATATATTAATTTTATTTGTTGATATTAGTTACAATCTCATTCCTTGTAGGCACTTTCACTTGCAATTACCATATTACCGTGGATAATTGCAAAACCAGCGGGACATATGTACTGCATAGCAACTGGTCCTACTCTAATAATATCGTTTTTATTCATACTCCTGTATTTACGAAGATGTGTGCCGTTATTTATGGAAAAGATGTACTTATTCTTCCAAATTTTATTTACCTTTGGAGCCTTTATTCAATGTTTTCTTTTGAATCTTGTTAGAGTTTGGTTATGGTTTATTTACGGTGCATTTTATTTTGGATTGTTAACAGCATTATCACTTGATTTATTTCTAATTGCCAATGAAAGAGGATGTACTTTTAGTTGCGCATAAAAATAATTTATATCTAATCTAATCAGTTATACGTGTATCAGGCATAATTAGTATTTTAATACAACTTTCACTCGATAAATGTCTTTGATTCAACCTTAAAACAGAAAATATACACCCATATAACCCCAAATATATGCCCATTGTACACTAGTTTTATAAGCGTTTTTACTGTGCTTGTTATGAGGTGTACAATAAAGTATATAATAATAATATTTCAACATCTATAAATAACATATTATACAACAAAAAACATAGGTACAACTCACAACAACATACAAAGGCAACATATCTATATTATTTTATTAATAATAGGTATCTCAAACGAATCAAAAACGGTGACTGTATGATTTTTTAACTTGTTCAATCATTTTAGGTACAGCACTAGTAAACGTCCTTCACCCTCCATGACCTTTGCATTTGCTGCATCTGATCTATCGATAAATAAATAGACAGTGACAGATGTAATGATCATATGATTGACAGATTGATAGTACTTTTAAAACCTGTTGCTGCAGCCTGCAGGCCATGTGAATCAATTTAATAATAATGGGCTTGTTGTAAAACAATGACTGTAGCTAGGCGTGCATGCATGCATGCATTAATACAGTGATCGATTATTTTCACTTGTTTGTCAAACTTATCAAACGATTTAAATGTATCAGGCGCGAAATAACACATTCTTGAACACCAGCATGTAGTACAGCTCAATTGATACGAACTAAGGGCTACCATGTTGTCGCCCAGCTTGATTCAAATCAAATAGGTAAGTCCCAAAACAGTACGAGACATGAGTGTCATGAAGATTGTATCTTTTAGGTTATATCATTGATCCTCATGATTATCCCGTTTGTTATAACGGAGCCCGATGTCATGCACTGCCTGGCCGTCTCTCCGACTCTCGTCCTGTCAGTTATGTTCGTCGTGCTATACTTAGTGGACCAAGTGCATGATCTGGCTGAACAACTGTACCTATTGTTACAAATAATTTTCAATAGCATAACATTTTTATATGTATTTATAAATGTAACTGCCTCTGGAGCTTTATATGGACTATTCTATTGTCATCTGCTAGTTGCACTGTGCATAGATCTGTTCTATGTCATCAGCGAAAGAGGATTTGCACCATTTAGAACAGATTAAAATATTATGTAAATTAAATAAAATGCTACAGAAAGCATAATAAAATTCGTATTATTGAGTAGTTTTGTGCATTGAAATGTCATGACTTAAAAACCTGTAAGCATTTTTTAATATTTGCTCTTGATATGAAATGCATTAACAATTTACCATATTAGTTAATGGATTAGGTATTTCTGTAACATGAATAAAAGTCTACAAGTGGGTCCGTCTCTTTTAGGTAGTGGCACTGCTGCTCAATATACTGCCTCACGTTGTGGAGCCCCTGGACGTGTTACAATGCTTGGTGGCTGGCCCCACTATCATGTGCTCTGCGCTCTTAATGGTGCTATATGTTGTGGACCAAGTACAATATGAGGCAGAGCTTTATTACGTCGCCATTGAGCTAGTAATAACTGTACTAGCATTGATACATCTATTTACTATAGGTAAAATGGTAGGAGCCATATATGGATTGTTTTATGCAGATTTAATAATAGCATTCTCTATGGATTTATTTTACCAGCATAAAGAGAGAGGCTGGACCTTTTGATTTGTTCATTAAATTTTTTGTTATCTTACTATTGTATTATTTATAACAAGTTTTAAGTTTAGGAACACTGATAATGGTTTCCTGTCACTGCATAAGTATGTGGGTGTTTGACTAATGATGATAAACGGGAATTGATGTGCCATAATTATTATAAAATGTGTAAAAGATTGAAACATTGTACATGGACTGTTGTATATTTCACTATAATCATGATAAAGAATACTTTTAAAAGACTCATGAAAGTGCGGTTGCGTGTGTTAATGTGGTTTATGCTAGTTTTTTTGTTTTTCTTTATTATGCTGTGGACATTTAGTGATTTGAATAATGCAAATGTTATCAAAGTGGTTGCTCCATATCCAGTGATACTGTGGTGGACCATGGACTTTCCTGGCCTATCTAGGATTAAACATTGTTCAAACGATGTACAGTGCTATGTTTACAGTGATAGAAAACAGGAACAGTATTATAAAATAAGAGCATACCTGTTCTATGCAAGTTCTATTGATTTTAAGACTCTTCCTCTACCAAGAAAGTCAAATGTAATTTGGGGATTATTCCATGAAGAATCTCCACGAAATGTAGAAGAGTTTTTACACGAGAAGGCTTTAAGTGTATTTAATTTTTCTTCAACATTTAGCAGGTTTAGCAATGTCCCTTTTCCATTGCAACATTTACAATCTTATGCAGATATAACAAGCCAAAAATACTTTGTTGAGACAGCAAAGAAAAACGAATTTTTGAATGATATCGCCCCAATTATGTACTTACAAAGTGACTGTGAAACGTCGACCGAAAGGGATGCTTATGTAAAAAAGCTGATGAGATACGCAAAAGTTGACTCTTACGGAGGATGCTTGAAGAATAAAGATATGCCGTCAAAGTTCAAGAATGACTACTTAAATAACCTGAATGAAGATGAGTTTCTAAAGTTCATTGCACGGTACAAATTTGTAGTAGCTATAGAGAATGGCGCATGCAATGACTACATTACAGAAAAGTTTTGGCGGGCTATCAAGGTGGGAACTGTCCCCATATACTTTGGTTCACCTACCATCAGAGACTGGTTACCTAATAGAAAGTCTGCAATACTACTGGAAGATTACCCTACGCCAAAGATGTTGTATGAACATATTAAGGTATTAATGAACAATAATAGTTTGTATGATGAATATTTAGAACATAAGACAAAACAATTAATAACAAATCAGAGACTATTCAATGAGTACAATGACAGGCCTTACCAAGTAGATGGTTTGCAAATTATTGATAAATTTGAATGCTTTATTTGTGAGAAGTTACATGATCAAATGAATGGTGAAATTGGAGTAAATATTGTTGATAAAAGTCACTATGATTGTCCCATACCAATATCAGCTTTAACCTTAGGTGTAAATCCTGAAAATAGTTGGGTATATTCTTGGGAAACTGCAAAAAAGAATGCTAATAAAATTTATAACGATGTTTTTAATGGAGATTAATATTTTTTATATTATTGTTTTATTTTAATATACATTTATATTTTTTGTATTAATGTTTTATTGTAATATACATTTTTGATACCAATTGTGTGATTTATATTTTTACTGGCACACTGCGTCTAGAGGTGAGACTGGAAGTATATCGTAGCGCATACCTCTCTTGATAACGTGAGGAATTGTCTTAGGCACCATCCTGTGAAATAAAAAAAAACAACATTTATAATTGGATTAAACTGTACACTGAGTAGTATTAACCTTTTTTCTAGAGTAAGTTAAATATCTGTAGCATTTGCATGACTGTAAATAAGAAAGTTATACCAAATAATATATGCAGATTTAAAAATAAACATTATTATTTGCAACAATGTATTCAATGTTTAGTTTAAATTCGATTGCAGCAGAGATTTACTAGGAGCTATTTCATGTTTGGTTACAAGTGATCATCAAAAATTCAACTGAGACTCCATAAAACTAAAGTTTAAGAAGAAAAAATTGATTAAGTGGCAATACTGGCAATTCTGGGTGGTGGAAACAGGCATCGGCTCTTTTTAATATTCAGATTACAGGTATTTAGTTGCATCTAGTTAGGTTGGAAATACGCAGTTGGGAACTAAACCATATAATTCTGTTTAGAGGATGGTTAAATAATAACAGTCCCACAGGTCGATATTTTCAAGGTTAAGGCAAGCATTTTGCCAAAGTCGGTCTGTAGATGGATGATCATCTTAACATAGCGAGACTCCTCCGTATCTGGCAAAACACGTCAGATCATTCGTTAAGATTGTCAGAAGCCAGAAAATCTGACACCAGTCTTGCCAAGAACTACTGTGTTACCCAGTTCCTGAGGTGTGGCTGTCAGATAGGCTGTCGCTTCACGTAAGACACTGGTTTTCAGCTGAATCCGGTTTGACTGGAAGCCGACTTCAATATGTTTGGAAAAAGGCTAGGTAGATGATGATGTACACTACCAAAGAAATACAATACTCACGAAATGCAGTCGATGATAGGACAAACAGACAGACACAGCGTGCATCCAGTGCAGTCGTCCGTCACTTTCGGTATGTGGGTCTTGGGGTCAAATCTGTAATTCATTATAAGAATTTTAAAAAGATAAATAGATAATTTATAAATAGATAGGCAAGAAAAAAAGTGCTAGAAACATTCGGGTATGAGGATCCCTGAGTTATAAGAGGCGACAAATGTAGTTAGTTAAATTAACATTTGATAGCAAAAAAAGTCAGCATACATTTTAGATGTTCCAGTGGACGGAAATGCTTGCGAAAGCAATATTTTAAGAGAAGATCGCAGTATGTCCAGTAATTCCTCTTAGGGCCGGTGCATATGTATATAAGGGAGCGCAGTGCAGAGCGCGTGCCCGAGAAGTTTTCTAAACGCGTCATATTAGGCTGATTTCTACCCGAGAATGCGCGACTACCCACGAGACTGCGCATGGATGCGACATACCGTCGTCATTGCTTTAGCAATTTTTCCAGTGTCGTGTACGATCGAAAGCGGATGCGCGCGGAGTAGCGCGCATGCTCGCGCAGTCGCGTTCTACCTTTCGCATTTAGTTGCTTCGATACTCTTCAGGAATTAATAGTTAAGTTAATTTATTGATTTTAGATATTATTTCAATGAGAACAATGTCGATAATAGACCGTGAAAAATGCACTACACTGGGCTCGTTGTTTTTTACGACTGAAGGTTAGAGAATGCCCTAAGTCGATGCTATTGTCAGTAGAGAATAAGCTATGTAATGTAAATTAAGGGAAAAACTTACTCGATAGCTTGATAACCAGAATCTGCGCAAGCCATGTAGCATTTACCGCAGTTTATGCACATGTCCTGGAAATAATAAAAGAAAAGTTTAGCACAGAGCACAATATCCAGAATTTAAGGACTCCTATACAGTTAACGATGAATAGCATAGGTACTTAATATTTAAAAATAGAAAATTAGTTGTTATCGAACACACTCGATAAAATAATTTGATTGGCGTAGGAATACTTAGACAATTGATTAAACATACGCACAAGGTAACCACTCTAACCATTGTATAACTTGGGTTCGAATCCCAGAAAGAAAAACGGTATGTGTTTTTCTATTGTTACTTTTAGGAGACAAGCAACCATCATACTTTACGGCCACTCCTGGACAATTGACATAGGAATCCCCCAAGCATCGCCACATCAAATAAAAACCGGCCAAGTGCGAGTCGGACTCGCACACGAAGGGTTCCGTACCATAAACCTTGGTTTTTATTATTTGTTGTAATAGCGGCAATAGATATACTTACACAATCTGTGAAAATTTCAACTGTCCACCTATTAAGGTTCTTGAGATACAGCCCGCTGGCAGACTGACAGACAACCGGACGGACGGACAGCGGAGGCTTAGTAATAGGGTTCCGTTGGATACCCTTTGGGTACGGAACCCTAAAAAGGCCACTTTAGAAGAAACATAATACTAATCACCCAACAATCTGCCAAATTTCATTTTCATCTTTATTGCTTACGCATTAGGTTTAAAGACGATTGGGAAAATTTGACAGTGACGGGTAGCGTCCTTCACCAGATCATTGGTCTACTTCGTGGGAGTCACGCGGTCGCCACTCCAGAACCTACCGGGTCCGGCAAAATTGTCGTATGCGACCCTACAGTCACCGGTATGGTTGAAGCCACTCTAGACCTCTATCTTGCCTCCCTGATGTAAAGCGAGGATAACCCTCTTCAGCTTTATATCTATACTAATATATAAAGCTGAAGAGTTTGTTTGACTACTTGAACGCGCTAATCTCAGGAAGTACTGGTCCGATTTGAAAAATTATTTCAGTGTTAGATAGCGTATTTATCTAAGAAGGCTGTAGGCTATATATTATCACGCTAAGACCAACAGGAGCGGAGCAGTAATGAAAATTGTGACGCAGACGAAGTTGCGCGGGTCAACTAGTATAGTCTAGGTCCGAGATGACAGTGACAGAGTCTACGATGGAGCGAGCGCAACTAAGTTTATATCGAACTGAATCCTTTGCCCGCCTCCCATACATATAAAAAATAGCGTAGATAATATAATAAGTCTACTTACATCATCAATAAGTGCGACGACTTGCTTAGTATTATCCAAATGCTTGTAAGTCCCAACTCTGGGCAGCGCTTCGCCTACTACATCTTTAATCTTAGGAGCCTCTGGACTCTCATCATGGTGGCCATTGACAGAGCTATTTGTCATGTAAGTTTGGACCTTATTGTCTGCTAATAAGTCTGATTTTAATCTAGCTTCATGGAGCAACTCTTCGCGCTTTTTGCTGTATGGACCGAAGTGGGCTAATACCTGGAAAAGAGAAAAGGAATTTATAAAAGTTTATGAGAATAGTATTGTCCTGAATACTGTCATTCTGGAGACAGGAGAAACAAATATGTAGAGTAAAGGGAAAACGAATTTTTTTTTCAATGAGAACAAGGTTCATATTTGACTAACAGTGAAAAGTCTACCCAGACTGGGTATTACTGGCGCCTGCATTCTGGAATGGGCTATGCCTATTTCCCATTGTTATCTTTCCGCCAGCAAACTATTTCCTATACTTGATAAAACACCGACACACACAGACGGTTACTGTAAACATTGTAATAAACTAATAACGTAACAATAAAATGTTTAAAGAAAACCATAAGGTTCAATTTACCTTGCCATCTTCGTCGTACAGCGTTTGAACGGGTTTGCCTTTCTGATGCTTGAAAGTCGGCGGTGACTGACCCATCCAGCCTTCAAGACCTCTGGACCGTAAGTATAGGAGAGCCTTGAGACCCGTTATATAGTCTTCTACTACTGTGAAGTCTTGGTTCTGGACTGCGCTGCAAATCTGGGGAAGAAGAAAAGTAGTGTTAAGTACGTATTGTTTTTGTTAAAGGGTGAGAAATCATCAAATGATCTTCTTTTTAACCGACTTCTTCAAAAAGGAGGAGGTTCTATATTCGGCTGTATGTATCTTTTTTTATTTTATGTATGTTCACCGATTTCTCCGCCTATTGTGGACCGATTTAAAAAAATCTTTTTTTATTCGAAAGCCTATACTCCTGAGGTTGTCCCATTGTCACCAAGTCAGAAACTGATGATGGGATCCCATGAAAATCGAGGGAAGCCCTCAAATTTTATAGGCACATACAATGTTTTTCATGAAATTTCTAACGCAATTCAGATATTTGTGCCTGGTAATCACCATCTCATGTTAAGCTAATGATGGAAGGTATAAGTTAGGATCTGATGATGGGATCTTATGAAAAATGTTTGTTCAGCGATATTTTCGCCCATTGTTAACCGATTTGGTTGACACTTATTTGTTTCGAAGAGTATTTTCTCGGTCTGGTCCCATTTAAATTTGGTGAAGATCTGATGAAGAACTTCGGAGGTAGGCAACGGAACTCTTCAATAAATGATAGCAAATGGATCGGGATTTCTGTAATCGCATGTCTGTTGATTGTTTACACCAGTTCAGATCATAATATTACGCCGGCACGCTGTGTAATAAAAAAGCTTAACAAAAAAATAAAACCGACTTGTGGTGTTTTTAGTTATTTTATATTATTTTTATATATTTTTGGAAGTCGGTTTTATTTTTTCGTGTGAGCAGTAAGGTCTAGCAACCATACACACCCTAGTGTCAGAGTTTCTAAACCGCCTCAAGGGCCTCTGACATGGTTTATTTGACGACCGCCATTTGGCGGCCGGGACCACCGCCTTATACGTGCCTTCCAAAGTACGGAATCATCTTTTTATCAGGCAATCAGGTGATTCAAGCCTGCAATGTCCTAGCCGAACTGGAAAACTTACTACTTTACAAAGTATGCTTCCCGTGGGAATCTAACCGACGACTACCGGTGACTCTTTCGAACTAATTCCGCAACGCTGCCAGGAAGTACTTAATAGGTACATTTAGTAGACCGCTGGGCAAGTTTCCCGAAGCAGTGGGTTCCTAAAAGTGTACGGCGCTGTCGAGGCCAGTCCAGAAAGAGGTACCATGATGGTTTGAGACGGCGTGGGAAAAGAATATCTAGAAGAACGTACCCTTTGCCTTTCAGTGGGACAGTGTACTAAAACCAGTGCCGGATTAACCTATAAGCTTATAAGCAATTGCTTTGGGCATCACGTCTGGGGGGGGGGGGCACCATAAACAGATAAACTACAGGAATTAGAGGTACTTAGTTGTTTTGGTCAAGTGATACGAAATTTCGCAAACCTTTCAAAAAGTCAGAAATGAGTTACAATTACGAGACCTAAAACTCACTTTTGAGACATGCACTTACAAAATTACGAGCCAACTTTGATTAGGAGTCTGCGCAAAAGAAAAACTATCAGATGTGGATTTTTAAGACACCAGTTAAAGAATTAAGCTGTATGGTGTCGGCCGGTGCCGTATGGTGCTGTAAAAGAATAATACCATCCCATCAGTTCCCGTGCTTGTCGAAAGAGAACGCTGGTGCACATTCTCAGACAATTGGCAGCAGCGTTCTCTGTAAAACGCGACACCATACTGCGATCGCCAACCCGCCTGCCAAGCGTGGCAAATATGACCAACCACCCCTTTGGGGAGGCCTATGTCCAGCAGTGGACGTCTTTCAGCTGTTATGATGATGATGAGTTAAAGAAAATTCTAGTCAAAAGGCAGAGTCCTAAAATGTTCGAGCTTGCTTTGCTTGCTCTTGCAGCGTGTGTTCTTATCACTTCTTACTTTTTCTGTAATGAATACATCGGCCAAGTAAGTCTTATTTCTGAATGAATTTGTAGATAGGGTGCTAAAATGTACGATACGTCGAAGCTGTTTATCAATGTTACAAGTAAATTATTTTTAATAAATAAAAAATATATGTTTTCGTAGTTTGGTTTTTTAGGGTTCCGTATACCCTTTGGGTAACCAACGGAACCCTATTACTAAACCTCCGCTGTCCGTCCGTCCGTCCGTCCATCCGGCCATTCGCCCGTCCGTCCGTCTGTCTGTCAGCGGCCTGTATCTGTAAAACCGCAACAGGTAGACAGTTGAAATTTTCAGATTGTGTATATTTGTTACCACTATAACAACAAATAATAAAAATGAAGGTTTATGGTACGGAACCCTTCGTGTGCGAGTCCGAATCGCACTTGGTCGGTTTTTATTTTAAAGATCGATACTAGTTGACTAGCGGATAGGGGGCACCACAGGCGCGGAGTACTTAGGGCATCAAGAAGTCAATCCGGCACTGACTAAAACTGATTATAAAAGAGGAGCGTGTGAGCTTGTTCTTTGTATTCTTAAATTATTTGTGTACTAGCTGACCCGCGCAACTACATCTGCGTCACATTTTACATTAATGCTCCGCGCACTCCTATTGGCAGTAGCGGGATGTTCTATAGCCTTCCTTGACAAATCTAAGCTATCCAACTCTAAAATATTTTTTCAGTTCGAACCAGTACCTAGTTCCTGCGTTCAACCAAACAAACAAACAAACTCTCAGCTTTTTTAATATTAGCATAGGTATCAGATCAGTGGTGGCGGAAGGTGCGTAAGGATTCAGGGTCCCAATCCCAAACGTGAATTGAAAAACGATTGCAATCAGGATTAAGTAGGAGTTGTAGAAAAAATTACCACAGTCGATTAAAAAATGTGTAGGTTTAAAACCAAAAGTCATATGTAACTAGTTAACTCCTAAAATGTTAGACACTAATACACATCTTTATACAATATTGTTCTAAAGAAATCTGTAGGCACTTTACATTGTAGGTAGAACAAATTGTTTTATTTTTATTTTTCAACAAACATAAACCACGCTTGCAGCAACCACGCAGCATGTAAACAAGCATACACTATGCATGCATGCAAGCAAACATGCAGCATGCATAGTTTCTGTCACTCAACAAACAAGCATACACTATGCGTGCAGCGAGCAAGCAGCATGCAAGCAAGCATGCAGCAAAAACACCTGCTCCTCAGCTCGCGGGCCGACTCGCCCCTCCGTGCCTACGAGGGCTTAGATTACACTGTAGGGGTAGGACAGACAAGACTACGTGGAGTCGGTTTTGCAGAGATTCGTGTCTGTCAATAACTTTTATAGCACAACATATTGAATTTTGAAGACAATACTTTAATTTTAATTCAAGGATAAAAATGCAATTGTTTCCGTTATTTCTATAAATTGTATGCCTAAATGTTATTATGCTAATAATCATTATGCCTAGTAATATTATGCGAATTAAATTTATGCCAAAACTAATAAGCCTTTAAGATAATTATGCTAACATAAACTTTATGCGAAAAAAAAATATATGGCAAAAAAAATACCAAAATCGCTATGCCAAACTATAGGTATGTGTGCGTCATCCCAGCGGAAGTGTCGTTTTTTTAATTTCGGTTTAGCAGATATTTAGTGTATGACGTCCTGTAATTATGTATATTATGGTAAGTACGAATTTGTGCATCCAACCATTAGGGGGTTATTGAACAAAACCGGTTTGACTGGAAGCCGACCCCAATATAGTTGGGAAAAGGCTAGGGTTTGGAATACGGCTTGAGGGTATTTTATGTACCTAACTACCTATAATATAAGGAGGGGAAGTTTCCTTTTAAAATCGTGAAGTGGCTCCTCAATCCAAACGGACATTATGCATTGAGGGCCATTGCGTTATGGGAAACTGGCAATGTTTACATTTTTTCGTCACGTTTTAGCAGAAGTCACTAAAAGTAGAAGTCGTCTAATATATTTGTAAAACAAATAAGTATGAAATACCACACGGTTTAAATGTTAGGTATAAAGCCAGAAACTAGGGGCCCTCAATTCATACGCTGTCAACAAAACATTTGCGGTAACAGAATCCAGATTCAGAGAACAGATGATTAATTGCGTACCTAAATGTGGCCCGCTTATTTATAACTCTCTGCCATTCTAAAAAACATCACTGACCTTCATTACCTACAGAAATTCTAATTTTTTATAATAATACGAGTAAATACCGTAAGTACTTGATTATTCCATTTTCATTCTTGTAACATGTTCGTGTTCCGATCAATATCATCAGTTGATCACCATAGTGTTCTATCTAAATGCACTATTAGGTATGACGTAGGTTGCCTGCCACAAGTCTAACCTCTGGACCAATCAAAAACACGACTATTCCATATGAATTACCTATCTGTCTAGATAAGTAGAAACAACCTCAGAAGAACAATAATAATGACTCCCACCTTTGCAACATGGGCGTGCCATAGTCAGCCTACTCTGCAGAGATTACTTTAACGCCGAGAAAACAGCCGCCCACGTCATCTTGGAATGCGGGGTTGTAACTTCTAAGAGTCGTAACCATATCGTAGATTTTGGTAATTTCAAGATTTAGGAGCGGTTAGGTTTGAGAGAACTACAGACGTGGTCCGCAAAGGCGGGCCGGTACCAGTCGGAGGCGGCGGTGCAAGAACCCTTAAGAAATAAGACGCTTGCGCAGCGCTGCTTCGTAGTCGTTAGGTTTGAGGTTACAAAAAGGTTAGGTTTGAGACGGTCAACCGTTATGTATTATGGCCGACAACTTATGCGTAATTTGACGATTAAGCTGGGTACGACACCAATACACTCTAATTCTCTTACCAAACAGTGAAGCGTATGAAGCCACCGGGAAGCTTCTGCTTCTGGGCGGAGCTAGGCTGGCTGTGTTAGCCTGGTCCCCACGGACATCAAACTTAACAATACCAGTGTTTTAGTAATTAATAAAATTCGAATGGATGCTGATTAAATGGAATTCCAGGTCTTTATCTATTGCACCCTGTTGTCTGTAACTAGGATCTAGGTCAACGGTCAAAGTGTTACCAGCGACGCGACGAGCAGTCGCCCGGACGTTCGAATGACAAACCACAAAAAAATATTTTTTATTCATTACTTTGACGATTGGCTTACATTGAATCTTTTTAGTATTTTTTTTTGTAAGTAATGAATATAAAAATAAACAGAAATTACCTTTACCTTTACTGTTTTACTTAACAGAAACCGTTGGTAGATTTTTATCAACGTTTCAGTAGTTTATTGGAATTGGGACAGTAACACACGGGTCAATAATACGGGAGTTAACGTCGCACATAGTGCCGAATCATGTTATCCAGTGTTAATATTGAGAACAATCAATAACTTCAGTTCTGGGTGTGGTCACTAGAACCATAAGTACATATTGAAACGCGCCAATTAGGAACTCAAGGTATGTTTTGACTACCTATTTATCTTTCAGGATCATTTAGATTCCCCAATTTGTTGAGGCCTCTCAAGGACAAAGTATGACGAGAAGACTATTTTGCTTACTATGACGTCATTTCTTCCAGTTCAAATACATAATCATTAAGAACTGAAACATTTCGATACATCATTTTAGTTTTGCTTTTCCATTTTCAGATGAGTGACAACAATAGCTTAAAATATTGTGTGATACAATTTTTGGAACTACCTTTCAAAGGTATCGATGAGTATGTCTGCATACCGAGCTCCTGGATTAGGTTGCGGATAGACGCAGATCAAAGAGCAATAGTTTCGTATCCTGTTGAAAACACAATGGAAACAGAAAGGCGTGTTAAGCAAATGCAAATATTGTCTGAAGATTGGCGTATTTACATGGCTGTTGTGAAATATGATACAGGTAACGTTAAAAAATCCTTCCTATATTTCCATCAATCTTGATAGCGACAAAAATTCAATCCGAACTAATTTATAGTAATACTAGCTTTCGCCTGCGACTTCGTACGCGCCCAACTAGCACCAAAGCGTTAAAAAAACCTATATAAGACTCGTATATCAGTTCCATTTGAGTATAAAAGTGTTAACGCATACCTGTGCAACAGAGTTAGAGCATGCTCTAACTCACTTATAACCACGAAAGAGGCCCACAGTTTTACAGGTAAAAGTTATAGAAAGCCTATAGTACGGTGTCACAAAGATATTAAAGCTGCACAAGAGCGCTTATTCATCGTCAGCTACTACTTTGATCTGTATTACCGTTGTTAAATAGAGTTGGTAAACGCTAAAGGTGCTATAAATCTTATAATAAGGTGTCAAAAAGATCTTAAAGCTCCACAAGAGCGTTTATTCATCGTCAGCTACTACTTTAACCGATATTACCGCGTTAGTGAGCACTACAGGTAGTAAAAAGCGCACGTCAAGATAAAAAAGCCTGTAACCTTACTAAAATTAAATCTGTTCGTAATGGAAGTGTTATGTCATCCATTATTCAACACAGCAGAATAATATTATGGAATATTATGTTATTTAAGTATGTGAAGTGAAAAATGACTGCCCTTATGATTTCACAGTAAATGTATACCATGTTTCTCATCTCAATTTTAACGCGCCTAGGATTTATTAAAGATTTAAAAGAAAAATTATGATAATAAAATAGGTACCTCAAGCTAAACATTACTATTCATTCCTGCTTCTTGAGCAGTGGTATGTAAAATTAAGTGGCATTCATGGAATGCTTCAAATAATGTAAGAAATTTTGTTTATTGTAGTCAAATGTTGAATAACTCGAAATATAATTAATTGTGAGGTTACCAAAACAATGGCGAACTTTACAAAAGTGAGGCTAGTGTTAATAACGACCCATACTTGCGTTGTTTGACACCAATACCTTTAGAACGTCTGTAAAAGAGGACTGCCAAACACAATAAGCTTTAGTTAAACCCTTTATTACAGGTTAAACCTAGATAGAGGAGTTGTTTGACACCTTTAGTTTCTCGTGTTACTAAACTCTCGATAAACTCTATTTTATAGCTTATGACTGCAATAATAGTCAATATAGCACCTTAAGTGGTATAAAAGAGTTCATTGCAATAACTATACAACAATAAGTGTTAAAAGGTGGCGGCGAACACTATTATAAAGACTTGGGTGTCACAAAAAGGTTAAAGCTATAACGTATTAAGTATACTTGCTGCTACTAGCGCCATTATAACTCTCAAAGCTGTATTACGTCGTCCATTAAAGCTTTAGTGCTGCGATTGGGGCTAAAACTTGTTTGTTAACTCCTCTACATCGTCTTTAGTAATAACTGAGATAACTATAACCCTGTTATATTACTTAAAGTCATAAAAAAGCCTGTAATTGACACCAAAATGTTATTTGGGCGCATATCCCAATTTTTTGTTCTAGGACAAGTAATATCGGCTGTGCGTTTTCTGTCAGTCACTCAGTAACGCAAGAGTATTATATAGGCACTTCGCCTGCGACTTCGTCCGCGCTGCAATTTTCTTAAGGATCCCTATTTTTTTCTAGACAAATTATACTGAAACCTTTCTCGAGAACGAGTATCCATTGGTGAAAACAGCATAATAGAAATCGGTGCAGTAGTTATTGAGTTTATCGCGAACAGACAGACAGACGCGGAGGACTTTGTTTTGTAATATGTAGTAGTGATATCGATTGATTATAAATGTGAAAGTAACTCTGTCAGATACCTTTTCACGTTTTAACATAGAATACTTATCCCTTGGGTTATTTAATTTTCATGCAGCCGCATCCGCTGTCTGAAGCTAGTATCTACTAAGTGAGTTTTTTTGTTACGCTTATACGTCTAAATCGCTGGGCTGAAGGGGTAAATTTTGGTACGACGTAATTTAGACGGTTCAGGATAATTTACTTTGCGAATTTTTTATTAACGCCGCGGGCAAAAGCGTGTTCTATTATATAAGTACCTACATAACATACCCAACTAGCACCAAAGCGTTAAAAAAACCTGTATAAGACTCGTATATCAGTTCCATTTGAGTATAAAAGTGTTAACGCATACCTGTGCAACTGAGTTAGAGCATGCTCTAACTCACTTATAACCACGAAAGAGGCCCACAGTTTTACAGGTAAAAGTTATAGAAAGCCTATAGTACGGTGTCACAAAGATATTAAAGCTGCACAAGTGCGCTTATTCATCGTCAGCTACTACTTTAATCTGTATTACCGTTGTAAAATAGAGTTGGGAAACGCTACAGGTGCTATAAATCCTATAGTAAGGTGTCAAAAAGATCTTAAAGCTCCACAAGAGCGCTTATTCATCGTCAGCTACTACTTTAACCGGTATTACCGCGATAGTGAGCACTACAGGTGGTAAAAAGCGCACGTCAAGATAAAAAAGCCTGTTACCTTACTAAAATTAAATCTGTTCGTAATGGAAGTGTTATGTCATCCATTATTCAACACAGCAGAATAATATTATGGAATATTATGTTATTTAAGTATGTGAAGTGAAAAATGACTGCCCTTATGATTTCACAGTAAATGTATACCATGTTTCTCATCTCAATTTTAACGCGCCTAGGATTTATTAAAGATTTAAAAGAAAATTTATGATAACAAAATAGGTACCTCAAGCTAAACATTACTATTCATTCCTGCTTCTTGAGCAGTGGTATGTAAAATTAAGTGGCATTCATGGAATGCTTCAAATAATGTAAAAAAAAATTGTTTATTGTAGTCAAATGTTGAATAACTCGAAATAATATTAATTGTTAGGTTACCAAAACAATGGCGAACTTTACAAAAGTGAGGTTAGTGTTAATAACGACCCATACTTGCGTTGTTTGACACCAATACCTTTAGAACGTCTGTAAAAGAGGACTGCCTAACACAATAAGCTTTAGTTAAACCCTTTATTACAGGTTAAACCTAGATAGAGGAGTTGTTTGACACCTTTAGTTTCTCGTGTTACTAAACTCTCGATAAACTCTATTTTATAGCTTATGACTGCAATAATAGTCAATATAGCACCTTAAGTGGTATAAAAGAGTTCATTGCAATAACTATACAACAATAAGTGTTAAGAGGTGTCGGCGAACACTTTTATAAAGACTTGGGTGTCACAAAAAGGTTAAAGCTATAACGTATTAAGTATACTTGCTGCTACTAGCGCCATTATAACTCTCAAAGCTGTATTACATCATCCATTAACGCTATAGTGCTGCGATTGGGGCTAAAACTTGCTTGTTAACTCCTCTATATCGTGTTTAGTAATAACTGAGATAATTATAACCCTGTTATATTACTTAAAGTCATAAAAAAGCCTGCAACTGACACCAAAATGTTAGTTGGGTAACGCCTGTACTGGGGTGATTGTACTCCCACACTCCGTCAATTACATTACCTATGTGCCAAGACCAAATTAAACCTATTTTTTTTTGCAGATTGCTACGAAGATGCGCAAGTTTTTATCAATGAGCAGATTGATAATCTTCATTGCGAAAGTTTAACTTCAAATCCCAAGAGAGGAGGTATAAATTGCACAACTTATACATTTTTTCAGTTCACAATTTTTAGATCCGCTTTGTTATCATTGTTGAAAAGATGGGAATAGAAATGTCTGTGGTATACATAATATATTCAATTACATATAATGGGTTAAACAGATTTAATTGTAAACCTGAAAAAGGGTCATAGTACCTACTCATTAAAATGAACAAGTATTCACTATAGGACCACCCCCGAAATCTTTCTGTAAACATGTTGAAAAATAACAACCTGTAATTCATATTTGTTTTCCTTTTAGATCATGAATTATTAAAAAAGGAAACACAAGAATCTAAGCGAGAGGATAATTTAAATCATAAGATGGCAGTAGCCCAGAAATTTCAAGTGTTGAAAAATTACAAATCTGCAACAAAAATAAGACTAAAACGGGTGAAATACATAACTCTGTTTGGCTCAATTGAATCTGACAGCGAGGGCGAGTCGTCAAGTGAAGCATCCCCATCCTCAAATGGAAATCAATGGTCACCAACGCATGCAGATTTTTCTATTGAAAATTATGCATGTACACAAGAAATACCTGTTGAAAAATCTACCTCTGACAATCCAGTCGAAGTAACAATTGATCCTGAAAGAAGCACAAATAATATACCAACTGGTTTTCCAAATTCGTCAATTCTGGCAAAACAGTCGTTGGATCCTAGAACAAATAATTTCTTCACTGGGTTTGTTAAGTTCTTACGTGATCTGCCTCCCTCTTTTCGCGACATCGAGAAACTGAGTACAGCATTTAATAAAAATCCCGAAAAGACGAAGGAACTATTGAAATCAGTCACGAATCGTCGGACTCCAAACAGCAATCATAAAAACGCATCTGCATTGAAAGCCATACCAGCAGAGGAAACAAAGTTAAGTGGAAGAAAACGAAATGCATTAATGGAACAAGATGATGATGGTAATGGTGAAGAACAAATTCTGAAGACAAAACATTGCTATCAAAGCAAGTTTGTTCTACCTCCAGAATACGATGAAAATGACTCAAGATGGACTTTAAAGCATCGAACGTCTGCGCTGGGACTTGTTGAACTCATGCCTCATACTGGCGTGTATGTTAAAGAAGTAAAACTTAGTAAATGCAAGAAATTGGCAAACGATTGCAACGCACTGGCTCGAGTTTTGTCACTAGCAATTTTTAGAACGAGCGCTTTGAGAACATGCTCGTTGACTGGAGCAAGAGCCAAAGCTTACGATCTCTTTGGAGAAAATGTCAGACCCGGCTTAGATGAGAACGCAAGAAAAGCGATACTGGAATTTGTAAAACAGTATGGAAGTAGTAAGGGTTGGAAAACGTCGAATACCAAATCTATTTTAAACAGTATCCGTAATAAAATGCGAGATATGAGACGCAAACAAAATTAATTATTTTGTTGTTATAATTAATACGTTATCATTATAACATTAATTACGGGTATACTTAGACGAATCACTCTCTAACGCCAACGAATTTTATAACTGAGTGTCTTACGAAAACTTTCGAGTGGATCAAAAAAAATATTTTTGCTATACTACTGAATTTCTTGTTGTAAGTGCAAAATGTGTCTTTTAACATTATTTCATGTTGTAAATATTAAAAATCTTAAGGTGTTTAAAATAATACTACTAATATAATTGTTTTTATTTGTATAGAGAAAGGTGATAATATAGTTTGATAAAAATTTCTTCTTACAGTTTACATATTGCATTTTTGAAATGTTAAGAGCCCTTTCACAAAATTGTGTTTTTACTCACAAAACAGCCGACTCATCGCATTATGTAGAAATTAGGCAGTTGCAATTACGTATATTTTAGGGTTTATTATTACTTTGTTAAATGAGTATTTATTAAATTTTCAGTTCTTATGAACTGTGGTTTACTTTGTTATAAATTTTACGTAATAATACTAATGTATTAAGGAGAATATTACAGTTCATTTTTAGTAGTTTTTTACGGATATTCCATGCCTATTTCAAATTTCTGAGATCGCTATGAACGAAACCACTAGGTATTTATGAAATATTATTGTATATTTTTCATTTCATTTGGTTCGTACAGTGGTTCAATCCACAAGCTTGAAAAAGAACCGTCGCGCTTTTCATGAGAAACGCGCTTTTACTTCGGAATTTTGGCTTTTTACAAATAGATAAGAGAAAAATGCGAAAAGTGAGGCCGCTATAAACTATACTAATAACTATTCTCAACTACTTGGGTAGTATTTTAAGCCAAAGTTGTCTAAATATTTCTAAAGCCCAAGTTGGCCATTTTACGAAAAAAAACAGTAAATTTGTAATAGGCCTCTTAAAATGTTATGTTGTTTGTGTGTGATAAACTGACTCTTAACTAAGTAAACCCTAAAATATGGTTGCTTATTGTAAAGCATGTTCATTGAAGTTCTCATAATAATTAGTATTAATTAGATATCGAAATAAGCCAGTGCCTCATTTAAACACTATAAACGACCAGGTTCTGTCCAGAGCTTTATCCGCATGAAATTTATTGTTTTATGTAGATATTCCAAAACTCGACAGTAGCATAAGTATCATTGAAAGAATATTTGTAGTTGGATAAGTACGGACTTCCAAAGATTATATTTTATAAACACATGATTTTACCTCTGCAGACCTAATATTCATTCAAATGTGTATTTCATTTGACTTACAATTACATAGTTGTACTTATCTAGTTGTATTTGTGTTCTAAGAACTTGTTTGATTTTTTTCCTAAAATAAACTATAAATTTTAATTGTGCACTGTTATTTTTCCTTGTTCTAATTCCAATAAATGAAGCACTAGTTGAAGTTTCTCGACACGGTATTAATAGAAATAGCTTAAAACCTAAAAATTTATTCGCCGAGACGCCCATCTCGGCGAATAAATTTTACTCATAATAACTTTCGATTTCATTGGAATTATCCCTGAAGTCGCGAAAAACTTCAGCTTTTCCAGACATTTGGTCAAGTAACGTACTCGTATGTAAAAATAAATATATGCACCTAATTTTATTTTTGCTGGCCTCTTTGTTTTATTGGCATTCCGCACGCTACGTTAGCTCAAGGTCAAGGTGATACCACGGACGCGCTATCGGTTTCACGAATCACAAATATCAACGTATTAATTCTAGATTTTCGACGGTTGCCTTTATTTTAAAGAATGGAGAATTTAGTCAATTCTTCTGGTAGAGTTTAGACGTTTGAGTACCTAGTAGATAAATTGAATTTAACAATGGTAACATTCTGGTCAAACATACGGGGGTTTATTTGTCATTGTGGCCGGTGCCATATGGTGCCGTAAAAGAATAATACTATCCCATAACATCCCATGGGTATCGGAAGAGGCGACTAAGGGACTCACTAGAGAATGGGCAGCAGCGTTCTCTGTAAAACCCCCCCTTTTGGGAGGGTAATACCCCTCTTGGCATAAAATTTTAAGATAAGTATAATTTAGTTCGGCATAACGTTTTCGCATAACTTTTATTAGCATAATAATACTGCTGCATAATAATATTTTGGCATATTGCAAAGGTTTGCATAACTATCATTTAGTCTAATATGTTTTGGCATAAGTTGGAGTTACATAAATTTTAAAGGCTTAATTACTGTATTGGAATAAATTAAGGTGCGGCATGTGCCGCGAACATGTTTGTTTATGCGTTTATAACATTATGCTTTATCAAATTATGCTTCATTATTATTACGCTGGCAGTATTTATCGCAACAAGCATTATGGCAAAACATTTATGCCTAATAATGTTATGCGTAATGATCATTATGCTAAATTTCGTTATGCCAATGTAAATTATGACAATATATTTTATGCTTATCATTAGTAAACCTTTTGGGGGAGGCCTATATCCAGCAGCGAATGTCTTTCGGCTATTATGATGATGATGATTATTACTGAGAATGTAAAAATTAAATTATTTCAGCTGTGTAGCATTGACATTGTAACTACAGGAAAGACGGTAGAAGAGATGAAATATTTTATGATTTCAGTGGGTGTTGTTGAGGTATCTCAAGCTATGCTCTCAAGGACAACTCCAACTGCGAAGCGATCGATAAGGAGACTATTTTGTTGGCTATGACATCATCTGTTTTTGCTCTAGTCACGTCACTTTTGGCCCAATTATTGTTCTCTTACAAAGTCAACATTGTATTTTGCAGTGTTTATGTACTGAAACTGCCAATTATACGTGATCATCAGTTTTACCTACCAACTTCTTTATTTTTAGATGAATCTCATTATGTTTAGATACTGTGTGGTAACTATCCTGGAGTTAGGCGGTTTATGTGTGTTAGGCATCAACGGATTTATTAGAGGCCAATGTGACATGAGACCCGCTTCACCGCCTACCGCGGGGTTCGCGGTGCCGTGAGTTAATCGCCTTACCGTCATATCGAAGGAGAACAAAAATGATAGCAAATCCCCCAAAAAAACAAGAATGAAAGTGAAGGCAATAAGGATAAAACGACCAACTGTAAGTAAGCCAGCTGAATCTGATAGCGGGGTTGTGTTGTCAAGTCAAGCATCCGAATCATCATCATCATCATAACATCCGAAAAACGTCCGCTGCTGGACATAGGCCTCCCCCCAAAGGGGGGGTTTGCCATAATCGACACGCTTGGCAAGCGGGTTGGCGAACGCAGTGTATAGTGTCGCGTTGTACAGAGAACACTGCTGCCCATTTCTTGGAGGCTCGGTAATAGTGTGGCTTTAAATCCACTCCACAAAACTCAACTGTCACTGACAATAGTGCTATTCGTCTTGTATGAGCCATTTCGCCCCCACCCACAAACTATTACCACCAAGCTAACATCTTCCCGCAGGGTCTAACCTTCCGTGGTCCTCTTGGAAATCCCTGAACCCCCTCAGAACGCAAGTACTCGTACATAGGTGTAATTCGAACCTCGCAACGTCGGGCTACCGTGACGGATTAACTGCAGGGTGTGGATGTGGAGCTAAGTCACAAACCATGCCCACCTCTTATCTTGCCCTCTGTGCCCCAAAACATGCAGTCGAAGAGACCAACGATGCCGTGAAAGTGGCGATGTTTTGGGGCAGCCATATTCTTCTATTGTAAATAAATAATAAAACCAATCATTTTATTTATTTATTCCTTAATCTTACATTGAATTCGAAAACATCTGAATCATGGCTCTGAAGTAGAGCTCTGCCTCTTACAAAGAAAAGAAAGAAAAAGCGTTTATTTGCGCCAAGCATGACGCATACCAAAAAAATAAAACGCGCAAAACGCGCAAAACGGCCATCGCTCAGCATAATGCTGGGACTCGTGTGCGCGACAGAGCCACAGCACTGGTTTTCAGCGACAGCCGGCGTTAAGTATATGTGTGTGTGAAGTGTGTTTATACATATCTATGTATAAGGGGTCGTTCAAGTATTACGTAAGTACCAATGGGGGTGGGGGGTACTTCACTATGCTTATTTTTGATGACATTGGGGAAATCACCATTTAACCCCCCCGGGTTAAATGGTGATTACGTCAGAAATTTTTACTTACTATTTTTGCTTGTAAATCTTAGTATGTTTCGATTTGACTTAAATAAGTAATTACAGAAGTGGGGGAAATAGGCCCCGCGCGAGTAAAAACTATACCAATGCTTACGTAAGCATAGGAGTGAGGGGTAGGTAGCAACACAGTATGCAGGCAAGCATGCAAAATGGAGCAGGCATGGTTTTTGTCACGGCTCCGGCGCTGCGGGGCTCCGGCGATCCCACGCGACCTTATCGTCGCAGATGGTTATAACGCTCACCACCTACCTAAGGCTTTGATTACTATCGCTGGCAAGGGGGGGGGGGGAGTAAAAATGACTAAAATTCTGCTTACGTAACACTTGAACGGCCCCTAAGTTGGTTTTTGTCATAATTGGAAGAGGGTGTTAAGCCCTACAACCTCCTTAGAAAAGGGAGTATCCTGCGACCAGACATGTGTTTTGTCTGGTCGGCAACTGCCTGATGATTGATGTAGGACTTGCTATTCAAATCGCGAGAACTTTAATATCCAGTCAAATCCTACATTTGTGTGCCGTCGGTACCCGTCA
Organism: Lacanobia oleracea; assembly: GCA_950371165.1. Taxonomy (NCBI): domain Eukaryota; kingdom Metazoa; phylum Arthropoda; class Insecta; order Lepidoptera; family Noctuidae; genus Lacanobia; species Lacanobia oleracea. The sequence goes on along the minus strand of OX493392.1, from coordinate 21,129,673 downwards.
GGTCTATTGTTGTAGTTCGTATCTGGCGACATAAATGTCGCTACTGTCTGTTGATGAGAAACTACAGTACGCAGTTACATTGCGGACACGTAGTGTTACGTCGAGAGTCGCAGCGATACGCTGGTGGAAAAATTAGTCACATGGAGATCACCTGACGATAGCCGGCCGAACTTGAGGCGAATCCCTCCTGCGTGGACATGACTCCTAAGATAGTAACCTCCTGTCACCTGTTATATTTTCTATTCTTTCATCGGCAGCGGAGCTCTAAGCATTTTTAGCACAAACTGGGATGTAGAAGTTCGGAGAGTGACATAAAAAAGTTGATATCTACCCGCAAAAGTGAATAATGTCCGAGTTATTTACCTGTACAACAGGAGCGCCGCACATAATGAACTGCAGCGCCGACTCGGCGGAGTCTATCCCGCCGATGCCCAGGATGGGGAAGCCGGGCAGCTTGTTCCCGATGGCGGACACGGCCTTCAAGCCCATAGGTCGTGTGGCGTTGCCCGATACTCCGCCGTACGTCGTGTGCTTTTCTACGCCTGTAAAAAAAGTTCGCGGTAAATTTTCCTTCAACAGGAGTTCGGGCTGAATAATAACAAAACTCAGAGCTTCGACGTTAAGCGACGCCTGCTGAGGTTGGTCATTGGATGGGTAGCCATCCACTACAGACCCTCTCGTTTCTTATCCGACCTTAACGTGTTTTCCGAGGTACGAACCTCGGAAAGCACGTTAAGGTCGGTAGCAGCTGTCAAATCAAATCAAAATCAAATGTAGTTTATTCAAATTAGGCTGAGAGCCAGCACTTTCTGAACGTCAAGTTTTACAAAAGACAGTCCCCCAAAACGCCCGCCCGTTACCCACTTCCTAGTGTTTTATCTGTGGAGAAGAAGTGGCCAACAAACTCCCCAGCAACACATCTGTTTGATACGTTTTAAGAACCTGAGTTAAAATAAGTATGCAACGTAATCAATATTTAAAACGAAAAAATAAAATAATAATAAGTAAATATTATTTATCACTTGTTAGCTAGCATACTCTATAATACTGACACAAAAGTAAATAACAACTTAAAAAAAATGGATTAACCCACATAGTCAGACAAATAATAAAAAAATAAATAAAAAAAAAACAATATTAAATGAACGCATATAACCTGTCATAAGCTAATTACTATAGAGAAAGAACATGATAAATATGACATTGTCTTGAGCTTAACCCAGCGATCAACTATTCTTATCGTCTAAATAATCATTAATAGAATAGTATGCCTTCGAACAGAGGTTAGATTTAACTTTAGCTTTAAATGAGTTAAAAGGCAGGTCAAGAAAAGATAAAGGAAGTTTATTTTAAAAACGGATACCGAGCCCCACAAATGAGTTGTGGACTTTACGAAGTCGGTGTGGATGTTGCTCGTTTTACTGTTTAACTGTATATTTTGCCTAATATATAAATGTTTGAAAAAATAAATTGAGTTGCTACCGTGAGAATTCCAATCTCTTTGAAAATTTCTCTTAATGAAACTCTTGAACCTAGCTGATAAATTAAAATTAAATAAAACTTTATTTCAGACTATACAGTCCATACATTTAGTTAGTATTGGCGTTTGTAACAATGCACGTTTTCGTAAGACAAATATATTTTGTATATCAGCAGCTTTTCCCCACAATAGAATACCGTAGGATATAACGCTATGGAAATAACTAAAATAGACCAACCGAGCTGTGTCAACATCAGTAAATTGTCTTACTTTCCTGACGGCGTATGCGGCAGAGCTGTGCCTTCCCGATAGGCTTGATATATGTGAGCCCCATTGTAGTTTGGAATCAAAAGTTATGCCCAAAAATACTGCCGTGTCTACAGTTTCAAGAACCTCGTCGCATAAAATTACATTAGCTCCTAAATTTCTAACATTTGGCAAGGAAAATTTTATACATTTCGTTTTCTTGGCATTTAGAACTAAATTTTTTGTCGTAAACCAATCCGTAACCATTGAAAGAGCGCTGTTTACGTTATTGAAATCTTGTCTAATCTACTTTAAATATAAGAGAGGTATCATCCGCAAACAATACTACGTCACAGATAACCTTTAAGAACCTTTCACTTCAAAACCTTTGGGAGGCGTTAAGGGCAGAAGCCAGAAAATCTGAACTGACACCAGTCTTGCCGAGCAATATCCTATGATCGGGTTACTGTGTTACGGAGGACAACAAGCAGGCAGTCGCTCCATATAAAAGTGGTATTCAGTATCTGCTTAGACTGGAGGTAATGCAGATTGAGATTTACTCTACGGAAAATGCAGGCTTAATGATGTTAAGATAAAATAAGCCTTTCATGGTAAGATGAACATTTGACACACAAGATTAAAATTGTTTTTAATGTGAAATTCTTGATCTCACAGGCTAATAAGAATGCGAGAAAGTAATGCTCACTTGCATACGTTTCAAATTCGTATGAAAGTCGTATATATTGAAGAAAGTCCATCTATTGGAAGCCAACATAAAGTTTATAAAAAAGTGAGGGGTAAAATGATACACATACCGACTGCCGGCCATGGTGTGGCATCAGGTTTGACTGACATCAAGCCAGAAACTGTGTTGATAGCTGATACACCGCTCGCACCACCTGTAAACATAGTAATATGGTAGGTTAACTTAACTAAGAAAACTACCCTTACCTTTACGAAATAGCAGTGCTGTTTATCTATCTATACTAATATATAAAGCTGAAGAGTTTGTTTCAATCACAGGAACTGCTGGTCCGATTTGAAAAATTCTTTCAGAGTTAGATAACCTATTTATCGCGGAAGGCTATAGGCTATATATTTATTTATTTATTTATATATACTTCACGCTAAGACCAACAGGAGCTGACGAAGTTGCGCGGGTCAACTAATATATTATATGTATTATCAAATTGATAAAATGGACTTGCGGTCGACTTGAGAGTTTAAACTTTATGTACAGTAGTGGTACAAAGGCGGACTTAATGCAACAAGACATTCTCTACACGTAACGTCAACTAAAATGGCTAATATTGTATGGTATACCTTATTGCATTAAGGGTTAAGTTAGCTTATTGGCTTCTCAAATGAATGCATTTAAGGTTTAATCTAATTGTATGGCAACGCATAGATGTCTTTGACCAACAATAGGCTAGTCATTAATTCAAAGGGCTTATTAATTATCTTCATTATTAAAGTTACCTCTAATGAGGGGGGAGCTCGTGGCTAAAGAATACTAGCCGCACGGAACGATCCTTGTCAAGGTCAGTCTGTGGATGGGTGACCATATTAACATAGAGTTTCCTTCGTGCCTCGGAAAGCACGTTAAGCCGTTGGTCCCGACTGTCATTTGTAGATCTTTGGCAGTCGTTACGGACTGTCAGAAGCCAGTAAATCTGACACCAGACTTGCCAAAAACTGCCGTATTACTTAGTTAATAAATAGGTTGTGGAGGTCTAGTAGGCAACCTCTCCAAGTAAAGTACTGGTATTCAGCTGAATCCGGTTTGACTGGACCTCAATATAATAGTTGGGACAAGGCTAGGCCAGATGATGATCAAAATGGCCGTACCTTCATATGCAGCGACAGCGATGCTGACGATATCAGTGATGTTCGGAGTGAGCTTCACAAAGAACGGGATCTTGACGGCTTTCCTCACCCACTCGGATATGCCTTTCACGAGCACAGGGTCCTGTTGATCAAAATTACTTCATTAGTTCCAACCGTAACCGCAACTGTAACCAACCGTAACCGCCATCCTAACCGGAACCGTATTTGGTGCGTAACGTGTTTGTATGACCAGATGCTATTATTACGATTTAGTATGTAATCATTATATCACCTTAACCGGTTTTCCTGATATAACCGTAGACAAAGGTGAAGGAATACCTACCATCATGGCATTCTGCAGTAGTTCACAATTTTGGAAGATTAAAGATATGAACCAGAACCGTGCTTTAAAGATATTAGCCAATCGGATGGTGAGGGGGCTACGCTGACGGGTTACATCACTACCGGGTCGTACATACCTATGGCAAGCAAGTGTTAGAAAAGTTTAGCTTCGTAAATGTAGATGAATATGCCAAGGTTGATGTTGTCAGTTTCTTTTTAGGGTTCCATACCAAAGGTTTTTTTTTAAATCTTTATTTTAAGAAACTTTAGAACGGTACGGTTTGAATTTTGAAAGGTATTTATTACTAAGCCTCCACCGTCCGTCCGTCAGTCTGTCAGCGGATTGTATCTTAAGAACCGTAATAGGGACCGTGCACGGCGTTGATTATGCCATCTAGTGTCGCAAATTCGAAGCTTTAAGGGTCAGAATACTTGACATTGAAGCTATTTTGCAGCCATCTGTGGTTCCTGCACGCTCAGTTTAGGGGAACGTGCGCGAATAAGACTTTTCCATCTAGCGTAGCTATTTGGAATTTTATACTTGAAACATACTTGACAGTGACATTTCTGTGCTGGCAGAACAGAAATGTCACTGTCAAGTGTGCAGAAATGTCCTATAGTTCCTGCACGCTCCCTTATGTTCGATTTGTCACGTCTGGGTACAGTAGACTGAAGTAGGTGACCTGTCCGCACGCGAGCCCCATGCCCGACTCGCCCATGCCGTGCGGGCACGACAGGTTCAGCTCCAGCGCGTCGGCGCCGGAAGTTTCTGCCTTCTGCGCCAGCTCCGTCCAGTCTGCCTCGTTGAACGAGCACATTATCGATGCTATTATTACCTGGAACGTAAAGGTATTATTGTTACAGGTGTTATGTGTGTTACAATTTATTATAGAAGTGTCACCGGTCAACTTTGGCAGCAACACTAAACCGAATCGTATACATACAACTGCGTCTACCATCATCATCATCATCCTATAACAGTCCACTGCTGGACATAGGCCTCTCTAAGTGCACGCCATTTGACTCGACCTCCGGCAACTGTCATCCAGCTGCCATCTGCCTAGTGTTTTCTATTAAAGTGGGTGACCAGCTTCTGGTAGTAACACTAATAGTGAGTCCACACGACACCGAGGGTTACGGTATTAGTTCGAAAGAGTCACCGCGGCCCTGGAATACAAAGAACATTAGGAGGAACACGGATTGATTTTAGTCAGTAAGAGTGTGATACCTTCTTCCTTCTGCTCCGTCCACAGCGGAAGAAGTTATTTGATGATTTTCCCATAAAATTCGAACGAACACCGGGTGACGCGCAAGCCTAGAACATTCGGTAACCGCCAGCTCTCGCGAGTTACGTTATATTAAATGTCGCGATCGCAAGAACGATGTAAATGTAAAGTGTTGTATTTAATAGATTTAAATTGAAAATACACCAAAACAGTTATTATTTCATTCCTCGACAGTAGTCTTATTACTTTTTATCATTCTCGCAAAACTCCTGGCAACCTCAGCCTAGCTACAGAACAACTCTTTGGCTTACTTTGCTAGGGAAGTCGTGTTTGAGCTCAGTGATGCTCCGGCACCAGTAGGCGGCGCACTTCTCGGAGATGAGCTCGATGTTGAGGAAGCAGCCCTGGCCCGGCCCGAAGTGCTCGCCCGACGTCACGCCGCGGACTATGCGCGGGGACACGTTCGTCACTAGGTCCTGGTACAAATATCAGGTCAGTGCTATGTATAAAAAGTAAGTAGCTGCATCAATGCCGCCACAAGAAAATCTAAATAAGCGAAATTTGTACGGCAAACCGCAACCGCATTAGCTAAATACCGGACCACTAAAGATGATAATAAAAAAGTGTATTATAAACAGTTGAAAGCTTTAGTACACAGTTCCTTGTTTAAAACTGCATACTTTAGGCATAAAATAAATAATCAAATTCAAATTCAAAGCATTTTATTTCAAATAAACCATTCACAGGCACTTTTGAAACGTCAAGGTCGGTCAGTCAAAAACATGGAAGCTATTTGCACGTTCCAAAGCGTAGATCTCTATGGAGAAGAACGTGCAAGAAACTCCACGGACACTCTTTTAAATCAAGTTCTGTTTTACAAAATTCTAAGTTACATATACCTACTTGTTGCTTCTGCATGTGAGGACAATGCAAAGGAAAAAAAAAGGGCTTATTATAAGAATTTTAAATAAAAAAATTAAAATAAGCCAATGGCAGTTAAGAGATGACCAGTCTCAACCGACGGCGCCTGTTCACGAACACCTTTCAGCTCAACCATTTCGAAGGGAACCGAATGATCGAACCCACGCGCCGCCATCAGCGAGACATTTGAGTGAGCATGACATGCTCTCAACCACCATGCTCGTTCATGTCCAACAAGTAAAACTATAACTACTGACATAAAATGTAAATGGTTTCATGGTACTCACATTTACAAAATTTAAAAAATATGCTTCTACTATACACAAAACTATGGTTGTCAATGACCAAATAATGAAAAATAAATTAATAAAGACAACGATTAAGTTCTTACATAAAAAAGAATAAATAAGTAATTATAATAATAATATAATTTGTATGTAGGTATATAAGAATAAATAAACGAAATAATGTAAGAACCTCTAAAAAAAAAAAATAAGGAGCGAGCATCTCTTCCAAATATAAAAACATAAAAACCTAAAAAGTGGACCTAAGCAGCTGTGACTGTGGAGCAGGACCAGCATTTATCCAAGCGTTTTTATCAAGGATATAATCTTCCAGTTTATAATACGCTTGTCTACATAGTGTGCGTTTTAGGCATGCTTTAAATTTTCTCCAAAATTGCTATGGAAGAACATCAAATCCACTTACGCACCTACAAAGCAAGGACATTTCCCTCACATCTTAGGAACCCAGACCTGATTAATAACACCTTTTTAAAGGTCCCTGGTAACCAGGTGCTAGCGCGTCACTTATGTCATTTTATGAGTCCCACAAATACAGTGAAGCTATTTTTACACTCGCTCCAGAGGACGAAAATGACATATCCCGCATAATTACTGAGTTAAAATCGAATGCAGAAGGGTATGACAACATAACCCTAGACATGCTTGCGCTAACCTTTCCACATACTTTGGAAATTATAACCTTCATTATGAATAACTCCGTATGGACAGCTAAATTTCCATACCAGTGGAAAATTGCCACAGTGAGACCCCTACCTAAGAATTCAAATCCTGTAGAAGTAAAGGACTTGCGGCCTATTAGTATTCTACCTTGTATGTCAAAGATAGTGGAAAGGGTGGTGTGCCATCAACTGACACATTATTTGGAAGAAAATGTAATGTTATCTGACCTACAACCCGGTTTCCGGAAACAGCGAAATACTTCTACGGCGTTGCTAGATATTACTGACAACATTCTAGCTGCCCAAGAAAAGGGTATGTGTTCATTGATGGTGCTACTAGACTTATCCCGTGCCTTAGATTGTATTAATGGCCCACTGTTACTGTCAAACTTAAAATACTACGGTTTTGGCGACAATGCAATCCAGTGGTTCTATTTATAGCTACCTCAGTGACAGAAAGCAACTCGTAGAATTACGTTTGGCGGATGGTACTACCTTGACCTCAGCTCTCACTTCTGTAGAAAGAGGAATTCCCCAGGGATCAATTTTGGGTCGATTATTTTTATACTATGTGCGGATATTATAAAGTGCCTTCAGAAATGCAAGTATCACATTTATGCCGACGATGTGCAACTATATCTGTCCTTCAGACAAGATGATTATGTCACAGCCATACGGGACCTAAATAAAGACCTAGAAAGGATCTCCGCCTGATCAGATGAGAACTGTTTGGCATTAAACCTTTGGAGGTATGCGGAACAGAGAGTAAAGTCCCGCATACCTCAATTGAAAAGTAGGATCCTTCGACCAGGCGGATGTTGTGCCTAGCGGGCTACTGCCCGATAGTTAATATTCGAGCTGATGTATATGTCAAATCACACAGTAAACTTTGCTTGCGCGATGCAGGATTTCGACGAAGTAGTTCGCTGCTAGTTGGATAGATGGCGTCGCGGTTCTTTTTGTTGCGATGTAGATTTGCTCCGTTGGTTTTTCTTGTGGCGGTATTGATGCCGCTACAAACTCTTTATAAACCAAATACATGCTGTTTGGTACCGAAGCAGCAATTAAAGCGGCTACCAGCAAGTCTGAGTTTGACTCTTATGGGTGAGCCTATTGAGCGAGTAGATGAGGCGCGGAATCTTGGATTAAGGATAGACGGTAGCCTTAGATTTGAGAAGCACATTGCTGATTCTGTGAAAAACTGCTTCTTTCGCCTGAGGCTGCTGTACAAAATGAGACCCTTCTTGTCCGAAAAGCTCCGCGAGCAGCTAGTTGAAACACTAGTCTGGTCTAAATTAAATTACGCTGATACTGTTTACGGCCCGCGCTTGCTGGATCGTACCGAAAGGCTTATACAGAGAATCCAAAACTCTTGTGCTCGTTTCTGTTATTCGGTTCCCCCTAGAAGTCACGTCACCCCCTTTCTAAACACACACGCTATCGTTAAAATGAAGTCGAGGCGCAAGTTACATCTAGCCTGTCTTCTTTTTGGTGTCATCAAATTTCAGAAGCCGAGGTATCTGTACGACAAACTTAGTTGGATGACTAGTAAACGAGAGTGCGCGCCTAGGCTTTGCGCGCAACAACTATCAACACAGTCGCATAGAACAGCAGCCTTCAGAGGCAGTTTCCGATACGCTGCATCTAAGGTGTGGAATAATATTCCACCACCATTGCGGGTTTTGGGAACCGTCCATACGTTCAGAACGCATTTACGGCAGTATTTGATGGATGCACAACGAATACAGGATATGGTAAACCTAAATGTTTCCATTATATAAAAAAAACACTATTACCTATCTAAAACATACAGTATGTTTATGGGTTTGTGGGTAGTCTGCATTGTACACGATAGGTATTTTTCCTTGTGTTGTGCCTCTTCTGTTATGTCCTGCTGTGTTGTTCGCGTCGCCCATGTGCCGTCGCAATAGGGAAGTTGCAAATACCGAATTTATGAGAATTTTGTCAGTAAAATGATAAAAAAGTATAAAAAAGGCCATTGCAACGTTTTTATTTTGGTTAATATCGATTTTTAACAAACAATAATGAATTAAAGTAACGTGAAACTAACGTATTTAAAAACAACAATCAGCGTTTAGTGACGCATCTGCTGTTATGCCAACGAAAAGGCACCCTTATGTCTTTGAGTTAGGACACTTCTTGACCAGTGATAGACACGAGTGACGTCATCGTCCGTTTTCGCGCGAACCTTTAAACTGTCGGTTTCAAAACGCAATTTTGGCAATAAATTAAAGCGTTTTCATTTCTTATTTATGTGGTGGTCTATTCTAGATGGAGTTCTTTAAAATTAAAGCAAAAATGGAAATATTGCATGTTCCCTATTGTGTGACACCCTGCCCGGATATAAGTATCACAGAAACAGGTTTTATGTTATTGTTAGTAAATAGTTGTTATTGGTAACAAATAGTTTGTTTTGTTTCCAACGGTGGTAAACAAGGTATCTATATATGAGTAATACACGTACACACAAGCACTATCATACACATTCTTACATTCTTATGATATCTTCCTAACTTTGTCTTTATTTCTAGTATAAATGCTCGATATTCATTATATCTGTTTATTCTTTTATGTACGTTATTATAATGATGTTTTTATATATATGATTTTGATACGAATGAACCGTCACTCAACCTTAGGGTTCATTAGAAAACCAGCGTCAGACAGTCTCAGGCTGTCTGACATAACGCTAAAATAAACCTTTTTAGTGCAGCCGTGAGACACACACTTAGTTTTTGGCTTACCTACCTTTATTTATTTGTATGTACCGTGCGTGTTTCATGCTATTAATTACTATTAATTCATTCAACCAACAGAACCGCAATGCCATCTATCCTACCAGCAGCGAACTACTAACGAAATCCTGCATCGCAGTATCAGAGTTTTCCGGTGCGATTTGAACACATACAACAGTAAGTATATCAACTATCGGGCAGTTGCCCACCGGACACAACAACCGTCCGTTCGGAGGATCCTCCCTTTACAACGGAGGTTTGCGAGACTTTACTCTCTGTTCTGCATACCTTTATGTAACTCTGTAACAACTTGCGAACTTGCTTTTAAAAGTGATTGAAGTGACCCCATGTAGCCGATAGCAATCGATTGCAGACTGAATTTTGGAAGATCTATCTTCTAATTAAGATACGAAGAGATTTACTTGTACTGATAGATGTACGTCATCTTCACATACCTTATCCAGTCCAAAAGTCTTGGTGACAGCGAAGCCCCAGCCCTGCTGGAAGGCGCGGCGGATCATGGCGGTGCTAGTGGTGGGCGGCGCACTGGCCAGCCCGAAAGGATTCTCGAAGCGGATGCCGCACACCTCTACTGATAGATCTACGTCGTCTATGGCCGTGTGGAACTTCGGCAGCTCTATTGGGGCGGTGAAGGGTATGTTCTGGAAGTTGAAAGAATGATGTATAAGTAGCAAAAGGTGGACTGGGCAGACCTGGTGATAATCGCATGAATCTGCTGAATTCGAGACGAACAGGACCGATCAATGTGGCGACACTTGGGGGAGGTATGACCAGCAGTGGCTAAAAGGATAAATAAGCAAGTATCGCTAGTCTTTATAGGTTCGTATCGATGTCGACTAGAAATGTGTCCAAAAGACTGGCGGTCTTCAGTATAAATAAAATGGAATGGATGGATGCGAATAACCTAAGGCTGCGTTTACATCAGAGATGTGCGTGGATGCGTAGCGAGGGATGTGTTTGTTAAGAACCAACAGAATCGCTTTATTTACCTAGCCTCAGCACAAGCGATTCTTTTGGAAACGCAGCCTTAATGTGTTGCTCAGCTCTAAATTTGAGAATAACGGAACCAATTCAGTTTATTTTTCTTTCAAATATTCGTCAAAATCCGAAGGTTCTTATGAAGATAAAATTTGCCCGGAAAAAAAAGTAAAAACACGTTTTTCTAATCGAGCCCGTTACGCACTACATTTATTTATTTATCACAAACAAGTTTAACAAAAAAAATCTTTCTTAGAACTATGCGCCACAAAACCGAACAGATCGAGGTCTGTGGAGTCAGTAGTCTACCAGTAATATTTTAAACTAACCTGCAAATAACAGTGCATATACCAGGCGGCCGTCTTGCCATCGTTGACGGACTCCACCGTGGTCTCGGCGACGCCGGCCAGGTCTCCGCCCACGAATACGTTGGGGTTGCTCGTACTCTGCATGGTCGCTTCGTCCACTTCAGGCAACCCCCAGCGGTTTAGTTTTACACCCGCCATCGCGTCTTTTACTGCGAAATAGGGAAGATATAAATACAGAATTTATGAGAATGTTGTTAATAAAATGATAAAATAAAGGCCATTGCAACGTTTTTATTTTAGTTAATATAGATTTTTTTTAAAATAACGAAACGGTAATAAAGGTCAAGTTATTGCTATTACTTGCGCAAAGTATAAAGCATTCAGTATCCAGGTTCTGATCCACTGCTATCTAATAATAAGGTAAAGAACACCACGATGTAAATCAATAAACTTACCATCCGCTTCATAAAGTCCAGACCCAAAAGCAGAGATAATGAAGTTAGCTTTCAGTTGCATCACTTGATCTTCATCCTCAATCCACTCTCCATCATCCAACTGTTCTGTACGACACATCTTTAAAGCTGCAATCTGTCAATAAGGAAATAAATTATGTTGAAGAATGTTGTATGAAGGCATGGCCATAGATATACTTCACTGTACAGTGTCGTAATAAATGGTAAATTGTAGCTTATTGTATGTTCTTTTAATAGAAATAAATTAGTGTTTCAAAAATCGTCGGAATTTGATTTAATGGCAGTTAAATGTTTTCATAGTATAACATGATTGAGAGGTACCTTTCCATTCTTAACAATGACTTCTCTGGGAGACATGAACGGTACGAATTCGCATTTCTCTTCCTTTGCTAAGTCAACCTGAAACATTACAAGTTACACTTTTATATTCGACAAAATCAAATATTTACTAAATGGGAACTTAGTACATAATTATAACAAACTAAAAAATAGCATCAAAAAGCTGTCTGCTGGTAATGTGTCCAAGAGACTGGCGGCATTACCACGTTGAATGGCAATACTTAGTCTCTGCCCAAGGTAAAAGCCAGTTCTTGGGTCACGAGAAGTGTCAACCAGCCGTTTCGAAATTCCTGCTTATAATGTACTTATAACGGTACTACTTCCGGTTTCTAGTAATAAAATAGACTCGCCACAATTTACATGCAAGTCATTTGATGGCTGTTGTAAAGTCAAAGTCATTCTGCAGTTTTTTCTAGTGAAATACTTGTGTTACTGGTCCAGACAGATCCAGCTGATCAATACAGGCTCACGTACCTCTTCCGGTACGGCCCTGATGTTGGTGACTCCCTTCCGGAACACTACAAACACCCGCTTGGCGCCGCAACGTAGCGCCGACGTGGCGCAGTCGAAAGCCGTGTCGCCCGCTCCCAGGACGATCACATTGCCGTGTAACGATGGTAGCGCAGATTTACAAGCGCATAGACCTGAAAATAATGTGTTTTTGAATGTTTTATGTGTCTAAATGACACATAAAACGTTCAAAAAAGAGTATTCCTGCTGGCTGTTCACAATTATCCCACCTCTGATTGCAATAAAGTTGCTGTCGGAGGTAAAATATCTGAGAGTGTATGCTTTGCTACTAATTCATAATGTTAGGTGCATTAATATATTATTATTGTATTCTTATTCGCTGTGTAGTAATATCTAAAAATTCCTTGGAATGGAATTTAAACTTTGTCACCTATGTGATTGGGTCAATTGTCTAAAAAGATACAATAGGGAAGATGCAGATTTAATATTTATCAATATTTTGTGACTAAAATGTAAAAAAAAGCATAAGAGAAGGGCCAGTGCAACGTTTTTGTTCCAGTTAATATTGATTTTTAACAATAATTACAAATTTAAAGTAACGTGAAACGGAACGTGTTTAAATACACCAATCAGCGTCTGGTGACGTCACTCGTGTTAGTTTATAGTCCAAGATCACAGGACTCCCAGACGTTACTTATTTCGCAGAATCAAAATATTTGAAAAGAGTAGTGGCCAGTGTAATTTCAACGTACGCATAATAAGTGTCTGCTAGCTCCATCCAATGGGCAATTTTTTTTAGTGATGTATTTAGATATGACATATTTCATAAGTCTACAGGAGGTAAATTTTTAATAAATTACTAATTATTGAAGAATATGTAGGTATTTTGTAAAAATCGTAAAAATTACCTATTCGTTTTATAGCTAGCATCTGATGATGATACTTACAAACTGGCGGTCGCGTCAACTCAAACTAGCAGGTAAGCGAATGTTCAAAGTACCTACATACTAACACTATTCTATTCCATACATTTTGTAACTGAGAAAATAAGTAAGTTCTGGAAGCACTGCGGGATCTTGGTCTATGACTTTGAATTATGACAGTTCTTGACCAGTGACAGACATGAGTGACGTCATCGTCCGTTTTGGCGCGAAAATTTCAACTGTCTGTTTAAAAACGCAATTTTAGCAATAAGTTAAAGCGTTTACATTTTTTTATTTATGTGGCGGTCTATTCTAGACGGAGTTCTAATGAAAGTAAAAATAGAAATATCGCATGTTCCCTATTATCTAACATTTTTATTTCAAGATTAGCGCCCAACTTTATCACATTTCGACGAGCAAGAAACATCATTGAAAAGTACTGAGATATTATCATGTCGCTAACTCAAAATATGAGATGATTAAAGTTACATCCACATACCTTTCTTGCTTCCCTTAGATACCAGAGGTAAGAAGTCCTTGCTTGTATAGAATCCCATTTCTTGGTTTAGTCCTTTAAAAATTGGAATGCTTTTCGGTTCAGGGAGCCCGATTCCGAGGAACACAGCTGCGTGACCGTCTTCTAGAAGACCCTAGAAATACAGTGAAGTATGTGCAGGTATTTAAGGTTGATGTCACAATACAGAAATACGTTATTATAATAACTAGAAAAGCAATTTTGCTCATGCTTATAGTTAGTGTAGATTTCCTAGTTCTGACAAAGTGTTCGTTGAAATAATTTACAGTCAACAACAACATTTTACACCGTCGGTAAAGACCCTCTTTTATTACCTATTAGCAATGCAATAAATATAGTCTATGTTACTCAAGGAAAATGTAGCATTCTAACGGTGAAAGAATATTTAAATTCGGTCCTGGAGTTTTTGAGTTTATTCGTGACATACATACAAATATTAGTGTAGATTAGAAACAAAAAAAAAAGTTAAAATCACGGAGGTTAAAATAAATACTTACATTAACAGTAATATCTTGTGTTGACAATTTCCTGCCGGTGACGAACTTGACTCCTAGGTTCTTTACAAGGTCCACCTCAAATTGAACCACATCGAACGGAAGACGGTACTGAGGGATTTCTGCAGAACTGAAATTTTATATTAATTAATATATTTAACTGGCCGTATTTCGAAACACTCTTTCACAAGACGTTTAGCAGTATCGGTATTAACTTTGCAAGTCATAGTGAGACTGGGATAGATTTTGTTACCAGCCATGTCACACTACTGTGCAATGACTCCCCAAAATCCTTCCAAGTAGGTACAGTATTCTTGCAAAATATTCAAACAGACCTCGCGATGTGGGTATTATCATAACAGCCGAAAGACGTCCACTGTCGGACATAGGCCTCCCCTAAAAGCCCCCTTTTGGGGGAGGCCATAAACGCCACGCTTGGCAGGCGGGTTGGCGATCGCAGCGTTGTGTTTTACGTATAATAAGTGCAAAAAATAATTACCTCAGTCCACCCAAGTACTTCTCCTTCTCATAGACAGTAATATTCTTATAGCCCAGTCTAGCCAAGAAGCAAGCACAACTGATGCTGGCGGGCCCACCGCCGATCAGGGCGATCTTTTGCTCTCCGCCGTTGGGAAGAGGCTTGGTAGCAGGGTCCAGGGTTTGGGGGATGCCCATCTTCATGAACACCTGGAATTCATTAATTTTTTGTTAATGTAGAAGTACCTAACTTGAATCAGTTCAGTAAGTCGACAATCAAATGAATCTTGGAATCTTGGACAACGGATTGAATTTAACAATAAAGATTTGTAATGGCGACCACGTGAACTAAGAGGATGAGGATAATTAACAGATTTAAGCAGTCTAGATGGATAGCACACGATTTTTCCAAACATACGAATACTTGGATCAGGAATTCTCTTTCGGATTGTTGCCCAAACACTACTATAATATGGCGCAGAACTGACCATTATGAAAATCTATTGAGAAGGGAATCCTGTCTTCCTGTGGGACGGATCCAATTTATTTTTATAAAAAAAGAACTTACATCAACAGCAAAATGCTGCAGTCCGCCGATGTTGATGGCGCCCTCTTCGCTAGCGTGCAGGTTACACCCCCCCACACAGAGGTCGCTGGTGGGACACACCATACCACATGTCAAGCCCAGAGGGTTGTCGGAAAGGATCGCCTTGGCCGCCCCATAGTAGTTCTGAAGACAAATACAGTTCGCTCTCAGATGTTAGGGTTTTGGACTTACAAGCTAACTGCAAGAAACTTTTTGAAAAATGAGGTCGTAAACAAATACGGATCCAGGGAGGAGGCTAAGGGGCTCAAAAGCTCAAGAAGGCTCAAGTCCTAGATATCTTTGGTAGTCTACTACTTAACAAAGTCAAAGAGGAATTAACGAAAAGTGTTCCAAGGAGTCTAGTATTGCTAAATAAAAAGTTTTGTGCCTTTTTTAATGTTTACTTTCCTAAAAACAAATGCTGATCCTGGAACTGACCCTGGCCGTAAAGTTAGGTGTTTGGTCCCTTCAAAGAAATCTTCCCCTATGTGTTCGTACAAATATACCATACTAGCACTTCGCCCGCAACTTCGTTCGCGCGGGTTTATTTGGTACTCCACGAATTTCATCTCCCCTCTACCCTCGGGTAGTGTGTAAATTACTTATGAATAGACTAAACGTAGGGCAGTTCGCTCAAATCGCTATATTTTTCTTACTTACAGTATTTTTATACCCGTTGTACTTTTAAACGAAAGGTCCAATTTCAATTATTTAAAGTGTAATTTACATGTACATAACCAACCTTAATTATTAAACAGGATTAACATCATGATACTAAAATCAGTACTATTCCATTTCACCCGGGTTTTGATTCAATAGTTTGAAAGTAATTAGAAACATGTCAATTGACTTTCAGTCAAGCACGATGATATGAACCTATGAAAATATGCCCATAGCGCTTGTGATGTTCTGAGCTCTTTGGTGCCGTGGGCAGATCATGGAGCGGTTTAATTCTTAGACTTAAAACTATTGACAATCTCGGGATCTTATGGTTCCTGACCTTTTGTATACGAAGGATCGAAACTAACTCGCCGAGGCATCGTTAGTAAGGCCATGAGTTCACCTGCAAGCAACTAGCATGCAAGTTTAATAACATTGCGCGCACGATTACGTGATTGATCACATTTACATTCAGTCAAAAAAGTATCGGGAATGGATGATTTGTTTATGGTTCCAAATTCAAATTTTAGTTTTTTTGTAGTTGTTAGATTGACACAACTGTTTTCTATTTTGGCGCGGAGTTTGAGTTGCATCTGTTATTTATATTAAATACAGTGCTGGTTTTAGTAATATCATATATAGTGTGTATTGCGAATTTCATAATGGACAAAAATATCGAACAAAGAGTTTGTCTTAAATTTTGCATCGCCAATGGAATTTCGTGTTCGGAGTCACTGAAAATGTTACAGAAGGCGTTCAAAAGCGGTCGAGATGTGATGGAAGATTTGCCTCGCTCTGGTAGGCCGTCAACGTCTGCAACTGAAGTTAACATCGCAAAAGTGAAGGAAATAGTGACTGAAAATCCCCATTCAACTCTGAGAGAGATAGCCGCCGAACTTTCTGTATCTCACGAGTCGATCCGTACCATTTTAACTAATCATTTGGGTATGAAACATGTTGCTGCTCGGCTAGTCCCAAAAGATCTGAATTTTCTCCAAAAACTCAATCGCATGAAAGTCGCTGAGGACATGCTAGAACGAGTCAGTTCGGACCCAACATTCATGAAACGCATTGTTACTGGTGACGAGACGTGGGTTTACGAGTTTGACATGCAAACTAGTCAACAAGCTTCGGAGTGGCGCCTTCCAACTGAACCGAAACCGAAAAAACCACGCCAAAGTCGATCAAAAGTCAAAGTCATGTTGACTATCGCGGTGTTGTGCACTCTGAATTCTTACCGGAAGGTCTAACGGTAAATAAAGAATATTATTTGAGCGTTATGCGGCGTTTAAGAGAGCAAATTCGACGAAAAAGGCCAGATTTGTGGAAAGAAAATTCTTGGATTTTGCACCACGACAATGCGCCTTCGCACAAGGCTATCATTGTGAACGAATTTTTAACCAAACACTCAACAAATACCGTCCAGCAACCACCATATTCACCAGATATGGCTCCTGCTGACTTTTTTCTTTTTCCTAAACTCAAATTACCACTTCGTGGCACCCGATTTCAATCGCGGCGAGAACTGAACTCAATTCCGGAAGCAGCGTTTAAAAAATGTTTTGATGAATGGATTATTCGTTGGCGCAAGTGTATCGTTTCTAAAGGAGCATACTTTGAAGGTGATAAAATAAATTTGGATGAATAACAGACATTTTGTGTATTATTGATCTTTTCCCGGTACTTTCTTGACAGAGTAGTATACCTCAGTAGCCCGCAAAGTGATGCAACTTGCATGCGAGTTGCTCGCAGAAAACGTGGCCTAATGGAATGGGTAAGGGTATGTTTATTATTGAGTAACCGAATGTTCTGATAAATACCGTCCAAGTGCGAGTCGGACTCGCACGCGAAGGGTTCCGTAAGTACCCTAAACTAATTTTTATTATTTGTTGTAATAGCGGCAATAGAAATACATATTTGAGAAAATTTCAACTGTCACGTGTAGACAGACAGACGGACGAAGAGAGGAAGCTTAGTAAACCTAAAAAGCGATCGGAATTTAGAAAATGTTCCGGTGCATGTTAAATAAACAACTACTAATAACATTTAACGTTTAAAGGGGGTTTGGTTATCTATATGTACGTTAAAAGGATAGATAAAATGGACACTTAATGTATGACTTCCTGTGTTAGTTGTTCGAAACACAGTTAACACCACGACAACATTGTCAATGCTAATTATTTATCGATCCATTACGATAGTCGATGCATTTAGTTAACTGTTGAAAGTGATAGATATTCTTGGAATACGTATTAATAGGGCTATTAGGTCTACTTCAGATATGAAGCCATCTATCTTTTCAAAAGAGCCTTAATATTCGTTTTTTTTTAAACGTTCCAACCTAGGAATTACTCCTGTATCATAAGTGCTTTTACAAACATTCAAACTCACGTATACAAGAACCAGACCCGCAACAACTATCTGTAAGCTATACCTACAAATATTTGTTGCGTACAGGAATCGAACTTATCGATTATTATGAATGGGGATTATTTTTTATTTCGAGTAATTTTAATCTTTGTCTGACAGTTTGAGTGCTTTGTACGGCCTACACAAATGTCCTTTCTTTGGTATTGTTCGTCGAGTTGTTGAGCTCCTAAGTGGATCTGAGTTGAACTACACGACTACTGACAAATGCTTGCACTGACTGGACAGGTTTCACTCAAATCTGTACGGTTCTTTCTTCTAAAGACCATTTCAGACACTAATCTGCATGGTTCTTAAAAAAATTATGTATTGTAAGTGTGAGGACTATGTAGGTCCTTATTTTTAAGGATAATTTTCATGACAGTCTAGCAGTTTGAGTATACTATGCGGCCTACCCAAATGTCCTTACTTTGGCATTGTTCGTCGGCTCGTTGAGCTCCTCAAAGTTCTGAGTTGAGCTGCACGATAACTGTCAAATGCTTGCACTGTCTGGACAGGCCCACTCAAACCTGCGTGATGCTTTCCTCAAAAGGCCACCTCAGACGTTAACCTACATGGTTTTCATATGTTATTGGCGATTGTATGGACTTCAAAAATGACTATGACCTCTGAGTTTGCTTCGGTGTTTCTTCTCAGGGTAGTCAGGTAGGAAATGCCGGCCTCATCCAGAGTAATATGTCAAAAAAAAAATGACGTGTAAAAGAGTTACTTGTAACCTATTTGCAAAGTAAATATCATTTATCATTTAACTCGCGACATGCAGCGCACTATCTCTCAGCTACTGCGCCAATTTGATGTATTCTTTTTTTAATATCTATCAAGTAAATAGTATTCATACCTTAGTAGCGATGCTGCTGATGAAGCTCTTGACGTCGATCTGCGTGGGGCAGGACTTCTGGCAGGGAGCGTCTGCGCACTTGAGGCATCGCGCCGCCTCCTTCAGAGCGCCGCGCTCGGACAGCGTCGTGTGTTTGATGTCGTCGAAGTTCTTCGTTAGAGTTGGACAGGCCTGGAACAAATTATTACATTATTTAAATTTTCTATTAGGATACTCACGGAAAGCTACACTAGCCCCGAACGCCATAAGCTTTTTATCCCGAAAAAATATAAGAAAGAGCCCCGGCTGCAGTTGAAAAATCTGGGAGATATCAGATCCGATGATTTACATTACATCTCCACAAACACAACTATTTACCTAAATGTTATGTACTCGTAAGTTCATTTTTAAGTGAGCATTTGTATGTGTCAATGTCAAAACTTTTTAGAAAATAAAAGAAGGAGAGAAGAGAATAACGTTTATATTTTCTTACAGACCATTGTTGGCCCAACCACTTCATTAGATCACAGGTATTATAGGTTTTTTTTTCATGTTATCAATCAGTGTATTTACAAAGCGATAACACTATCACAATAACTTTGTATTATTATACTAACCATTGTTAAATAGATTAGTAAAACAATGATGTTGTTTCTATGCCTTCAATTTCAACACTGTAAAGATCTCATTTATTTAGTCTTGTGTTGTGTAAGTAAAAGCACTTATTATGATGTAAAAAAAACAGTTTTCCAAAGGAAATCTAATGTTTTTTGCTGCATATGTGGGAATTTATCATATACCTAACTTTATTTTTGCTTTTCTGTAGTCGAACAAAATCTTTTTTTATGTTGTTGACAAAAATCTGCACCACTGTCACGCAGTACCTAATTGTCACTTTGGTAGTTTAATTTCGTTTCTTTATTTTAAATTTATTCCAATAGCAAGTAAACGATTTAAGGTAATATTTTTAGTACCCATTGTGTCTACCTCGCGAACAATGAAAATCTCAAGTTATAGCTATTGATTTGTTAATTATTACTTTCAAAGAAACTAGATCATAATGCAGACTGACAACTGGATGCCAATAACCTTGGTTCTAAACCAAAGGGTTGGACTTGTATTAACCGATAAGGATAATCCACTATCTAATTTACGCGTTTGCTTAACGACACTTACTCCGTATCTGCCTTAGGTGAAAGCATTTTCGGCGTCAAGTGCGTGGGGTTAAAGCATAATTACCTCAGATATTACATTGAGAGCATAACATTTATTTTTCTTAGTTAAAAAAAAAAAGCTCACTAAAAACCAAGTCAGACATTCCCTTTCATTCATTTTTTCTTCAGCAACCACACCAAAGCCAATAAAAATCAGTATTATTATAGGAGACGCGTATCTTCAATTCATTTACCAAACAGAATAAATCTATCATATCACTCAAGTGAAATCACGCGTGGGTACGAGTACCTATGCACTTTTAATATCACAGATAAATATATCACAGATATCATAGATTGCATGCTTTATCTGTGTGTTAGTAGGTGAACATAATGTATTGTGCGATAATGTTCTTGTAAATCCCCCGTAACGCTGAATTATTTTCATTTTATGTATTCGTTTTTCCTCTCGTGCCACAAGTCGCAGATGTCAATATGAGTCGTTATTTCCAATACTTACTTTGAACTACTAAAATATGGCCAAAAATTCTAGCTCTGCAATATAAACGTCACGTTTCTTCAACCTTCACACAATGAGCAGAAAGGGTTGGTTGTATTTATAAGCGCGATGACCAAGACAACTAGGTATGTGTAAATGCCCTGAAGTGCAAATATTATATGTCAAAGTCAAAACGTTTATTGCGAACTAAGTGTACAATGGTGTTATTGTTGGTATCGGGTCTTATGTGGTTTTATGCCCTTCTATATCGATAGACTTGTGAGCGCTTATTTCTGGACTGGCTCAATTCAGACATCCATCTTCATCATGTTCAGTCTTTCAAATTAAAAAATCGTCGTCGTGGCCAGCCAGAGAGTGGGAAAAGTGGTGCATAGTTTGCGCGACAGCTCCAATGAGTGGCCTCTCGCAGGTCAACTTAGGAGGTTGTCGGCTGCTTAACCGGACTTGCCTGTGGCGGCCTTAATATTAAAGCCTCCAGCCAGAGCTTATGTACCAACTTATGTGCTACCCCGCTTATTTTTATAAGGAAGGGAAATCATCAAATGACTTCTTCTGCTTTGGCCGGAGTGGAAGGGAGTGTCAGACTCTTACTGACTAAAATAAAACCCATCCGTGTTCCTTATAATGCCTTTTCGTTCCAGGGCCGCGATGACTCTTTCGAACAAATTCCGCTACCCTGAACGTTCCGTATAATAAGTAGCCCCACTTTGTTAGATTGTTGCAGCTACACCTTCCCATTACGGTTGCCAGCGACTCGCTATGAAGTGCGCTTTTATAATGCTTGAATTGCGTGATGCATCAGTGCTCTCACCGTACTCTTACCGTTGCTGATGCATATTAGAAAGGATGTTAACATGTATTCAATATTGATGAAGACATTTGACTAATAGGCCAAACAAAAAAGACTTTCCAGTTTGCATTTGCCAACAAACTGTATTTTTTGCTTAAGTCTTAAATACGCCATTACAAATGCTATGTCAAAAGTCCGCGTCCCCATAGAAATAGCATTTGTAATGACTTGTAAGCCCTATACCTACAAAAACCCAGCTTGTTGAAAATTAATGCGAGCTCAGCACTTTTTCGCCTATCTTGACTGGGTTTAAACTGCTGATCTGATTTGAACGAGTAAGGTACGGTATGCCTTTACGTTCCTGGTAACTGGCCTCGTTTACAATTAGACTCCGTACTACGTTAAGCCAGGTCAAGGTGTCAGCATTGGCGTGCAGCTTACCGAAGTAACAGTTGACCCAGCACCTTCCTTAACTGATATTAGTGCACTAGCTGATCCCGGCAAACTTTATTTTGCCATATAAATAAAAAATAGCCTACAACTTATTCTCAGACCAAAAAACGTCACAAAAATCGGTCGAGCCGTTTCGAAGGAGTTCGATAACAAACACTGTGACACGAGATTTTTATAAAAGTCCTACAAGATTAGATTGAACTTTTGAATGAGACACATAAATAATTCTCAGGTAATAAAACGTGTGATGTGAACGGCCTTACTTCCTTGGCTTACTTGACCCTTTGAAGGTTTTCCTCAACACATCTTCCAACAAAAACGCATCCCTAATAAAAATATCTTGACAATACTCACGGTACATTTTCTATCTTCGTTCCTCTTCCAATGTTGCTTGTTTCTCTTAGTTTGGGCTGAAGGGACCAAGTTGGTGTAGGGCTTAACCGTCGGATTGAGCTTTAATAGGTTCTGAAATTATTAATGAGCAGTTATCACTAAAGTTCTGGAGTGGCGACCGCGTACCGGATGACGCAGCGTTGGAAAGCCACCCACAAGGTGGATCGAGTGGCCCTGGTGAGGATCGCGGGTAGCCGATGGATGCGAGACGCACAGGACCGGTTGTTGTGGCAACACCCAAGCCCAAGGCCTATGTTTAGCAGTGGACGTCTTTTGGCTGATACGATGATGTCCTTTACCTGACCTTAATAAAAGCAACAGGTAAAAGATGATTTAGGTACCTATATCGCCATCATTAATTTATGGGTATAATTGGAGCTAGTTATTTTATGATGAATGGTGTTTGAACTTCCTCGTTTTTTGTTTCTACAATAATAATTAATTATGGAGATTTGTTAAAACAATTATGGAACTTCTATTTACTTTCCACGTCGACTGTAGTACGTAAACAGTATGAACGAAGTAAATTTTAACCTTGATATAAAATGCGTAGATTGTAAAGAATATTTCACACATCAATCTACTTATAACAAAAGATAGCCTATGACATTACATTATATTGTAACATTTACTGTAATCGTATCTTATACGCCGGAAAACAAACAATCAATCTATAAAACACCCTTTTCTGAAGGAATTACCTAAAAGGGTCGTTCGTTGGTACAGACTCTGTATTGACTGTATTAGTTTAGAATGTTGCGAAAGCTGTTCCGAATGCAACCACACTGGTTGCATTCGGAACAGATGCCAATAGCGATATATCGACAATATCGTGACTCGCGACTCGTATTTACATTCAGGGAATCACCGTGTTTTATAATTTGATTCCGCAAGTTGCCTGTTGCTTTTGACGCGGATTCAATAAATAACTACATAACTAGGTACCTACTAAATAAATGTTATACAAATCATGTCATTTCTCCGCATCGGTTTCGTTGATACTTTTTAGGGTTCCGTCCCAAAGGGTAACCAACAGAACCCTATTACTAAGTCTCCACTGTCCGTCCGTCTGTCGGTCAGCGGGCTGTTTCTCAAGAACTATCAAATTAAACATTAAAGGGGGCTTACAGCTTACATACAAGAAACGTGTTTATTTCGCATTACGATACGGAACGCTTTACGTGCGAATCCGACTTGCACTTGGCCTCTCAGATGAAGGCTTCCGTACCATAAATCGAGATAAAAAACACGTTTCTTGTATAGGAGCCACCTATAGTATTTTAATTTAATTTTTAGTTTCGAGTTATTATAACGGAAATAGAAATACACACGTTGTGAAAATTTCAGCTGTCTACCTATTACGGTTCTTAAGATAGAGCCCGCTGAAAGACAGATGGACGAACGGACGGATGGATGGACGGACGGACTGCAAAGGCTTAGTAATAAATAGGGTTCCGTACTTGGGCCACTTGCATACAAGTGGCCCAAGTAACGCTATGGGGTAGGGGGACAATGGTACAACACCGGCTTACATATACCAAATCATCCTAAAAACGAAGCTTAACTTACTGTAAACATTAAAGGTAACTTTGATATTTGTAAACTGTATTTACTGTGTGTATGTGTCAAGAAACAATTGGCCTCGGTCAAAGTAAGTGTTGTGTTGAAAATTGTAACCAGTCATACAAGTCCTTATAAGTTATTATATCCGCAATGTTTACTCGGAACGGAATTAGGTATCTACTGGTCTTTGTGTTGTTTATTATTATGTTAATTTATTTATTGAAGATTGTTGAGTACAGAATGAATATATTATGTTAATGATTTCTGGCCACTTCTTTAGAGCCCAATTCTTTATATATATTTTTTGATAACTATGCACTTATTTTGTTATCATTATCAATTACTTAATGAAACAGAGAAACCGGTTCACATTATCGATGCGATACATTTGATAAAACTTAAACGTGTAATAAAATTATCTAACACCAAAACATCGTTAAGTAAATAGAAGCAGCTATAACTAACCTCAATATCAGGCAATTCCTTGCTCAGAAGCACTTTCGACATTTTGGAAAAATTAACTTTATACTTTTGAACACAAAGTTATTTTTTTGGTAGCACGTTTTTTGTTATTTCCTCGTATTTAATTCGCGGGACAGACGCACGGGACTGCTCACTGGCAGCGCCACTCATGCGACTGATTACAAAACGTCTCGCGAACACTATCTTTATTCTCGTCCATTTTACGCTGAACTCCGTTTTTCGTCACAAACATAGTTGGAAGTTTTATTTCGAGAGGAGGGGCAGGCCAGCTAAAAGTGGTTCTACGAAACTAGAGTACGCAATAGATACTTTAATGATCATTGTTGATAACAAATAGTTTAGTTTATATTGTTCATAAATATTGGTCAGAAGAAGCTTGAAAATGGACACAAAAATGTGTCCATTTTCAAGCTTCTTCTGTGTGTTAAATTAGTAAATTGTCGATTGTCCTCGTTTAGTGAACGTGTGTTGTTTGAAAGACCTTGACACACAGCTGTTGACTGCAATCATGCATTTAGCTGTATGACGCGCTGTCTTGCGAACTTTGGACTGGAGAATATTGTCCATTCATCAGTTTTCTGTTCAACGCAATAATCGACGTCAATTCTAATGGCACGAAAGAAGTTCAAATATGCATTTTTATGCAGTAAAGAAATTAAGAAATGGAACAAAAAATTGCGAGTGTGGGCCAGAGGTGCATTTTTTGTATTTTTAAGAAGCGCGCGAGCGCTAAGTTTTGCAGTTGCGATACGAAAACTGTCTATGCACACGGGGTATTTTTAACGCGCCGACGACGCACGTTTTACGAACGCGCGCTTACGGCGCTGTAGATGAACAAAAAGCAGTACTATCTGCGTCTGAATATCGTAAAAAGCTCGTTAACGCGAGTCATCTGCGCGTCGGCGCGTTTAAAAAACGCCATGTACAAAGGCCTTAATTAATTTATACTCTTTTTTGGACGCTTTTAAAGGAATTGGACTTCAGTTATTATAAGTAAATGTACTAGCACTTTATCAGAAAATGATGGAAAGCCCATTACGAATCTTTTTTATCATTCGCTTGTTTAAATAACGTATATAATCGCGAGCAATCATATCACAAACATGTATGATTTCTTAACTAAGCTACACATTGCTACAATATTTTTTCCTCATATTATTACCAGTAGGTTTTGATATCTGTTACCAAGGTTGCGTAATTTTTATCATCGTACTATTCGTAAGTACAGTTGCTATACATACTTCAATGACGATTACTTTTATCTACATATTAATTTACAATTGCGATTCTTTACGTGAGGTCAAGTGTTTATAAATATTGATCCTCAGATCGCGGACCATATAATTCTATAATTATACAAATTATGTCGTGTAACGAATACCTACAAAATGTATAGATAGGATAAGTACATAAATAAAACTCATAGTTTGAACAGTTAATATAAATATATTTTGAGTTATTCAGAGGCTTTACAATATTTGGAAGAATTACTCGACAGCGTTATCTAACTATCATATCAATCGAATTATAGACACAGCGCATATCTATACATATACAATTTTGTATAAAAATAATAATATTATACAAGCTGTTATTTTGAATGAAAGCAAATGCAGTACATGGCATAGGTGACTACATATCCAACAATACCGTACAATCAACAAGATGACAAAATAACACCGATACAAATTAACGCGTCTAACATACACTAAGAATTGGATACTTAAGGGAATTTGGACTAACGGACATACTAAATTAATAAACATACTTTTTTACACAATCGCAGTAGTCCGGTGGTATAGTGGTTATAGATTACATATATTTGTAAAAGCTTTCGCGATTATGTATTGGTTAGTATCTTAGCTTCACTCATTTCAGCCATTGAAAAATAAATTGACATTTATTTTAATACTTTTCTTCTTCAAAATTATACTATCGCATCTGTTTTAAATTTATAAAGTACTCTTCGCTGCCTCATGTCAGTATATTGTTGACCTATTATTAAAATTATATATTTTATTACTAGACATAATATAGTTAGTCCATTCAACCATAAACATATTACCTACATGACGAGAATACATAAAATTACACAGTGAAATGATTTACTTTGAATTAGCATTAGAAAATCCATTTATTGCGAAAAAATTTGGATCTAGTATAAAAACGTTACACCAAAGGAAATGGCGTGTGTATTTTATATTCGTATTTAATACTAAATTACCGGTATTTACATGCTGATTCTTCTAAATATTTGCATCTGAACAATACATACATTAAAATCTTACCGCTAGGGATGTTCTGTGCAATTGTTCGAGCTTATTTTTTTAATTTTGGAAACAGAAGAGAAAAACTCAACAGTTAAAATAACTTTTTCAACGAATAAAACTCTATGGCATCTAGTTCTATACGGCGTGCCGCGATGGGTAACAAGCAACAACAATTGCACACTTAAACACAAACTTACGTGTACTATTTCCTTATTTTAACATTTATATTTTAGGAGTGGATTTAGACAGTAATTAACTTAGTGCCATTTTATTCTCTAAAAGAAACGATCTGTAGAGTCTACGACAATCGTGAAGTTAGGCGTATAAGGTAAAAAAGCGTCTCGTACCAAGAGGCCGTGTAAAAATGTCTAGACAGTCAATTAGAGCCTAAACCCGTTTATCACATTTTTTTGCGAAAAATGCCTCCCGTGACAGTAATGCGACCGAATCGAGATGGGTCGGCGAGCGAGTCGTTGTAGAACAGAATGCTGTCCACCGCGATTCGGTCGGTTAATGCTAAAAGTAGTTGTGCGGATTTCACATTAGCCGTAGAAGACTAATCATTTGCGATACAATTTGTTGCTTATTGAAAACTGCGCTAGTCACCATAGTTCTGCGATTCCAAACTGTTAGAGATACGTTACGTTTCGCACAAGCCAATTAAGACTATGCTCATACGTCAATATGATAAAATTGACTCTATTTTACAGAGATAAGGTTCAAAATCACAAATCTATCGCCACTAGTTTTACAAAGACGCCACGATAGCATAGCTACACTTTACCAACGATATGTATCTAAGTATTGACCATTCACGCGGGCGCTTATACTCTTAAGCTTTTAGCCGATTTAGAGAAATAAAACGCAATAGTGAAATATAGTCATTGCATTATGTTACGTGTGACCGCGGCATAAGATTCAAAATGCAATGTTCACGCGACTTGATGAATGCAACAGCTATATTCTGAAATGGCATATTATTGACATGAATATCATTTAGTTTTTGACTCCAATCAAAGTCGACTTCAGCATGAATAACTTGAAATGATTGAATGCTACAACTGAATTAGTAAATGCAGGATTATGTGCTTGGGTTTAAGTTTTGTACAGTACAGTGGGTTCTTATTTAAGATATTTTAACCTACACATCACATCGAAGTCAATTTATCCTGGAATCTGCATAGCGTATTAAAACGAAATACAGTTACATCATACATAGGTACATATTATAACCTTTTAATTAATTAAATATACAATGAATACGAAACTTTAATGATTAACCATTTTCTTACGAACGAATGCTGTACTTATTACGCCACGATTCCTAGCCGACATTGTTACTCGTACACAATTTGCACCTTAACACATTAGAAATAAAGACGAGAATGTATTCGAGTCTGAGTCGACTGCAAACATTGATATACACAACAATGTGGAAACAAATAAAAAGTAATAATAAATCGAAAAATATAATCTCTGGCAAACACAAATTTCAACAATTCCATTTTTAAACAACCGTTAAGAGTGAAGCGACAGTAAAGTTAGTTAAAACAATTTGCACCCGAAATGATCATAGATTTAGGAATGTAATTACATTTTCGTAATAGCGACGGTAAGTCATGATAAAGCACCCAAATATGAGTTATACTCGGATAGTTACCTAGCGGTCACTGACAGACGGCGGCATGGCTACATTGTGGAATACTGTACAATTTAATTATGAATTACAATGGCTAGAGGCAGTGTTCACAAGCATAACGACAGTTCCACGACATAGACAATGAAACTACGACACAATTTAAATAAAGAATCTATAGACAATCTCCTGCAGCGCATTAGGCAAAGGTCATCCTTTGTGCAGCTTCTACAAACTGCCAGTGACGAGAATATCCGGTCGATATAAAAAAGCGTTATACATTAAACGGACCTCACTCACACCAACCCACGTTACATATTAATTAATAATGCGTACTTTAACAGTAAAAATTAACATCTATGTATGCATTTATTGCAGTCAGTTACAGCGCTCGTGTTTTATGCACATTATATACTGATGTTGGTGCGCTCTATTGTAAGCTATGCTGTATACACTGGCATCGACGTCTGTACTACGCTATCTGTAAACAGAAATAGGAAGCATTAATTTACTGTTCGAGGAGTAGGCCTTATTTACTGAATCAGTAATGTATGTGCTAATACATGGATGATGATGTAGGGACAGGTTTGATGTTTTGATTTTAATGCAGCAACGACGATTAAAGGCTCTCCCACATTTATGCGCTTTATTATCTGTCGATAATACCGGATACATTATTGCTATATATCTGTTTTTAGTTTTTTAGCACACTATGTATTAGGAAGGCTACGAAGTTATACACTGCTGCGATAATAACGACACAATAGAAGTTGGACGCTTGCATTCCTCCGTCTTGTGATATTCCGATACGAGTTCTTAGAACATTTATATTGCGAAGCATGCGATCCCACACACAGCTGCAAGATCGTTAGTATTAGTAGTATGTCAAGGATGAAATATGGTTTTACTGATAGTTACGAGTGTTCGAAAAATCTATAACATGGATATCGATTTATCATCAGATGAAGAATTTTTATCACTAACAGTCAGTAGCTATGAAAGATGACCAACGAAGGCGCCAAAAACGAAGGTAAATAATTTAAAATCTGCCAAAGACACGAATACGAAATAGAATAGGGAAGATGCAGATTTAATATTTATCAATTTTTGAGACTAAAATGTAAAAAAAGCATAAGAGAAGGGCCAGTGCAACGTTTTTATTCCAGTTAATATTGATTTTTAACAATAATTACAAATTTAAAGTAACGTGAAACGGAACGTGTTTTAATACACCAATCAGCGTCCGGTGACGTCACTCGTGTTTAGTTTATAGTCCAAGATCCCAGAGCTCCCATGCGTTACTTATTTCGCAGTATCAAAATATTTGAATAGAGCAGTGCCAGTGTAATTTCAACGTACGCATAATAAGTATCTGCTAGCTCTCCATCCAATGGAATTTTTTTTTTAGTGATGTATGTAGGTATGTGATATTTCATAAGTCTTTAGGAGGTAGTTTTGCAGTTTTCTTTTTATACTTAGTAAATAAACTATGTCCAAAAGATACTTGTGAATAGGATCTCAATTCTCAGTGGAGATAGCGATCAGATCTTACACTATTACAATGATCAAACAAATTTTAATTACTAATTATTATTTTGTAAAAATCGTGAAAATTATCTAGTCATTTTATAGCTAGCATCTGATAATGATACTTACAAACTGGCGGTCGCGTCAATTCAAACTAGCAGGTAAGCGAATGTTCAAAGTACCTACATACTAACACTATTCTATTCCACACATTTTGTTACTGAGAAAATAAGTAAGTTCTGGAAGCACTGGGATCTTGGTCTATGACTTTGAATTATGACAGTTCTTGACCAGTGACAGACATGAGTGACGTCATCGTCCGTTTTGGCGCGAAAATTTAAACTGTCTGTTTAAAAACGCAATTTTAGTAATAAATTAAAGCGTTTTCATTTTTTATTTATGTGGCGGTCTATTCTAGACGGAGTTCTTTAAAATGAAAGCAAAATAGAAATATCGCATGTTCCCTATTATCGAACGGTAAAAACGCAGTTATGTGCAAGGAATCGTGATTTCGGGAAGCATTATCACAATTACGCATCCGGTATTATAGACCGATAATAACGCGCCTATGTGTGAGAGCCTTAATACAATTCAATTTAATTTTGTTTATCAATTCTATAACACTATCTCCAATAGAAAGAGAAAACTACTTTATCATAGTGAGTGAAGTGATGCCAAAACTACAAAAGTAAGCCACTAAGTCAATCGATAGTATTTTTACATCAGAGGGGCAATTATCGTATTTTTAAAGACCGTTTGCAGTAACGTAGTCGAAAATTGTCAAAAACACCTCCAATGTCCAAAACTTGTTGTAAGGAACATTTAAAACGAAAAGTCTTTGACATCGATGATATTGAGACTTTAATTTAAACGGTTTCAAAGTACGAGAATTGGCCTCCAGGTATTGTTTAATGCTAGAAGTTCTGTGATTCTTATCTTTGGCTTCAGCAAGATTATTTTCAGGGGGGATCTTCAGCTCTGGAGGAACAAGCTTGAAATGTTTTGACCACCTTCTCGGATTTGTTTTAGTACTTTGTAGTCATGCACAAAAGGTTATGAACTAAGAGTAAATTAGAGTAAAGTAAGAGAAAATTTGAATAACTAACTTGGATATGTTTGTTTCTCTTTTTCATTGTTTTTTTATTGTTGTTATGCTGGAAGTAGAATTCCAGTATATACAAGTATGTAGTTGGGAAAAGGCTAGGCAGACTGAAAGAATTTTAAGGTTGGATCCACAGATATCAGGGCCGTCTCAAGGATCTGTCTGGCCCGTGGTACGTCACAACGTGTTCTGAAATGTCCCGGGCACAGTCGGACACGGATGTGCGTGTACGAGTTCACATAAAATGGACTACGGATCGGCCACGTACCGGATAAGTGCGGATCAACTTTTATGGTTTGTTTTATGCGTGTTTTAAGTGGAGCGCCGCTCCATGCACTTGTATGACATGTGCAAGCAGCGGCTTTATACATATGTCCAAGTGTCCATACCTAATTTTTAATTTATTTTAAGTGGTGTTTTTTTTTATATTGTGCTCACACCATAATTTACATTATGTTTCTATACGTGAGGATTTGTTATTGGCTTGCTGGTGACTACTGTTTCCTATTTTGTTTGTCCTTATTAGCTGTAAGTCCTCCATGTACTAAATAAATAAATTAATAAAGAAATAC
The DNA here is from genome assembly GCA_950371165.1 of Lacanobia oleracea. Classification (NCBI taxonomy): domain Eukaryota; kingdom Metazoa; phylum Arthropoda; class Insecta; order Lepidoptera; family Noctuidae; genus Lacanobia; species Lacanobia oleracea. The sequence goes on along the minus strand of OX493392.1, from coordinate 21,097,939 downwards.
CTTATTTGACAGTGCTACACAATCCTTAGAGCAGTCTACACTTTCGCCGCTGTTTGATGGGCTGCACGGGACACAGCACGGCGCGGATGGCCTCGTCGAACACCGTCTTCAGCCCCTTCTGCGTCAGCGCCGAGCACTCCAGGTACTTCACCGCGCTGATCTCTTTAGACATGCCCAGGCCCTGGAATTACGAGTTCAATATTAAGTTTCTATACACAGCGTGCAGAAACTATAGATGACAGCTCCGAATATGCAACACTGGATGACACAGTTTTCGCCGTCCATGATCCCTATAAAGTTATCAGATGCAGGTTATTAGTTCCCGAGTTATAGATTCTCCCATTGGTGAAATTTCTGCTACCCTAGGTACATGTCTGCCTAACTCTTTGGTCAATTCTAGCGTAATGATGATACGTCTTGACTTGTAATTTTTACAACTTTTGGAACAACAAAAAGTTAAGAATCAAAAAGATTTTTTAAACATTCACGGACCAAAAAATTCACGCCAAAATCCCCTAATGCACAAAATTTCAATACATTTCAGACATAATAATTGCCACGTAAACCACCTCCCATGTACATAAGAAGAAACGCCATAATATCAATCATAATAATAACATATTCGCAAACATTTATAATATCCTGCGGGCGACAGGCGCACTTCCCACCTCCGACACAATTAAGGGGCCACAAAATACGTCAAATGTCAAGCACATATTGCCGACCTGAGGTTGGTGTTTACCTTGCTTTCAATCTGGTAAAGTTGTAACGTACATGTTTCTCGGAAATATTTGATTTCATACTTCCGTTTTATTAAATTTACGGTTATATCAGTCCATTTATGCATTCATTTTATGAAAAACATATTATTTTACCAGATTTTTTTTTTGCAGTAAATGCTGAGATTGTGACTCTTTCGGTATTTTTGTACTATTATTAGTTTTTGTTTTCTGTACAGCGTTGAGTAAATGTTTTCTAATATTATTTTCTATTTTTAGCCAATACTTTCCATCATCGAAGTTATGGCTCAATGATTCAAACTAAGATTATACGAAGAGTAGAGTTGATGACAACTAAACAGCAGCAGCATATTTGTAAAGGATAGTGCCTTGTTATGTGCAAATATGGAATATTTGACTAGATGTATTACATTTCTTTAAACTTAGAAAAAAATTGTTTAAAAAAAGTCTATGGCAAACCCAAAATAATATGGCAAAGGGCAGGCAAAAAGTGAGCAAACCCAAGCCTACCTGTGTGTACGTGATGGGTGCGAGTTTCTTGTCCTTCAGCTTCTCGATGGTGTCCTTGTCTTCGCGCAGATCCAGCTTGGTGCCGACCAGGATGATGGGCGTCGACGGGCAGTGATGCCTCACCTCGGGGAACCACTGGAATGGGCGGAACACTAGATTAGTACTTGAAAAGACGGTCTCCATCTTCGTGCCACCAGACTGAGGGAATCCATTTTTTCTTTATTATTGATAGGCACCCGTTTGACAGACTCTGGCAGGGAATTCACAATGAATGTGTTCCCCACGCACACTCCCCAAAATGCAACCGGTAGAAACCCGACAGGCTAGAATTCGGCGTCGATGTTCAAGGACCTTGTAGCTTCGACTCGACGAGCCTATCATTGGCGATGATTCTTTTGGCTCATTTCCTCAATTGACTCAAGGGTATCAAGCTGGAACCATTGTTGTATTTATATAAGCCTCCTCCAAGCATAAGGGCCAAAAAATATAGCGATGTTTAACTGGTAGAGAATTCCTAGGGCAAGTTCCCCTTTTTATTTTTGTATTGCCAGATATAAGAAATAAATAAATTACAAAATAAGCAGTTATATATTTTCATTATTATTTTTTTATCAGCTCCACTAACTCGTCAATACTTTCTTCAATAATTCCACTACTAATGATTTGCTCTTCTTTTGTTTGCTGTTGTGGTCTAGTCTTACAAGAAATGGTCTCGTTCTTTTGGACATATTTTCCTTCCAAGTATACGACATACATGTATTTCATTTTACATACTTACTTGTACCTAAAATCAAGTTCTTCATGTGTAACTCAACACCATATTGACAAGATTTTTGAGCAACCCACAACTGTTTAATGATAATGAGTCACATAATTCCATAGAAATAACTTATTGGTGACATGCATCAAGCTGAGAACAAAGAACAGTGGCAAGAAGGGCACATGTGCAGCTTCACAATATTTTGCTCTGTTATCAGTCAGAGCACAGATTCCTATTTCGGCACGTTTTAACGTGACTACGTCATACCGCGCAGGCTTTAATAGTACCTATGGTTATAAAGTCTCCTTTGTCTTACACGGTTGCATACATGATAAATGGTAAGTAGGTAGGTACTGCTTGCATGCAGCCCAAGAACTTAATTAGTTTATCCTGGTCGTTGGGAGGCCCAAAAACTGCGTCACAGCAATTTTTATTAACAGAGGATCCAAAATTATAATTACAGCTACAGTCAAGTAATTGAGGCTCGCGGATCCGTAGTCTTGTGATCCTTTCAAAACAGCCCAGATGGACATATTGACCAAGTTCTATTGAAGCCAGTACTAGAAGATTCATGCCGAGACTCCTCCGTTCCTCGGAAAGCAAGTTAAGCTGTTGGTACCGGCTTGGTAGTCAGAAGCCAGAAATCTGAGAGTAGTCTTACCGAGGAGTATCGCGTTTCCCTGTTACTTTATTGTAGAGGTCCGATAGGCAGTTGCTTCATGTAAAATACTAGTGAAAACCGACCCCAACATAGAACAACATATTGAAAAAAGGTTTGGCAAATTGATTGACTGAAAGATTCAAAGACCCACCTTAGCCCGGACGTTTTCAAACGAAGCTGGGTTGACGAGCGAGAAGCATATGAGGAAGACATCAGTCTGTGGGTAGGACAGCGGTCGCAGCCTGTCGTAGTCCTCCTGACCCGCCGTATCCCATAGTCCCAGGTTTATAGGCTTGCCGTCCACCATCACATTCGCCGAGTAGTTGTCGAATCTGCGGATGGGTGAAGGTTCTTGTTTTAGACGAGGTTTTAGTTGAGACTTCAGGAATAATTATGTTGATCTTAGTTTTTGCAGCATCTATCGATATAAAGTAGTTGACCTTGCAAAAAATTCGGGCAAAAATGTAGTCTGGCTGGTTTGAATAGTAGAGTTTTACATTAATTTAAAGTTATCACGTAGATAGACCTATTTATCTTCTTTCGTTCAGTCCATCCAAACTCCAAAGGTTGTCTGTAAGAGATTGCCCTGTGCGATAAGACCGCCGCGTGTTCACTTGTTTTTTAGCGTTCCGAAGATAAAACGGAACCCTTATAGGATCCCTCGGGTGTCTATCCGTCTGTCCGTCTGTCACAGCCATTTTTTTCCTGATCTCCTGGACCGATTCTGTTGAAATTTGGTACACATATGGACTTCTGTGACCCAAACACGGACGCAATATGTAAATAAATAAATTTTGAGTATAAAGTAGAAATTTTCAAAGTGTATCGTGCGACATATCAAATGAAAGGGCTTACTGTGAGGAATTTAATTATATTTTTTCATAATTTTAAAATAAACAGTTTTGAAGTGATTCAAGAAATTAGACCAATAATGATCATTTCCCCCCATCTCCGAAACTACTGAGATTACAAATCTTTACCTATAGATTCAGAAAAACCTATAAGAAGTCTAAAGTGTTAAAATAACATGTTACAAAATGAACCCTTTGCACTCGAGTCCGACTCGCACTTGGCCAGTTTTATTTTATTTTATTTGCTCTTGACTCTAGTCTGGATCAGAGGTGACAGAGACAAAGTCGACCATGGAGCGAGCTTACCCAGAAAAAGCCTGTTCACTGATTCACTCTAACTTTGAAGAGATAACAATTTTTTGTAAACAAATATTTTTTAATTAAATGCTTATCAGACCGTCACTGCAGTAATCAAGTAAATTTATTTGAGCTTTAAGTATTCTGAGAATCGCAACCAACAGATTAGACGTTGTATAACAAATTAAATCATTATGATAAAGCTCTGGATTCTGGAAATAGGTCAAACAACTACAAAGTATCTTCATATAATACCGACTTGTTACATTTTGTTTGATTTAGGTAAACTTCTTTGCTAACGAGCAGCGAGTAACTTCGCTAGTCTTCAACGTTTCTGTTTAAAATTCAACAAATATACTTACACTGTAGGTATGTACTCTCCGGGGAAGGCATTTGTGGTGTAACTGATGAGCAGACATGTTTTACCGACGGCTCTGCGGACAAAGAAAGGAGAAACATTAAACATTGCCGATGAGATGACACCTGGGAAAGTATTAAGATACACAAAGTTAGGAGTTTCCGTTCAATTTCGTTGTGCCAACCGTCATCAGCATAAATCTCGTAAAAGGATGAGCATGTAGGGTTACCAGATAAAAAAATCAAAAGTCCGGAGAAAAAGCCTGATTTCCATTGAAAAATCCTGAGATTGTTTACAGTTTGAGAATTTTTCATAAATCCATAATTAAGGAAAAAACCTTACTTAAAAATGTATCATATAAAACTGATTAAGTACCTAAGTACTTGGATAAATAAGTACTGATTTGAATTGTGCAATTATTACCAAAGGAAGATTATTTTTATTTTGTTTAACTTTTTATTAAAGAGATCTTTAAAATGTAAGCTGTATTTTATGGAAAAATAAAAAAATCCTGAGATTTCATAAGATTTGCAAAATCCAGCCGCAATCCTGAGAAGAGTCCAAAAATCCTGAAATCTCAGGACAAATCCTGAGATATGGTAACCCTATGAGCATGAGATTATAAAGAACAAAAGCCAGTTAAAATTATTTTAATACGGAAATTGCAACCTAATTCGAAATCATATTGTAGTTTTTTTAATGTGCTCGGCATCGCTTATTTTTCAAACATGGAACGGATATTTTTTCCGCATAACGACTTGAAATTAGTGACTGTGTGAAGTCTGGTAAACAGCCAGTATTTTTTTGCAATTTAAAAATAATAAGGCAGTATGGCGCATTACACTAACCCAAAGAAAAAACAACACTTGAGCACGTTCTTGCGTGCTAAGGATGAAGGATGTGATAAGTTAAGTGGATAGCACATGCTTGCCACGGAGAAAAAAACAAAAAATCTAGGCCTCAATGCAGAATTTATGAACCCTGACACATTTACTAGACTTACAGCTTTATTTATTCAAACAGACATTGCAGTTGGAATTTATAGCTTCAGAAAATAAACACGTTACAAAATTTTCGTGTTTTGTGCAAGAAATTTTTAGAAAAATTAACGAATGCTACCAAATACAAACAATATATTCATGTAGGAAAAACCATTACAAAATCATGTTACCCGTATCCATTATCAGAATTCAGATCAAAATAGCGTACACATTGTATCTGTAATGCCGTTATAAATAGCCAGCACTATTTTCGCAACTACGTGTATACCCCGCGAGCATGCATATAAATCCTGTGTTTAAAACAATACTGCCCTCTATTCTCGGCCACGTCTAGAGGTCATAAGTGCACAACATAAATTGGTCGTGTTATAATGACCGCTAATATTCTGCCCTCGTATCGTGTCGAGTACGACATCCTGTCAGATATTCCTGGCAAGGGAATGTCGATGTCGATAAACTCGTTTTGTTTTAATATGCACAATGTTGTTTAATACGTGGATTTGTGTTCGAACATAGAAAATCATCCATCACGCTAATTACTTACAAATCTCGCTTAGAATGTTAATGAGTTCCAAATACTATGTATGTCAGTCAATGCGTCATGAACTCGTGATTGATTTGATTCTGTGTTCCGTTATCGCTTGTAGAAAGTTCCTAGTTACTGATTTTCGCACCGTATCGCAAAACTTCAACAACAAAACATGAATCACTGTAGCGTAACACAGTGCGAACCCTAACGAATATAAAGAGGGAAAGATCGTCGACTGACCGCCCATAACCCTCGACCCGGCGCGGCGGCGCGTACGCATCTCTGCAACGATCGCTCTTCATTCCACAAATGAATCACGTTGCATAACAGCCTGCTCGAAGGAAAAATTGAACATGGGAACATCTGACCTGAGACTGTTAGTCACCGACAAATAGGAATGAAAATAAATCTCTACACGCATATCCGTCTGACTCATTAAATATCATGGCAGCAATCAGAATGATATATTTTATTATGTTGATGTTTTCCAAGAAGACTTTTATCAGCGTTTGATAGACGTAATCGTGGATCAATGGGAAGACTTGCCTCACCAAACCAAGTCACCATTGATTTATGGCAAACTGTTACGCAATGTCAGGGTTCAAGTTAGGCAGTCCTATCTACAATCTATTTTATGTTACTGCGGGCACTGCGGCCCACACTGAACTAAAATTAGATAGTAAAGCGATAAGATAGTTACTGTAGTTAGTCTTAAATCTTCACTCAAATTAACGATCAAACGCTGAGTTTGGGATGTCAGTAAGATATTCGATAACTTAATTTTAGATGAATGACGATCAATCAATTGACAATATCCCCGCAATGGGCAACCATCGAAGCCTTTAGTTTAGATGCTTTGAGTTATGCCGAAACTTTCGAAGTAATACTTTTACACCCTCATACAAACCAACACTTTTTGCGAGGGTTTCTCTGATAAAACACCAAACCTGTGAAAAAACGGAACAGCCCCAAAACATCACAAAGAACATGACACTTTGATATCAAACAAATGTAGCCGATGCGTCAATACTCGCATAACGATTTGATATTATCGCTCCTTGACTGACTCATCATTCTATGAGTCAACGAAGGTCAAGAAAGCAAACGTTATTGGGTAAATAGAAGTGTTGAGCCGACCAAAGATTTATTTCGTACATTTTTCCCGTAATAAAGACCGTGGGACGTCGACGCCTCGCTCAAATATTGGTGTTTGTATTCTCGCTTCGAGTAGTTTCTCAAAATTGGGGCGAAGTAACCATCGTATTAATCTTTCCGGTCGAGCGGTCCCCAGCCTCTCCAGGGTTGATTTATTTGTAAACATAAACATTGCGTTATCTTTAGATGGTCCTCGTTGCATTCTTTTACTTGGAGTGCTCGCTTCTTACAGCATCAAAACTTTGATTGAATTAATTCAATCTGTAAGCGTGTCTGAGTAAATTGGAATCTGTTCCAAACTTTTGGCTTGCTTCTGTTATTATTTCTCAAAGGAGTCGCTGGGCCTGGGGCCACAGATAACATTATGAATCGTTTAAAACACGTGTTCCATTATAGCTGGTGACACGTTAACCATGTGTGTAACTCGCTTAATTATCGCGTGAACTCACCCGGGACTATTGTGTCCATGTGAAATAACAGCTCTTCACAAGTCCGACTGCTTAAAATTCAATTAGTCGGTAATTTCAGCGAAGGCCATCCCGAATAGATACTCCAGACGAAAATCTCATAAAAAGTAATTACGTGCAACCTGTTATGCGTGCAACAGACCGTCGAAACGTCATTAATTTTAACAAATAACAGCACGGTAACCGCGCAAAGGCGAGGAAGGAATAGAGCCTTCACAACTTGACACAATTTCCTTTATTGCGGTAAAATTGTAAGAATATTTCTGCACGAAAAAATATGAGTTTAACATCGAAATGAGGACGAGTTACTGGAGTTGAAGCGTAGGGCTGTCGCGAAATCACAACACCGCGGGAGAGTTACTGGGAATTTATAAATAGACGGGATAACTGACGACTTATGGCTGTAACACATGAAGTCACTCATCGTAATAGTCGACTGAGAAGAAATATCAGATTTATCTGTCGAGACTGGACTCTTTCAAGTTGCAATGTTTTCAATCAAGGTGAAGATTGTAAATGACTAAGAAGAAATGGATCGTTCACTGTAGCTTCATCTACAAACAGACTGGATTCACTTGAATTGTAAGAAGTAGAACTATCAAAACCATAAAACCACGATTATTAAAGCAATTTTAGCTTAATTTATACCGATGACGAGACAAAGAATTTAAACGGAAGTTTATGAAACAATTTAAACGTTTTTCGGCTACGATGACGTTAAGATAGCCTTCAGTTCTGTTTCTCAATGTTTTCCGAGTAAAGTGGTAGTTGAGACAAGTGTTTAATCGCGTCCAGGCATTGTTGTGATAGCATCAACATCGTGTTGCGACTAATCTCACGTCTTGCGGTTTCAGATGCTCCTAAACCTGTTAAGTTTTTGTTAGTTTCTAAGTTTTTGTGGGTAACAACCTGTTATCTTTGAGGTTGTGGTCTGAACTATCTACTTGAAATGTTTTACAACATTCTGGATTTAGCTTAACAGTACCTACTCGAATTGTTTAAAGCTAACTTGAGGAAGGGTTTAAGGCCGTCGTAGTTCGTGCTATGGTCGACGGCGAAGAGTCCTGGGACGCTGTGGTCTCCTTTCCTTCTGCGAAACAGTTATCGCGCAGAAGGAGGCTGCGGAAATCCCAGAGGGAGATCTCAACCTCTCTCCCGGCCCGCAGCAAGCGCACCGGGCGTCGGAGGCTGCCCTCTTCCGGCGCCCCTAACTGGGTCCAGAGGCGGTGGACATGGGGATATCCGTCGCCCCCCATTCATTCGGACCTCATTCAAACACCTTGCTCCCCCCGCTGACCCGAGGTGGCCCGCAGAGGCGGGCCGGCACCAGCCGGGGATTACGGAAGTCGCATTAGTTCTCGCGATCCCCGGTTGGTTGGTTGGTTGGTCTGACAGACCCCTCCGCCCGCCCCGGGGCGGAGGACATCCATGAGGATTTCCCCCGTTACAAAAAAAAAGGGGGTTTAAGGCCGTATACAGAAAGAAAGCTGGCAACCTACCAGCGCTTATAGGAACCGACAAGTTCCAAAAAGTTCCGGCGCTTATCGGCGCTTGTTCATACAAAATGCCTGCGCTGGTTACCTGCGTGGACCGGTTCCTATAAGCGCTGGTAGACTGCCAGCATTCTTTCTGTATACGGCCTAAGATAGACCAAAACAAGTTTGACATCGAATACAAAGTCACCAAAAATAATTACTTTAGGTAATTATGTTTCACTACATACAATTTTGGAATTGGACCACAGCACGAACTATTAAGAGAAAAAAGAAAATAATCCTTGCCCTGTTTTGTATTATCTATCACAAACCGCAGATGGAATACTACCGAGTGGTTGAACTCATTTATTTTCTATGTACCGCACTACTAACAGATTCATTACTTCCTTACAAAATAAAGAAACATTCAGGATGACGCATTACCAGCTATTATGTTTTGTAGGCCCAGCTGACTCAAACGATCTTTGCTCTTATATCTCCAAGACGACTAATGCATTTACTTTCCTAGTAACATCAATTTATTTACTTTTTCTTTAATCCTAGGAGTTTTTGTTTTCCTTGTTTGTTTTTTCTAAAATCGTAGAAGTTTCTGTTTTCCGTGAATCTGTTTCGGTGTAGCGGTAATTTTAATTATCAGTTCAATTAATCGTGCTCCATTTTAAAGCAGGAAAAGATTTAGTTTTGTTCCCGGGAATCCATGGTTACCTCATCTATCGGTATACAAAATTATAAAATAATACATAATTATTCGTTTCCTTAGATGACACATACTATACAATAAGTAGCTAGACTTATCGAATATAATAGAGTCAATAAGTCCCTGTATGACCCCATTCAATTTCTTTGTAAGTCAATGAACTGACGCTGCATGCATACATATTCAGACATTCCTATTTTATTATTAATATTTTTACAAGTGTACTCGTTGAGAACACATGCACCATGCTATGCAGAGGTCAACGCCCTTCGCAGACGCGTTTTGTTTATTCGGATACAGTATCACACAAGTTTATGTTTATGATAACGCTGTAAACTGTGATATGTTTAGAATATAGGTTAATTTGGCGGAAAATCATTCCACATAACATGTACGCTATCGTTTACAATTTGTAAGTTATATAAAACGGAAAGAACCTGACATGATGATTTATTGAATTCCTTTCAGATTGCGTGGACGTCAATCACAGCTGTTTAATGCTCGGAACTTATTTTTTAATTTCCTCCATACAAAGAAGTTTTTACAAATGTTACTGCTTTGCAGGTATCTATAAAATTAACTGTTTTTTACAACGTTATCTTTACGAGGTGAAAACTAGAGCAAGTACAAAGTAAATCATCGCTAAAGTTGTTGGTTAAGTTTACATGGTATTATCTAATAGTGGTATCGTTGTACGGTGCACAAACTAACTGTAGCAGAGATAATGCTACGTTGCAAGCAGTGATTACACTGTCTGGTGATAAGAGGCGAGATACCGCTACGATTCCGATTGGAGGAAATTGTTGAAAAGTTCTACATACCAGTGGTTAAAGAACTAACTAATACATTAATTTAAGTACGTTTATTTGGGGAATAGGATGACTAATTAATAGGGCGTCATTTAGGTGGACGTGACTGACGTATTATGGCCATAATCGGGCCTTCCCTGTAAAAATTATGTAATGGCTATTAATTAACTCTGATTTCAGTTTCCTATAATGATGCCATCGTCAACGTCATTCTACAATGTGCCAGTTATGGAACACGTTTCCATTTTCCATATTCAAATGCAAGAAATTGTATTTCGAGTTAGAGGAGGATGTTGCATAAAACATAGGCTACAATTTGACACAGCACATAAAATTGTTTATTGTTTTGCAAAATCCGAGTTTGCGGCTTAACTCGGTAAGTAAGCGATATGTAAAATATTTCATAATTAGAAATATGTAAATAGGTTTCAGTTTCACAGATAAAGCATTGCAACATATACCTACGATTAGTTTTATCTGAACTTGATAATATAAAGTACAGAGTTCATATGTGTAAAATATATAGTAGAGTTTGTCTTTGTTTATTTACTGCACGTGCTTTACATCAATTAACATTAAAATAATTAACACATTCGTTTGGATGCACTCTTTAGATTGATTCAATAACTTGAACCATAACTGGCATGAATAGCAATCAATCAAACGTTATGATTACAGATAAATTACAAATGCTGGAACGCTGGAAAAGACTGTTTATAACATTAGGAATAAGCAGTTCCTTAATACTCATATTAATAATATTTATCTATTAGGTACTGTGTTTTTGTGTCTACATAAATAATAAAACAAAACTTTTTTATAAAAAAAATATAACCGACTTACAAACAAAACACTACGCGTATAACCTTAATTTCGGAAGTCGGTGTTTTTGGTTTTGTCTCTTTGTTTTTTAACACCGACTTCCGAAATTAAGGTTGTTTTATGCTTTGTAGTGTTTTGTTTGGAAAACGGTTCAATTTTTTTATAACAGTTTTTATACTTCACTTTTAATTGGTGATTCTTAGATGACATCTTCGTCTAAGCAGAAATTGAAATAAGCAAAAATGCGTAATATAAAAAGTACTGAACCAAACTTAACAAAATTTCTTCGGGACCAAATGGCAAGTATACCGCATCGAACTAAAAAAGAATGACAGATATCGGATCTGAAACCTCGGAGTAATCGGTGTACATACGTACATAAAAAAAATACCCACCGAATTGAGAACCTCCCCCTTTTTTGGAAATCGGTTAAAAATAAAGTTGTGAGCGTTACAAACGAGCGCTGCAGCAGAAAATGCTGTCGATTCTCAGAGATGGTCCAAGGATATGAGAAAAGTTGGCAAAGCTCGTGATCGTTTTCAAGACATCGGCTGTAACCTTTATGTATGGTCCACCTCTAAAGAATATTTAGGTGTCCGCTATACTCGTCATACCTAATTACCTACCAGTACCCACAAAATCTATTTAGCACCTCAAGTAGAAGTGCCAGCCGGTACTACTCTCGTGAGTAATGTATGAGTCACCCAAGTTTCTCATTAACATCGTCGTCGCCGGGTAACGAAATTGAACAAACGGGACTCCTATGTGTGACTCAAGAAACGTTAAAATAACATTAAGTGCAATAACGTGCACTTTAAACAGTTACTTGGAAACGTAAGAGCTGCAGCGTAATCATGCGTAAGCTTCTAATATGAATTCTGATGCACTTTTTTACGTCATAGTTAACGGGTATGTTTTGAATTCTGCACAGCATCATTATTCGAAGTCTATTCATGGAAACTGTTTATTATTCAGACATCGCACTCCGTTCCCGTTATTTCAATAATAAATTACGTTTTCTTAATAATATTACAGAGATCTCCTCCAGCATCGTGGCATGTGCATAATATCATCAGTAACTACTGCATCGATAGAAATCAAAAACATGTTGCGAGACAACAAACCGGTCTTATAGAATGAATAGGTAGTGCAAGTACTGGCGGGGCTAGTCCACCGCGCCCTTTCTCCCCTCGTATGATGTACGGGCGCTATGCTAATTTCATTACTGCCTGGCACTCAGTGCGACTATGCCCGGATCGTTCAATAGCCCGGCTATTGGTCCAAATTGATTTCGAGTGAAGTGAATTTTTTGAGTGCAAGCTTTTGATATGACGTCAGTCGGTAAATTATTCAGTGGAATTCTGATATCATCCACATTGCAATAGAATCCGTGACAATGGTTATTTTCTCGAAGTTTTTAATTTAGTGCTGGAATATTACGAGTATAATTACAGAAAATATAATTGAAATATCCTACATCACTGATTATAATCCTAATATGTATACGCTACCCTACGCTCTGCATATCCAGTCTCATCACTAAGATAGTTTAAAACTTTGGCGTGGTTGGTCTAAGCAAATATTTGCGGTATTTCAGACGTCCCTGCACATGTTTGAACACTCTCTGAAATACCAGGATTGCCAGGTATCCTCGAGATGAATGCCAAACATTAATGTTATTACCGTGTCCCTTGTACGAGGAAGTCGTTCCATTCGTGGAAACAATTCAATCTCTACCTGTTTGTCTTAACGTTATTTCAACGTTTATACATTGTTGACTCGCATCAGCAAAATCGCAGCCTTTGTTTAGCTCCGATTGTCTTTAGTTGAATGAAAGTTGCTTAACGACGCGACGACTTGTTTATCTTAATGAAATTATAATTATCATTGATGGCTGATTGGCTTCAATCTATTTAGTCTGTTGTAACTAAAGTGTTAAATGCTTTCTTAGCACCTCTAATATAGCTTTTATAACGCAATCTGTTTACAAGTCTGTTATAACTGGAATCATTTTATTGCTTCATCAACATCAAACTTATAACATTTCTACTGAACGATGTTTTATGTTAGTTGTTTAGTTCAGTAAAGCTAGCGGGACTAAAATAAAACGATTAAATGTACCAGCAGCTCGTACTCAAGTACTAAAAGCTTTCCCTCAGACACTCCTTTAAAATAGTGTGAGGTAGAAAGGTTTGTTGCAGCGGCCATTAAGAACATGGGCGATGGTAGGCAGGCTACGGTTAAGCGAAACCCGATGTAGATTCTAAGTACCTTATAAAAATAAAAAAGGGACTGGCTATTATTAACAATTTAAATCAGGTCTAACGGATCCCATGTTGAGGCAGTTTTACTTTTCAATGTTTTTAATAGGTTTCTTTGGCAAAGATAGAAATCTGTATTGAAGAAAAAACTATAATTATAGATTCATGCCATGTACAGACATGATGTAAATGTGTAGCAGTGAAACGTGAGAGTATCTCTCATACTCTAGGACCCGTCGACCAACCTGAATACAAAACGTTGATAAAAGCCTCCTTGGGCCTGCGAAACGTCAAGATAAATAGAACGGAACCAAATATTGTATGTCATTCCTTGACATTTGCGTCAATGGTTTATCAAGATGAATCGTTAGCTGTTTCCGAAACTTTTCATTGTGTCATATGAGGGGACTGATTCAGATGAGATAATCTTTGCACATAACATTTATTTCAGACATAAATGTTACAGTAAAAATCAGTATTCAATTAATTACCTCGTTCTTACTGTAACATAAATAAAACTTTGTATAACTTATACACAACCGAACAGTACACATAATAATACTGTGGCATTGCCCTGAATGTACTTATTAAGGAAATTTCTAACGTCTCCATTAATTGATTAACTTCATGTACCTAAAAGGGACGTTACTGCCGCTTACTAATGTAGAAAATATGTTATTATTGTAACTTTTATTCCCATGTTACCGTAAACATTCAACCGCACACTGAATGGTTTTATGTACCATTAAGTCGGAACTTTTCACTGCAAAATGGCGCGCAAATAACTGGCCATTACGAAAATGTGTTTTCAAACTTTTCGATTCCCAATCGGAAAGCAAAAGCGCATACCAAAATAAATATTCACACAAATAGGTGCGGGAATGTACCATAACGTGCCTCTTTCATTTTCCATTTGTATTTCGATATCAGAAGTGGGATGCGAGGAAGCAACGCATCGAAATTTATCCGCAGTTCCGTATTCAAAGTTTATGTGCTTGTGCGAGCACAGTCGATTCGGAACGGACTTAGGATTTTCCGTTCCCGGAATCCTGGATTACTGATTCCACCTACTTTTTTGTGAGCAAGTATCCAAAAGGTAAATATTCCCCAGCTGTGATCTTTAGATTACGTTTGCAATAAGAAAGACTTTTCTTGTTTGGATACGCCCCTGAATATTCTTCGACGAACATTTTGGGCACGTTTTAGGGGTAAGAGTAATAATTTTGTATGAAAACTGTTTGCGTACTTATATTATTGTTTTTTGAAATACCCAACCATTACATATCTCTAAATATAATGAAACAAGTCCTTTTTTGCGTCTGTCTGTTTAACTTCATATTTCTAAACCAGGCAACGGATTTTGATACGCTTTTCACTAATAGGAAGAGCGCTAAACGAGGAAGGATTGTGTGAATAATTTGCAAGTCATAACGTGTCGCTACGCTAGTGAGATTTACAAAAGCAACAATCAAGTGACATAATACCAAAAGCTGAACCCAGACAATCTCACTACTTTTATAAATGCTAAAGTTTGGATGGATGGATGTTTGTTAGTCAGTCACGCCGTAACTGCTGAACGGATCTGAATGAAATTTGGCATAGATTCTGGATAATTTTCGACATAACGCCGTCGAAATCGCTAGCAGGAGCTAGTATCAATATAAAACTAGTGTAAATTAATAACAGTTTATTGTCCTGACTCACTCAGATAACAACTGTAGGCAATAAATGATATTAGGATGATTACATAAAATGAGAAAACTAAGGCTTATTTTAGCCCTAGTTTAGGCCTCAAATAAACCGTAAACCCTTTCAGTCAGGAAAACAGAACAAAAGCAAATCGCGCACCAGGGAACACTAACTTTGTGGAAAGGCAGAACCCTACTTTGCATAACAATGTAAATTATGCTTTATGCGGATGTCATAAGCTCTATAACAACGGCAGAGATAAGTTTAGTTGTTTCACAATTGTTGTACTAAATGAGGATATAATGTATTTAGTGACGTCAGGGAGACGAACTGCGTTACCACATACGATTATTTTGAATGAGAAAAAATCATAATAGTAGGAAACAGACACGAGTTATCCCTATTGCGTGATTTTCTGACTTGTACACAACACTCAAGTGAATTGTAAAATGGTGAATCAAGTATTTTAATTGTAGCATGACGATTTTAGTTATCTCTCCAGGAAAAAGGTGCTAAAACGTTAGTAAACTTCAGTTGCAAGGATTTCAAGGTAGTTTCGTTGTTGGTAATGCTGTTTATTACAAACAAAATAGGAAATATCTTGGTAAAGCATAATATTATGTCATTCTAAATATCTTAACCGATAAGTCATTCACGTGGAATAGTAACAACACATTGGATGGATGCGGACTGCTCAGGGTGCTTACTCTGGAATATAATTCCGATAGATCGACATTGGTCAAACGTCAGTTGGTTGAGTTAAACGTCAGGGATTGGCTAGACTCAGTGCGTCCAACCAATTCCTGACGTTTGACTGCAATTCCAATGTCGATCTATCGGAATTATATTCGAGAGTAAGCACCCAGGACCGGGATGGTTAGCGCTCTTTGGGGAAGGCTTACGTTCAGCAGTGGACGAATATTGGCTGAAATAATGATGATGACCACATTATTAATTACCATCATCGTATT
Source organism: Lacanobia oleracea (assembly GCA_950371165.1). Lineage (NCBI taxonomy): Eukaryota > Metazoa > Arthropoda > Insecta > Lepidoptera > Noctuidae > Lacanobia > Lacanobia oleracea. The sequence continues at coordinate 21,081,865 of OX493392.1, read as the reverse complement.
TCGACCCGCCCCGGCTTCGCACGGGTGCAAATTATATATTAAAACCTTCCTCGAGAATCACTCTATCTATTAAAACCCGCATCAATGTCCGTTGCGTAGTTTTATAGATCTAAGCATACATAGGGACAGACAGACAGCGGAAGCGACTTTGTTTTATACTATGTAGTGATTACCAATTACCTATTCTGTATCTGTGCTTTGACAAAAACTACAAACGGAGATAGACATTATACCACCCACAACCAGCTGCTACAATGAGGAGCAAAGAATTTTATAAAGCGGCAGTAAAAAAAGAGTAACAATAGGAACATAACATAATTTAAAACAAAACAGAATAATATTATTTCACACGTTCGTGACACAGAACAGAAACCAGCGCGTGCTTTATTGCAATAACAATAAACATTTCGTTTCCAAACACTTCCTAAACAACTGCACTGAAATATGGCTGAAAAGTTCGTATTGGGTCAGTAACACAGAATCAAGGTGCACGAGCATAATGCAATATGAATAAGAAATCGTATCGAAGTCAGGACACATTTTTCGGTTTTCCTTTACCACCAAGAAAATGCAAACTGGCATAAGTTTGCGATATTATATGCTAATGTGCAGCAGGAGTGAACTCCGCAAACTCATACGTAGGCACAATAATTGTAAGTTTATGGGGAAGCTCGAGCCATAAAACATGGGCTCGAGCAAAGTAGTAAGTAAGCATAGATGCAGAAAATGTAACGGAAAGGGTTAGGGAAAATCATCACTAGGGCTGGCAGATTATAAACCGACGATCTGACTAATTTTTTTTAAATAAAGTATTCTGAAAGCTACACACATTCCGGTAGAACAAACCCTGTTAATATAGCAAGGCTCATCTTGAGCGGAAACGCTTTAAATGTTCCCATTGAAACGGTTTAAATTGCTCCAAAATTGCGCTAAGTCAGTAAACTTCCACGTTAAGCCAGTGACGTTACACCCACAAATCCCGGAACCAACAAGTACTAACAACTAAAACTCGGTGAATCGCAGCCCTATTACTCTGTTGTAGCACTCGGGGCCTAAAAGCAGTCACATCTACTTAATGCTCCTATTCTGAAAGCAATTCATTTTACTCCTGCAGCGTTGGAGTTTTCAAAGCACCATTTACATGGTTCTCCACTGTGGAAATGCTTATAGCAGATTAAGAGTTGAATTATAGCGTAATGCGTATAAAAGCTATGCGAGTTATGATATTGTTATGTTCGGTGACGACAGCTTTACTGTTGAATTTACTACCATTTATTTCTATCTTATCTCTTGTAATCGTATCTTTATTAATGAACAAAATATAAACCAACACGATTAGGTAAATAAAAAATAATATAACATTTGGTGCTAAACTAGTACAATAACCGCCTAACGATTATGTTGTTGACTGCTAATCGAAAGGTCACCAGTTCAATGCAATCCATTCCAATAAACGTTTAGCAGAAATATTAGTAACACTCATGCAACATTCATGCCTAACTTTTTCATGGAAAATTCGGATCCACGTGCTTTTTACTGACCGTAGCATTCCCGTTTAATTTATAGGTAGTAAAATGCATTGAAACTAGGTCTTCACGCCAGGTTAAACAAAAAGATCATCTATTTTGAGTGTGGTTACCAAACAAAGGGTATCTGTTTGATTAACAGACTGCGATACAGTGAACTCATTTACTAGTTAGTGCCGGGAGATGCTAATATGGTGCAGTAACGAACGTGGCCAGGGTTTATGTGGGACCATATAGCTGCAGAAATTAAGAGCGTGCTTGTATCGACAACAAAGGGCAGTGTATATCGGTAGAAGCCAGTGGACGTCCCAAGTCACAAAATGCAAGCGTATTGATTTACTAAACCATTCATTAATCTTGCAAAGTATTTGTTTCCAGTTAAGGCTCAAACTTATGAATATTCATAAGAAAATTGTTTCATATTGGAACGAATTTTGAGGAGACTCAAAAGAACATTTTAAGAAGCTAATTTAGCGAGTCTGCCGCAATTTTCTCCGCAGGTACGATCCAGATTTTGCGGTGACGGGTGTTTCAGTTCCAAATTAAATTTTCAGATACCGGGCGGCCGATAGATTCTTTTGATGTTACCAACATGAGATTATCCTATATATAAATAACCCTAGTAATGTTACGATTATGATCCCAACACCCGGCACATTCGATGACGCAACTAAAACGCGTATGGTAGCCATGGGCAACCATAACTTTATTGTTTGGGCTCACGATGCCATTTCTTATTCGTATTAGTTGATAGCGTAATTATTTTGACCCCATTGTTCAGATACAAAACGGACAATAGTATTACTCGCATCCGTCACGTAATTCAACGTACTACTGGTAAAGTTATCTTAAATGGAGTGTTTATAGCAGTTCATCTTTCATTCACAAATTGCTGTAGGCAAACATTTTAATCAAAGCAATCCAGTGGCCCATGGTAACCTAAATTCGCCTATCAAACGCTCTCGGTTGAAACTCATCGATTCAACAACCCGACGCAGTTTGCATTGAAAGCAAACAGGTCAGTCGACTGACTAGCCGCGATCACAGCGGCACCAGGAATTAGGGCAGAGCAGTAATTACTTACACGCTCAACGGCCTAGGGTCGAACCGGCAGAGCTGAAAGGGCTTTGTGAGGGAAATAGTCTCTTGTTACGGCTTGTTGAGCATTTCGAGCCATCTCGGCTACACGGAAAAACGGAAGTGGGTTAGCTCGAAAATCCTTTGTTTGTTTATTGCTTGCTTTTCTGCAATAACCATTGTTTTGGACGTTTTACTTTGCTTCATTCTTGGGCTCGAGGAATCCAGTAGAAATTAGAAAGTCAGCTTCTACTATTTTTCTTTGTGATTTATTATAGGATTCAAGTGCTCGTGAATAACATCCATTATCGCCTGAGTGGCTAAGTATCGCCAATCAAAACAAGTGCTTTGCTATCACTTTCCCAGAAAGTAGAATTATGTAGTCTTGTTCTTGACCAGCTGTCTTTATTTGATTTACAATTCGAAGTCGACCGCGTGCGATACGCTTATTGTTTTAGAAGTGTACAATATACATAATATGCCATGGATATTTAAATCCATCGTATTATAGCTCGGGCGGCTTGCAACTAGTCAGTCCAGCCTTGATGGATCCCACGCGTATACTTGCTTCAGGTTTCTAAAACAAAAAAGAAACTACGTTTTGTAGTTCAATATTATCATATTGTTCGAGTTTCGATTTGCTCTTGTCCATGATATTACGCAACCGGTACCATATTTTCTTAAGCTTGCTTAGTTTACACATTTGCTAGGTAACTATGTCATGAATATTGCTGCGCAGCGTGTGCTTTTTAGCCCATTCGAACATAATCTACAGTAGTTGATTCGCAAAGAGAACTGGCTGTGCAAAGCTAACCAGATTTCTTGATCCCTGACCATTATTTACTTTCCCGTCTGCCCTCAGTCGCGAGATGTATCTCGGGGGGATCGGGAGAGCTCGGCTGACTGGATCCACTATTGTCTCCGAGTGAAATTCCGGTATACGCCGGATCGACCGGTTCCTGCAGGACGAGGGGAGCGCAAGGTTACGCGTTATTTAGCACGCACGTGCGACGGCGACGCAGTAACTCCATGATCGAACCGAAACTGTGTTCCAATTTCATATTTGGTTTGGTTTTTTAAACAAAGATCTTTTAGACATACAGAATTCACATTTACATCAATCGAGCGCTGAGACTTTGTGTCATCAAACATAATTTATGGATGGTTGGTGCGAGCTTCCCACGCTCGTGTTGACTGTCAGTAATGGGCTCTAAGGTTAATGGTGAACTGCAGGCGCATTACTAGACACGATGCTAACCACTGCAGTCATTATTTTGGTCTTAATATTTTCGATTTTATAAAACTTTCTTCCATGAATACTCGATTTAAAAGCATTGATTTGATCGAACTGCTGTATCAAACAGTTACATTACCAATAACCACAAAGAAATTACAATAACTATAAAGAAATACAATCCATACAATAACTGTAGATAGAATTACATAACAATGGGCCTGAATGTTTCCACAATTTCGAATTGTCTGACGCATCATAAAGTTTTACGGAGTTTAAAATTACCCTCATTTTAGATAAGGAACTTGGTGCTGGATGCTTGACACACGCGAGTTCTGGATTACATTAAGCAGGTCAAAGTGAAGGAGGTTTTAAATTACATTTCCGCTTCTCTTAAATTTGATAACACTAGAAGCGTGCGAGAGCTCGCAATATGGAGACTCAATTACGGAACTGAAGTGGCTCGGATGAAAACAGACTGAAAAAACGAAGCTAATACATGACAGCCCATGTCACGAGACAGAAAACAGAGAAGTTAAAAATTAAATTCCAAACGGAATTTACGACTTTTTATGATTAACAGTGGCAGACTGACAGCGATAAAACAAAAAAAGTTTGGGAAAATAATTTTTTCAGTGTAGCGTTCCGAGGGCTTCGAACTCGGTTTGGATGTTGATTTAGAGGCATTTTAGTAGGCATATGGATGCGGACACGAAATGTAATACTTACTTGTACATTCGAATTTATTGATTGTTAGAACCAACCTATCAAATTAATTTCTAAATAAGGTATTATTAGTTTTTACTATTGCTTTTCCTGTGCTACTTCGTTGTGGTAAATATTAATAGACACTTTTGGCTACAGACAACTTTGTCGTTTGTAGAAATTTCCTTTAAATTTCCCTAATTACGGTTCATTTACATTTTTATTAGTTTTGTGCGGCGTTTGAGTACTTAAAATTATCCTTTAGGAATTTCAATGTGGACTTTGTGCCTACTTAAATAATAATCTAAACTAATATAGTTATGAGGTTAAATTGAATGTTTAGTTGATTTTTGTACTTTGTAGTATTGATCCTAACACAATAAATCTTTTACTGATAGAAGGCTTCAATATTGGACACGTATTTTTTTCTTTTTCCACGTAAATAAAGACGATATACATATAGTGTGCACTATATGTATATCGTCTATTATCGGCTATTTCAGAGTAGGCTACTCTTTATTCTAAAAAATGTACGCTTCCTCTGGGAGATGCCATGGCCGCAAGAAAAAACTATTCAAAATTATTAAAATACTTGAATAAAACTGGTAGGTAAGAATTTATCATACCTGGAGTTTATTTTTTCTGCATTTAAAATGGGTGCACCGATTGTTCTCAAATATCGATTTTGTTATCTGGGTCCGATAAATTAATTATATTGGTCCATTACATAGCCAGCAGCATCAAAAAGGAAGGAAAATATAACAATCACGATAAATTTAGATTTACAACTCAGGTTTATTTTAATTTGATAAATAATCGTTTATAAATATTGTATGTGTAAGTACTCGTAAAGTAATTCTGTGTTTACCTTCATTTGACCTAAATAAATACATTTAGTTTTGCATACCACAACACCTAACGATTTGTTATTAGGTAACTAAGTACCTAACACCATCTCATGTCTAATATTTACACCAAAGTTTTTGAGCTACAATCCCAGCAGTTTTGTCTAAGGACACTCATAAAAAACCTCAAATAAAAACGCAATCATTAGCAAGCAATTAAGACGCAACTTAAAAGTTCTTGAAACCCCAAGTTTAGAAAACGTGGCTCTCCAAAAATCTTAAAAACAAAATACCACGGACCCAATTAGGCTGAGGCGATTAAAAATACGAACCAGACACGAGTACGGACTTCTCCTTAATTAGATTTAAGATTTAGCAATCTGTAGTGAACTCATGATGATATTTTCGGGGGCCACTTGAAGGCTGAATCATAACCGATTCAAAAGATACTTGTGTTCCTCTTCTTCATTCAAGCGTTTCAGTCTATTGCCAAGGTTCGCTTCACTTATAGATACTGGTTGTGAACGTTTTAGCAAGGACAGACTTAATTAATAGCTCGCGTACCGACTGCGATTGAACGCAGAAACGCTATTATTCTTCCGACCTTTGCTTTAGCAATACGAAAATGAAGCATCTTTTCTTAAGACTATTTTTAGACGAGGTCAATGTCTGATACACCTATGATGTCAGTCTAATCTTGGTACACACTAATGCTTAGTTACATAAAAGAGTACAACCACATACTGTAGACTTACATAATCCCATAACATGGTCCCAATCGTTTATCAAGCAAACATCTGTCTGCTTAGCCGCCAGCATCAATCACTTAATAAAAGCAATCAGATTGTAAGTTGAGGTCGTTGCGAGCAATGGTTGCGAGTGGGATTTGTTCGGCCGGTAGATACCCTTAATTTGATTACGTACAAAGCGGGTCTTGTATGCGGGTGAGCATTGTCTGTAGTCGTGGGGACATACGGTCTACCGTTTGCGTCAGACGAATAGTGCCCCAGGCTAAGTCTTATTCGATTGATTACACAATAGAAGCGAAAGTAGACTGCTGTATGTCAGTTACAACTGTAGCTAATGATTCTCATTGTTGTCAATATTACGGGAGATTAATTTTAAAAGCTGTTATTATTCGCTTTCTATGCGGGAAATTGTTGATCTCTAATAATACAGGGCGGATTTAAGGCCATAGTTGCGTTGCTGGAGATAGAGATAAAGCTAGCTGTTATGTTTTTATTTGATTACAAATTAAAACGATTAGTACAGTATTAATTGCAAGTTTACGTTGCCTAAAGGTTATCTAAACTAAGGCATTAAACAATTGTAAAAATGATCGTTTCTAAGAACGCAAAAGCCTATCGCGCTATCGGTATCAGTACTTATAAAATACTCAATCAATAGTCGATTGTTCATAGTGATAACATGAAAATTCGATAAACTTAGACATATTCCGAGTATTTATATATCTAGATGACCACTAGTACCTAGTAAGTATGTCGGAGATCTCCGTCTACCTTCGTACTTACTGAATAATAGTTAAAATTTTGAATAGTGACACAATAAAAATTCCTCCTTCCTAATTGTAAAAAATAATAATTATCTCACTACTTCAGATAAAGTTTATCTCTCATTTCTTGCTGTAATATTACAGGTAGGTAGTTTCCTTTAATGCCGAACTAAGTGTGGTAATACAAGGGTTTCTTAATTAATCAGAGATCACTTATAAACTGAGGTAAGTATGATTCATATAAAATTGAGTAGCAGACAGGTGCACACAAATATTATGATATTTGGATTAATCATCGAAGTTGTTAGTTTCGATGATGCATTTATATTATATACAATAGCGCCTGTCAGCGGTTGCGGTCGCCTGAAAGCCGGAAATTACCCGAAGGGAAGATACTTTTTATCGCAGTAGATAAAAAGTATCGATGGCCCAATCTAGGACATAGTCTACCCCTGTGCCAAGTTTTATACAAACCCATTCAGCCGCTAAGACGTGACAGACACAAGATGAACCGAAATTATAATATTAGTGTGGATTTGTCAAGTAACCACAGAAACGTACCTTTAACAAAAGTTCCCTTCATTAAAAGTGTAGTTATTTAGAAAGGCCTGTATTTAAGGCCGTGCCCTATTTGCAATACACAAATGAAAACCCATTGTTTCGCCTTCCATTCACAATGGCAGGAAAACTTGCCAAAAGGTAGAAAGTCTACTTCCAATTTTGCTGAACTTACATAAGAAATAGGTTTGAGGTGGCTGTTACTACGCAGTGTGGGCTGTGTCAATATCAAGTCGCTAATGAAGTGAAACCCGGTTTCTTTTATAATATCACTGCAGATAAACCGATACACACCATACACCTATTTTATACATTTAGCCATCAAATCAATTGGCCTCGCCTTTTTGTGTCATCATTTGATCGAATAGTTCGTTCCGTCACCGTTATCTATAGGTTAACAATACACCTCTGCCCTTTGAGGATCAAGGCCGATGTTTGTCGGGCTATATCCAACGTAAGAGATCGCTCATCGTTACCCCTCCTGTCAAACTTACTTTATTTATTTATATACACACAAAACACTTATAAAAGAAGGCAAAGAACAAAAGTACTGCGTATTTGGAAAGTTTTTTTCCAGCGGACCCGCGACTGAAGAGCAGGATGAGAAACGAAGGACAGTGTAAAGATACAGAAGGAAACTTTAGTTAGATAACAGGACTTTTATAAGAACGTCGAGATTTTCTAAGTTTCTATGAGGAAAGATTAACGTGATTGATTAGATGTTATGTAAACATAACGAACTCTGTGATCGTGCACTTTCTAGAAAGGAGCCTGCAATCCCTTTTTTGTAAAGTGCTGAGTAATACATTTTCAAAGTCGTTCGGAAACTTGCTAGTCTGCCGGGAAGCTGCGCAAATAAATCTAAAATGTCCGAGGGACTCACGAAAACTGGTTTGAAAGTTCTGCAATAAAGTTCTTCCTTTATTTTTTCTTTGTGCCGGATTGGGAATTACGAATCTCTATAAAAACATTCCTGGAAACTGATATAACTGGAAAACTAGTCCTTTACGCTGGGTACTAAAAGGATCTGTTTAAAAATATGTGGTCCTCTTAAAAAGGAAAACATTCCTCCAGGGAGACTCGAGGAGTCTTCACTCCGCCTTCGTACCTTTATACTCGAAGTCTATTTAAATAAATAACACTGAAGGAAATAGGAAGAAACATCAACTTGTAAAATTGTAATAGGTGCGTCCAATTCTGTTTAAGACGACCTTCAAGCCTCGTGCGGATTTGTAAAAACATCAGAATGTGTGACGAACACAAATAGATTTTTATTATTAGTGCGTTAAGTGGGCTACATTAACCTAGGTCTTATTTTCCTTGAGAAAAACACTGAATTGCGGAAAAACTGTACTTTTAAATCAATGCAGTTTATACGTCGTGATTTTACGAATCTATGATCGATTTCTAGATTGTGCGCACAAAATGAGGAATGGACAAAGGTCGAGACCGTGCGATGTTACAATCGAGTCGTGTTTAAGTATTTACTGAGACTGGCTAACGCTTTACTGAGATCCTAGGAAGCATCAATGACCTTGAAATACCTAACTACCTACACAAAAGTCAGGCTATAATTTTTTGGTGACCTATAAAATGTAATGGGAGTGAGTGAAGTGGAGATGGAGAGAGAAGGATAGTGAAGTTGATAACCGGAGTAGGTGGCTAATTTTGCAACATCAACTGTTAAGTATAGTCTTGGTACTTACTATGGGTTTTTACTAGGATGAATATGAAGGATGATGATGAGAGAGAAGATACAATAGTCAAACAGGGCCTGGCTGAAGTACAACTTGAAAGAAGACTCATTAGGATTTGGGCAGCAAAATTAAGAATGGATATGCCTAGATATGTTAATGTAAAGGATAAAAGGAATCCACTGCTTATTTTTTCAGAAAGGAACACTTGTTTTATGAAGAAATCTTGATTCAGTGTTCTTGGTTTCACTTATTTAAAAAATAAAGCATTGTAAACATCAGTACATGACACTCTTAATTAGAAATGTCTGTTTAAATAGTAAATGCAAACAAGTGCTCAGCTGAATAAGCAGTGCAGAATGCATTTCTACGTAAGGGGATTACGTACATAGTGCTAGTGCTAGAAGGAAGTTCAATATTAGCCTATTGAGACTGTCCTACTTGCAGTCGTTGTACACAAGAAAATGATAGATAAAACGCATGTCGAATCGAATATAGGTATGTTACTCAGAAATAATAAAAAAATGGTTACAAGATACACATGGGTCGATCTTCGAAGCTAAGCAACTCTTGCTGAGGTCGATCTGTGGATGGGTGACCATATACAACATACCATGACTCTACGTGCCTTGGAAAGCACATTCAGCCATTATTCCTGGCTGTCATTTTTGACAGTTGTAACAGTTAGTCAGAAACCAGAAAATTGACATGAAAACATTGAGTTAGTATTAAGACTAATAAGGCTGTAGGTACCGATACTTTTGTTTGATGGACCATTAATGTTAGGTACCTACTCTGATAATATTGTTTTTGTATTATTTATTATTAGGAACAATGCCAATGTACTAAAAATATATTCAAATTAATAATAGAAATGTCCTTGAGGGATGAGTGATGCACACATTTAATCTAAAGTAACTGTAGACTATGGTCGGCGCCAGATTAACGTGCAATAAAATACATTATAATAAATTATGAACTCTTTTTCATTACTATAAAATGTAAAGAATTACAATAGAATTTGTTTCAGGTCAGCTTTATGTCATTATTTCTGTTTTGACATATTTAGAAAGTCAATATATGTATGTATGTGGTCAATGACCATTATTGCACAGTTATCTGAGGTCTTCTAATAAGCTCTACTGTAAAATAAATAAAAAGATGTTCTACATGTAAACAATTATAGACACCTATTTTAATACTAGTCATAATGAGTTTGCAACAATCATTTGACTACTGTTACAAATGTATCATACTGTTCCCAACCACTTGAATTCCTAAAGCCAGAATTAACAGCGGCAATTACCAGAAAAGCATGGAGGCAATAAAGCTAGTAACTTACTAGTAATTTTGGTTTCTGCAATAAAATTTAGCAGAAAAAAACAGCAAAGGTTTTAAAATAATAAGATACCAAAAAAAAAATGATTTACCTGGAATTACATTACATTTGTCATGAAACAAATTCGCTTCTATTCTGAGGACCAATTGCAAATGGAATTATATGGAAAAATAAACCTGGAATCACTGCTTTTTGCTAAGTTTACATTTATAAGGGGATCTTTAACGAAAACACCATTACATGGTATGTTAATTATGGAAAACAATATATATACAAGGAATTACTAATTAAATGCTTATTAAATTACTAAATTCTCATACAAATCGTTTTCCAATTGCACACATTGTCATGGTGTATGATCTCATAAAGCCCTATGTACTATGGATGTATTACTCACTAAGGGCAGGTTCACATTGCAAAGCAATATATCACAGTATCAATTAACTGCACAATATTGTATTACTCAGCATCTGTGCGAGTTAGGATGCAATCTGATATTCTAACCTAGGTCATTAGAGAGACGCATATTAGCATATTCTTAACGAGACTGCTTAGTACATTTGTAAGTATTTACGGTTATTTTTGCTGTACTATTTACTTATTTAACTAGAGTGTCTTAAGTACATTTTAACTATTGTTGTCACAATGCAGAATGGACCATTGACCAAGTTTTCTATTCTTGTTTTCTTACTTCATACCTACTCATCACTGAACACAGTTAGTATTCTGTTCAACATAATTGCCACATAAAATACTACCTGAATTAATTTAGGTATTTTATTATAAGTAAAAATTTTCCACCTTGTTGAATTTATGATTTGTATGACAAACAAGCATTAAGTGTACCTCAGTTGATTCTTATCACTTTTTATCATTGTTTTTATCTATTCTCTGTAAGTATTTGGTTTCTAGATAAGATATGACATTTACTTTTATATCATACTGTTCAATAAAAGGTCAAAATACCATTCAATAACAAACATGCTATTTTACCCTCAATTTAGTATTCCTAGCACATATGATTTTCAAACAGTGACTTCCTTTGCAACAAATTTAAAAAGTTACATATTCAAATTAGGCTTTATGGTAGGAGTACAGTTAAATTGGTATCCTTGATTGGAAAAGGAAGCACTTAGCTAAGGTAAGGTTGTAAATTTAGAAGAAAATATTGCAAATGAAAACCAAAACAATGATAAATGGATAAATGGTTATTGTTTTATTATTATTTGAAGTCGGTAGTGTTTTGCCTTTTAATTTTTTTTAGAGGGGTAATCACCAAATGACTCCTTCCGCTCTGGGGAAGGGAGTGTCAGACTCTTACTGACTAAAACCCATCCGTGTTTCTCCTAATGCTCTTTGTGTTCCAGGGTATGGTGCCACTTTGTAACGGATTTGGCACTGTGCCCTTTTAAAGCTTTGGTTTTCAGAAAAGTATTTAACTTGTGGAAAACTAATACATGTAGCATTTTACCTTTATATAACTGTTGTCAACTGTCTGTCTGTTTGAGTATCCAAAAGGATACCTTTGAGGAAATTGACTAAACAACCATAACCATTAGTGAATCTTTTCCCTAATAATTTGTAACATGAACACAATTTTATTACCTACCATCTGTCAGGACTGGAGCTACATTCACCAGCATAAAAATACAACAGAATACATGCAAAACAGTGTTGTATTAAAACATTTTTACTTCAGTCAAGCATCTGGCTGTTTATTCGTAACTCTAGCCATGACAGCATATGTTCCAAACGTTGCTAAGGCCAAGAACAAAAACCTACAGGTTACTCGGCGTGTTATTTTTTATCACCTCATTACTCATACATTTTCCAGTCCCAGCTAAGCTCGAGAACACAATGGGACAATGGCAATAGTAAATAAAACGTGTATTATCGTTGTATAACCAGCACTAGTATCGAACGCACTGGATACGGCTCAAACCAACTTCGTATGAAGACGATTCAATTTAAAATATGACGTCAGAGTCAGACAGTTTACCAATAAATTGTTACGATAGGAAAGCATTCATTTCTAGTAATTATAGAAAACTTACCCGTCACCGACCACTACACATTTTATCGCCTGCATTTCTGCGTTCTACTCGACCGTTGTCACTAATAAAGCACAATTATCAAGGGTGGCTTCAGATATTTCGGATTTGCTATAACTGCACTGTTACCACGTCTAATTGCAATCAATACACATCCGCATCACAATCAACACTTGTATGAGTGAACTGCACAGTTTTTAGATAAAAATATTAATTTCATATCTCTTCTCTGGCGATAAGAGTAATTTGTTCACGAATCCTCCGTTTCGTTCTCTTTGGAGACGTTTCGCTTGCGATTACGGACATTCGTTCGGCATTAAATTTTGTGTTGCCAACCATAATTTTAGATTTCCCTATTTAACATAGCTAAATGCCAAAACGGTTTGACAAATTGAATACTGGAACACTCGTTATCGTTATTATTCCGCGGGACCGTTGATTTTCGTAGTTATCATGTACAAAAACCAACTCCGAATAGGGTCTATTAGTAAAACTGCAGTGGTTTTTTATTAGTCAAAATTTTCAAAATGATAAGGTAAGTTTTTAAAGGTCCTGCTTGATTTATTGTAGAGGTCCCGGAAAAGTAAAAATAATGGAGCAGTTAATGATAAAATCTCCCATTTTAAACTAGATTTTTATAGTATGGTAATTATTAGTACCATAACCAATTTTTTTTTTTGAATGCATGACAAACTAATTGTTCCTTTCGCAGTTGTAATGTGAATATAAAATAATAATTTAAATAAACATTTTACGTCATTATAAATACAAAGTAAGATAAGTAGTTTATTACATATTAGTAAAAAGTAACAACTATACATTTTTGTGCTAAAATTCACAGAAAAGCAAACGAAATATTTTCGGTTTTATGGAACAACTCTATCATAGCACGTTTTTGCGCGCTTGATTTTCTATAATCTATGCTATTATGGCGACTTCGATAGATCGCGTTGCGCGGTATTGCGTGATACGATTGTTGATTTCCGTTCTATTATGGCAAAAGGTGATAAAGAGTTAGAAAAACCTATAGTGAATAATGAATTACCTAATCCGGATTGTCGGAGCACGGACCATGAAGACTCGGAATCGACCCAGGAGCAGCCTCTCGACATCGGAGAGCATTATTTGGTGCGGCGTTCGGATGAGTCATGGCACCCGGCTGAGATTATACAGTCGCGATACAATGCCACGGAGGGCTGCTACGAGTACTATGTGCACTATGTCGGCTATGATAGGAGGCTCGATGAATGGGCATCCCGCCATAGGGTTATGTCAGATAGATTCGACATGTGCGAACAGTCGAACAACAACATAAACTGTGATCACCTGCTCACCGACAAGTCCGGTCGGAAAATAACAAGAAACCAGAAACGTAAACACGATGAAATTAACCATGTTCAAAAGTCTTACGCGGAGATGGACCCCACAACAGCAGCACTTGAAAAAGAACACGAAGCTATCACTAAAGTGAAATATATTGACAGGATCCAGTTCGGCAAATATGAAATAGATACGTGGTATTTCAGCCCGTACCCTGACGAATATGGCAAACAATCGAAGCTTTGGATCTGCGAGTACTGTCTGAAATACATGAGAATGGAAAAAACATACAGGTACCATCTGAGTGAGTGCACTGCGCGACAACCACAAGGTAGTGAGATATACAGGAAAGGAACAATAGCTATATTTGAGGCAGACGGCAAAGAACATAAGATTTACTGTCAAAACCTTTGTTTAATTGCCAAACTGTTCTTAGATCACAAAACATTATATTTTGATATAGAGCAATTCTTATTTTATATACTGTGTGAAGTTGATAAGCAAGGTGCTCATCTTGTTGGCTATTTTTCTAAAGAGAAGGATTCCCCTGAAGGGAACAATGTTGCATGTATACTGACTCTACCTCCATATCAGAGACAAGGCTATGGTAAGCTGCTTATAGCATTCAGTTATGAGTTGTCCCGGCTTGAACATGTAGTGGGTAGTCCTGAGAAGCCATTATCAGACTTGGGGAAACTAAGTTACAGATCGTACTGGTCCTATGTCTTATTAGAAGTATTAAGTGTGAGCAGAGGTACATTGAGTATCAAAGATCTGAGTTCAATGACGGGAATATCTCAAACAGACATCATCTCCACATTACAATCTATGAACATGGTGAAGTATTGGAAAGGGCAGCATGTTATATGTGTTACGCCGAAGATAGTTGCGGAGCAGTTAGCAAGCTCGCATTTCAAGAAGCCACGGTTGTCTGTAGATCCATCTGCATTGAGATGGACGCCTCCGCACAAACAGGGGAACTCAGCGAAAGCTAAAAAGTAGTATAGGCTAACAGGCACAGCTTAGAGATAAAGTTAATAGTCACAACCAAAGGACTTTCTCTAAGTGCTGGCCTGTTCTAAAAACAAATAAATTGTTTACTGACGTATAATGTTTAACATGCTAGGATGTAACTTTAACATCACAAATGAGTTTGCAGGTTTGGTGTGGTTCTAAGTGCCTTTAGAGCTTGTATGGGCTGTGGATCCAGTCCTACCTTGTTATAGAAATAATTCCATGTATTCACAACCTGTACAGTACTCTGATAAACTTTAAATGGACTTGGAAAGGACTTTAAAACTCTAAATTAGTTTTTGAAATTGGAAGGTTTGAAAGTTTGAGATTTAAATAACTTTTTCTTTACAGTCACTCAATTGGATGTTAAAAGTATATCTTAAGTGTTATGCAGTGTATAGATCATTGCTAGAGTATTATTGGTAAGTTAAAATCATTTTTGCTTTAAGTAAATTCAAATGTTCTGTGGCATTTGTTGTTGAAGAAGTGATAGATTTAAAAATTGCTCTGAAGAAATACCAGTAAAGGAATAACAAAGCATTTGGAAATTACAGTAGAATAAGCAAAATAAAAAAAAATAAGAAAAAAAGTAATAATATTTGTAAACAAAAAAAAAACATATTTAAACAAGTGCGTGCGTAACAAAGCCTTCAATTAGTAGTATTATCAGGTTTTTTTTTTAAATTTGTATCAGTTGAATTCCTAAATGTAATTATAGCTCATTGGACCATTGAATGTGGCTAGATAATGTGTGTAACATAATATCATGTTCATGACCAATTACATAAATTATGTATGCAGCTGACTCAAACCACTCATTATGTCACTAATTATGTATGTCTTCATACATAATAACACTTTTATTTAAAAACCTATTTCTTAATGATTTTAAAATTAATCAATTGAAGAGCATTTCATTTTGCCAGTTGAATTTTTTATTTGGCAATTGTGAATTTTGAAATGTGGTAGCCTGGTAACTCTAATGCTTTTCATTAGTTTTTACGAAAAAATATAGTATTATTGTAATTTTTACTGATATTTAAGCATCAAAACATCCATTATCTACTAATAACGCGAATAGACTGGTTATTTACATTTAAATTATGATAAATAAGAAATGGTACAAAATTCATGAATCTTATGTAGAGTTACCAGCATCACAATCATAAACATTCAGTGGGGTTAAGAGTAAGTTTCATTTGACATCCTGCAAGTGTACACTCCATTGCTTCGTTGACGCTAGAGCGCGCGCACGGTTAGTCTGCTCGCGGTTGAAATTGGAACTACTGTTAATTTTATGAGTATGCTAATTAATAATATAATCTAGCTAGTACATTAATTATGCCAAGCTAGTTAATTCTTTCAATTACAATGTTAGTTGTGTAATATCATTTTTAAATAAATGTATTAAATCAGGCCTGCAATTTGAAGCAGCGTGTAGCACCACCATCCGTGCGCAGACCTGTCTTGCGCGCATTCTATCAGATTGTTGACAAAGAAGACCATGTTTGGTTGTGAATGGTCAATGGAACAAACTCTTCTTACCACTTTCATCCCAAAGTTTATACTAATCTAGATCTGTATTCTAAAACTTATTCAGTTCCTTTATATACTGGTAACAGTGATACTAATGATTAAGTTTTTAAATTAAGTTTCTACAGAGATGAATGAAACTGTCTGACAGTATGCGTGTTTATTTTAGATTTAAGTATATATTTTCGTCGTTCATATGTTTACGACTTCCTGTAACACTGTTACAAAAATTTAGAAATTTAGGACTTTTAGTTGTAGTGACAGTATAGCGCGACTGGCAATTTTGCGCACTTTTTCCAGTTCAAATTGCCTCAGAACATCTCCAGAACATTGTTCATTGTTAAATACTAAATAATCAATATCTCCTAAGTCCAATCAGAAGGTGGTATTGATCAGCGTATATTTTACAGAAGATGTATAAATATCTACATATAAAATAAATATTAATGACTGTTGAATTAGCAATGGTGGCTAATTAAAAATAGATATTACGTCATACTTATTTTTACTCCGACGCAGATCGGCCCGCATAGATTTGGAAAATGGTCTATTATGTTAAATAGGTGATGCCCTAAAACGGGTATGCGTGTAGAAGTAGGTCCGCGTAGGCAGCCCGTTATTGTTAAAATATTGTAATGAGCGAGCTTGTTCTACATGCTGTAGCATCTCGGTAGGAAATGTGCGATCGGGTTAAGAACAAACTCGTTCAGTTCGTGTGAATTCGTACTTCCGCATCTAATGTACAAACGTAAAGGTATGTGAAATCCTAAACTAAAAGTTAGTAGCTTATCGAATGTATTTCGTTTGTATTTTAATTAGATTTTTCCTTGTCTCGTTTCATAAGTATGCTAGTTGATATTTCGGTATGTACAGAACAGTGAAAAGCAATAATACTCGTGTCTTAATTTTTCATTAAAATCTGTAATTCAACAACGGTTTTAGATATTAATTGTTGGAGTGTAGCGTGTGAAGTGTGCTAATAGGCCTCATTAGCTGCTGCCGTCAACAGTTGAATGGCTCTTGTTGCTGGCTGGGTGTCCTCAAAATAGGATCGCTCTAAAAGCCATTATTACACATCACCCTGACGAGGTGAACGCGCTGAAATTATTGTGAAATGCTGATGTAGTTTGAAATAGTACTGAACAATGTCTACGATATTTTTAGTAAGATAAGATTGTGTTAAATTCTGTAATGTTAATTTGCAATGTAAGCATCTTTAGTTGATAACAATTTGCCACTTTCTGTTGTGTCAAGTTGCATTTGAAATTTAAAGGTCTACCCGTTGCCGTTTTTATTAGATTCTGTGAATCATCAGTAATTTTCACTGTTTATTTGTGATAATTCTAATCGTAAGTAAAAGTGTCAAATAAAATGAATTCAGAAAGCAATTCGTTGTATTTTTTAATGTTTCCTTGTATATTTTTCAAATTAAAATACTTACGCAGTTGGTTCAACTACAAAACTAGCTAGTTCTTCACTGGGGCAACATCTTTGAGTGTCAATGGTTCACGACACTAGATTAATAAACCTACTGGCTCGACATGGTACAGCATACCCTTGAGGAATGAAATTGGAATCCAGCCTGGCCAGTACAGTGCTGCGGATTACCTCTCACGTGCGACAGTGGTCGAAATGCTGGTAGCAAAGGAAGGAGAGGCCGGAGGATACCTACTACCTCCTTCACCCATAGCCTGCACGGTACACAGAAAAAAATCTAGCGCTATTGCAATATTATCCAATCCTTCAGAATTAGACATCTGTGCTTAAAACGCCGAACTAAGTTTTTGATTCATACACAATGTAATAGAATCGCTTACCGTCATTTTCATGCAAACTGTAGCCAGGCCCCGAACATTGGACGATAACGCGCCAGGCGCGTCATGGGCCTACATCAAGGATGACTCACCTAGAGCGTCATTGGCCCCCTATGATGTTTTATGCGTATTTCGCCGTTATATTGCGTCGATCTGCTAAAAGAAAAAGTTTTTTGTGTGCTGCGATTCGTATTCAAAGGAAATATCGCCTCACATAGTAGGATTTATTTATTTTAGTAAAATGTTACAGGGGTGGTAAAATTTTTTGTACTTGTAAATTTTGAACATGACTTGGGTACTTATATTTCAAGCATTCAGATTAAGAAATTCACTAGCAAGCAAACGTTTAGAGTGTTATGAAAAGTTAATTAATATGAAGACTTGGTGAGACAATATGCAGACTGATATAAAAGACATAATAAGAATTTGTTGACATAATAAGAATTTGTTGATTTTAATTATTACAAGACAGAAGTAATTTTTGATAACTAAAAGGCTAATAAAAAAATCAGCTTGGTGAATTTAAAATTCCTTCCACCCCGTAGGTATAAGTTTGTAAACTGTTACCAAAAGTTTGCCAGCCCCGACTTATAAAATATGAATTCTAAATTAATGGCCAACGGTATTCGACTTTAATGTTTAATTTAGGATAAAAAGTGGTAGTTTTCTTTAGGTATCTAATTTAAAAAAAATCTGTTTTTAAGTAAGTTCGATGTGACGCGCCAGGTGCGTCAATGGTCTCCCGTGATATTTGCTTATGACGCGCCTGGGGCGTCATTGGCCATGAATCGGTAAAGAGAGTAAAGCCGCGGACACGAACTCAGCGGCGCGGCAAGTTACATTATACATCTATGCATTTGAACGCGCCGCTGCAGTGCTGTACCCCTATTCTGTAACGATATTTTAGAGACTCGACAGCGGAATCCGAGGTGAGTATAAAGACCTTTATGCTGTGTGTAATAAAGTACACTTTGTGAGTTATCTCACTCAGGTGAAGCTCGATATCGAAATGGTTACCTACTTACAGAATAGACCAGCTGGTCGTATCAAATGTAGAGATGTAAAATGTAAACGTAACTTGCCGCAAAGTTAAAGTCAAAAACTTTTATTTCAATTAGGCCACTTTTGAACGTCATCATTACATTTAAAATAACATATAGTCACTCTACTGTCCATTCGGAAGGGTAGATTCTTATGGAGCAGAACGGACAAGAAACTCCATAGTTACTCTTTTTTCATATGTGAGGACCATGAACCAGAGTATGCAGAGGTAGACTTATTAATTTTGTAAATAAGTAGGTACAATGTCTATCACTAATTTTACTAAAAAGATGACGATTTTTTCGTGCATACCTACATAATATTTTCATATACCTATGAATTGGCAAGGGACTGTCATAATAATAATCTTTAAAGTTCCCTTAGAGAATCGCGGTGACAGCTCTCTTTTGTAAAATAAATATGGATTCAATGTCAGCAGCCCGACCCCACAACAAAATACCGTACGACATAATGCTGTGAAAGTAGCTATAATAGGCCAAACGGGCGGTTTCTACGTCTGTTATCTTCCTTGGTCCGCTTTCCTACTTAGCTTCCTCCACTTTGCTCGATCTTGAACGTCCTTCTCAGTCAGGCCATTGGCTCTCATGTCGGACTTGACGACGTCCAGCCAGCGCTTGCGAGGTCGACCACGGGACCTAGCCCCAAGGACAGCCATATACATGCATCTCCGACCAACGTACTCCATAGGGCGGCGCATGATGTGGCCATACCATCGCAGACGACACTCTTGCAGTTTTTCTCCCACGTCACGGACACCAAGACTACCTCGGATGAAAGAGTTCCGTATGCGATCGGATCGCGTTATGCCGCTCATCCACCTCAGCATCTTCATCTCCGTGACGCGAAGCTCCTGGGTGTGTCTGCTTAGTGCTGGCCAACACTCGCCGCCGTACAGTAGGACAGGCCGTATGATGCATTTATATATCTGCCCCTTGAGCTTCGGAGGCATTTTGCGGTCGCATACAACGCCCGTTACCTCGCGCCACTTCGTCCAAGCCGCGCCTATACGTGCTTGGACATCGTCGTCCACGTTGCCAGACTCGTGCAGCACGGATCCAAGGAACCTGAACGTATCAGACTTTCTGATCAGGTCCAAACCTGTTCGGATGGTGCTTGAATCCGTGCTGCCACAGGACATGTATTCAGTCTTCGCCACATTTAGTCTCAAACCACCGTTTTCAAGCGTGCCCTTCCAAATGTTGACTTTGCGCTCAAGATGGGCTTTGTTCTGATTAACGAGGGCGATATCATCGGCATACAACATTAGCCATGGAGGCTGATCTTGGATGTTTGCCGTAACTACATCGAGCACTACGTTAAACAAGAACGGGCTAAGAGCTGAGCCTTGGTGAACGCCAACAGATATTGGGAAGCCATTCGATTCGCCAACAGCGGTCTAAACAGAGGACACGGAATCGCGGTACATGTCTCTGATAATGTCAATATAGGCCTTGGGAACGCTCCTGAAGCGCAGTGCCCACCAGATGGACTGCCGAGGTATACAGTCGAAGGCCTTCTGCAGGTCTAAAAAGGCCATATGCAAAGCTCTCCTTCTCTCTTTGTAAGCCTCAGCCAGAGTCCGTAAGGCGAACACTGCGTCCATGGTGCTGTCACCCGCCCGGAAGCCATATTGGCACTCAGAGACAGTACACTCGCTACGGAGCCGTGTGTAAATGATGCGCTCGAAGAGCTTCATGGTGTGGCACACGATCTTGATACCGCGGTAGCTACTACTATCCTGTACGCTGCCTTTGCCTTTGTAAACAGGGATAATCAGGCTAAATCGTCACTGGTTCGGCATTTCCTTGGTGATCAGGATGCGGTTAAAAAGATCCGTGAGAAGGTCCACACCATGTGGGCCCATCGCCTTCCACACTTCAATTGGCACATTGTCAGGCCCGACCGCTTTCCGGTTCTTCATGTGGCGAAGAGCAATGCGGGTTTACCATCTCTCCTTAACAGAGGGGGCATCGTAGAGCAGCTTACCCTGGGCGTCCCTTACACAGAGACATTTGCTAATGTCCCATGTAGCTTTCTCCCGGGCACGCGCCAGCTTAAAAATAAGTTTTTGCCCCTCCGCAGTTTCCAGCTTGTCGTATATGGGCGCCAGACTTTTGCTGCGGGCTCTGGCTACAGCTTTTTTGCAAAAGCGCTTAGCCGCTCCATATGGTTCCCTGTCATCCGGAGAGTTGGACTCATGCCACTGTTTAAATAAAACCTTCTTCTTCCGAGTCGCCTCCTGCACCCCGTCATCCGACCACCACGTCTCCCTGTCTATGGTGCGGCCACCACGAGAAGTGCCAAGGACGCACTTACCCGCATCGGTGATTGCTAAATGGATCCTACTCCAGATCTCTTGAGCGGACTCATGCGGAGCACAGATTTCGAGATGCTCGACCTCCGCGATAAAGTCCAACTGTCTAGGACCATCAATCAACCACCATTTAGTGCGGGGTTTGCGTTTCTCGATCACTTTCTTCTTTGCTACAACCGCAAAGTCCAGGACAAGGAGGCGGTGTTGAGACGTTAGGCTTTCGCCTGGGATGACTTTGACCTTGCCAATGTGGCACCGTTGCACCAGCAGGTAATCAATTTGGGTTGAGTAGGCACTACTGCGGTACGTAATAAGATGCTGGGGCTTCTTCTGAAAGAATGTGTTCGCAATGGCTAGGTGGTGCGCACAGCGCAGGTGCTGAGTATACTGACTCCCTCTGCATTTAGCTGGCCATAACCGAAACACCGTGAACACGTCCAGCAAACTGACCTACGTGACCGTTGAGATCCCCCCCAACCAAAACACCTTCGGAATTCGGAATAGCGCGTAATACGTCCTCGAACTCATCCCAGAAGGCTTCCTTTTCTCACTTCACAGCAACCAGTTTGAGGAGCATAGGCGCTGATTAGGTTCGTTACCGACCCTTCGATCAGCGCCCTAACTCGCATCAACCGGTCGCTGCATCGGTCTGTTCAAGGAGTCCATCCTGAAGGTCCTTAGACAACACCACGGCCACTCCACCCCTGCCCGTTGGTGATCCGGTGTACATTAGCCGGTACCCCTGCCCGATGTCACGTGACTTATTTCCTTTCCAGCCCGTCTCCTGAAGGAATGCGCAAAGGACCCGACGCTTCGCAAGTACGTCTGTGAGTTCTCGGCAACGTCCAGTTAGGGAGCCAATGTTCCAGGTGGCAAAGCGGAACTTCTTCTTGGGTACTATCTTCTTTAGCCATGCCCGTACTTGACACGATAGCCCTAGCCCACTTAACGCAGGTTTAGGGCGATGTGCCTGCGCGTCGTTGTGCGGCAACGCCCTAGACCGAATACCCTTACCTAACTTGTTTCTGTCCATATACTACATATATGACTGTAGTTGGTTTTACGTGGGGCGACCAGCCGTCTGAGCCCCACAACCCTACGAGAGGGAAACCAGGTTCAGGTTCAGGTTCGTCTAAAGTGATTCCCAGGAAAACCTTGTGATTAATAAACTCCAGTATTTCTTCATTCAATATGATGTCACAGTTGCTTCTTCTTTGGTAAAGTAAATCTAATCATTAGGTTTTTTTTTTCATTTAATATCAAGTTTGCCGTAAAATTGGTTTACGGCAAACAGCCGTAAACCAATTTTGGATCTGAAGAATAGAGTTTTTGACGACGTCAATATTTTGTGACCGTCGCTCTATTTTTTTTAAATATCAATGATCCGCGAATAACACCATCTTTGGGTGATTTTGAAATAATTGGGGCAAATCATTTATGTAAAGTAGAAAAGAAATGGACCCAATATTAAGCCTTGCGGAATACCTATTGTCATTTCAGGCCCTAGTTAGTTTACACCTGAACTTTAACCTGTTTGTCCGTCAAGTATGACCTAAGTAACTCAAGGGCTGTATTTCTAATCCCATAGTGCTCAAGTTTCAACAAAAGTGTTTCATGGTTAACGCAATCGAACGCCTTCGAGAGGTCACAGAATATTCCAATGGCGTCTTGCGATTCTTCCCAGGCGGTAAAGATGTTCTTTATGAGGTAAACACCGGTCAGTTGTACAACGCCCTTTGATTAAACCGTACTGGGAGTTTTTAGTAAAGTGTAGTAACATCTGATTAAGCATTTTCAAACACCTTACTGAGGACTGGCAGAATTGACACAGGCCTATAAATTGGGTTTTTGATTATCACCCGATTTTAACAAAGGAACTACTTTACTGTGTTTCATAAGATCCGGAAATACTCCTTGGTCTACACTAGTGTTGCTGTCAGCTAAGTATGTTGTATGTCAGCTAAGTAGGGGGCAATAGTTTACTAATAACAAATCTAGACTTTTACAGACATTCCCCAAAGATCTTTGTTGATTTAATTTTAAGATCTTTAAGGCTTTTATAATCTGACTCCAGTCTTGCCAAGACGTACCGTGTTACCCAGTTAATGGGTTGTGGAGGTCTGGTAGGCAGCCGCTCCACGTAAAACATTGGTATTCAGCTGAATCCGGTTTGACTGGAAGCCGACCCCAATGTAGTTGGGAAAAGGCTAGGCAGATGATGAAGGCTTTTATAATGGCCTGGGGTTTTATATGTTGAAACTTAAATTCGGATGGACATACCTTCACATTCTTTCTAAGTAAGGCAGTAGAGAGTACCTACCTCTGCATCTGAGTTAATTGGGCCATGTACAGTATTTAGATTAAATTTAGTTTCACGTAGTTTAATTCTTCCTACCTGTTTCATTATTTATTATTTTCCAGGTAGTTTTTATTTTGTCGTCAGCTGATTTTTTTTTATTACCAATATGCAGAGCTTTTGCTCAAACCAACCAGTTTGATCAAATTACTTGAACCTGGATGGCTCGTATAGTACTCCACTATCTGAAAAACTAGATGACGAAATGAAAAGGGATTGTGGAAAATAAAACACGTTATCCACAATATCTATTATTCCAATTAATTTTTATTTACCATTATATTTCATTTGCACATTATTATCGAACATCTAACACATTGCATAAGTTACACAAAGAATATAACTATCTTGGACTCTGGTTTGTGCGTTGGGATTTGGAATTAGGAGCAAGTCATGGTTGGTTTTCACAAAACTGGACAATACGGACGTTATGTGATTTTAATAATAAATAAGATAGAGGTGCGGTAATTTTTTTTATGAATAAAAAAAACGGTCTTTATCATTCTCACGAATCACATTATCAACCGTGTTTCGTCTGTAAAAACTTATCAAATCAGCAGAAATCAGGTCACAAAATTTTTCGATAAGACCTCTAAATTCCAAATATACAATGTACCTATGCTTGGGCTTACCTATCGCATGCCTAGTATGAACTGAGTTGATAACCGTTATACATTATGATTTAACCAGTTTTTTTTCAAACTTGCAACACTAGGTGTAACACATTTTTCGGGGTTCCCGGTTTTTTTATATATTAAAACACATTACTTTCGAAGCACGATTTAAAAATTGTTTTAAATATTCATTTATTTATTTATAGGAAGATACATAAATCAATGAAGGCTACCTTTGATATCCAAGACGATAGTTATATTCAACATGTTTCAAAACAACGAACGACGGGATCGACTCTCCGAGTCAGAATAAATAAACAAAATAAATATACAGTAGTAGGTACTGTCTTTCATAATTATTCCGAGATGAGATGTAGATGTGATGCTTCTTCAGTTGTCAATAAACGCACTATAGAGCGGGTGTTTTTTAATCCAATGCAAATTTTCAGATGGTAGAGGAAAGTAGGTACCTACATAATTACTAGGATTTTTTCTTAAATACCATAGTAAAACTTGTATATATTCAGAACTTTTACCCATTAAAAATTGGCAATGAACCTAGCTGGCAGGTCACTTCAACTACCCTCAGTCAAATTCAATTCAAAACCTGCCTTTAGTTTTGCGGTCCCTTGGTAGCACTTCGTAGTAGGTACCTAACCTTTATTTACGTCAAAACAATTGGGGTAGCCAGTGTCTACCCACATATTATCGATTTTAAATAAAAGAAGAAATCAATCAAAATTTTCTTCGAGATTTTTCTACTTTCCACATCTCATCTTCAGAAATGTCTTTGGTAACTTAAAATAAGTACAACAGAATACAAAAATAAATAAATAAAACACCTTTTATACACTCGTCTTAAGATTAAGTAGGTATTTACCGAACACTGAACGACTTTAGCATTAAAATATTCAACACTTATTACAATATTTTTTTTAATGTTTAGTAGATTTTTTTTTTATTATCTTCAGAACATACTAACCAACATACAAGGTACATATCTACGTCTAATATTATCTACGTTTTGTAGTTTATAGATGAATGTTTACATTTTAGCGAGTATGTAAACAATACAACAAATAGTTTTTTTTTAGATAATTTTCTGTCAATCATGTGCTGGAAGGGCATTTGTGGATTTGTAGTTTTGTTCGTAGTATGTGGTAATAGTGGTACATATATACCTATTCGTTTTTTTACATAGAATACATTCAAATGTAGATTACAGGAGTCAAGATCAATAGGATGAGACAGAAAATGAATTGGCATATTTTGAAATATCGCTAAGTATGACATCTTCAAACGACTCAACAGAGATATAATGATACTTTATCGCAATGGTCCTCAAACGTTTACAATGCACGCCCTCCAACTTTTAGCCTTTTAGGTGATAACGCTTGCCATATGAGAGCTTGTGACGACAAGTAACTTCATTCGGTTACATTTCGGTGGTCACTGCTACCTCTAAATTGTTAGCATCAAGTCATTTTTAGATCCGTCGCGCGTCGTGTCCCCCCCCCTTGCGTCACTGTACGCCCCCCGGTGGGCGCGCCCTATCTTTTGGAAAACCCTGGGTGCTAGCGAGCTTTTGGTACCTAGGTACTTTCCGTAAGTTGTGACAGATGACACGATGACAGTGGGCCAATTCATTTTCTTTTTTTTTCATTAGATAGTCCCATTTGATAGTACCTACCTATTTCACATTTTGTAGTTACTTTATGGTGAGTAGGTATCCACTTCGTTCGCTTACTGCAGCGCAATTCTGTAAACCTGTCGAAGTGAAGGCTTTGGTGAAGAGATCACGAAGTGAACAGTCAATCCAAGTACCTAATCAAGATGGAATGACAGCTCACTTCGTGATCACTTCATCCAACCCTTCACTTCGACATGTTGAAAAACTAGATGACGAAATGAAAAGGGATTGTGGAAAATAAAACACGTTATCCACAATATCTATTATTCCAATTAATTTTTATTTACCATTATATTTCATTTGCACATTATTATCGAACATCTAACACATTGCATAAGTTACACAAAGAATATAACTATCTTGGACTCTGGTTTGTGCGTTGGGATTTGGAATTAGGAGCAAGTCATGGTTGGTTTTCACAAAACTGGACAATACGGACGTTATGTGATTTTAATAATAAATAAGATAGAGGTGCGGTAATTTTTTTTTTTATGAAAAAAAAACGGTCTGTATCATTCTCACGAATCACATTATCAACCGTGTTTCGTCTGTAAAAATTTATCAAATCAGCAGAAATAAGGTCACAAAATTTTTCGATAAGACCTCTAAATTCCAAATATACAATGTACCTACGTATGCTTGGGCTTACCTGTCGCATGCCTAGTATGAACTGAGTTGATAACCGTTATATATTATGATTTAACCAGTTTTTTTTTTCAAACTTGCAACACTAGATGTAGAACATTTTTCGGGGTTCCCGGTTTTTTGATATATGAAAACACATTACTTTCTAAGCACGTTTTAAAAATTGTTTTAAATATTCATTTATTTATTTATAGGAAGATACATAAATCAATGAAGGCTACCTTTGATATCCAAGACGATAGTTATATTCAACATGTTTCAAAACAACGAACGACGCGATCGACTCTCCGAGTTCGAATAAATAAACAAAATAAACATACAGTAGTAGGTACTGTCTTTCATAATTATTCCGAGATGAGATGTAGATGTGATGCTTCTTCAGTTGTCAATAAACGCACTATAGAGCGGGTGATTTTTAATCCAATGCAAATTTTCAGATGGTAGAGGAAAGTAGGTACCTACATAATTACTAGGATTTTTTCTTAAATACCATAGTAAAACTTGTATATATTCAGAACTTTTACCCATTAAAATTGGCAATGAACCTAGCTGGCAGGTAACTTCAACTACCCTCAGTCAAATTCAATTCAAAACCTGTCTTTAGTTTTGCGGTCCCTTGGTAGCACTTCGTAGTAGGTACCTAACCTTTATGTACGTCAAAACAATTGGGGTAGCCAGTGTCTACCCACATATTATCGATTTTAAATAAAAAAAGAAATCAAGCAAAATTTTCTTCGAGATTTTTCTACTTTCCACATCTCATCTTCAGAAATGTCTTTGGTAACTTAAAATAAGTACAACAGAATACAAAAATAAATAAATAAAACACCTTTTATACACTCGTCTTAAGATTAAGTAGGTATTTACCGAACACTGAACGACTTTAGCATTAAAATACTCAACACTTATTACAATATTTTTTTTAATGTTTAGTAGATTTTTTTTTATTATCTTCAGAACATACTAACCAACATACAAGGTACATATCTACGTCTAAATTATCTACGTTTTATAGTTTATAGATGAATGTTTACATTTTAGCGAGTATGTAAACAATACAACAAATAGTTTTTTTTTAGATAATTTTCTATCAATCATGTGCTGGAAGGGCATTTGTGGATTTGTAGTTTTGTTCGTAGTATGTGGTAATAGTGGTACATATATATCCGTTTTTTTACATAGAATACATTCAAATGTAGATTACAGGAGTCAAGATCAATAGGATGAGACAGAAAATGAATTGGCATATTTTGAAACATTGCTAAGTATGACATCTTCAAACGACTCAACAGAGATATAATGATACTTTATGGCAATGGTCCTCAAACGTTTACAATGCACCCTCCAACTTTTAGCCTTTTAGGTGATAACGCTTGCCATATGAGAGCTTATGAGCTATTATTGACGACAAGTAACTTCATTCGGTTACATTTCGGTGGTCACTGCTACCTCTAAATTGTTAGCATCAAGTTATTTTTAGATCCGTCGCGCGTCGTGCCCCCCCTTGCGTCACTGTACGCCCCCCGGTGGGCGCGCCCTATCTTTTGGAAAACCCTGGGTGCTAGCGAGCTTTTGGTACCTAGGTACCTACTTTCCGTAAGTTATGACAGATGAAGAAGACAGTGGGCCAATTCATTTTCTTTTTTTTCATTAGATAGTCCCATTTGATAGTACCTACCTATTTCACATTTTGTAGTTACTTTATGGTGAGTAGGTATCCACTTCGTTCGCTTACTGCAGCGCGATTCTGTAAACCTGTCGAAGTGAAGGCTTTGGTGAAGAGATCACGAAGTGAACAGTCAATCCAAGTAGCTAATCAAGATGGAATGACAGCTCACTTCGTGATCACTTCATCCAACCCTTCACTTCGACATGTTTAGGTACAGAATCGACCGGCTGTAAACACGACGAAATGAGGGCTTAGGTGAAGTGATCACACAGTGAGCTGACAATCCAAGTAATCAAGTTGGAATGACCGGCCACTTCTTGATCACTTCACCCAAGTCTTCACTTCGACATGTTTACGGTATCGACCGGTTGCTCCACATAGTGCGTTATGTGGAACAGTTGCAGGAGCGCGGAGCGCAAAAGGTTCGCGAACATAGTGGTTCCCACCAATACATGCAATCTATCAGAATTTTTCATAGTACTGATTTATTGGAATGTGTCAAATATTTTTATACAAAGAGGATATGACGCAGAACGATATTATAATTTTATATATTTACCTATATATACTTTCATTGAAATATATTTATTTATTTATTACGACGATGCCCTTAACACATAAGACTGATATGAACTTTACACAATTCAGATGTACTCAATACTCTGTAAGCTTGCAAGCGTAAAAAATCGAAGTGTTGCCAACATTAACGGTGAATAAATACTTTTTTTGAGTGAAGAATACATCTGAATACCGATATTATTGCTAAGATTTTTTACAAATTATAGTGCAAGCTATGGAAGTGATAAAGACAACTACAGGCTTGCTGACATTGTGAAGCCAACATTGATTAATATCACGCTATATATATTTATTTATATAAGTATTTGAAATAATAGAGTTTAGAACCATTATTGCACACATTTAATATCCTAGAATTAATTAAGGAATGCGAATATAGTTTTTCGCACGATCTAACGCTCTTTTAAAATGATATTCGAGTTGAAAAATACTTTAAGGAGATTCGTACAAATATCTGTCGACTTACATAGACACCATTATTTCCACACAATAAGTACTTTTCTATACGTAGTGAGTACAACAACCACACTTACAGATACATTTCAATAGTTTTCCATTATCAAACATCAATCTATCAGCAAGCCGACTCCTCAAAGTCCTACTAGGACACATTTCAATTATTCACCCTGGGGTCAAATGTTTTGTACTCAATTTTAGACCTTAACAGTACTCCAATAGACCTCAAATTACAACGATACCTTAGCACAGTAAGACCATTAAAAAAATATGCGAGAGTAATAATAAAAATGTGCCCGAAAACTAATTAAAGTCTAGTAATAAGATAGCATTTCTTAGATATATTTTTATATTAAAAAAATACTATGATCTTGGGTAAAGCGCTTACGTCATACATAATAATATAACTATGTATTAATACTGAATGTATTAGATCGATAAGTTACATTTTGTGGATATTGAGAGACAGACACTATCTTTAGTACTTTAATAAATGTAACACTTCTTACAAATTAATGAGATTAAAATTATACAATACCAGATGCAATATACAAGGTGTTCAAACGACTCTACATTTTTTTAAATAATCATTTTGCACTGTACTCAGAGCAAGATTGTAAAAACAAAGAATTTAGGTAAATTTTGAACAATAATCTTGTTTAATTATAGCTTTGTATAAATCAGCTCCAATTGCATCCAAAATAGACTAAAACTACGCACTTCATAAGCGTTTTAAATCTAAAATGTAACAATAATGCATAAGGACCAATTTTGTGTAGGTTTTTTTTTAGAAAAAGTAAATAATGAAGATATGCTGTTTACAAGTAAATATTAATTTATGTATTTAATATTCTGTCCTAGTTATAAGATTTCTTCAATATTTTCAAGCTTGGTTACATTGTACATTATACAGGGTAGTCACTAAGATTTATTTTATAGATATGATATACTCGTACATATACATATATGTACCTATAGATATTTGAGTAATTATTTATCGATGGTCTGCACTACCTCAACATTTTTTGCTTTGAGAGTAAAAATGCTGTTATATTATTTAAATAGTGCAATTTTTGTTTTCGTAATATGGCGAAAATTATGAATTCTAGAATACATTTTTTTATATTTGTCTTAGTAACCACTCTGCCTCAATGATTGCTCTTAAATACCTATAAATTATGTTTTATCCTACGACGTAGCTAAATGAGGTATGGGTGAATTTAAACTGGCTGATTAGGACAAAAATAAAACTTTTATTTAAAAAAATAAACGCTCTATAAACTTTAAAGACATGGCACGATGATAGTGAAGAATTAATTGGAGACAATGTATCACATGACACGGGGTTTGCGGTCTCAAACGACAGGTGGCAGCACCATCGAAATGGCTCAGATAACATTGTATCTGTTATATTAATTATTATTGAACATCAATTAAGTAGGATGTTTCAGTTTTTAACATACTATTACGAATAAAGTACTTGGCCCTTTTGCAGAGATGCTTCATCGCTTGAGACCCGGAATATTTTTACAGTATTTAATATATCTGTTTACAATACATTGTTATTTACATATAATATATGATGTTATATTACATTATATACGTGAATATTGTCAAGATATACCTACAAGCAGGTACTGTGAAGCGATACACGTTTTCATATACATGAATAGGTACATGATAATATATATTATCTTCTGATTACAATGTACATGAACTTTGGTATAATTTAATGACTGATTATGGCTACACTTACTAAATAAATAGAAAAATAAGCTTCATTAAAATAAATGGACATGATTTCTATCACTGAACAACGTTTCATAGATAATGATAATACAATAATAACATACTTTTTGTATGTACAGAATATTTTGGTAAATCTTTGGTTGCAATACTAAAGTAGGGATCGATTATGAAAAACGACTTTTAGGATATAACGAATTATTCGTTTTTCAGTATTCAATGTTTAAACTTTAAAAAAGTTTTGCTTCAGTAGTAAGTGTATTACTTCTGCAGGCGTGTGAGATTGCAAATAAAACTTGAGAACCAATCATCCTGATGCCGTGCAACAGCTTAGTAAGTTGGGGCCGTGTAGTCGATGTTTCCTGAAAATTAAATTAGATTATATTGTATTAAAATCAGACTCAAAACTTTTTATTGGACACCCTGTATTTTAACTTTTTTGGGAAATATGTCCCAAACCCTTAAGCTCGTGGCTAAATAATAACAGCCGCACGGGTCGATCTTGAAGGTTAAGCAACGCTTGCCAAAGTGGGTCTATGGATGGGTGACCGTCTTAACATAACGAGTTTCCTCCGTGCCTCGGAAAGCACGTTAAGCCGTTGGTCCCGGCTGTCATTTGTAGATCTTTGGCAGTCGTTACGGATTGTCAGAAGCCAGTAAATCTGACTCCAGTCTTGCCAAGATGTACCGTGTTACCCAGTTAATGGGTTGTGGAGGTCTGGTAGGCAGCCGCTCCACGTAAAACACTGGTATTCAGCTGAATCCGGTTTGACTGGAAGCCAAACCCAATGAAGTTGGGAAAAGGCTAGGCAGATGATGATGTCCCAAACCCTTAGAACCTAGTACAGACAGCTAGATCAACGTGGTTGCCGCTTCAACTTCTGGGCACTGATGGATTCTGGATTCGATTCCCAGCAAGCAAAATTTTATTGGGTTTTTCAAGAGGAATTTCTGAACATACGTTTCTTCAAACAGTTGTTTAGCCTCATTTTTTTGTCTATAGAACTTTTTTCTGTCTTTTCCATTAAATTATATTAAATTAAATTATTTTATTGCAAGTATCGTTACGAATTGTCAGAAGCCAGAAAATCTGACACAAGTCTTGCCAAGAAGTACCGTGTTACCTAGTTAATGGGTTGTGGAGGTCTGGTAGGCAGCTTGATGAGGTTAATTCTGTAAACATGTCGAAGTGAAGGATTGGGTGAAGTGATCACGAAGTGAGCTGTCAATCTATGTAATCAATATGGAATGACTGCACACTTCGTGATCATTTCACACAATCTTCACTTCGACATGTTTACAGAATCGCATTTCTGGTATTCTGTTGAATCCGGTTCGACTGGAAGCCAACCCCAAAGTATGTACATTATTTGGGAAAAAGCTAGGCAGATGATGATGATTTTATTTCAAGATTCATATTAATAACAATATCATACACTCATTAAAAATCACTACCAATGAAAATCACAATAGGTACAAATTATACCAATTGAAAATGGTTTTAAATTAAAATAAAAGAAAAGGAACATAAGGTTTGTATGTATGTTATTAGCTAAACCAGAGGCGTAGCTAACATGGGTGACACCCGGGGCAGGTGATGTGGTGTCACCCCAGAAATGGACCCGACCCTTTTTCTCTCCATAATTCATTCTTAAATAGAAGTACCTTTGTTGACTGATGCAGGAAAGCTCATTAACTAAGAAAAGACAGAATACAAGATCGAACGAAGCGAACTCGAAAATTTATACATCCAACCTCCGAAAGGTTTATTTTTTATCATGTCACCCCTAAACGGGTGTCACCCGGGGCGCCCCCCACTTGCTAAGCTAATGTGCTGCTTGAGCTTGACTTTAAAAGGCTGTATAGTACTGACCAGAGCCATGCGTCTGCGAAAAGGGCGGCTCGCTGTAGGCGGGCTGCGGGTCGGGCGCGGCGGGGTAGGCGGGGAAGGCGCCGGGGGAGCCCGCCGCGCCCTCCACCTCGTAGGCGGGCGCGAACGCCGCGTCCGCGCCCACGCGGAACCGCTGGAACGCGAAGAAGGCGCAGGCCACCTGGGGAACAATAGAAAAAAGTCAGAAGCCTATTTTCATAGATTGCTGGTGTCGTTTGGTGCAGCTTCGATCTAAAAAATCACGTTCCCAATCCGAACGTAGGTAGTAATTTTGCCCCACCCTGCAAATGCGTTTTTGGCTATGCATACGACAAGAGAGACAAGTATTGAAGAAGACATGCTGTACCAACAACAAGGGGTAGAGAGGTTGATGATGCTTATAGCAAGTTTATCTGTAAGAACACTCACCCAGGCGAAAATGAAGAAGAAGCAGAAGGCGATAGCTCCCTGCATGTTGTAGTCGGTGCCCACTGGTGGGTTGTACAGTAACAGCTAGCACACCTACAAGTAGGTAATGCTCAACATTCACCCAGGCGAAGATGGAGATGAAGCAGAAGGCGATGGCTTCCTGTCCCTGCATGTTGTTGGCGGTGCCCACTGGTGGGTTGGACTACAGTTCCAGCTAGCACACCTACAAGTGATGCTCAACACTCACCCAGGCGAAAATGGGGAAGAAGCAGAAGGCGATGGCTCCCTGTCCCTGCATGTTGTTGGCGGTGCCACCGGCGAGTTGTACTACAGCTATCACACCTACAAGTGATGCTGAACACTCATCCAGGCGAAGATGGAGAAGAAGCAGAAGGCGATGGCTCCCTGCATGTTGTTGGCGGTGCCCACTGGTGGGTTGTACTACAGTTCCAGCTAGCACACCTACAAGTGATGCTTAACACTCACCCAGGCGAAGATGGAGAAGAAGCAGAAGGCGATGGCTCCCTGCATGTTGTTGGCGGTGCCTACTGGCGGGTTATCGGTCTTGCCCCACGCGTTGGATAAGTAGCAGAATCCGACGAAGTACAGGAACGCCCAAAATGCTGAAGACAATGGTGCGCAATATTAGTTTATTCCGACCTTAATGTCAAGAGTTTGAAATACAAGTTATATTCGACGGTCTAGAAGAAGTTTTGTGAGGATATGGACTCCAAGAGGACACCTCAACTGTGTAGGTGCCCTATGTTTTCAGGGAATTCGGTTGAATTCACCATAGAATAACGTGACGGGGTAAGACCTAAGTACATTTTATGTAGTTGTGTAATATTGTGCAGTCCGCAAACTCATCATCTGCCTAGCCTTTTCCCAACTATATTGGGGTCGGCTTCCAGTCAAACCGGATTCAGCTGAATACCAGTGTTTTACGTGGAGCGGCTGCCTACCAGACCTCCACAACCCATTAACTGGGTAACACGTTACTTCTTGGAAAGTCAGATTTACTGGCTTCTGACAATCCGTAACGACTGCCAAAGTTCTACAAATGACAGTCGGGACCAACGGCTTAACGCGCTTTCCGAGGCACGGAGGAAACGGTATATTAAGATGGTTATCCATCCACAGACCAACCTTGGCAAGCGTTGCTTAACCCTAAAAGATCGACTCGTGCGGCTGTTATTCGCAAACTAGTAAATACATAACTACCGGAATATTAAATAGGTAACAACATTAAATAACATTCGTGACAATGGAATTGGAGCTATTTACATGTTAGTTAGTTAATAGGTTTTCGCGATATACATATATTATAAAGATTATCTTCCTTGCCTCGAAGTTTAGCATTCACCGCTACGGAACAGGAAAATTTCATCCTGCGTCAGGAAAGTGGCTTTCCTTGTTTGGTGAGCGCATTCGACCTCGTAAACGTGAATCCGTTTTCACACGATAAGTAACAAATTAGGGTAGATTTTACGATCTATAAAATTTTACACCCAAAGAGAGGTAGGTATTGTTGAGCCGATCGGACAACGCTGGGATCCCGTTGTTGTGGAGTCATAAAAGATTGAATCACCTAACATTGATGGGAGTTGTAAAAAATATAGACTCAGCTTAGTTTTATTTTATAGGCCGTAATTAATATTGCTAGGAAAATGGCTATAATGGGAGAACTGTACTGAAGAGAGAGGAAGAGCTAATTTATTTTTTAAGAAAGTCATATTTTTCTGTTGTTGTACAGTTATGGATATTTTCTTGAAAAATCTAATTAGTTCGTCAGATAGGTTTCCAAAAAATATTGGCCATGTATTTTTTCATTTTCAGGGTTCCGTACCCAAAGGGTAACCAAACCCCTATTACTAAGCTTCCGCTGTTCGTCTGTCCATCCGTCCGTCCGTCCGTCCGTCCGTCCGTTGGTCTGTCTGTCAAGAACCAACCACCTCAAGAACCTTAATAGGTAGACAATAGGTTTCCTTTTAATATCTCTAGTTTCTATGAAAATTAATAGAATCTAGAGAAATTAAAATTAAAACCTGTTTCTTAGTAACAGCATTACCTTATAACGGCTGGACCGCGGTGTCTGAAAATTCGGGGAAATCGTAAAGTGATTTCTTTTATGGGATATTTGTAGAAACTATGTATTTGAACAGGACAACCGCTATCGGGTCCGCTTGTACCTAAATAAATATAATACTCGTTATCCGACTTAGGTTTTCAAAAAATGTTTGCTTCAGTTTGGTGCTGTGCATTCAGGTTTGGTTTCAATATCCATTTATACAATAGGTAGGTAGGTATTCACTAATCAAAGAAATAGCAAAAATATATCTTAAATTAGAACATCGGAAACTTATTTTAATACTTAGGTAAGCAACTAATGACATTCTTTTCTTTAAGCATGTTCCAGACGGATGTAATCCAGCGTTCTATCCAAGGTGACCTTGTTTGTCCATCTAGACGGCAGATGCAATCTAAATTCACAATTCACAGATGGAAACCAAGGTCACCTTGGATGGGACGCTGGATTACATCTGTCTGGAACATGTTCTAAATACATGTAGGTATGTTACGGAGTACAAGTGCGAGCTTGTATACACACATCAAAAAAAGTTTGCGATCACTAGCATTATAAGCTGTTATATTTTTTTAAATTAAACTTTTTCAAGAAAAAATCTTTGTTGTGTTTTCTTTAAAAACAAAAACCCTGTTTAAAATTAAAAAAATAAATCAATTTTTATTTAAAAAAATTGAGTATTTAATCAAAATGTAATTGTAACAGGAATTTGATAGAAAGAAAAAGACTGTTTATGTTTAACCATACTTAAACAACAATTTATTAATAATATGGCACGAACACATGCGGAGATCCTCCTGGGCATGTTGAGGATCAAGTTATCCAGTATTTCTTGGGGCAACCTGTCCCATTATTGAATAGGGGCTTCCCTGAGCTGTGATACTGTCTGGGGACGTGGCTGACAATTCCAAATACATAGCTCGCTTAAGAGCATCCCACGCGTGCTCTATTGAGTTTAAGTCAGGCGAGCCGGTAGGCCAGTAACCTTGTGATGTCATATTCTTGGAGAGCAGCATTGACTCGTTGAGGTCGATGTGCGGGCGCATTATCATCAGAGAGACAGTTTTGCCAAATGTTTTCTTCTTCAGCTTCTTCATTTTGCCGAAGCCTACCCCACTGCAATCTCCGTCGTTGACGTTGCCGGGAATTCAGAGGCGCTCGCCAAGACCTCTGCTCATAATCCAGCTTGGTGCAAGCAATTCTGAATGGCCTGAAAGCTAACTTCAAGCTCAAAGGCGGTCCAAACATCTGCTTTTATTTTAGTAGCGTTGATTGTGGTCACGGGCTGCCAGCTATGCCCACACACACACACACACACACACACACACACACACACACACACACACACACACACACAAACACACACACACACACACACACACAGCAGCACTTTACTTAATAGGGTGCAGTGTGACGGCATCGGGAATAGTTTAATCAAATACCTATTTTTCAAATTCCTCGGGACTAGAATCCCCTCTTAAAATCGTTGGAAAAGCTAGGTAGATTGATTGACATTTATTGGTCACTGACCGCTGACCTGACAGGACAACTTCTGTCAGGTCAGCCAACGATTGAGTTCTTGTAAAAATCTCATAAAGAAAATTAGATACTTTCAATGTTTTCTGAAATTTTCCGGAAAACTTATTTTTTAGTTCCGTGTCTATTGCGCATTAAAAAAAAAAAAACAACGTTCACTTAAGATTCTTAAGAGAACGGATGAACCCATCCGTTCTCTTAAGAATCTCAAGTGAACGGCGCGTCGATGCGCCGATATTCTTTTGTTTTCGTTCTAGATATCGTTTCCACAATAAACCTCAACTGCAATAGTCATTAATACCCATCCAAGTACCTTCTTCCTAAGATCACATGACAGTCTCCATAACCCTCGTGACACAGAATGAATTACAGATAAATATAAATCTGCCCGCCATTGATGAGGGCAATTAATTCGACCTCAAATTCAATTTAAGATCCTCCCCGGGTTTGTTTATATACTTCGCATGGAATGGGTTTCGTTTACTCTTTTTTCAAGATTTACCGGAATACTTAGTTGGATATTTTTGGAAGAAAACCAGCGTAAACAGATAAAAGATTCCAAGAAACTTGCCAAAAACACTGACGTTTTTTTATCAGATTTCGGTGTTATGATCAACGAACCTTTAAGGCGACGACATTCGTCAGCGACCTTGGAGAAACAAAACGCGCACTCGTTTCACACCCGTGCGACCCAACATTCAGAAAAAAATATGGACAAATTAAATTATCTTTAAAATAGTGCAAATTCCATTAAAATACGCTCGGCGGTTTTGGTCCGATGGTGAAGTCAGTGTTAGACATAACTTTGCAAATTAATTACACTATGTTGAATGAATAAAACTCTAAATTTTCGTTTATCAAATTATTAAAAATAGTCTAATGTAATAAACATGCATTTTTTTCAAAAAAATATGACTAGCCGTTTAGACGTGATGCTCATTTTAAAATCAGCTATTGAGCTGTATCTGCGCCTTAAATAAAAGTCGCACTAAGATCGCACAAAATTGACCTCGACCTTTCAGACCACGTGTAGGTATAGGTACCATATTTTAAACTGTGCAAGATTTAAAGCCAAGCCGTTAAATAAGGCAACTGTTTCAGCCCCCAGTATTACTCTAGTGGCATTTAAAAGAATTGTTAAATTTGACATTAGCACTATGATACACCAGCTTCTGACAGCGGCTTCGTCCGCGTCGGAAATTATTCGAAATATTCCCAGTAAAACAGTAGTCTATGCGCTATTTTGGCCATAATCTATATCTCTGTTTCATCCAGAATCGTTCAGCCGTTCTGGCGTGATTCGGTAACAAACATGCATCCATCCAAACTTACACATTCATATCTTAGGTAAGAATTATCGTTCTTATAAACTTGCAACTCGTATAAAGCAAGGTTTAGCTTAACATTTTGGCACTTACATCAAGCTCCGAGTGTGTTCTAAGGTACAGGCGCCGTGTATGGCCCACTTAATTTTAAATCACTGTAAAAATCACTGTAAAACTGTAAAAAAAAAGAGATTAGGAAAAACATATAACATGTTTATTAATGACACATTTTAAATAAATACAAGTTCTTTTTGTACCATCACAACAGAGAAAAATCGTTTTTTTAAAACATAGTGAATGGGCCATCTTAGGAACATAGTAGCCCAAGAAAGCCCGTTATGAATTAAGGAATATCTATGTAATATTAAGACCAGCAAAATTATTTTTTCACAAACTGAATTCAATATGCAGTTTTATTTAATATTAAGTGTTTTAGATTAATTAATCAGTAAAAAAAATGACATTGGGCCTTCTTATGTCTATAGAAACTTGGAATGGCCTTAAAACAAAAAATCAACACTTAAACTAATAATGGCGTATATTTTGAGATCCATCTTCTTTGTTCGTAACTAAATAATACTTATAATATCCTCTAATAGGTCATTTATTTTCAATTGTGGGCCATATTAGGTATATTGAAAACTATTTTTAATAAAAAGGTATACTGTTCGTATACTTAGCTTAAAAACTTATACAAAAATAAAAAATCTAAAACAAAAACAGAACCGTAATCAACAGTAAGTTTTCACTAACAATATTTTTCATTTTCTCTTAAACTAATAACATAATCAACAATAAAAAAGTCTGAACCTTATAATTGCAGGTAGAAGAGAGGACTCTTCCAAGACCAATTATATTGCTCAGACTTTTTAGTTACACATTGGGCATAAGAAAATATCGGTGTCTTCTTTTGTCAAACCTACGCAATCCTCATGGTACCACGCCAAACACACTTTACATTGACGCATATCGGCAACCCTGTCCATCTCACAAGCTTGACAAAACCACACTTCATTTTCAGCAGTTTCAGTCTCCACTTTTTTCTGTTTTTTAGCATTTTTTTTTTCTGTAGATTTACCGTTCGTTTTTTTTTGTTTTAGCTGTCCTTTTACAGGAATTGATTTTTTCTTTTGTTTTTGTAAGCCTTTTTCTTTGGCAGCGTCAAATAAGTCTTTGGTAACCTTTTGCCCGATATAATTTAAAGCTTTACGCCTTGGTTTATTCTTTATTGTTGCGAAATTTGGCGTAGGAATTTGTTTATGAAATGGTGTCTTAGCGCCTGAAGTGCCTGAAGTTTCTTTAATTTTAGAAAGTGGTACGTTATCATCAGAATCCTCAGATCTTTCCTGATCACGTTTAGCAAATGAACTGTATTTTTCTCTCGACTGTGGGTTGATATTTTCTTCTTCCGACTCAGATGACGACGTATAAATGTTAATATTTCTTCCAGGATATTGTGCATGGGTGAAATTCAATATATTTTGATCAAAATCTTCTTGATCGGACACGTCTGACGTAGAAAAATCTAACAGTCGTTGAGGGTGCATACTATTTATACCGGAGGTGGAAGGAATAGGTGATAAAAACTGAGAATTCCTGTCGTACGGAATGCTCAAAAGGGGCTGTCTACGATGCTGTTCTTGATGTTGAGAATCCTCAATGGTAGATTCGGACGAGGAACTATAGTCAACTAACTTTCCACGAGTAGTAGTTGAACACTTTGGAATATCTAATATATTTCTTTCTGCAAGTTCATTTTCTGGGAGATCATCTTGAAACTGGGATAAAATCGATGGTGACAAATCTCGCAAGTTATCTTCATTGTATGTGACATGATCTATCTCAAAGTTATTGTGTCGTCGTGGGGAGACCACTAAATCTCCGAAATCAGTAGCTTGTTGCATTTGAGAGTCGTTTTGATGTTGTATACCAGGTAATTGTGTAAGCGCTGAAGGCGCGTAAGCTTCTTGAGGAATTGCATTGGGATCATAAGGGTAGAGTCCGGTGGCTCTGAATCCGTTAATTATATTTTCTTGGGTCATGCACCTGGGCCATACTTTGGTAAAAATCTTACTGAAGCGCTGTTTTGTAAGTTTGCGATCTGGATATTGATATGCGTACAATAATAGCTCCTCATCCCAATGATGCTCGTACGATTTATTAACTGACTTATCAAGGGGTTGTAACTCGTGCGTTGTGTTTGAGGGCAAACAGTATAATATGATGTCGTGTTCATCTGCTGCATCTACGATCCTGGCATCCAAATGACAAGAAGCGCCATCAAAAATTAATAAGCATTTTCCTGGAGACTTATACTGACCCAGATGTTCGATGAAGTCCACGAAAAGTTCGGTCGTCATACTTCCCTTGGGTGCCATCTTTACTAAGCTTCCAGCAGGAAAATTGTCACAAAATTCTGGTTTTAATCTTTTGCCCTTGAATAAGATCATTGGAGGCACTGCATTTCCCGTTGCATTCACACACATCGCGATTGTCACATTTTCTGCATGTTCATTAGCTATAAAATGCACTCTTTTTGAACCTTTTTCAGCAAAAACTTTCTGCTGATGATGAAGGTTCAATCTACAACCCTTCTCATCCATATTATATAGACGTTCTGGATGATTTGATATATCCAACTCGCTATATATTTTTTTGACAGCTTCAAAGTGTTTTTGAACGATGTGCTTATTAAGTTTTTGTGCTCTGCCGGGATTCATAAACTGAGCTTTACGAAGTGATATCTCCGAATTGCGTTTGAGGAAACCTTTCAGCCATTTCTTCCCTGCAATATTTGTTTTTTCACTGAACATGTTTGATATGCCATTTGCTCTACAGAACTCGTACGCTTGTTTCCGAACAAGTTTGGGGGTCAGCGGCATACCTACGTGAGCAAGTCTTATTATCCGTTTTGCTAAGTCCTGTTCATGTTTTTTATTCAGAATAGGTGGTCTACCAGTTACCTTTTCTGTTTTTCCGGATATTAAGTGGTTTCGCAATGTACGCCTTGGGATACAAAATGCTTCAGCAGCTGCTCGTTGTGACATTTCACGTCTCTTTACTGCCTTTATGGCATTTTTTAGCTGACATTCTGACCACTGGCCTCGAGGTTTTTTCCCAGTTGGCGCCATTTTGTTGAATACCAGCCTATGGAAGAAAAACTACGTTAACAATAACAAAAATTGAAAAGTTTTCAAAGAAATTTTCTTGTCATAAGCAAATTTAATA
Organism: Lacanobia oleracea; assembly: GCA_950371165.1. Classification (NCBI taxonomy): domain Eukaryota; kingdom Metazoa; phylum Arthropoda; class Insecta; order Lepidoptera; family Noctuidae; genus Lacanobia; species Lacanobia oleracea. The sequence goes on along the minus strand of OX493392.1, from coordinate 21,040,040 downwards.
AAAGGATTAGACATAGATAGAAATGTATGTACTTATATGTAAACTTCAAAATATTATTTTTATTGCAATTTACAAATGTAATATTCGATAGTCCAAAGAAGGCCCGGGCCTTATTTGGGGGTCATGTAGTGGGCTATCTTATGGAACTTTGCCTTATGGCAGTAAAAATCATGTTAAAAATTAAGTGACACCATTAGAATATTAAAACTTACTTTGATTTAATCTTAACACTGTTAGTACTAAGATTTATCAAGGTGTAACGCGATATTACTGTATTTTGTTGTAAAAAAATAAATATACTTACGTGAGTAAGGTTATAACACGTGCACTGCCTTGACGCGTCACTGACAACTGACAATAGTGTTCAAAATGGCCGCGCGTGATTGGCGTGATGACGTTTGCCTTTCGTCTAGGAACGCATTCACAAGATTCCCGCGAAATTTTAAATTGTTCTGGCCACCGAAACTTAAGTATTTTTTAAGTGGGCCATGATAGGAGGTGGGCCTTATACGGCGCCTGTACCTTACGAGATATCGTCTGAAGTGTATGTGTTCCACATTTAGTAGGATCTCTACGTTACATAACTGTGACTATTACATTGTTATATTTTGATTGCGCTGTGTGATTCAGAAGTACAAGGTCATATCGGAAAGGTGATGTCCTGTATCTAATGTAAAAACCCAACCAACCCAACTTCAAAAAGCAGCTAAAAGGTTTCCAACAAATCACTTTTCAGGCAGTCTTGATCCAGATGGTGTTATTATTTTAGTTCAATAACAGATTTGAAGCTACCAACAAACTATATCACCTTTAAATAATTATGTCCAAGCACTTCTGTGACAACCAGTATAACGCAGTCTCATAGTTTAGTTTTATACTCTTTTTAACATTTACATATTCTACTTAAATATCACGTTTTCTTAGTATGATCTCGTGCAACACATAAGTATACAATAACAAGGCTACTTTACACTACACATAGTTCAGGATTCCTAATCTATTTATTAAGATTTGTGCATAAAAGGAGATCTATATATAGGAGTATGAACGCTGAGAACACAAATGAAGATTTATTTCGGATTCGGAAATTTTTCTTTTCTTCCGAAAAGGGGAGCTAAAACTTGAGGTTAATGCAGAACAAATACAAATAATAGCTGCACTTCGATTCAAACACAGAAAATCTTCATTGAAAAGCAAAATAAAAAAGAACATAAGCTCACCAGAGAATCCCATGTCAGCCAGTACGTAGTGCTTCCTAGTCTTGACAGAGGACATCTGCTCGAAGAGGTACTCCCCAGCGATGAAGCCGATGGAGGCTACAAAAGCGATGACAGAGATCCCGACGCCATAGTTGCAGGCGTTCGTGTCATCATTGTACACGCAGCGTTCCTTGCCGTCATCGCCTGTGCGCCAGCCCTTGGCTGATATGCAGCCCATCACTATCACGCTGAACAACTGAGGAAGGTAAGAATATAGATGAGCCACATCACTTTACTACGGTGAAGTTAGTGTTACAGAACATGACTGAGACTTGAGACAGGCAGTCATCATCATCATTTTACCCGAAAGACATCCACTTTTAGACACAGGTATTTCCCAAGTGTCAGAATATCGATCAGTCCTGTGCGTCTTGCACCTAGCGGATTGCGGCCGCGGCCCACATCAGGTCATCAGTCCACCTTGTGGAAAACCTTCCCTTTCCAACGCTTCGTCGATCGGTTAGCGGTTGCCACCCCAGAACCTTTCGACCGCATCGACGTTTGCGGCTGTTGGAATGTGTTCTGCCCACAAACAAACCAAAGACAGGCAAATCAAACTTACATAGCAGTCTACTGCTGGATATGGCCTTTCCAATCTAAATGCAACTGAAATGGCTAATCTGTTGTACGCATAATATGAGTTAGGTCTCGACCTAACCTAAGTCCCTACCTACTCGTAGGTAGACTGTCTATAGAGTAGTTTGGTACTTACCCTAGTTTGTTAAAGAGAAAATGACGTAATTAAATCTGAGTTAATCTCCGTATCTTTGACTTTTTGACACTCTGCTGATAGTGGTCACATTCCGTCTCTAAAGCGATGATAAGAGTAAAATATAAAAATTAAGCCCGTTCTATCACTGGACCACAAGACGAACGGCGATGCGCCACCGGTACAAGGTGGACATCCCACCCACACGCACAAAACGTTTTGGGAACACATTGATAGTGCGTACAGCTAAGGAATGGAATTCCCTGCCGGAATTCCTGATAGCTACAACCTGGGAGTCTATAAGTCAAAAGTGAATAGGTTACTTTTAGGCAAGCGTGCTCCATTTTTGACCACATCATCGCTTACCATCAGGTGAGATAGTTGTCAAACGCGTGCCTATCATTAGTAAAAAAATATATATATTAGCTATTGTCTTCATTTTTAATGGCCACGCGTTGTCTGAGGGTGTCAATCATCGGTTACGGAACTACTTTATTTATAGAAGATTCACCGTTAATTGTGCTTGCGTACAGACTTTTAATGAGCTACAGCAATTTCCATAGCAGTGAATAGTTGAAGGCATTATGGCTACTCTTTTGTTTCGAAGTCATTAACCGAAATGATCTAGGTATAGGATTTTCTATTTACATGTTCCATGTTTAGAATTCAAGTGTAGCTGCAAGTTTTCGTGGAAAGTATGTATTATGCATTATTAAATTGCAATATCGAGGGTTTTTTTGATATTACCTAAATGGGGCATGATTCTCCGATTTGGAACTTTTACACAAGAATAGCATGAAAATTGATGTTCTACTTGTTTTCAGTCCTTTTAGCAGCTATGACATAATTATGTTTTGCGATGTTTGTTCGAATTAAGTCACCGCGGCCCTGGGCACGCAAAGGGCATTTGGAGGAACACTGATGGGTTCTAGTCAGTAAGTCTGACATTACCTTTCAGAAGGCAAAGGCAGGGTCATTTGATGATTCCCCATCCTTAAAAACAGGTCATATGTTGCACATAGGCTGCACAGGAGGAGCCAAAGTTCGACCTCTGTGGCGTAAGTACAATTTGAAAGGCCGACGACCAGTACCCCTATTCTGTTACAACATTTTCGTATCTTGACAGCGGAATCCCAAATTACGTCAAATGTAAGACCTTTATGTTGTATGTTATAAAGCTCACTTAGTGGGCTTTGTCACTCAGGTGAAGCTCGATATCGAAATGGTTATTTACAGAATAGACTAGCTGGTCCAGGTGTGGTCTTATTGCCATATTGTGATTATCAGCACTCTCATTGGAATGTTATATTGATAGATAATGAGCACTAGTTCGTAACTTGTTAGAATCTTGTGTCCAAACTCCTAAATTTTACGAAACTTGGTGTAAAAGCTGCCTATATCAAATCTCGTCCAAAAAGGTCGGAAGTGACCAAGTCTGTTCTAAGGGCCTTATCCTTCTTCTTTAACTACTGAAGAGTTATTTATGTAAGACTACTTTACTGGCCCACTTTAACACCATACACATCAATAATTGATGGCTCTGTCAATTTGCTAAGCGGACGTAAAACAGAACGAAAAAGGAGGATTTATTTCCACAGATCTCTTTTAGCTTACGACCTATAATAACACGTAGGTGGAAAGATAAAATGTCATCTATGTACATTTTTAGAAACATTTTATTGATTTCCAATGTCCTTGAACATTAGCTCAATTTTATGGGTAGATTTTATTCTGTTATCTCTATGAGACATCTACATTAAGCGTTCCAACGATTCAATGGAATTTATAAAAAAAAAATGTTAATGGCTTTGGAATGTAGGCCACACTTCCTATTGGACTAAAATATCGTTTTAATGGACTATAAACTCCTTTATCTTTTATATTGTTATATTTAAAAAGCATGAATACGCTATATAAATGTTAGTATCATGCCTTGTAATGTTGCAATGGTCTGAAAATATGGTTTCAGCCTTTTCAATTGATTTTAAATTAGGTCATGATCGTAAGAATTAGGAAGACTGAAGAGCAGGTAACTACTCTTTCTATGTATGTATTGTTTGTGTGGGGCAAAAAAATGCCTATTCTATTCATTTATATAAATGAAAATTGTTTAGACTTTAAAAGCTCTAAATAGAGATATCATCTTCAAAGTCTCCACACTGGATAATAATGAATGTGACCCAGTAAGTCTATAACTATTTGTATAGCAAAATTTTTAAACAGTATCCATGCTGTAATCAATGCACATGCAGTGTGGGTGTAACATAAGATTTAATTAGGTACTATCAATATGTACGGATAGTGGAATATTGTCTATTCTCGGTTACATAGCTCTTTACTTACACAAGGCCAGTCACATGCCATATAAAAACCTACTTGCTCTGTTTAAAAAATAGAGTCTATGTTTAAAAATAAATCTATTATGAGATAAGCCTTTGTGGTTCTAAAAAGGGTTCCTAATTTGAAAATTATCCTTTTCGAGACAGATATATCGACACCCTTTGTAACCTAATTCGATATTTCATTATGTTTATGTCGTTCAAAATAGTTTCTATGTAAACAGGCAAATCATTTATCAAATTAAGGAACCTCCTACATTCCGCGGTCGTAATGATATTATGTAGATGTGTTTTTCCTCGAAATGAAAGCGTTAATTGACCTAACTGGTTCTTTCTGGCCAGAAAATGCGTAAAAGCACGCTGTAGGTGTGACTTGAGGTCTGGACTTGTGCATATAAAGTATCTTACCCAACAGACCGCCCTGACGATGACTGGGGGCCTCTGGATGAATTGCTGAGGATCGAAGGCTCCCCCAGCCTTGCCGCCACCGTACGCCCCGCTCGTATCCATTTTATCACTTTAGAGTGAGAATTTTGCTACTTCAAGCACCAATGTTAACTATCTATCCATAAACGGCTCAATGAGTATTCAACCTCTGTTACTACGAATAGCCAATTCGTGTTATCGATCGCGCAGACGAAATTCACAGATGACAACAGGAAAATCTGACATAACTGCGTTCTCTACGCCCGCGTTACGGCATCGATCTGCTGGCGGGCGCTGTGATTGGTCGGAATGAAACGACTTGAATAGGGTTGCCAATGAGCTTCGGGAAAATTCGGTTTTCAGGGAAATGGACCACAGACTAATGGAAACGGGTTGTCGAATAAATACCTATAATATTGCGCTGTATTTCTTTTTAACAGTACATTTTCTACTTTCAATATTGTTTATAGTTTCAATTGTTATGAAAATATAACGATTGTTTTTATATTACCTACACTGATTTTGTTAAACAAAAGTGTGAGGTAAAAATTACAAGAAAATGCTTTTCTTTTGACAAAATAGGTTAGAGATGGCGCAACGGCGCATATTTACTTCCGCTTTTCCGGAAAGCGGAAATGAACTTGCGAATTTAGCGCGGCATTTGTATCTATGTAGGACATTGATAAGATTACAGATACTATTTGCAATGATATAGATTTATTTGCAATTGAAAAGTTTTCTTGGTTATTCGTAGGTACTAATCAGCTTTAATTTAGATAAATGAAAGTAAACCAGAGATTTATTTTAATCCGAAGTGGTCCTTTGGTCAGTGAAAATCGAAATTATCCCATGGTAACGTAAGTACTACCGGGATAGTAGGACATTATCAAATTATTACGTAAAAACCCAAATCATTGTCTAGTACCTGTGTTACAAACATCCGTTGAGGCGTGATTGGTTTTTTAACAAATATACAAAGATTTTCGTTTTTATACCTAGGATAGGAAAGAAATGGATTTTTTTCGTATCGAAAAAAATCTGTCGGCTAAATGGGTTGCATAGAAATATGTACCTTAGTAGTTGTTTGCTCCATCTTCAACCACATCATCGCTTACCATCAGGTGAGATAGTGGTCAAACGCTTGCCTATCAATAGTAAAAAATAAAATTGGTTGTGAATCCACTACCTAGTTAGATAAAAGCTCTGGCACAAAATTGGATTTTGTTCAGCGTTGCCAGATTTTTTTTTGGTAAGTCGGGACTTAGAATCCTATTGAGAGAAAAAAAGCGTAATTCTTTCGTCGAAAGCGGGACATAGTAAAAAAGTCGTGTATAATCAGAAGTTTTTAAATATTTTTCTTTGTGTTTGAGTTTCAAATTACGTTCAAATGACAATAGATAGCAAAAACAGCCATGGAAAATATTTTAATAAAAAAAATTTGATAAGTAGACATTTAAATTAATTTGCCCTATCGTTAGGTAGTTGCGTCTTCCTCGTCTTGAATAGGTATTCGTTATTCCTTCGTACGTAATTACGTTTTCGCGATAAATATTTATACTGTGGCCGAGTTATTCCCGAAAAGCGGGACTGAGCCTGTCCCGCGCAGCACATCCCGCCCAGCACATCCCGCCCGACACATAGAAATCGGGGCGTTGATTGGGTTCGGGTCAAGTATCTAAATTGTGGGTTGTTGTCTATAGTCGTAACCACTTACTTAATACTTGTCCTTGTTGTCATAACCTATGGTCGTTTATCGTCCTCGGAAATCCCTCTATTCGTTCGGCGCCATCTTGGTATGTGGAAATAATGCTTCGATATTTGAACACAGGGAAATAAGACTCAAATTAGATATTACAAATATATTTATTGAAATAAGAAACGAACTAAATGAGGATCATAAGCTGCTCAATAATAAGTTTTAAATTACATTTCAAACAATTCTGATTTATCATAAGTATTACTTATTATAAAATTGCTTTCATTTGCCACCACTCGGAAAAATAATAATTTTGACTAGTTCGTAGAACGTTAAAACTAAAAGTATTTTGGGTAAATCATTTTGCTTCATTTTTCTAGCACCTTACAAAATATGAGTGGCGGCCAAAAAGGGTTTATAACATTAATATGTAGGTATACAAAATGTTTACATTTGAGAGTGAATATCAAAGAAGACTGTATAGAAACACTGATTTCTATGAAGATATTTACAAAGTTAAGCTTAAATATACTGTTCTACGTTTTAATAAGATGTTACTTTAAATGACATTCACGGTGTTAGTTACGGTTTGCTTGTTAGTTATTGTTTTATTATTGTGGGCGTTATTTTGTAAACAATGTTAGGTAAAATATTCACATCAAGCCATAGATGACATTTGTTAAAATATTTAGAATTAAAAAAAATCATGGTATACCTAGAATAGTAATCTAACAAATTGAAAACAACATTAGTAATTCTCATTCCACAAACATTTAAATTTAAATATGGAACAGCGTTTTAGAAGTTGTCTATGGAAAGTATTATTTTACATAACATTGCCATTATTAAAAATTATCTAGCAGTTTACTTTTATGGCCGCTTGATATCACGTTGGACATGCGTTAAAAAGTGGAAAATAAATAAGAGATAACGGTTCGTGAGGTTTATTCTGTTGGAAACAGTATCAAAAGTGTTTTCAATGTAATTCGGTAACACCATAAACATTTTTAGCGAGGGCGATTCTGCAATCCATTGCAAGCAGGTGTTGCTAAGCTTTAGATGGAGGAATATGACTATTTATAAGTGGAAGCATAACTTTGTAGTCGTTTTCAATAATGGGGCAAACGGCATGTCCTTAATGCGTTACGAGAATGTTAACATACAAGGTCTATGAGGTCTATAGCTAACTTTATAATTGTCTATAATACATTAATATATAAACCCTAGTTTTTCACACTATCACTAGACTAATGTTTTGTATAAATTCTAGCTACATTAATCTCTACATCATAATCAAATACTCTACAATTATTGTACATGAAAAACTAACTACTGGGATATATTTTATCTATGACATAATTTAAGTAAAACAATATTTACAAAAATAGCCATTTTTGTTTGTTTTTTGGATCCGTCTAACATCTAATTTCTTTACTATCCCAATAAAAACACTCAATTTTTAATATTACAAGGAACTAATTATTTGTAATAACAAAAATACACAGCTCACTAAATTAAATAACAGAGGATATTTAGCAAACTATATGTTTAAATTACAAGTACGTATAAAATGTACTACGTCGGTACAAAACGCTACAAAACTATTATATAGTACGTATGTATATTATCTGTATCTGTTTTGTCGTGTAGGAATAGTTAGATGGCAAGTGACTCAGTGGTCCAGTAGTGGTTCTTGTGTGACGGCACAGGAATGGAATGGTCACACAAGCAACATTGGTAAAAATTCATAGATTTTAGTCACATTACAATTAGGAGGACTAAATCCTCCTCTAGACTTCGAAAGTCGAAGTAACATCACATTCTACATTACTCAGTCCTTTGACGTAGAGGTAAATATAATTATGCAATGGAAGAAATGCTTACACAGTTCGTTTCTGATTGTATATTTTATAAAAACCTTATTATTCTCTGAGTTGAATAGCTCCTCAACAAAACACTAAATCCAATATCGCGTTATTCGGAATTCACAATCGTCATAACGTTGCAATGCAAAAAACAAATTACTTTCATATTGCTACACTCCTAAAATAATGTAGATGCTTATTAAATAGCTGCTTGCGTTATCAAAATGTCAGCGTTTCATTAAATTAGTGGAAGTCTTTGCCGATGTCCAATTCTTTGGAATTTTTGACAAGGTTTGAATGTATTCGAGTACAAATATGTATTCTAGATTGTCTGTGGGTTTTAGGAATCTGTGAGTCCTTGGCGCTTTTCTTCTTCTAGCATGGCGTCGAGTTCGTCCGTGAGATTGGCAAGCATGTTGCCGATGTCGTTGAGCACGTCCACGGGTTCTGTGCTCTTCTCGTCCTTGTGCTCGGAGAGCGCGTGTGGTCCGTGCGACCCGTGCGGCGCGTGCGGCGCGTGCGGCGCGTGCGGCGCGTGCGGCGCGTGCGGCGTGGTGGGCTTGAGGTCGTTCCCGCGCGGCGGCAGGCTGGCGAGCCCGATGCCGGCGCGCCCGTAGTCCACCGTGTGCGGCCGCCCTCCGATCTGGCCCCGGTTCTGCTTTATGGTCCCGGCGTTTTCGTTCGCGAACGGAATGCTATCCGATTCTGTGCTGGAGCTTGACTGTTAGGAAAAATTAGGAGGACGTTAGTTGTTCTTGTATTTTTGTTTTCATGTGTTGTTTTTACTTTTAAACTTGAAAATTGAAAACTAAATTGTAAATCTAGTCCAATCACGACAGGTGGAAAAAACAAAACCGTTATTGCTTTGAAGCTCATACAGTACCTACTGATAGACTCACCTTAAAACTAGCATCGGAGCCCGTGCGCAGCTTGTCATCGTCGTACCTCCGCGGCGGGCTGGAGGGCGCGGGAGGGGGCGGCAGCAGCCCCGTGCTGTCCAGCGACACGGACAGCGAGTCCGAGCTCGGGTAGGCGGGGAGGGACAGCGGGAGGCTCTTCTCGGGGTGGATCTCGACCGTGGTCTGTCCGAAGCGCGAGAAGGGCGCATACTGCGAGCTCTGCCGCTTGGGCGGCTCGGGCGGCGGCTTGCGAGCCACGTGCGGGCTGGCGCCGTACGCCACGCGCTGCAGCCGCGCCGAGTACGCGAGCTCGTCGTAGGTGTAGTCCGGCGACTTGTCGCGGTAGGCGGGCGAGGCGGGCGTGGCGGCGATCTTGGCCACGGGGCGCGGCCGCACGAGCCCGCGCGGCCGCGGCAGCGTGCCGCCGCCCTCGTACGAACTGTCGTTGGTCGGCGTGATGTCGCCGTCGTCGTACGAGCGTCGCCATTGACCTCCCCCGTAATAAAACCCGGCTTCGGGAGAAAACGTGGTATGCGACGCTCTTTCCGAAGGATCCTCTAGACTTTCTAGCGATTTTCCGCGAGGGTGACGTATCTGTTGGCATTTATAACACATTTTAGATCCATTCCACGTTCGTAAGTTGTCGAATTCAATTTTGATAGTTATATTACAGAGAAAGTTTGTTCAAAAAAACATTTACAAACAACGGCATCAACTTATTTCCGAATTGTTGTTAATGTCGCTCCTCTTACCATGCTGTCTGTTTTTAAGATTTTGTTTCGTCAATCATTAATCCAAATATTTATAATGTTAGCATTATTAAAACCATGCGCAATTAGTATAATATTGTATTAATTCATATAATAATTAAAATTAAAGTAACACATCTAACTACCGTGCAGGAAAGATCATTCACAGCGGTTTCTACGGTAGTGGGGAGAATAGGCTTTAACACGTAAAAATAAAACACACATGGAAAACACTGCGTTCACTATAACGATAAAATCGTGTGCACATAAAAGCCGGGTGCTCGGGTGCATCGAGAACAAACTGACAAGACCTGTGCCAAAGGAGGTTGTCTCATACCTGGATAGGGACCAAATCTGTGCCACAAAGGGGCGTCGGTATGGCATCAAAGTTTAGGTCGGGGGGTTTATGGTAACTCCGTTGTCGCTCCCAAGGCTGGTAATGTAGCTCCCTCGGATATAAATCCTTTAGCCGATTATGTCCAAGGTGCGGTTTGTGTTTGGAAAAAGAAAAGAAAACAAAACATTCACATGCTGCTTTGGGCTAGTGGTATGAGGTGGATGCAGCGGATGGACGTGTGTGCTGGCGGATCACAACCCTGCGACTCTAACTTTGACTGACTGGCCGGGGCAGCCACTGATTCTTTAAATTTTATTGCAAGAAGAAATGCCGTCCGGCTAGAAGAAAATTTATAAGGAAAACAGTTTCTTACGAAAGTGCTCAATTTATTTATGAGTAAGTAAATATCAAAATTAATTCACGGTTACATTAGTAACAGTTAATTGATTTCGTTAGTTAAATGCGGACATAAAAGTGACTGAAACATGTTATGGTTGTGAAGGGAATAATATCGCAGAACTGTTGGACATCCGACCAGTATTGGCGATGGTGATGGACGACACCTAGAGTCTAAGCGAAATGACAACGACGTCTCTGAACGCATCGGGGAAAGTTCACAAAAATTTTAACACCACACTCATATTATTGAATATTGTTATAAACTTTACGCCAATCGGTTAATTACATCAGTTTTCCCATAATGTGTCAGCTTTCGGCTCGCCAAACAAAGCTTTCCAGCCATTTTTGTGCTATAGGGTCACACAATATGGAACTAACAACAAAAGCCTCAACTGGCTCAACAGAAATCTTTAATTAGTAAAATAAAATGGTCAAAGTAATCAAGCTTTTAAAACGCTTTATATTGTTAAAATAACGCTGTTAGTATAAAAAGAAAATAATTAAAAAGGTAAGGTAGGTAAGAATTAGACTTTTTTTTAAAGTAGCTTCGTTTCTGTTAGAAGATTTGGCGGTAAAAATCAAGATGGCCGATGAATGAAATGAGATGAAATGTAAAAATCATAAAATTATAGTAAAATAAAATAAAAGAATTATTGATTTGGAGTGATGCTTCGAAAATAATCTTTTGATTGACAGAATAGAAATCTAATTTGCTCTCTATTGCACGGTCTATTTAGAATCTTATTACGAAAGCGGATTTTCATAGACAATTTATTGTTTGATTATTTATTATCCGCTGTCATAAATAGGGCTACTCTTATAGCAGACTATGGGTTGCCATTTGTAAAAATTAAAACCTAAATACGTTACCTACATTCTGTCCAAATAAACGATTTCTGATTCTGTAGGTATATTATCCATATTTTAACAACAAAATAACCTTACTTAGGTACCTAGTTAAAGGCTTCCATAGTCCGTTACAAAATGAACCCTCATCTATCAAGAGTCTAAATTCTAAAACATCACTACAAACACAATGACATCGGGTCTATGGTCTATTAGTGCATGGTACTGACCTGGCCCGGTTGTATTCTCGTAAAGTCCAACGACCCTTGGTTGCTAATGCTTCTCTTGCCTGCTCTAATGTCTTTCACTCTTTTGATGGCAAGAAGTATTTTCTTTTGGTGGCCCAAACGGACTATGCCCATGTCTTCTAGATCCTGAAAATTAAATGGAGATGGTTTATTTTATGAATGAGAAATATTTATTGAGCTCTACAGCTGGTAAGGGTATTTGGCTTGCGGATCTGCACAACTTGTAAACGTCAGATGGAGCGGCTTTACATGTAAAATGCTGGTATTCAAATAGATCAAGTTATACTGGGTAGCAAGCACACTGGAAGCCATGAGAAAAGGCTAGGCAGAGTATTATGTGAAGTATTCTCACCTCCCAAGCGAGTTGCGTGACGTCGTGTACAGTGCGGTAGCCCTGCGCGACTAGTGCGGGCCCGTACTCCTCCAGTCGAAGAAGTCGCAGCCATTCTTCTAAGGATCCCTGGAATGAGAGAGAGGATCGTTCAATGATTTTCGAGTCGAAAATTGGACAGGCTTGAATCACCCTTGAATGATTTCTAATAATATGGACGGACAAAGAAACATACTTAATCTTACGATTTATGCGGAGCTTTAGTTTCCTCGTATGGTTTTTCAAAATAGGAATACAATTGTAATTGATGATCTATCACTATCCGTTTTTAGCCAATGTCCAAAATGTTAATGTAGGTATTTAAAAAGTTAAAATAAAATTTAAAAATGCTCCAGAGTTAACAAAATTCCAACATTTTTGAGTCACAAAGATGCTCAACTCGTATAAATAGAAATTCATTCCATTATTTAATACATACCGGTATATAATCAGGCAGGTTATCTGGTACATTTAAATTGGCCAGTTCTGCCTTTAACCGTTTGCGATGGTTGGGTTTCTTGATGCCCACTGCCGTCAGGTCCTCGGGAGTCATTCGTGTGACGGTTGGCAGGTCGTAGCCAGCGTCTATAAAGAGCCGGGCGTACTCCTCCATTTGAAGGTCTGCTAGGCACGCGTGGATTATGTCAGTGTCCTGGAACGATGAGAGCAAAACATGATTTTGATTTATTAGGTCCTGGAATTTGATGGTGGAGGGTCAACGTATCAAATCTTTTGTTGTGTTGTGAGTGCGCCCATGACATAATATAGCGTCATGCTGAATGGGAGCCTCGTTGTCAAAGATACAATGTGCTTCTGCCAAACTATGGCTTCCTGTTTCTTTCATTTTAGTTTGTTTATAATTTTTGTAAGTATGGCAATTATGAGACACTTAACACTTTTTCTGTCTTTTATTTTCTTTCTACATTATTGCATAAAAGAATCCTACTACATTTTCCTAACACTTTGTTATCTTTTTTTTTGCTAACTGGTAATACTGGCTCGCTTCTATAGTTTGGTCTACTTAGTGCTCTCGTTTTCCTGTAGTTGTGTAGTTTAGTTTTCTCATCAGCTAATCATCTTCCTTTACCAAAAACTTCTGATACTCACCGGAAGACCTTGAGCTATCATCGCCCGCACCCTGTCAGCGAGGTCTCCGCAGTGGCAGGCGGCGTGGTGGTGGTGCGGCATGCGGCCCGACGCGCGCCCGCTGTCCAGCGACGCGGACGAGTGGCGCGAGCCCGAGCCGGCCGAGCCTGACGACGAGCCGGGGCTGTCCCGCCCGGGGCTCTGGAAACGTGCACCAAAGAGGTTAACAGGAGTTCGTGGAGAGGTTTTGTGTATGCAGATATTCAGATGGGAGGGATAAAAATTGGTGGGTTGTAGGAGGTTCATGGAGGTAATTTTGAAAGACTAAAGCGAAAGACACACTGGTCCTTCGTACTCAACGTATGCAACGCTCTAGGATATCTGGACTCATGTATTTAAATGAAAAACTATGCAATTAGAACACACTTCGTATGTTGCGTTGCATATAAAATCAAGAGTCCAGATATCATAATGCGTTGCATACGCACGTGGGACCAGTTTGTCTCTCGCTTAAAGGTTGATTTTTTACTAGTCAGATAATTTTTAACTGATGAATAATTGCTGGTTGTAATTTTTTTAAACGGAAGCTGTCAAACCGCCATTTTTATTGGTCAAATATAAGTTAGATGATTGACTATTGAAGAATGGCTTATAATTTTAAAACTGACATTTATCATGCGTTGACATCACATTAAATTCCATGAAAGGCATGATTGTTATTTGGAAAGAGAAGTTGTAAAATGCTTGAAAACTGAAAACTGGTTTCTCTCACATAGAAGCTAAGGCTTCCACAGCAAATTGGTTTCCAGCAACCTTCATGCAGACAACTGGTCCAAGAAAGGGTCCAAACTACAATCACGTCTACCCTTGTTCTAACCTGTGTCATATCGATCCCCTGATCATCGCTGAGCGCTAGCTGATGGTGGTAGTACACGGCCGCCTTGTGCGTGAGCGGCTGCGCAGGCGGCGGGAACGTGAAGGTGCCGCCTCCTGCCGGACTCTTGCCGAGGCTGCCGCTCGCGCCCGACACGCCCGACACGCCCGAAACTGTGCTGCCGTAGTCGGAGTGGTCATCTGGAATGGACGGTATAATTCAGATTAGAGACGGGTTTAATTCAGATTAGAGACGGGGTTAATTCAGATTAGAGACGGGAAGTTTTATTTTATTCAATGGATTAAATAAAATAAAACTTTGATGTAAAGGAATACTACGCGTTTCGCATCCATCGGCTACCCGCGACCTTCTTCGGGTCATCGGTCCACCTTGTGGGAGACCTTCCAAGATGCGAGACGCGCTAAATTTTGTTCAGGACTCTGGTCTTCAGTTTTGTCAGAAATGAAACCATTCAGCCATTTATTAATATCAATTTGTTGTAGGACGAGTTGATTCTTTTGTTACTAATGCTGTATTTGCTGTGGGGTGTTTTGAATTATTCCAGAAATCACAAGAACTTATACCACAACTTTTTTTTTTTTTGCGTTTTAGTTATTAAAAAGGAACATAGTTATGTGGTTAAGTAGGACTACATCCATACAAATATTATAAATGTAAAAGTAACTCTGCCTGTCTTTCTGTCTGGTTTTTACCTCTTCACGTCTTAACGGCTGAACAGATTTATATGAAACTAGGCTTTTCATTTCAGAAGTATAATTTTCGACAGGGGAAGCCACAGGCAAAAGCTATAGTGTTGCATAATTTTGATAGACATTTACCTCTAGTATGTGAAGGCGTATCCGGCGGCTGCGGGTACGGCTGTTCCTCGCAGGAGGCGTACCCTTGTGAGCCGAAGCTGGAGCCCGAGTGGCGGTGCTGCGGCGTGCCGAAAGCGTCGCCGGGGACGGCCGGCGGGGGCACGCGCTTGGCAGTAGCCGTCTTGCCGGCGCCGCTCCCGCCGCGAGACATCCCGCCCACTGGGGGAAGAAGAACCATGGGTTAGTGGAAATGCTGCAAAGGTTTTTAGCTGTTGTGTTGGCATCAGGGCGAGATCGGATGAGCTCGTAATAAAATAATAACAGCCGCATGGGTCGAACTTCCAAGTTTAGGTACGTTTGCCAAAGTCGCTCTGTGACTGGGTCGGTCATCTTTTTCATGCCGAGTTTCTTTCGTGCCTTGGCAAACACCCGCCGTTGGTCCCAGCTGTCATTTGAACATCTTTGGCAGTCGTTACGGATAGTCAGAAGCCAGAACATGCGAAGTTGGTACAAAGGCTGATGCTCAGAGTGTTCTTAAAGTTATGACCTGCCTAGTTCAATAGTTCAATTTTATGGCGATGAGAAAACCTACCTAGTGTGTTTCAAAGTAGTTTTGAGGCAAGTTAGAAATTACCGTAATTTTCAGAAGTTCATGCTAATTTTCGCGTCATGTCGTTGCGGTGAAAGACCTTTTGTGGCATTGAATAAATTATTTTGCACTAACTTGTTAGTAAGTAACGTGTTTTGGCGGGTTTTGTATGATAACGGGTGATAATTTCAGAAACTCAGTGCTAATAAAATCGATAATTTTTCCTGAAGTTTTAGTTGGTCGACATTATTTTCTGGCAAACTAGGTACCTCTTTTATTCATTTGGCGTCTACCTCAGCGTGTTCCCTAAACTCCGTACAATATTTGCAGAGCGAAATCTCATCACTCAAATAAAGGGTTCGCCTTTAGACCCTTAAAACCCAATATAATGAATACGCAAAGGAACCCAAAGGGATGTAGGTAAATGAAATAAATGAAACCCTTCAAAGAGTTCAAACACTGTTATCAGGCTGGAACACGACGTAACCGTAATCTCGTAATGAGAAGCTCCCCTCCCCTTCCCCCGCTGTAAGCTGATAAGTCGTGGAGGGGATAAGTTTGGTAATAAGGTAAAAACGTCATCAATCATGTTTGGGCCATCGCTGAGATCGGACGTCGGACGGCTCGAATCGGATCGACCACCTAATTGCTTGTGTCGAATCGATAACGCTAACTAATGGGCGGGAAAAATCGACATCGAATTAATTGCGATGCAAACCCCTGATAGGAAACCTTAGCGAATTTATGCGAGAATGGAGTTTTTAAAAACAATTTCTCGCCAAGGTTGGTGTTGTTGAGAAAGCCTTTTTATTTTGTAAACAGCTAGCGTTGTTAATTGGCAGAGAAATTGTTCATTAGATTATTTCAACGAGGTTGCTTTTTTCAGAAAAACAAAATGACGACGAGTGAGATACAGGGAACGTTCTCAGAACATGTACAGGTTTTAATAGCGTAAACATTATTTTATATCCCTCGGCATTCTTTAGTACTAAAAGTTATGGCTTCAATTACACGCACGCAATATTGGAATATAAAGGTTCAATCAAGAAATAAATAACAATATCGGCGAACATGTGAATTGAACAGCGTGCGAAATTTTTAAAGACTGAAATATGCAGGTTCTAGACTAAAAAATGATTGAAATTTTTGCACTGAATTTGCAAAAAAAATAGAACAAGGTTAAAATAATATTTCTACGAACATACTTTTGGTTTGGGAGCATGGCAGCGCATAGAAAAGTTCGCTAAAACATCGGTCGCAACTAATAAAACTTTAACTGTTTTTTTTAATTCCTGTCTCGCTATCATATATATGTATATTTGAAAAAATAATAAATTACAGAGCTTAACTACTCAAAACGTAAAACAAAGAATGTCAGATAATGATCAGAGCTGGCTGGTAATCCTGTAAGCATTGCCACCCACTTTACGTTTATTACCCTGTCATTACCGTGGCGGATTACCCACCTGGCCGGCTTACACTTTGATGGATTATTTCGACGTCGTACTGTTTCAAATTTCGAGTTTCCTCCGTGCCTCGGAAAGCACGTTAAGCCGTTGGTCCCGGCTGTCATTTTTGTAGATCTTTGGCAGTAGTTACGGATAGTCAGAAGCCAGTAAATCTGACTCCAGTCTTGCAATGAAGTACCGTGTTACCCAGTTAATGAGTTGTGGAGGTCTGGTAGGCAGCCGCTCCTCGTAAAATACTGGTATTCAGCTAAATCCGGCTTGACTGGAAGCCGACCCCAATATAGTTGGGAGACGGCTAGGCAGATGATGATGGCTGTCTCAAATCACGAAAAAAGTTCTTCTTTTTGTTCATCAGTCATTAAATTGCGGAAATAAAACCAATGGTTTTGTATAGCTTTTCGACCAACGTCTGACGTACCTACTTATGAAATGGAGAATGGGTTTTGAAATAATTATTGTAAAAGCGTCGACTTGAAATAATAGTTTATCCTATTAACATGATACCATTACTTTATAAATTATAGACACGCTTATTGAAATAACGTCCGCAGGCTTAGGTCTTATATGGACGTATTATAAATTTATCGACGTAAAATAAACTTTCAAGCGCTTAACGTCTTATAGAATATTAAAATGTGTCAATTATAAAGTAAAAGTAAGATATCGAGATACTCGTTAAATTAAACCTTTCGTAAAGGTAAATTAAATAGATGGCCAGCTTTCTTATCGTTAATATACTTAGTACAAGTTAATTAAGTATGAGTCCATAAACTTTGATTATTTGTTCTACAAGATTATTAGTTTTATAATTGACATACAAACAGATAGCTTTAATAAGCGGTGCAGTAAATAATGGTTATCAAGTATCGAGCCAATAGTTCCTGAGGTTGGGAGGTACAATAATTGCCAATAAGCAAAACGGTAGCACTTCTGGCTCGTAATAAATAAGTGCGTATCTACTAATTCCCGACGATTAAGCCTGTGATTAAGCCACTATTACAAACCGACGCAAACTTATTTTTGCCATTGGTTTATGGAACTGCAATTTGTTGTATACCTTATATACTTGCGTTAAGTGTTAAAGTTACAAGAAGATGGTGACAGACTGCTGTATTACCCTACTGACGCCATCTAGTTACGTCGTACAGAATTAATTAGACGTATCGGCAGAATTAAGCAAGTTGCTAATGTTCGTATCTATTGACATACGCAAGCGACCCGACATTATTAACAATTATGCGGCGCCGACATCAATGCGTTGTTTATTTTTAGAAGCCCATATTAGTATATGGCTGCATGCTTACCAATGAAGCATAATTTCAAAAGCCCGATGAGTTTGATAAGCTGGCTAGTCGTAAACACGATAAGTTAGGCATGCAATAAACAGAATAAAACGGAAAATTACCATTGGTAGCTTATTTCTCACGGGAAATTGAAACGAATAGTTGGTATTCAATATAGCCATAAAATTCAAGACTTGATAGGATCAATTGGGACGTATTAATAGTTAGGAAGGTATTTATTATGATCGAGTAAATAAATTTTCAGGCGCTATATTTAAGTTTTGAAATCTTTGCTGTAATGAACACTTCGTTATAACGTGAAATATTGTTTCCTCATTTCTCTCTATAATTAAAAACTGATCTCATCAGATTATTTGCAGTCGTGTTTCGCTTGCTTAATTACGATACGCTGTCTCATTATTTATGACAGCTGTTAAAAATAGTCTAGTTCATGTAAAATATTAAATATTTTTGTTAACTAGTACCTTACTGCACTTAAAGGGATGAAAGTTTGTATTATTGCTTATTACAGAGAAACATTCCACTGGGGCGTTGAGTTCCACTTAAAAATTAAAAAAAGAGACTATCAGTATAAAATCAGTATTTAAATTGTTTACATTTTCGTTTACCAGAACTTGGCATTGCACTGCCATTAACACATTCAAATACCTATGAATAATGTTTTAAAAAAACTGGTCCTTTGTAATAATACATACCCTGTAATTTTCTACAAACAAATATAAAACTTAATCAAGTAAAAGGAAATTCAAACCCGTTTTCACATTCCTGCCAACGAAAAGCGTCGTAAACCCGCCCTAGTTCGTGTCAAAGGAATTTACGCATACAGCCTTATACGCCAGGCTATCAACCGTTTGACTAAGAGACTGACTAACAATGGCCCAGTGTGTAAATATATCGGGCCATGCTCAGACCGAGTAACAACAGCTCTGAAATTGTTTTTCGCCACTTGTAAGCTAGTACACTCCATTATGCCATCATAATCAGACAAACTCAAGCATAACAACAATGTAAATCAAATTTACTAAGCCTCCAGAGTTCCAGACATAAAGGGCATGCCTAAAAATATAGTAGAAGAAGGTTTTATTTATTTTAGTTGTTAGAACTTGGAATTCGCATCTACGGATCTACCTAACCCTCGGTTTTAGGAAAGATATCATTGACGCCACGTGACACTGAATTTTGCGATAATTATCGTCCAAAAACAAGACTTAAGTTTTGCGTAACAAATAAAATTCTGAACGCGAGTGATTTCAGGAATTATACTAGAAAGGTTTAGGTAGTTAAATAAAGGTAAACAAATAAACAACTGCCTTAACTAGGAATGGTTCAATTGATAATAACCGTTATTGGTGTATTTTATTTATAACTCTCTGCCTGCGTCTGTGTTTCCAAAAGCTTACAACCCTAACCCCTTCAAAGTTAGAGTGAACGCCTCTCCTTCTGGGTAAGCTCGCTCCATCGTAGACTTTGTCTCTGTCATCTCTGACATCGACTAAAGTCAAGAGTAAAGGCATCATTAATAAAAAAAATACATTGATTTTAAGTTGCGTTTCATTTTAAACTGAGTTTTGCAAATTGCCTCCGTGGTCGAGTGGTTTAGGCGTTTGCCTTGTGACCCGGTGATCGTGGGTTCGATTCCCACGGGAAACATACTTTGCAAAGTTGTTTCCAGTTTAGCTAGGACATTGCAGGCTTGAATCACCTGACTATCTGATAAAAAGATGGATTTGGAAGGCACGTTTAAGCCGGTGGTCCCGACCGCCAAATGGCGGTCGTCAAATAAGCCATGTCAGAGGCCCTTGAGGCGGTCTAGAAACTCTGACACTAGGGTGTGTGGGGTCGTTAGACCTTACTGCCCACACGATAAGAAGAAGAATGAGTTTTAAATAAAAAAGATTAAAAAGACACATCAAGGTTGTTTACCTTTATTTAACTTCCTTAACTTTTCTAAGATAGAAGTTGAATAGCAGTATTTCAAAACACTATTCTGTTACATTTCAAGTTACAACAACTTAAATTCATTTGCAGTTTGCAAGCACTGTTTTCCGAAGCTACTGTATTTCTCGGTTTGTTTATTCTGCGTTATTTGATCAGTTTGTTATCAATCAGGGATCAATTAGTCCGAGTAACAATGAGTATCGATATCAAAGTGGTCATTGGCGTAAAAATGCTGGCCAACGATTTGAGGCGGGTTCTGTATTTTTTCCTGGTCTTTGGTAACTTCATAGGGTTTGTAGTTAGTCTATCAATACGAGTCAAGTTTTTTTTCCAATCTTTTCATGTCAAGTTTACTTCAAGTTTATAATATTTCATACGCTTTTGATTAATTGCGAGCCACGTTTAAATGAATAATAATTCTTAATACTTATTTATTGGACATCAAGACAAGACGTGCATTTAGTCATTCCAATATTTGTACATGTGTGAGTATCATGTACCTACTTATTTAGAAAATTGATAAGTCTACCTCTGCATACCCTAGGTGCATGGTCCTCACATATTAAAAAAAAAAAAAAAATATACTTACCAAATATTGTAAAAGATTTATTTCAAAAGAGTAACTATGGAGTTTCTTGTCCATTCTTCTCCATAAGAATCTACCTTTTCGAATGGACAGTAGTCACTTCAGAACTTTTATATATTTGAAATGTGAATGACGTTCAAAAGTGCCGTTTAATGGCCTAATTGGAATAAACGTTTTGACTTTGACTTTGACTTTTGACTTTGACTTTGTCTTTGACTTTGACTTTGCATTAAACTCAGAATTTTGTCGTTTATGTTTTTTTTCGTTTCGTATTAGGTATTTACTCATATTCTTTTTTTTAATAACTTTCCAAAATTCTAAATATTTACAAAATAAAATAAAACTTCATTACAATATGAGGTTTAACAGACACCTACATGAGGAAATGCACATGGCAACATAAATTGTGATTTGTTTGTTATTATATTCGAATGATGCACACACCAGAGACGGTTTCAGTAAGCAACCATGACACACCACATAACTTATAGTCAAGTTGATGCAGTTGCGATACGTCAGACATACTCGTATTATATACATCTTGGATATTTGCCTTCTCTAAACAACGAACGAATGAAACAAAAGACAATCGGGAAATTTGAAAAATGAAAACTTCTATGACAGTGGGTGTACTTAGTTTAAAAAAACGCGAAGGTCAATATTGTTTCCAGCTGCCATATTTCTATTGTATTTAGAAGTTCACAGTGTATAATTATGTGTAACTAAGAAATTAGTCTTAGATACTTTGTCGATCTCAGTTAATTGCTAAACGTTAGATTTATTTGCATTATGCAAAAACGATTTGCATAAGAAATAAACTATTGAGAACAGAAATTCCTATTTTTATGAAATGTTTTTGGAAACTCGTTGTACAATTCATTATTAAAATTCATCATCATCATACCAGCCAATAGACGTCCAGTGTTGGACATAGGCCTCCCCAAAAGGGGGTTTGCCATAATCGCCATGCTTGGCAGGCGGGTTGCCGATCCCAGTGTATGGTGCTGAGTTTTACAGAGAATGCTGCTGCCCAAATGCTGATTCAAATTCATATAGTTCTATTTTTAGAGTTCCGTACCCAAAGGGTAACCTACGGAACCCTACTACTAAGCCTCCGCTGTCCGTCCGTCCGTCCGTCCATCTGTCTGTCAGCGGGCTGTATTGCTATTGCCGCTATAACAACAAATATAAAAAATTAAGGTTTATGGTACAGAACCCTTCATTAGTCCGACTCGCACTTGGCCGGTTTTTATTCGTTTGATCAACATTCTACAATCGTTCTTGAACGCCAGGGAATCCTTTAACAAAATCTCAGCGCGCATATTCTCATATTTGTCCTCAGGCGAGCTCCGCATAATCGGACATTTGAGTCGAGACAAGATGTCTTATACTTCTCGATATTCAGTTGTTGAATTTACGATGCACGATTAGAAAGGACTTGATATTAACCACTTGAACGGAGTCATAAATAGTAATCCTATGCTAAGATATAAAGTTTGATTTTAACTTCTGTCACAAATGAGACTCACGAGCGTGGCTTTGGCTGCGCATTGGCGATAGGTCGATTAGACATGTTTTTGTTTTATTTTGACGTTTGATGTTTATTTTGACATTGTGAATAGATAGATAAATTAGCAGAGATTCGACTAACATTTAAAAAAAAATACAGAAACACAGGGGCAGCTACTTGAGCTGTTTCAGCTACATGTCCACTACGTACGCCTGCGGTGGTTGACGAAAACCATAGCCAGATCAGGAAAGATTTAGGGGAGGCCTTTGCTCCGTACTGGGTTAGAGTAAACTAAGTAAAAAAATAAAATAAGCGTAGGTACTATTTCTGAGCATCAAGTCATGCAAGTTATGATATTTTATTTATTTCAGGATAATTTACCCTGGGTACATTTTTCAAATTCATTTAAAAAATTAAAGCTTAGGAATACCTAGTCCCAAAATAGCCTCAAACTAAATCATTGCCGTTCCCCCCGACAACTAATTTAAACTTATTTCCAATAACATTTCCAGCAGACTTATCGCTTGCTTCACAAAATTAGACCACTCGAATAACTCTGAAGTTATCTTAATGTCACTATTTGCGTAACAATAAAGCTTTGGGCGCAGACACGGCTACTATTGATTTAACTTATAACTATTGTTCAAAGGGATCGAGTTACAAAGCTTGCGGCTGCGAATACTAATGGTAATCGCTCGAGGAATTTGTGTTTTATCCAATATGGTGAGCGTTTAGGTACCTTTTAAATGAGTCGACTCTGAAAATACAATCCCTTTTTACATAATTCATGCAGTTGCGTTGCGATACGTCAGAAATATACTACATTTTGATCAGTATACTCGTATTTGGTTTACGAAGGAATGAAACAAAAGACAATCGGCATATTGTATAAATTTTACGAAAAAAAAAACAAATATTGTTTTCAAGCGTCATAAACTCATAATAAAGCTTGCGACTTGCGAATACCTACTAATGTTAATCTCTAAAGGAATTCGTATTTAATCGAATATTATTATTGTTTAGGTATTTGAGTGCTTTGAAATTAGTGTGAATCTTGTAAGTTTGTTACGATTCGACTCGGAAAGTATAACGCAGTTTCAGTGTGGAGCATTTTTCTGGTGGTTAAACACTAAAAACCGGCCAAGTGCGAGTCGGACTCGCACACGAAGGGTTCCGTATCACAAACCTTAATTTTTATTATTTGTTGTTATAGCGGCAACAGAAAAACACAATCTGTGAAAATTTCAACTGTCTACCTATTACGGTTCTTGAGATACAGCCCGCTAACAACCAGACGGACGGACGGACGGAAGAACAGCGGAAGCTTAGTAATAGGGTTCCGTTTGTTACTCTTCGGGTACGGAACCCTAAAAATGTATGAATTTCAATGAAATTTAGGAATGGTAACATTGAATTTTACGAACGTATCCATATGTTTGCTGTCAACTAAGTAAAATAAAGTTTGGTATGATCACTTTTGGTGACTAAAAGAGTTTGACACCCAATTAGTGTTATCGCCACAACAAATCAGTGATCCATATTTAATGCTTATCTAGTAAGTAATGCTTACTAGGATATTAAATACTGACATAACACACCCTAAAGGCATAATGGAAACTCTTTACTCGTATCTCTGGCTTGCTTTCACTTTTTAGGGTCCTATTACGTAAATCATTTTCGTACTCTATCTCGGTTTACTTTTATTGTGATCAATCAACGAAAGTTATCGTTCGTAATTGTGTGTTCGACTCGCGTGATTGCTATTATCTCGACATGAGGAATTATGAAAGTGTTTTACTATCCGAATTGTTTCGTTAGGTAATCAATCAGGGAACCCGATTGATTGATGTATTTTTAGCTAAGTGACGCTATCTAGATCTTTGCATGTGTTAATGTAAACTGATATTGGTTAAAATAATGACAGGACGTGATAATAAACTTAGTACGCGCATCCATTACTCATAGTATCGTAATTCCTTAATGAATTTATGATACAGTAACGTGATTTTATCAATAAACTTTATTTAGAATGTCTGGTACTTATTTCGTACTGCTGAAAAGGCGAGTGTTCAAAACAAAAATATTGTAACCGAAAAAAAAGGTTGTTGAAAACATAGTTCCTAAACTACCGAATAAACTTGCGTAGGTAGGTACGTCCGTTAAGTGAAAACAAAGGGCACTATTATCACTCATTAGGGCTACAATGAGGGCCGCGGGGGCATTGTACGGTAATGGACTAATGGCTTAACCGACACCAATTAGTTCACTTGCTCAACGTTCGCCGAACTTAATGTACGAACTACGAACGCGCTAATTCACATTTCACGCTAAATTCTCTGTTCTATGCAACGTTGCTGTAAATTAAATCAGTGCTGTTCAAATTTTTTATAGAGCAATTTAGTTACGGCTTGAAAATTGTTTTTGGTTAGTGCTGTTGAACTGTTTCAAGGTCGTAGTAAACGATCGCTTTTTGTTTTCACAACCAAAAAGGTCTCAAAGTTTTAAAGCAATGTTCAATTCCTTAATTAATTACGGCTCAAAATCTAATTGTTTGTCAAAATAATAAAGCCTGTTATACAGATTACAGGTCTAGACGATTAATTAACGCACTGAACAAAAAAGCTCCGAGAATAGACGCCCTAATTGTTAGTTTACACAACAACATGATAGATGGCGCTCCTAAGCTATTTATTAACCTTTTTATGCAAGATTTTCAATTAAGCTTGAATGTAATTAAAAGTATGATTTACATACAAAGATCACTGGATATTTTATTACAACGTATTTTATAACGTTGGGAAGAACTTACGATGTTAATTTATTATTTAAGCAAACTAGTTTTAATGAACGATTAGGTCATGCTCCATTAGAGTTCCATTTACAAAATTTATTCGCGCTCAATTTGTCATAATTCGTTTTTTAAATATTCAGCCATAATTTGTCGGTATTTTACGGTTAAAATTATAGTTTTAACTTTAAAATTAAAATGTAGATTCGTTGATTGATAATTAAACCGTAATTAATTATTTTAATGTATGGGAATCAATAATCTTGCGGTGGGAAAAACTAAATGCTGTCATTTTATAAACTAAATAGCTATTTCTGTGAAATAAAGCAAATAAATAATATCAATTTGCTTTAGCTTTACTTGTTATTGCAAAACTGCTATAAACTAAAAATGTTCGGGCTGCTACAGAAGCCGGTGCCTCATTGGACAATACCTGCTTGTTGCTCTTCACCCATTTTTCTATCCCACCATGTCCAGACATCGCTACACAGGTAACAAAGTCACAATAACAGTGGGAATAATGTGGAAAACTCGATGTAAAATCTCAAATCCGAACTTGTAACTTTGGGTTTGGCAGTCGGTTATCAAAGCCACGACGCCATACAGCGTATCATACTATGACGCAAAAATTAAGTCTGCTTCCACGCCACGTACAGCGCCATCTACTGGTGATTTGAGATACTAATGGTGATTTGACAGATTTATCAGAGACAGTGACATGATTGTATGTCTTTTTATTACCCGACTGCGTGATGTCTTTACATCATAATAATAGGGTAATGTGTCTATTAGGTCTAAATAGCAAAGTATTTAAAAGGAAACCAACACTATCCGCTTGCCAGTTAATACAACAACCAGCTGAGTTTCTCCACACATTTAAATGAATTCCGTGACCATAACTCCTTAAACGGGAATGTACAGAAAGTTGTATTGGACACTGTCACACAATGTCGCCATTTCGCGATCTGTTGATAACCGTGGGATATCGTGGTCTCGAGGTTTGTGAAGGAAGTGAAACAGAATCCAATCGCGGAGCGGACGCGGCGCCCGTCGTGCATGAGCCATGGCATCCACTTTCCCTCTCGAACAGAGTTATGATTAGTAGTAACTGGTAACTAATGCACCAGGTGGTGCCTAGACACTGTTAATATCTATATTTTCATGCTGTTAGCTTGATGGATGGGCTGCGTAAGACGGGGAAATGTTTTACCTGTTGAGGAGATTGTAGATGTTCAATGACACATTACAGAAGTGCCCAACATTTAATTATAGGTTCATTATGTTTGAGAAAATAATAGGTGCGTACATAATCCATTTTTGTCTTAATGAGAATTTACTCCGAGCTGTAGTAAAGCAGCTGGTTGCAATAACAGCTGTTATTAAACTTTAAACGAAAGCTGTATCTATCGATCGCATTGTCGTTAGATATTCGATATCGTTGTTTTGCCTGGTTAGTGCGACATTATATCAACGTTTTTAGATAAGTAGGAAATGACAATTTCCTCACGCAATTTTCTCTACATTTACGCGCTGGAATATAATGCAGTTTATTGTGGCGGTTGTTGCTGTACAAGCAGATTTGTGATTTTTTATCATGTATCTACGCGTTCCTGGATACTGATGAATTATGCAAAACCATCTAAGTTTTAGTCATTATCTTGCCTGAATCAATCAAACCCAACTGACAGTAAATATTCTTTGACATGAAGAGAGTGGGTTTTTTCGTTGTCATGGCGACTTAGTCGCTTGGATTGGAAGAAGTTTTCATTAAAAGGGCTTCTAATATTGGCTTAAGGTACCCCATTTATTTGTTTCCTAAGGAGTAGAACCATCGACTCACAAAACAAGACATCCAATATCTTCTCCATAACCAAATATCCAATAACAGCAAAAAACATGTACCATCATATATATAAATATTTTTTATGTTGGCATAACATATTTCCCACGTAACACAAGCAGTCAGTTCCGCCAATCACACGACAAGACAGCCGAACGATGCCGAACGGCACTGAAGCGTTATTAGATCTGGTCGACATTATCTATCATCTTGCCGGTACCTACTGGCTGGTAGACCCTGGGAAATGGCTGTCAGAAGTCGTGATACTTGAGTAGCAAATGGTACTCCAATGTTATTTGCAATCGAAATACTCATAATAATATAAGGGGCTGATGTTAAGGGAGACGTAGCAGCAAAAATGGTAAGATGTAGTCAGGTCCTTTGAAAAAGTAGGTACTCTAGATCTATGCTCAAGCTTGAAGCTTGATTCAAAGCTGGTAGATTTCATATTTGTTTTCTCCATTCAAATAAAGATTTAGCGGGTAGCTTTATTTTAGGATCGCGCGTCTGGAATAGGGCCGTATGTTTTAAATGATAAACAACTGTTAACACTCAGGTTCTACTTCTATATTATCTAGCAGTAGGTACAGTATTTTCAGCTTTTCTTTATAGATTTGGTTCCTGAACGTGTCCAAAAGTCTTCCATTGTTCTAGTTTCTCTGTCCGTTCTTTAAAAGTAATCCCATAATATTTCGGAGACCTTTAGTTTATTACATAATAACTTGCTACGTATTTCGTAACGCTTTTTTATCGGAACTGTCACAGTCCAATGGACACTTCTCTGAGATACGTTCGCTCCATGTGTTATTCAGTAACAAGGCCCCTTGCCATGAGATTGTGGACGACAGCTCATAATAATTGGGCGTCCTGACATTACACACGATTTCACCACTTTCTTTGTATCAAATAAATATCGCTGAAGTACCACAAGTATCGGACACATAGGTAAATTGATGACGGGCGTTTATTGCGAAGGAGTAAGGTGCAAAATTGTGGAAAACACAGTCGCAAAATTGTGTAGATAACAGTAACGGGATTATTTCGAAGAAACGGCCATTGAAGCCCTTCGTTTCATCTCTAATTGCTTCTGGGGAACTGATGTTATTAAATTTGTGGATCCTCGCATCGATCCGCGGCGTTTTTATGTTGCCATGTAATACTGAAATATTGCTTTATTTTATTTATTGCTGGGGTAATACCGAGGCGCGGTTCTTTTAGGGCTTAAGCTACCTGACGTCCATTGTGCGCTTTGTAAAGAAACTGAGAGGGGATTGTTTCGTAATTTAATTACCTTTTAGTTTTACGGGAGCTTAATTAAGGGGCTATGGCCCTTTAATACAGGGAACAGTTATACTGTCTGCGTCTGTCTACCTACGAAAGTTAATAAATAGATAAGTGCTTAATTAATGTCAGGTAACCTAAAATAACTACTAAATATTATTAAACAACTAGACTAATAAATTCGCGAAATTATTTTCAAACGCGTATAAAACAAAATAAATGGTCAGGGATCAAAAAACCCATCCAAATTGTTGGGTGTGGGAAAAGTGCCCAGAATTTATTAATTAATTAATGCAAATATGTCACCAGAAAATAGCAAACGCCGTAAGATTGTAAAATATCGCGTGAAATCGTAAAAAAAAAATTCTATATAAGACAAAAATGTATTGGAAGTACTGAATTTGGATGGGATTATTATAAGTAAAAGGATTTTTATGACGATCATAATATGTCGAGAAATTATAATAATTTATCTTACGGAGACTGCCATTTTCCGGTGACAGATAGGTACAATTCTACACAAATCAAAATACAGCAGATCTATTATACACAAACTACGCACAATTTGACCTAAAATAACCTTTTAACAGTTTCACAATCGTGTACAAAACAACAAACGTGAAATGATCGGTAAAAGTTACGGTTTTGTTTACCGTAACCGCTCCCCGTACACCCCTAGGGAAGATGGCTAACCGAAAAACAGGGAGTTTCATGTTCCAACTAGATAAAAACTCCGGTGCTGCTTGCTTTTTATAACTTTATCAAACAAATCCAATAAAAAGAATAACACCTTAATTTTTAAGGTTCTGAATTTTAATTCTGTTATGGATATAATTTAGGAGGTATCAGGTTATCTCGTAGGGTGTGTCCCTAACATTGATTGCTGGGACTGGACTAGGAAAACCAATGTTACGCTTTTCGTTTGCGTTTCCTTTGAGGTAAGTTAGTTAGATATCTTTCCAATAAGTTTTTGGATTATCTACTTACTTCCTTGATTCTGTCTAATTAAAGCTACATACTTGCGTGTCTACTGAGTTTTAGTAAGGTACTTTAAAAGTTATAGCGAACCGACATACCCATAACTATTCGTATCGTTTTACAGTACACCAATGAAAACGAGTTTTCCATGATAAAATTCAGTTTGCAGCCTGTAACACGCATTTGGGTTGCGAACTATCTACCTACTCCTGAAAATTTTATGGAAAGTTTACTTTACACGCAAAAGTGTTGCCATTATTTTAAGTTGATTCTGGCACATTTGGTTAATTAATTTTGCGTGAAATTGAATTATGAAAGTACCTTACACTAGTGTCTGTCTTCGTCAGCCCTGTTCAAGGGACATTCTATCAGCGAAAACGATTGTCATAGGCCCAAAATGTAGGTACGATAAAATATTTAGTTTTATTTGGGGGCCCTCCTATGTAATACTATATATCTTTGAGTGTTTTTATTTTAATTGAGACAACTGTCCTCATTATTTTTGTATCTATTTCTTTATACAACAATACCCCGTAAATAGTATAGCCGTGACTTTAATAGTTGGAAAGTCTAGTTGTGAAAATAGGATCAATAAATAAATTAGATTGACGTGTACCTACTGTTCAGTTAGCAAGACCACTGCTGATTTAAATCGCTTCCTAGGAAAGTTTTATTAATTACTTAGGTGAGTAATTAAACAACTGATTAAATAATTAAGTTCGTGAATTTATCGGCAGATTACCAAACGCAAAAGGATCCGATCCGTTTTTAGGCTCGAATACAATCGTTACTCCTCATCCTTGTGATATGAAATTCCATCCCAATTAAAATCCCATAACAGTAACAATTTCCATCAATTATAATTTAATTTCAATAATTTTTATGAAGTCCCTACCCAAATTACGCGTCGCATAACTACTGGATCATAAATTCATGTAACAATATACGACAAAATTTAAAATGTAATTAAAATGGCCGAGTTGCCGTGGGGCGGCCGACATCATTAAACGGTCAGGTAATTAGCAATTTTGTAAATGGTCTTATTCATTATTTTGTCGGGGGCTAAATTAAATGCGGCTGTAAAAAAGTCGCCTCTTCAGACCGTGCCTTGTTGTTCGTAATTTGTATGCCATGCCTTATTTTTTTTTATTAGTCGCACAATAGGACGGAAGAATGTTGCTACTGTAAAAAAAGTTTTCTCTTGAGTTTTCATTTTGGGATTTTGGCTGGGGCTGGGACCTTCGATTTACAGACCTTTTTATACAATTTAGAACGAAGTTAAATTTAGAAAACTATTATTAAATATTTTTAACATTTGATATCTCAGCATTAACTTACGGAATGCAGCAGACATTATGCACAGATTACTTATACTTAATTAAATATGTGGCCTGCTGACGTCTTTAGTTATCACAACAGATAATTCCCGATACTGAAACATATCTATTGTAACTAATTAACACAAAACAGTAAATTATTATTTTATTGCCTACGTTTGCAGCAATCGCTTAAATTATAGTCGACAATAAACAATGATTAAACAGTTCTTGCCTATTGAATTCAATGAAATCATTTTAGTGCAAATTAACAGATTGAAATGATTTTGGCGAGTTCATTTACTTGTCTATTAATTGGACTAAAGCGTTACGGTGATTGCTGAATTTATGTAGCTGCCCGATTTGATCTAAATACATACACAATGTATTTCAATTTAACTATTTATTTTTATTAAGCTTTTGCTTAATTCAATCTACTTTCCGGTTAAATTTAATGTCGAAAATAGGTTATAATAATTAGGAAATAAACTTAGCCATGTTAGTTTGGTGTGTACTTGTATGTGGTCTTACCTGCAAACAAAAGAAAATTGCCATTAGAAAAATGTAGATAGACATAAAAAAACATACTATAGCACTAAAGTACTTAATGTTTTATGCACTATGAGACCTTTTCCCCATGTTTTATTACATTATCAAAACACAAAACAAAACCTGTAATCTAACCAACCATCATGAAAATTTACACTTCATAATTCCATACCTACATAGCAAAGTGTAATGAAATAAAGAATGACAATGACTTGTGCATCTGCATACGTGAGCCGGCTCTGTCGGGTACAGTCGCTCGTGACTAGCCAGTGGGTCAAGTCGATCTATTAAATGGTAATGGTTTACTGTTCGACAAGCACGTACTTGCGAGCATTCGAGGAACAACAGATCAAATATGTCGAGGACCTGGTGAAGACGACTGTCGCCTTTAATGGGATGTCCACTATGCGAGTGAGAGATGGGCTTTATGTTGGTAGTAGTTTGCAATTAGGTTGGCAAATATTCTAGGTACTTCCTTTATTTTTTGTGTGGTTTAAGGAGCATCAGAAACATGTGAGAATAATGATCATAACATAAAACGATATCTTAAAAACTGCCAGTGTTATGGAATGTCATTTCAGAGTTCCTATAAAAAAAAGAGTATACCAGAGGTATATAGCCTGTTCAGACAAATTAAATATATATTTAATCATTTGTTCCACATTCAATGTAATATAAAGTGACATTTCACCCTACCTCACTTACGTTGTGAAGTCTATGTTAAATTAGAATAAGATTTCATTACGTTTATATTTTATCTCTGTGCCGTGCAATACGTCAACATGTCGTACGCAATAACCCGCTCCATCGGTATACTTATACAGATATTTTGTCTCTCAGTTAGCTACTAATTCTACGGTTGTCTGAACATGTTTTAAAGCGTATCGTGTTAAAATGACAGTTTCAATAACCTGTTTATGAAATATAAAATAATATTAATTTATTGCAGTTTCTCTTAATTTAAAGCCGACGAAACAATAATGGTAATAAAATTCAGTAAACGTCAAATTCGAGGTGATTGTCACTGTCAAATGTTAGGTTAGGAATTTAGGCGCCAAACGATATAGAGAAAGCGTGCCATCTCGACCCTGAGGCAGAATAGATTGGTGTCAGTGCTCGAGTGTATTAAGATGTTTTGATTTGTGAATCCGCTTTCAATGTCATTGTCAAGTTTTGTGAACTACAGCTTGTCACATTAATTATTTTGTTTATGAAGTACTGCTTTGACGGATTTTATTACGCTTTTGTGACACTATTTCCAGTTCATTTTGAATTTCCAAAATTATTGCTTCGCGTTCCTCATCATTTATATTTTCGGAAAAAGGGAACTTTGCTCTCTCCATATCTGCTACCATGTGCAAAGAGCCGCTTCCGTCTAGGAACTTATTACCAGGAAGAAATAATCGTTACAAAAATGCGAATTTAGAATAATATTGAAGCTTGTGATCATGGTCCTATACTACTCTGTCAAGAAAGTACCGGGAAAAGATCAATAATACACAAAATGTCTGTTATTCATCCAAATTTATTTTATCACCTTCAAAGTATGCTCCTTTAGAAACGATACACTTGCGCCAACGAATAATCCAATCATCAAAACATTTTTTAAACGCTGCTTCCGGAATTGAGTTCAGTTCTCGCCGCGAATTCTCCTTTATGTCTTCTATCGATTGAAAACGGGTGCCACGAAGTGGTAATTTGAGTTTAGGAAAAAGAAAAAAGTCAGCAGGAGCCATATCTGGTGAATATGGTGGTTGCTGGATGGTATTTGTTGAGTGTTTGGTAAAAAATTCGTTCACAATGATAGCCTTGTGCGAAGGCGCATTGTCGTGGTGCAAAATCCAAGAATTTTCTTTCCACAAATCTGGCCTTTTTCGTCGAATTTGCTCTCTTAAACGCCGCATAACGCTCAAATAATATTCTTTATTTACCGTTAGACCTTCCGGTAAGAATTCAGAGTGCACAACACCGCGATAGTCAAAGAAAACAGTCAACATGACTTTGACTTTTGATCGACTTTGGCGTGGTTTTTTCGGTTTCGGTTCAGTTGGAAGGCGCCACTCCGAAGCTTGTTGACTAGTTTGCATGTCAAACTCGTAAACCCACGTCTCGTCACCAGTAACAATGCGTTTCATGAATGTTGGGTCCGAACTGACTCGTTCTAGCATGTCCTCAGCGACTTTCATGCGATTGAGTTTTTGGAGAAAATTCAGATCTTTTGGGACTAGCCGAGCAGCAACATGTTTCATACCCAAATGATTAGTTAAAATGGTACGGATCGACTCGTGAGATACAGAAAGTTCGGCGGCTATCTCTCTCAGAGTTGAATGGGGATTTTCAGTCACTATTTCCTTCACTTTTGCGATGTTAACTTCAGTTGCAGACGTTGACGGCCTACCAGAGCGAGGCAAATCTTCCATCACATCTCGACCGCTTTTGAACGCTTTGAACCACTCATAAGCACGAGTTTTTGATAAAGTCGATTCACCGTAAGCCTTCTGTAACATTTTCAGTGACTCCGAACACGAAATTCCATTGGCGATGCAAAATTTAAGACAAACTCTTTGTTCGATATTTTTGTCCATTATGAAATTCGCAATACACACTATATATGATATTACTAAAAAAATGGAAAACAGTTGTGCCAATCTAACAACTACAAAAAAACAAAAATTTGAATTTGGAACCATAAACAAATCATCCATTCCCGATACTTTTTTGACTGAATGTATATTCCCAAATTGATCGTAAATATACCGTTACTTTGTTAGAGGTAAAACCAGATATAATGAAGTCTTCCACTCCTAATTTCTAAACGTTAATAAATCCTAATTAAAACATCATTAGCGGTGTTGTATTTTTAATCCCTATTCAGGTTTGTTCTTTGAAGTTCTATTTGCGTCTTAAAGTTCATTTACCTACATTCGAGATGATGGATTGCACAGTTTGTCGTTTAACAATAATTTAAGCTAAAGCAATGCTGTATTAAAATGCCAACATGGTAAGACGTCCGCTTATTGGCTGTCAGTTATGTCTGTTTTTTTTCTCTTACCAGCCTTAATTGCTTGTGAAAGGCAAACATGTATATTGGAAAGACTATTGAGAAAATGTCTAGCAGGAAAGATGAATAGTGTATTCAAAGACTTAAGTTATTGGCTGAAACGGTCCAGTGCGTTAATTTAGTACGTACATAGGAGAACATCAAACAGCAGAAATTAACCAAAAGGATGATTATTTACAAGCACCTAACATAGCTAAAGACATTAGCAGGTCGTTCCACCCTAAATAAATTGAAGTTGTATCAAAATGCAAATACGAGTAACATAGCGATTTGTCCATGGCAGATTATAATCTGAGATGAATGTATCATTGTGCATTCGGTCTGCTGGATAAATAGTGCCAATTGCTGAAGCAAATTGTGGCCATTTGTTTGTGAAACTGAGCTTTGTGACAGTTTGAGACACATTTTGTGTTCCGAATTACGTTTCTGGGATTAGATTCGTGTAGACTGCAGACTGACCTATGTAAGCATTGCTGAAAGTAGGATTATTTGCATTTTCATTTGGGTTACCCCGTATTGTTTCATTACTGTTTCAATCGTCTGGGTTAGCAAGGCTGTCAAAGAGAGATCCACTTGAATATATTTCCTAGTTCTTTTTACATCTTCTGTTACAATATTCTCCCAGATATCCTAATTTGCATAAAGAAAAAAGTTTACATCGGTAGGAATAAACACATTGCAGAATACATGAATTCATTTGTTTTCGCATCTTCATTTATTATACTGAGAATGATGACTCTGCAGCAACAGAACCAGAATCATTTGGCACAGAAACATGTGAAACAAAAGACGAAATTAAGATACCAAAAACCAATATACTGTTTACTCCCGTGACACAATTGTCTGATGACGAGTGGTATGATGGCGCCAACGAAACAGGTTCTATACGCGTAACCTCCTTACGAATTCTCTGATTATATTCACAACGCACGTGTCACTTGCTTAATTATTTACCGTATTATAATAATTTTAATATTTGAGTAAGTGTTTATCGTTATAAATTGCATAAATGTCGTCGTATTTACTCAGTGGGATTAACCTAATGAACCTTTACGGTAGCTCCTCTGAGAATACAGTAGTAGTCACTCTTTGAAATATAGCTTC
The DNA here is from genome assembly GCA_950371165.1 of Lacanobia oleracea. Classification (NCBI taxonomy): domain Eukaryota; kingdom Metazoa; phylum Arthropoda; class Insecta; order Lepidoptera; family Noctuidae; genus Lacanobia; species Lacanobia oleracea. The sequence goes on along the minus strand of OX493392.1, from coordinate 21,004,807 downwards.
ATTGGTGTTTCGTACCTATTCTATATTATTTTACTACTAGTACCTATTGACTTGGTCAGTAAAGCATGTTCCACATGGATGTAATCCAGTGCCCCATCCACGGTAACTTTGCTTGTTGCCATCCGTGCAGAAGGCAGATGTAATCCAAATTCAAACAAAATTCACGGATGAAAACCAAGCTCCCACCAAGGTCACCATGAGATATTGGATTACATCCGTGTGGAACATGCTTAAAGAAGAGAGATTCTCGCAGAGATCTTTACATCTATTTCATCTTTCAATACTCCGAACCCATTAAAATTAGATACCAATATCTTCTATTTGATAACTTTCTGGAAATGCTTTTATAATATGAGAGTTCGAGTGATTTCACCATGTTTTACCTGCAGATTTATGTCTGTAACCAGTACCTAGTGCCCGCTTAAGCTACCGGTACACAGTTACTGATAGCCTATGGCATGGGATTACCTGAGTACGTAACATGTTTACTGCTAGTAAATTTTCAGATTATCGACTTATTGTAATATAGAATTCTTGCTGTGAAATTATTATCGAGCTCTGTTTGATATTTCTATTGAAGAGATAGGAAGTGAATCTTAAATGAAGCTGTTAACCACTAAGAGGAAATTAATTTGAAACAGACAATTTTGGCACTGGTGTATGCAAAAAAACTTGAACCAAATGGGATTTACCATTTACAGTCTTGTCAAGAAAAAAAGGTACTTATCTAAAAATTAAGGTTCTACTATGAGGCGGCTTAGTTCCAATATCATAAATATTTTTGCTATCCTTATAAGAAACATGAGCTATAGCCTCAAATCGATTTCGCAGTAGAATGACGCGATTCTTGCATCGCGCGATGCCAATTTCCGTTTGCTGTTTTTAAAAATTGCAACCTTCTGAGTCATTGCTGGCAACACTAACAGGTTTTGTTCTGACATCATGTAGTTCTCTCGCTGTGGCTGTAGAAGTCACGTAAGCAAGACCGCGATAGTGAACTAGGCTGCCTATCGTAGCAAGGTTGGCTTAATTCTAGGTATTGTTAATTCTGCTTAATCTGGTTCATTTGAATTTGTTGATAGCTCTTTTTCTTTTACGTATTTTTATATATTTAATAACATAGATGTTATGTCGTATTTTGATGATGTGTTCTTTTGAATGTAGATTTTATGAAATTCTCAATTACTAAATTATGCATCAGTAATAAATAAAATACGAATAAATAAAATAAAATATCTTCATTTTAGACATAATATGCCCATAAGTTGTGAGTAATGGGTTGGTTGGTGGGTTGTTGTTGGTAATTGAGAGTAAGATTAATTGTTGATTTTCTAAAACATGTATTATGAACAAAAGTAGACGCAACGTAAAAGTCAAAATTAAAATCACAAAACGACTGACATAACGTTCAATAATAATACAAATTAGTTATAATTATAAGCCAACAAGATTATCATAAATCAAATCACATCCAGTCACAAGGGAGACACATTAAATCAAAGACAAGATGGCTACTATAAGTAAAATAAATACCCCTCCGTTGATAGATATTCAAACACAGATCTCGATGTGTTCGTTAATCAATCAGTTAGCAACTGATTTACTACGTTTATTACCCATAATATTTATTTATGATATTGAATGATACATGTTTTCGCTATCTATTAGTTCAATGAGAGAAATCTTTGTTGTTATCGCTCCAAGGACAGCGCCTGTCGAACGGGTTGAAAATACGTTCATGGGGAAAAATACCTAATTAATAATACGGTTTACGATTGGTTAAGGAAATTGATATAATTTCCTTCGTTAGAGAATGTTGATTGAGTGTCTTGTTTTATGGCATCATCTGTGTGTTTATGCTAGTTAAGGATTGAATTATTGATTTGTAATGTAATCAAAAAGGCATTTAGAAATGCTGTTAAAAGAGTAATAAGTCAAGATTTCTAGTTCAAAATAACACTGAAAAGCTCAGTACATTTTCCACGATGATGGTGTTGAGCCTTTGAGTTGTGACCCTAAACACAAAAGGTGCACCGCTACAACGAATTGGGTCGCCAGATTTATGTTAAAGAGATATTCTGCGTGCGAACAGCAAAAGTATCGTTGTACAAACATACATAAGTATAGGGATTAGTGTTTTGTTCGCTAGATGGCACACAGCGGGGGTCAAAAAGCTATCTGACAATCGTAAAACCGGATCGTCGTTTGTATCCCAACAAAGCATGGCCCGAGATGCAGTTTTGCATTACGAAAACAGTATGCATCCTACCTCGGTCTTCGGGGCCCTAAAATGTAGCATGAACAAGATTGTTCCATTTAAAGTTTATTCCCTGCGGTGTGGTACGATTTAAATTGTGATAGTCTTAAGTGGTTGTTCCCAAGTACCCAGGTACCCGCACTATATTAGGTGCGTGAGTTACGCAGGCAGAATACTTAGGTACTTGTTAAGTTTGCGACCGACCTAACTCCTTAGCGAAATAAATAGAGGTGTTATGTTACTTTAGAAGTGACAACAACATAAGGGTTTCAGTGGCTTTCAAACTTTTATGTTAGGTTGCTAGTTCAGTGCCTAACTATATTTTTTCTTTATGCGACATTTACGACTCTCGAAGGGATATAATGTGTAGGTAGATCACGCCTACATTTTTTCAAGGTTTTTATAGGTTGCTATCCTGATGAACCTTGTTGCCAGTCATAAAAGAGATTAAGTATGATGTTTAAACTTAAATGATTTTTTAATACTTCGCTATTCGCATGTTTTTTCGTATTTTTCCAGTAGTTATAAGTACAAACACTAGTTTCTAAGTGTTTGTGTAATAAGCAATTAATGGACTCTGTCTGAATTAAATGAATTATTCTAAGTTCCAGCTTTTCACTTAGGCCCAGTATCTCGTGATTGATTGAATCAGTTTTGAACAGTCAATCACATTACTACTACCTATACAATATTATTTATCGACCCGTCAATAATATTTTTCAGTTACCTGTGACAAATCTACTAACTCCCATGCTATCGCAGAATATTACCGCCAGCTACAAGTGCAATGAATCAAAATTGAAATCGCACTTCCGTATTTAGTTACCGCGATTTTTCCCAATAGTAGTGACATGAGCACATTTTAACGTCCACCGGCTATGTTAGCCGCATTGTGGCGCGGTATTGGTCGATGTTAACAAAATGTTATCGACTGGCCGAGCCGTTGACATGGCCGTTATTAATGACGCCACTATCTACACCGGTAATATCTGACAATATTCGGTGTATGCGATATTATTGTTTTTGTCGTCAGTTTTAGGAGGTTGGGTGGTCCAGGGACGAGATTACTTGACAGCAATGTGAGACTGTATTTGTTTATTGACTTAAGAGAAAGTTTGAGATGAGGAATTTGACTGGATCTCCCACTAAGGTTTAAGACAATTGCCAATTTACCAATTATTTTATAAAGCTCCAACTTCTTCGTTCCAAGAAAATACAGTAACGGTCCAAAAAGACGCGCCCACGACTTCCTTATCCACGATTCAATTAAAGATTAAAACTTTTCAATACCATCACAAGAAATCGTGTGCAAAAAGATGAATTCTTCCTTCTTTCCAGCGTAGATTGAATGCCATCGTCCGTTTATGTGGTGCGACCATAAAACGTGTCACGTGATTGCTATCGGCATTCCTCTCCCTATCTGAGGGTATTTACGGCGAAATTTTATCACAAGCCGGTATGAAAGAGGGACAGGTTTCAGACGTGGGACGAACTGGCGGACTGGACCCGCTTATATGTATAAGCTTCGGTATTAAGTGTCTACATTTAAATTGGTGTCGCCGTCTCGTTCCCAAGGGCATTTGCTTATCTGGAGCGTGGGTGATGGGTGATGGCTTCCAATGATTTTTTTCTTTGTATCCCTTCGATACATCGTGGGATCTGAGAATAATAAATGCCAAACTCATTTGTTTAATTCTAAGCAAATTCCTTTAATTCCGAATAGAATGCACGTTTTATGTGTCCGCTATAAAGTACGCAGCAGTAGATTAAAGTTTAATTAACTCCTTCCTGAGTTTCCGATGTCTGTCTATTAAATCGTCTTAATGTTTAAACATGTGAAATCTGATTAAGTTGTCGTCAGACGGCTGGGTTTCATTATAATGCTTCAATAATGTCCTGTTTCTAAATGTCTTATACGCAATTACTGTCAATGGTGTTACAAAATTACCATTTATTCGCACCTTAAGGTGTTAATTTAGTTATTGGAGATTTATTTATAGAACGAGTCTTGCCAACACAACAGGTTTGTAGTGTGTTCGGGAAATAACTATGTCACCAAAGTAAACATACGACGGGAACCGTATTAATTTTGATAAATTGTCGTATAGGCGCCGTATTTTAATATGGCGGAGTGCGTTGCACGGAGCCGTGCGCGGGCGCAGCGCACGCAGCTTGTTAGCGCGTTCAGGCAGCTCGCGCGCATTTTTCACAGAGATGGCGGGCGTATCGCGTATGTTACCTCTTGGCGCCAACCCACTCGATAACCGATATACGAACGATTTATGATGCTTGCCTCCATTTTATTAGTTCTGCGCTCAATCGACAGTCGTACGAATTTAATGGAATGCTTTATTAAAAATAAGTTATGTCTACACCGCCTTGCCATTAAATGGCTTGAATTATGTTATGATCTGTCCGTTGTTTGTCGGTGCTGTTTATCAAAGTGCCTTTACAGAAAACAAAAGTAGTCATACGATATATCAAGTGCTTATTGTCATTTATAACGGTTTTATTGGCAAACACCTGGAGTCCTGAATTGAGCTTTTCCTATTCTAATCTGCTGGTAATAAAACGAAGTACTTATTTAACTTAACTAATATTTAATATTCCACACAACTATCACACAACGCCATCTAGTCCCAAGCTAAGCAGAGCTTGTGTTATGGGTACTAGACAACTGATAAACATACTTATATATTTCTAAATACATACATATTATAGATAAACTACACCCAGACACAGAACAAATGATCATGCTCATCACACAAACATTTGTCCTGGGTGGGAATCGAACCCACAACCTCTGGCATAGCAGTCAGGGTCACTAACCACTAGACCAACAGGCCAGCTTCTATCTAACTATCGGTAGTTCGACCACTGTAATTCAATAGAAAAGACGGAACACATTTAGAGAGTTTGGCTTTCCTGAGAACAGTGTTAATAACTCGTCACTAACTGTATTACCAAGGAGAACTCGTAAATGTATCCTCACTGGATAGCGATATTAGGCGAGCGGTTAGCTCTTAGGGACTGAAGATATAAAAGACATTTACTATATGTAATAAACTGCCCCAATTCAGGGTAAAGTATTATGTAGTTGTCATTTAGCTTATGTTACACGAAGGTCGTAACCATCTTCGTAGTCTTTGCAAAAAAAGTTTATTGAACTTTACCTGCTGCGTGTGGTGGGGGGCATATAAAACGCGAGTGCATAAATGATTTATTGTCAGTATCGTCGCGGCGTACGTGGGCGTCATATCTCTCTGATAAAGTAGTTCTACCGATCTAAGTTCCGACTTGCAGTTCAATCTCGAGTTAGCATCTTTCAATCTAATGGGTTTTCCTTACAATGATTTATGATTTGTTTATGTAAAGAGAAAGCGAAGATTTACTATTCAAATGACAATTCTATTTAAGTGTTTGATCGGTAAATGAATATGTATGTTTGTTTAGATATTATGATTTATTATGATAGCTGTGAGCGTGTTTTAGTTTGCTATTAGGCATTAACAGTTGGATACGATTCTGAAATAAGTCTTTATTTATTGCAGTTGCTTCTGTTCACAGTTAATGGTACGAAGATATTAATTATAAGAGGCGTATATTGACGATATTCTTAGGTCACTGAAAGTCATATAACGATATTTCTTTGTATTCACTTGCCTGATACTAACTTTTGATTGCCAGGGCATAGTTGTTAATGTTAACCTACATCCAGATTTGAATGTGGAACAACATGGTTCGTAACAGACACGTTTGGAGGTTCAAGTTTTCTCACTGAAAGACTTATTGGTACACTTGTTTGAATGTAACCGACATTTTCTTACTAACGATTAGCTTGTAGTCTTGATTATGTTATATCCGTACTCGGGATATACACGTTACTCAAGAACTGACTAGAATCAGTCAATCATACCATATTGGTATACGCAAAACAGCTCGAAGTGAGACCTAGAAAGCGATTCTACAAGTTTATATGGCCAAGCAGAAAAACGTACGTCTGTTCAGTATGTAAATGAATTAATTACTGACACCTAGTGTAGTGTTGATATAGATTTACATGGAAATTAAGATTGAGATTCGCGTAAATTTTGTTTTCGTTTGGTTTTATTACAATATTAAGTAAATGTATTCTTTGGTTAGTGTTGCTTGCTTTGTAAATGAGATAGGTAGGGCTCTTTTAATCAAAATATTTCATCTCAATTAGTAACTTTATGTGGTCTGTGTTGACCAATTAACTGACTTATATCAACCGGTTAAAAGCGAGGAGAGGAGTGTAAGTGAGGAGCTCGTGGCTAGATAATAACAGCCGCACGGATCGATCTCCAAGGTTAAGCAACGCTTGCCAAGGTTGGTCTGTGGACGGATGACCATCTTAATATACCGAGTTTCCTCCGTGCCTCGGAAAGCACGTTAAGCCGTTGGTCCCGGCTGTCATTTGTAGATCTTTGGCAGTCATTACGGATAGTAAGAAGCCAGTTAATCTGTCTCCAGTCTTGCCATGAAGTACCGTGTTACCCAGTTAATGGGTTGTGGAGGTCTGGTAGGCAGCCGCTCCGTGTAAAATACTGGTATTCAGCTAAATCCGGTTTGACTGGAAGCCGACTCCAAAATGATTTGGAAAAGGCTAGGCAGATGATGGTCAACCGGTTGACCATCATCTGCCTTTGTACTTAAAAGGCTCTGACTAAGACCCTGCAATTTCGTAACTCCGTAATAGTTTACAACTCGCTAAAGAAAGACAAAGATACCAGCTGAAATGTAAATGAACGATAATTAGAGCTTTATGACGCCAGGCGCCGTACAATTTGGACCGGCCAAGAAAATAGTGTTACCGGAAATGACGTATTTGAGTATACTTGACAGATTTTTTGCTTATAATGACAGCTGTCATTTGTTTTATTATGATAATAGGGAGCTAAAAGGTAAACTAGAAAAGTGGAAAGTAAGAGTGTGTCGTGTTTGGTTAAAAAATCAGTTCGATGGTTGATATTCTCGAAGATTTCTTGCTGTTCAAGAGACAGGAGTTGTCATTGGTTGGTGACTGGTGAAAGACACTAAAGGTAAAGAAAGATGCAATGAAACGCCAAATAAAAATATCCAGTTGCAGCATCTTAAGAGTCCATAATTAAAATAAAACAACTACCAATAGACATCTACGTAAGAAGAGTCCAAAACAATAAAACAAAACACGCACTAAAATACATTTTTACCAATAAAAAATAATTGAATCATTTACCCGCTAGTGCTGACGTGATAATGCGCAATAGAAGCAATAAACCCCTCAATCCACTGCAGTGGCTATGGGCTATAATTATTGCACCGCCAGTGTAAATCGTCATTATGATAGAAATCGGTGACTGAAACACTGCCGGCCCGCAATAATTGAGCAGTTGTGTTCCCCAATACAAATAAATAAACTTAGTTCGTAATAACCCTAAATTCTGACACAGTTAACAGTTAATTGTGTCCCTTTATATTTTGTCTGCTTTTGTTACCATGTTTACATAATTTACTGTTCTAGTATCAACATTAAAGCATTTGTAATCGTTTAGTTTAGTTACAAAATTATTGCGACTGTTTTACATCTGAAAGGCAAAGCGCTGTCTTGAAAAATGTTACCAGATAGCGAACAAAATTCTATGTAGTACCAAAGTATTTCTTAGCCAGTTTTAAGAAGAAAATAAGATTTCATCTTAGATCGCAAAAACCACAAAGAGCTTCTTACTTCCTGCGAAGTCTCTTATAAGGTTTTCCAAACAAGGAAGGCAAGCAAAAATAAAATGTAATAAAACCTAGTTTCATATCTAGAGTTCAAAGGAGTTAATATAAATCTGGCGAGTGGAAATTCTTACAATTTCGTCATGTTCGTCCATCTGTTACTCCTTTATAAGTCGTAGTTTTCGGTGCGTTATATTTCATAGAAAAGTTTGACCGTTGCAGGATTTTCTTTCATAGTACGTTGTTAGAGGAAAAATATCTAAGAAGTTTTTCGATAAGTGGTAAATTAGAAATTTATCAGGTGTTGATAATGGGTTTAAAGTCCAACATTCATTACAGTTTTGTAGTAAGCTTTGAGTATAGTCGAAGTAGCTGTTGAATGTGTATTAATGGTTTATTTTTGTTTCTTACTTCTTTATGTCTAAATAGAAGCTATTGACAGTTATAAGATGCGAGATCTAAATCTATTTTCAAATTAATCGGGAATTTGATGCTACATTTCGGTCTTGTCAAAAGTGAAATCAATTTCTCTAGTAAACTTTTAAGAAGATAATTCATGAATGACTGTGTATTGACAGAATTATACGGTATTTAATCGTTTATTTAGAGTAGGAGTGATTTAAGTACACGGCATTTGAAAATACGGTCCTGTTCTACAAATTCTACAATAAACCTAAATAACTTCAAATTGGATTATTCATCTTTCCTTGTTGATATCAGACGGTTAACAAAACAATAAAAACGTAAATGGGAATCAACAATACTATTCTGGAAAAAATTACTTTCAAAACACGTTTCAGTGGTTAGTTTGTTACTCACGCACGAAATTTCGAACAGGAAAGTGAGTTATCACAGACAATACTTCTTTTAACAACGTTTTTTTTTTTTAAATTATTGAAACGCTCGCGTTTAGGCACCTGACGTGGACGACGATGGAGCAGGGTTCCCTAGAAGTAACCAATTCTCTCTTGACTTAAAGACCTCCAGGTTTGTAGCTTCATGATAAGATTATTATTGATACCAACAATATTATTTATATTATTGTGTAGTGTTTTATTCCAATAAAAGTGCTACATTCCGTTTCTTCCATTGACAACGCGACGGTCGCATGTATGGCGGCATACCCAGTACGTCGGCAAACAAGAAATGAATCATAAAAAATAATTGTTACAGTCTCGTTGAAGGGTTCTCGATCCCATTTTATTTAGAATTTCCACATTGTATGTAATTGCGTTCAGTTTATGTTGCTTCGAAGCCATTTTCATTCAAAACGTGTAACTTTTATAGCTATAACAGCGTGTTGGGATATTTACACCCAGTGTTAAAGACATTTTGTATTTCATCGTATGTTGAATCGTGTATAGTTGAATTGGTTTCCATAATGTTATCGGCAATCACGGTTGAGTTATTATTATGACTTTATTTGCCTAGCATTCTACAAGTATGCATTTATTTGGTTGCCATGTTAAAATGTAACTCTGATTTGATTACTAAGCTAGTAATTTTGGATGTTTTCCTATGAAAAAGCCCGCCATAGCACGTGTCAATTTTAAAGATTGGTTGCTGTTACTTGAGATTTGACACAGCACATTGATGATCTAGAACTTGATCAAGTTTTAGACCAGTGGTTACATTAACACAGTAAAACACAACCAGACATCGCGTGCTAACTCGTCGAGCAAAATTCATAACGTATAAAGGCGGGCACACACTTGCAGCAAGTAATTGAGGCGTAAAGCCGCGATTACATCGGCGCGGGTGGCGTTGTCCCTACACGGGCCCGTATCTTAATTGATTGGACCGTGCCCATTACACACCATTGACTTTTGGATACTTTAGGGCTGCTATTAATATTGTCCGATTGGGATATTTAAGGACTAAAGTGTCCTTGAATGTTTTAGAGTTGTTTGGCCCCGTTTGGGACCTAAAATACACCACATATCGCTTTTTTTCTTTTTAAACTAAATGGCAATTAAAAACCAAGCATTTCAGACGGCCTTATTTAAACTAATGGTGCCATTTGTTAAAGAAAAGTTATCTCTAAAAATAACCACTTAGGAAATGTGCCTTTTAATTTAGAAGTGTGGCAACCCGAAGTTAGGGCTGTCATGCATTAATTTCGCGTGCGTCGTGCGTACGTATCTAACCTTGTGATAATTCGTGCGCAATTTGATTGAGATGTCGATATATTTCGTCAAACTAAGTTCGCTTGTTAGTGTCGGGCTCATTACTCTCACGAAATGTCAATAAGACACTTTCGCTGAAGTAAAAATCGGTTTAAGACGTGAAAGAAAGTAAATTGTTAGTTATACTCGCTTGTCGTTTTCGGTTTTGAAATAATGGCAGATATCATAATTATGGTTGTAATTGATTTGGGTGAAATCATTTTGTGATCATTTACGCAAAATCGTCTTTCCTTTGCAATTCAGGATATTTTACCAGCTAAAAGGGTTTTTGGATCGCATATGTTAAAGTACAGTTAATTTAATTTTCACTCGTCCTCAAAATTACGGAGGACAATTTTTCTCTACTTGTCCGTTTAACTAAATTACAGTGCCGTGTTCATTACATATTAAAGCCGTTTTATATCCATTTATTATTGCACACCCATCAATTAACGACAGTTACGCAGAACACAACGCATATATCTTACATCTTTAGCACATCAAGTCGATCTTTAAAACCCCAACCCAATATTACGCAACATACATCTCTTTTCGCATTCTCGTTAAAACATCGAGCTTGTTACAAGTGTAACAAATCAAAACGTGGCATGTTACACTGTGTAACAAATCATATCGTGGAATATATCATGCTGTCATCTCAGGCCCCGGGGCTCCGAACTTCTTGTAACTTTTCGTATTATTTTTTCGATACTGAAAGGGTTATTTCGGGGGAATGTTGATTGTATGTAATTTGGGCGAGTTTCGACTTGGAGTGTTTGCGAGATCGTTTGAGAAAAAGTCGGAGGAAGCAAATGATAGGGATAGATAGAAAACGGAATAAGTCTGAGGAATAGGGTACTTTTTCGGTAAAGTACTGCAAAATATTGACTTTGTCCTATCTGTCTATTCATTTCGTTGAACAGTTCAAACACAAAGGCAATAAAACTGAATCAAGTCTAAACATCATCGGCTTTACGACTTCATTGTCAAATTGTGAAATTGTGATACAGCAATCAAAATCAAAGAACAGGCTAATCAAAAACAACACAGTTTAAACAGAACCAATTTCGCAGAATTTCCGACCTTGCACATACATACGTACATACACACATCCTAACAACCGACAGTGTCGTCAACACCGTCCAAACGACGACAAATCGGCTCATCTCAAAAGCGTCACGTATTCTTTTATGCATCATTGTGCAACAGGGATGCAGCACACGATGCGACCCACACGCAGAATTTGTAATCGCCTCGTCGTAAATAAAACAAGTTGGCACAACCCTATTCGGCAAGATACAGCAGGGATGCCATCGTGTGTTTTACTAAGTTGGTTTTTTCTTCTTTTTATACGTTTTCTTCGAAGTCGGATTCAAGTTCTGTATCATATCGTGGTTGTTCTCGAGTTTTTGCAGTATAATTGTTATGGTCTGTAAGTTTAATGAATTTAATTATTTTTTTTGATTGCCGACGTCGACGGAAGTGTTTGACATTGATAGTCGATTGTCGTTTAATTTTAGAAGTAAGAGAAAACAAAAGAGAGAGAGTAGGTACGTGCCATTGCCAACATAGTTAGTGTTTCATTAAGTAAATAACATTATTTTTCTGTTCATCGTTATTCAACTTGATTGATGGAATGAACTACTGTTTTCTATACAGAAAACACTAGAAAATAATAGATAACCTATACAGGTTATCTATTATTTTCATCCCAAGTCTTATTATGTCATTTATTTTTCTTCATAGCCTTGTCTCTACTTTTCGCTGTTTATAGTTCTTACTCCATTGCCTTTCTGTGGTACTTTTCCTCCTATATTTTATTTCTGTAGGTGCTATGATAGCATGTACCGACAGCCCTATCAAGCCGTAGTGTTGTGGGCGTCCTGGATTTATGCGTCGCGCCGAAATTTAGACGTGCTCACTCGGCGCGCACAATGTGCATGATAATATTCAACGCGCATAATGCGTTACTTATATTTTTCCTTAAAATGCAAGCGTGTTGCAAAAATACAGTTTTGAGGTGTGGCTCGATGACAATGAAAAAATTTAGGAGCAACAAACGGTTATTTAAGAAGAGCTCCAACTTGAATTTAATACTTGGACGAACGTTGACAACTTTAAAAGCTGACGCTATACTTTATACATAGATAGGTAGGTGTTTGATAAAAAAATTAGTAAATGTAAAATTACGAATGCTAAAGCTGCAATTTGCAAAATTGTACCTCCAGCTCCGGTAGGTACCTATGTAAGTGCAAATTTTAAGCTGCAGTTAACGTCTGCAGCATATTTTGCATCGCCTGCTTGCAAATTCGATATTTATGCGTCGTTAGGCCAAATTTCGACCGCACATGTGGTCGCAAACGACCAGTGTTTACTCGAGGTCTTAATAATGCATCGAACAGACATTTTACCTCTTTGGTAATTCAATATTTTGCTTGTAGCAACACTGGCACTGGCATAAATTGTGTTCTTTCTTTAAAATTAAGTAGACTGTTCGAATATTGTACGTGTGTCATTTGCGATGCAGCTTTATTTGAATTCAGAACAGAACATCTAGGCGTTTGACCTCAAGCTCAAGTGAAAGACTTGGTGAAGTTAGTAAAGAAGTTACACAAAATTGAAGTTGGCTACTACAAGATTCACTGAAACTTGGATATTTGCTTGCATCTTCCAGTGACGTGGAAAAACTAAGCACCTTATTACTTTAAGGCGAATTTAAAAAAAAAAAATAACACTAATAAACTGAATTCAAAAAGTGCTACCTGTAATAAACCACCTTCAAAATAAAATATTTGCTGAGGTACCTTTACAAAAATAATATGGGTATTTTCGCTCCTTGAAGATGAACCTCAATAATAATAAAAACCGAAATAAGTATTTTAAAATATAAAAAAAAATCGTTTGCATTATCATACAAAAGCCGTTCAAGTCATCGTGTTATTTCGTCGTGATCTTTATACCAACGTACGGCACGATCCCCGAATGCGACCGTTCGACGAATATTGTCAAAGACACCATGCTTTTTCTTTAATTCAAAATTAGAATTTTTTAAATTGCGTAATTGACTTTGTATTTTTTTTTGTGATGTTAAAGAGGTAATTAAGGATGTTCTTAGTAAAAAAAAACTTATTCTTAATTATAATAAAAATATAGGTTTACGGTAACCATTAAGTTTTACGGTAGCTAAAGCAACTTAACTTTATGACGTGTAGTATCGTCATAAAGTTAATTTATACATTTAATTAAATAATAAGTAATATGATAACTGACACGTAGTGCTAGTGATGTACAAATTGAGCCAAAAATAACCTGTACGTATGGTATAAAAGCAAAGTTAAACCTAATTCATTTGAAAATAACGTCATATTTATTTATGGAAAGCTAACAATGAATTTTATGACGGAGCACCTCCATCGGAGATGTGCCGAGACTTAAAATGACTTTAAACTTTTATAAATAGACTTTATTGTGACAGTTTGATTATTCAAGCGATAATATTTGAAGAAGCTATGAAAATAAGGAAGCATTAGTGATATTATTGCGCCTAATAATATTTTGTTTGGATTTCATAATAGTTTCGAGACTCATAATAGTTTCATAATAGTTTCGAGATTTGAACGAAGCGATTGCTTCGTTCAAATCTTTGTAAGCTTTATTTATTTTTCGGCGTTCTAAAATCATGTCATTACTCTGTGTCCAATAAAATATATTTTATGTTTCTTTAGAAATGCCTTCCTTATATGCCTTCAACGTAACCAATTTCTACAACTACATAATTATCAATTTTCATCGTAATGGATACTCATTTACCTCCATAACATCCTGAATGACACTAGACCGACAGAGTGTAGAAAACATCAAACAAAAACGACAGTATCGTTCAGAACAATAGTGCAATACAAACACATTACTCTTTGATTTCATCACTTAAGTGCTGTAGCAAAGGAAATCCCTTCCATTCCGACTCAATTATAGGAACCTACCTACCGCAGACGAGGTGTCAACTTATGAATATACATAGAAATGGGACCGTACCGACGTAATGATATCGTGAGTAGCATTTCCTTTTCGGCTTTCGGCCTTTGGTTTTCGGCCTTTGGCTTTCGGTTTCGAACATTTTGACATTAAAACTCAATATGAATGCAACGACAGTGTCTTTTAGAGCCGGAAACGAAAAATGAAAATTAGCTGTTTTAATTTAGGCGCATGGGGGTTAAGGGAAGGGCGTGTGTTGTGTCTTTAGCGATTACCTACGTGATGCTTAAGGGTTAATTTAGGGAATAACATAATTATGTCATTGGTACTGGTTACACAATTGGTTACTGTTAGCTCTCTCTACTCTGCAGTCTCTGCGGACAAAACAGTAGCAAAGGACTTTTGATGTCTAAGCTTTGTCTAAGCCTATAATTCTTGGAATTTTTACTATCTAAACATCAAAGTACCTTTTAGGTAGTCCTCCCAATGATTCATTATTACGTCAACTTGTAAAATCACACTTAAAGTGTCATCGTTGCCGAAAACAAAGTCCAAAAGAAGCGGAAAATCTTGTCAAATAAATATGTTGTCATAAAAACTTTCTTGTCGCGCCTGTTAAAACGACTTCCCTTAATCGTTAAAACTGTTGTGACTACGTTAATATAGTTAATAGCGCAACACTCGTTAACGCTATAACGGCTAATTATTACAACATTAAATTTTAAAATAACTGTTGTGATTTTGATCGTGCGTTCTATATATCTTTGCTCTACTCTTTACTCTATGGTTTTATTTTTTACTTAAAAATAACCGTTAAGTTTATGATTCCATATTTATGGGCAGCTAATGAACTAAAGAATTATGAAATTGTGATATCACCATATTTTTATGATTTCCTTTGCTTTATTAAACTGGATTTAATTTATTGTCGTATTTATTATTTAGGGGCTTGCTATTGAAATTAAACATTGAGAAAGTAGATTACCTTCATAATGATTAATGCCATAAAATGACAATCAAAATAAAGTTTATCGATTTCGCATTGAACATAAACAATAAATACATAAAATTAAATATCGACATTGCGTACGATTAAGAACTTTCGGTACCAATTATTAGACCTTTATGCACATGAAAGGTATAATATACGAAAACATCACCATTTTCTTGTCCGTAGTCCTGTTGCGACAATCATAAATAACAACAACAGGCCTTCTTCCATAACTCTCTGTTATCGCCACCTCAAATCGCTCCCTTTCTAGACTATATCAACTTTCACGCCGTCCATTCATCGATTCTTATTAAAAAAAACTTGCTAAATAGCACCATCAAACAAGCCAATAAATATAGGTACTTCGAAAAAAAAAACCTTTTAAAACCCCATACAAAATGTTCGAAACCGTGAAGTTTAGGTGTTCACGTCACGTCCATGTCACATAGAGGTAGACAATGGGGTATAACTTACAGCATTAGCACGCCATGGGACCCATGGTAATACACCATAGCAGAGGTCGCGCCGTACCTCCGACATCATACGATTTTATGAGGGGAAACTTGTACCTGGGATTATTAAAACTATGGAATAGGAAAGCAAAGCTGCAGCATGATTTATTAAATTTTAGTGTGGGGTCACGACGGAGGAGCTCGTGGCTAAATATTAACAGCCGCACAGGTACACATACGAGCTCGTCTCAGTTTGGGAATCAGTGAGCTATATGTAGTTGCTACACTGTACAATGATTTAGCCATATACCTACATTTTGTTACATGTTTACTTTTGTACTTATTGATGAATAAAATTATCATTATATTATTATTATTATCTTCAAGGTTAAGCAATGCTTGCCGAGGTTGGTCTGTGGTTTGGTGACCATATTAACATACCGAGTTTCCTCCGTGCCTCGGAAAGCACGTTAAGCTGTTGGTCCCGGAAGTCATTTGTAGATCTTTGGCAGTCGTTAGCGTTACGGGAAGTCAGAAGCCAGTAAATCTGACTCGTCTTACTAAGATATCCCGTGTTACCTAGTTAATGGGTTTTGGAGGTCTGGTAGGTAGCCGCTCCAGATAAAACACTGGTATTCAGATGAATCCAGTTTGACTGGAAACCGACCCCAATATTATTAGCTTTGTCTTACTCGCAGTGATACGAGGCCCCTCAGAAATTGCGCTTGAAGAATAGCCTACGACATTCAACAGTAGTGTAGCTTTTCTACAGTTTATTTTCCCAATCGGAGCAGAACTTCGAAAGATTATCTTTCCAAATAAATAATTTTACCTTTTTAAGATAAAAATCCGAATTGCAATATTCGGATTTGTATCATAAAACGCCTAAAACATCGAATCGGAACCTATATGGTGACACTTCGATGTGTATCTGTCATCTATTGTCATTATTGTTTCTTGGTCATTATTTATCTGTCTAACCTAACTAAATAACTAAGTACCTAACAAGAGTAAACCTACATAGTGATGCGACTAAAATATCATAAAAACTAATACAAGATGACATGGTAACCTCATTTGTTCTGATATTAAAATGAAATTGTTTGCTTTATAAAACTAATTAAGACGTGTAACACTAATTATCTTTTACGATTCAACCGTTAATCCAACGAGAATGGGAGTTTATAAACTTAAAACAAGAAGTTTATAATGAACTCTAGACTAATTATTTTCATGACTAATGATCATTTAATTAAAATAGCAGTTAATTACAGATAGTAATGTAGAGCTTCATTTAAATTTCTTCGCAGACTCTATTCATGGCAACTGGAGCAAAAAACTGTCTCGGACTTGTGAAAATTAAATAAGATTTGCAAGGATTTTATTTAAAATGTGTTTATTATTTTACATAAAATACCTTAAAACCGACACTAGGCCGAGTGCTAGTAACCAAAATAACGGTTATTTTATAAAAAAGAGCATTTTATTGGAAACAGATCAATTTATGGGTAAAATAAAAATCTTTTTTACAAAATCCAAAAATACCGACACCCGATCGAACCTGAAATTAAACTTTTTTTATACTCTGTAGTATTTTGTTTTTGGAAATCGGTTTTATTTTTTTGTAAAAAGTTAATTCAATTATTCTTAGATTTGAAGATCTCTACTTTGCCTTTATTTCTTCACTGAATATTTTATGTCTTGTATATGCCTACTTTAAAATTAACGACATCATAAATTAAATATGGAATTATTAAATTGATTCTGTTCTAATTGGCGACAGTCGTAGCGACGAAAAAATAAAATGCAAAAAAGGCTACTTTTCCACACATGGACTGATAGAGACATAAAAATTTATGAATTCGTTGAGCGTTTGATTTATTCGCGCTTCCTTTTACGATTTTTATGGCTGAAAAGATATATTGTAACCGTACAGTAGTTTGTTTTTATTCCTATTTTAGAATAACTGACGTTTAATGTCATCCTACTTTCTCCAACTGTTAGAGGTGACTCATGCACGCCAGGTGACATATTTATTCGTCACTGTATATAGGAAATCAGATCAAAAGGAGAGCACGTAATGTAAGTAGACTGTAATTGTTTCTTTTGGTACATTTAAACTTATTGATGGAACGTGCCCGGCCATAGCATCGAATGTCTTATTTCAATAAATCAGTCACGAGTTCACGACATCGAATATTTTATAATTAATAAATATTGGAACGTGCGTGTGTCCCTTCGGTAGCTTTCCTCACTGACTAATATAATAAGTAAAAACTTTTTGATTACATTTTATTAAAAATACCGTTTCTACCAAAATTAAATTAAAAGCCAAATTGTGACAGAAGCGCATCACTATTTTGAAATAATCCGACATTTTATTGGTCCTTATTGTTAATTTTATACATTAACTACTAATAAATATTGCAGTGACTACCGTGCGTGGGTAATATTAATAATTTATTAATATATAAAGTGTGTTATTTAATTACGGTTCACGACACCAATTTGTAATATGAATGCTTGACGTCGGCACATTTGTAACGCCAATGGGCGTAGAAATGTCAGATAGTTATGTGTTAGTACCGTGTTGCTTACAACAGCTGATAATATTATAATAATTAACTATTAAAGTTTCTAAGACACCCACGTTGTTTGCACATTAGTAATTAAAATGGCAACAGTACTTGCAACATACGTTATCATAAAATATCATTAACCAATTGATGTTTGCGTTTATATTTTTATAATTCGCTGAGTGACCATTTCCTTCGAAATAAAGATGAAATAACTTTTCAAAATATTAGTAATAAGTTTAATGTTCATCAGTATACAGCAGCATTTTTTTTAATAAAAAAATGTATGTCGCATTAATTTAAAAATATTATCCAGCACATCAAAATAATTACAAAATCCAATCAATTCCAAACGCCATTGTTACAAAATGACATAAACAGAAATAGAAAGACGGAACCGTTTACAAATCTAGTTTCGAATGGCGGAGGCGTCGAAGGGTCAGCCGAGGTCAGATACACGATATGATTTATAAGTTCTAATTAGACCAGACACAGTACCTTCTGATAGACAGTAATAGTTTCGTAATCAGGTTACTGATAGTGGGTAATTATAATTAGCTGGTATGTGTAATCGATGCTTTTGTGATATGGGAGTGAAAGTGTCTGAATCTGAGATAATCAGAGGCTTTAGTGCGAGTTTTTAAACGTACTCGATCGCGTTCGCGAATGTTTGCTTAAGTTAATTAGTACCAGAAAAAAAGAAGTTTCCCGTTATTGTCGTATACGTTGCTTTGTGCAATTAAGGTGGCAACTTACTTTTTTTTTGTCTAAATCTGCTCCATGGCAATCTGTTCACAACAATAATGCCACTGTTTTTTCAGATATTTTATATCCGTTTAAGCTTGAACAGATACTTCTCAGATGAGTGTCTCATTCTATCCTGATGAATGTGTCCTGTAGTCGCAACTTACTGGGCCCAAAATATATATGAAGTTAACAATCAAGTAAAACAAGAAAACCTCTTTTCTTCCCTAAAAAAAATCACATTAGAGATAGTTCTAGGCCATTGCCAACAACCTGACAAAGAAGAATAGTGTTTTCATAACTTAGCCTGAGTTTGCTAAACTTGAGTTATTAAATTATCTTCAGAAGACTGGATGACAAATTAACAACCTCCCTCCTCGTATCTAACCTTCCCCATTAAATACTTATGTCAACTAATGAACACCGATTAAGTAAATGTGTTCAATCTATTTAAAACATAACTTATCGTAATCAGGAAGCAGTAAAACCGTTTAGCTGTAACATTATATACGAAACTTATTTACTCATGGCAACATTTTGCGGCTCGGCCCACCGCTAACGTATCGCGGTTTAATGAATTGCTGTAACGACCGATTTATTTCAAAACTAGCACGAAATATAGAACATTATGTAGGACGATGGTATAAAATAATCGGGTTTGCGTGTCCTTGCGGCTGCGAAAAGTGGATCAATGAGAAATTTTATTAGTTTCAGTCAAAAACTAGGTTCAATGATGTCAGAATTAGATCATAGTCTGTCCAGAGCTTCCTTTGTTTTGATAAACGGTGTATTTAACCCAGTTAAAAAAAGAATCAAGTTCCAGCCAGTGTTCTTATACAATCTTGTCGTTGATTCGAATTTCAAAACAATGCATTTCACCACAATGATGCACCATTACCGTTTAAGTCGGGAAAAGTGAACAATTTTATACAATACATCAGGTTACGTTGAGCAACAGCGCATAACTAGAGAAAGCTGGCTGCCATCGCCTACGTACAACAATAACTAGTTTCCTTTAGCTTTACAAGTCGCAGGATGATAAGATGTTGACACAGGTAAATACTTGTTATATTCTGAGACCTAACTGAATTTATCGAGAGATTTCTATCTTCTTTTCGTATGGAATTCGTCAGCCTACCTTATACGTTTTGTCGGGGACTACCAATGAATGGCTGTACCCAGTTAGCTTATAAAGATGTAACAAGGATAGAACTTTGGTGTCTCTGGTAGAATTCACCTAACTGCACCTACAGTTTCCTTCAAAACCTGACTAGTTTATTTTATGGAAGAGATTTATAAGCCTCTAGTGTACTTGATACTACGTAAGGGCCTTCCATCCCCATATTCCCGTATCTCCTGTCGTCATTATTACCTACCAATAGTAAATTGAGGATAAGATCCTAATCTCGGGTAAGTACATCTTGATCTTAACGTCACAAGAGGAATTCTATAATGTACAATCAAATCTTGCGATCGTCAATCGTTCGCACATCCATAAGAGAACAGTCAGACGGTATCGTTGTCAATATCACAGCATCTAACAGCAAGTGACCTTTAGTACACGCGCTTTATTGTCAATCAGATATGTATGGAAATAATTATAGTGTGCTTTGACCATAGAGTAAGGAGACGCATGTACTGTCAACGTTTTCCATACAAGCCAAGGGTCGAAGAACGACGACTACTAAAGACGTGAAGTTACCTACGACTTTGAATTTCGAAGGTGACAAAAGAGCGCATAGAATACTTTCAGCGCTTTTCTATCATCTTCGACATTCAAAGGATGTTGCCAGTATAACGAGTCTATGTTCTGTGAATTTGACAATAATTCTCTATACAGCATAAACAAAAAAGATAAATATATACTGACGTGGAAATCGATTCCACATCCTGCGATATAAACGGCTGAGGTAACAAGCTGGCTTAGTTCATAAAATTGCGTTTATATTTTTAGCGGTCACAATAAATATAAAGCGAGATTGGATTAACAAAATAAATTGACGGGACGAAGTAAAGGTTCCCATAAAAATCAACGTTTAGGAGATAAAGATTGAGCACAAAGTAGAATTCATGCGAATCGACCGGACAATGTCTAAGTAAAGAATGACCCTCATCAAAAATTTACATACGTATTCAATTTAAACTTGTTAATAACGCAATATTGATTACACTGTTTCAGTACCCTGCCCACACAAGACGCTACCAATCAATGGTAAAATAATAATGAATTAATTAAACGCCACGATGAGATCCTAATCGTAACATGTCATTTAGCAAAATGTATGGCAACATTAAGTACTGGGATAGGCTTGACAGATCGCTTGGCTGCCAGCCAATCGATGCTCGTAACATGTATGGAACACGACGTCGACCTAATCCGGGTTGTGTACGGAAATTAAATTTTTGAGACACAATACAGTGAGCGAAGCGAGCTGGCGCTAAATTGGAACGTTTGACATTTGTGTTCTTATAACCGCTTATGTGGGCAGAGACAACTGCTATTAAAGTTAATACTAAAGTTAGTTCCATTCATTCTTCGGTCTGAACTTCAGTCGATGTTCATTCTAATTGAAAGCGCAATAATATCATTCAATGCCATCCCCGCTAGCAATACCTTAAGTTATGAAGTGTTTAAATGATCATTAATTCAACGCGTGCATTACTAATAAATTAGAGCTACGATATAAATTATTAATGCTTAGACCTGCATTGTTCTATTCCTAGATTCGGAGAAGTCGGTTAAAGAGGTTTAGTATTCATACGAAGCGAAAATAAGCGTGTGACACTAAAAATACCGAGAGAATACTGGCTGGTCTTAAAAAAGCATCTTTACTCTAGGTATTGTTCTAAATTAAAAGAAAAAGTTTTCTTTAAATTAACCCTTATTTATAGTAGCTGACTGTCGCTGAACACAAAAGCGTTGAAAAGGGAGAGTGCTCGTGAAATATTACTTCGTCAGAGGACTGAAGAGGGAGTCGCGTTTTGACATGTAATGAAAGAAAAATTACACGAGCCAGCCTTTGTACAGTCGCCACTTTCATTTCGACGAAATTAACTTTTGGATGTTCTGCACTCTTGTTATATCTAGTAAGTACTGTGAAAACTCGATGTCTATGTTTTTACGCAGTGTGATTTTTTTTTACATTTTCGGTTTTAAATATTCTGTTAGAGATAGCATTTCACGTCGGTTTTACAATTTGGAGTTGATGCAAAAATAAATTAAGTTTTTAAATGTAACAGGACTCGTTTTCAGCTGTGAAAAAATTGTGAGTTCTCGTATTAGAAGCGGATTCAAGAGTATCTCTTGAAGAGTTGTCCGAATGTTCTCTTCGCAAATAAAATTAAATTGAAAAAAGGCGGACCAGGGGAATGACAGTCGTACAAAATTTTCCAATCTCTCAGGTTTTCACTTCATAAAGCAGAAGATACTTCAGCATTATTACAAACACCAATTTATTTGACTAAATAATTCATTCGTTGAAAGGATAATTCACAAAGCGATGGTGGCATTCCCCTGTAATTCCGGAGACACGGCAGGGGAATGGGTTTGTGAATGAATCTCTCAGTCGCAAACGTTATGTTGTAATAAGATTTTAAATGTGAATTTCTGTCTAAATGAAGTCGGTTACATTGACGTCGAGGATATTTATGTTTGGCAACTCGTTCATTTTAATTAAATTGTGATAGACAACGTTTGTTTGTTGGTTTGTGATGACTGAGCATTTGAGCAATACATTACACAAATTAAAGAGTTACTCTGTTACGCTTAAATTACAAATATTGTAGGTATTATGTGTCATGTGACCATTTGGTATTGCTATTACCATTATTACTGACGAAGATTATTTTTTAGGGACTGACAAAATGACAAATTTAATTCTACGATACCTTTTTTTAAGACATTGCAAACTCTCAACACAGAAAAGAGCGAAAAACCAACTTACAAATTGGTTTTAAAACATTCGTTTCACACTTAACATAACTTAAAAGCAGATCAGAAAGTTGACCTTAAATAAAAACACAGCGACACGAATTCCGTCAAAGAGTAAAATAAATAACAGCAATCTATCGAGAGGGCAAACAGTTTTTTTTTGCAAATACCAAGATAACATTAAACATCGATCACCATACTTGGATAAAAACCCGTTGCGAGTTGATTCAGCTTTGCTTTCCGTGTGAACGTTGATAAGAGACTTACATTTATTTGAACCACTGAACACATTTCTCATTTGGCGGGAAAGTTGGCTAAGGTAAAGGTTTTTGCAAACACATGAGCGGATGTTCTGGATTTACTGATTTGCTTCTTCTTTAGTTTATGGCTTAAAGAAGATTTGTAGATGGAGTTTAATTACATTTACCTATTTATTTCTAGGTTCTGCCAGCGGCTTTGCACGCGAGAGTATTTTCCCAAGAGAACGTATTCCCAGAAGAAAAAGGATCCTATGTCCTAATCTAGAACATGATCTAACTGTGTGCTAAGTTTAATTCATATCCCTTCAGCCATTAACACATAAAGAGGTAACAAACAGACGGGCAGACAGAGTTTTGCATGAATAATTATTATCAGTCAGTACCTAATCTTCTTCTTCTTTCTTCTTTATATATAAAAATTAATTGCTGTTCGTTAGTCTCGCTAAAACTCGAGAACGGCGGGGCCGATTTAAATAATTCTTTTTTTTTGTTAGTTTTGCCAGAATACAGGGAAGGTTTAAAAATAAAAAAAAAATGGTAAGTAGGTAGGGTAGGGTAGGTAGAGAAGCCAGTTGACGGGAGCGAAGCCGCGCGGGTCAGCTAGTTCAGTATAATTATGGATTTAATCCTGTCTTAGGCTTTCTCTACCAGTCAACCAAGGGTGGTGAAGAGATACCATTGGCCGATGTATTGTTTTAACTGTCTGAAGAAAATAATACTAATAAAAGAATTCATAATTGAAAAATCTCAACCCAGTGCATTTTCCCTGAAAGGCGATTTCAATGATAAATGGTTCAATACTCACTTAAATCAAGCACCTAATCAACACCCCAGAACTCTTTAACAGAAGCACTTGAGCAGAAAATAAAGCGACGTCAAAGTTAACCCTTAATTTTCCATTTGAAAACGAGAAAAAAAACATTGAGCCCGCTATGAAAAAAAGCGTTTTTTATATGTACAGCTTGAATACAAAGCGGGTAAGTCAGCTGATGAAATCGTCGTCCAAACAAGCGGTCGGGGGATCCTGAATAATTTATACAGAGAAAAAGAATGGCCTTCCCCTGTTTACGTTCTCTTGTTGATTTTCCATGGGGATTGCTTCTAACGCCGCCTCTGAAATAAATACCTCTCTTTCCCACATACGTATCAGAAGTGGGACAGGAAATGTTTGTTGTGTATCGAGGCTGGATTGAAAAGGATTTGAAATTTCGACGGAATGAAGTAACATTTAGATGGACGCGGGGGAATGAAATGAATGTAGATTTAAATGAAGGTTTATATATCTGACGATATTTCTTGGAGAATTTAAATATGAAATACCTGAAGTTACACCTATTCACGTTTTGCACAGAAATGGAGTGATACACTTCGATTCGAAAAACGCGTTCGCCTTTAGTTTATGCTAAAAGGTTACTTTAGGGTAAGGTTTTGAAACCGAAGCTACCTGAGGGGTTTAAGCAAAATTCACATTATATTTCGCACAAAAGTCTCAAGTTAATATTTATAATAACTGTGACCTATTCGGGTTTCATCTAACTAATGTATAAAGCCCTAGGGGTAGATCGCTATCCGTTTCACTAAGGTGCGAACTTTAAACACCTTGTTTAGTTCAAATTACGAAAGTTGGTCATAAAATCATGATATACGAACGTTTAATATTAGTCGCGGGGAAATGTTCCAAGAACTTAATCTGACAGGCGTAAAAACGTCGTAAATATTGAAAATACAAAACCTATGGTACCCACACGACGCCTACGCAGTGCGCTATGCACGGTTCTCAGAAATGGCGAACTTAACTTGGTCTGCGTGTACGCATAACAAAATAGTCTTTATGCTTTAGTAGCTAACAATGCCTGAATGCATGGCTGACGTTGTTTACATCGTTATTGGTAATAGGAAGCAGCCCATTGTCTGATAGCAGATTAATGGTAGCAGTCTGTCAGATTGGATCGTCTGGCTTAGAAATGTAAGACGGCCATATTTGTTCATTGATACCTGTGTATGATTGAATTTGCGACCAGCCTCGGATTTATACGAGTGCAAATTATATACCTATGAGAGACTATTTCGTATCACGCTCCAGAAAATGAAAACACAAATTCCACTTTTTCCAGGCAAATGTAAATGTGAAGTTTAAAGGTTGCAAAATGAAGTACAAATGAAATACAAAAAGAGAAAATAAAATACAACGAAGTTGGCAATCAGGCGGCGGCGCGGCCCTTATTAGAGAACACCTACACACTCGGTGCCGGGATTATCGTACTTTTTAAAGGTGAACCTGTACGTACCTATGGATGTAGGTACTGTGAAAGAGAAAACGAGGTACGGTATCCGTGGTATGTAGAATTTAAGGACAGACAAAATGAGATCTTCAAAATGAGTACATGCAGAAAACGAAGGAGTGAGCTTGATGTTTGAATATACAGGTCCAAATGAAAGACTCTACAAATACCTGAGTATTTCACCTGTGATTCTGTTTATCACTTGCTCAGGCAATCCAAGAAACGAGGCTACGAACATCGTACATACACACATATTAATTTGTAGCTTGTATTTCTTCTGCATTAAAACCTTTGAAACCTTCAAACATACGAGTATGTTAATATCTGTAGCCCCCTAACACTTGTCTCATTTCCCTGTCGTCTCATCATTCCCCTGTAACTTACAAGCGACTCATTTTTTCCGATTTTACACTCTAACAATGCGCGTTCTCCTTAATTTAAGCTTTCGGATCGCATGTACGGTTCCCAGAACAGCAAGTAAACGTTTTTCCTCGTTCTGTTCCGATTTTACGAGTCGAGTACGAGTTTTAGAATTGCTTTTATGTTTCGAAGTACCCTGCCTATGTCTGAATTATTAAATTGAATCCTGTATACGCTCGTATTGCGTCGTGAAGATATAGTTTTACTGTGTTGTTATTTAATCATTTATTTGAGTTTTGGCAGGGGAATTAGATTGGAATTTGTTAAAAGATTTCATGTTTGAAATCAGACACCCTATGTAGAACGTAGAGCTTTGTGAAACTGCGGGAGGTAGCGGCAGGCTGAATATTAACACCGTATTTCGCAGCGCTCACTTCAAATATGACTGTCTGTTACCTGCGAGCCGGCAAAAAAGCTCTCGCACTTACCTGAAAACAAAAAGAAACACAGATTTAATAAAGAGCACGATAAAAATCTTAATGTTCTCAAAACGTGGTAAACGTACAAAATGTAGTGGAGTAAAGCTAAAGTTATAGTATCTACGGCTACGCTACGAACTTCGTCCTCTTATCAAGCTAGAGAACACAAACACTGCACCATTAATTTCGACGATATTATCCAACATAAATTTATATTCAGACGTATATAATTAGCTGCCCACGCGCAAAGGAAAAAGCGTACAGAATTTCACAATCCTGGCCGCCCACACTCCGCCCGAGCCTTTAAAATACGCGGAGTATTTACACGAAAACGGACTTTTCTAAGATTAAAATGCTGTCGGATTTGCATTGAGGCGATAAGAGTATAATGAGGCGGTTGCCGGCGCCAATAGATCACGCTAGACGGCGCCACCGAGACGCGCTTGCACAAGCGCCGCTCGCAGAATTCGCACTCAATCATAGATTAGATCTCAAAGATACGAGAGGAATTTGCAAAATTTATTGAATATATAAAAAAAAAACATACAGGAATCATCATAACTTCACAAATAACGATGGGATGCTAATTATATCGGACATTAATATGTATTAAAGCTCATTTTGATGACATGCTATTAATCTTAAATGGGTAATCTCGCTTGTTATGTTCACCGGATTAAACACGAATTAATTATGTATTTGCATTTTTAAAGGACGATATTATCAGCTGATAGCGGTATTAACAACAAATGAAGATTTAATGAACTACTTAAATGTCATGGTATGCCAAGCCAATCAACCGCTGTAGGTAATCCCTTAATCCGATTCTGACACTGAATCAATGCTTTAAAGGTTGTATTGTAGTTGAACATTTCAACCTTGTCCATACTTTCTACCTCAACGTATTTCAAGAGGTTCTTGGCATCCTGTCAGCGACAACGATTCTCGAATAGGCAAAATATCAGGCATTGACCACGTGACATATGGTTTAAAAAATATTTTTGCTAATAAAATGTCACTTTGTCTTCGCTTGCGGTTCATTCAAATATTTAGGATTATTTAGGCAAGATCTATAAACCATACAAGTCATAATTCGGTGTTTGGCTCTCGACAGTTTCCTTCTCCATTACTGGACCAATTTAAGAGATATTTCAACTAAATAAGAAGGATATAATAATATACTGTGTCCCTATGTTTTCTTTTTTGATGATTTATTAACCGTATAAGCACTAGAACCCTCACAAAGTGTTCAAAATTGTCCAATAAATCGCTATTAACAGAGCCCTATTGTACAAATTTTGGCAAGTATTTATCAGAAAAGGAAAACATAGGGACCAGTATACATCCTTCTTAATCAAATCGGTCTAATATTGGAGGAGAAAAAAGTTGAGAGCCAAACCTCGAATTACATACAAAGTGTCGCCGCCCATGCTTCCTCTTAAAATTATGCTCATTCAAATATGTGCCCGTCTACCATTTCCTTAATCTATGCCTATTTAGCGTTGTAACGCGTCTCTCTTCAACGCCACGGCTTGCCTATAAATCGGCTCCTATTAGCCGATACCAACCGTTGATTACTGACTGACTACCAACCTAACATCATACTCACACGTACACCTCAGAATTAGGTAATTATATACTAAACTTTAATATTACGCGCTAATTTATGTAGTTGCACGCTCTTTTCCTATACCTACGGGTGTACGGAATTTCAATTAAGAAAATATGTGGGCATAAAGTATGTGCGGTGAAGATTGAATAAAAGATTGCAATGAAAAAAGATGAGCAATATTTGTTAAGGTATTGTGTCAGATATCTAAAGACGTAGACGAAGCTTTACTGAAAGCTTCTGTAAAAAGTTCCCACCTTCGTATTCGTAGGTTATTTTTTTTTTGGGTGGGAAACCATCATTTGACTCGTGGGACGAGTCAAATGAATGATGGTTTCCCACCCAGGCGGAGTGAAAGGGAGTCATCATCTGCCTAGCCTTTTCCCAACTATATTGGGGTCGGCTTCCAGTCAAACCGGATTTAGCTGAATACCAGTATTTTACGCGGAGCGGCTGCCTACCAGACCTCCACAACTCAGTAACTGGGTAACACGGTACTTCATGGCAAGACTGGAGTCAAATTTACTGGCTTCTGACTATCCGTAACGACTGCCAAAGATCTACAAATGACAGCCGGGACCAACGGCTTAACGTGCTTTCCGAGGCACGGAGGAAACTCGCTATGTTAAGATGGTCACCCATCCACAGACCAACCTTGGCAAGCGTTGCTTAACCTTGAAGATCGACCCGTGCGGCTGTTATTATTTAGCCACGAGCGAGAAGTGTCAGACTCTTACTGATTAAATCCCATCCGTGTTCCTCTAAATGCCCTTTGCATTGCAGGGCCGCGGTGACTATCGCACAATAAGGAATATGCATGTGATAGCGTCTTAGTTCTAAGATCGCCTTTCCACATTATAATCAAACATTTGTATGTTTGTGTGTCTTACGCCCTACAAACCTGTAAACATTCATTAAACGAGTTCTTTCATTCCCATAATATATCTCTTAAGTGCTACAAACCCACAGATTTACAGCTAAGTACAGATTAGTTTTACTTGTCTTTGAGAGTTTATGTTCATGGAGTGAAATGGTTAGAATGGTGGATGGTTTACAAACGCTGGCCGGCTTATTATATTAGTTCTATTTCATTTGGAAAACCGGGGAAAATAGCCACTTCATAGGTATTAAAACACGATTAGCGAACAATTTAATCCATACTAATATTATAACTGTGAAAGTAACCGTCTGTCTGTATGTCAGCCGGTTTGTTACCTCAAAGCTATAAACGGTTAACCGCATTCAGATTAAAAGTTTGGTAGTAGGATGAAGACTTGACACACAGGGAGACCATGTCCGGGATTCTAATGCACTTTTAATCCCGAGAGAACATTCAATTGGGAAAAATGTTTGACTTTCACGCGGGTGAAACCGCTGGCAGAACTTAGTTCTCAATAAAAGCATTATCATGGCTGTAAACTATTACGTTTCATCTATTGGCAAATAAACATGGTTTTAGATGACCAACCTACTTTTATACTTCCCTGGTAGGTGGGAATTGGCTCTTATCTCAAATATCGTGCAACAACGATTTGTTTTCTGCATTTCGATTCAGTGTCTGATTGAGGCAATTATTGGCAGCTCTATCTAAATAGTTTCTACCAAACTTAATAGCCGGTTCAACCAGCATCTGCCCATAAGCGCCAAAATTGAGACATCAAATTATGGCTTTCCAGTTTTCCCATACTTACGTAAGAGGCTCGCCTTATATGCGTTCTGTAACTCACGATTTCATTTTACAATAGCTCATATTACGAGTGCCCATATAAAGGGGAGCAATTGGAAATAAAACCGGCATGAGGCTAGGAGGTGTCAGCTAATAAGGTATATAGGTATAGGTAGACGCATCGATGCACTAAAAACTAAAATAAAGTTAATTGTTCGTAATGCTGGACAGAACGGCCATTTTGAAGTCTCGTAGACAACTGGAAGGTACTGGTTGTGTTAGGCCAGTGGTAGTGGAAGAAGATCGGTAAGTATCTCTGGGGTTTGCTGAGGATACGTGCTTCAAATTTATGTCACCTTCATGGTCAAAAGGCGTAAGTTTATGTGAGTATATGCGCCATTCCGCAAATGCTAACCAACAAAGCCTGTTTAACCAAAATAATTCACTCATTAATCATTTGATTCTGATCTTAATCTTGGCTTCATATCCAAAATCGCGACTGTACTTTTTCTCAACATCAAGAATGGGCAAGTGGCCCCACAAAGTTGAGGTTCAGTTGTTTTATGGCCCGTATTATGCGTTTATGTTGATTTGTGTAAATCAGAGGAATATTTGACTTAGGCGGGGCGCCGGTGGCAACGTGGGCGAAGCCCCACCGAAGCCCTGACCTACTAGAAACACGCTATAAAACCTATTCCCAAAATACGAAGTAACTAGCTGCAATTTATACACAAAAATATTTATCAAACACATAATTTGCGAACGAATAAATCTCGCTTTCACTTTGTTCAAAGTTTCTTTTAAAGTAAATTATGACACAAAATATAAACACTGTAAAATGTTTTATGTATGTCAACTATTTCTTTTGACGAGGACCCAATTCTTTTTTAAATAAATTATTACAATGTGTTTCAGAAAAACTGGGGCAGATTCAAAGAGAAAATAATCTTTATGGACTGGGAGGCACAAAGTAAATATATGATTTGTAAGTGAGCCGCACTTTAGATAAATTGATGTGTTTTTGTCTAGTAAATGAGGTTGAATTGTCGATAGATAAATAATTTTCTGTTATCGGGAAATCGCGTACCTATTTGTTTTCTTTAGAGTAGAATGATTTCATGTCATTACATGAAATCATTCTACTACATTTATTAGATCTGACCATTGTCAGATCTATTACTACTAGGTACTACTCCTACTAGCCTTGGTCCCATCATTTGCGGTCGGCTCTCCTAGTCATTCTTCGCCAAGACGTTCTGTCCTGGGTCGTCGCAGATGTGACATTTGCGCGCTTCATGTCCTTATTTACAGCGGCTATCAGATGTATTAAATGAGAAATATACCTCTAGTTCCATCGTCATTCAACACAGTGTTATAATATTGCACGCACAGTGAAATACTAAAGTGCCAATAAATCAGCAATAAATAAAGCCGACGACACACTTAGCGCTAATCTCGTCTACGAGTATATTCCAAAGTTCGCATCACGAAATCACGAGCGCACCCTTTACACTATAAATCACAATCGTTGTCCAGTTTAATTACGAGTCAAGCTTTATCTAGGATTCGACATTCATAGCGTATCGCGGGATTGTCGCACCCACGGAGCTAGGCGCCGGCTGGCCACGTGGGCGACACGGAGTGAAAGGAATCAATGTATTTATAGAAAAAGCTGTGTCCAATATTCACCTGTTGATTTGCTTACTCTATGATTACGTAAAGGGACGGTTTTTAGTTGCTCAAGCTTTTGTCGTTTCGAACAGAGCGTCGTTATGTTCGGGGTTTATGATCGGTTTAAGATTACTCAGTTTTAATGCTCAGTAGGTAATATGTACATATTTTTGTTGTTACGAAAAACCATTGTCATTTTAAAAGCAGTTAATCCTTTCGGTAATACCTTTGCTATTGCTTTTCGTCTTAGAATTTCATCATGAATGTTGTATTTAAAGATTTTGTTTTCATAATACGGCAGTTCAACATTCTTGAGAGCCATTACTCATACCAAACATGACCAAAACCCTGAACACATTGTTACATTTAGGTACTTTGATCCTCTCATAATTTTAAAAACGACACCTACAGCTTTATTACATAAATGTAAACAACAACCGCAGAAACCAATAAAACGTCATAATATTCATGAAAGATAACGACCACACGTAAATCTTGGCAATTTTACTGATACCCCTAATAACCTCATAATTTTAACTACCTTTTACAAGTTTTACGAAGCGAGCGGGTCGTTAGCCGTACCAAGATACGCTGGTTAATCTATGTAAGGATGTTACATCTAATAAACATCACGTAGATAAACATACAGATATGGAGCGGATAAACGAGTGAGGTTATTTACCTAATTTATAACAAACTTATTTCTTTATATCGTGATAAGCGAATGTAGGCCTTATTGCGTGGGTGTTGGGTTTGTAATAAGGTGAGAATGCAGTGATAACCGTTGGGCGCCCAGGGATCGCTCTCACGACTATTTCGCCCACTCGTTTTAGGGACTAACCTAGACTAGTATTTAAAGTAATCGAATTCATTTGAACGGAGACCGAAATGGTTGGAATAGGGCAAATGTTTGGCAATGTTTATGACCAATTATATCTGAACATGTTTGTGGTAACAGTTAATATACCACGGTATTTAATAGAATTCGCAAAAAGAAAAAAGATTAGGTACAGGGACAGAGAGTGAGTGAGATTTTTCACTTTCTCTACAAAACTTAAAATAGCTCTTGCGCTATTAAACGCATTCAAAAGAAATTGGCAAAAAAAGCCAGATTCTTTTGAATACGTTTAATAAAATCAGTTCATTAGTTTCCATGAATTAGGAGTAGTAGGTTGCATGAAATACCAAGAGTGACCGCGCTATTCTGTGAATAAAGAATCGAAAGAACGTGCTAGTGAATAAAAGAGCTGTGAGAGTTATTTCTATTTCTTTTCCCATGACGAAAGTTTTAGCACATAAGCACGAGTCGGTCAACATTACTGGCCGAAAACACCTTTCCTTTTAATAAGCCTTTTCGTCAGTAAAACTTTTATAACTAAAACACGATATTCCTGAAGCCAATTCTTGGACTTTTAAAGCGCACAAATTCATGTCGCACTCGCAATATCCTCTCAGTGATTTCCCTACATTTTTGTAGTTGAAACTAATTTGTGTTCGACATTTTGCGACTGTGATGCAAATGCGAATGCTCCTGAAAAATACGAAAATTACCTCTCTATTTGATCACATTTTCTTTTATCTCTCAAACGCAATTTTTATTCCCTTAATTAAACTTTAATTAACAATTCCGTAATATCAATTCGCAATATCCTTCGCTTCAGCAATAATTTACATTTTATGAATATTTATTTTGACCCGCCGTTAACTTATTATATTAATTAGCATTAATTGGATTAATAAGATGTGTTATTAATACTTCGTTGATAAGCTTGATGTCGATCTGATTTAGAAAGCTTTTGCAGCAATTATGGGAATTAATCGGTTTTATGATCAGCTCTAATTAATTTTATTAGGCGGTCCATTTGCCATCGGAAATTGATAAACGTTGTATAGAGATTAATATTAGAGGTTGCAACTAGCCTAATTGGCCTTATCTTAGAGATTTGTGTTTATGTAGGTATGTTGTATTTTATAGACAACGTGTTTTATTATCAGTAGGTAATTGGCTGTAATTCATTTATCAAATGAGAAATACATATTAAAAGAAAAACTTTAACAGCACTACATCCACAATTTAAGTTCCTGTCATATTCTTGAAAGTCACAAGCGCCGCCTCCTAACATTCTAGTACACTTTGTCAACCGACTGGTCCTTATTTACGGCACATAATATATTTAACGAGATGCTCTCAAAGTGCGCTGTGTAATATATTCGACGTCGTAATTACACGGGACTAGTTGCGTCGCGCGACGTCCCTTGCATTATGTATGCGTGTGCGCAGGTCTCTTTGACGGCCCGGTTTGATTTGATTTTCTGTAAATGGTTGCATGTATCCAATGTCTGGTATGGAATGACGGCGACATTGTTTTGTTCCGATTAATTTATTCAGGCTAAATATACACCAGTGCGGTGGACGTCTCAAGATTGAATTGATGATGATGAAATATACACTTGTAGGACTATTCTGTAGAAATTTGGGGTGAATTAAGCTTGAATCTTGGAGTGATCTGTCCTTCCACCTGATTGACATAGAAGCAAGGAATTGGCAGCTCACTTT
The DNA here is from genome assembly GCA_950371165.1 of Lacanobia oleracea. Taxonomy (NCBI): domain Eukaryota; kingdom Metazoa; phylum Arthropoda; class Insecta; order Lepidoptera; family Noctuidae; genus Lacanobia; species Lacanobia oleracea. The sequence continues at coordinate 20,971,111 of OX493392.1, read as the reverse complement.
ACTAAAGTTTTTACGATACGATGTTTTCAGAATAAAACTACATTAGGTGTGTTCTGAAACATACATTTCATCTGCAAAATTCGGCCATATTTCGACCAATAACAATTTGAAAAGTGTAAATGAGTGCCACGAAATTAATATAAGGTAAACGAAACTCCGTTGTATATCATTCAGGATTACTTCACTAGTTTTTGCCCAAGAAATCAAGTCAATTAATAACGAATTTTAAATTCAGATGCAAATTCGATTCCACCTACATTCATTAAAGGATTTTATTAAACAAACTTCATAAGAACGGGTTTGAAAGCTTATAAGAAAAATTAACCTCAGGTTCAGTGGGTTGTGAGACTTCAAAAGATCCCAATAACCGCATAACAGAACCCCATTACTAGTTAAACATTTGACATAATTAATGTATGGTGAAACTGAATAATCTGTTTTACAGATTAGTGTGGTTTCAAATAGCTAACGCCATGGATTACATCAGATTGAGGTTGGGTTCCAAAAACAGCGGGGAATCTTTAGCGGATACTTTGAAGATGGGTTTATTAGTTTTATCGGCTTAGCAGAACGTGGTCCTAATTTCGTGACATGCCAAAATATTTTAATGAATGTTCTGAGGTTTACTTTGAAGCGAGCTTATCGGTTATTTGTAGGTTTTACCGATGGAATGCGGCAATAAAAACTGTGTGAAAAACAGCGTTGTAATCGAATTGTTTTGACAGGCGGTTATCCTTTCCGATTCCAACTACGAACGTTGATGAATGAGAGTGCATAATATTGATTGGAATCAGTTACGCCTCATTTTTCCGAGGTAATTTACAGACTTTGTGGAATTCAGGCAGGGAGTAATTGCAGTCAATTACTGCCAAGTTTGTGTCTGTTTTGACAGAACCCGATTCGGCCTAGATTTTAAAAATGTCTATTATAGTAAATCTGCAAGTTCTCTGGTTGATATTGCTGTTAGCAATACGACCGATATTGTACCCACATAATTAAGAATATTGTAAAAGAGTAGTGTTACAATTTTGGTGAACAATAAAGCATATTCTATCTATGTACATAGGTAGGTATTACTTCTGCAAGAAAATCAGAAGTTACTGCACCAATTTAGGTTTTCTTCCTCGCTTATTTCATGGCCTTGTCCTAACATTGTGGGAACGTCACTTGGAACTGTATCGCTTTTGTTATAACGCTCGGAGTTATTAAGAGTAATGCTCTGTGAAAGCGGTTCACTTAGATTTATATGCACAAGACGTGATGGCGTGTGGGAAGAGTTTGGGACCAAGTATTGTAACTGATAGGTAGATTAAGGAATAATTTTTCGGGGAATTGGAGTACGCATCACAATAAAGGTTTTAAATGAGTGCATTTTTTTTGTGAATACTATAGTACATACATTCTATCGATCCAACTTGAGGTTCAATAACTTATAGGTGGGTAAATTTTTAAAATTGCTTAAAGCAATTATAATACTAGGTTTAGACCTATCCAAATTATTGTGAGTTAAAGTTTTTTTTTTAAATAGCCTATAGTGTGCCACTGCTGGGCAAAGCCCTGCCCAATATCCTTCCGGACACTCTTCTCCTGCGCCGCCTCGAATAAGACCTTAGGAGAAACAAAAAAAAAAACAGCTTCAAGCTAGGTACTTATCAAGATTTTTCTTTAGTTAGGCACGTAAACGTTCTTAAAAAACTCGTCAATTTAAATAAATTCCCACATTTGACAAAGACCGAAACTAACCAACCTCGTATATATACCACAAGTACAGTTATTCTTATTGATCGTAACATTCCAAGATATTCCACTTTGTAAGATCATCGAGTATGTTTAGAATTACAATTTAGTTTTGAGTTCCCGGTTGTGAGTGACGAACTGACAAGTGACACATTGCTCAATGTTTGTCCTCCATTGTCCACCGTGGAATCGTTGAAATCTTCCCGGATGGCCCAAGTTGGGAGAAAATCGTGAGGAGATTAGGTCAAAGTCAAATGATATTTTACTTGTTTTTTTTAGGGCAAAGAGATCTTAGAACTAAAAGAGACTTAATGAAGTGCAATAAAGAAGTAACCAAAATGATGCTAAGATAGTTGTGCAAAAGAAATGGGCAGTTCTTGAATTAGGTACTTCCCAACCACCGAATCATGCTCCATCGTCGGCCATATCATCGCTTACTTACTAGTTCAGATTGCGATCAAACGCTAGCCAATAAATATCTACTAAAAAAATTAAAGTGCTAGGCTAGATGTCAGGCAGGACTTAATTATTAACACAATAAAAAAAATGCTTCGAAACTACTTTCTAATAAGTCTGAACTTCTATTCCTCTTTCAAAACCGAATGTCCCATTTCCTAATCCCGCTACCACCTCATCCTTGCACCGCCTCCTAAGAACGTCCAGTCGCTTGAATAGCCGGCAGTCAGGTGGATGCGTCGCATTCAGGCAGACGTGCCGCATAATTATGTTACCATTCGGAGCTCAATAGACCCTCATTAGCATACGGTCATCGATGTTGTTTTACTGATCAAACGGGAATGTTTTTGTTTGACCTTATTGGTGTGAAGGGTTTACGGTTGTGGGTAACTGATGGACCGGACTTTGACTACAAATCGCAATGAGTTAACCTAAGTCTTCAACTTTGTTTTCCATAATATTGCTCCAAATAAAAAGGTGACATTCCCGCCTTTACACCTGGGTTTCCACTATTCCCGTTTGATCCAGTTTGTCCCAAGTTGCATCTGCATTTTTAAAACGTCATTTACGTCGTAGTTTAGGGACACCAGCTTGAACTTTCCCATTCAAGGTTTAAAAGTAAAAACAACTCTCATTATTTAATTTGAGCCTATTCAAAATCATTCCATCTCCGTCTATCCAATCACAAACAAGCATACCACAGACAAATTCTCCATAAAACAAGCCACCTTTACAATCGATAATCACGAAGTCTTTTATCTCTTTAAAATACAATAGGTCGAGCGCGTAACACAGAGGCTGGCGAGTTAATGCTATTGTTACTGCTATTTATAAAGCCCTAATCCTGCTACAGGCTATAAGTACAGGCTGGAGACTTTCAATGCAAAGTGCGGATTGCAAGGTTCCCGATACGATGAGACAGAGTCGGTTAGAGCCTTCGAGGTGCTTAGCGATACTGTAGATATGATCCTGAACACAGAGGATTATCTGAGATGGAAAGATTTGAAGGTTATTTTTAGTTAGGCTGTGGGTAGTGATTGTTTCTGAATGCCTTGACAGTATTTGGTGGACTGGCTTACTGGCTATCGTTATGAATGGTAGGATGATGAACAGAATCATACGACTATAGAAATAATGAAGCCGATCATTTTCTTGTGTCTATATGTTGAAAATTGTTCTAAAAGTATGTTGACAGAAATTCCTCTCATAAGATCATGCAAATTACATTTCGCTCTAATGAGCAACCAGATTCCAACGACTAATTAAATATTACCAGTCCAATTAATAGTACGGCTAATTTTTCTACACCTGTCCTAACCGTCATGGAGGATCTAGTCATGGCTGGAGCCCCGGTTATCGCACATTTGCATAATCGGGCAGTGTATATGCCGGCCGGGCGCGCGTTACACCATAACGATCGAATTAACCAATCAGAGGCGACAGCCGCCAGACTTTAATGCCGAAGGGGTTATATGAAAGGATTCTGTAAGATGACACACGTAATATGAATGGCTATTACAGGGTTTTCGATCCCTTTATCTTTCTTTTGTTTGAAATTGAATGTGACGATTATTTAAATCGGATCATGAAAACGTTATTTCTTTGATTGAATACTCTCCATTTGTTCACTTACTCATATTGTCTTAAGAGATCAAATGCAGCAGATTTTACTGAACTTATTCTCCCACTAACACAAACAGGACGCTAAAACCAGACTCATTATCAGAAGTGGCAACACTCATGTCGATGTTGCCAGCTACATTATATGATTACAACCTTTTAATAGAACATTATTGCATGCAACACTGTTATTATCGAATCACTCGATGCGACCAGCCATTTTAATACCATGGCGGTTATGTGAATCGAGAATTTTGTATTAAAATGAGCACTTACAGATTTACGGGATGCAGGATTTTAATTGGGAATTATTGAAATTAATGTTTTGAATATTAATGGTGGAATACGGTATGAAGAATTGTTTTATTGGACTGTCGATAAAAAGCAGTACAGTGACGACATTGCAGGTAGATGTGACAGTCATTTGTGTAAAGCTGAAACTTTAAATCAAGATTCGTCATCTGCCTAGCCTTTTCCCAACTATATTGGGGTCAGCTTCTAGTCAAGCCGGATTTAGCTGAATACCAGTATTTTCTTCCGTAACGACTGCCAACCCATCCACAGACCAACCTTGGCAAGCGTTGCATAACCTTGAAGATCGACCTGTGCGCCTGTTGCCACGAGTTCTCAACTTTAAATCAAGATTATGTTTTATATTTTATCACGAACATGCCTTGCATGAAAAGCTTTGAGTTGAGTTGTGTCGTCCATCCAGCCAGTCATCTCGGTGTTTAGAATATTTCTAGCTCTACCTACATTTAGTAGTTCTTGTAAACCACTGGTCTTTAATATTTACTCAAGAAATAACCTATGACTTCCCATGCAACCAATTCCCAAGTCGTTCAACTACATCTACAGACACCGTTACTCTCAACGCCTTGTCTAAACAACGGACAGTTACTTCTTTATTAGTAGTAATAATGGAAAACGATACGTTAAGGTTACGTGTAGTAGCTGGTAGGTCATAGCCTACAGGCGTGTTTGCCGCAAATTAGTTGCAGCTGTTACCGGCCTTAACATCACACGTATATATATGTACACATACAAATATGACGTTAAGGAAAGTCCCATACCAAGTACGATTACCTTATCGTGCTTGGTCTGGGACACAATTTTGAGTTTTACTTGTAACTTGGGATCATTTTAGCTTGCTATGCACCATGAGAGCCATCGAGAATTAAGAGGGACAGTAATGAGATTTCTGGTTGCATTTGTTACTGAGTAGATAGGCTTTGGATTTCAAAGTAATAGAAGGAATTCCACTATAGGTATATAAACATGGAATTTAATCAGAACTTTATATTATAAGAAAATAATCATCATAAAACGCGAATATTGCAATTACCAACTGGATATGCGTTTGAGCATCCATAAGGCAGACACTAAAATTTAAAATGTTGTGCGTTTCTTCGAGCCATTTACAACACTGTTGCATTTCATCTATGAGATTTACTGATAATTTTACTTAATTAAAAACAATTCAAGTTTGTTTAATAGTTTTGAGCAAGTTCAACTACTTCTACATTGCAATATAATGTTCTCAGGATCTTAACCCTTTGAAATTATGATGCTTATTAAAAATTCAAGTAGCAAAAGCTTGTTCGCACTTAACGTGGCCTAGGTTGTCCATTTCTGCGCCAATTACCTCCTAGCCACGAACCACGCTATTTCATATATAATTTCCCGATTAAGCCCGTGGTATGTAACGTGTCACATTAGCATAGGGTGCGTTTACATTGATTGAGTAAGAAGCCTTGCTTTTTGGCATTTAATCTATAGCTTTTGGGCTGATTTTCACCATGTTGTCACGTAAGATCCCTTTGCTGCTTCTGTTGAGTATCAAACATATCATTTCTAGTACATGCTCGTAAATAACTGCCATCTCATATGAAATACTATGTAACATTAGCCTGTAAGCTGATGTAAAGGTATAGTGCTTTTAGATTTGACCTGATGTTTCAATATTCTGGCTGACGACAACAGTAATCAAATGTTCTTCTTTGCAATTCAATAGTTAATCCTAATGATTGTTGACCTGTAAGTGACCAATAAACTCTCCACCCTTATCATCATCACCAATAACGCCCATACGATTCCCTATAGCTAACGCAAACACACCCTTACAAACGTTACCTATATGTTCCTATATCTAGTCACATCCAGTTAGTGAACTGATATCGTGTCATTTGCATAATCGGGCCGTATACGGGACAGGCACGGGCTGGGCACGGTTTGGGCACGGGAATTATCTCGTGTCACAGTTTGGAAGCTTCCGTCGATAGTTTTAGTTTTTAGAGCTTGCTTCGGAGTTACATTATTATCGGTGTTTAGTCAGGGTGTATGAGGTATTCCGTTAGAATATGTGGCTTTATGTGGATCATTTTCTATATTGTTATTATGTTAGGAAAATTCATATCATCGGTCGTCTTTTGCAAAAGGAGGAAGACTTGGTAAATAAATCTCTTGTCTAACAATTATTTATCTACGATAAATTATGGGTTTAGTTTCTTAAGACTTCTGTTGGCAATTATTAAGCTACTATCATTGACGATAATTTTATGATAATTAAGATGAAGAATCTTGGCTGCATTTCAATCAAGTACCTTCATAGACTTACCATAATAAGCGTAGGTGCCTTTAATGCCGTAACCTTAATTGGGGCAGCATTATTCAACATCATTTGTTTCTGACAGCCCCCCATTGTTTGAATCAAGTTCTATGCAAACAACAATAGTTGTAAAGGTCGCACGTAAGTCACAATTGTATTGAGTCCTGCTCCCTGTAATGGGATCGTATCGGATTACAACCAGCCTGTCACTCGACCATCTGGCCACAATCTGACATGGCTCTGGACAAACCATGAGTCTATTTATGAACTGGTGTGAACTTTAAGTAACGGTTATGAAATAGGTCGAGTAATCCTAGGTGATTTAGGAAAACTGTGTGAAGTTGGCCATTTTAACCGACTTCTTCAAAAAGGAGGAGGTTCTATATTCGGCTGTATGTATATATATATATACTACTCTGTCAAGAAAGTACCGGGAAAAGATCAATAATACACAAAATGTCTGTTATTTATCCAAATTTATTTTATCACCTTCAAAGTATGCTCCTTTAGAAACGATACACTTGCGCCAACGAATAATCCATTCATCAAAACATTTTTTAAACGCTGCTTCCGGAATTGAGTTCAGTTCTCGCCGCGAATTCTCCTTTTTTCGGTTTCGGTTCAGTTGGAAGGCGCCACTCCGAAGCTTGTTGACTAGTTTGCATGTCAAACTCGTAAACCCACGTCTCGTCACCAGTAACAATGCGTTTCATGAATGTTGGGTCCGAACTGACTCGTTCTAGCATGTCCTCAGCGACTTTCATGCGATTGAGTTTTTGGAGAAAATTCAGATCTTTTGGGACTAGCCGAGCAGCAACATGTTTCATACCCAAATGATTAGTTAAAATGGTACGGATCGACTCGTGAGATACAGAAAGTTCGGCGGCTATCTCTCTCAGAGTTGAATTGGGATTTTCAGTCACTATTTCCTTCACTTTTGCGATGTTAACTTCAGTTGCAGACGTTGACGGCCTACCAGAGCGAGGCAAATCTTCCATCACATCTCGACCGCTTTTGAACGCTTTGAACCACTCATAAGCACGACTTTTTGATAAAGTCGATTCACCGTAAGCCTTCTGTAACATTTTCAGTGACTCCGAACACGAAATTCCATTGGCGATGCAAAATTTAAGACAAACTCTTTGTTCGATATTTTTGTCCATTATGAAATTAGCAATACACACTGTATATGATATTACTAAAACCAGCACTGTATTTAATATAATTAACAGATGCAACTCAAACTCCGCGCCAAAATGGAAAACAGTTGTGCCAATCTAACAACTACAAAAAAAAACAAAAATTTGAATTTGGAACCATAAACAAATCATCCATTCCCGATACTTTTTTGACCGAATGTATATATTATGTGTGTTCACCGATTTCTCCGACAATGGTGGACCGATTTTAAAGATTCTTTTTATATTCGAAAGCCTATACTCCTGAGGTGGTCCCATTGTCACCAAGTCAGAATCTGATGATGGTATCCCATGAAAATCGAGGGATACCCTCAAATTTTATAGGCACATACAATGTTTTTCAAAAAAATTCTAACGCAATTCAGATTTGTGCCTGATAATCCTCATACATCATGTTGCTGAGCTGATAATGGAAGGTATAAGTCAGGATCTCATGATGGGATCCCATTTTAACCGATTTGGATGATTCGATGATGATGAATATTTTTTGTTCGGAAGGGTATTTTCCTGGACTAGCCCTATTTTAATTTGGTGAAGATCTGATGAAAATCTTTGGAGGTACGCAACGGAGACAACGACTCTTCAATCAATGATAGCAAATGGATCGGGATTTCTGAAATCGCTTGTCTGTTAATTGTGGTTTCACTTTTTAGAGGTACGCAGGTACCTACCACTAAAAAGTGAAAAACCAAAAAAATATCAAAAACACCGACTTCCCAAATTAAAGAAATTTTTTACTTTGTAGTGTTTTGTTTTTGGAAGTCGATTGTATTTTTTTGTAAAAACGTTTTTTTCTATCTAATGTTACTGCATATTAAATTAAAAATTACTATTTTGAGATAAATAATGGAATAAGACGGCTATCATCAATGCGATAACTTTTAATCCTCCTTTGAAAGTTGGGTTCTGCGACATACGACAACTTACTATAGAGCGATATTCCTTGTATATCATTTATTGAAAACAGTGCACTACCTGTAATTAATTCATAGGCAATCCATAAGAAAGTCACACCTTAATGCCTGGGAGCACTATCTGCAGGTATACTGAGTCAATCGTCAGTTCATGCTCAATAGGCATAGCTAACCTACTCCAAGGAGCAAACATTCCGGAATGCAAATCCCGTGTTACGAAAAGCTCAAGTCATTCGATTACACCTGGTAGACACGCATGCAAATTATTGTTAATAGAAATTGCGTAGTCCTGTCCCCGGTTCTTGTTAGTTTCTTATAAACTTTGTGCAATTCTATATTTGTTTAGACAAGTTTTTGACTACAACTGCGGTTGATGGTTGCTATGTTTTTAATTTCTTAGATTGCTGTTTTGTCATCTCCAAGTTCAGTTGGTTTGTGTTCATCTATTGTTGTATTTCTTTATAAAAATAATAAAATATAAAAAATAACAATATAATGAATAAAAAAAATTGAAAATGAAAAAAAAAAAAAAGAAATTAAATAAAGATAAAAAAAAAACGAAAAGAAATTAACAAAGAAAGAAAAAAATGAATAGAATAAGTCGTTGGAGTGCCATAAATTAAATAAATAAAATATTCTTCAAAAACTTAAGCATCATCAGCATTGATAAACTTGCTTTTTCAAATGTTGTTTGTAGGAAAGACTAACGAAATTGTCGTCATGGTAAAATAATATTCAATAAGGCTGCGATTTTGAAACCCCATTTTTAAAGACAACTGCTTTAAGGCATGTCGGCCAAATTAACCAGTAATTTAATTACGAAAACTTATTTACACATTATCATTATATTTCATGGCACCAAAATTTTCAGTAGCTTAATATTACACTTTCTTATTCACCTGTTATGCACCCAGGCTTAATATAACACTGCTTGCTTCCCAGCAGGTTGGGGGCCCATAACTTGGGGCCCCACGACGATGCCCAGCAGGGGATCATTATCGCCACAATACACAAAATGAGTTATACCTTTATGTAAAGCCACGTTTACACGTCACGAATGATAAAGGATGTAAGGTCTTGTTCCAAGCAAGAAAAGAAATCAATGCATATAATTTTGCAGGAATCATTTACAAATACAGAGTTCTTGTCTTGTATAATAAGGTGAAATGTTAATCTTTTTTGGTCTAGAAAACGTGGAAACTAAAAGACGGTTCGTGTAAACGAGGTTTTATGTGAGTTAATTTTCTATGCAATCACGTAACGAATTTTCGAGATGCAAAAATTTATGTTTGAACTTGTTGGTCTAAAATAAAATAACGACAATCTCTACAAGCATATATCTTTAGGACTAAAATACATTAGTTCCGTAGTTCAGAATATACCTAGAGGTAAATTAAGACACAGTTTAACAACAACAGAACAGGGGTTTCACTATTTAAAACTTGAAAGTTTATTGCTAACTTTCCAAACACAATGAATAAGCAATTAGTTTGAAGCTTTTGCCAAAGCTTGTTACTGGCCATTAAGTATTTACCGATCTTTTGTTTCGTGTAACCTCTGTAATGGAATGATTTGACTTGAGTTTTACCTGAATTTTGCATTTTCGGAGTGAGAAACTTGATATACAACCCATCCTAATGTCTACCCTTTTTTTTGTATTAACATAGTAAATAAATTATGACTCAAGTTTTTGTTCGAGATTTTATTTTTATTTGTGTATGTATCTCTAAGGTATGATGTCAGACATTTGACATTTCCTAACACTATTCTTCAGATTCTACATGTTCGAAGTTCAAGGTTTTATTAAAATTTTAACGACCGGATATTAGATAATCTTACGTCCCATGGAAAACTTGCGCCTACACTTGAAGTGGGCGAATTAAATAATTTGCTTTCAAGTCGAGTTTCATTTAATAAGTACTATTAGATAAATGAAGTACACGTTAATGATAATTATTTAATGATAGGATGTGAAACTGAGGATGTTATTAAGCAAAAATATGACGCTGAGAAAGATCTCATGAATTTATATAGCCACCGATTGAATCAAAATGGTGATTTTATGCATGTTGGGGTTAAATGTCAAAAAAGTGTTTTATTGTAGAAATCTAAAACACATAAAATTTAAATAATCGTATCAAACGTATATTTCTTTGATAAATGGAACGAAACAATTCAATTTTATTTATGTTAGACGTTGGAATGACTGCGACGAATCGAATTTACGTCAAAATCGATGTGAATTATCGAGAACGGTGTTTTACTGCTTTACAAAGTGCCAGAGACAAAGAAAAGAAATACATTCTTTATTCAAAAGTGACACTAGCACACGTTGACAACGTAACAACCATAGCATTTTTATACCATAAACTTGAGAATAACGGTGCCCGATAGAACCTTGAAAAGCAGAACTATTCAAACCGATTCCGATGCAACTAAGTAAGCAGGTAATAAATAAGCAATTCTAGATATAAAGGTCTGGTTCGACCTGCTGGCGTGGGCGTGTGGACTGGTTTTACACTTCTTTTATTTTTAATTCTCGTTTCGCTAATATCGCGGTGTGAGAGGAGCATCTCTCGAGTTCAATACACTGATTGTGGTATACGTTTAGTGTAGAACTGGCTTTATTGTGAGTACAGGATTTATTGTGTTCCTAAAACAAAATGCGAACTGCTTCTGCTTTATTTTTAATTCATTTTATGCTTGTTGCTTTTCTTCATTTCTTTTATCGGTTTAAAGATATTTTTTTTTACTAAAACCCGCTTGGTATTTTATGTTTCAAGTTTATGTTGTTGTAAATAATTACTCAGTTTAGAAAATCAGTGTTAAGAATCTTATAACAGGAAAATTAATATCACCTAGTCCACTGTGTAAGGAGCTGGTGACAATTGAATCACCCCAGGCTTTGACTCAATTCTCAGGTGTTAGTCTTTATGTGCGAAGGTTAAAACAATGTTTATTATCATATTTCACGCTACAATGAACTGACAGACAACGCAATTATTTAAATTGCTGTATTACCAATGTGTTTATTTTGTAATTCAACATTCCTTAAGTAATAATGTACCTACTTACCTACAATATTTAAATAGTTAATAAACATTCACATGCTGAGACTTACATATACACTTTAAAAAGTATAAAGTAAAAATTATTATGGGCAGTAATGGTGGCTTTATATTGTGCAATAAATGTTCTACCTATTTTATTTGAAGAGCGTACCTGTGGGTCTGTATTATAATGTCAACAATATCGCTGCGAGCTCTTAATACAAAATAAATGCGGAAAATTCAACTGTTACATGCATACTCCATTACCTAAATAATTGAAGGCATGGACACTTCTTTTAGGTCTTTGTCTCACAAATTATTTGATAAGAAAACACGCGTATGGTACGGTAAGGAATTTGTATTTTATAATATTGCCCGCATGTGAAATCGAAACCATACATTTTCTTAAATCTGAGCCTGTAACATAAAATGGCGCCAAAATTTGACATTTAACATGCGCTTTCGCGGCCAACTGTTTTATTTCTGAATAAAATTGAAATTGAATTCCGTGACAATGGCCATAATCAGATTCACCCGAATATTTTTCCGATACTATAAATATAAAATATCATAAATGTCAATTAATTTATACAAAATTTATATGATAGTGGTTTCGGTCGGTTGTTCGCAGCGGGGGCTGGTGAATGCCACAACTAATGGCGCCAACATAGTTTATTATATTGAGATTTGTTATTCAACAGTTTGTTAACGTTATTATTTTATGTAGGTGTTAATTGAATTGGGAATATTCATTAGTCGGTCATAAAACTTTCTGTGATCATTACTGTAACGACATGAGCTTTATTATCGGCTAAAGATTAATTCCCGTTAAATGTTTTACATATTATTCAAGTAGTGGTTTACTTTTGGACGTGGAACAAATTGCATCCAACTCGTGATTTAATATTAATTCCAAATATATTTTGTGTCAATAACGCCTGAAATGCGCAATAATAAACTAAAGCAGGGTTGCCTTTCCTTTACATTTGCAACACTGACAAGAACTTAATTTCATGTCAATTTCTGCTTTCGAAATAAGAATCAACAGTAGTTATCGTTAGAATTTTTTTATTAAACGTATGGTTTTTCTATCAACGTCACAACCCTGCTAATACTGGCAGTCATGTAAACCTACCAGCGCCATATTAGGGGCAGTTGGATCAGTTTAATTTGCATTTTACATACAACATGTTCGCAGTGATGTAACATGACAGGATAGTGATCAGTTACACAACGAGAATGTCGCTCCTACTCTTTTTTGTGTTATCTGTGAACTGAATCATTTTATTTTTGCCAAAAACCTGAACAAAGTGAAATTGGTGTTCTAATTTGAATTACAACGTAGACAGAGAATAGATATAGACAAGTCCTCAGCGTATAACGGTAAGGGATAGCGATAGTTCGACATAAGTACATCATTACAACTTCGTGCATTTAATATTGCCATACTTAGACTTTTACCCCCATTGTGTGGGTAATCTCGTTCTTATTATTTTGGTTGTACGTCTACTACGAGTAATGTAATTCATATCAATTAATAACACGTTTTCTTTTTTACTTTTTAAGGGGTAACGTATGTATTTATTACTATTTGATTGTGTTCGCGCGCGAACTGAATGCCTTAACTGCTAATGTAATCAAGAAGATGAGTTAGTATATTTAAATTTTTTGATGTTTAGTTACTTAATAACAAATTAAGTAATATATTTACTTTACCTGGATGAAAAGTGTGGGTATCGCACGTGGATTTAAGTAGGTACGATTTAAGTTCTGTCGAAAGCGACTGTCTTCGAAATGTCGTGAGCAAATACGGGAGTGACGACTTGGATGCCAGTTAACTCGGCCCGTACAGTCAATCCATTTATTTTAAAAAAATGGATCATTCGGAAACCTAAAAAGAAAAATACGTTTAGGGGTAAAAATAATCAAGTGCTGGTATCCCCGTCAAGTTATTATCCGACAATTTACAAATGACATGAAGTGACATAGATAACAACCTAACATAAATTGCCTCACACTTTGGCCGGCTAATATGAAAAACAAGTTAGGATTTATCGTCTTTTTAGACGTTAATTATCAATAAACTTTGCTTGTTATTGACAGAAAATAGTCTTGAGTACAATAATCTTTGATTTACTTGCTGTAATAGATAAAAAATGCTACTTACCGATGAAAGGTTATGTTTGGTTGATTTCGTTCACTACGGCTTTTACAGCCGTAAATACTGCAATTCACCATCACTACACACTTAATAATACCTTCTGGAATATCACTAAAGCAGTAAATAACACAAAATAAGCTTCTATCAACGAAAATACGCTGACAGCACAATTTGTTTGCCACCAATGACTACTGATGGCAGACAACAAAAACCGATACGCAAATAAAGATAGAAAAACTATGCTGCGTCTTGCTCACACATAGACATTTTGCATATGCGTCGTCTTACTTTAACAATTATTATTATTCTAAGAGCATGTCTATATCTATTCTCTGTCTACGAATTACAACAACGAAATAATCACAGCATCATTTTAATACATAACTACTTTTACAACTTTGCTCACAGCTACTCTATGGTTTCTTTGACACATGACACTTAAAAACATTAAAAAAAAAACTTAAGCAAACCATAAACTCTACAAAGGTCAGGTTTTAATATCACAGACACCGCTTAATAGTTTCTTAAGAAATTAACAAAGCTTATCTTAATGATAGCGTTTATGAGTGGTTTATCTTCGAGGAAATGCTTGCATGTTTGCTCTTGTTCCTTTAGTCAAGCCGCGAGAGGAACTGGCTGATTGTTTTATAAGATGCTGGGAATTTTGTTATGAGTTAATTAAGGGGTGAACTTATAAGGAAGAAAACTATTTGTGGAATAGTAGGAGTAACATTATCTGTGGTGTGAAATAAATAAATAAGTAGGTAGGTATTCCATTACTAGCTTTTTATATATATTATTATATTAAGCTACAGTAAAAGGAACAAAATAAATCAAGCGAGACGAAAACTCAATTTATTACGAGAGCATTGACTGATAAGATTAAGAGAGAACCGATAACTGACCGAGTAGATCTCAATCGTAATGATAAGCGGAAATTGAGAGCGGTGACCCACTTGGCGCTGATAACAGCTGCATTTTATGTTGCTGATACACGCAACGGAGTCTCATGCTGAGTTTATTAAGCGTTACTACGCGTTTCCATTCAAGAATATTTGTGGATGATGAGGAACTTTACGTTTCATAGTTTTACATTTTCATATCATAATAAAATTTTGGATCAATAATATCTCTGAATTAGGTACTTCAGACATGAAATGCTAGATTCACCATTTTAGCATGTTCGGCTTTAACAAAAGATTATAATACAAAATCACACAAATTGAAATTGAAAGTTACTCATTTTCTCTAATCCGATATCAATCTCCGTCTGAACTCCATTTCTGATGTGGATATGAGTTGCTTTATTTTACAAGAATGTCTCATTTAGACGCTGAGGTAACACTTATCCGTAAAAATAAAGCATATATTCCTTAATCCTACATTATGGACATTTAACATCATATTTTACACAACAAACCGGTAATTTTGCTACTTTATTATACGTTTTATTTTCTCTTTCTCACATTTTGAAGTGACAAAACCTGAGAATCTTACGTCCAACGGTACCAGTTTAATTTAATCTTTATAATCTTGAATTTTGGTGTCCATATTGAGACATTAAGGAAAAGTAGAATTACATAGCGCTCCAAATACGTTTTGGGCCACGAAGAAAGCGTCGCGGTGATCGCTCAGAGATAGCCAAATGGCGGTTTCGATGGCACAATATTCTTGAGAATACTTTTCTGTGACAACAAATGGGTGTAGTGACACAATTTCTGAATCACACTTGTATGCGACCGTTGGGCGTTTCAAACGACACGTCATGTAATCTGTACTAATAATAATGCTGAAGAGTTTGTTGATTTGTTTACTTGAACGCGCTAATCTCAGGAACTTCTGGTCCGATTTGAAAAATTATTTTAGTGTTAGATAGCCTATTTATCGTGGAAGGCTATAGGCTATATACCATGCTATGATCAATGGGAGCGGAGCAATGAAAATTGTGACGCAGACGAAGTTGCGCGGGTCAACTGGTTTAATGATATAACTCGACTGTCGAAAAATAGAATCAGGGAATGCTAGATAAAAATCCCAACTTAGTAATTTAGCACAGTTCAACTGAGTAGCAAAACTATCTCTGTTCTGTTTATTACTTCCACCGTTAGCATCATCATCTTTTTAACTATGGAAATTGTAACTAGATACTAGCTGAGACTACCTCCAACCCGATGTCTAAGGATCCTCTATCCCGCTCATTTTAAAGCCACACAATAATTACACAAAGTGTCAAAATGAACATAAACAGGTACTACTCAATTTAAAGTGAGGACATAATGTTAAACCACGGGCGGTGACCGGTACTGCGGTACTGACCACAGGAGACCACTTCAACTAGTGACATTGTAGTTAGCTGTCAAATTATTGTCATTACATAGTTTCGTGGCGTAAAATATCGTGGGAGAGGTGACAGGTGCCTTTAGTGCGGTGCTGTGGAGTACTGGAGATTATCACTTTGAACTTGTGAAGTGTAGTATTAAGGTGAAGATTGTAAAGATTATGGTTCAATGGTAATGGAGAGGTTAAACGAAGTGGTATTGGGAGTATTCTCAAGCCTAATATAGCTGAGGATCCAGCCATATAATAGCCACAACGATAATATCCAGTTCTCCAGAGATTATCGTTTTGAACGATCGTGTGAAGGATCGGATATTTAAAGCTATGAGTATATAAGTGAAAGCAGAGATTATAAAGATGGAAATTCAATGGTAATACCTGTCAACATTTGGGATAATAAAGTTTAATAAAGGACTTCATCGCGGAGGTCGAGCATCTCAAGATCAGTGCTCCGCATGAGTCCGCTCAAGAGATCTGGAGTAGGATCCATTCAGCAATCACCGGTGCGGGTAAGCGCGTCCTTGGCACTTCTCGTGGTGGCCGCACCATAGGAAAGGAGACGTGGTGGTGGGATGACGGGGTGCAGGAGGCGACTCGGAAGAAGAAGGTTTTATTTAAACAGTGGCAAGGGTCCAACTCTCCGGATGACAGGGAGGCATATGGAGCGGCTAAGCGCGCTTGTAAAAAAGCTGTAGCCAGAGCCCGCAGCAAAAGTCTGGCGCCCTTATACGACAAACTGGAAACTGCGGAGGGGCAAAAGCTTATTTTTAAGCTGGCGCGTGGCCGGGAGAAAGCTACACGGGACATTAGCAAATGTCTTTGTGTAAGGGACGCCCAGGGTAAGCTGCTCTACGATGCCCCCTCTGTTAAGGAGAGATGGTGTACATACTTCGCGGAGCTGTCTAACAAACAGCATCCCCATAACCTTCCTCCGGAACCGCCTCCTAACCTTGGGCTTATTTCCCCTATTTCCCCCGACGAAACCCGCATTGCTCTTCGCCACATGAAGAACCGGAAAGCGGTCGGGCCTGACAATGTGCCAATTGAAGTGTGGAAGGCGATGGGCCCACATGGTGTGGACCTTCTGACGGATCTTTTTAACCGCATCCTGATCACCAAGGAAATGCCGAACCAGTGGCGATTTAGCCTGATTATCCCTGTTTACAAAGGCAAAGGTAGCGTACAGGATTGTGGTAGCTACCGCGGTATCAAGATCATGTGCCACACCATGAAGCTCTTCGAGCGCATCATTGACACACGGCTCCGTAGCGAGTGTGCTGTCTCTGAGTGTCAATATGGCTTCCGGGCGGGTAACAGCACCATGGACGCAGTGTTCGCCTTACGGAATCTGGCTGAGGCTTACAGAGAGAGAAGGAGAGCTTTGCATATGGCCTTTTTAGACCTGCAGAAGGCCTTCGACTGTATACCTCGGCAGTCCATCTGGTGGGCACTGCGCTTCAAGGGCGTTCCCGAGGCCTATATTGACATTATCAGAGATATGTACCGCGATTCCGTGTCCTCTGTCCAGACCGCTGTTGGCGAATCGAATGGCTTCCCAATATCTGTTGGCGTTCACCAAGGCTCGGCTCTTAGCCCGTTCTTGTTTAACGTAGTGCTCGATGTAGTTACGGCAAACATCCAAGATCAGCCTCCATGGCTAATGATGTATGCCGATGACATCGCCCTCGTTAATCAGAACAAAGCCCATCTTGAGCGCAAAGTCAACATTTGGAAGGACACGCTTGAAAACGGTGGTCTGAGACTAAATGTGGCGAAGACTGAGTACATGTCCTGTGGCAGCACGGATACAAACACCATCCGAATAGGTTCGGACCTGATCAGAAAGTCCGATACGTTCAGGTACCTTGGATCCGTGCTGCACGAGTCTGGCAACGTGGACGACGATGTCCAAGCACGTATTGGCGCGGCTTGGGCGAAGTGGCGCGAGGTGACGGGCGTTGTATGCGACCGCAAAATGCCTCCGAAGCTCAAGGGGCAGATATATAAATGCATCATTCGGCCTGTCCTACTGTACGGGGGCGAGTGTTGGCCAGCACTAAGCAGACACACCCAGGAGCTTCGCGTCACGGAGATGAAGATGCTGAGGTGGATGAGTGGCGTAACGCGATCCGATCGCATGCGCAACTCTTACATCCGAGGTAGTCTTGGTGTCCGTGACGTGGGGGAAAAACTGCAAGAGTGTCGTCTGCGATGGTATGGCCACATCATGCGCCGCCCTATGGAGTACGTTGGTCGGAGATGCATGAATATGGCTGTTCTTGGGGCTAGGCCCCGTGGTCGCCCTCGCAAGCGCTGGCTGGACGTCGTCAAGTCTGACATGAGAGCCAATGGCCTGACTGAGAAGGATGTTGAAGACCGGGCAAAGTGGAGGAAGCTAAGTAGGAAGGCGGACCCTGGCAATAGCCGGGATTAACGCCAGGTGGAAGAAGAAGAAGATTTGGGATAATAAAGTCAAAAGTGTGTAGGTGTCATATTTTAATAGAAATTAGTAGATACTGGTAAAAGAGATAAGCACAATTTTGCATATATACTAAAATAATAAACCAATAAATTGACAATTGGATACAGCTAAAATGGATTGATATACCGTTACTTTTTGTTTAAATACATGGAACTGACGTAATCGGTTTTCATTGGTTTTAGTGTAAAAGCCAGCCGTTTTGTTTATGTCATAAAACCAATTTCAATTTATTTTTATGTCTGATCAATTTATTATTCTGTTTGTTACCTACCACAGATTCATATAATCTATTTTTGGATAGCACAAGCTAGTAATTAGTGTCCTCTAACATTTTATCTATGGTCTAACTTTAATTGGTTTAGTTTAAAATGATGATTACTTCCTTTTCTTAATTCGTAAATTCAAGCAATAAGGTATTAAGTTGAAGTCATTTCTGGTTTATTAGTCACAGACAGATTTTAACTACCGAAATCAAAAGCTGTAGCAGCTTTGACAAACTTTCCAACTTATTCATTGGCTTATACATAAAACACAACACATAAAGTGTTCGTTTTCAATAGTAGAAACGGTCCATAACTCTTGCTGAAAGACAAGCCACTAGAATTGCAATGTCAGCGGTTGAATGCCGGTGTCCCGATACCGGACGAAGATTTATTCGTATATTGATGTTTGAGTAATTGCGAGGCGGCCATGTCTTAGGAAATTAACGTGTTCATCTTTTAAGGATGGTTGGTTAGCTGCCATTGTTGTTAGCGATGTGGGGTAGGACGAGGAAGTGAGAGCTGATTGATTCGAGTGAACGTTTGATTGTGATTGTGAGTGATGGTTGGTGTTCACGCGAAGAGAGTCTTGTGGAATGAATGAGAGAGAAAATTTTTGAATTTATGAAGTAAGTACATTAATAGGTCCATATTGAAATTATAAATGCGAACGTTAAGACAGTTTAGAAAAGGCTAGGTATATGATGATGATAAAATGCGAACGTAAATCCGTCTTTTTTTTTGTTACCATTACATGCCATTACAGTTGATCGCATGAGGCTGAAAGGACTTCAGATAGACCATGAACATGATCTCTAATGCTATTAGATATTTTTATCCGGTAGCAGCTGTCTTTCCTATGGAGACTTTTCGACCTACATTTGCAAGTAACCACGGACAGAAACTAATTTCAATACAAAAGAAGAATCTAGTATAACAACATTTAGTTATTCGTTCCCTTTCGCAATCTAACAAGTTTGAATGTATAAACCACATCCATACAACATAGTTTACGATCAACACACGGAACTGACAATAACGCATTGTGCCGGTAACATTGACAAGCGGCAGCGATCATTTCAAAGCGACTGACAATGTAAACCCGCAAGGTAACGATAAACTGCAAATTGAATAGACAGTGTTATGATCGAGTTTACTACTCAAGTTTGATGTTTGCGGAGTTGCTTCGGAGATTCGGATAGTTTCAACTTCGAGTTTGTGTTGTTGGTTAGACAATGGGCACGCCATAGTCAAAACTGTTTTGTCTATCGTAAACATAATATTTGCATTTGCCATAGACAAACCGTGTGTTTCAATAGATTTATACCTTTATAACAACACTGATCTTTTTTAAAGAGTACGCTTGGGGAAGGCTTGTGTCCAGTAGTATACGTGGACAAAGGAGTGGAACTCTGCCTGCGTCTGTGTTTCCAAAAGCTTACAACCCCTTATCTCTTCAAAGTTAGAGTGAACAGGCTCCTTCTGGGTAGGCTCGCTCCATCGTAGACTTTGTCTCTGTCATCTCTGACATAGACTAGAGTCAAGAGCAAACCCATTACAAATAAAAAAAAGAAAAATGTAGAAGAAATAGTTATTATGTAACTTCTATGCAAGCGTGATCTATCGTCAACCACTTGTTGCTTTCCATCAGGGGAGATTGTGGTCAAACGCGAACCTATTAATTACAATCAAACGTAATTAAAATTTCTGTTTGTTTACACGCTTCATATTCTACAGCCAGCATCCCAAATAACTGTATATTTATTTCAACCATATTTATGTTAGTAGTTACCATAACATTTGTTCAGGAAACCGTGAATATTCATTTATGTTGATCCTTTGTTTGTTTAATTCGTTCCGTCTTCTCTGGGCTATTGCCTAGGTCACAACTTCGAGAAATAGAGGTAAATATTGTCTTTTGTTCGTGTGACTTAGCTTGCACTAAAGTTAGCAAGTGCATAATATTTTAAAGATTTCATTTTACGAGGCGACACTGTTGGTTTTGTATGCTTGGCTAGACTTAAACTTGATTAGGTTTAAGTCTAGCTATTTAGATGTTTGTGCTTATAGTTGTGTCAAAACCATTTAGTCTCGTGCTAAAACTGTTGAAAGTGTATTTTTGACTACTTTGACTTTTGAGCTGTTTGTTAAAACAACATAATTGCTTTCATAAAGCGGTGGACCTCTAAAAGACAGTATTAACTTAGCGGCAGCACCCCACTTTCAGTCACAATCAAGAAGAAGAAATGAAGTTCTTAATTCTTAATGCCATGAATGGCTTGACTGTCAAAATGGATTGCAATTCCCCCGTACAACCTAAGGTAAAGTTTACTGACTTACTGAAAAAACAAACGAGCATCTGCCATTTATATTTCCACGCATCTGACGTGAGATGCAAACACAATCACACAGTGCAGTCATAGCCCCCATAATGGTGCAAAAACGAGCGGCTGACATAAGAGTGGTTCGGAGAACCGAACAGATCGGGTTCGGCGACAGGCAAGAAAACTGAGACGTGCTCAGCAATTCTGTTTAGAATACTGTTTCCATTGCTGTACGAGACGTAGATACCAATAAAGAAAGGGGCATGTGATGGGGAAAAATGAGGAACATGTCGTGAGGAAAGTTTTGAGTATGACCATGGATATAAGGGTAGTGCAAGACCAACAAAACGATGGATGGATGGTGTGAACGATGAGGTTGAAATGGGCATCACCATTGAGATGATGGCAAATAAAGATGTGGAAGACGCGCTGAGTCGACCCAAAATAAATGTAGATAAGGACAGACACTTAACTACTTGATGACTTACTTTCCCGTATAATTGTAGAAAATCTGTATGTTTTTCAGATTGAGTTTGTTGGTTCTGTGTTTCAGATATGTATGCAGCGGCTTAATAAATAAAGCAATATTATTACGAGCACGACATTTCACTGCCTCGAGACAAATGTCATTCAATTTCGAGTAGACAACCCGCAGGCAGTAACAGCATTTAAAATATAGTTGGAAAACTTAATTGATATGCAAAGAAACCTCCTTTTTCAGTGACAAGATATAATTAGATTAAACGTTCAACTTCCGTTAGTTCTTAAAGAAATTAATAAAGTAGTACTTGAAGATAAGTCAGGAATGCTGATGAAATGCAACGAAGAGAGAGAAGTTAATAACGTTGATGATTGTTGTAATCTTAGAAGTTGATGAAGCAATTTGATTTAATCAGCACGGACTTTCTAAGTTAGTGGTATCATATTACGGCAAACCACTTCGTTTGCATGGAATACGCAAATTGGAGTAAGTACCACTTTTGAGAACGGATGTGAGAGGCTTTTCATTCAGAATGAATTTGTTAATCCTTTTATTTGCTTCAGAACAGGTACGAGTAAATAAGGTTGGTAGCAAAAGTACCTAACTAATCCTTAAAACGTAGATTAGAGTTCAGACTTCGTTTATTAAAATCTCGAATAAAAACTAGCTACCAGCATCATTAATCAAACATCTTCTTTATTTTTTTTTATAGCAACGTTAAACAAACTCAAAATCATAAAAGTATAAAAGCAGTGAACAAGTTACATCAGGATGTTCATTCTCGCTCCAAACCAGTTTGTGTTCATTCATAAATAACGATTCTAGTTTTTATCTAAATTGGCAAAGATCCCGGCGCATACAGCCTTGAGACGAACAATCGGTATTGAGAATGATTGTTGTGTGTATCCGAATGAGTGACAGGTTATAATTTATGCAATATTATCTCTGGCTGTCATAACAAATGACCAAAGATATTGAATTTAATTTTGTGCTTTGTTAAAAGGGGCAATCGGAATGCGACAACAATGTGTCAACAATTTTTATATAAATTGATGATCTACAGAATTAAGAAAGTTTTAATTATGACAACATCTGTCAAACCGCGTTGTCTATGCCTTAATTGAGAAATAACTGTTTTCAATGAAACGATTTTTAATAAGTCAAGATTGATTCGTCTGGCTGCACATTCTAACCACAGGAACTAGTTTTCGATGGGAAAAAATACCAGTACCTACCAAATTAAATGTAATCATATAATGAGATGGGCGAAGATAAGCTAACACTAAACTGATAATCAAATACCGACCGCTAACATGGATTACTTTTTCAAAGCCAATTACCAGATAGAGTTGCTTACAGCCTGTCATAAAACCAGCTCCATTATATTGTACGGGACCATAAAACGAATCGAATGCTCTTACTATTCGATATTGGTGCTCGGATTAAATCGATAATTCGATATTAAACGCATTCGAGCGAGTGCCGAGTGTGCGCTGATCAACACCGTTTTAATTTAGTTTGACAATGAGATTATTAAATGCTATTGAATATAATGAACCTCATTTGAGTTGATTGTTTTCGGTGCAAAGGCCGAATGATTAACATTTCAATGAGTCCATGAAATAAATGTACATTTCAATGAACTGTAGTATCGGGTAAATGAACTACGATTTTTTTCAAAAAGGTTCGCTGAAATAAGAATTTACTCAAGCAAGCATCTTTAAAGAAAAATATTTTATCAAATTGAAGATCCGACGCAACATACGAACATTAAGACGAGGAAGGGGCGAGATAAAACTGCAACAAATCGAATGTCAGGAGCACGCCATATTTGGCGTTTCCCGCCAAGGCATGGCACCGTTATCCACTGGCAGGCTTAAACTACAATATTATGAAACATCCTAACACGCGAATTACGGCTTTAGCTGTAAGAAGATAAGATTAAAAATAAGATAAATGTCGCGAGATGAAACGCGAAAGGCGACAAATTGGGTATGTTGGTGTGACGGCTATGGAACCGGATAATGGACGCGATTTGGCTCCACTAAAGCATTTTTACATATTAATTGTTGCCAATATTTCGCAAATATATCGACATATTTGGATGTTTCTTTTAAATCAGGAAGCTTTAAGAAATATGTGAGCAATTTACCGTGAGACAGAAAGTTGTGCCGGAGCAAGTTCTCTTAATAATAAAAACAAACAAGTCTTGGGTTACTTGCATTGCATTATCCCACTTTTATAATGAGTGTTGCCATTAAAAGCTGCATTAAAAAGGTAATGTACACTCCAAAAGTAAAATATTACGTATAGTGAGGTCACTGCAATTTGTGACGTCAGAGCCTCAGAGGTGTATTGTGTATTACCTTAATTATTTCTTCTTTTTATCTTTTACATCACGATTTTACTTTTCTTATTATCGGTTTTATCACAATTGAAACACCATTTCATTTCATAAGGCTTTGTTTCACCTATCAAGAATCTGAATCTGATCTAACTCCGAAAACTGGAGAATCCATAATGTTTCAATTTTATAATTAACGGGACAAGGGACAACATCAATAAACTGGACCACTTATTTAAAAAAAAAACCAACGACACAATCGCATTATCAAAATTTCCTAAAATCCTTGATCTCTTGTGCTCTTGAACCTCCACTTACAATAGACTTTTTATCTCCAGTTCAAACACCTGTATCGTGTTCTATATAAATCCGACGAAGGGGGGTGGGTAAGGTCAAGATATCACGGACAATGACGACACAGTCCAGTCTGGTCAGCCTGTTATGTGGTCCATAATCTGCCATAATTAAAGGTGACGTGATCACTGTTCTCGGTAAATGACGATAATGTTTTATTAATGACTACTGGGTATTTAGGATCATTTTTATAGTTACATTTTAAAATAACATAAAATACTACGAGGTACATCTAAGTATAGCATAGCGAAATCAGACAATAATGTTCCTACGGCCGTAATCCACTACTTGATATTTATATCATAAGGTATTATTACGACCCTGTACCTACTGTCCTTTTTTTCTTTAAGGATGGGACATCATCAAATGACTCCTCCTGCTTTGGGTAAAGCAGAAGGGAGTGACTTTTTCTGACTAAAACCCATCCGTGTTCCTCCTAGTGCCCTTTGCGTTCCAGGGTACGGTGCCTCTTTCGAACAAAGTCCGCAGCCCTAGCAGGCACTGGCCCTAGCGGGCCCCGTCTTTTGTGCTGACAGCTCTTTGAGGCGCGCGTGGAACACAGCGCGCCGTCAATCCGGGCCTGGTTCTGATCAGACGGCGAGCCACCCAAAGCTCGCCGTCCGCAGGCCCGCGCCTATGGCGTCGTCGGTGGCCGAGAATCGCCCTGCGACTCGCGACGCCCGGGGCGTCTTCTTCTGTTACGGCGGCTGGGGCGTGAGGTTTCCCTCTCTCTCACACGTTCGGCTTCCTCCTTTGCTAGCATTACTGTTTCGCAGAAGGAGGTGACCGCTTCCCATGTCTCCTCACTCCGGACCATGGCCTGAACCAGGGCCGGACGCGAGAGATCGCCGCCACCGATCGCCTCGACGAGGACACGGCGGTGCTCCGCCCAAGAAGGGCAGACCTCCACCGTATGCTCTACCGTGTCCTCCGGGCGTATCCTCCCGCCGAATCCGAAACAGGTACCTCCCAAAACAACCGTGTCCGGTGAGTACCTGCGTCAAGCGGAAGGTAAGGACGCCGTGGCGCCGCTCTAGCCACTCCTCAAAGAGGGGACTTATCGCCGCAATTATGAAATGCCCAAGCCTGTACTGTCCTGCGGCCAGGTCAAAGACTTTCCAGTTTTTGTTTTTTCCTGGTTTTCTGCGATTTTAACAAGTCCTCTGAGAAGGAGTCCTTCTCATTCTGGGTATGCCGCGTTGTCGTTGTTATCATAAATTGTCTTACCAAATTGAGGCCTTCAGAAGCATTTGTAACTAACTACAAAGCAAACTTGGAACTTACCTGAAAGGAAAAAAATAACAAATTAAGTACAATTTATCAAACGACACTCATTAGTTCTGATATAGTTATTAGCGTCAAGACAACTTTAAGTGGATGAGCAGTTTATCATCCACGGCAGGAAGGGTTTACTCAGAAACTTACGGTATCTGTAATTTGCAGGTTTGATGGACTTGTCAATTGCAATTTTAAGATTATACATAGGTACAGCATACAGCTAAAAAACTTAAATGTTAAGACTGTCATTGACACCCTGTAGAGACCGTTCTATTAGCATAGATTGAAGGATCGACAATGAGACTGTTGAGTTCTATCACAAATATTGACCTGCGTGATTCTCATATGGTTTGACCAAAGACTTTATATTCTCTATAGATTTGACCAATGCGCATTGTACTACGTATTGGACTTGAGATGTGAGAACTTTGACCTTAGGTAACTTCGCTTCGGTTTTTCTTTTCAGTTTAGTCAACTAGTGAGCTATATCTGTATCGCTGAAATAGACCTTTTCCTCACCAGACCTTTTAGAATACCATTATTACTGCTTTTTGTGGTGTAACGTGAGAACTTTTGCTAAATTTATTAGTTCTGTCTTCAAAGAGAGTACAAGAACCAGTTCGTATCGTCTAAAAATTTATTGAAATAACAAACTATATATACACTTACAACAGAAAATAGAACTCCTAACTACAATATGGCGTCAAAAAATTCTTCCGCATCGCTGTCGACTGGAAGTGAGCTCAAAAGACTGACTGCATTGCCACGTTGTTTGGCAATGCTTATCCTCTGTCCGAGGTAAAAGCCAGCCCTTGCTGTGTCAAAGGCTAAATTTACGACATAAGAGTCACATTTACCTGCACTTATTTAACGAAACTTTGCTGACAAAACCACAGTAAATAAGCAAGGTCGTGAAACAGCAGTTATTATAAATTGTGACGAATTAGATTCGCGACGATTCGTCAAGATTGTCATCTTGCGTTACGTCGTTTTATTGAAATTTATTATTCAATTGCTTAATTTAAGACTTACGACGTTTCAGTTCTGGTTTAGATAACCCTAGGGTTATCTAAACCAGAACTGAAACGTCGTAAGTAATATCGTATCGTATCGTATCGTGTCGTCGTAGGTAATATGGTTCCGTTAACTAGTTAACAGAACCATATTACCTACTAAGCCTCCACTGTCCGACCGTCTGTCTGTCTATCAGCGGGCTGTGTCTCAAGAACCGTAATAGGTAGACATTTAAAATCACAATGTGTATTTCTATAACAACAAATAGTGAACTAAACTAAATTAAAATAAGGGGGCTCCCATACAAGACACTTCTTTTTCGGTTTATAGTATGGAACCCTTCGTGTGAGAGTCCGACTCGCACTTGGCTTGGGATTTGGTCATCCACGCCCACATGAAAATTTACTCTGTAGGTATAAAGTAGTACTTTTACATTAAATGTTCGTGAAATATTGTTCGTGCTCAACTAACAAGCGTGCACTATTAAAACGTTATTACTAATTCGTAATGGCGGAAAGTTAGAACATTAATAAATAATTTATTATAGTAATAAACTGAACTCATAAACTATCAAGGTTCATATTTTAGTTACATGGGTGGAGCTTGGGCATACTTAGTGACTGAAAGGATTGGAATTTGGTTTGATAAGACAAGATGGCACACAATCATCATCATATCAGCCGGCAGACGTCCACTGCTGGACATAGGCCTCCCAAGCGTCGCCACAACGACCGGTCGACGCAAAACGAATAAATTTTCGCCCTGTAACACTACTAAGAGGGCCTAGCACGAATGTTTTTGATGTATAGTAACGTAACGTTAAATTTTACTTAAACTGTAATACTTGTATCGCACATAAAAAGAGGACAAGTATTTTTTGAAGTATCTATTCTATTTCAGGCCTATCGGAAACTGAAATACCAAGGGTCGAAGAAGAATTTTAACAGTCTTATTTAAATAAATAAATCTTCCATCAATTCTAAAAATGTCCTCTCACCGCTTTCTTCTATAGAATTAGCAGTTAATTCTAAATACGCAAATGAAACAGTGGAAATAAAATCACTAGCTCTTATCTCAATCCCATACTGGGTTTAAATCCCTTGGTAGACCAAAGCGTAGGTAATTAGACGGAAATATTTGCAGCCGGGACTCGAACCCGCTATCTGCGGACATCGCGGCGACGCGGACGCCACTACCCGACATTGTACTCAACAAAAGGTTGCAGGTTTCTTTTTTTAAACTCAAAAGCCCAGAATGTCCACAATAAGTTTGGGCGGCAAAAAAAAGTTCGGTATCGAAAGATTATCGGGAGCTTTTGTTTTATTTTCTATATTTGAATTTGAGTTTTTTTTTTATTTAAGGTCGAATGGGAATGCGACTGGCACCAAAAATACATTTGATATTCACAAAATGTTTTATATGGTAGCATAGGTAGCAGGGCCCCATAGGTAGTGGATAATAAATACAAGTAATAAAAGCCTGGTACACGCCTCGTGCATTTACGGAAACCATTTTGATGTCAAGCACTTTTTTCCCAATTACTAATTAGTTTTACAGAAAAGCCTAGAAGTGACGAGAACGCGTGACAGTGGAAAACCACCCCTTACATAAGCTTAAACACCTAGGATTCTCCAATAATCCGCTTTATCCAATCCTATTAAAACCTATGTCATATAGACGCACCAATGAACTACAAAAGACACTACTGTCACAATAACACACTAGTTTGAAAACACTTTTTTTTGTTAGAGAAAGTATCGCACAGAAGAAACTGTTTTTGTCTGCATTCTATACTTTTTTTGTCTTTGTTGTGTTGATAGTGGTGTTATTTTTTTTTACTACTAATAGGCACGCGTTTCATCACTATCTCACCTAATGATAAGCAATGATGTGGTCAAAGATGGAGCACGCTTGCCTAGAAGTAAACTATTCACTCTTGACTTAAAGACTCCCAGGTTGTAGCGAACGGGAAACACAAACTTAGGCAGGGAATTCCACTCCTTAATTCCAATGAATGTATTCCCAAAACGTTTTCGTTTTGTGCGCATCGCTGTTCGTCTTGTGGTCCGATGATGGAAATTAAATCAGAGTATCTATGTATATCTATTAGAAAGTTAACATAGTAAGTATATCTGTTTTGAAACATATATTGACGACGTTTTCCTGCTTCTTGAATAGCTTATCAGTGATATACAAGCTAGATCTGAACTACTAATTCAATTAATGTTACAAAGCAATTTTAATCAATCTCAATGAAGGAAGAAAAGCAAAAAAGTGTAAGCCGGATCTTCAATTCGCCTTTCTCGAGGATTTCAAAATGAATCACAAGATATATAGAGTGTCGACACCTTTTCACTCTAATAGAAGGGAAAGTCCATACATGCATTAAAATTGATACACGTG
Organism: Lacanobia oleracea; assembly: GCA_950371165.1. Classification (NCBI taxonomy): domain Eukaryota; kingdom Metazoa; phylum Arthropoda; class Insecta; order Lepidoptera; family Noctuidae; genus Lacanobia; species Lacanobia oleracea. Next base: position 20,942,089 of record OX493392.1, on the reverse strand, counting down.
CTAGCAAACCTATACTCCAAACACATTAGAATGCAGATTGCAGGCAGTTTCAATGGCACAAAAAGACAGTGCTCCGTTAAATAATAACAGACAAGGATGCTGGAAACAAGACAACCCGTTCAAATCTAAAAATCATTATTTTCATGCTTTGTGCAAATTAAAGCTTCTTTAATTAATTATTTTGACATCGGCAGACAGGCGAGCCGCGATAATACGACAATGATGAGACGAAAAACTTTATCGATCTTCTACGGGTATACCCGTCAGATTATTTAATTATAAAAATGGTAGTATCGGTGTTGAAATTTCCTTCTCCCTTTCCTTGAAAGCTTTTCATATTTTATTAGCTATCATCTCAGCCAAACTATTTAAAACTCATTTAAATCACCACTCTTTTAAATCATGTTTATGTTTCCTGGTCCAGTGCTCACTTCGTTCCTAAATTATTTTATGTTACACAAAATCTTCTCTCCAATCCACCTCTTTCCGTTACACCGGCCATATCCATCGAAGGACACACATGTGGCAATAAATATCTCATGCCTAACCTCTGTTCGGAATGTGGAGACAATATAATAGATGCCATTTGGGCCCACACCGCCAGGAATGCGCTACCTACGCCACTTCTGATCTAATACTTGAACACAAAACATCAAGTTTCATAATCCTCTGTGCTATTTCTGTGATAACGTTGACAAATATATTGACAACAGGCCAGTAGTCGGAATAGTTTATCTCGTTCCGGGTGGGTAATATCCTAAGTGCATGATGCAGGCTCTTAAAGTTATCGAATGTAGTGTGCGAAGTGAAGCGGAATGTTCGAATAAGCTACAAATATTATGGCCTACTTACTGCGAATTTTTAAGGTTTGTTTCCTTGATCTGGAGATGCCGTTTTTTAAAAGAACACAACATCTCCCATAACCTAATCTTGCGCTTGTTCTTCAAATCCTATTAGAACGATAACTCGTGTTACAACATTCTGGCTGGTTGTAATGTAACCAAAGAGCTACGATACAAAAGAGAATAGTTTCAAAACGGAACATAACGTACAGTCAATTGTTTCTAAACAGGAAGGCTTACTTATTGGACGTGGCAATAATTTGATCCACAGGATGTGAATGTGAAGTTTATATGAAATAATGATAACATTACACTTCACTGTGGAGCGTAGTAGGAAGGAACATAAACTAGCCAATATAGTTGAGGATGTACTGTGAAAACATGAACATTATCTGAAGCATAATCGTCTCTAATTCAGACACTAAAATAAAAATGCTGTGGAAAAAAAGAAGAGGAGGATACGCCCACAATCACCAAGATCCAGAAAACGAGTAACGAACTGAACTAAACTCTGCCAAAGATGAGGAAACAGCGATCTTTAACATCATGACCCCATTTAGAGAAGTCAGTCCAATTTTAATGGCTGTTAACAGAACAGATCTCGCTTGCCGCAACCTTTAACACTGCAGCGGCAAGTGCCGTGAGGTGATTCGTAAGTAATACACCAACTATCGTCCCACACCCGACACTATTGGTCCAAAATCACTTTGGTACGCGCATTCACGTTCAGGTGTCGTAAAAAACACGGACTATTTTATTGTAGGGACCGAAATGTTTTAGTGAGCCTCGTAAAATAAAAGCGCTGTAAAATTCACGCATTGTACCGACGTCCATGTTATATTTATGACTGCTGTACATACCATCCCTAAAATTATCTGTTACGAAATGACATTTGCTTATGTTTGTTATACAACGTGTCTGGAATCTTTGTGGCTGTTATATCGTTCGAACTTTAACAGCAATGTAAAGCTAACATTCAAAACATTTCAAGAGCAAAACATCACAATTCCGAGTAACATTTGACACAAATATGTAATTTGTCACAATTTACGATCAATCCATTTGAGAATAAAACGCGAGTCGACAAGAAAATGTCTATAAATAGCAATTTATGGCTTGGAAATGACTACGGTTAGTCTGAGAAGAATAAAGAACTATAAAAGTCGATTTTTAAAAGGCACAGGCTTCCAAAGCGACCGAGACTTGAGCCTTGAGGGATAAATGTCAGCGCTTTAGATTCTTTTCTGTAATTTATTTGTGGTTACGCAGCGTTCCTTGCAGCGAAATGGCTAAAGAGATTGCTAAGTTATGCTTTTACTTTGTAAATTGCGAGCAAACATCACAAAGATTCTTCCAATACTCTTAATAGAATCTCCAACATGCAAGTGTCATCTTAATGAAATACTACAACATTTAAAGTTCATTAATGATCTCATAGCACAGCGTTCTGCAAATCATTACCGTCCACTAAGGCAAACAACTAACATTAGGCGAACTCAATTCAACCTGTTATAGCTCATTGCAGTTGCAACTGATTTCTAATCCAATTTAACAACTATGTTAGCCATTTTGATAGTTCAATGGCCTGTCAAGCTAAGTAAATGTACCTAGATGTAGAGTGTCAATAAAACTGTTGGTAGCACAATTATTTCCTCGTTTTTCATTAGCAGTCACCGTCATAGTCTGGCAACAATTACGCGGTGTGTTATTAAATAAAAAGGCACCAATTATAAGGCTCCGGCGACTCAATTATCGCCGGCTATTGGCTCGCCATTGAGGCCGCGCACGCGTACTGGGTTGCCAGAAAAATTATTATAAAATACTATGTGATTTACTCAGTGCACGTACGAACTTTGTGTAAGCTGCCTTGGTTTAGGCTGTGGAGAATATTTGGTTGTCGGATCTACAGAACTATGAAGATTGGAAAAAAAGAAAAGGAGTCTTGCTCCATGTTGTGATGATGATTATGTAGAGATGAATTATGTTTCCATTGGTGAGTTGGAGGCACAGTTGCACCGCCAGTAAGTGCTTGGTAATCGAGTTAAGCAGCAAGCAAGTTAATCACGCAGACACCAGCGCCACATAGTGGGCTTTTCCCGACTAATATAACATGATAAATCTCCATTACCTTAATAACTTTCCCGAGATAGCACATGAAAAAATATTTCAAAGATAATCTGCTTAGAGACCGCTATAAAAAATGTTTAGAATGATGGCAACACCGACGTAACATGATTGATACGGCGAGACGTGCAGCATGGCGTCTGTCGGCCGTCGATTGCTAACTAGGTAAAAGTGAAGTCTGAGGTACACTGCTTGTCCACTTAATCACTTGAGCTAAGGACACTAGGCGCCATTAATATATTGGAACTCGCAAGTATTAAAACACAAAGCAACGTTAACGTACGCAGTCGACTCAGGCATTCTAAATTGGTACTAGATTTTTTTCCGCAATTTAATGCGGAAATAAACATTGGAATCTAACGTTATGTCTGAGAATTTAAAAGACATGTATGCAAACTGAATGATAATGTTGGTGAAGATGCTAAATTCCCTATTGAAGAAAAAAAAGCGAAGTTTATGAGATAGTACAAGATAAAAAAGTACAGAACAATAGCAGCAAAATAATACTAATTGAAAAAATAAAGAGATTTATAAACGTTACCATCATATTTCACATAAATTTTAATCTAGACATAAACAAAAGCTTTAACGAGGAACAAGCTGTAAACATTGAATTAAAATCGCCAAGAAGAACTTCTAACAACAAATAAGCCACGAATTTATGTTTAGACATAAATATGGTAACCTCAAAACAACAGTTTAGAGAATTCATCAATTTTAATGAGCGTTTAGATTGGTTTTAGATCAAATGTATAGGTTTGTTCTGAGCTGGCGCCGCTGCGACGCGCGACGGTGTGTGGGATGAACTACCTGCGCTAGCGACGAATAACTTTACATGCAAATGGTCAGCTCTGTCATTCCTCGCTTAGCTCTATTTGTACGCTCGTTCTAAGAGTTGCTACTTTAGAAGTTCTAAGTAGAGCAGCTAAGTCATTCCTGGCTTAGTTTTGTTTACCCACTCGAGTTGTGGTTACTATAAGCTACTTAGTTAAGTGGCTGACACATAGAGATTAATGGGTGCTACTGAGAGGTTCATTCGAATATGACCTCGTGAGGCTGATCGATTGTATGTATATGACGTTTTGTTACGGCTTCGTGTCTTTTTCAACCTGCAGTTTGCGTATAGGACTTTGTATGTGCGATTGGACCAAATTTACGATCGGATAAAGCTGCAGAAAGCTATTTGTTAGATATGCAAATGGTTATAGTTATTATATTATATGGAATATCCCATTCTGGATATCTTGATCAACATGAGTGGACACTTGAAACAGATCCTTAAATACTTGCCGACCTCAGTTATTATTAGAAAACACCTCACCTTTATGTACTGTTAGATATACAATCTAAATAATCTCGTTGTAACCAATGCAAATGCCAAGTTCTTGATGGTCGAGATTGATAAACATTTGTTCTTGAAACTATAGTTTAATTATATAATTGTTCACAGCTGTCAGTCAGTAATTGTTGAACGAATTTGAATATTGATCTTAATTAGATCTTGAAACACCTAATTTGTAAGTAAAGACCTCCCAAGAACCTAAAAATACATAAGACAAGCGAAAGCTGTACAAGCAGTCCTGAATATTTTTGTCAGAGGTCGATTTAACACTTAAAAAATAATTCAGTAAAGCATTATTAATTTCAATAAATATATTTATTCCTAATTTTATTGACATGTTCCCAATAAATTAGTTTCGAAACGTCTTTTTAACATAAAAATTGTGTTGTAAAATTAAAGATTTCGCTTGTAACAATGTCATAAACCTGGATTTGTTCGGTCGAGTCGCCAGTAGGCGTCATTTACTGCAAACGTTTACGTTCCGTTGTAAGCGATCGATCGGGTTTATTATGTCTGAAACCTCGTAAAGGAATTATTGAATTAGAGCAATTTGCTTAAGCTTGGTCGTAGAATTACAAGTGACTGGCACCTGATGTTACATTGAGGTATTGCGTAACAGCGCAAACGCCTGTATTAACAAAATTGCAAGTTTGAATCTGAAATCAATATTGAGTTTTGGGGCAAAAAGAGAAATTAAATACTCAACGTTGAATTCAGTACACATTTGCCTGACGTAAATGAAAGTGACATGAGCTGTATCAACAAGTGCGAGTATATTGATATCATGCCAAGCAAAAAGATAAGTCAAAACTTGTATCTCAGAACACAATAGACACAATCGACACACCTCTATGTATATCACCGCCGCAAAATAAATAAAGAGAAGTTAAAACAAACAAAAAACACATTTTAGTTCGCGTTCATTTTATTGCCAGTGAAAATAATACACCGGTATCGACGCGTTCAGAATTTTAGGCACGTCGGCCGTTTACACCAGCCTGTTTATTTTAAATAAGGTTTCCGTTAAGTAAAAGCAAACCCGAGGGATTCAGTGCCCCACTGAGCTGAATGAAAAATTAAGGAAAAATATTCCAATTATTCTTCGTTGGAAATCCGAAATATGTGGGGACACCTCGGAAAAATTTGTTTGTACTTTCAAATGAAGCGTTCTAAATTACTTTGTTAGGTTCTTTTGCAAATTTCAATGTTTTGGCCTGCGCTTTTGCGTGTGTTTCATTAATAATTTATTTCTATGAATATTGATTCATTTTGAAAGCATATATCTTTTCACATAATGTAGGATTTGAATTTAAACGAAGATGGACAACTAAAACGATACAGTGGCCCGGGTGCAATCATATTGAAGGCAGATCAATCATAGTAAGAGATTTTGTAGACGGGTGCTGATTAAATTAGTGGGCAACAACGTGTCCATTCTATCGACCCCTACTATGTGTCAAAGCTATTAACCGTTGGATTGGATTAGATGTGAACATAGACTTTGATGGAGAGGAGGAGAGTGAACTAGATCAAGTTGAAAATAAATTTAAAAAGGTCTGTATTTCTATCACTAAAGCTAAGATAGACAAAACTCTTAATTCTAAACCAAACAATAGCAAAAACAAAGCCAAACAACGAAAACACAAAAAAACGGATCGCGCCAGTTCTCACGTTCAAAATGAGTTCTAAAGATTTTGCATTTTATATTATGCAGAGATTTGCGAGTCGGTCGACAAATAACACGGTAAGGAACCCGACAGACTGAGAAAATGTACTGTAGGTGTAGAAGAAATTCTCCCAAATCTTGCTACAAAATCGGCTCTATAAAACGTGGAAAAACTTAAGTATTCCGTCCGCCTGCGAAGAGTACGACAAAGGTTGGCGAAAATACTAATTTAACCCCTTCGGAGCCGCCTCTGCGATGAAACCGTTTATTTTCTACTATGAACGAAATTGGTCTGATATTTACCTGACTTTGAGCAATACGATAACATCTTTTTTCTTTTGGAAGTTGCGAGTTTCGTATATCTATTTTGTAGAAATAATGTTTGACTAGTGTTCTGAATAGAAATAAATTTGAAACTTGATCAATGTTTTAAGATTGTTGATTCTGAGAGTTTTAGACAATACAAAGTTATTTATTTTATGTTCTCAAACAATAATATTGGTGCTTCAGCCAACTGTATTAACAACACCGCCCCAAGCAACAAATCCAGTCAAAACCAACGATCCAACACATAATTTCATTTAACAACTTTATTCCTACAAAATTGCCTATAATGATCTTTTATATCTAAAATTTCATCTCCAATTATATCAAATATCACTGTGACCTTTAGGTTGTTTTCAGGGTATATAATACTCACACCCACTGTGTCTCCGATATCTTTATCTTCATTACTTTAAAAACATAATTATCAATATCTTGTTATTAAAATGTTTTTGCATTTCGATACAGGGGCACGTGAGCATTAATATTCAAGTGTCATGTCATATCGTAAGTATGTCATTAGTCTGCTTTGACGAACTCTTTGGCTGTCATAGTTTTGGGTTTGGTTTCCATACGGTGGCATTCTATATTATGTATAAGTATGCCATTATTCTCTCATTTGTTTCGAATAACAATCGAGTTCGTCTCCCATAGTAGCGTCAATAGATCTGCCAGCAGCGATCATTCAGCCAGCCCTGTTCCCCAGAACCCTATTAATTATTCAGCACCGATTCCCTCTGAATCAACGCCAAGTGTTTCCTTTCCTAAATTAGAATTATGAAGGTGGAAACAATGTGGTTCGGCAACGTGATGATTCGATGTAACCAACTTTAATTTATTGCTTTGGTCTTTCACTTCCTTACCTGAGAGATTAATGTTCGGATTGGGGATTGGTTTCAGTGTGTTAATTTGGAGAATTGTACTTTTGGATGAATAGGTACGATTTTGAATCCGGATTACTCAATTAATTGTAAAAATTTCCATTCCTTATATCGTTTAAACAGTTAAAAAATGTTTTGTTTTGCTAGCTCCGATGGCAAAAAGAGAAACAAGACAAGCAATAACTCACAATGTGCGAACAGAAACTGAGCAAACCACAGCAAAAACAGAAATCGTAAAACCAAACGCTATAAATATGTATGTGCGTAAGTAAATATTCCAGTTATTTATCTCCCTAGCCTCTTAATGCATAATAATGTACAGTTTACCTCCAGCCGGCGACTGTGCGATGCTCGCTTGTTTTGCGGTGACATTGTAAAAACGTGGATGAAGAAGCGATTTCCCTCGGGCACAAAGGAATCGATAGCTATTGTGAATCCCCCTACGACATTAAATTATATGGGAGGGTGCCTCCTGAACACTGAGACATCTGCCAAGTTTATCGGCTTTGCATTTTATCAATATTTGCCTATTTGATTTTAGAGTGGGTGCGAGCCTGTGAAGATCTTTGATGTTGTATGAAAGTTGCCTTTTCATGTGTGTCACATCACAAGTTTCTATGGTTGTCCGGGTCATGTGCCCTTTTTAGGGTTCCATACCTAAAGGGTAACCAACGGAACCCTATTACTAAGCCTTCACTGTCCGTCCGTCCGTCCGTCCGTCTGTCCGTCAGCGGGCTATATCTCAAGAACCGTAATAGGTAGACAGTTGAAACTTTCACAGATTGTGTATTTCTATTGCCGCTATAACAACAAATAATAAAAATGTAGGTACGGAACCCTTCGTGTGCGAGTCCGACTCGCACTTGGCCGGTTTTTATGTTACGTAGGGCATTAACATGTTTGTAAATATAAGTATTTTATCAAAATTTAAACGGCAATTACCGTCTTACTTTGAATGTTGTCTTCTGTGATACATATTGTTAGATCTTACCGAATGATTTTGTGCTGTTTCTAATCTCAAACATCAACCTTCGATTCTAGATCAGACCTACTTCCCATGAAATATTAAAAACAACTCTTGTTTGTACACACTTCGTTCTAAGATATAGATAAAGCACGTGTACAAGGCTGTCTGATATAAACAAGTGGATACAAGAGTGCTGGTAACGCGAGGGGCACAAAATTGTGTTTGTCGTTCAGTAGGAGCACAATTTGTGCCAATAAGGGAGCTACCGACGCTCCTTATTGGTTTACGAACGATAAACAAATCAGTTGGCCTAGTACAGATGTTTGATAAAGGGTTGGGTGGGACTTGGCAAGGAAATATTGTTTTGTTTATGTCTTCATGTAATAACAGAAATTTAGTTTTTGGTGCAAACAAGAAAGAATATTGAAGTAGATGTGTATAACTGAAGGCAGTAAAACAAAAGGCATTCATTCAAACTTGGCTGCGAATCAGCACTTTTTGAACATAGACAGTCTGCCAAGACGCACGCCCGTCACCACTTCCTAGTGTTTCCAACATCAAATACCTACACCTACTAAGATATGGAAACGATATATCCTGAACTAGGTTAGAATTTACAAAGCTAATCTTTTCTATATCTTCCGATAGTCAAATTGCTCATTCAGTATCAGACTTATCAGCCGGATTCATCATATCAACAAGGTTGTTACTGTATTCAACGTTCACTTATTAATACTATGTTGCCATACACGATGGTATATATTGGCAGCTGATATTAAACAGAGCGATATTAAACTGTCAAACTATGATCGAACCAGCAATCATTTGGGTGCGAACTGAGCTAAAATTCGAGCTTGAGATTATGCAGTAATTATTTGATATATAAGTGTAAACAGGTGGCTTGGATACACATGGCTGGATATGTTTACATACGATTACAAATTTAAGACAAACTTAATGCAAGACACACAACATCTAAGTGCGTTGATCAGGAAAATTACTTAAAAAGTGACAAGACTAATGAAAGAGATAAAATTGATAGTGTCAGCAAATACTAAAACAAACAGATTGTGAAGTCACCGATTATAAATCTTGACCAGTTTGTAAGATAAATACTAAGGATGACGTAAAAGCTTTCAGTAGATTTTCTCCGGCAGCTCAATTTAATATATAGGCGCCACTTAATGCATGGGTAGGCGCTTGCTATCATCAATAGAAACTTTATGGCTGAATTCCGTAATTTATATTACCTCTTCGAACTTAATCCCTGTCATTAGCCAAATAATAACAGCCAATTAAACATCACCTGTTGTTTCATCTGTAACTGTATAAGGATGAAACGTGTCCATTACTACTTTACAAGACATAAATAAAATTTAATTAAGACTTTTAAAATAAACAAAGAAAACATAATTTCTGACTTGGGCTATAATTATCGGTGGGGTAAAAGCCTGGTGGATTCGGTAGTGTATCGACAAAATTGCAATTACAGAGTCATAACTCAATACTGATTCGCGTTATGTAATTACTTGATGAGAAATCTGGGCAGCTGTCATCGTGATTGTAAGCGCAAGTCATAAGCGGACGCAGCAGTGGCCGCGACTTCTGTCTGGATCAGGGTCAAGTTACAAGAATGGGACAGAAATCTAATTGCAGTACGTTTTAATACTGCAGTTTTAAATTTTGTAGTTCCTTCACCGCTTTCTTGTACCACATCTGTATCGTGTATTTGTATCTATTAATTTATCCATCTACTTTCGTTGTTAGTTGTGATAAATTTCCTTTGTCGAGTCCATGACGAATGTCATCAGATTTTGTTTCAATCATTGCACTATAAAGTGAAGTTCTGCATTTCAGTTCAATGCCCAAATGGTCTCCTTGAATATTCGCTGTAAGTTTATCATTTTGACGTGCAAGGAGCAATAAATAAATGTCCACTTTTCAAGATAATACCTACTTATTTACAAGTTCCAATAATTTTAAACGAGTTTTTAATTTTCTTTTGACTGATAAAGTATTTAAAAGACGGTAAGTTAACGAATTTATTACAGTAAAGAAGGCAGGGTAGATTAAGCAAGCAATGTTGAAAACGAAAAATTTTAAAACTGATACTAATGTTGATGTGAAGATAGCCTTGGTAGTTCGCCAACAGGCAAAAGACAGATAAGGCTAGCACAGGCAACGTAGGGGATGGACAGAAGAAGCCCAGAAATGAGCGCAGTCGGATAGTGGAGGATGATGACGTTGACGCATACCAATTGTGAAGAAACAAGAAAAGAACTACAGATAGAGACTGTAGCTATATCAGCCTGTGCCAACCACTATTTGACACTTTCACGCTACACCCAGAACGTCGGAAACGTCGAAAAGTGAACTTAAATTAAGAGATAAAACTGCCATACTTGTGATGGTCATTCGTCAGTATGTAATTTATATGTCGCAACATATGGTTGCTGAATATATACAAGCTGATTTTCTTTAAAAGGCGATCTTTGCATTTCTTGTAATTAAGTTAACGGTAATACTGTGTGTAATAAGATTTTTAAACAAAATTTGGAAATCGAAGGGTCTCCTGAGTTTGGTAGTTGCATAATCGGAAAATATGAAATAAACATTGTATAGAGGTACATATTGAAGCTTGAAGAAAAAGCTGTAGTTAAAAGCATTGTTAAGACTGTTACAACCTCTGTTTGTTATGTATGTTGTGGAAATTGTGTGTTATACAAGTGGTTACAAATGAGACACATTAACATTTTAAGGCAAGTAAAAGCTGAAAGCTTAAAAAATAAGAATTGAGAAAACTTGAATTCTGTCGTAAATTTAACTTTGTTTTTGGTTCAATAATTTATGAAAGTTTACAAGATCCTTGTCAACAATGTCAATAAAATTATACGCCTTATCTTAAGTGGAATACGTGTTCAACAAATTTGTCCAACACCATCCGTATTTTTATTCTTTCACCTACAAAAATATCTGTCAACACTTCCATATTTGCGGTCAAAACCCATAAAATCGAGAAAGACATCACTTTGCGATTATAAACGGAAATGTAAAAATGTAATTTTGCGCATTTTTATTAGTAATTTTCGGTCGTAAAGTTAACGTTCACACGATGTACCGGTATCTTCTCTAGGGTTGGCAAACATATATGGAAGATAAGAATTTAATAGTAGAAGTTGACGAAGCAAATATTGAATTTATTTTTGGTAAATAAATATTACCATAAGTTGATGATGATCGTGAGATTTTTAATGGCAGTGAGAAAAACAGCACTATTTCATCTGACGTTCTTAACGTAACCGAACTAAATAGTTAAAATAAAGAAAATCATGCAGCAATAGCAAAAACAACAGACTCAACAACCATGACAGGTCCAGCTAAACGCTTATACCGTACCGTTGACATTTACAAAGCAGGAGATATGGATTTACACGCAGATAAAGTCCCAGGGAGTCTAAGATTAAAAACTAGTCCACTTTACCACTTTGAATTTTAAACATAATCTCCTATGGCGGTTTCCAATGCGCTAATTGGTCATAAAATCATTCAGCTTATATCTATCGGACGGTTACTGCAAATTTGTATGTGAATCTCGATTCCAGTTGCGATTTCTCTTAATTATATCTTGCATTTTCTTCAAACGTTTCTATTTGGTCATGATTTTACATTTATTGAAAATTTTTCCAGATGTTTCTTTAAAGAATACATATATATCAATTTATAATGATGTGCTTATCTCGAATTTAAATTTGGATATTGTTTAGTGGAATCAAACTTTTCATTATCATCACAGATTACAAGTTGCTTATTGATATCTTAATAATTTCATTTCAGAAGATTATTACCAACAAGATATTATGAATACTTCATTTCTTCTAACCCCATTAAATCCTCATAAACATTTTTACTACCATTTTCCTTCCTCCCGCGTATGTTAAGAAAAGCTGAACGTATATATTTTCCTGCTCCTCCATTCATTACTAACAAGTCTTGCTGGATTACTTGTGTTGGGCGGAATTAAGGGTACGTTTCCTTTTTATAAGAGATTGGCAGGATTACCCATCATTAGGGACTGCAGCAAACAAAGGAAAGTTACTTGTGCTTATTTCTTATTGTTCTGGCATACATTCCTAATGGCTAGATTATATCTTTTTGTCTTTCGGCGCTTTTCAAAGTTCCATGTCTTTAGTATGACGACATTAAGCTGTGTCTTATGCAGGTACAGATAGTCATCGTAGTTTATGTTTCTACGTAAGTTATGATCATTTTAAATTATTTATGGGCGATGTTTCTGTGCCTTTTAGCATTAGAACTAACATTTAATGGTATAAACATTACCATAAGTTGGTACTAAATAGAGAAAAGTTCAAGATATCAATCTGCCGTTACACGTTTGACTACCAACGCTTTTACTTCCAGCAATAAATGCATGGTTATTATCATAAGGTTGACTATATAAGCAACACTATCCATCAAAATCTCAAACACTGCTCTTAAAACGTCCACTTCTCCGTGATAGCGTCCCATTACGAAATCAATAGCATCCCACGTCCATAATAGGTCCCAAATTACAGCCAAGTGCGTTGGAAGATCGATTTGGTCCCGAACCTACGAATTATAGCCGATGGGTGCCGAAAGCGACACTACGGCGTCAAAGTAAACAGTTTTCGTATAGTGGACATGTTTATCTAGCTGAATATCTTCGGCCTCGTCAAGGGCGGGAGTAACACTCGCTGCAAGCGTTTTTGGCGTGGGGCAAGATTTAGAAGCAAGCGGTGATTGAAGTTTCGGATACTTATTTGAAATATTTACTTGCAAATGTTTGCTGTTATAGCGATAAAATTTGAAACAAGTAAGGTTACTGGAAAATTAAAATACAATCTGTTGATTGGTTTGTTTAATTGACTTGCCTTACTCTACGGCAAGACAGCGTAGCGCATAGAGCAGTGGGGTTCCCGCGATACGTAACCAAGTTTCCATTGCTCATAAACTGCTTATCATGAAAGTTTGTCACTAGAAAATAGACACACATTGTTATGACAATCTCTTAAGTCTTACACCAGCTCCCACCGCCATATCCGCGCCTACATCTTATAAACACGAGATGTGCCGATAATCCAACTATGTATATGAAGTATATTTACTATAATTACGCTGATCACAACGCGGGTCAGGTGGCAGCGATTGGCGACCGATACCGGCCGATATCACGGCATCTAACGTAATTGTTTTCTGATTCACTTTCATTTTGTTTGTGTTATCTGGGTAATACATCCGGCTGGCGGATGTTGCATGTATTTTGCTTAGAGCTTAATCAAATGCAGGAATAGTGTACTGCTATTCTGCTGGTTGGTGTTGTGGAACATCCTATCTAATATTACCAATGCGAAAGTGAGTTTATTTGAATTTGAAGCTTGAACGCCTAAATCATTGAACCGATTTATATATATGTACATTTTGGTACAGAGATAGAGAAAAATATATAGATAGAGTAAAACTGGAACACAAACGGAGCGGAGTTTAATCATCAGTAAGGACAGAAACATCTTTGATCTACCGAAACATATTGTGTGATCTTCATTTGTTTATCAAAATAAACATCACGCTCGCGACGCGAAGGGTCAATATAAAATTACTTACTTTTATGATTTGATAATTTGCAACGCCTCCAAGAGAACCACTTACACATAATTGTGCGAGGAGTAAGTCAGATTTAGAAGCACTTGAAGACTCACAAACAAATGAGTTTCAAACACTCTCTAACTCCACTTTCGTGCTCGAGTAGAAACGGGTTAACTGCTCTCAAGTACTTACCTGAAACAAAAACAACAACAATAAATAAACGACTATCCAAACTTTATATTATTTACTTCTAATAGGTCAATTTATCAAACTTCCCAACTCCACACTTCAATAGATCAAATTTTGTATAGAAAGGGAGAGATTCTTAATCCATTGTAATCGCTCGCACGTGTGTCGCGAAACTTCGGCTAATTCCGCCTAATAAACGTATTCATAGCAACACAAAGGAAAATCAATCCTATTCTTAACGCACTAAAGTTAAAAACAAGTTTTTCACCCACACACAAGGCCACGGTTGAGAGTCAAAAGGAGGTAAATCAAATATAGTCATTTTGTCAACTTTGGCACATATTTAAATAATTTTTCTTGGAACTTTTTTGTTATAATATTTCCTTAGTTTGACGAGAAATCGTTATTTACCATTTGGAGAGTTTCTAGGAGTGTTAGTCATAGAAGGATCTACTGAGCTGTTAAGTGCCCACAAGTTGTTTTTCCACGAAGAAAAAGTAGGACATTTTTCTCCTTTATTTTGATACTTAAGTGTAGTCTTTACTTGAAAAAATATTATTAGGTGAGAGAAATCACAATGGCAGATTCAAGGTGTTTAAGACTTGTTCGTTACATTAATTTGTTAGTTCGAATTTATATCTGGTTCTAGATTTTCTCAGCTTTTATTGTTCGAAGAAATCGACTCCATCAAAGCTACAAATTATCCCTTTGTCGATAAACGATTTATATGAAATAAATAAAAACAGAGTTAAGCACTTTTGCAGTTTGCCATCAGATGGAGGGTAGACACAAAGGGCCAGAGCGTATAGGGACGAACAATAAAGGTATTGAAGGCAGCCTGCAAAGGGCACATGCTTTCAAATAATAGCTCAGAGAATTCAAGTCGACGTACCCAAAGAATTTATACGAGGTCCAACTTTTTGTGATACTCGTCGTCTTGCAAAACAAACCGTTTGATTTTTGATAAAAAAAAAAGTAAAAGTGGACGGATGTTTTGAATAGACGATATTGAAAGTGAAGAAAGAGCTTTTGATTCTAGTATTTTATTTTAAAGATTCGACTCTATTTTTATTTGTATTACTTAAACGTTATTTATTCATCTCATTTATGGTCTTTAACAATGGCCTGTAAACAGTTTCATCTCTAATATATTCTTCTCATTGTTCAGAAAAGGTCACGCAGCCTTTACTGTTTTACATTGATTGTAAAAGAGAGGAAATGGTAATTATTTATATAAATATAAATATGGGAGAATGAATGTTTCCATACATGCTACAGATTTCCATATTGTCTCGTATTGCTTTGTCACCGTTTACACTTGCCCCTTTGTTACAAAAACCTCACAAAATAAGTAAAACCTATTATACCTATAACAGTGCAGAAATGATATCTTCGCTAGGCTATCCATAAAATGCAAATGTCCTCTTGTTACTCCCTAAAAGGGAGGGACAATCGTGCCGGGAAAAACGAAATGCTTAACTTTTTATAAATGTTTGCACGAATGCTTTGTCCAATGTCTGGAGCGAGAGGGGATTTTTTTTAGGACAAAAGATGGTATTTATTAAAATACTGACAACTTTCTTTGTTGCTTGAGATGTGCCATTGTGATAGACGGACGTTTTGATGAAATTATTAGTGTTGATAGATATTCAGTGTTTAATGGGCAAAACAAAATTAATTCAATTATTATTATATTTCAATTAAATTAAGAAAGGTAGTGATGATTAATGTTCGTCTTTTAAATAAACTCACCATCAGGTGAGACAGTGGTCAAACGCGTGCCTATCAATAGTAAAAAAAAGCTTTCTCCTGGCACAGTAAACATATTTAAATTACAATGTTCTATTGTGTTTCATAAAAATGTGAGATTACTTTTGTGAAGAGTAAATTAGTTTTGTTGAAAGAGCAGCTCAAATTCGCGAATATTTCCATCAGACTCAAAAGGCTAACTTAAGTTTTCGTATTTAAAGTATGTTATCATCAGCGTCATCAGCATATAAGTGTCATCAGCTGCTGGATGAATGAAACATAAGAACTTAATTATATTAAGAAGAATATGAATAAAAAAAGAAATCTTCGACATTCGATAATATAATTGAAAGTAACCGAAATACAATATCGATTGTAAATCGTTGCAAGACCAACCGTAACATACGAAGTGTCAATTAAAGTAAGTTTATATGAGTGTGAGAACAATAGGACTTGGAAACATATGATCAGCGCGAAATAACGAGAAATTAAAAGTGGGACACTTTGATAAACATCTGGGGACAAAGCAACGGTAAAAATTTGTGGTAAAAGAGACAATTTCGTAATGAATTCTGTATTGCTATTGTAATTTTCTCGAAGTTTCAAGATTATCGATAGACTAAACTTTATAAAGTACTAGCTTATGGCCGCGAAACAAGTATTTGTTTGTACTTTGTACTATCCAATGGGATATTAGTTCTGGTTTAAAACGTATCCTATCTCCTGATATACCTACGTTATGTATGACAGATGTAGCCATGCGCCAAATCTGACATCTCTGACATAGACTAGAGTCAACATCAAACCCATTACAAAAAAAAAAAAAAACAAAATAACAAACAGAGACTAACTGTCTCTGTTTGTTATTTTCTTTCGTATTTATATTGTACGTATTAACTTATGTATGGATTACGAAAGTAAATTGAAACGTTTCCAGTATTCAGTTAGCGGTATTTTTTTTCAAAGGCGTGCTCATGATTAAATCATTTTTTTTTAACATTTATTACAAGTATTTGGTCTTTTAACTCACGTACCTATCAATTCTAAGGCCTAACATGCTCAATAAATAATACCTACACGTTCACAATATGTAGCCCTATCTTACCATAACTAGATTAACGGTCTCTTTTTGCCCAAATACGGCAAACCCTGATAATACATCCAGCGAAGAGAATTTACGGCAGGCATAATAAATACTGCGCAGCCAGTCAACACCGGCCCTTAGTCCAAATGTTCAGAACAACATGGCGGGAGAGTGACGTCATGCATATAGTAAATATACTTTATTGTAAAGGATGTTTCTAAATGAGTGTAACAATAAGGATACAGGAACACTGCCAAGAACGTGACGTTTTATTTCGCAATTATTACGAGTATTTTAATCGTTAATGAAACGTAACAAGACAAATTAAGACTTTTTGTACTTACTAAAAAAGCATGCGGCTTGGAAACAAAAGAAAAACACGATAATTTCTAACCAACAGTGCTAAAGCTGAAGCAAGTTAGCTGATGGGAAAAAGAACTTCGACTTCACTTATTTAAGTTACACACAAATATGAATCTTGTTCACCAGCAAATCATAGCTGCGTTCTGTGAATCTTGCCCAAACATTCAGCTTTTTATCTGTCAGTAGTCAATCACGACGTGTCACGGTACAACACGATTATGAAACACCCTGTACACAGTAAATATAAATAAAGCCTTGTATATTAAAGTAACAAGCCAGTGATTTACCGTTATTACACGCTATTTACAACTGATTGCTTAGTAATTGACATTCGCCGACATTTGCCGACCAGCGTGCAATTGATCGTGTTGTCTCTTGTAACATGGTGCCATAGAGTATGCGTGGTGCATCGACTTTGTTTATTACTATGTAGCCGCAATTATTGCCAGTTATTGATTTGTATTTGAAGATTATGATTGACCTTATAGGGCCTTTGACGTGGTTTCTCACGGGTAGGGCAAGCGTTTAGTTAAATATTTTTTCAAATCAATGTATTTATACCTAAATAATAACAGCCGTAAGCATCAAATTTCAAGGTTAAGCTACGCTTGCCGCGGTCGGTCCGTGAATGGGTCAACATCCATTACATGCGGTGTTTCTTCCGTGCCTCGGAGAGCACGTAAGCCCGTTAGTCCCGGCTGTCATATCGTCGTTGAATATCTTTGACAGTCGTTACGGGCAGGAAGAAACCACGCACAGGGATAGACCCTGTCCTGGAATATTAGAACATAAGTACATAGGATACATTTCATCTCGGTAGCATGTTCTCTTAGGATAATTTTCGATTCCTGCCGGAATCACACTTGAGAAACACGGATGGGTTTTAGTAAGTAAGATTCTGACACTTCCTCCTGCTTCACCCAGAGCGGGAGGAGTCATTTGATGATTTCCCATACTTAAAAAAAAAGGATAATTTTCGAATTTCACGTAGGCGAAGCCGGTAACTGAAGCTAGTATAATTTACTATCAGACTTGGGTAGAATAATTTTCAACAAGTAACCAATCTTTTTTATGTAGGTATTTAAAATCATCAAATGACTCCTCCCGCTCTGGGCGGAGCGGAAGGGAGTGTCAGACTCGTACTGACTAAAACCCATCCGTGTTCCTCCCAGTGCCCTTTGCGTTACAGGGCTGCGGTGACTAATTCTAACTACATAATTCTGCAACCCTGGAAATTAATACTTACTGATGAAATTTAGTTTATTCATCTATAAGCATCAACAATGATTTTTCTAAGCCTAGTCTAAGCATAATTAACAGTTTAACTAATTCTATGGGAAACTTTGAATACCTAGCACAATATTAAGCCAAGTTTAATGAACAGACTATTCACACAATGATAAGGTTACTAAGGGAATCCGCTTGAAAGCTTATAATTCAATTGTGAAACCTCCAACTAAATACCTGAGACCAGGAGCTAATAATTAGTCTTCTCAATTAATGTCTAACCTTAGATAGGATGGGTAATTAAATGCTTCTTATTCAAAGCATTTATTTGAAAGCTTGTACCTTTTATTGTCACTTTCTTGTTTTATAAGTATGGCTTTAAAGCCCTCTTTTCAGTAGATACCGATAAGCTTTGCCTATTATGTACAGTCAACAAAGCTATTAGGTACGCAGGCAGCTAACTTGCAACTACTTTTAAACAATGTTGTGAGTGTGCTAAGTAGACAATTATTGTACAACACACTCGTAAGTATGTCAAAAGATTAAAAAAATAGAATGCACACATTAGAAATAAACATTGGCAGTGCTGTGTAAAAATACACCTATACTTCGTGCCAACGTTGTATTGAGGTTTTATAAAGTGATTATTATTTATTTATTTATTCATTTTCCTAGCCTTTTCTCAACAACATTGGGGTCGGCTTCCAGTCAAACCGGATTCAGCTGAATACCAGTGTTTTACGTGGAGCGGCTACCTACCAGAGCTCCACAACCCATTAACTGGGTAACACGGTACTTTTTGGCAAGACTGGAATCAGATTTACTGGCTTCTGAGAATCCGTAACGACGTAACGTGCTTTCCGAGGCACGGAGGAAACTCGGTATGTTAAGATGGTCACCCATCCACAGACCAACCTTGGCGAGCGTTGCTTAACCTTAAAGATTGACCCGTGCGGCTGTTTTTATTTAGCCACGAGCTCCTCCTCCATTATTTATTTATTAATTATACACTTTATTTACTTGATTTTGTGTTTCTTAGATAAAAAGACTTTCCACATGTGCTCTTGTAAGCTTTTGAGGAATGGAAACATATAACACTACTAGCTGACTGGGCAAATGTTGTTTTGCCAGGAAAAAAAATTGCCTACGACTTATTCACAGACCTACCAAATACAAAATACACAAACAAAAAACATAAAAATCGGTCAAGCCGTTTCGTAGGAGATCGATAACAAAGACCGTGACACGATATTTTTATAAATTAGATGACTATGTCAATTCCGACATTGACTTAAATTCTGACAAATATAAATCATCGAACACTGAACATTTTAGAATCAACAATTTCGACTGTAATTTGTTTCAGGTACGTCTAAATGACAGGAAATCAGAATCTGTTTGATACGAAGGTTCCGCCATTCACCACCATCTGTCAACCAATACCTACGACCCTTAATGAATTTCAGGCTTGTCTCGAACCACAGACTTCCACAAATTGATGAATTGTTAGCGAGAAGGATGGAATTCATATTATTCATAAGACGGAAATAGGAACAGGCCTGCCTTCGGTGTGGTTATTAATTACTAGGGTTGCGGGTTCAACCATATCGGTGTTGTAATGAATTTAGGCCTCTGTAACCGCAGTTGGGCTGATACTGTTATGGGCGAGTTGGTTTGGTTAAATTGTTTTAATAAATATGTTGCTGCCTGCTGTTGAAGATAGTGTAGTGTTAAGTTGTTTTTTTAGGCTCAAGATTGTCTTCAATCTCTTCTGATAGGAAGCGGTGATGCGATCGATGGTTGAGCAGGCTTGCCTAGAAGTAACCTATTCACTCTTGCATTAAATACCACCAGTTTGTAACTATCAGGAAACACAGACTCTTGTCGGTCTTATCAAAGTATGTAATTTTTTTTGGTGCACGGTAAAACTCTAATGAGTTTATGTTGGCATCAACCTAAAGGTATCAATAAATGTATGTACTTACTTTTGAATAAATAAATAAAAATAAATAAGTAAAAAAGTTGCTAAGGGCATCATTACCAAACTCGAAGGCGAAAACTGGTTTAATTTAAAAATCAGTAAGAAAAACTTTAATAAGTAATTGAAATTAATAATTTTCCATCGTTTAAATAATTTTCTTGTTCACTCTAAATTCCTTGAAAAATTGCACTCAAACGATATTTCGTACAGCCAGTGACAACTTAATAGAGTCCATCGTAACATGTCATCCACGATCATTGGAACACGTCGGAACGTACCCTAGCGGCCGCGGACGGTTATTGGCATCGCTTACGTCCTTATTACCGGCCATACGCGCCGTGGTGCTATCTCAGTGTCGTTGGCACTGGCCTAATAATCTGAGGGTAATCTTTATACTCCAGTTATGTTGGACCGTTTGGTACAAGGTATTGGATGTTGGCATGTTGGTGCTACAACTGCGTTATGGTGTTATGGAAATAGAATTACCACCATTTTCGGAATTAAGAATTTGAAGTTGTGTTTTTATTAAAATCTACTTTGGTCTTAAAACCTGTCAACCTTTAGCATTAAGGTAACTTACGTAATACTCATTTTAGTAACCGGCCTTTTGCTGAAAAAAAACAGGTTTTTTCTGTTCATTAGTCAACACAACAGAAACCGCAACAAAAATAAAAAAATAAACCAGAAATAGTTAAAAAGTCACTTTCGTGTTTGGCAAGAAAAAAAAACAAAATTGGACTTTCTAAAAATAACTAACTTGATCAACGACCTATCGTTTCAATTTCCGAACGTTTAAAAAGGCATTCTAGAATTCTGCAATTCCAATTTCAAACTAAATTCTAAGATGGTGACGAAAAGCTGGCAACTTTATCCGTACGTATGGAATTTCAGATAAAACGTGCTAAAGACAAGGTCCAGAGTCTACTGACTCTATTCTGTCTCTAAAGATACAGTAAAGACTGTGTCTTTAGCATGTTATCTGACATTCTATACTATAGACTATCGACGTGACTGCGATGACCCTGCCAATACGTGAGGTGTCTAGAAAGGCCCATTGCAGATAAAAATAGATTACCACTGTTATGACCGCGATTGTAATCATTCGTGTTTATTAATTTACATGATGGTCTCCTTTTTAGAAGTTTTTATTTAACAGTATATTTTGTAAGATTTTCCACTCAAAGTTAGATGTATTAGTTAGTTACATTTCATTTCTTACTTTGATTTAATGTAAAGAGTTTTATCGGTGTTCATGCGATAATGTGTGGCTTCAGGGTTTCAGGTATGTTTCAATGATCCTTAAGATTCCAAACAAATGAATAATTATTCTGAAGAGTTCTCCGAAGAATAGCTCTTCAGTAGTTAAATATTATTAAGATTGTTTATAGCTATACAAACAAAGGCACGTACATCATATAATTAAATATTATTACATAATATTTGTCACACAAATCTCCTTTTCCCAATTAAAGATTACATAATTTATTAACCAGTTTTAATAGCAATGAAAGCAGATGAACAAACAAAAGTAATTTTACTAAAATGCCCCCAAAAGCAACCAGCCATCTGTCCATCCGTTTTCGCCCGGCGAAAGTGGACGACAGGAGTGACAACCCTCCAATGTTGCCAGGGATATTACAGAAAGGGATATTTAGAAACCGTGATATTAGGGGATATTCCGGCCGCTAATCGTATTGTTGCCAAATGTGGACAAGAAGATTAATTACTTAGGTTAGAAGTAATTGTTTTTATCAAAGCGACCCTCAAATGTCATTTATTTTTAACGTTACACAAGATAGAAAAACAAATCTTACGTAATCATGAAAAATATTGAAATAAACACGTTAAATCGTACATTTGTAACTCTGCCAGATTATGCAGACGACATTAATATTTTTTATTCGTATGGAGTTGACATACTGATAGTGAGTTCTGTTGCCAAATGTTCCTGATATGAGGAATTATGTAAGGCTAGCCCATTATTACATATTTACTACTTGACGATGTATCTATGAGCTGATATTACAAAACCAAAACATTGAATTGAGAGCGATTATTTCTATTGATCGCAGAAATTCAAATGAAACTTGAGATAGCAAGTCACTTTTAAAGCCGTAATAAAACTATAGAAATTGCAGTTATAGCATTATTGCATTGAATATTGCTATTGAAGTTAATCTGTCTGCGAGAAACTTTAGTGGCCAATAAACTTTAACGAGGATAGCTGAAGCAAAACTGTATTTTTTGTACGACAAGGTAAACTCAATTTTTTTTTTATAGAAACGATCGCCTTTGACCAGGTCTCACCTGATGGAAAGCGATGATGTTGTTGAGATGATGGAGCACGCTTGCCTAGAAGTAACATATTCACTCTTTACTTAAAGAGCCCAGGTTTTTTTTAGCTGGCAGGAAACAAAGACTCCACAGTCCCTGCCGGAGTTTGTGTACGAAACATAATACATAGTTAGGTCGACAAATTCCATGTACAACACATGTTACGGTATGTTTTCACGACAAAACTAGAGCGTTCAGTTCCACTTAACCGTGCATTGTTCGACATGGGGCTTGTAAGACCAGTGTAACGGAAAATTAAAAAGGCAATTTTCTTAATGAGCCCACTAGCAGCGGGGGGTTGACGCGGCTTATGCGACACCACACAAGATAATAGCTTACATACATAAAGGCTATGTTCGGTAATTCAAGGGGAGCTTATGGTGGATATGGTTTTTAGTAGCCTTGTTTGTAATTTCTCTTTTCTGCTATTCTTATTTGGGAAATAGTACGTGTGAGACTTGCAGAAATTTTCCACGGAATTTCATTGGGTAGAATAAGTCCGGCTTTGAATAGTTTTTTTTCCTTAAAGTGGCAAACTGTTCCGTCTGAGTAATATTTAGTAAATTATTCTAAATCGTATTTCACATATAAGCAGAAACTCGTGTAAAACAGTCAATTGGTAGCCACAAAATGTCAAATCAGAAATAAAATGGTCATTTACATTTCTCATTTGGGCCTAAAACAATAATTTACCATATAAAATCATTAACATACAATTTCGTATGTGCCATACGCTTCCTACACTTCATGTAGGCGTACTTGGAGGCGTAAACTTCAATATAATACAAAATATGGTCAGGATATTGGTACATTTATGTGATAAAATCACTATAAATGCTTGGGTAAACTTAAAGTCAAGGTTTAAGCATTTTAATTAGGTATAAAAAACAGTTGTCAGTTTGCCACCTACATGGAATAAGTTTGTAAGTAAAATGTTCACGATAAAGCAAAGTACACTAAGTCGAGAGCTCGCCAAGTGTCAAGGCTAAAGGAAGTTGTGTCCTAGAACATCGCGAAGTCGCAAATACTCCGATAACGATTACGTGAACGAATATGCTAGACGTTCGTTCTGAACCTGAATTCGTATCTAGATGAGGCACGAAATTGCTGACATAATGGTTTGTTTACGAAAACTAAGATTGATCACCTAATTTGTTCTTTTGAGTAGTAAACTTTATGGTCAATTAAGCAAGCCAGGCGCCATGGGTGCGATAAATCACAATAAACTTTAATGAACCATCGATATCATTCGGCTATTATGTCAAACTTAATTAAGCGGTATCATTTCTCAATAAAATACAGCCACACTGTCTAAGCCGAGATTAATTACCACCCTACTTGGCAGTACAAACAATCAGTTAATTTACATAAAAGAAAGCTTTTAATTCGGTTAAGCTACGCGGTTAATCACAGGTTCAAACTAACTAAGCTCCTAGTGGTCATTTGTACCCGTCACACCAATAATTAACCCAGACAAGTCGAGAGCAGTAAACGGTTAACTACCATTTAAATAACATAATGAGAGAAGAAACCGGATTTGTAAAGGTTAAGAGTTATGTTTACGCATTGGTTACGTTTTGGTTAATAGATGATGTTAATTACAGTGGTCTGTAGCTGCTTAGCGGTTAATCCTGGGCAAGTCCGTCGCCAGTAACATAGGTACAGAATTAATCAAGGAAGCAGTTACACCACATATCGCGAGGACTCACATAGTAAAAGATTCTTCCAGCTGCCGCCCAGCGCTCGCAGACAGCGGTGGAGGCGCGGCGCGGGCGCGGCGGGCGGCGCGCGGGGAGGGACCATCCTCACATCTCCCTCTGAAGAGCTTCTCCCTAGTAGCGATGACCCTCTATCCCTCGACAAAGACCGGCGCCTCCCGAAAGGCGCTCCTCTCACAGTCGCGAAATTCTCATCACAAGTCACATTAAAAGTATCTAAAGGTATCCCCTCTGGTTCTGTGTTTCTTCTGCTTCGTACAGAGAATGTTCTTCTAAAACCATTAGCAAGACCTTCAGCTATTTTCTTTTTTGGTTTTGGAACTTCTTCCGAACTGATAACAGTTATATCGTCCATGTCTTGAGGTTCATATGTCCTGTAGGCTCTGTTCTGTTCTATGCCGGTGAGGTCTTCGATGCCTCCATGTCTGTACTTCAAGGGTTTCGCGCGGTCGATAACCCCAAGTTCGTCGTAGCTTCTATAGGTGGAGGAGGCTCGCCTTGGGGCTGGTGGCCGGCCGGCTCTGTCAATCGTCATTTTAAGCTGATGATCCAGTCAAGTAACCTGACGAAGAAACGTTCAGATTGAATATTCGCAGTGTGTCGGATCCTGGTTTGCACGACGACGAAGCTTTTCACACAGATGATGATGATTTCGGTGAAGTGAATACTGGTGCAGCACACGTTTGAGCAAGCGACAATAGTGAGGCGACAGTCACACAGACAGACAACGTATAAGCAACTCATCACGACTATGTTAATGATTCAAGTGTAGTGTCAGAAGTTATGCAGGCTGTAAATTAATTGGGAACCTCATTATAAAAGACCGTTTTATAGTTTATTTATATTGTCGTGATAATAAAAATAAAACGAGTAGTCTATAAGAGGTATTTGTGTAAATATATTTCGGCACCTATAGGTTAAAGAACTCTTGGTGTAGCCTTGGAAACCCAACTTTGGAACAATTATAACATGAATTTTAACAAAATCAATGCAAATTATCTAACTTGTACGATCAAACCCGATATTCATGAGATTTCTTTGTATCTTATGAATCATCTTAATTTTTTATTTTTAACTTGTGCTTTTTTGTTCCGTGGGTGAATTTCTATCGGGGCCATAGTGTTAAGTGCGTGTAAGGCAGCAGTAGACCAACAATGCCGTGACTAGTGCACCTTGTGGGCTACATGCCCATAAAATTTGTTTACCATCCCCGACGCTGCGGTGAACTCAAATCTATTGATACCATCACGGAACGTTTATACGCTGCCAGCTTTAACAGGCCTCATTTTCATGGAAAAAGCATTTTTTACTAACTTATTACGTCAGTAACGGTTCATAATTTGTACATTTTATTTTTGTGTTTTTCGTATTACCTACCTAAACTTTTCGTGCGTCTTTTATTTTTTCTGCTAAATTTGGTATTACTGTAAAAACTTCTGCCTTTACAAATATTATTATAGTAGCTCTGTTAAATAAATTCAACATTCGTACAAAAAGCTTCGACTTTGACCTTCAAACAGCACTTCTCTAGACAAACACGCGACACAAGAGATTGTCAATAAAATCACATTCGTTCTACGTTAATCCAAACATTTAAATACTTGTTTAGTCTCGCCTAGTAACGTAAACATACGTTGAGTATCTCAAGTGATAAACACACTGGGAGCTAGTGGAACTCGACCGCCAATTCAAGTGGCTAATGACCGACACGTAATTACCAACAATTGCACTAGCCTGCCTACTGGCGTCCACTACTGTCCTCGGAAACTATCCGTTTAGTGAGACGGAATTCGAACAATTATCGAATTAGATACCGTTTCCTGCTAGTTAGGACACTCAACGTCAATGAGATCCTTGTTGACGAAGCGTGCCCCGAATTTTTATGAGTTTAAAAGTACAACAGACACATTCTAGGTTACTGAAAAGGTTTAAGAAGTTTAACCTGTCCTATGCGGACTTACTAAGATCAAGTGCTAGAAATGTTTGTTGGTAATAAAGTAAAGGCTTTAACCATCATCAAGAACAAATAAAGAGGCATCTAACATAATAGTGAAACTTACGTAAAGTTGACAAATCCCAATCATTTGCATCTCCTAGAGTGCAACACAAGACTTGATATCTCCATTTAAGTGTGCCTGATGATTATGTAAGTAAATGATAGATAAATTGTAGCCTTGATACCAATTAACGGACTCAACGAGGCAATCAAGCTACTGAATGAAGTGATGTCAATTAGACTCATTAATGAATTCTTAACGATGTTGCTGTCTCTTTTCAATTTGAAAAGGACTTTGTAATTGAAGTGAAAGAGGAGGCGAGATAAATAATGATGATGATTGCTCTCGAACTGAATAAGGGTTGGGAATGAAAGCTGATTGGATAAAGGATGGTGTTTTTCTTCAAAACAGTCATATTCTGACGACCTAGTACAGTCTGGGTCAAGCGTCGTTTGGTAATGTAGTTACTAATTACAAGATTTAGGCAGATGCCACGTTTGATTATCATCAAGCAGTTACGGTACAGATGCAGAAAGTGCTAACTTTCTACATCTTCGGTTGCTGACATTTCATAACCTGATACTCCACAATCATTTGTAACGCATAGCATTGCATGAACTTAAATGCATTTGTCATTATTAAGGTCCAGAATCGATAAAAATTAAAGGATTGCATCATTCGCCCACGTTCTCTTCCTGCTACAATTTATCTTACTTTAACTGAATAATACCAGTTTTTTCATCGTTCATTCTTCATTCGTTTTGTTTAGTTTATGATTGGCCGAATCATACAATGGTTCTGTTGCGTAAACAAGACAATTGGATGCTTGAGGTGCTTCTGTATTCAACGTATCTTTGTTCAAAAGTAAATCGATAGCATGAAATGAGTCTATCTCTTCTGGATCAAAATTTGATGTGGAAAACTTAATTCGAAGTTCGAATTATTTGGAAAGTATCAAAACCTTTATCGCAGTATTACAAAATGGGACTTTCACTTTGGAAATTGCTACTATATAATAATATAGGGACATTTTATAGATCGATAAAGTAGCAATTAAAATGGCTAAAATCACGTGTGTACCGCTGCGGGCGAAGCTATTAATTTAATCCACTTTTGCTAATATTCAATGCAATTAGAAATTGCCTTTGGAACAACATTTTGAATATTAATGTTCGATATTTCAATAAGTCAATGCTAAATAGTCGTGCGCCTTGGGGCGGTCAACCGCTGTTACTATCGTTTGAATCTTTATTCGCTTCATAGCGTAGAAATGATAACAGCAGTAAATAAATACAAGTTGCGGAAAGTGCCTTGTGTCTTGTTTATTATGTGTTGTAACGGATTTGTTCTATGCAATAAATTTAATTTTAGTAGCAGTTCAATATTGTCTGCGTTTGGCTCATTCTCTATCACATTCTTGTCAAATGCCATATTTGCTTAAGTTTTTACCTGACCATCAACATTGCCAATACCTGCATAAAGCCTAGAGCCTTCAACAACCAGGAGGAAGTCTTAGGTTCCGTTGCGACAGAATTTAACAAATAATTTCACCATTTATGAAAGCAACATCTTTCACCTATCACGTCTCGTTACAGCCTCCACTATCATCGCCCAGAGATATTTTATAACGAACTGCAGAAGCCGCCCGTGCGTGAAATGAACCGTGGAGACTCGGAATGAAAATAACAACGTTGTTACAACACACTTTGATAGTATCAATGAAAAAATAGAAAATCCATTTAGATACGGCTGATGATATGGAAATTGAAGAACCTCGCAGGCTTTAGAGAAGAGATGGGGTAGTAATGACGTTATCACATTTGGTATAGAAGCCACATACAACTTTATCCTTTTTTAATATATTTCTTTTGAAAAGGATTTAGAAGGGCGTCAAGAAGAAAATTGTTAGCGATGATTCGGGGATTTTACAGTCAGTCATGTAAAGGACTAAACAGATACTATTCAAACACAGTCATATCATGACAATTTTAAATGTGTTGTTTCAAGCGGTTCCAAAATGTCTACGACGCGACGTTCTGCTAGATGAATAATTGCTATAAAGTATGTAGTCTGTACCCTAATAACCTTTACCCCTCTGTCAACCGAGGCGATATACATGATGTTTGTGAGAAATATGAAGCACTTATGTTATGTGACGACGAAGAATGAGAATTGAGATTATTTGAATAACATTTAGGTACTTGAAGACGTTGTTGATCTAAAACTTGTTTCGATCCATTTTTCCTTATCTTGTTAAAGAGTCGTTGACTTTTAAATTAAATCTAGTTCAGTCAACTCTCAGCGGATGTGGAATAGCGCTAAAAAATAATCGAATCTTGAAGTACAAAAACTTTTTAACCCACTTTTTGTAAACATTACTTTTCGCAAGTATTATGAATATTTTTTAGGGTTCCGTACCCAACGGAGCCCTATTACTAAGCCTTCGCTGTCCGTCCGTCTGTCCGTCCGTCTGTCCGTCCGTCTGTCAGTCAGAGGACTGTCTCTCAAGAACCGGTTATAGGTAGACAGTTAAAATTTTGACAGATTGTGTATTTCTATTGCCGCTATAACAACAAATAATAAAAATTAAGGTTTATGGTACGGAACCCTTCGTTCCGACTCGCACTTGGCCGGTATTTTAAAGTGTGATGCTTATTAACATAGCAGTAATATTAATAAGCATCCAAACTTTAAAGTCAAGTTAACGCGTTGTTTTAAAAGTTTCGTTATCGCACAATTTAGTCAGTTCTTGAAACAAAAAACTTGGGAGCTACCATTTACCAACATTTTGGAGTGCAACTTGAATCGGCTGGCGTTAAAAATAGTTTTTTAAAGTGCGAGTGGCACTTACCGACAGTTTTAAATGAACGAGCTTTTAAACAAAGATTTGGGCGCCGGAAATCGTCGCGTCTGTTACGAAACCATTGATTATGTACGAGTACTATAACGCTCTTTTGTAATTTTAATTGTGTTTACAACAGTGTGAAGTGTAATGGGATCCATGTTTTTGCTGCTAATACTGTATTATTCCGCTTACAAGGATGTTGATGTTTTCGTTTTAGTGTGTAATTGAGTATAAGAAGTTCGTAGCTGTTTATGGAGAATATTATATGTGTGCTGCGAGTACATGATAAGGGTCCTTGTTGTTTCAAATATCATATTTACTGATCTCTGGAGAGTAAACTGATGTATTTTAATAATTTATTACTACCTTACAACATTATACATTTAAATTATTTTATGAAGACCGAAACTTTGCAGATTCGCAAGATTTGTTTTAAAGTTAAAATAAAACAGCTTGCTATACCTAGTGATGTGAAGTAACGTTGCCCCCTGCGTATCAACACATCTTAAATGTCAATTAAAAAACGCTTCCATATAAGAGAGTCAACATCAAAACAATTGCCTTTTCAATCACCGAATAAAAACTATTATTATACGATGAAAATAATTTAAGCATTCTTAATGATCGGTGCATAAATGGTGAACATTGGGTTAATGGGAAGGGACACGCCATGCGATTACGACATATACGTAGTGTATACGTATGTACGACAAGACTGCAATGTAATGTACTGTGATGCATGCATTCAGGTTGGGTAATGTGGTCCAAATATAGTACTCATGCGTAAACAACGGAATGGCGACAGTTACATGAATTTATTTTTTTGGATATTACTGCGGTTTAGTTTCAGGGTAAGACCTTGTCTATTATTGAGAAATTTGTGCTTAGTAAGTCTTTGGTTTTTTAGTAAAGGCCATTTAACAAGAAATTTATTTCCCACTAGGGAAATATATTTAGCTACCGTTAATACCTCGAACACCGCATTAATAAAAACATATTTTTGACATTTAGCAGTTCCCGTTGGCGAAACCCGACACATATCTATTATAATAGTTGCATAGACAAGAAGATTCCTAGAATAGACACATTAACAACAAGGAATTCAAATTAAACTTTAAATGAAATGACATCTGATACCGTGCGCAAAGGAGTTTGCAACATTCTGCCAGCAAAATGACTCAATGTGTGTTGATACTTATTTCTATTTACCAAGTCCATGATGTGTGGAATTAGCGTGTTTACATGCACATAATGTACTTGTTTATAAATCGTTTATAAATATAAATATGTATGACTGATATGGCAGATAGCATAATGCTGAGATTATGTGCACTTAGCTGAAAGGTTAAGTAATGCTCCTTTTATGGACTGGGCTGATTTATTACGAAATACGGTTTCTCTTTATGTTGTAGAGAAATAAATCGGTAAAGTACTATCGTGTATTATTTATTTATTATATATATAAATAATTGTACAACGAAACAACTTTCATAGAAGATTACAAACAGATAGGTAATTATGTAAAATAGGCTAAGCTTTATCGCATTCGGCGATCTCTGTACAATTTCATGATTTTCATAATTATTTAATACCTATTTAACTAGAAACGACGGAGGTAGCGTTGCCAGGCGTCCGGATAAAGCCGGACACTGTCAGGCTTTTTGGTTATGTGTCCGGCCAGTCCGGCTTTTGTTTGGCTTTTTGAATTTGATTTTGTTACATTTGTTATTGTGTTTATTTCCGCTCCACTTACCTCACCTTGTATCGCTAGCTACTAACTACTACTTTTGCAATTATAGAAATTACTATAGTAATGAATACTGAATGATTAGTATAAGAAGTCGGTTAAATAGGACAGCTACGTCCAATTTTATTTATATTTAATTAGGGTTAAAGGTAAATTTTATAGTAAATATTGATAAAAAAGAATTGTTTCATTTTAATAAAAATATCTACATAAGACCAAAAAATTAGGGGTGTCCGGCCTTTTTACCTAAATGTCCGGCTAAACTGGCTCGTCTGTCCGGCTTTTCAGTCTACTCATAGGTAGGTACTTTGTTGCATACGAAATTACGAAGAAATATTTAGAAAAGTGCAATGACCGCTGTGATCATGCTCAAACGAAAAAAAAACGGTAGTTTTTATTTTACAATTTCTTCAGCTGGGTTTAGGTGATTTACAGAAATATCTTTGATCATTTCGTATGATAATATTTATGCATCATGCAATATCAATACTAAGCGGCCACACCCAGTCTAAAAACAGATAACCCGTTTATTTTCCAACAGGTATCTGATAATTAAATACATTCTCATTGTCAACAAAAAAGCAAAAATATGTGAAATGTTTTTATTCTATTGCACTTAGTTTGCCCAATACCTACTTTACTTTCTTTTTTTTTTATTCGGGGTGGGTTTGACTCTACTCGAGGTCAGAGATGACAGAGACCCAGTCTACGATGGAGCGATCTTACCCAGAAGGAGCCTGTTCACTCTAACTTTGATGAGATTATTCTTTCTGCCCTTGCCCCATAAAGGTACTTGAGGTTGGCGTAAAGTAATAAGCACATTTGTAATTAGAAAAATCGTCGCTACAACACTACTCAGTACGAAAATTGACGGTTTGACTTTTGAATGTCTTTGGCATGAATTCTCTGTCGATCTTTGTCTCTGCCTATCGAACTGACAGTATTACCTACTTATATAGTCTATCAAACAAACAAAATGTCTTGACCTGTGTGGTTTGCTAAGCGACGAAACGCTGCCACTAAAAATATTTGTCTTCAAACATAGGTAAGGTTAATTTTGCCGCTTCTGTATTACATATAGCTTTAATCTTAATATTATTAAATTAACAAACAGAACACAAACAACCACAGAACAGAAAAACTGATTTTTTTGTCTGTGCAGTGCAAGCAACCATCGACCGCCATTGCAGCTCAGCGACTGCTTGCGATAGCTTTTTTTTTTTTTGTTTTTTTTTTTTTTTTTATCGATGGCCACTCGCAGTTATCAACCCTAGAGGGTTGTCAACTACTGAACCGGAGCTTGCGATAGCTCGACACAGCTTCTATTAGAATTGCTAATTGGCATCTGCGGCTTATAGCTTCACTCTGTATAATATAACATAGTGCACTCTGTATAATATAACATAGTCCTGTATAATACCTCAAGTTAGGCCTTATTTGAACGTTTTTAGTGTTCTAGCATACTATTTATTTCCAACTACTCACTACGACGGAACGTCGAACGGGTCAACCCCGTTCGACGTTCCGTCCATTGTAGAGTCAAAATACCATTTGTAAATGCCTTGTAGAACGCAAAGAAATGAATATGAACCATTTCCCGACATTGCAAATTGCGTTAAGTCATCTGCTAACATCATCTGCCTAGCCTTTTCCCAAATATATTGGGGTCGGCTTCTAGTCAAACCGGATTTAGCTGAATACCAGTATTTTACGAGGAGCGGCTGCCTACCAGACCTCCACAACTCATTAACTGGGTAACACGGTACTGCATGGCAAGACTGGAGTCAGATTTACTGGCTTCTGACTATCCGTAACGACTGCCAAAGATCTACAAATGACAGCCGGGACCAACGACTTAACGTGCTTTCCGAGGCACGGAGGAAACTCGGTATGTTAAGATGGTCACCCGTCCACAGACCAACCTTGGCAAGCGTTGCTTAACCTTGAAGATCGACCCGTGCGGCTGTTATTATCTAGCCACGAGCTCCACAAAAATTGCGTTAAGTAATGTTTTATAAAGTATATAATAATAAGTAATGTTTTCCAATTATTTCCCTCTAAAAACTTATTCGGACATCTTATATAAAATCAGTTCAACCGATCCCCAGTCATACGTTTCCCAAAGAACACCTTTTATTTTTTTTATTAAAATGTATAATATACTGAAACCTTATCTTTGTAAAGCAGATGCCTCCAAATTAATTGTGTTTCTTTTTACTTCACAAGTACTTTTCCGATTGCTAATAAAATGAACCGTTGTTTTTTCTTCCTTCTATTTTTTTAATAACCGCTTCCAGCCAGGAAAACACCATTAAGCCGGAAGAAAATAAAAACGAGGAAAAAGGTTGTACTTCCCACTATTTGACATCAAACATCCGTAAAATTCATTTATTTATCTTTGGTCAGTGACCTTCAGTAAACTATTAAGGACAACATTATGTTTGTAGGTGTAAACTGATAATTAGCACACTCGACCGTAAATTATATCAAGTACAAAGAACAGTGTTGACAAGTATTTATCGTTAAACTATATAATAAATAATTAATATTGTAATTATTGTTCGCAAAACTGAATTATCTAGCTGTCGGTATTTACAAAGGGAACTTACAAGGAAAACCGTCACTACGTATTTGAATTGCAAATAGAATTTCTTTTGGTAACCCAGTTCGAAGTATTGGAACTTCTAAAATAGAAATGGCCGCTTTTTTGCTAATGAAATGCATTATGTCTGTCGTAAAAGATAAGATTTGAATCTTATGTTTTGTCTCTAAAACAGCTAAAATATTCCCTATTCGATTGATATTTCATTTCAATAATCGTTCAAGGTCAACATTTCAAGCTTCTTGATCCTTCTTACTGAAATATCTTCCTACCTTATTGGAGCTTTTAACCTACTTGATATCCATTAAGATTGGTACAAAATGTAAATACCAAGGCTTGGTACGATAAAGTCTGTTTGTAATTGTGAATGAATTCGCGTGATGGCAAGCGGGAGGCAGCTCTTGCTATCAGTTTACGTAATACCTCAGTTACCATCGGGTAGGTATATTTCGGTGACACGCATCGGTAATAAGGTTTCTGCTTTTGATCGAAGCCTGAGGAAATAATAAGGACACAGAAGACATAAAAATAAGTAAAAATATAGAAATGATATTAATTTTCTGATCTCTTCATAAAATACTGAGCATGGCATGGCATTAAATCCGCCTCTGAACATATGTGTGCTGAAAGTGTTAAATAAATAAATACTGGCTACATCAAAATGCCATAGAAATGGGCCCATCTTTGAAGGAAATTTCTATCGTCTATTAAATCTTTGTAACTATACCGTAAATTGTACCTTAAATTGTCAAGAAGAACCAATCCGCTAACAATTGATAGCGCTAATTAAACTAGAGAAAGCACTTGGGAAAGCTTACCCTACAATTGCCGTCTAATTACCAACTCTGATCAGTAGTCAAATAGGAGCAATTACTTACACTAGGGCATTAAACAACTAAGAAGGATGTCGCTTTTTCTTCAGATCCTTTTAGAGATAACCTGGTTTCAAAACTAGTTTAATTTCCTGTATTGTACGAGAAACTACATAACTATAGTTTCCATACAAATTCCATAGATAAATACAGTTTTTTTCCACGTAACTTTTTTCCTGTTTTTCTGGAAATTTCTTAAGGAAACTTATCACAACATTTTTAATTGTGTTAAACATCATGTTTTATTTGTTGCACCTGCGACGTTTTATAATATTCTAATTACTAAAGTATTTATAACACCTGCTACAATGTTCACGAATCGAATTTGCATTACATCAACCGAGCAAGCTAAACGTCGACGGTCGGCTAGTGATAAAATAAGCTTCATAATAATTGATTAAATAAACAGCCGTGTTGGACTAAACAGTTAGCGTCTGTTCGCTAAAATATCGCGTGAGTTGCAGATATACCTACTCTAAATAGCTTCTTAGCTTACGAATTATGTAAGCGTTGAAATCAAATACAACGTATAAACTTATTTAGTCTTTGCAGCTATTGTAAAATTTAATTGGCCAGCGTGAAAGGGAAATAACGATTAAGTTTCCCGATCATCTATTACGCCACAGAGAAACCCACAAACTGATAACACTAAACAACAACCACTTTCGCAGGGTGACCACCGACGCTCGCCAGTCACATTAGCGCCAACAATACCTGACCCCGCACGAGAGAAAGTGACTATCCAATCGATTAATCTGCCCAGTCCCCCGGGCATCGAGTACCAGACGTATGGTAATAACAGATCAACATCGAAAGCCGTAATTGTTGCATTGATAATTCGCAACTGACAGAGCAATTGCCGGTTGCGAAATTGATACCGGCGAGCGAGGCAAATTCATATTGGAACCTCCTAGCAGACGCCACCGCTGTTGACACCTTAACGAGAGCCTTTAAAATGAAATTTCTTGTAAACAAGACAGCAAGAGCGATGAAAGGGAAGCGATTTGTGCCGCTCAATAGCGCGTCATGAAGTGTGAAGGGACGCGAGGCCCGGGTCATTCATCAGTAGTGAAAGCGGGGCCAACTGATAGTCCTAAATTACCCCGGGCCACGAGTAAGGCCATCGTTACCCGGCCCGCTATAAAGACTCGACAAAATGTAGGAACCGCCGACGAAATTGCAAATCATTCGTCAATGGATAGTAAACGACCTCACCTTGTCGGGCCATTGACATTGACGTAGATACAGGTTACTGAAGCTAACGAGATTGATGGGCGGCCGCCTGCATCCAATTTATTACACGATGACATAATGTCAAAGGAGAACTAAATAGAAAACGATATTCATGTCAAAATTGTTTAAGTTCACTTCTAGAATATAAAGTGGAGGAGCTCGTAAATTGGGGCTGCCAGGCGCACCGCACGTTGTGACAGAATTTTGCCAATCTCTGTCCTCTCGTTTGCATTTCGAGTGCACGGACGCTGTGAGGTCCTTTATTTTATCTTTTTACCGGACAGCTGTTTAAATGAAAGCCAGTTTTTGTGCATTCCTCTCAATTTTTAACGAGATTTACCTGACAAAACCACGATAGCTCTGACAGTTATTTAAGCATTCTCTTGTACTTTGTGAATGTATTCTGTTTTTTGGGCGAGGGGGACATACGTGAGGTCGCGGCAGGACCTCTCAAAAACCAAAAGATTTATTCGAGTTGTCAGTTGTATTTTTAGCGTGTTACGTGGAATTTCACGGGGACTTTATGATAACATGGCGGAATATACGGATATGAGCGATGTGAGGCTTGTTAGCAGTTGTTAACGCGGCGATGCGCGACGCTACACCATCATCAATACGTAACGGAACACCGGCCATAAGCGGTCAAGACATTATCGATTTGTATTTCCACGAACGCACTTTAGGTCAGAGATGATTATGCAGTTTCGAAATTTTTGAAGCGTCATGACATGCTCATAATTATTGTAGCGATAAATCTGATAAACACATTGACTGCTAAGCCTCACGACAAAGCTCGCATTAGAAAGCTGAATTCTTAACACCGTTAAAATGCGTTCAATAGAGACATGGCGAAAACGTATTGAACTCATATTAGAGTCGTTAGTCGTAATTGCGTATCATGCAAAAACGAACGAGTTCTACTTGCGAAAAAAAATCGTTTTCGCTTCACAACCGCCATTGTACATGATAGTGATTAATATAATTTTTATTTGCTTTGATTGTGTGTGTCTACGGCGTGATTCTCGTCTCGTTATAGAGCGGCCGTTGACATCAAATAAAAACCTTGATTGGACCAGAGGTGGTTTAACTGTACCCATAGTACAAGCGTCGTATGATGGATTGGCCTGTCAAGCGTAGTAACCTCCGTTTCTATTGTACAGTCATCCAATTTCTAAAAGTTAATATTTATTATGGGTTTCAATTAATAATCATATGTTTTGATATGCGAGCGATCGGAAATTCATTATTGAAATTTGATAGACGTCATAAAATGACATAAAGAAACAGAAACGTTGAAGTACTTATTTAAGTAATGAGTGTTAAAATGCAACGTAATAGCTGTGTTAAAATATGGAAACAGAAAATGCTGATTACTATAATAAGCACTTAGCTAAACTAAGTATTATTGCTAGTGACAAAGTTATCATTATAGTTGATGCAATAAACAAACCAACTCGAAATTCTAATACAAATTCCATCTTAACAAGACAAGAAAACTTGACAAATGCGTCTATAGCTCTGTGAGAACATGGAAATGCGTAAGGAATTCCACCAAATGACAAATACACTGGTGCCCAAATTTGAACAAACCAAAATCAATTGTGTTCTCGATGACAAATAGTTGTATCGCGTTACCACGAGGTTACTGATAGGGCTGATGATAATCATTGGTTAGCGGTTGACATTATCGGAGGAAATAAATTGAGTATTCATGCTGTCACCCGGTGAATATAAATCGCTGGAAACACACGCGGTGATAGCTACGACACACTTAACTTACGCTGACACAGTACAGCTAGTAATATTGAAAAATTACCAGTTTGTAGTCAGCTGTAAACAAGCCAAGTACCACGAGTAAAACAGATTTCAGCAAAAATGAAGCCATTTTGTGGAATGATCTAAAAACAACATCAATTTCATTATTTTTACCTGAGAAGGCTTGTTATAAGCAATCTAGTTATTATTATTGTCATTATAATGAAATTAGTCTGTAAACCTTCCGAAAAATAAACAAATAATCTTTTAGAAGGGATAGAGAAGCACTTCTCCCAGTTATTTAACATACAACGCCGCAATCCTTCAAAGTCAAATAAATACCATTACAGTATATTCGAACATATACATATTTATTTAAGTAAAGTAAAAATATAATGAAATTCATAAACTCTATTTGAACTCAAGAACAACGATATAAGCAACGTTCTATTTGAAGAACTTGGAGCCCCACCTTACCTTCCTCGATTTAGATCTAATGGCTATACACCTTAAATGGAGTAGCATCATCTAAGTATGTTTCTACCTTCCCGTTGTCATTGTTTACGCTTCGCAGAGCTTATGGAGTCATTAAAACGGCTTTCTTAGACACATCGGCCCTTTGTTCGTCTGATAACTCTATAATAATATGTTCTGGTACTGTATCCTTTGTTCGTAACACTTTAATTAGTTTTTATGACGGTCTCGAGTTGCCAGTTACAGGAGGTCAAGGATCGGAGGCGAGATCTCGTACGTCTTTTACTTTGGGGTTTTGATCATTTAGATTCCCATACATGTTAATATTGTTTGAGGAATGTCAATGTCTCGAAAGATATAGAGATATTTATTATTCATGAATTTATTATGGAATGAAAGTTATCTCAGGAATACTTCAAAATTATAGATTGTTTGATCAATCATTTAATGAATGCTGAATTAATGTTTTTCACGATTTATTGACTACATTGGTCGGCTTATTTGCATCATAACGAACGGTAATATTATATCTAATTTACGAAGTTATCATACACAGGCCAAACAACATATTTACATATTCAAAGATAAATATCGTACAGGTGAAGCAGTTTAATCGACGCTCATTTAAATTCGACGAATGCACTTGATTTATTGTTTTCTATTGACAAATCGTTTGGAGATCTTGTCTTAGTTTTCGAAAGGTTCGAATATAAATAATCGTGGGTTGAATTAATCGATTACTCTTAGTTCTTTTTTCTATTCACTTCAAAGGAGTTAGGTGATAATAGGATTTATGGTGACGGCTATTCCCGTGAGGAAGATAAGGCGACTGGTACAATACATCAAGTACATATTTAAGATAGTGAGAATTTGATTAATTAAATTGGGAAGTTTTTTTAATTAAGGGTTTTCTCATGCTGATGAATGTTATTTCATGAATTCATGATGAATGTTCATATGCTTGTTTGTATGCGATCGCAAGATCGCATAAAAACAAGTAAAAACGGATCTATCAATAAAATATGCAACATACAATCACACAGCAAAAAAATCGAACATAAAAGAATCCCAAGTATCAGTCATACAACAACACAGACAAAACGTGCACAAAGGAAAATGAAATGACAGCTAATTGTAGTGCCAAATATGGTACACAGATTACACCAAGTGTCTTGTCTTGATACAACACCGCCCGGAATGGACACCTTGACTAATCGCAACACGACCGAACAAAATGGGTCGAAGTTCTTGAGACAGATGCACTTTTGTTAAAAAGAGTACGTGAGACGCCGACGGAACTTAACATGCGTTAACTCTGCCTTTACAAGAGCATAAAAAAAGTAAAAAACATCTTAAATATCTTCGAAAACGTTTTACACGTCACCTGTGACATGGACGCAAATTCGTGTAACGTTTATCGAGTGATGACATCCACTTATTTTATATGACAATTCTGCCACTTTAATAAAATTAATGTAAAATACTTCAGCAAAATGGCCAGCAGTTGCATAATAATTTTGGTTTAATATTTTTTACGACAACCACAAACAACGCATCATTTTCAATGTCTTTCGGCAAGCTGCCAGCTCCAAGGAAATAAACCGTGATAAAGTATAGAGGAGAACAAAGGAAAACAGCGGCAAATGATGATTTAACAAAATTACCGCATTTTAATGACAAAAAGGATAAAAATAAAAAGAACAATATTTTGTTTTAATGCAATAAAATTCGTGGCACAGATAATAATCAGCCATCAAACACCTCATTCTTCTTTTTTAATTTAGGTGCTATGCAAATGGACAAGGTTTTTATCTGAGATTTAATCTTAAGAAACGTCTTCGGATTTGGCGGGGAGATAAAATGTCTGAGTGATGGTACAAGTATACTATTAGTGTCTGTGTGTTTAGACATTAGAAAGCTGCTTTGTGATGATATTTATTTTCGGTATAACAATGGTTAGAAGGTAGTTCTACTTGGCGAAGTCAATAAGTGTGTAGTAGATAGCAGAAATTATAGTAATGACTCAAGTGGTTGTGAACAATGACGATAACAAGTTGCAAGAAGGCACTGATAACTGGTCTTCACCTGAAATCATTGTTCAAATGATTCATGCCGTCTTGTGTTCGATAGCCAAAAAAAACAAGCAAGGAACTCCTTAAAAGCTTCAACACTATTCTTTAACACTCATTTCTTCACTGAACTCGATGAATAAATCCAATTCCAAAGTCTCTTTTATTTCAATACCACTGCAGATTGTTTACAATACATAATCGTTTCCTAGTAAAAATCCATTGGAGACGACGCAGACGTAGGCAGACTTGTTGCAAGCTGAGTTGGCACAGTGCCAGAGCTTTAATCAGAGAGAGGCACCAGCAATTCACACTCATCCCGTCAGGTGGGAGCATGCTCAACGCACTGTACGAGATGACACTGAGAGCGGTATTAGACGAGATTTGTGAAGACTAGAGCTTGCTCGTAAGGAACATTGCTGTCTTGAGATAGAAAAGAAAAGCTGATTTTATTTTCGAGTCTTGGTTAGGTGTATATATCTATTTTTATTGGAATATATCTGATATGCTATGGATTTATTGCGAGTTCTGTAACAAGACTGCTGGGTTAGCGTCGATCTTAAAATCAGTTTTATTTTAATTATTCTTTGGCTTCAAACGTCAGTGAAACGAAGAGCTTTCAGCTTCATAAAATGGCTTTTTATCTGTTGCTCCATGTAAAAGATTCCAAGCTCGAGTCTGTTAAGTATTTTACTTATTTATTTTAAGTAAATGTCAGATTATAACGTAACTGAAGCGTTAGCACTTACTTTATATTACTACAAGGTCGACTTACTTCATATCCGTTTTCTCAATAATGTCCTTTTTAGTCGTGACTTAAAATTGCATGCAGTCAGACTTAACAATCTATTTTAATTTTAATTAATAAGATTTGCAAGGCAGTGCCAGTAATGCTAGAATAAACAATATATTAAATGTGTCCTCATTTCAATCAAGCTGAACTAAAACAATTGAATCATGATGATACAATAGTACGAGGAATTGTAAAATGAAGTCATTCTGAAGCCAAAAGATGAAAAGAAACGTCGTAATGTAACACAAAAATGTACGCAGATGAACGGTGTCTTGTTTCACAAAAAAAAACCTCTTTTATGTTTTTCGTTCAGATGTACACGTAAAGAAAGATGAAAAAAAAAAAAACAATGTACGGAATACAGTTTAATGGACTAGTTAGAAGTGATCGTATTTCTTCAGATGATTTAGAAGTTAACAATATGTTATAGTAATAATAATATATTCACTTGTGAGATCACAACTACATTATGCTTTTATTTACTCATTTGGTTCGAAAACTAAGGATAATTCAGCCCATATTTGCACTAAATCAACATTAGTTCAGAGTAAAACAGGTTAACATGTTTATACTAAAATAAGTGTACAAATAACAAGCAAACAAAAAACCACCCCAACGAGTCAAAACAAAAACAGAGGAAATTAAAAAACGAACATCTGTAGCTAACACCAAATCCGAACTAATTCTATTCAAACAGGATGATAAAAAGCACAACCCTATGGGAAAGTACAAATAAAAAAGGCTCACATCCGGACCGCTAACCATATTTCAATTTAAAGGGGATACATACATGGAAATGTAAGTAGACGAGAATAAACTATGAAATAATGAGTTATCTGATATGGTTGGGATTCCCAAGGATGCAAATGCAAATATTTTTCCACAAACAGACGGTTTATTGAATAACAAGACATATGCGCTGATATCGATGAGCATGCAGATTAGGTACCGGCAGACATATGAAGAGATAATTACAATAGATTCTTTAGTGGAGCTCAGGCAATCAATTTCTCTCTTAACATTAAATCCATCTATTGACCAACTTGTTACAGTAAAAGAAAGCCCGTCACGTCAAAGGTATCGGAAATTTTAATTAACCAATGTCATTTATCAACAAGTATTGGATTTGGTAATCACTGCAGGCCATTGAAATTGAAAATCAAAATTTTCTTTATGAAGAATAAGAGTGATTAACGATGTAATGTCACCGGGACCGCCCCTCGTCAAGCCACAATGTTCGAGTCATGCTATATAATAGCAATATTGTAATGCTTTGGCGTGAAGTAAATTACCTTCCGTACCATAATTAACCGTTATTACATAATACTTAGTACGCAACGAAGGAAACGTGAGTTCAAACCCGCATGCAGCGTTTTAATATGTCAAAGAAAATACGGCTCAATTTGAGGCTAAGTTCAACTAGAAACAAATGAAATGCAAATGGGAACTATCAAGGATCCAAACTTAAAAGCTCTCTTCTACGAGTAGTATATAAAGGCCATATAAAAATATTCAAACCTTAGTGTTATGGGCACGCGCACTCAGCCCAACACATCGCAGCACAGGATATGGTAATGGTGGCAGAGAAATGGAAGCCGTCGAATGTTCGACTATTTTAGTATAAGTTCGTTGTAAGGGCGATTTATTTTCAGCTCAATTTCCTTTCCAGACGCACCGGCGGAGATGTGATACCACTTCCACTGAATAGATACGTCGTTGAGTTGCGTTAATGTGGGTGTTATACGTAGGTCGAATATAGTATGTTAGGATTCTATTATAGAATTTCTATATGTGCTAGGCAAAACATGTTCATTGAATTTAGCAACACACATGCAAATGGAAACAAAAGTGGCAGGCACATGGACGCGCTTAATTTGGGTAGGCAAGGTAACGATACAAACGGTCTTTGAGGAACATGAAAGCAACCTTGTCTCAATAACATCAGGCACGAAATAGGGGATTAAAGGTGGGATGAGATTAATTATATTAGACTCGGCTCGTCTTTCGCACTTTCAGTTAAGAGGTCCCTTCTTTGGGTGCGTTTCAAGGAATTAATTTTATAAATGAATTCGTCAAGATTCTTGAAGTAAATTAAGTTGGAATGAAAACTCTGTTAGATACTGAAATGAAGAAGCTTTACGTTGTCAGAGGCCTTTCTGAGGTCGGAATTTATTAATTTTTATTTTCTTATCAAGTTTTTATGATACTTTTTTCTTGTTGGCAACTCTTGAAAGCTTATTGCGAATTTTACCTTTGTGATGGTTTTAACGTTCTTTCTTTGATAAAAGATAAAACTAATAAAATTTCTCGAGTATTTTATGACGCAAAAAGCCTTTTTTATTTATTCCCCCAACTGTTTTCAACAGTTATTATGATTGCATCATAACAATTTGCTTCCATTTATTCATATGATCAACTTTCTGCACTTTCTAAATCATCTCTAATACCGATGCTGCGATCAATTCTCCAACTACCGTCAAGTATTGCAATTATAAAAACGAGTTTTCCTGCTTCAGACTACATTTCACCTGAGTGTTTAATTCTAGTGAAATTCCCAAATTGCTTGAGTGGTTTGCACACCATGATTTTAAAACATCTGTTTACTTGTGGGGTGCAGTCGGGGGAATCATTTTTCACCGTCAGATGTAAATTCATACAGCTGTCGGGCAGGTGGCGGGAACGTGCCCGCTATTGAAGGATTACATCTTTATTGTGTTGTTTTGATTAACGAATGCATTTGTTTCAGTTGTTGATTTAGCTGTGTTGTTTTTATCAGTGATTGTTTTGGCTTCAGTTCTATAGAATATAGAGTCTTCACCTTGTAGATTAATAGTTACACTCATCTCTTGTCATAATCTGGAACCTAATATTGTGCTCTTTACTTGATCGTCTCGTGCTTTACTAGATTTGATATTTGAAACAGATTTATAACATTCAAATGTTTGTTACCTTGGAAGAAACATGATATGCCAAAATATGAATGTCTATATTTTTGTTAAGTAATTTATTCAAAGCAGATTATATTTTCAGTAGTAACATGCCCAAGTATAATTACTTACGAAGCTGGTTTTAAAAGTAACATATTTCTTCAAGCCAAAATATGTTCTAAGACAAATGGCATCTGTTATAATTTTCTGCTTACACATTTTGCGTCACATTAATATTCCTAAAACGTTCTCAGACATTATTCTGAGTTGAGTTTACTCGATACGTTTTACCTAAGAAGTGTTTAAGTTAACACTGTTTGTCGTACCAAGTTACAGCGAATACAGTAACAAATGGAAGTA
The DNA here is from genome assembly GCA_950371165.1 of Lacanobia oleracea. Taxonomy (NCBI): domain Eukaryota; kingdom Metazoa; phylum Arthropoda; class Insecta; order Lepidoptera; family Noctuidae; genus Lacanobia; species Lacanobia oleracea. The sequence continues at coordinate 20,898,002 of OX493392.1, read as the reverse complement.
TTGTATTACATTTTACCACTTACAAACTATGTTTAAGCTGGTTGCTATGTTCCACTGATGCGTAAAATTGTTATACTTTATTGCTTTGCTTGTTTTCTTTTTGAAGAAACGTGTTATTATGGGCAACAGTAATATTGCTTTCGTCTATAGACTTTTGTTCTTAATATTTTTTGTTTCACGCGTAACGACATACTTTAGAAAGAGTTGTAACTGTACAAAAAGACAACGTTGCAAAGCAAACATTTAATGACCAGGTAATTTCTATACTTAAGTTTCCAGTATGCACATGGCACTGTGAATTATGAGCTTTCCAATCTTGGGCTATAATATCAAAGGCTATCTTCGTCAAGCGTTCACAGTCGATATTCTCAATAGCCGCACCTCGAGTAAGGATAGAGAAATTATGAAAACACCTAGAGAGTCGATAGTTATCTTAGATACTGATGTCGACTATCCCACAGTTGTCAGTACTAAGTCGGCGCAAGTGCAGGTTGCCGTAAAAGGCGAGGACCGTCTACGAGATACAGGCGATCATAATCGATGGAAAAACTCGGTCCTACGAGCCGGACTTGACCTCTTTGGAACTTAGACACCCATTATTACACGTAAAGCTTCTGTACCAACAGCATACTTTTGAAGATACTAATCGTATTTTTCGGTTAGTGTCAAGTTTTTTTAGCTGGAGAAACGTGACCCATGACAGTTTCTTTTGTGAGATTATATCGGGCCCTTAAAAGTATTAACTGCAGAATAATGGATCTTAAATCTTAGCAGCTGTAAGCAAACTCGGCGAGATTGTGAGATAAAGCGTCGTATGTATCGCAGAGTGGCCTCGGGATGCGCTTGCACATCTGCCTGCCCACGTGCCACCCTCGCCCGCGCAGGTTTCTCTTCAGCTTTTTTGTTATTTTCTCAACGAACGCATTCATCATTTACGGGCAGATGCATACGGTAATAACATGTTACCTTGGGTAATTCATTCTTTAATTAAATTTCTTTCTCCCTTTGTTTTGATTCTGCTGCGTAGGCGTCATTCGGTTTGTTTACCATTACGATTGTTTTTATTTTAGAAGCTTCCATTCCATTAAGGTACGTTTGGTTGTCGTGTGATTCTCTTTGGCCTGAATTTGGGCGCACACATGTGCGGAACGGTGTCTGTTTTTTGTCAGTCGACATCTGAGGTCTATTCCGTCACATGTGCGAAATTTATGTCCCTCGCTACCAGCAACAGGATGTTGGAGATTGTAAGGATTCTTGATCTATTCATCGTCTGACTTTTTTATAGCTTTATTAATGCTACGTGTCACAAGGATGAATTAATTTATTGTTCACATCTCACAAGCAGTCAATTACAGAAGTATACTGATGTTGCTCAATGTACATTTATTAAGTAAACATTATATTCGAATTAATGATTAGTACCTAAGTAAACTACAAGCCAGAATTTGCTACTCTGACGAAAGCTTTGTTAGTGACTATTCAGAACATGTTATAAAGGGCTTTTCATCTACAAATCGAGCCATGGACATGCTTATAGCTTTGTTGTGTAACCTCTATGGCGGTGATTAAATCTCACCATTATTATTAACTGGCTCCATTCAAACACCCACTGTCGTTCTAGGCGGTTCGGAACTATGCCGTCCACCCACAGCGGCTGGTCCCGTAGGCGCACCACGGTCACACACACTAGCTTTTATTCATATATCGACTTCTAAACTGAACTCACTAGGTTCGATTGTTCGCGCTAACTCAAATTTACATTCGGAGAGTCAATGTCGCCTGACAGACACAAGGTCCGCCATTGTTTTGGCCGTTTTGGTGGTCCGGATGGAATATCGCCGCGCTCATTTGAATATTTTAATAAATAAACCCTGGCTTCTCTCAGAATCCTTTATCCCGTGCCAGATCTCCCGTGTGCTGCCACCACGTAATGTGTGTACGAATGGGTCGTGCGTCGTGCAAGCCAAGATCATCAGATCATCCAGGTGAATAACAGCATACCAACAGTAACAGTGAACATATCCATAAGAACACATGCAAAAACTTATTGGAAGACTTTATTTACCAGTAATTTTCATGTTACTATTCAAGAGGACCATCGGCTCGGTTAACACAACTTTTTAATTAAAAAGTTTCAGCACTAGAAACACACATTCATCGTAGTCGAACGTCACAAACACTGCAGATAATCCGATCCACTCGTCTTTGGAGTGCACTAAGTTTGTCACAAGTTATTAAACACTCGTCTGAGAGTCGCACCACCGGAGCGCGCGTCAAACCTTGCGCTGAGCGATTGGTAGACTGGCGCGGCGGCCGGGCGGGCGACGCACGCGGTGCGGCCGGTGCGGCGCGGCCCGGTGTTGCCGCGCGTCCCCCCCGGCACCTCCTTCCACGCGCCCGAACCCGAACACTGCACCCGACAAATCCGACGATAGCTCGATGGAACTGTCGTGACTCGAACCCACCTTTGTATGAAATTTCTTCTCGTTTTTACGCGGGATTTCGTTTGAGGTCGTGATTTGACGGACGCGCGATACGCTCGTGTGGGCGCATGGCCCTTGCGAAGCCTGTTCCGTAATATAATAAACCGAGATTGTAGAATTTATTTACGCTACGATACGAGACCGTTATCGGGCGTGTGGCACTCGGTGCAGCCGTGTCGAGCGCATCGATAACGATGCGAAATAATCACACTCCACCATAACATCGTGAAAGATGATCTCATAGATACAATGTCGAGTTGTGGACCACTCGCACCGAAAGATAATATTTTTTCCAGATGTGAATATCAACCAACATGTCAGCGCGTATAAAGGAAGACATGAACTCGTAAAATTGAATGCTATAAAGATGGATGAATCTCGATTACATTTAAAAGTTGAAAGGTCCAATCCATTAATCATTTTAGATAGAAAGAAGACTGACGATGACTTCTAAAATATCTAAGAATGTGATAATACGTACAATTATGTTGTTTTTAAATATTTGCTTTGAATATTGGAGTCTGATATTACTGAGCTAATTTCATTTGGTGAAGAGTTATTTCGCGAGGCGCCTGCGGCAAATCTTTCAATTCCATCCATTATTTTACACGAGCCGTCAGCTTTCGCACAGACAGTTATTATAACCTCAGTCGTTCATCTATCATGAAGCTTTCTTTTCAAATCATATCCAAACGTAACCTGTGTTTCAGATTTCAAAATTAATTTTTGGAAGAGGGTCTCACTGACTAAAAGTTTTACCTTTCACGCTAAAACAGAATCTGTCTCTCAAATAATTAGATACATAATCCCATCCCGGGCAACAGATCGTACAGAAGCGATAAATTGTTAAACTAGTTTGGGATCTGAGGCATCAGAGCCCGTCTATCAGCTCGGGGCTGTACTTTTAGTTTTATTTTCTGAATAAGTTCTGAGAAGGTCGGACCTCAAGGACGTCGGACGTCTGACGGGTCACGATTCCACTCCGTCCGTTATTATTATTAACATTATTTGATGGGAGCTAGACGTTCATATTAAAACTTCGCGTTTTGTGGGATTAACAGAAACGAGTTCTAATTAGTTCAGCAACTTGTGCATCTAAATTTCAACTTTTGTAATTTATCTTATTGAACCTGATGTCTGTGTCAATAATGAAAGGGTGTAACATCAGTTTGGAGTGTCGGGTCTCACAATTAGGGATATCTTTTCGAAAACTGATAATTAGCTAATAAAACCGGTGTTGCTGGTCATTGCACTCTCGCAGTCGAAAGGGTACTGAAATACGCGTTTCGAGAAAATAAGATTGGATCGAATTTTTTTTGCAACTTGAGGCGACTTTCAAACTACATATTGCGATGGCGAATGTTAAAAAAACTTGGAAAGAATTGTAAATTTTCGTCATTTCTCTGGGTAAACACATGAAGGAACGATAATATAATGAGACCTTAATTGCGTTTGGGTATTGAAAATTATATGCTGTTTTGCAATCTGTTCTACTCTTACTTTCAAACCAAGTTTGTTTTTCGTTCAGTAAAACATTTAATTAAACTTTATTAAATACTAGCATTGTAAAATTATCTTGAAACATATTGATGTAAGGTAAACATACGTGGGACATTTAATTTCCGTTGCTTTCAGATACCAATCTAACTTTGCTTCGTAAAGTTGCAAGTTGCAAAACAAATTAATGAATTAATGAGCTTCGTGTGTCATAGTTTAATACAACCAAAAGATAAGTTTTCTCATGTCGATGTTTACAGTTCATTTCTCATTTCAAATATAAATGCTTCAATAGCTTTCGTGTTTACTTCGTCACTTTCATTCGTGTCCTTTAACACACCGTAGCATTATTGAAATCTGAGGATTCAAAAGTTCATTCTGAAATTTTTAACGCCACATTAGTCTTTTATGTGTACAAAATAAAGTGCAAATTGAAACATTTCTTGTGTTTTCTCTTCTGACTTTTCTCTTTTGCAATATACATTCTCACGCCGCAGTATTTCATCGTCTGGCTTCATAATCGCGTCTACCTACGCTCTTGGGAGCCCTACTTGTCATGTGGCCACGCATTTTGTCTTCACCGCTTCCCTTTGTTGACATATCGTATACAATTTTATTTCTGTTCCACTCTCAACTGGTATGTGGTCTGGTCTTTATTTACAAACAATCGGTCGGATACCACATTTTTTACTAGATGCATATTAAGTTGAATATAGAAATAATTATTGGTAATAGCCGTATTATTAAGATTGGAGATTCATCATCAATCATTATTATTTTTTCTGGCGGCAATCGGTTATGGTTTATTAATTTAATTGTTATGGCAATATGAGGTAACAAGTTCCGAAACAGGTATACAGTATCTTCTGCCTGTGGCTTATCGATAATCTCGTAATTAATAGTTTAAGTGAAATTCTCATACTTATTGTGTAAAGAATTAAATTACGATGACCTAAAGCTACATTCTTTTTTCTTACAAACCGTACAACAGTATTTATTTTTATCTTGAGAACGGGAAAATGAGTTTTTTTTATATTTTAAAACATTTATCTTAGCAACTTTAATTTATGGTTACCTAGAGCACTCTTTATAAATTTAAACGGGTAAAAAAGAATGACACCAGAGTCAGTCAGTGCTGCTGTGCATTAAAAAGTTATCGCGAATAATCGATGTCATTTGTCCGTATCGGAAAGATCTTTAGTTTTAACATTTTTGGTCTTGACATGGTGAAAATAAAAGACCAATAAATGGCGGCGGCGCAACAGACATATTTCTTCTGGATACGTTATTTAAACATTTGAATTGTAATCGTCCACTTAAAATGCAAAATAAATATTTTTTACGGATGAATCCGATATAATCTCCATTTAGTTTCCATGAATTTAATATTTTAATCCTTGGATTCTTTAAGCATTTTGATTAATATTGATGATTTATAAAAATTGCCAACCGAGTGTTTATAAAGTGCAATGAATGAATCTTCTGAAAGAAGATTCAATGTGTTTTTTTAACCGGTCAAGCTCCGTAAGTCGCTTTCGGGACAACTATCTATTGTCTTTCTATAGTCTTTTAATTTTGCGGAGCCTGACTGGACCGTCAAAAGAAGAAAAACAAAATAGTATAGTGAAAATATTAATAGCAAATTAAACCAATGAACGAAGATAAAAAGGGCACGAGCTCGACAAATAAACGAAAGACGCAATCTGGCAATAAAATGTCTCTTTCAGCATCACTATGTGTAGCCCGAGAACAGATATAAATTAAATAATAATTAAAACGTCAAGCCGTTCGTTCGTAATGCACGACGAGGCATGTTCATTAACAAGACTTTTTCACATATTTTTTATTCGGTCTTTTTTTAATTGATCTTTCATTCAACTGATTGTCTGTAATGGATTTACTTACAACCTCATTTAATTAATTATGGGTGCATTTAAATTGGTAAATAGGTGTGTTCTAGTAGCGACAAGGATGTTGCTGTGTTTTCAGAAGTGACATCATCGCCAAGATTGTGGTGCAAATGGCAGGACCAATTTTTGTTTTGGTCCATATGGACGTATGAGACGTTAGTTTCTTAATTCCGGAAGTTGAAACTCTTTGAAAAGTTCTTTTACGATTTTGTGACATTATTTAGCAACATGGCAATCTTGGTGAATTTGATTTTTGCTTAGCAAAACTGGACTCTGGAGGTCGGATAGACTGCCGCTTTAAGTTAAATACTGACAATAAGTCAGTCAAATATGTCCAGACGCAGTCAGACTAGAAGTCGACCTCAACACACAACAACATAATTGATACATAAAGGCTGTACTGAGAATATTTTGTTTCTATCATCACCATCATCATCATCATATCAGCCGAAAAACGTCCAGAGCAGCTAGTCTGTAAGTAACCATTTTGATATCGAGCTTCACCTGAGTGAGATAGCTCACAAAGTGAACTTTATTACACGCAACATAAAGGTGTTACGTTTATACTCACCTCGGATTCCGCTGTCGAGACACGAAAATGTTGTTACAGAATAGCACTACTGGACATACGCCTCCCTCAAGTGTCGCCTCAACAAGCGTTCATGTGCGTATCGCATCCATCGGCTAAACGCGATTCTCACCAGGTTATCGGTCCACCTTGTTTCTTTCAAGCTTTGTCAATATAAACTAAAAGAGGGATGTCAACAGTAAGAGTGGTATTTAAGCTTTAGATGAGACGAATATGAACGTTGTGGAAGACTAGTCAGCTTTAACTTTCATCATCATCATCTGCCTTGCCTTTTCCCAACTACATTGGGGTTGGCTTCCAGTCAAACCGGATTCAGCTGAATACCAGTGTTTTACGTGGAGCGGCTGCCTACCAGACCTCCACAACCCATTAACACGGTACATCTTGGCAAGACTGGAGTCAGATTTACTGGCTTCTGACAATCTGTAACGACTGCCAAAGATCTACAAATGACAGCCGGGACCAATGGCTTAACGTGCTTTCCGAGGCACGGAGGAAACTCGTTATGTTAAGACGGTCACCCATCCACAAGACCAACCTTGGCAAGCGTTGCTTAACTTTCAAGATCGACCCGTGCGGCTGTTATCATTTAGCCACGAGATCCTCCAGCTTTAACTTTCAGCCCATCATATTTATTATTAAACATGATTTCATGCAACGCAGTCATGTTTTATATCATAAGCGTTATTTTATCAACTGATATGTTTTTAATCTAATGTTCGTTACCTATGTACCTAACTTATCACGTCTGTATATACTTTGCTGGTCGGATCCACTGACAGAATATTAAAGCGTGTTTATTTTTATATCTGACAGGGTCGTGCCTTGATTGGCATTCAGTTAGCATTTAATTAGGTAATAATAGGTAAGGGGATACGGACTTTGAAGAAAGACGAGGGAATTATTCTGAGTTGGTTCGTGAGGTCTGCCTACTTGAGGAGAGCTTTCTGTTTCGTTTAGCGGTGTTACTTCGTGAGGGTCGATTACTCCTGTATTCTATATTTAAAAACATTGTTTCGAAGTTGGAACAGGGGGGCTAAAAAGACCTTTTTAGGAGAATCATATTAGATTCATAATATTAACCACACAACAATCTGTCAATTTTAATTTTCATTTTTATCGCTATCGAATTAGGTTCAAGGTTGATTGGGAAAATTTGACAGTGACGGGTAGCGTGTGCTTTTTGATTCTGCTAAAGTGACCTTTTTAGACCACCTAATATTATTTGTAGTGATATTTACATTTATTACTAGCTTTTTCCCGCGACTTCGTATGCAAAAATCCCATTTTCCCGTCACCGTAGGAATTTCGGGAAATCCTCTTTTAGTTCTCGCCTCCACTCCCCAACCTAGTAGTTTCGGCTGTGCGTTGTCTCTCAGTTACTCAGTCACCATCATCTGCCTAGCCTTTTCCCAACTATATTGGGGTCGGCTTCCAGTCAAACCGGATTCAGCTGAATACCAGTGTTTTACGTGGAGCGGCTGCCTACCAGACCTCCACAACCCATTAACTGGATAACACGGTACTTCTTGGCAAGACTGGAGTCAGATTTACTGGCTTCTGACAATCCGTAACGACTGCCAAAGATCTACAAATGACAGCCGGGACCAACGGCTTAACGTGCTTTCCGAGGCACGGAGGAAACTCGGTATATTAAGATGGTCACCCATCCACAGACCAACCTTGGCAAGCGTTGCTTAACCTTAAAGATCAACCCGTGCAGCTGTTATTATTTAGCCACGAGCTCCTCTCAGTTACTCAGTCACCAGTAACGGAATTTTTTTATTGATTAGAGAGATTGTTTATTTTAACATTTTAGAAAGAAAGAAAGAAAATTGTTTATTTGGGACTCGCACAAAACAGACAGATGTAAATTTAATTAAAACTAACAGTATTACTTAGTCTATAACATTTAGTCTGTGCAAGGCCAAAAAGGTCCCTATCTCAGCATAGGCTGCGAAATTTAAAAATAAATAACACAGCGCTGGTTTTATAATAGGGTCTGTGATGCCACGGACGCAGTTCGTAACACTACTAAATATAATAGATACAGATGAAATATATAAATGTTGAAAAAAAAAAACACATTTTCTAGTCAATTTGTTGGTTAGCCAATAATAATAAATATATTATTTTTCTATTTGATATCACAATTTTGCCACAGTTGGCACTGGTTTATTTTAATTTCATAAACTGCCGCTTTGTCTTCTTATTCATGTGATATAAACCACTAGATTTGGCGGATGATTGCATGTTATGTGAATATCTTCTTAGGATTCAAGAGGGTTGTTTGTGGTTTTATTCTTTAAATTACCAGATCGCGTGTAAACTTTTCTTTTAAAAAACACAAATATCTGTTATAAGATACAGTCAAAGTGCATTAATCATAATAATCTACAGTTAGCAGACCATAGTTTCAATTAGCTTCAAGACTAATTAGCCATGCGTCCATTAAACTTGCAGCAAGTTTTTATAAATTTTTTATTAGTCTCTACTCTTTAATTATTTCTTTAGTGTCTCGCAAAACGGTAAGAAAACAGTTAACAACTTCAAAGAAATAATGACTCAGATCCCGAACTCCTTCATGTGCATACTGCATAGTTTTTAAATGAATCCTTACAGCGCTACAAATAGAGGTGGTATTTGTTTGTAGTATGGATTTTGCCAAAACATTTTCCTCAGCCACGGCAATGTATTTTGGATATTATTTAGTACTAGCTGACCGCGCAACTTCGTCTGCGTCACGTTTTTCATTAATGCTCCGCTCCTATTGGTCGTAGCGTGATGTAAGATATAGCCTATATCCTTCCTCGATACATGATGGGCTATCCAACACTAAAATATTTTTTAAATTCGAACTAGTAGTTCCTGAGATTAGCGCGTTCAAACAAAACAAACTCCTCCGCTTTATAATATTAGTACAGCTACAGATTTCACGGCGTGAAAATACCTTTATTATCGTCTTTGCAACAATTGAAAACTGGAGCATAGTTACTATGCTCACGTTTATTTCGGACAATTGTAAAAGTAACCAACAAACTGGCCCTAAGTCTAGTTAAACCTGGACCTAGTTATGTCCATTTCAGCGTAAAATAAGCCATTACACGATCGTATTCCTTATAATCCTGGATTCTCCTTTTTTGCGGAAACCTGAACGTGGCGACTGTCATGTTTTTGAGCGAAAATGACTTAACATCGCGCGATCGGCTGCTCGTTTTAAAACTCCTTAAGAGGAGAAAGAAGCCTTATACGAAGATATCCAGGTTAATATATCCTAGTTGTGTCAGCCAATCAACGTTTATAACGAAATGATTTGTTTTATAGTAATACTAGACCTGAAGGTGGAATTAAAACAGTTATCGCTTCCGAAGGTACTGTGGATCATTAAAGTGTCGAAATTGGGGACGGCGGACTCTGCAGAACGGAAAAGACGTAAAATGTCGGTGCCACGTGCCACCTTCTTAGGGCGCCTGTTTATTAACCGATCATATCAGTCAAAATATCTGGAAGCCGACCCCAATATAGTTGGGAAAAGGCTAGGCAGATGATGATGATCAGTCAAAATATCAGTGACTCACGTGGTACGGAGATATTATGCAGTTCCATTGAATAAAATTTCTCCGTTTTGCTACTCCGCTGAAATAGACCTTACCTAAAATAAAACTCCCAAGTTAAGGGATGTTTGGAGTTTTATTTTAGGTAAGGTTTATCTGGTCTTCATAGGCAACCAGCCTAGAATACATAGGCAACCAAAATAAGATTTAAGGCTTCCGCGATAGGCCCGACGCGAAAATGCGATGACACGTTTAAACATGTTTTTTTTTTTCTTTCAATATTATCAGCTGCATCGCCTGCATCCGGTTATAGTGGAAGCATCCGGTTTGATTAAGATGTGAAAACATTGTTGAACCTGATGAAGATTGTAAGATTATCTTTGCATTTTGAATTATTGTAACCATGATTCGTAAACACTGATCCATGTCCAATGAAGAGTGTCCACGGAGTTTCTTGCACGTTCTTCTCCATAGGAGTTACTCTTTGAAACGTACAACTGCCGCGCTGGAGATACTGTCGGTAAGTGCGTTTTGCGGCAGAGCAACTTGCAGCTCTTGTCGCTAGCGCGGCAGAGTTGGCTTCATCTATTTGACTGACAGACCTTGACTATTCAAAAGTGCCTGTAACTGGTCTATTTGAAATAAAACATTTTGTATTTGAAGCTGATCCTTGATTGAGGAGCTCGTGGCTAGATAATAACAGCTCACGGGTCGGTCTTCAAGGCTAAGCAACGCTTGCCAAGGTTGTGGCTGTGGATGGGTGACCATCTTATACCGAGTTTCCTCCGTGCCTCAGAAAGCACGTTAAGCCGTTGGTCCCGGCTGTCATTTGTAGATCTTTGGCAGTCGTTACGGATAGTCAGAAGCCAGTAAATCTGACTCCAGTCTTGCCATGAAGTACCGTGTTACCCAGTTAATGGGTTGTGGAGGTCTGGTAGGCAGCCGCTCCTCGTAAAATACTGGTATTCAGCTAAATCCGGCTTGACTGGAAGCCAACCCCTATGTAGTTGGGAAAAGGCTAGGCAGATGATGATTTGAAGCTGATCCCCAAATTTCTCTAAATATTTTTCGAATAATTACCTACTTGAAAACGCGCATGGCTGTCGTATTGTCGCGTCGTCCCTATCTGCGGAAGCTTACTGCTTCAACAATAAACACACACATCCATTCAATGAAGCTGTTTGAATCGCCTGCGCAAGTAATTACGCGGAGTCGTTGGCCCGCGATGCTAATTCATGAAACACATACCTACAGCACATGCCTACCGGGAGGTATTTCATATGTAAATGCGTTCTTCCTGCCGACATCCAATTATTTTTGCTTGGGCCGCGGAAAATGGAGATAAGTGCGAGTTATCTGTATTAAGTAGCACAGGTTTTTAGGTACTGTTTGTTTCAATTTCTTCATTTGGTAATGTGGAAGCTAAGTGTATCCGACAAGAAAGGACATGAAAGGATTTATCTATGGATCTTTGATTACATAATGTCCTATGGATGTAATAATCTCAATAGGTACCCTACTGAGATTAGTGCTGATGAAGATATTGTGTGAATTGAATGGCCAATCATCTTAACAGAAATTTTAAATCCCACCACAATCATTTTCATTTAAACTAACGCCGATACGAGTACATATTGGCCAATACGTGCACTGTAAGAAAAGGTATCAGATCTTATGGAAAGCCAACCTCCTACCTCTACAGCGTTCTGCGTGAATCCTATTCTTAAAATCTGTAATAATAAAAATAGCACAAATTCAACGCCTAGTGATTTACTTTCTGTTCAAAAGCCCGTAGGAGTACCTATCCACGTCTTTCTTATGCTTTTAGTTTAACCAAACGGCCAAGCCACTTTCTAACACTTTTTTTTTTAAGGTGTAAAGTTTGTTGAGAACTTAAGACTAGGATCCACGCAGAACGTTAGAGTCACTGACAGGTACCGCTTAGCATAAATCGTTAGTGCCAAAAAGGACGAGTTTCTTTTATTTTTAACTGAAATGAGCATTAATAAGGGATACTTATTTCAAAACCTAATTACCATACATGTAAAATAGGGTATTAAAGTTTGCGTGAAACTTCATCATTTATTGGCGATGAGAAAATCATCAAAGACATGGCTTGTCAATAACCATAACAGAAAATAAACCTCTAAGAAAAAAAAACCATTATAAGAAAGATGCAACCTTGTAAATTGTCTATCGTAAAACTACACACAGAAGCGTGACAATAACTACAGTAGGTAGCGTGACATTTTATAACCTTCCTGGATAAGTGGGCTATCCGATACTAAAAGTATTTATCAATTCGAATCCGTAGTTCCTGAGATTACCGCGTTTAACCAAAGAAACGAACAAACTTAGCAGCTTTATAATATTATATAGATCAGTTCACAGCAGACATGTTACTCCTTCAGACTTTGTCTCCATATACAGCAGTTGGTAAAAACAAAACACTGCAAACAGTAGGACAGCGATAAGCTGGTGCCGGCCCGTCTGCAAACAATCGATTGTTTGCATTGAGCAATATCGATACTCCATGATTGATCGATACATAGTACATCCTTATCATTCTGATAATACTATCAATAATTTATCGGCATGCTTTCTACCTCGCCGGCACTGGTATTTATACTTTTACTGCAATCAATGATAAATGAGGAGGTCGTGGATAAAGAATAGCAGCCGCACGGACCTATCGTCGTGGTTAAGCAACGCTTGCCGAGGTCGGTCTGTGGATGGACCACCTTAACATACCGAGAGTACTCCGTACTTTGGAAAGCATAATCAGCCGTTGGTCTCGGTTGTCATTTCAAGAGCATTGACAGTCATTACGAATTGCCACAAGCCAGAAAATCTGATGCTAGTCTTGCCAAGGGGTCGTACAAACCAGTTCCTGGGTTGTGGAAGCAAGGTAGGAAATCGCTCCTCGTAAAATACTGGTGTTCAGCTCAATTGGACTGGATGCCGACTACAATATAGTAGTGAAAAGGCAGACGATTACTGGAAAGTATGATAAATTAATTTAATAATTCTTTGTAGTAATTTGTGGAGACAAATGTGACTTCATTACAAGAATATGTTCAGTTTACGACATACTAATTATGTGTTTACTTACATTCGCTTATCAAAGATACCTACTACATATAATGAGGTTGGTAACCTATTTGCTATACGTGATGTGTGCGTGGTCCAAAGGGCCAAACAGATATCGTAAACAGCAGTTTCATCAGCAATCAGATAACTTTTTTGCAATTGTGTGTGGCTTCCAGAACCGGCTCCAGCTGGCATACCAGTACCTATTGTGATCATCATCATCAATCATATCAGCCGAAAGACGTCCACTGTTAGGCATAGGTCCCCGCTAAGTGTCGCCACAACAACCGGTCCTGTATGTCTCGCATCCATCGGCTACCCGCGACCCTCACCAGGTCATCGTTTCGCCAGTCAATGACCTACCTATTGTACATGTGTAAAAACCCATTTGCCCTCTACAACCCAATAACTGAGTAACACGATACGCCCTGGCAAGACGAACAGACTTTTGGACTTCTGATTAATTAACTCCTATTTCGAAAACAAGAAAATAAGTTTGAAAGGAGCCTCATCATCATCATATCAGATGGAAGACGTCCACTACTAGACATGGGCCTCCCCCAAGTGTTGCCACAACAACCGGTCCTGTGCGTCTCGCATCCATCGTCTTCCCGCGACTCTCACCAAGAAATCGGTCCACCTTGTGGGAGGCCTTCCAACGTTGCGTCTTTCGGTACGCGGTCGCCACTCCAGAATTTTTCGGCCCCATCGATCATCTGTTGTGCGAGCAATGTGTCCTGCCCAATGCTACTTAAATTTGGCGATCCTTTGGGCTATGTCGGTAACCGTGGTTCCCTAGAAAGAAGTCTAAACTCATTTTAATGTAAAAAAAAACATACAACTATTCTCGTGTTCATTCACTAATTCGCTTATTGCACCATTCGACTTCCACCTCCAGTCATTCAGATGAAAGACTCCTGAAGTAAAACACAATAGTCAAAGAGCTACACAGGGAAGTATCCTAAACGTCCGCTAACAAAATATAACAATGTATTTTAATGTAAATTTCCTCAGCGTCACCCAATACTGTTGCAGTAGCAAGCTATAAGCTTATAGCGTCATAGAATAAAAATCTATAGAAGCGAATCACTTTTATTTTTAATTGTACCTTTTTGTGGATGGGAAATTTTCAAACGACTTCTCCGTTCTTCCACTCTGAGTGGAGCGGGAGGGGAGTGTTAGACTCTTGTTGACTGAACCCACCCGTGTCCTCTCAAAAGATCTTTTTAAAAGCTTTTATTTAACTTGCAATGTATGTATGTACGAGTATGTTCGGGTGGAATCTTGTTACTCAATTTCGAAGCAGATATCTTCAACCGATTGAGCTGAAATTTTGTATACACGTTTAGTTTGGATGACAATACACGATAAACTGTGTGACGTCATTTTAAATCCAATATGGCGGAATAGTTATTTTTAATGTATTTCTACAATATGGGCATCAAATGAAAGGGCTTGTTGAGAGTAACTCGAAATAATTAAAAAATAAAATAAAAGCAAAAAAATTATATAAAAGCATTTTTTGCTTTTTTTTTTCGTTCACTTCCGTAACACTGGCAGGGACTGCTATAAGGACACCTAGGCTCCACCATAATCACTAGGATTGGCGTTCGCCAAAACCAAAAGGCTGTCATGATTATAATTTCAGCCGGAAGGCGTCCACTACTAGACGTACGCCTTCCTGAACCTTCGCCACCTTGACTGGTCCTGCACTTTACGCATTCAGCGGATTCACGCGGATTTGTAAACTTAAGTGGCTCAATGCCACTTAAGTTTAATAAGCTCGCAAAATGGATCTAAAGAGGCGACCACGTACCGGAATGTGTAACGTTGGAAGCAGGTCTTCCAAGAGATGAACTGATGTCACGGTGTTGTCTGAAATTTTGACAGTAATCGAGCGCAGACAAAAAAACTTGATCGTGACGAATCTCTCGACAAATCTGAATCCTGACGGCGTTGAACGTTTCTGATGCCCGATAAGTACCTAATCACCAAGCGAACTTCTTCTTCGCCGATTTTGGCACATGCAGAAGGCGAGTCTTCTGCCAGGTACAGTCCAATCGAACAAAAGAGCGTTTGGAGTAGGATTATCTCTTCTGTAATGTGCTAGTCTATGTTCGCGTTCCATCTCATTTGACACAAAAACTCGGTAACTGGATAGCAAGTTTCCCGCGCGAGCTAATTGGGCGAGCGCTTCAGTATAGGATTACGAAATAGGACGACAATGAGTTTTCGACAATTTTGCGACGAATTGTGTGAAGATAAGCTACTGAGCAACTTGAGGGCTGTTTTGAGAATGTAAACGGTGTAATGATGGCTGTTCGTGCTTAGGTAAATTGCTTATGGCTTTTTAAGATGATGTTATTTGTAAATAAATATGAAGAATATCGTTTTGAAATACCCAATGTTGCTTTGTTGGATTCAATATTGAATGGATAGATAATCAGCTCATCTATGTTAAGCGTATTTGTAAATTGTAACCGAGATTTGGCCAAACATCGTCCCTCTGAAGGAACGCATACTGAAGAAACGTCATCATTTTCGAGCCATGTCATCTTTTACACAATTTATCCATTTTGTACATTTTGTGTAGTGTTCTTCCTTAACACTTACACCTATCCCGGATTTGATATTCCGTTTAAAATTCAGAGGTAGGTTTTCTGACCATCACTAGCAATCTGCCTAGCTCTATTCCAACTTTGACTTCGCCAGAGACCAGTCTGACTGGATGAACCTATTCTGACTGTCACATAAAAATTAATAAAAATATCATAAACCGTGGTGCTCCTACAGCGTGTCACACCGTCAGCGTGGGGCTATTTTCGACAATTTTATTTGCATATTTTAACGCTCAATTGATAGGGGGCTATTAATTTAGGGTAGGGTAGGGTCCAATCTACCGGAATATATTTATATTCTACGAAGGGACATTGCGATAGCCCTGTGATACTTGCAACAAATTGATAAATCGAAATTTTATTGAATTTATTAATAGCCTTTATCAACCTTATTAGACCGGGGTAGCATTTATGTGATAACATTTACCCTATCTAAATAAAATCTTAACTTGTTGAGTTAATGGACTTCAAGATAACTTTTCCAGAATTATATTTTAATTAATCTGATCAGATTTCAAGATTGATTCCAATATCGATGGTTTTATTTAATTATTCTAATTATGTAAATCATTTATCTAGTAGCTATCGATACCCGACATCTTACGATAAGTCTATTTTAAACTACTTTCGTAAAATCATAATGTGAATCTGATATGTGTTAAGTATATTTTGATAAGAATCTTTCTTTTATGCATACCTATCGGAAATTTATTGTCACCACTTCCGTGATGCAGTGTCTGATAGATAATGCACAAAGATACGATAATAAAGTAAAATATTTGTTGCAGGAACTAAAGGAGCCCATTTTCTTTTATTTCAACCCGAATGCGCAAAATAATTTTTGTCACAAAAAGGATTTTAAGCGGATTTTTAATCCATTCCTATTTAATATGTTTGAAGTTGATTAATTAATTGTTATACACATAAAACACTTAAAAGAGAAAAGAACAAGTAATTATAGACAGATTGAAGAGCACAAAGGTGCTGCTTATCTAATGTATAAAAAACTCGTTTCACAGTGTTTGCTATCGAACTCCTCCGAAACGGCTTGATTGTTTTTTATGTTTTTTTTTGTGAATGTTTGGTATGTCTGTAGGTCTTAATAAGTCGTAGGCTATTTTTAACTGGTATTTTTTTTTTAATTTTCCCTAGTACCAATAGAAATTTCTTCCAGCACACACCTGCCTGCCACATCTCTTGCACGAGTTTATGAAGTTTGTATGAAATCATTAGTGGTAAAAAAGACAAGTTTGCAATTTTCGTCACAAAGTACTCGTTTCACAAGCAGCTAATCTATTAGATACCATTTCCAACAACTATGCCTAACAGACTGTAACAACACAACACCAAAACATATCTTTTTCCAACACTATCTATATATCAAATGATAAAGATAAAAGACACAACTTGGCCCGACAACCCATAATTTCACGTTTGGCTGCCCCGTATACATCCAAAGCGAGTAATGCCGAATCTAAATTTATAATTAATGTTTTCGTGGCATATGGCATGTGTTGAATGAATTATTTATGACTGTTTTTGTGATAAAAATAACAGCAATTATTCGGGTCTTGGGTAGGCGTGACGGAAAGGAAGTTAAAGTACGTAATTTACGCTTCTTTTGAGCTATTAAATAAGGAGATAGAGTTACAATATAAGTTTAGGTATTCGTGTAGTTTAGAGAGCTGTATGTAAGAATAACTTTATAATAGACTCAACCCAGGTTTTTATCATACCATCAGTATTCTTGTCGGTAGGTTCATTTACGACGACTAAACTAAGCAACACTGTTCCTTCAGGATACTGCTGCAGGATAGGAGCTTCATGAAGCACGACGAGTCGCGGAGAAACGTTTCAAGTTTCATGGATCCCGCTACAAAAATAACCAGAAAAGAACAGCGGAGTAAGAAAAATAGAACATTTTCACTTCCCACCTTATCAAGCATGGCACAGAGCAGATCATAGCCAATAGGAAAATAACTAGCAGGAATGGAGTTTAGATATAATTCTGGAGTAGGTAAGACTATTCATCTATGGCACAAGCCTGCATGTCTACTATATCGGCTACCCAGTGGAAAGTCCCCGCTATTAGGTAAGTGCGTGATATCCTGTAGGTACTATTTGAGTGTACCGGTGATAAAGCTCTTCTTCTAAACACTACAAATATCCATTTTCCAGTGTACCTTTTCTACTAAAGTACATAATATATATATATTATTTCGCAGAAAATTGTTTATTACTTGAGATAAACATTTTCATACAATTGTTTACCGATTGACTGAAGTTGGGACCAGCAGCTGTCATACCTATGAAGTGATTTTCTTTGTATTTTATGCTCGTATTGATATGATTTCATATCAAAACAAGTATCTTCTTCCTGTTTATGAAAGAATGTGTTTATTGACGCAAGATTTATATTATAACAAACATTTGAATCGATCATCATCACTGTATGTTTATGTCCGGTTTCACCAAAATTAACTTATGATTATTTCTAGACGGAACTGTTCCACTGGTGGGCAAAGCACTCCCGTTATTCCTTCCATTGTTTCCGGTTCTGTACAATTCCTAAGAAAGCAACTTCCATACTTAAACATTTTCTTACTCGACAAGTGATTTTCTCACTGTATTTACCTATAAGACGTGCAAAAACCAAACCAGCCTTTATTGCTAATAAAGCCTACCCTGTAAGCTTGCCCTAGATATTATTAAATTATTGCACGGTTGCTAAATAAAAATAAAAAACTGAAAACATAAATGATTTAGTCAAATAGGTCGGCAATATAAAAGTCTGAACACAAATTGAAAGTTTTTCAAGGAACTTATTAAAACCTGTTATGGCGCAAGTTCTTAATTTCCTAATTTCTACATTGTTGCAACTTCTTTAATTGATTTGAGAGGAAAGTAAATTGCGTTTCTGTCAAGAAATAAGATATATTGCTCGCTTTGCTACTAAACTGCAAGACAAGAAGAGGCAATCCACAACTCAAAATAATGGCTAAACATTTTTTAATTATAAAATCTAGAAAGTACCTAAGTTACAAGATGTAGATTAGGCAATGCTGGAGTATGGAAAATGACATTTAAAATGATCCTTTCACAAATGTGCCCTTAACAATACCAAGACCCTTTGAATTTGACATAGAGAAACACCAACAAAAGAAGCTACAAAATAAATAAAGTTCAAACAATCAAAGAAGAAACTAATAAAATCCCAAAAACGCTCTTAATTAAGCCCTTACGGAACGAAACCATTACATGAAGGAATCCGGCAGAAAACATAAAAACTATAGAAGCGAAGACGGCACGTGGGTCGACCGCTACCGGCCCAATTATAATAATGGATATTATTTTTACGACACAAACGAACATTCCCGTTTCTTACGAAGGAAATAGAAATAAAACACCGGTAAACGAAAGACAAAATAAATGTTACGTGCTGAATGAAACGGGGATAAAAGCTTACTCCGTGTACTGTTTTATTTATTACAACCGCGGTCCAAATTAAATTGGAGTTGTGGATACAGACGTACAGGTGTAAAAATAGGAACCTGCATTTGTTGCAGCTTAGGCTTGGTTTTAAAGACTAATGATCGGTTTGGGCTCAGAACATGGCACCCCTTGTACGCATACCATGTGTTTTGAGGTAGAAGCCCTGAATTTTAAGGAAACAATGCATTATGTAGAAGCAGGTGCTACTGTTACCAGTGCGTCATCGAAGAACCTCATTAAATTACACCTTTCCCTTAATATGACTTGACGTCGAGCTAATGCACTTTTTCTTTTCCATTCTTAAAGCAATATTGAATTTCATACGTGTGTTAAACACAATTTTTTCCAAATTAGAAACAAACATCTTACGTAAGTGAATGTCTGTGAAAATTTAATCTGTCATGGCGGATACGGCAAAAATATCATCAGTATTTATAAAACACCAATTACAAAAGCCGTATCTAACAACACAAAGACGACACGGACAGACAAAAAGAGTAATTACAAAGTGATCAAAGCTAAAAACACAAAATTCGTTGCTGTTAAAACGGTATGCATCGTCGAGATACAGGCGACGGCCTGCGAACGTTCGGCCTTCCATAATTGTTGCCTTTTTTATACACTCACCTGAAGGTCGACGGAGTTAAAATTTTAATTGCCCGAAACATTAATTCAGTGGGAACTCGTTTGCAAAATTAAGGACTTCGAAAAACCGTTGTTTATTCGCTAAAGAATGCGCAGTTTAATTGTAGATTTGAGAAAGATGGATGGTTTTGTGCGCGATGTCCAATTCAGCTCAGCTCACAATTTTTTGGTTGATTTGGTTCATTGGAAGCGCAATTTCTTAAGATCTATGGGCTGTATCTAATAAATTCCAAGTGAGTTAAGAATACTAAGACTAGAGACTGCTCCATGGCAGCTGTTTTAAATAATGATAACTTAATATGTAAAACTCTCTCTCACTCGCTCATTTGTTATTGACAAACAAAAGCAACTCAAGTTCAACAATTCAAATTCTTGGCATGTCAAGCCATCACACAGTGCCAATAGTTTGACAGCAATGTCCTCCCCTTGAATTGTCTCTGGTAACGTATTAATAGTAACTGAGCCTATACACGACATAGCTTTATATAGAGAACACGCCGTCGAGTAATAAACCTTAGGATTTGTTGAAGAATTTTCCTTGTACTCATGAGCTTCAGGAAATAGTGCCTATAAACCGTTAGCTGTTATTGGATTTATGATTGAAATGGACAAGGAGCTTTTTGTGAGCAAAACTTAACATTTTGTTTAAGTACATATTTCATCGGAGGCACCTACGTTTATATCCCAATATTCGAATAATTTACGTGGAATTGTACTGACGGTTCTGTGCTTTACTTGTACTGTCTTATTGTATAATGTCAGTCATAATATTTTGCCAATTTGTTGCCACAGGGAAAAAAAAAAAGCGACTACTCGAGCGACTACTGTAGCGAGCTACTGTCAACGGATAACCGTTGACAGTCTTTCTTGAACGCACGCATCAAGATTTCTGGGAAACATGAGACTTTTAGTCTTTCAATCTCTCTACTATAGTCAATGACTGGATGAACCCCGCAAATTTGCAGCATACGCCATCTATTTTTAAGTCATCGACAGCACTAACTTACAACAGTTTAGCAGCACATGTGGAACCCATGTTTACATGAAGCACTGATTGCTGTTCACACGACTCTGTTTTACAGCCGACTTCGTTTTATTATTATAAATGACGACAGTCGCTTGAGTGACGAGATAACGAACCCTAATAAGGTAATAGTTCAGTTATTTAAAGCGTTTATAAATGATGATGGTGATCCTTATGGGTAGTTTGGGGTTAATAAGCGATGCTATGGTTTTAACGGTTTCTGTAGGGATAAATCACCGTTGTTGTAAAATTGAAGCAAGAATCAGATTATTTTCAGGCAGGGCTTTGTAAGTTCTGCTTTGTATTATAGCTAAACAGCAACACCCTACACGTAATAACCAAATCATTGCTTATGCAAGCGCTTTCAGTTCATGTTAGATGTGTGTGTATTAAGAAGATATTCTTCATTCAAATTTCTATGTAGCTATGATCTTGATGCTTTCTGTATTTATGAAGACTAATTTATTGGGATGGGAATACCATCCCAAAAATCGACAGGCAAAAACCAATCCTTTGCACTCTAATGAAAACACAATTCAATATTGAAATTGAAACTCCGCAACTGTTTGTAGTTTCACCTTCATTTGTTCGCAAGCGCACATATTAATTTTAACGTTTCACAAGACGCAAGTTCAGTGTTTGCCCGTTCTTAGTTACAAGTATTAATGGGGTATGAACGTGACCGACGGACTAACGTCGTCTCTATATATAGAGACCTCGTAATGGCTTGTATTTCCTTGGCTTAGCGGGCTGCATACTGTTTTGGGTATCAACAAGCATGTTGTTTGCAAGTTGAATGTCTAATGGATTTGAACAAAGATCTACGAGGGAGTTGATATTGTGGCAACAACTGCGATTCTTGAGGTCTTACGTTGTGTGTAGACCTTTCCAGTAAAGCGTGAATGGTGACCAGCGTATAAGTTACTGCTTTCTTTTCGGTAAATACCTTTGACCAAGTGTAGATGTTTGAATTCTTATAATTTACCCTCCCATTCATAATCGTCCTCAGCGTACGAGACGGCTTTAGATTGACCGATATTGACCTTCAAACAGGTAGTTTAGATAATCCTATGCAAAAACGTATCATTTCTGAGTTCGTCTCCACTCCTGTCCGTATGTCCGCACATAATGAGTTGTATTTCCTCAGCTCCTTAGCTTAGCTTACTACGCACTATGAATTCCTTGTATTCGTCTGCATCTGACTGATGGAGCGCCGCGGCGCCGTTTGCATACGAATTATCGGCGCAAATCAGTGGCTGACATTCTCGCCGTGAGAGCGATCCGCGTCGGCGTGACAGACAGATGGATTTCTGTTGTTGTTAATCCGTGGATTGACGTAGGAATTGTATTTTTAAGTTTGTTTTTTTTTTCTCAGGACGGCTGCGGCTTTTCAATGTATGGTCTTAGTTGTTCTTTTTTTCTATATTTAAATCTTTTGCAAGTAGACAAGGTTGTCTACAAAATTATCAACTGTTCGTAGACTTGGTTCCTGTCTGATTTCTATGGTTACGTCTGAGATATTCTGTACCGAATGATGGATCATTTTCAGTTTCCTACTCTCAGATTGTGCGTCTGCGTTATAGGTAAGCTCGTTCTCATTTTGGTGCAAGCATTTTGAAAGTAGCCAAAATTCTCCCAATTAATTTCCAATATTAAATTCATTACCGATCTACACTCAATAAGCAACATAACCAATTTCATTAAGAGTGCGTATACTGTACATTAGCATACGATTCATGCTACACACGATGTTATAGAAACACCCTCCGAATATTCAAGAAATTTGAATTTCATATGAACGAGGCTGTCAAAGTCAACACTTGTGTGGCCAACAAGCATGAAACTATAGCCCTTGTGTTTCTGGCCCTTGAAAACCGCGACCAGTGCTGAATGATAGACCTCCTCATGGAGATGTAGTGGGAATTAATGACGTAAGCCACTTGAGTGGTATTATTGATCATGTGTTTAGATGTGGAGAGCAGGGGAATTGAGAAGGAATGTCTGTCTGTGGTGTCGAAGATTATTAAAGAAATAAAAACGGCATCGACAGACCAGAATATTAAGATAATGTTGTCAATAGTACCGGTTGCATTTTGGGGAATGTGCGACGCAATTGCATAATTTAATTCCGCCAAGCCCGTTCCATCATCGGACCACAAGACGAACGGCGATGCGCCACCGGTACATGGTGGACATCCCACCCATACGCACAAAACGTTTTGGGAACACATTCATAATGCGTACAGCTAAGGAGTGGAATTCCCTGCCGGAGTGTGTGTTTCCCGATAGCTACAACCTGGGAGTCTTTAAGTCAAGAGTGAATAGGTTACTTCTAGGCAAGCGTGCTACATCTTCGACCACATCATCGCTTACCATCAGGTGAGATGGTGGTCAAGCGCGTGCCTATCAATAGTAAAAAAAAAAAAAGTCTTAATAGGCCTACATATAAGCTTTTAATAGAGGTTTCGCCCACTTGAAAGTCGGTAATTTTGGCTACCAAGGTATAAATAATAATCCTATGTCCTTCTCCAAGGTACAATAGATCTCTATAGGCATATTCATCAAAATTATTTCAGTAGTTTAGGCGTGAAAACATAACGAACAAACTGTCAGTTACTATCACATTTATAACATTAGTTGCACTGATAGTCCAGATCCTTACCCATTAACTGTTGATTGAAATAATAACGAACGTTAACTATAAGTTAGAAATTCTAAATAATCATATCTCAGGGAACTACAAATTATCTTTAGCAGTTAAAACTGAACTCATCATGAAACGAGCAATCACTCGGATGTTGTGATAAATATAAACTTGATATTCATCATGAAGCATGCGATTTGGCGGCATTAAACCTGATGGAAAATATCTGTGTGAGTATACGAACGTGCTGTTTGATAGGAAGAATTTAAATTATGTATCTCTATCTGCCTAGCCTTTTCGCAACTATTTTGGTGTCGACTTTCAGTTTAACAGTATGCAGCTGAATATACCAGTACTAGCTTTTTCCCGCGACTTCGTACGCACATATCCCGTTTTTTCCCGTTCCCGTAGGAATTTCGGGAAATCCTACGGAGACGGTTCCCCAAGGAACCTACATACCAAATTTCAGCTTTCTGCAACCAGTAGTTTCTTTCGACTGTGCGTTGTTTGTCACTCATTCAGTCAGTAACGGAAGAATCTATACCTACTAATATTTAAGCTGAAGAGTTTGTTTGTTTACTTGAACGCGCTAATCTCAGGAACTACTGGTCCGATTTGAAAAATTATTTCAGTGTTAGATAGCCCATTTATCGAGGAAGGCTATAGGCTATATGTCATCACGCTAAGACCAACAGGATCGGAGCAGTAATGAAAATTGTGACGAAGACGAAGTTGCGCGGGTCAACTAGTTTTATATATTAGGATATTACAACTTTTGTACATGGCACGACTGCCTGTCTGGCCAAACACAAATGTTACTGGATAACAATTTTTTTATAGCAAATTTTGCAGACTTCGATTATTCGGACAATTCAGTAACTTCACCATAGCCCTTGGCAAGACTTTTCTTAAGTTTTTTGACATCCGACGGTTAGTCAGAGTCGGGTAGTATGTAACATATCTCAAAGATAATACAAATGACAGCCGAGACCAACAGCTTCACGAGCTTTCTGAGGAACGGAGGAACCACGTTATATACTCGTAATTATTGACTAGCTGGCCCGCGCAACTTCATCTGCGTCACAATTTTCATTACTGCTCCGCTCCTTTTGGTCTTAGCGTGATGATATAGCCTATAGCCTTCCTCGATAAATAGGCTATTTAACTCTGAAAGAATTTTTCAAATCGGACCCATAGTTCCTGAGATTAGCGCGTTCAAGCAAACAAACAAACAAATTCTTCAGCTTTATATACCTATTAGTACTAGTAGACCCGCGCAACTTCGTCTGCGTCACAATCTTCTTTACTGCTCCGCTCCTATTGGTCTTAGCGTGATGATATATAGCCTATAGCCTTCCTCGATAAATAGGCTATTTAACTCTGAAAGAATTTTTCAAATCGGACCCATAGTTCCTGAGATTAGCGCGTTCAAGCAAACAAACAAACAAATTCTTCAGCTTTATATACCTATTAGTACTAGTAGACCCGCGCAACTTCGTCTGCGTCACAATCTTCTTTACTGCTCCGCTCCTATTGGTCTTAGCGTGATGATATATAATATAGCCTATAGCCTTCCTCGATAAATAGGCTATTTAACTCTGAAAGAATTTTTCAAATCGGTCCAGTAGTTCCTGAGATCAGCGCGTTCAAGCAAACAAACAAACTCTTCAGCTTTATATATTAGTACTAGTTGACCCACGCAACTTCGTCTGCGTCACAATTTTCACAACACTAGCTATTTGTTCGAAAGAGTCACCGCGGCCCTGGAACGCAAAGGGCATTAGGAGGAACGCGGCCGGGTTTTAGTCAGTAAGAGTCTGTCACTTCCTTCCTATTATGTATTACTAGTTGACACGCGCAACTTCGTCTGCGTCACAATTGTCATTACTGCTCCGTTCCTATTGGTCTTAGCGTGATGATATATATATAGCCTTCCTCGATAAATGGGCTAAGTATCTAACACTGAAAGATTTTTTCTAATCGGACCAGTAGTTCCTGAGATTAGCGCGTTCAAGCAAACAAACAAACAAACAAACTCTTCAGCTTTGTATATTAGTACTAGTTGACCTGCGCAACTTCGTTTGCGTCACAATTGTCATTACTGCTCCGCTCCTATTGGTCTTAGCGTGATGATATATAGCCTATAGCCTTCCTCGATAAATGGGCTATCTAACACTGAAATAATTTTTCAAATCGGCCCAGTAGTTCCTGAGATTAGCGCGTTCAAGCAAACAAACGAACTCTTCAGCTTTATATATTAGTATAGATAGAACCCCATTCACGGACTGCCTATTATTTCTTAGCCAAGAGTTTCTCAGTTTAAATTAGGTACCTAATGATAATTAGAGTTGAAAAAAATATTTATTTAACGAGGTCACGGGTTTTTTTTTATCGTATTTAGGCAAAAAGCTGATAACCTCGCAGTCACAGAGGTGACAAACATATAATATACGCAAGTAAAAACAAAAAATATCACAATAGGTTAGTTTCCACCATCAAGAAATTGCAAATCTATTTAGTCCGCCAGTTAAAGTATTGAAAAATACTTAATGGACACCTATTTTTTTGTTTTAGTAAATCAATTAATATTGACAAAGATTAAACATCAAAACTCGTGAGTGGGGGCTCATGACGTCAGAACGCACTAAAAATTATAACGTGACGTATTGAAAATTTTAATAGCGTCGTATCTTCGTCAATTTTGGTATAGGTAAAAAAAAACCGGTCAAATATTTTTTAGTAATCTAACTGACGGACTGATTTTTTCAGTGGCTTATTTATACTAGTAAAATTAAAATTAAAAGCAGTTTTGGCTTGCGGTCGTAACATAATAAAAGCTAATAATGAGGGCGGCTCCCGAAAACAAGATAAATATTGAAACAACGCAAAAAATAAACCATTACGAACGACCGAAACCCCATCGATTCACCCTGTCCGTGCCATGCCACTGACAAATGCAATGACAGATTTCTGGCCCCGTTTTTGTTGTCCTGGCAAACTTAATTATACCATCAAAACACACCTTAAAACTTACACGGTAAAACACATTTTCCTATGCTTGAGCTGTAAACGAAAAATGGCAGGAGTTATCTATGGTATTTGGGAAATTCCCTTCGGTGACCACACAATTTTTTCTTCTTCTTTTATTGTCGTGCGGTTAGGGTCTTCTTAAGGTTGCCGGAGAATAAAATGTTATGATAATTTATTTTACTTTACCACCCACAATTAATCCAGTCAAAATTATTCCATACCTGTAACAACAAGAAACATGTTTTTAAGTAAAATATTGCTGTTAAAATGATTATTTAAAAAATATATACAAATAACAATGGAAATAAATAAAATGTTACACGAAAAATATCCAGACAACGCACAAATAAATATAACAAATCGTAAAAAGTTTTGACAGCGGTGGGATTCGAACCCACGCCCTTTCGGACTGGTGCCTAAAACCAGCGCCTTAGACCACTCGGCCACGCTGCCTACATTGATTAACGACGAAATTAGCGCGCGGTTTACAAGGCTAACTAAAAAAACAAAAATTACGTAATATTAAGTTGAATATTCTGGAGACATTGGAGTGGGCATGGGTATCTAACGGAACCCTATTACTAAGCCTCCGCTGTTCGTGCGTCCGTCTGTCCGTCTGTCTGTCAGCGGGCTGTATGTCATGAACCGTAATAGGTAGACGGTTGAAATTTTGACATATTGTGTATTTCTATTGTCTCTATAACAACAAACAATAATAAAAAATAAAGTTTAAAAACCTTGCCTTTATAGTTTTATAGGTGTGCCAGGCACCCGCATGGTATAAGCAGACATTTTGGTAACACATTCATAGTGTGTTCAGTTAAGGAGTGGAATTCCCTGCCGGATTCTGTGTGAGCTCGTGGCTAGATTATAACAGCCGCACGGGTCGATCTTCAAGGTTAAGCAACGCTTGCCAAGGTTGGTCTGTGGATGGGTGACCATCTTAACATACCGAGTTTCCTCCGTGCCTCGGAAAGCACGTTAAGCCGTTGGTCCCGGCATTTCCCCCCATTTGTAGATCTTTGGCAGTCGTTACGGATTGTCAGAAGCATCAAGCAATCCAGTCTTGCCATGAAGTACCGTGTTACCCAGTTACTGGGTTGTGGAGGTCTGGTAGGCAGCCGCTCCGCGTAAAATACTGGTATTCAGCTAAATTCGGTTTGACTGGAAGCCGACCCCAATATACTTGGGAAAAGGCTAGATAGATGATGATTGGAGTGGGCATGGGAAACAGCCCACTACAATAAACAGTATTTATACTGATTTATACCTACATAATTATCATACTGGCTGGTGCCAGCGTAGATGTTACTATCGCGGTTCAAAGTTCAGCCCCCCATTTTCCCCTCCTATATTCCAAATTCCAGCTTTCTAAACTATTGGCTGTGCGTTTACAGTCACAAAGTGTAGATTAATAGGTACTATTAACATCTTCATGCCCTTTGTAAATAGACACGGAAAACAGACAACCTGATAATTATATCATTCGGAACCAATAAATTCATCACAGTATTTTAAATAATCATTAGAAAACAGAAAAATTACCAGAGTACATGCAAAAAAAAAAATGAAGATACTCGTTATAGATTATGCATTCAGCATTTGATGTACCTAACTGTCGTACCATTTCTAGCGATGCACGTTGCTTTCAAGCAGATCGTACAAGCGCAATAAAGTTCAGTTAGCAAGACCACTGGCCCATAGCCGTGGCGTACCATACTAACCCATTTCCCATCGTTGACAACCACCATAATAAACAACACTGGCAATCAAGCCGCAAATACTGTCAATTGACTCCAATATCCCTTCACACGCTATATTTTCTACCCATTTTAAGAGCTATGACGGAAACAATTATTCCACTAAACAGATAGTAGAGATGTGTCAATTCTGGACTTGGCCGACTATTTGACTGGACGACTAGTTGGCGTTCAAACAGCCGACTTGCCATGTGGCCCGATAGTCGCCGACTATGAATGTGAATATGTATATAATTATGCCGAATATGTATTCCCGACTAGTCGGTGAATAGTCGGTCTACTTCTATTAATTTATGTTGATTTTAAATAGTTTGATAAGATGCATTGGTCTTTTAAGACTGATTTAATTTATGAAACTAAGTATATATCGTATATTACGTACCTGTTGTTTATTTATTTGATTGCACTTTTTCCTGCCTTTCTGTAGCTTATTAAGGCTTGTATTCATGCCTCAATGACCTTGTGCATATAAACGGAGCTAACTACCCCATGTACGCGCCACTCCGCTACCCGCATTTGTAATAAAAATAATACATGATTTTAAAAAGTAACAAAAACCAAATCATTTTAATGTAATTTTTTTATAATCTTTTGATAAAAATGAAGGAGTAAAATGGTTTCATCTCAACATTTTGGAAGTGATTTGGTGGTTTTTTTTCTCTATTATGACAAATTCTGGCTAAACCAAATTACGAATCATATCATGTAGATTACTAACTATTTTTTCAGAAGTATATATTTCTCTGTAAGTGCCGACGAAAAGCTGCTTCATCTATACGCTATTTTAAGCTAATTACGAGAGAGCAGCCTTAAGTCCCGACTCATCTTTAACCAACTTATCGCCAACTATTAATACAGCCGGATATTCGGCTTTCCCGACAAGATCTATCTCTACTCCTAACAGATTTTAAAACCTTAATTTGCCTGCAAGTTCAGCACTCTCATTACTGCCAACGCATTAGACCCAGTACAAGGTCTAATTCCAAGTGACGCAGCTCATTTACACCGATCACTAGTAATAGGCACTTATCTGCGCGAGACGGCCAATCATTATGGATTTATGCGCGATAATAACTTGGCCTCACTCGGGGTACGCCTACAAACTTATGTGGTTGGTGCTAGGGTCGGAGCAGGGTTTCAATACCGCCTCTGCTAGTTCGGAACTTCGGCGTGTTTTAAGCGGAGTTGTAACAAGGGTCTACGAATAGAAGAATGTTGAGGTTTTCAATGAATTGTAACTTAGAACCATTTTGCCTAAAAATGAAGAAATAATTCGAAATTTCAAGTTTTTCTCTTATGCCATGCATTAATACCATGGAAAATTCTATTACAAAGTGAACAACTGTTTAGTGGATTAGCTTAGAAGTTGACAATTGTCAGTTAGCTTCGTGCAATATTCATTTCTCCTTTAAATTATACAAAAATGACAGTACATTTTTTCGCCTTCTCCTCCGCCCGTCTCCGTAACATCCCTAATTGGTACACCCGGGATATTCATGAGTTGTCTATTTTTATGTCTGTTATTATAGATTTACTATACTTAATTTGTATTGAGTACGGAGTCGACATCCTGCTCTATTTTTTAGTTTCTTTTCTTTTCTTCTCATATACGGCCTCTCTTGTTCTTTTATGTACCTACCTACTTATCGAAATTATTGATTTATATCCTTGTCTTGGGAATACAACTTCATCTTCTTTTTATGTCGATTGTCTAACTATTCTTGTTATGTTGTCTACCAGGACAGCTCTGTCTTTTGGAAAGTAAGTGAGGGCATGCTGAGTAAGAACGGGAATATCCTGTAAAGAGATTTCTACAGCGGTTTCCAGATACAGTACTTCTGGTCACGCCTCGTATTGTTAGGAGGTTCCTCTCTCTTGAGCCCTGATCGCCGTAGTTTGCAATACCGTTAAAAATGTTTTTTTTTTATGATTAAATGAATGTTTTAATAAATAAACGAAGTAAGAGGAATAATCCTTAACCCTAACTGTAAGATGAGTCAGTGCTATTTAGTAACGCTAAGCTCCTAGATTCTTCTTCCTACGTACGCCCATCAGGGTCTGAAGTATAGATCGTTTGTTATTTATGATAGTGATTGAGTATTTAAGCATCCACTAGCGTTGTTTAGTGATGACAGATCAAGCAAACATGTTTGCTTAGAACCAGGTGAGTCGTAATTAATATGAGAGAGATTCTCGACTGCGAGTAACATGATATTAACGACTCTATTAATATTCAATTCCTCTAATAGGTCGCTTAAATTAATTGACATTGTCTTCAAATGAAGTCTTCGATTGAAATAAAAACAACCTTCATTTCAATTGATCATTGAGACGTATCGTCGATATCTAGTAATCATAATTATAACTAAAGGAGTTTGTATTAAACATCAATTCAAGCAGCTACTCAGACGGAATGTTACGAAAACACTCCAAATCATCTCGAGAGTCGAGATTATTGTAAGACTTCGTAGTTACAATCTATCGAGAGTGAAACGTATCGACGGAGAATTTCTCCGAACAATCCTCTTAGATTTACTTATAACGCCAGACTCGGAAAGCAATCACAAAAATCGTTCCGTTCAGACAAAGGCCGAATTGTGTCGAACATAATTTGTGGCCCCAGCATCCTATAACAATAAATCTCGAATGTCAGCAGATTTACGACACAGTAAACATGCAATATCATCAAACTTATTTAAGTGCGTATAAGGGATACCATTTTGAACATATTTAAACGACGGCCCGGTTTAAATCATGTTTCGTGAATTGTTTTCGATTGGTTTAATTAATAAAATATGGATGTATGAAATAATAAACGGTGTGATTTATAGTGTATTTTGATTAATTCGGAAATAAAACGAAAGGAAAAGAAGGTATTCAATGAAAGGTAAATAAGTGTTGAATGGGTTTTGAGTAAGGACATTGCACGCACGCAAGGAATTAAGAAGCATGTAATTATGGAAGTTTGTTAGAAGTCTGGGAAAAAATTAAGATAGGTAAAATTGGAAAATTGTAGACAGTTGAATGAACTTGGTAAAATCAAGCTCAAGTCTTCATGTCGAACGATATTAAATGCCGAATCCAAGAAATGAATAAAGAAGCCAAAGTATCCATTCACGCCCAAAATGCTGAGATTTTATTATTAATTTTGTTGATCATAGAACTTTACAACACTATAACTTTGTAACATCCACCATCTTGAAATGTCCAATCCGAAGAATTTATTATTTTTAATATTGGAGAAGTTAACATCGTGTTCGTGTAATGTTGATATTAAAATGTTAAACTGTTTAGTTTTATGTTCCGTTATTATACTTAATGCCACAAATGTTTAGGTGTTTTTATTTATGTTTTAATTTGAGCAATCAAATATTTGATATGCGGTAAATAAAAGATTGTCACAATGTTTATTTTGATTAAAAAATGCAGGTCCGATAGCATTCCGACGAATTTATTCGTCGTTAATGTTTTGGTGGAATAGTCAACGTAGTTTATGCTTAGTAACTGCATTATCGAAAATCATGTAACGGGAAATGGTAATAAAATCGATAATATATCGGTGTATTAGATATTTAAATACGATGAATTCCTGCGTGCGGAGTTGACCGAGATACGCGAATTAGTGCCGACCAGCGGGGGCGTATTTTTGTGACAGCCCGGAGCTCCTCGTAAAAAATTCTTGCCACCCGTGGTGCCCATTTGTTTAGTTAATGCAGTTTCTACGAGCTATGAACATCATGAGTTTTTAGGGGCTTATAAAAAGGCAGTGTCTTCTGTCTGTCTTGCTGTGGTGACGGAAATTAGAATTTCGTTATTGCTATGATAAAAGTAAGTTTGATTCATAAGAATGTCGGTCGTCCTGTGGCGAGATGGGTCGACGACATTATTGCAATCGCGAGTAGAACTTACACGTGTCTGGTACAGGAACGTGGGGGGAGGGATAGCCACAAGTAAATAGAGGCCTATCCTCAGCCGTGGGCGAAGGAACCCGACTGTGGATGAGGTTTTGTTACCACATACCTAAACTCCTAATTGTCCAGCAACCCGAAGCCCAAACAAAAACATTTCATCAAACACATCAATGAACCTCTTCCATTATTCTTATTGTAATCCCAAATTACGTCGTACGAAGAAAACCCACACGCAATTACAAAGAAAAAGCTCTCAGGTTCCGCCAGTTCTATATCTTTCGGAGGAAAGATTCATCACATGTCTAACGGTTCGTAGGTACGTCTAACGGCTCGTAGGTACATGTCTAACGGCTCGTAGGTCAGAACGAGGGTCGTCGCCCGAAAGGGTGCGTTTTGGAACGCGCGATAATCCCCGCTAACCACCGGCTTATCAACTAGTCGGACGGAGGATTTGTTCAGCGATTGTTTTGCGATCTGTCCGATGATTCGGTGAATTTGTACGTGTGCTGGGAGGAATGGTTTCTAATTAAACCTGACAGAGAAATTATGTATTGGCAGATTGGTACACAGACTGACACTTTTGGTGCACTGACTAAAAGTTTGAACAAAATTCGATGAAAGACGGCTGCAGGGGCTAGATGCTGTTGATAAATTTAGATAGTGTTATTCTTCTTTTATAGCATGATCATTTTATAGATCTCAATGTACCACATACTGAGAAATAAATAAATACTTTACTTTACTTTAGCTCCTTCTCTCTCTCTCGACGGAATCATGATGGCATATTGTCACGTTCGAGTACACTAAAAAAAACCGGCCAAGTGCAAGTCGGACTCGCTCACGAAGGTTTCCGTACCATCAAACTTAATTTTATGAAAGGTAAATTGCGGTTTACGATTTATGACGTATTAAAAAAAAACTACTTTCTAGATCTCGTTCAAACCAGTTTTCGGCGAAAATTTGCATGCATTACCATGCAAATTTTCACTGAAAATTGGTTTCATATTTTTTTTTAGTTTTAACATTCTCTTATTTTAGAAGCTACGGGGAGGCACATTTAACCACTTTGGAAGCGTCTCTCGCGCAAACTTTTCAATTTAGAATAAAAAAAATATTAGAAACCTTAATATCATTTTTAAAGACCTATCCATAAATAACCCATACGCATGGGTTTGATGAAAAAAAATATTTGAGTTTTAGTTCTAAGTATGGGGAACCCCCAAACATTATTGTTCCTTTTTTATTTTTGTGTGAAAATCTTAATCAACAGTATAGTTCTTATAGTTTCGGAAAAAAGTGGCTGTGAAACATACGGACGGACAGACAGACAGACAGACATGACGAATCCATAAGGATTCCGTATTTACCGTTGGGCTACGGAACCCTATAAAACCAGCCAGCCAGTTATAATTTAATTCAGCAGGTTAAATTCGGACGATCTTTCCATTTAATAAAGGTTCCACTAGCGAAGCAATGCGAAATCTATTTCCAAGATGAGTGCAGCTAGCTGCGAAAGCTACCCACATTAATATTC
Organism: Lacanobia oleracea; assembly: GCA_950371165.1. NCBI lineage: Eukaryota > Metazoa > Arthropoda > Insecta > Lepidoptera > Noctuidae > Lacanobia > Lacanobia oleracea. The sequence goes on along the minus strand of OX493392.1, from coordinate 20,864,221 downwards.
TCTAATAACTAAAGGCAAAGAGGTCTAGACGCTACCTTTACAAGCTAGCCATTCAATCTATTTCAGCCATTATTTTCACATAGTTAATCATATCGTAAGTGAAGCCCTTAAGCAACACATGTTAAGCACAAGATACTCGTATCATGATTGATCAAGCAGAAACTGGGCGGATAACGTGGATAATGACGGCCAATTATCTGAAATGATATTAACGCCTAAACACACACCATGCCTTACGCAAATCACTGCATTAACCAGATGATCATGTCACAGTCAAGTTGTACAGAAAGACCACTTCACAAAGTCTCGCTTTTTTTTTTTTTACTATTGATAGGCACGCGTTTGACCACTATCTCACCTGATGGTAAGCGATGATGTGGTCGAAGATAGAGCACGCTTGCCTAGAAGTAACCTATTCACTCTTGACTTAAAGACTGCCAGGTTGTAGCTATCAGGAAACACAGACTTCGGCGGGGAATTCCACTCCTTAGCTGTACGCATTATAAATGTGTTCCCAAAACGTTTTGTGGGATGTCCACCATGTACCGGTGGCGCATCGCCGTTCGTCTTGTCGTCTGATGATGGAACGGGCTTCGCGGAATTAAATTATGCAATTCCGTCGCACATTCTCCAAAATGCAATCGGTAGAAAACCGACAGGCTAGCAACTCGTCGTCGATGTTCAAGACTTTCGAGCTACGTCGCGATGAGCCTCTCATTGCCGATGAAGGATCATCGGCAATGAGAGGCTCGTTTCTCAATTGGCTCAAGGGCATCAAGCTGGTATCTGGCAGATCCATCCATTAATTGGTCCAAAGTTTACTTAAACCGATGCACGAGGTAGTGCTTTGTGTATGTATGTGCTTTTTAGAAAATGAGTTATGGTAAAACTATCTTCTTTTTTTTGGGACAAGCCTATCACACTTTTTACAAGGAGTTTTTGGAGTGGCGATCGCGTACTAGAAGATGGAGATGTTGTGGAAGGCCTCGCACAACGTGGACCGATGACCTGATGAGGATTGCGGGAAGTTGAAGGTGAAAGAAGCTTTACAAGTCGTGAAGGGAAACGATTAACAGTCTTGGGTCTCATTACGAAATTAATCAGAAAAAACGTTAGGTAAGTACATGATGCCTTCCATTTATTTCACTACAAACCAGAAACTGAAAGACAAAATGGTAACAGAAGAGGAAGCATATGGTAGACGGGCATTCGAACTTTGTAAAAAACTTCATGCAAGCATCGTATCGATTAGCGTCAATGGACCTTCTCCACAAACCTTTTCTGCGATGACGCTGATGCTGCCTGAGTCATATCGGCAGCTAACTTTAGCAATAAGTCATTTAGTTGAGCAGTAAAGGGACCCCTTGCGATATATTGCCCCCTATAATATTCACTTCCCGTTTGTCTATTTGCTCTTTGTAAGGGTGTCGGGATGACGAATATTTCCGTTGGGTTAACTTGGGCTTGACAAAGTTTGTGATGAAATTTTGTTGGGTTAAATCTGGGTTAAAAGAGAACTAGAAAGATAGTTTTGGAAATATCTCAAGTTGCTGTTAAAATCTGCGATATTTACTTTGTACGTTAAAATATTTGATCATTAAACAGGTGCCAAAAGTGAAGCTGATAAAAAAAAAGTACTTATCTGCTAATAAACAGAAGTACCTACCTAACTTTGTTTATTCTGCAAGCACGTAAGACAGTTTCGTATATTTTGAAACTTTAACAAGTTTTCCACAACAGAGGAAAATGTTTAAAAAGAGCAAGCGGAAAACAGCGGTTAGCCAATTTCTTCGCAAAAATCTACAAGAACAATTCACCTTATGATGCAGCTTTACTTGCTATCCACATTATATCCTTATTTTCCTCCTCGAACTCTAGTTGGGGTGGATTGTTTGATGTAAAAGCAACCTTCAGTTGGAAGACGTAGGGTTGTTTATCGGTTGAGGTCACAATAGGCCATCAACAACACGCATGATAAAAGCCAGCGGGGTACAAGTGATTAAAATAAGTACGGATTTAGGTGCGGCTACCCTAATGGGGGGCACCACGCCCCATTCTGACCTGACGAACTTCACTTCAATGTTTTGTGGTAAGTACATTAGTGGAAGTATTGCTCTATGGTACTCCTTTCCCTCGAGCATTGAGCTCAGAGCTGAGTGAGAGAGAGAGAGAGATATCAACATGACGACGTAATTTAGACAGAATGTGTCACGGTTCACGGTTTTCGGCAGTCATTTGTTTTAAATGAACCTTTCGTTGACAGCCAGTAAAGAGATAAAACAATCGAAAACATTTCACTGAGAAAAAAAACTAGTTGCTGAAAAAACAGTCCATTTAATGAAGTATCTGCAAAAACATTCTACGTCTAACTTGGTCGCCAAACAATACGTCACAGTTACGAAAAAGCTCTGAAACAATTTTAACACTACGTTTTTTCCACATTACTTGCCGTGCTCATCTTCATTCAACAGTGCCAACAAAAGCGACGCCATTTTTATGACGTTAAAAAATCATTAGCACACCCCAACGCAACGGAAAATCCTATTCTGCCAACGTTGACATGCCAGCTCGAGTGTTGCAAAAATAGAAAAATAAAATTGTGCGTGTGATTTAGTGAAAGCGGTTTGCTGTATTTTTTTAACCTTATTAATTTTATTTTTAAAACGAGAAATTCATTTATTATTGAGAAGTTTAAAGGTCACAAGGAGTTATTGACACTAATTTGACAAGTGAGTCACGATATTAGCAACATAGAAATGGACATAGCTTATTCTAATTTTAAAATTAATATACACGGAAAGAGGTCCATTACAAGCATTTTATTAATTATAATGACAAGTAAGTTTTTATTTTAGTTATAATAATAGCATTTAATTTCGATATTAGACACCTTGTTTATTCACAATTTCACACTTAACAACATCTAAAAACAAATCACATCTAAAATGCAATACAATTTGGTACAGAATCTCATCTCAGTGCAATTTCATACGGGAATACGTTATCACGTTACCTTATACCAGTGTTGCCACTATTACGACACAAATAAGAGTTCACAAAGAACTTGTGGTAATGTTGCCACATCTAATTCGTACCTAATTGGCTTTGCATTTGACTACGTTACCCGCTTTGGGCAATTTTACTCGTGGTTGGAGCTCATAGTGTTTGTCTGGCTCATTTAATTTCTATGTGGGAGACACCTCTTCCTTTGAATTTAAATCTTTTGTAAACTTTCCCAAATTATATTGTTTGGGTCGGTAATTCTCGCTTTAAGTTTTTTTTTGCGTGGTTTAACTCAGAATAAACAAATTGTAGTCGTATAAATTACTTTTTCCACAGGAGGTGGTAATATACCTACGTTTCATTCATTTCTATCATTGCTTTTACGTGAAGTCTATTTTATTTTGTCAATAACTGTCTTCTACTTGTTATGATAGACTTGTTTTTAAAAACATAGGCTGACTTGTTTCCAGTATGTCCTACAGGCATTTCTTCGCGCACATTGCCGTTCTCCTAATGCGTTTACAGAAGCTGGTTTTCATCATCACTCATAATTATAAGCATATTATGCCTCCGCTCTCCGTCCTTCTGTCTGTCAGTAGACTGTTTCTCATAAACTGTTATAGATAAACAGTACTGAATGTCTATTTCTATTGCTGCTATAACGTTAAAAATTAAAAGGTGGTCATACAAAAAACGTGATTTTTCGGTTTCAGACCTTTCATGTGCGAGGCCGACTCGCACTTCGCCGGTTTCTTATTTAATCCATTTGCGTTCTAGTGCGAATGTTATGGCTGGGTATTTTATTTTGTCAATATCTCTTCACTTTGCTGTACCTTGCTTTTAAAACCCATTGTTCTACTGTGACCTTCCAAAGAGGCAATCTTTCCCATAAATGGGCTCACCTACCTATACATTTCAACCAACGTTCTCATAGATACAGTAGCTAGGCTTGCAAGTATGGGCTCAAACAATACGGGGCAATCAAGAGTGATCGAGGCTCACGTAGATACGATATCGGTCGACGCCGTGGGGTCACGTCATTAATCACATCGGTACTGTTCCGCCGCCCCTGCTCACATACGGGCTGATAGGTCAGCCAGCTAGTTGGTTTCTAGGTTTTGGGTTACAATATTCAGGTTAGGCTTAGGCCGCACTTTCCCGCGAGCGGTTAATCACTATACTGCTCGAGAAGCGCGGGAATCAGTCGCGAGAAAAAACTGGAAATGAGGCCGCTTGTTAGTTTCCTTGACTCACAAAATCTTGAAAACGCCTAGCCCCCAGCTGCTGAATATAATCATCATTTCAGCCGAAAGACGACCACTTCTGGACATAGGCTTCCCCTAAGTGTCGCTACAACAACCGGTCGTGTGCGTCTCGCATCTATCGGCATCCCGCAACTCTCATCAGTGGCATTAGTGCGAGTTTTTTAACGTTCTCGATCGCGTTAGCGTAAACGTCAATTTGTATTGAAACTGGATAAGCGCCGTCTGGGGACAGTAACGGAAAACCGTTTTTTTGTTCTATACAATTTGACATAAGCGAAAGTTTACGTTAACGCGATCGAGTGCGTTAAAAAACTTACACTAAGCCCTCAGGTCATCGGTCCACCTTGTGGTAGGCCTTCCAACTTTGTTCTAATATTACCTGTCAATTTCGTAACAAGTCTTCAGTCATTGCCTTGTTGGCTAAACATGTAGGCCGTGTGTCCGCAGCGGGGCACGCGTATCTGTGATCGACATTCCCTGGTGATTACTCGAACAAATCTGTCGGTAGATATAGCGGGTAGTTTAGGGACCTATTAGTTGTTCCTGTTATCTTTCAGACTTGTACCAGAACTGGGTGACTCAAATGGCTCTAAAGGCCAAATATAGCATCGAAGTGAGTGGAATTTCAGGGGAGTCTAGCCTTCGTAGCGTATGGCAGCGGCTTTGTTTGCGTTTAAAACGGAAATAGTGTCATGGAAATGTACCTATTAATAGCTTAACCAAGTTCATAGTCTGTTCGAGTCCTGTTTCATCCAAATCTTTTAGTAAAAATGTTGAGGCGTTATGGAATAATAGACATCCAAATACATAAACATAGGAACAGATTTTCAAATTGTATCATAGTATGTAGAAAGTAGGATTTCGACAGTTAATTTAAAGGGCAAAAATGCTATAGGATCTCGTTTCTCAATGTTATCGAACTCCTCCGATACGGCTTGACCGATTTTATGAAATATTTTGTTGGTATTCTTTAGGTCTGAGAATAGGTCGTAGGCTATTTTAATTTTGTTTTATATGGTAAAACAACGTTTGCCGGGCAGCTAGTATAAATAACAGTCAACCCTAATGTTTTTTTTTTTTTTAATTTCTACGACCATGCTTAAGGGTGCTATTACAAAATCGATCGCTTGCCCCGGACTAAAGCTACAAACCGCGTTTCCCGAAATTTATAGTGATTGTAGCGCTGTATACAACAATTGCTTAAAAATATGAGTTTACTTTTAAATAGACCAATATTTTTTTTCATGCATTATAACAATACCTCCTTAATTATTAAATAATTTTAATTTGAATTATACTTTCATAGATAAAAATTATAGTTTCGTACGGAAAATTGACAAAAATTCTCAATTTTACAGAATTATTTTTGGTGTATTAGTGCATGAATCGTAATAAATTGATTTGATCATTCCAAAGTAGAAGGTACAGTTGTATCATGAGCATTTTTAAAAATGATTAAATTATTATATCTTCGGTGTACTGAAGCATCAAAAGATTCCCAAAAGCGTAATTTTATGAAACACCCTTTGCGGAGACAAAGAAATTACTGATGTACGTGAACAAATTGATATATTTATTTAGAACACTCCCAAGATCAACTATCAAACTTTCTTAGACGTATTTTTTTTTTTTTTTTTTTTGTTATATCTAAAGCATAATCAGATATCAAAACTCGAATCAAACGCTCAAATTCAAGAAAAATTGTGACAGCGCTCTTAAGAATTGGGTAATAGGTACAAATAATTTGACTTTATGTAGATACATATTTTTATTACTTCATAATTTTCCCTGGTTCTCACGGGTATTAAATAAATAAAGTCGCCTAACATATAGTCAGCAAGATAAAATCGTATAAAACACTGTTCTTCCATTGTTAATTTGATACAAGAACATTTGTTAAGACCAAGTTATGATTTATAGAAATATCTTCGGAAATTCTTACACCCTTTGCACACCTAATAAATTACTTAGATAAGGCATAAGATAAATACAAGGTATTTCTTCTTATTATAAAGATAAGACTTACATTTCATCCCACATTCTTATGACAAAAGAAGAATAGAGGATGTACAGTTAAAGTACTCACAACCGTATTGTCAATAGACAAAAAAATATTATTTTTATTTGTTGGTTATTAGGGTCAGTTCACACCAATTTGATAATCTCTCGATACGATGCATCTTTCATTACGTCACTTGAATAAAGGCAATTTTGTTTCGTCAGTACGGGTTAGATACGATTACGATCCAAAAGAGCACTGCTGTTGTCCATTTTATTTATCTATATTCTATATTAATATATAAAGCTGAAGAGTTTGTTTGTTTTCTAGAACGCGCTAATCTCAGGAACTGCTTGTCCGATTTGGAAAATTCTATCAGTGGTTGATAGCCCATTTATTAAGGAAGGCTATAGGCTATCTATCTATATAACTATATATCATCACGCTAAGAGCTATAGCTATATATATACAGCTTGTATATATATATATATCTATCTATATATAAAAAACTCGTGTCACGATGTATGTTCGAGATGAACTCTGAAACTACTGAACCGATTTTGATCAAACTTAAGTTCTATCTGTTATCAACTTAAAAGATAGGATAGTTTTTTATCTTAATTATTTCCCACGGGAACGGGAAAAACGGGATATGCGCATACGAAGTCGCGGGGAAAAGCTACTGTATGTATATAATCTGAATCTCGGAAACGGCTCAAACGATTTTTATGAAATTTAGTATGCAGGGACTTTCGGCGATATATCGATCAGACCTGGTATGAAACCTTTTAGAAAACGTCGTAAAAAAAATTCGAGCAAAGCTCGTTTATCCAGATACTTTAAACTTTATGTACAGAAATACTTTTTGTAAGAGTACATAGGCGGACTTATTGCAACAAGGCATTCTCTGCCAGTCAACCTTTGGGTTAATAAAAGAACTAGGTTTACTGTGGTTATTTATACTTTAGTTATATTTTACTTATTTGCTGTGAACAATAAATAAGTAAAGTATATATAAGTCACTACAATATTCTCCATCGTAGACATTGTCTCTGTCATCTCTGACATAGACTAGAGTCAAGAGCAAACCCATTGCAAATAAAAAAAAAATCTTTTTAATGGAAGAAAAATACCTTTTCTTAAAGCTTTTGGATACAAGAACTAGTTTTGGGTTACGACATTTTGACCATAATTATTTATTTATTTCGAAACTCAACAGCTTATTATTAAATTACATGAACAACAAATATTTATCTCTTTATTAATGAATGAATTAAGTCTTGATAAATATAAAAAATAGCCATAACAACTTCCTAAACTTAAAATCTCTTAATTTTTAAAGAAGACCACCTGCCTATAATTTTACATAGACATTTAAAATCTAACATCGTCTAGGCCCGATCACCTCATTTTCTAAAGTTCGACAACACTAGATAAGGCCAGTAGACGAGCATAAATCATTTATACTGCGTCTATGGTCCCCTTGTCTATGCGACAGGCTTTCACGGGTCGTGAATAGTCCTCTTTATGCTTCACTTGCTGAACAACTACACGCTATTTTAGCCTTTAAATCTTAAGCATATGGGTGTTTTTCTCGTGTGTTATTTTCATGTCTTATGTTAAGTAGGGGTGTACCTCGAAATGTCTAAACAGGGTTCTTAAATATCGAATGGATATGTCTGTGTATAGTGTGACTTATTGATTTTAGCTTTATTGTTTACGAAGGGCCTTCTTGAAACACTTTACGAATTGGAGTTTAAATTAATGTTATGTAGTTTAATTTTGTGAATACAAAAACAATACTCTGAACTCTTGGAACTCTCTGCCAGCATCTGTGTTCCCCCGTCCCCCTCGTCTGCCCGTCTGCCTTCAAATCAAGAGTGAACAGGCATCTTCTGGGCACGCTCGCTCCATCATACACCTCATCTATCACCTTCCATCAGGCGTGATTGTGGTCATGAGCAAACCCATTCCTAAATCTATAGGTATATATACTAATATATAAAGCTGAAGAGTTTGTTTGTTTACTTGAACGCGCTAATCTCAGGAACTACTGGTCCGATTTCAGTGTTAGATAGCCCATTTATCGAGGAAGGCTATAGGATATATACCATCACGCTAAGACCAATGGGAGCGGTGCAGTAATGAAAATTGTGACGCAGACGAAGTTGCGTGGGTCAACTAGTAAATAATAAACACAAAAATGTTAGGTAGGTACTACAGCTTTTGCCCGCTTCTTTGTCGACGTTTATATGCATAGACTAGTTGACCCGCGCAACTTCGTATGCGTCACAATTTTCATTACTGCTTCGCTCCTATTGATCGATATATAATCGATAGCCTTCATCGATAAATGGGCTATCTAACACTGAAAGAATTTTTCAAATCGGACCAGTAGTTCCTGAGATTAGCACGTTCAAGTAAACAAATATATTAAGTATATATTAGTATAGATATATAGATTTTCGCAAAAAAGTTGACTATAACCGTCTCCAAGGTCCCATCTATCCCTGTACTTACCAAAATTCATCAAAATCGGTTCAGCTATTTAGGCGTAAAAGCGGTACAAATTCACTTTCGTATTTATTTAATTACTACCTATTGGGTTTTTAAAGTCAAAGCCATTAGAAGCTTTCAAAAATATTACAAACCAGTTTAACCTACTTTCCTTCAGCTTACATAATTGGACATTTCAAACTTAGTTACACTTAAATGGATTCCAAACTGGGGCAAATATTGGAAACTACATACAGGACTAAACACAAACTGACTCCCCAGAGCAGTCTACTCTCCGAAACCTAAATTGCAAGAAGCTATGTTATTACGCAATTATCTAAAGATCGCATCTAATAGCCTTCTGTACACAGCCCGCTGGGTATTGCTGTGTAAGCAAGCATTGTTTACTAAAGTTTCGATGTAAAGCGATATTTGCTTTAAATACAAACATCGCTTCGCTGTTCGAAGTTTAAAACAAAGGGTGCACAGATTAAAAATAATTTCAGTCTCGCTCTGAATGAAAAGTAACAGCTAATTTCAGCTATCACGGCTCATACACATATTAATAATAAACATAGATGCAGGTACACCCTCATTTAATCCGAAACGTTCTGTTTAAAAAATCATAACCTTTGTTTGTAACCAGTTTAGTTAGAACCAGGAGTTCACGAAATGTAAACTCTGTGTAAAGCAAAGAAGGGGTTAGAGAGATCAATTCAAATTGGCTAGCTCACAATCGCAGTCGCAGATAGCTACCGCGCGACACCCTGTATATTTGTTTAGGATACATCCCTCTTTATTTACATATTCCGTTCAAACACCGCAAAAAGTGCTTTAATTGTTAGGGGATACGTTTCAGAATCGATTGGGAGCTGTTCTCATATGCTGCGGTGGAGGCTGTGTAAGTTTAAGGTATGCATGGATAAACAAAGGGGTTTATTGACCTTGGCTTTCGTCCAGATTTGGAAACAGGCGAATTAGGAGCATCGGGATAATCCCAGTTAAGTTCAGTTGCTTAACAGTCTACCTGATAGTATTGTTACTAGATTAACGGTGGTTGATTGTAGCATCTTATAATCTTCTAAAATAAGTGTGTTTGCCTAAGGAAGATTTCTAGATAAGTAGGTACGAGGGTCGACTAGAGAGCTAAGAATGGAGTAGGGATCGTGAAAAACCTTTTTCTTAATTTCCTTAAAGATCGTACTTGCGTTCATCTTGGTATTTCCACCAAAGTACCAAATGGCCTTGCTCACTCATGTTAATTTGCAATGGTGTTCAATTCAAAAACAATTAACACAACAGTAGATGCAAAAACCTTGTTCTGAATCCTGAGAATTTGAAGACTATAAAATTAACATAATAATGTTTACTTTTACTACACAACTGCTTGCTACTTTGTTTAAATACAACCTTGAGAATAAAGTTCTCACCGTATTTGAACATTGTCATTCAGCAGTCAAATTAATCTCTTAAATGGCCACATAAATATGCGCAAAAACTCAGTACGTTAAATATATGTGCTGAATTTCTTTATTAAGCAATTAAAAATGATTGTATTTTTAACATGTGAATAAGTAAAAATAAAACAACTCATAATAGCTGCTACTTGTCTTCTCGAGCACCTTTTGTTAAAGTAATGGCAGGTACAAAACGCATTTAGTTAACAGCTATGTAGTTTCACATATAAACTAAAGCCTATTATTTTTTCGTGGAACTGTGTAGGACTATTTTACTTTCAGTCAACAAGTAACAATAAATTACTTTCTTTAATTAATTCCAACGCCCCGCCTCGCCCAAATTTTCCAAACAACGTTGTTTACAAAACCAAAATGGCCGCGCTGTCAAGGTACACCGCATTACGTAAACGCAATTTAAAATTCACGCCTGTAAAAACAGCTTTCATCTCTTTAATGTAATCCGTCTGAGATAACTAAGTGACACCCTTCTAAGTACATAGGTACCCTTCGTAGCCTTTTAAATAATAAATTGACTCCTAAACATATTAAAGATGACTTCGTTATGTCAGTACGTCTAACGCGCATTTGGTAAATGTGGTTAAAAACGCCAAAATTGGAATTTAATGGCGAGAAAATTGGTTTTAAGCGACGTAAACTGTGGAATTATCTTATTTGTACAAAATAACAATCTCCTTTTGGCGATTTTATATTAATTGTGTTTGGTGTCGGATATTAATTTGGCTAATGCGATCGGTCTCGCTAGTAATCGGCTTAAACGCTCGAAATTGTTACAATAATTTCCATGCTATTTGTTTTGATTGTTACAGATAAGCACAATAGTTGCTTAGCAGACAATAAATGGATAAACAAGGTGAGATTGCATCATTAAAATATTCATTAGCACATCATAAGAGCGAACACTTTTATTCGCGAAGGTACGGCTCGATGCGTGTAGTTAATTTCGTCGCCGACTTTGAGATGCTAATGTGCACCGACCTTCGCACAAAGTACAGTCAGACGTATATTGGAGTCCTGACACGAGACAGATTAGAAGCAGCTCTATTAGAACAACAACATGAGAGTGGGGGAGGAGAGATGCAATACAAGAGGAAGGATTAATTGCACTTGGGGATCAAGTGACAAGTCTTAACTCATTTTATGTAGATCAGAGGGGTAATTCTCGTATTTATAAGGAGCATTTGCATTCGCATCGCAGTCCCGAACTGTTAAAAACGATATGTGTTTTTCTACATTTTGATATTAAATGTCGCGAGAGGATTTGACCGCTTTTTAAGTACGAGAACAGGGTCTTCTGGTTCATATTGAAATAGTTTATTTTTATTTTGTATAACAGTAGTTCTTAGAAATTGCATGAAGTGCGAGTAGGTAGACATGTTGGAAACAGTCCATAATGTTTGGGATTGACACGCGCTAACAAAATGACATTTAACTTTATGACAAGTGTTATCGCTAATTGAGTGTCATTTCATCTAGGTACTTAAATGGTTTTTAATTTTTTTATTTGTGATGGGTTTGCTCTTGACTCTAGTCTATGTCAGAGATGACAGAGACAAAGTCTACGATGGAGCGAGCCTACCCAGAAAGTGCCTGTTCACTCTAACTAGATGGCCTCTTGTAACGTTTTTATTCATGTCTGACCGAACTTTCGATTTCGGTTTCAGAAGGACACTAGTTTTCATTCTAAGAAAGTCTATTATTTTGTTTACTTAAGTACAAGCTGACACATTCACATTTTTCATTAATGCTCCGCTCTTATTGGTCGTAGCGTGATGTTATATAGCACATAGCCTTCTCCGATAAATGGGCTATCCAACTGTAAAATAATTTTTCAATAAGAACCAGAATTTCCTGAGTTTAGCGCGTACGTAGAAACAGACAAACTCAAGCTTTTTAATGTTAGTATAGATCGTATGTGCCACCGTAACCCAGTTTGAAACGTTTCAGCTCGATCGCTTTGTTGTATCTTTCGTTATCCATATCTCATTTTTGAAGACATGAATAAATTACATTTAAAAAATCGTATTGAAAGTTCTCGCAGTAGGTACCTGAAATACACATCAGTAACGAATTCATCCATCAGACCAAAGACTGTTCATGTAGCAGTACACAGGATCAGTTCATTTTGACTGATGATGATTAATTACTTTACTGGCAGAGGTGTTTCTCGCTGCAACGCTGGGTTTAAAGATTAAAAATATGCAGTGTTTTATTGTACGGAATGCAATTGCAAACGGAAATGAGTTTATATGTGAGCGTCGATTTTAATTGCACTGTAACACTGAACAGAAATAATCCTGTAAGTAGTAATGTTATTTGTTGGCGTCGAAGTTTAAAACCACTCGATACTGGCAACTTACACGATCACTTACATAGTTTTTAATTACAGTTTATTCCTGTATTGCCTTAACGAACCAGTATTGTAATGATAAACATTTTATGCTAAAAGAATTGCGTCTTTTTGCACGTCCGATGCCGCGGACGATCAAACATTGAGTGAGTATTTTAATCAAAAGTTCTTTTTTCAAAACGTTTTTTTTAAAGTGGACATCGCCGTCCAATTAAGGATAAAGCATACAGCCTATAGGACGAGGGTATATTAGCGTTTGTCACGAAACTCTGCAGAGGTTTTATTGGCTAATTTAACATAATTCAGCTTTTTGCTGTGATTACAGACGTAAGGGAACATTGGTTGTATTCAGACGCCATGACGCGAAAGTGCCAGTGATAGAAGATTATAATGATGTTGTTATGTTGTTAGTAGAATCTTTGAGCAATTTTTTTACAGAACATGGAATTGATTGCTATTGTTGACGCAAGTTGAAATTCTTTTGATAGCTTTAGAAGAAAACGTGGGCGTGATTAAAAATAGATGATAGTGAGTTACCAATACCCGTAGCATAAACTACAGTATTGAAAAATTGTTGTTTCAATCGAAATTTTACAAAGCAATAAAAAGTTTTGCCCAGAGCGGAAGGAGTCAATTGATGAATTCTCATCCTTAAAAAAAAAAGGTGCCCTTTCGGTTGCATTTAATTAATAGAAATAAGAATACTTCAATTAAAACTTGAAGATTTAATTTGTCTGTACTCTTTTTCTTCTCTTTTGAAACAATTTTAATAGCCTGAAAATAAGGAAGATTAGTCAGCTGGCACACTTGGCACAGTTTCTTCGCAACAGAGAGGAAACGAGAGCGGCATGTCATAAAATGCGAACGCTTACGTATCATTGTCGGACAATCTAGTGCCAGACGTGTTCTAGACAATGATATACAAAAGAAAGACATGAACAATGAGAAAGTCCATCATTGAGAGCTTTTGTAAGTAACAAACATTATAACGTTTAAGCTTCTGAGCGTACCTAAGAAATATACATATATCATACATACACTCGAAAAACATAACCGCTGTCGGGTATAAACAAGAAAGATCAACTGGCACAGTTTTTACACTCAGGGTAAAATGCGAACGCTTACGAATCATTGTCGGACATTATCAGTTCAGTGACAGACGCGTTCTAGACATTGTTATACAACAAACAATGACATGAACAATGAACTTTAGAGATTTTTTGTGGGTAAGTTATTTAACTAATTACGAACTTACTTTGAAATACTTACTAAAATATTTGTAAGCTGGAACTGTGGTGCAAAAAGAAAACAGAAAAGGTTAATTATCGCGTGTACATTCAGTCAAAAAAGTATCGGGAATGGATGATTTGTTTATGGTTCCAAATTCAAATTTTTGTTTTTTTGTAGTTGTTAGATTGGCACAACTGTTTTCCATTTTGGCGCGGAGTTTGAGTTGCATCTGTTATTTATATTAAATACAGTGCTGGTTTTAGTAATATCATATTATATAGTGTGTATTGCGAATTTCATAATGGACAAAAATATCGAACAAAGAGTTTGTCTTAAATTTTGCATCGCCAATGGAATTTCGTGTTCGGAGTCACTGAAAATGTTACAGAAGGCTTACGGTGAATCGACTTTATCAAAAACTCGTGCTTATGAGTGGTTCAAAGCGTTTAAAAGCGGTCGAGATGTGATGGAAGATTTGCCTCGCTCTGGTAGGCCGTCAACTGCAACTGAAGTTAACATCGCAAAAGTGAAGGAAATAGTGACTGAAAATCCCCATTCAACTCTGAGAGAGATAGCCGCCGAACTTTCTGTATCTCACGAGTCGATCCGTACCATTTTAACTAATCATTTGGGTATGAAACATGTTGCTGCTCGGCTAGTCCCAAAAGATCTGAATTTTCTCCAAAAACTCAATCGCATGAAAGTCGCTGAGGACATGCTAGAACGAGTCAGTTCGGACCCAACATTCATAAAACGCATTGTTACTGGTGACGAGACGTGGGTTTACGAGTTTGACATGCAAACTAGTCAACAAGCTTCGGAGTGGCGCCTTCCAACTGAACCGAAACCGAAAAAACCACGCCAAAGTCGATCAAAAGTCAAAGTCATGTTGACTGTTTTCTTTGACTATCGCGGTGTTGTGCACTCTGAATTCTTACCGGAAGGTCTAACGGTAAATAAAGAATATTATTTGAGCGTTATGCGGCGTTTAAGAGAGCAAATTCGACGAAAAAGGCCAGATTTGTGGAAAGAAAGCTCTTGGATTTTGCACCACGACAATGCGCCTTCGCACAAGGCTATCATTGTGAACGAATTTTTAACCAAACACTCAACAAGTACCATCCAGCAACCACCATATTCACCAGATATGGCTCCTGCTGACTTTTTTCTTTTTCCTAAACTCAAATTACCACTTCGTGGCACCCGTTTTCAATCGATAGAAGACATAAAGGAGAATTCGCGGCGAGAACTGAACTCAATTCCGGAAGCAGCGTTTAAAAAATGTTTTGATGAATGGATTATTCGTTGGCGCAAGTGTATCGTTTCTAAAGGAGCATACTTTGAAGGTGATAAAATAAATTTGGATGAATAACAGACATTTTGTGTATTATTGATCTTTTCCCGGTACTTTCTTGACAGAGTAGTATTCTACAAAACGTTGGCCAAAGATGTGCATTATAGTTCACAAACATTTTAACATTTAGTTGTTCTCACGTTATTTTTAAATCCAATCAAGGATAGGTCTAATGCCACTATCAAGGCACACATTCGAACTCTACAAAGGAATTTTTAACGAGTATTTCACTCAATAAAAGATTCAGACCAAAACATCTACTCAGTAATATTACTTTTTTCTTAGCGCTACTATATGTAGCACTTTCTATCAGTAGAAAAACAAAGCAACCAAAATATAACTCACTATAATGTTCTAAAACCACATTTAAATTAAACAAAAGCGCATCTATTTGGTCCCCGCGTTTTGCCGAGTTCATACAATGGTTTAGATTAGATCACTGGTTCCCAACCTGTGGTCCGTGGACCACTGGTGGTCTCTGGAGCTAAACTATGGCCCGACAAAGTTTTAAAATGAAAAACTTTCAAATCAAAAATAAAATTGATGCAAACTGCTTTGAAATAGCTATCAAAAATGCTATGCTGTCTATGACAATGCTCATTACTTTTGGTTTTAAAAAATAGGTACCTACGTTACAATACAGGCCTTAAATTTATGATTTATGTTTAAGTTTTGATGAACACGTTAAAAATAACTGGACATCTGGTCCTTGCGAACGCATAGCATTTATATAATTTAAAACATATTTACAGGCAATTTTGGACGGTCAAGGTCAGTCATTGAAAGAGATGAAGCTATTTGCTACTTTCGAATATTCCAAAGGATCTCTATAGCAAGAAACTCCACGATTACTCTCTTAAATCAATTAATATTTACAAAGTCATGGTTAACATCATTGGTGTGAAATTATACATCGACATGACAACGATGCAAATAGTTGTGCACGATAAGAAGAACAAACAAATAAAAGTGGTGCCAGGCTTTAAAAGGTTTGGAGCCACTGGTTTAGAACATTAGGGCGCGCACACACGACGTGGTCAGAGCGCACCGGCGCCACCGCGTCCGCCCGCGCCCGTCCGCGTCCGCCTCGCCTCCGTCCGCTTCCGGAATTCGCGCCAGATGCAATTTGTAACCTCTTCTCCATTGAAAATAGTGGTAAGCTGGATATGAAATAGAAAACTAGATTGTAGCAGAGGAAATTATATGTAGAAACGCTTTGTGTGGATGTGGAAATTAAATATTAAAGGCGCTGTTATTGTTCGGTCTGAGACTTGCATTTGAATCTAATGTGAATGAGGGTGGACGTTTGCGCAACTGTGGATAGTGGATACATTTATGTATTTTGATCCTAAGGCGATTCACACACTGCCCCGCTATACGCTGCGGGGTGCGTGGCGACGAAGTCAAACACTGCGCGTGAATGCGTTTTCTGTGTGTTGCACTACGCGTGTATTCAATGCAAAGAGAGATACATTTAAGCAACGTAAGAACACGCACTCCCGCGCTACGCTGAGTCATTACGCAGCGCACGCAGCACACTGCACTGCATTGAACAGTGTGCTGCGTGTGCGAATTGTCTAAGGTCTGCACCAGCGAACATCATTATGCCAACCTATTAACAAGCATATGCTGAACATTGGTGTTTTAACGGTCTGAAAACTAACATACAAAAAACTAAACAGACGTAATATTGCCTCCCAGTAATACTTTTTTATCCATAGAAGAGCTCATTTTTTTAAACTTTAGTTGCCAGCCGTAAACCCCTGAATTATCAGCCCGTAACGTCCTATCTCTGAGATACTGACCTCCTCAATATAGGAGATAATGGGCCGTAGACCTAGGCTGTATACTGAGGAGACGAAAAGTCAATTCTCAAAGCCACAAATATTAATAATCTACACAGTGCCCGTTATTGCTTCACCATATCGAACAAACATTGTCGTAAGACCGAAAGGCGATACTCTAAGATTCATGTGAAGTTTGCCGAAGGGCCGTAAGCCACAGCAGCACAAAGGCTTGGAGGACCCAGTCTAGACGAGGCAGTAAACTTCGTAGACGACATATAATATGCATACAGTTCCGCGTTAGTAAATATTGTTGTTGCTAACAGTCAACGGCTAAGTATAATAATATTTACAACAAATAAGGTGGCATTCTATCAGCTATAACGGATGTCAGAACGCCAAATTTTGCAAGACAATCCCATGAATTGTAAGTGACATTTCGGTAGCGCGTGACAATCCCATCCTACTAGATTGTGGAATTTGTTCGAAAGAGTCACCGCGGCCCCGAAACGCAAATAGCATTAGGAGGAACACGGATGGGTTTTAGTCAATAAGAGTGTGGTACTCCTTTCCCTCCGCCCAGAAAGGAAGAAGTCATTTTTTTTCACTGTTTGGCCAGAGGTGTAAAATAAATTATTGCCATTATAGGAATATTTTTAAAAATTCAATGGGAGAAATAAACTATCTTCGATGTAACGTATAAGACGAACCACATTACTAAGTTGTGTCGTGTAGTAACGACTTCTAGCGCTGTTTAGCTTTAGATCTCGTGTTGGTTGATATGTCGTAAGCGCCTAATTAAGTAAGTTCAATTGCTGTATCTATCTCGCACCACGACAGACACTGGTACACTGGTGTGAAACTAGCTTAAAAGTTGAGTGATCAATTGATCATGTACATAAAAGCTGCAAAAGCAGTCGCAGAAAACAAAAGATAACGGCGAATTTAAATTTTACTCGATTACAACTACTATGTCTTGTGGTGTCGTGGTGCTGAATACGATCAACGAGTTTGGTAGCCAATCAACTCCGTGGAAAGGGTGCCACGACGCGAACAATACTCTAATGTTGAATCACGCGTTTCCATCATTAACTTCAATAGAAACATGTAATAAAACCTATTTAAACTGAATCTCAACATGTAACATCATTATTCAGTATAGATGAGTATCATCCGATGAACCTCATTGCAATCCTCATTTCCCGTTTTCAGTGTCGAACGAGCATAAACTGTTGGCTATTTTCATTTGATACCATTCACCTGTCGAGCAGCCAGTGTACACACAAAATACTTGAATTAGACGTACATTGTGCTAACAAATTGCCGATGAACCGTGTTCAGACTGTTCACAGCTATTCCGATGTTTTGTTCCGTCCCAGATGCGTTTTTGTTAAAACGGGTGCATCATTCTTCGGGTCCGTAATTGTGTCGCTGATTGTACTTTTTTTGATTGAATTCTTTTTGGTAGTTAATTGTTAATGTCTTTTGTTTCATTTCTTGTGTAAGAATCGTTGAGTGCAACTGGTTTTATGGGTTCTTTTAAATAATGGAAGAGCGTGCATGACGTACAGCATTCATTTGTTTTTGGACCTATTACTACAGTTTCACTATAAATTCTTTGGTCCTTTGATTAAATGATGTCAATACAACTCTGCACTCTTCGTAGATGGCGCATTACTTTTTTGATCAGCGTTACACAGAAAATATTCCACCTCTACTTTGAGTAATAGGTATATTAAATCCATCTTTTCCACTAGTGCTGCGCTGATGCACCTTGTACACGAGTGGATCCCAGACGTCATTTAAAATAAATGAACTCGAAATGTAAGTCGAAATAAAGAGAGAACGTTGATCCTCAAACGTAATAAATTCTCACCGTAAGAAAGAAGGTTACTTATGTTGGTAGTAAAATTAATAAATAATCCCGTTCTTGTGACGTAAGAGGCACTTGTCAGCTCTCACCGTGCGGACAAGCGGAAGAAAACACCAATAATCGATAATAATCATAAAGCAGAAGCAGTCATCGACATCTCGACCGAACCAAGCCACCGAGCCAGCACAATTATAATAATTGAATCAGGAAATCGTTCCCCTCCAAGCAAAAGTATAAATAAATCAAAAAGGGCGCTCATCGGCGCGGCTGCTCCGGCCCTTATTTATTTAGACGCGATAAAAAACCTAAAGCGAGCGTCCATGTCCACGAATACTCGTATGCTCGGTGGGGACGCTACGCGGGACGAGATGGACAGGACAATCTAAGGAGTGATTATAAAGTCAAATCAAGAAATTATTGGAACATTTTTGCTAGCTCAATAAAAAGAAATTGACACAACTGACAGTACACGTGGCGCCATAGTTAAGGTTTATTCCATAACAAAGAATAAATCCAGAAATGAATCCATATTTTTATCCCCACAAATCCACTATTTCAATGCCAATACAGTAAGCCGTACATGTAATTGTTGCGGAGCTTTCGCCGTTAATATTTCAAAAGGTCCGCGTCCCGCATTCATATTAACAAAAGTTGGCAGTCCACACCGCACACACATGCAGCCTACACCTGGGTCCGATACAGCGACAAAATCATTATTCATCCCCGCACAACTTGGGCTACACAAAAACCATTGGAAAAACTTGTATCCGAACGAAATCCGCATAAACAAATCTGCGTCAATTGAAAAATACGCGGCAATGGAAAGCAGGCTTTACAACCTAGGTGGAAATGGCGGGAAAGTTCTTCAATGGTGGCACTAATTTTCCCTTGGCCGTAGACTATGCCTATTGCGATTAATTGAGGTGGGTTTATTACTGTAATTACAACATAAATTGTAATCAAACAATACTTAGAAGGAGTAATAAAACTTTTACTGACGTTAGTTTGAGTCAGGGAAATCTCATTGAGTAAAAAATTACTCAATGAGAAATGAAATGTGAATGTGAAGTCGTGGGTAGCTGCCAGTACGAGATAAAAGTCTCGTACTGGCAGCTACCCACGACTTCACGTAAAACTGATCATTGAAAAGGGGTTTGTTCACCATTTCACTAGCTGTAATTTTTTCTCATATATCACAATATTTTACCTCCTTATCCACCTTAACACCAGCTAAATCCGTCAAAATCGGACCAGATGATTCGGAACAAAAACATAGAGACAGACAAAAAAAAAAACAAAAATATTAATAAAAACATTTGACCAACAATGACCGAATATGAGGTCAAAGATGCACTTTCCTGCCCGCAATAGGTTGTTGATGGACATGACTTATGTGCCCCAGAGCATATTATTGGGCACAGTGCCAATCTCGCAAGCAGTGGTGCCTATTATTAATATTCCTATCAACCTCTCCAACTAAGACGAATATGCTTGTAGGGTAGCCATAATAGTTTAATGGAGCAGGGTTTGAGCGCACGTCACTGGATCGCCAGTCGACGCCTCGCCCGTTTAACTCGACGCTTATGGTAGCAAGTTCACGAAGTTTATCCATCTCAAGGTCTAAAGGTTAACACGATTATGATTGACCTCATGCTTAATAATAGTCGTTACTTCAGTCAAACAGTACCGTGGAACAACGCCATTATACTTTTTTTTTTTTTTTTACTAGTTGACCCGCGCAACTTCGTTTGCATCACAATTTACTTTCCGTTACTGCTCCGCTCCTCTTGGTTTTAGCGTGATGATATAGAGCACTATATCCTTCCTAGATAAATGGGCTATCTAACACTGAAATAATTGTTCAAATCGGACCAGTTGTTCCTGAGATTAGCGCGTTCAAGTAAACAAACAAACAAACTCTTCAGCTTTATATATTAAGTATAGATATAGATAGGTTGACTTCAATATCAGCTGATCAAATGGTCGACGATGAAGCACACTTACCTAGAAGTAACCTATCAAAGACCCCCAGGTTGTAGCTATCAGGAAACACAAACTACAGCAGGCAATTCCTTGCCCCCTGTTTTTCCTGTTGCATGAATATTTGTCAAACTTGTACACTAGGGCTCTGTTGACCGTTGTCAACAGAGCAAAAAATGCTAAAATTGTCTTCATAGACCGCTGTCTATGAAGACAATTTTAGCATTTTTTCAGAGTTCTAGTTCTATACGGATAATATATCATCAAAAAGGAAAACGTAGAGGTACATTATATAACCTTCTTATTCAGTTTATAACTTTTAAATCGGTGCAATATTGGAGTAGGAAACATGCAAGAGCGCGTTTCGTTTTAAGATGGAGTCATCACTTCAGTAACCCTGCATCTAAAAGCAGTTAGAAACTGAGAACAATTGAATGAACCGCATCGGCGACTGTCTTTATCAACGGGCTCTCTTTTATGAACACTTGGGTGGATATAAAGTTTATGACACGGCTCTTAATACAAATATAGCGAAATTTTGCATCGCGAGAGAGTCAACTTTCGCTAACGAATATGGTCGTAGCTGGTTTTATTTCGAAATATATCGGCGCAGCACAGGGCTGCCAAGCTGCCATATGCTCGTTCCCTTCGATTGTTGACCATCTAGGGCTGAGGCTAAGTTCAAAGTGGTATTCGTGTAGCTATGTTTTGTTTTAGAGATATCAAGATTATATTGTTTGCATACTGATTTAGGATGTGATATTTGTTTTAGGTAGGTGAGAAACTGTCCCTGAGAAGTTTACTGCTTTTTTTTCTTCCCTAAAAGGAAAGCTTTACCACGTCTGGGAAGATGGAATAGTGATATTTGAACACCATTAGTTACTTGGAATAAGGAGTACATGGCCATTACCCAGTACCCATTTGTCGGAATGGAATTTTGACGCATTAAATTTTAAAGGCAAGTCAAGTTTGTGATTGTCGATTGAAAAGTAATTAAGCTTATTATGCCAATCACAGCAGTGACTGTATGCTTGACAACTTGCCACATTCACCCTAATCCTCCTTTCTTAATATATAAAATTCTTCCGTTACTGAGTGATGGAGGGAGGCCTCTGCCCAGCCGTGAGTCAGTATGTGCTAGTAATAATAAACTGAGTGAGTGAGTGAGTGCGTGACAGACAACAAACAGCTGAAACGACTGGTAGTAGAAAGCTGAAATTTGGCAAGTAGCTTCCCTACACTCGTAAAGGAGCACGAAGAGAGGATTTCCCAAAATTCCTACGGGAACGGGGAAAAAACGGGATATGCGCGTACGAAGTCGCGAGCTAAATAGCGAAAAGCTAATACCTATATAAAATTCTTCCTGTACTGAAAAGTGACTTAGAAATAACACACACAGCCGAATAAAGGTTCCTTGGGGATTGTAGGTGAGCGCTAAGAGAGAATTTTCGGGACATGCGCATACGAAGTCGCGGCCACAACTTATTTTGGCTTTAAACTTCGTGCCATAAATAGCCTTTATTATAGCCTTTGTTATACTTGTAGTCGGTCCCGTTCTTTTTCCCAACCTAGTCAGAACGTAAAGGTCAGAAATAGCACAGAAACATTAATATGTCTGCAATAACTCTCGTTTAATCGCCAGTCAACATAAACCGCTGTCTATAAATTAAACAAACTTGGGTTCTACTGTTTTACTGCATAACTAATCAAGAGTAGTTAACATCCTAGTTATAAAATAATTAAACACGTGGCTTTTGAAAGTAAATGTTAATTGAAAACTGTAGTTAGCTTGTAATATTGCAGATGTGTCTGTTCCCTTCCAAATATATCCCGTCTGCCTTCAAAGCAAGAGTGAACAGGCATCTTCTGGGCACGCTGGCTCCATCATAGACCTCGTCCATCGCTTTCTAATAAGCGTGATCGAGGTTAAGAGCAAGCCTATTGTCCAGAAAAAAAGATGTTACACAAACTGACAGACAATTTTTGCCTAGATATTAAACAATCTGCCTAGCCTTGTCCGAAATATGTTGCGGTCGGCTTCCAGTTTCATCGGATGCAGCTGAATACCAGTATTTTGCATGGAACGACTGCTTAACAATTCAGAAACTTTTACACCCCCTGGAAAGTCTAGTGGCGGATTTTCTGGCTACCCACCCGTAACGACTGTCAAAGATCTTCCAATTTGAGCAGGGACCAAAGGTATAACGTGATTTCCGAGGCACGAAGGAAACTCATTAGGTTAGATGGTCACCCATCTACAGATCGACCTCGGCACGCTTTCAGCTTAATCTCGAAGTTCCAACTGTGCGTCTTATCATTTAGCAGGAGCTCAATGTTTTCATTGACAATAACTCAAAGGTGAGGTCTATTTTTATTGTATTTTAGTCAAATAGGACACCGGCCTCATCTAGCTTGAAATTACCTTAAGTGGTTTAAGTTCGAAAGTGTTATGTTTAACCTACTTACAAAAATATCATTTATCATTGAAGTTACAATCGGGGAACTGTATTTACGAGACGAGACACTTACGTAAGTGCACTTTACGAGTACAACGTATCGCAGAATTAATACAAAATCTGAAATGGGGTCAATCTAATCATCACAAAGAAGATATTTTACTATAGGGCTAACCCTAAAATCGCGAAATCCTAAGCCCTCATACATTTATGTGTGCGTCACTTCAACAATAATTATGATTGTGCTTTTCTATGGTAAGCATACTACTTGGTCGTGTTTCAGCCATTTCATAAAACTATTGTAGAATAACCATTGTAATTGGAATAAAGGTAACCTAATTACCTTCAGACAATTAAAGTTGCCAGCTAAACAATTAATTACCCCGACTGCCTAATTTTTAGCCCTATTTTCAAAATATATCTTCACGTTGCTTAAGTAAGCCATTTTAATTGTTCGGGGGCTAATTACAAGACTTGTGAGGCCAATATATTGAATTAGTAATCGGCGTTGAACAGTTAATACCGACTTTCGATCGGTTTGCTGTTAAGTACGGCAATCGAATCAGATAACTGATAAAAAAATATATACTAAAAAGACTACTGGATTAAATTTGACGTTATGGCGTTGTAATAATCAGCCAATAAAAAATTTGTACTTACCTACTGCAGGATTTGTTATTATTCTGGAAATTACTGTATGTTGTAATCTCATTACATCATAATTGTAAATTGTGAAAACAAGCAATGAGTGTGGGAAAATGGACTCAGAGATACAATAATGCGCAAAGCAAAGGAGTGGAACTCTCTGCCTGCATCTGTGTTTCCGAACGCTTACAGCCCTAATCTACTCAGAGTTTGAGTGAACAGGCTCCTTCTGGGTAAGGTCGTTCCATCGTAGACTTTGTCTCTGTCATCTCAGACCTAGACTAGAGTCAAGAGCAAACCCACCACAAATAAAAAAAACACGACGCGATTTATAAATACAAATACAAATATGCACGAAATAATAATTCATATAAAATTTACAAGCTATTATTTGAATACATATTTTTAAACACTTATAAGCAAACAACGATAAGTTTTCAAGTGTTTACTTTTAATAAGCTTGTAGATTTAAACGATGGGGCTTCACGTAGGGCTCAATTTATGAACATTGTACTCACATACAAGCCGATTATTCAGCAATGCCTTACCTGCAACAGAATAATAATAATCAATATTACAGTTAATATAAGCGTTATAATTCGAGCGTACACTTAACGCCGTAATAACTAACGCGTTTTTACAGCGCAAGAATAAGAATAATTTATTTTAAACATGTGAAATAATTTAAACACATTATGAAAGAATTTATAACTTCATTTACAAATCTTTTTACGATTTCAATGTAATGAAAGGATAATTTACAGGTTTTAATTACTTTAACATACGGGAATGATAAATATTTTCTATTTATGAATTTGGAAAATCCTAATTTATGAAACTCTTCCGTTAACGTTTGATTGAGTGAAAGAGTAATAAGTGACTGACAATAGTAATAAGTGACTGACAATAGTAATAAGTGACTGACAATAGTAATAAGTGACTGACAATAGTAATAAGTGACTGACAGAAAAATAAGTGATTCATGAAATTCTTCCGTTACCGTTTGATTGAGTCATTGAGTAATAAGTGACTGACAATAGTAATAAGTGACTGACAGAAAAATAAGTGATTTATGAAATTCTTCCGTTACCGTTTGATTGAGTCATTGAGTAATAAGTGACTGACAATAGTAATAAGTGACTGACAATAGTAATAAGTGACTGACAATAGTAATAAGTGACTGACAATAGTAATAAGTGACTAACAGAAAAATAAATGACTGACAAAGTAATAAGTGACTGACAGACAACAGACATCTGAAACTACTGGTCATAGAAAATTGAAATTTGGCATGAAGCTTCTCTGCAGCATTAAGAGAGGTATTCCTGAAATTCCTACGGGTACGGGAAAAACCGAGATATGCGCTTACGAAGTTGCGGGCAAAAGCTGGTGGTACACGTATATAAAAACTTGGTTTACATGGTGTGAAAAGCATACCACCATATCTTTCCTGTACGTAGAGAGGAATTTGGAGTACCTAGGAAAGGTGAAGAGATGAACTTGACTTTACCGGAACGTCTGGCTCGCAGTGGCAGAGGACAGACGTGTCAAAAAGAGACGGGGAGACTTTTGCCCTGCAGTGGGACACAACGAGCTAATGCGAGATAAACGGTTCATAATTTATTGTTCGGGTATAAAGGGATACCGAGGAGCTCGTGGCTAGATAATAACAGCAGCACAGGTCGATCTTCAAGGTTAAGCAACGCTGGACAAGGTTGGTCTGTGGATGGGTGACCATTTTAACATACCGAGTTTCCTCCGTGACACGGAAAACACGTTGAGCCGTTGGTTCCGGCTGTCGTTTGTACATCTTTGGTAGTCGTTACGGATAGTGAGAAGCCAGTAAATCTGACTCCAGTCTTGCCATAAAGTACCGTATTGCCCAGTTAATAGGTTGTGGAGGTCTGGTAGGCAGCTGCTCCACGTAAAATCAGTATTTGTTTTTGTTTTTTTTTTTTTTTTTTGTGTATTCAGCTAAATCTGGTTTGCCTAGAAGCCGACCCCAATATAGTTGGGAAAAGGCTAGACAGCAGATGGAGGTTATACGAGGGATATTAGGGAAAGTTCAATTTACTTTATTGCAAATTCATGCGGCACCTGCCATAGTAAGATAATGCTGCAATTAGCAACATTCCCAAACGTTTAACTGTCAAATAAATACTTAAAACGACGATAAAATCATTGCACAACAATTTCGCAGTCCAGCTCTTATATAATAATTAATATAATTTATACAGGTAGACCCCCCTGAGCCGTTTTATAACAAAGCTTAGAGTATAATAGCCTCACAAGAGGCTAACATATTTCTAGCTTATAGCCATTTGTAGCTTGCGAGCATTTTACGAGAGCCTAGGCAAGCTGTGAAAAATGACGTAATCAAGGTGAATCCCAGACCTCCTACGTGGAGGAGGTTTTATTTAAAGAGCACTTAGGTTAGATGTAAAATATTTTATTGCTTCTGACTAGTATTAAATATTAAATCTTTAGGATTTCTTTGATAAAGGACAGTCAGAGAACAGCATTCTTCAACATATTCATTTATTTTGCAACCGACAATGTAGAGAAACATAAATACGTATTCATACATAGATATACTCAGTGAAATACCATTCAACCCCAATTTGATACATTGTCGTTAAGTGGTATTGTGAGCATCATTTTATTGTACTACAGTCAATTTGACTTTAGATCAGCATTTTCTTTCTAACTAAGACCATTGTACGCTTATATTATTCTACATTTTGGATCTGTGAGAAAACTGCATACTTCACACATCCCTTGACCCAAATTGAAATACTGCCCTTAATATACCTACCTACTCTTAATTTAATAAAGCCCATACTAATATTTTTTTACCGTCGATATATTCAGAAGTAACGGCTTGCGCACGCGCCGTTATAATATAAATTATAATACTAACATAAATCATGGGACCGCACATCCTGCAGTCGGGTTTTTAATACATTTATTAGTTTAGATTATATTTGACAAATTATTAAGTTTATAATTTTGTGGGCAAAGTGAGAAATGTACACACAGTTCGAAAGCATTTTCCAGTAGATTGTAGTTCTTTTTAAGTTTATGAAGTTATGAAAAGATTGAGAAATAATATAAAGTATCATTCGTGAATGTGGATGGGAATAAGAGAAAGGCACCCAATTGTAATTTACACAAAAAAAAAAACTTTTCATTAAACAAAATAGTGAAACTTCTTCAATTCTACATGGAATACCTCTCAGCTCACTGCAAGAAATCCAAAGTATATATTTCAATAATCGTCACGCAGCCAAAATGCCTTTTAAATAAAATAAAATAAAAACGGCCTTTATTACTTACGATGGCAAACCCCATGTCAAGTTTAATTCATTGGTTGTTCTATTTTTGGAATACCAACTGAGATTGTTCCCACTTTCATTGGTCTGGGTTTTATCCTTTTTACAGGAACTTAACATGAAATTAATCTAGTACAAAATATAATATTGTAGATACTTACGGTCACTTCAAATTATATACACTTACTAATATATAAAGCCGAAGGAGTCAGCTGAATACCAGTGTTTTACATGGAGCGGCTGCCTACCAGACCTCCATAACCCATGAACTGGTAACACGGTACATCTTGGCAAGACTGGAGTCTTTTACAGTATCTTTATTACCACACTGAAACTGAATTAAGACAAATCTTGTATCCCAATCGTATTGCACTAAAAGTGAAGGCTCAATTACGAGTGATCAGTGAGACATTCTCTTATCTCAATAAAACTTTATGAAGTTTGAACTTAATATTACCTAATGAAGTAAATATGTGTTTCGTTGTAGAAGACAATCTCGATAGCAAGGCCAGAAGACATTCTGGTACTTAAAAAAAAACCGGCCAAGTTGCGAGTCGGACTCTCTCACACGGAGGGCTGTACGGTACGGAAGTACCGTAAAGCGATTTTAAAACACGTTTCTTGCATGGATATCATAATTTTTAGTTGTTATTATTTGTTGTTATAGCGGAAATATTTTTTTAAAGAACTTTGCCCATCACTAGGCATATCTCCTGTATCGTGAGTGCGTTCACAAACATAAAAACTCACATACACAAACGGCCAGACCCGGAACAACTATCTGTAGGCTATACGAATATTTGCTCCGTTCGGGAATCGAACTCGCGACACGCGCCAACTGTGTCGTCAAAACAGCAATAGAAATATACACTGTGAAAATTTTATCAGGAATAGAAATATACACTGAAATTTTGTCTACCTATTATGGTTCTTGAGAAACAGCCCGCTGACAGACAAACGGACGGACAGCGGAGACTTAATAATAGGGTTCCGTTGGTAACCCTCTGGGTACGGAACCCTAATAAAAAGCGTTCAAAAACATCATCCCAGCGACAATAGATGTCAAAATGTAGGGCAATAAGGAGACAGTGTTTTTAACAGTTTGATACTACGATGCGAATGTCAAAGCTCCTTAAAATTCGAATGTATCCTTCAGATTGTGTGTTCCCCTCCCCGCTCTACCGATTTTTACTCCTACTCCTTTACTGCACATGCGGTACGGCTGTGGAATTCACTACCGCCTGACATTAGGGATTGCCAAACTCTTGCAGTTTTTAAAAGAAGAGTGAAAGAACCTCTCCTTTCGCAGGTATGCTGGAAGAGATTTCTATAGAAATAAGCATCACCTTTTTTACCTATTTTGTACCTATTTTTCTGTTTCTTTCTTCTTATCTTATTAAATGTGTGTACATAAATTGTTAAATAAAAAAATAAAAATGTTAAATTGTGAGGATTCGTTATTAGAAAACTACCTCCTTCTATCCGGAAAAAACGAAAACAGGTCATGTGAACGAAGACGTGGAAAAGCTAATCTGTTACAAATTAGAGCTTTACGAACTTATGTTCAGAGAGCCGTCATAACCAATCGGTATTATCCATTTATCTATCTATACTAATATATAAAGCTGAAGAGTTTGTTTGTTTGCTTGAACGCGCTAATCTCAGGAACTACTGGTCCGATATGAAAAATTATTTCAGTGTTAGATAGCCCATTTATCGAGGAAGGCTATAGGCTATATATTATCACGCTAAGACCAATAGGAGCGGAGCAGTAATGAAAATTGTGACGCAGACGAAGTTGCGCGGGTCAACTAGTTCAATATATGAATGTCAGACTAAAAATAAGACTAGTTTAGAGTCGTTATCTTTAATCGTTTTATCAGTTTTATCTTAATTAATCCCTCTCTACCGCTTTTCTCTCTGAACCGTATCCGAGGTTCAATTAGCGACAGTGAACTGAGTGAACTTTTAAAAGGTAGTATTTTTAAGGTATTAGCGTCTCTGGAGTTTCAAATTTGCTGAAATTGCAGATCTTCAATACATTTGATCTCTTGACTGCTTTCACAAGGATTTTTTTTGTTCTAGAAACTGTTATTGGTCAAAGGGGTAATATATGGTTTTCAATGAATGTGAAGTAACACGTAAATTAATTTATTTAATGACGAGGTAGATTCCACAAGAATCGACGAGATAAGTTGGACTCAATAACAATAATTGAACTTATTATTAAAGACCTTATTTTGTGTGGCTATATTTAAGAGACGAGACCAAAACGGTTAACAGGACCATTTTACAGGCTCCATCAACTCATTTCAAAATAATTCCAATGATTATTTTTCCGACCCAAATATCGACCAATAGAATTGCACCATTCGACGTCACGTGGTACAACCTACATGGTATTATACTGATAATTTTTTGATTATTTTCTCTGGTAGTTACTATATATAAAAAACAAAACATGATCCAGTCAAATTAACCACACGTCAAACTGACAGGTTGAATTCAATTGTGAAAATTGGAGATTTTGCATGAAAATTTGTTAACTGTTCATTTCATCTCATGGTGCAATTCTATTGGCCGACATTTGGGACGGAAAAATAATCCCCCGAATACCACACGAGCTTCAAGTCGTCAAGTTTTTCAGGAAAAATCACTCGCGCTTCGCGCTCGTGATTTTTTAACCTGAAAAACTTGACTCCTTCATTTGTTTGCAACGAACCTATCGGGAAATACCCGATAATTTTGAAGCTCTTGTGGTATTATAAGTGAATAATTATCATTTAATTTCCAATATTAAAACTTTTTTACCAAAAAGTTTAAGAAATTCTGTTACACCACTAAAAAGTTTAATTAAATTGAAACTCAAGAGTTCAAATGAATAAAAAAACAGATGAGATTAGCTTATGAATTCAAGCAGAAAATTATATAAGATTGAACAAGACGGATCACAAAATACTTTTCAAGTAAAAAGTTAGCATTTGGTTTATTTAATAATCATTTTAATGAAAAAGTTACGGTGCCATATTATATGTTTCAGTTTAAATGCCCCCAAACCGAAGTACCTACTTACTTGTGTGGCATATGTTTTGTATTTGTCTGACACGCATTTTCTTATTAGAAATGAAAATATCAAAGTATTTTTTGCGAAATAATTTACTGTTTTTACTTCTACATCAACAATTCTAGCCGATTTATCATAATCAGTGACAAAAGAAAACACGTACAAATCCGGCCAAGAAAATGTACCCACACCACAGAATTCAGTATTTACGGATAGCGAATCGCAGAAAGCTGTTGCTAACGATCCATACGGGAACCCGTTTACAACGAAATAAAATCAGGAGTAACGTAATTCATGTACTTGATGCGCGACCTTTTGCAGGCAGCAAAGCAAATCGCCTAGATTTTTCTAGCGAAACAGACGTTAAATTGGCAAATAAGTCCCGAGGACGTGTGCATGTACAAGTTCGGGGCGAAAAATAGACCCCATTTTCAAATAGCGAGTATTTATTTATTTATTTATTTATTACTTGCTTACAAATACACAACACTATAATTAGTAGGCATGCATTAAAATTTCATGTCAAAGTATTGGTACATGCACCCTGTAAGGGCACTGCAAATTTAGGTAGTACAAGTTATGTCAAATTAAATAAATTATATAGGTACTATTACAATTCAATTCCATATCATAATTCCAATTCAATACTATAATTTCAATATCAATTTACAATATACATTAAACACGTTATTTAAATTATTTTGATGATCATTGGTCAATTTTCATAAATTTTACTCAAAAAAATAATAGTACATATACATAAATAATAGTCATTATTTGTTTTATACACGTCATTATGTTACAATGTCAATCAAATCACAGTTTGTCCGCTTTAAATTCGTCAACAGTATAGTAGGCCTTCTCAATTAACAGAGATTTCAACTGCTTACAAAATAGTGAGTCTTTTGTTAGGGATTTAAATTTTTCCGGTAACTTATTGTAAATGTTTACTAGCCGTGAATAAGGGCTTTTCCCGATCAGTTTTAACGTCGTGAGTGGTAATACCAGTCTATTCTTATTCCGTCGGTTATAGTTTGCGTATACTTCGTCATTTGATTTAAAGAGGTGCCGATTTTTCCGGACAAATATGCAACCCTGGAGTATATATATAGCTGGCAATGTAAGGATCCGCTGCTTTATAAAATGCGGTCTACAACTTTCACGCTGATCTATGTTCATTAGTATTCTTAAGCATTTCTTTTGTTGAATGAAGAGGTCAGGAAAGTCGGTACTTTCTCCCCACAAAATAATGCCATAGTTCAGCCAAGAGTAGGCATAAGCATAATAGGCCGACAGGGCAGTTTTATAATCTGTGTTACGTTTCAATACGCTTAACGCATATATAAATTGAGACAGTTTAGCACTAGTACATTCTATATGTTTCTTCCAATTTAAATTTGAGTCTAACGTTATTCCTAAAAGTGTGAATTCATTTACTTCTTCTAAATTTAGATGTTGTGTTAGTATATTTAAGTTTAGTGGGGGTCTTTGGTAAGTTCTGAATTGACATATTTTAGTTTTGGACAGATTTATCTCTAAATTGTGGTCGTTTAACCACTGTTCAGTGTCGGTGAATGTTTTTTGAATAGCTAAATGGTTTACATTTGCTGGAGTTTTAAATAATAAGGAAACATCGTCAGCGAACAGTATACACGACGAATTTATATGTTTTGGTAAATCGTTTACGTATAATAAAAAGAGGGTACATCCTACAACACTTCCTTGAGGTATTGAAGCATTTATCGTGGTCATGTCCGATCGTATGTTGTACGTTTCATTATTATTATTATTATTAGAGTATTTATTTAAACGGTTGAATTAGAGATTTTTACAGATATTTTACATATTCTAGTTAACTTAACAAATCCATACAACAATAAAAAAAAACAGAAAAATAATGAAATCAGTTTATTTGGCTCACAAAATGTGGGAATAAAAATAAGGAGACTTAATTTTAAAAACAGTTACATTGCATGCTGTGCAAAATAGATTTATCAGTTCAGCATAGACGACCAGTTGCCTTGCAACCACCAGCCTAAAAGCCCAACCAACCAAATTTGCCCAAAAGTATCTCACTAATCTTATAACTACCTTCAGATAACGAACCTAGACCGGTATTAATTTAATCCGTCGGCCCTTTATCCGTCCAGTGGCGTACTGTACACTTTCTCAAGGCAGAAAGTGTACAAAATATGTGTAGCGAATAGCACCGCGCCCAGACTTGCGATGTGAAAATGATTTACGTAGTCGAAGAAGGAAAAGCAACCGATTTCCCCCGACATAAATCCGACGGGTCCCGACCTAAAAGAGTTATAAGCGAATCACATTTTTCCATTCGCTGAGATATTTTTGCAGACGAGTGATGTACGCAGTCCTTTCTTGTGGAAGTTAATAATGAGATGATGGTACGAATAAATCACTGGTTATTTAAGCAAGTATATTTTATTTGCTTTCGTAAGAATAATCATCATCTGCCTAGCCTTTTCCCAACTATATTGGGGTCGGCTTCCAGTCAAACCGGATTCAGCTGAATACCAGTATCTTACGTGAAGCGGCTGCCTCCAGACCTCCACAACCCATGAAATGGGTAACACGGTATTTCTTGGCTAGACTGGACTCAGATTTACTGGCTTCTGACAATCCGTAACGACTGCCAAAGTTCTACAACACAGTTGACAGCCGAGACCAACAGCTTAACGTGCTTTCCGAGGCACGGAGGAAAATCGGTATGTTAAGATGGTCACCCATCCACAGACCAACCTTGGCCAGCGTCGCTTAACCTTGAAGATCGATCTATGCGGCTGTTATTCTTTAGCCACGAGCTCCTCCTGCTTTCGTAAGAATAATATCTACTACTTGTTATTTGTTTTTTTTTTTAAGATAGCAAAAGATCGACCTTTGCTCTTTAGTATCTGTTTGATACTAAGTTCCGTGTGCATAAATAAATAAATTCCAGTTTATTATTTTTGATAAAAATGTTCCAGAACGTCTTGAATTTGTTGTCCGACATTAAACAAAGCAAAGTCGCCACCGCGATGCGTTTTGCAGTTATATTCACCAGCGAAAACAAATGAAAACATAAGAGAAGCAATGGAGTATAAAACCATACTCAAAACCTAATGTATCGAGTTTCCATTGTGGACATAATATCCGCAAAGAGAAGTACACTACAGTGAATGCAACGAGAGCCACTACCTATAAATTGGTAGTAGTGGGCAAACAAAGCTCTCCTGTACCGTGAAAATACCGCAACACTGCAATGTGAAACATAATTGAGGTTAACGGAACGAAATTTAAGTTGGCGTGCGTTTAACTCTTTATGAACCAACGAAACGTTTGGTAAAAACACTAAATATCTTACTCCCACTCTACGAATGCATTTATATTTTTTATTAAAATAAATGGCACATAAACAAGCCCAAATTCAATAAAGTGACGAATTAATAATCATGTTAAATGATAAAATTATTGCAATTACAGTTATTAACATTGTATTTAATCATAGTTATGATTATGATACTACACAGTGGTAATAGAAAATTACAATTAAATTACGTACCAATCATGAAAACCGTTTTTAAAAATAACGTTTTCAATTTCCATAAATCTTAAAAAATGTCACTGCATTAACATGTTTGAAGTCATCTGTAGATTGTACTTTTATGATAATCGTTAAATGATAATTTATTAAAATATATTCACGATTTTTATTGCTCGACAGTGGATGAGTTTCTGATAATATAAAGTGATTTCGGATAATAACCGATCTCATGTTATTCAAATTCTCTCACTTCAAACGTTTTTGATAATTAACTACTCATAATTAGAGGCGTTTATAGTTAATTGATGGCCCTTATACTTTGTCGGCTAACGCCCTTCTCCTATCATTTGATAGCGATGAACGTAAGAACGCGTGAAATTATTTCATAGATAGGTTCTTTTACTCATCAGTCTTTTTTATTCAAAGTTTATATCATTGCTCTTAAGAAATAAACCTTCAAGTTACAAAAACACAATGCGTAGGTATAGTTTATTCAAACACAAAAAAAAACTTATTAAAGTCGATTAATCCATTTTGGAACCTACGATGCCACAGACAGGTAGACAGATACACACGTCAAACTTATAACACCGCTTTTAGGGTCGACAGTTAAAAATTGAATTGAAAAGACATACGTCTTGCAAATTATCAAAAAAAAAAACAAAAAGCAAAGCAAACCTCGTTACACCCAAAACAAACGAATCTCAAATTAATCGTCAAAACAAATGAAACTAACTAGCCTAATAACTATGCACGCAAGTGTACAGGCGTGGCGCGTATTACGGCAGCCGATAATTACTTGAGCTCAATTACACGTTCGATAAACGTAAAGTAAGAGTCAGAATTAATTGATGTTAGATCAGCGGGGAAAGCTGCGCGTTGACCGAGGTTAGCACCCTAATGAGTTGCTTTATGAACTAGGAAACGTGTTCCTGGTAGCCATATTTGTTTATACTGACCGTGGAGAAATTAAGTTATATCTGTTGATTTCAGATATCGCTTATACTGATAATATAGAGCCTGTCCTTATTTATTTTACTTATAGAGATTAGGTTCAACTATACACTCCTTTCCTTGAATAGTCTTTCTTGGGTGGAATAAGAATCGAAATCGCCTCTCCATTTTCAACCTGATCTGCCGCGATTCATCGTTTTTGTGGTCTTCCTCTTCTCTCATTCTATATACTCGTACCACTACATGACATGTCCATGCCATCAGAACCAATTCCCACACTTTTTACCAGACTGGCTGTTATGTTTGTATACATAAAAAGCTGAAGAGTTTGTTTCTTTGTTTGCTTGCTTAAACGCGCTCATCTCAGGATCTTCTAGTCCGATTTGAAAAATTATTTCAGTGTTAGATAGCCCATTCATTGAAGAAGGCTATAGGATATATATAAGCTCAGAAGAATAGGAGCGGAGCAGACGAAGTTGCGCGGGTCAACTAGTGTTTGTATATCTGTCGCAACCAACTAGCTTCAGCCGTGTCATCAGCGGCCAAAGTAAAATCACGGAATTTAATTAAACAGCTAGGCTAGCTGGGTTCCTGGCAGGCTTGCGGAATTGGTTCGAAAGAGTCACCGCGGCTCTGGAACGCAAAGGGCACTAGGAGGAACACGGATGGGTTTTAGTCAATGAGAGTCTGACACTCCCTTCTGCTTCACCCAGAGTGGGAGGAGTCATTTGATGATTTTCCATCCATCAAAAAAGGTTCAAAATCGTTTTATGACTTACCTAGTCAAGTCATCATCATCATCATCTGCCTTTTCTCAACTATATTGGGGTCGGCTTCCAGTCAAACTGGATTCAGCTGAATGATGACTTAGGTACCTAGTCAAGTAGCGGAACATATTAGGATATAGGAAAAATTCGAACTCAAACTCCCTTATGTTAGGTTCGAATTTTTCAGTTTAATCACAGATTGATGCCACCAAGCGTTGTTCGTGGTCGAGTTCTTTTTCTCTTGTACACTTTCAATCGCTCAAAAGACGATTTGCTACAATGGTGGATTTTATTTATTTATTTGCTCTCATGCAATCACACTTTACAATAAGTACATTTATTGTTTCGTTTTGCACATGAACCCTGTTAGGGCACCGCAAACAAACTAACGATTTCTCGCTGCTGAGTATCAATTAATTATTATTATTAACAAAACAATAATAATTAAACATCATCATTCTTGAAAGGTCATCATGCACATTGTGTCGAAGTTTGATAAATGCAAAAAAAAAACAAATTTAAATTAAATAACACCATAAAATAAATAACGTTTACGTTATAACAACAGTAAAAACAACAAAATACAACAGAATTGAAGAGTTTCTTTCAGAATTGACCGAGTTAACGACAAACTGTGGGCGTAATATTAAGTTTCTCACCCTGACCTCTCTGGGATCAAAAGCGTGAAGATTATAATACATTAGAAAACAAGAAAAAAGTGTTAATGGTATTACGCAGTTTAATTAAAATAAGCTAAAGTGACACAGAGGTTATCTAGTAAGTAAAAACTGATAAGCGAAAAGGTTTAATAATGTGGTTTACGAACATAAAACTTAAAAGCTTTAAGCTAGTCAACCTACGTCTGTTCGAATCAGTGGGTTTTATTGGTAATTAATATTTTGTTAATTTTCGGACAGTATTCTCGAACTATTCTCGTACAAAATTTCGATTTAACCAATAACGGGGTAACGTGATACTCTTTGGCTGTCAAAGATGTTTTTTTTTCTGGTTACTATGAATAGGCACACTTTTGTCCACTATCAAACCTGATAACCGATAATGCGGTCAAAGATGATCAAATGACAGCCAAGACTAACGGTTTAACGTGCTTTGGGAGGAAGCTTTGTATGTAATAGACGATCACCCATCCACGCACCGACCCTAGCATGTATTACTTAACCTCGATCCTCTCGAAGATCAACCCTTGCGGCAGTTATTATTAAACCAATAGAGACCATTAGAACGAATTCTATGATCTCAGTTAAATCTAGTTTTAAAAAGTTTCATAGACACGAAAGAGGGACTAATACCACTTTAAAGACGCCTTTATAAGTTTGAGTTCACTGTAAGCAGGCTAACTCAATGATTATGGTTTAATGTTATAGGTAATCAAAATCTTAATACCAAACACAAAAGAGGTCAAATCTTTCTAAAATAAATGCAAATGAAGCAAACAATAAAAACTGAAGACCGCGTTAAAGGGAATATAAAAATTTATTACAAATATCAACTCGGAACTGAATTCGGAGCTCACTCCGGAAAATCCAATAACCGAAATGAAACGAGCGAAATTATTCTTGTAAAGAAGATTATTGTGAGCAAAGCCGACGGAAACGCTTAAGTGTTCGAGTTGCTTCACGACTAATGTTAAAATCTATATGGAATATGAATTCCGAGTGTTTTTACACTTTAAAATCTGTATAAATCTTTGTAACTCCCTCTATAAATCTAAAGTTTTGAGAACATGTATAAAAGTTGGTTTCCGTTTCCGTGTCTCGTCAGAAATATTATTTATAGCTGTTGGGCTGCTAGGTCCGTTCTTCTACAATGAAGTGCTTCCTCGATGACTTATTAGTGTAGTTGTACAAAACAATTTCGCTTACAAAATTTAGTTAGTCCTTTCTCAGTTTCAATTTCCGTGTTTCCAGACAATGTTCAGTTCAGTAGGTACATTAAGCAGTTACTGCTATTTACACGATTTCCGCGTGTTCTGGAAATGAAATAACACGCATCTCCTACACTACTCTAAATCAAAACAAACACTGTACTGACGTGTTTCGAGTGGGAAAAAGTAGATAACAATAAGAAGAGACTACTTAGTGTGGGGAGCGTGGGGACCCCGGACGACGGGACTGTAGGCACCCCTGCACCCCATAGTCATTCGTCACATGTGCAGTGACGGTAGGATGGCTGTTCGCTCGTATTTGTGCAGTCCATTGTCCGTTATATCATTGGGGAGATAAAAAGGATTCGGGTTCCGTGTGTGTGACGAAAAAAGGATCGTAGTAATTGAACTTTTAGTGGGACTGAAATCTAATATTGGTCTTTTGCTTTTAGCGATTTTTGGTGACAATTGATTTTACTGTACGAGAATGATTTTAATAATGTTAGTAGATTTTTTTACGTAGTGTCTGATGACACACTTCACAAAACAAGATCATTTGTCATATAAACAAATTGATTGATAAAAATAATGTGTGTCCCCAATTGCCTTCAATTGAACTTCATTCGCATTTTCGGTCGCTGCAAAAATATTCGCTCACTGCATCCTGGTATGGTAAAGAATTTATGAATTTCGATCAAAGGAAAAATAAAAACAAGCTCATGAATTCCGAGCTTTGCTGACAAAGGAATGCGCAGTAACTTTTGCATACGTTCTTATCCTACACATGTGTGTAGGATAAGAACGTATGCAAAGTTGAATGTTGGAAACAATTTAGCGGGCGCTTCGGCCAGGCTAGCCGACAACACCGACAAAACACTGGGGAAAACTCCAGCATTGAGTTTCCTGCTAACTTGCATCGTCATTACCGTAACAACTGACGAACTTTTAGCATAATGTCATATTAATTCGTTGGATAAACTCTTTGTCTAAAGATATTAGCGAGTTTAATTATTTTAGCGCGGAAGATAATGTTGTTTAATCACTTAATTATCATAAATCGTGAGTAGAAGTTTTGTTAGTCAGATGACATGACACAAGGTATATTATTAGATAATTACACAGACCTACATTTTATTTAAAAAGACGACGTCGTTTCAATCGCTTTACAAAGCTCACCTCTTAAATAGCTACTGTTATAATAATACGACTAACATGTTGTGTAATGATAATAATTAAATTAACATATCCCGAACTCGATGCAGTATAAATAACTAGCATGACATCAATTAGTACAAGGTCATGACTGAAAATAATGAACAAAAACATAAACCCAAGTCAATTAAACGGAACATAATAATATCGACAATGTTTTTACACAGCTGCGCGCAGTTTAACCCTCACAGTGCTCGCTGCGTCACAAAGATCCGCGAGGCACTCAAAACATCCGAATTATCCGCACAAACTTGCCACCCTCGACACATGTCCGTAATGATACGACATGTCAACCCCCCAGACGCGTGTGAAATGAGCGCACTTCAAACGGAGCCCCAACACCCCTCTTCGAATGCATTTAGTTGCAGGTGCTTACAATTTTTCTTCTCAGACAAATTCGAATGGAGTTGTTACGTCTTACGGAGGCCGTAATATCTTTGTGTGTGTCGCTTTAGGGTAAATTTTTCTTTCATGTGTAAACGCTTCAGGGGTCGTTTCTTTTGAAGAATAATGATGTCTATTTAAGTGGTTCACTATTTTATGTGTATCGACATCATTATTCGTTAAGTGGAGAAAACATTTGGTTTGTTTCGCAACCATTTACACAAATAAGATTTGCAAGAAAACGTGCGTGTTAATTGGGTTTGTTGTTAATTCCATCAAAATTAAAATCTCAGCCAATTTAGCGAATGACAATAGAAAATACACAACATCGAGTACCAATTGAGAGAATCTGGCAAGAGCACTGGAGTCAGACGTTCATTAGCATAATAAATACGTACCCACCGGTGTACTTGAAGCGGGCATCGTCTCGAGAACACGGGAACAACTATTTGTCTGAAGCACCTCCGCAGTCTTGTTCATGCTAATTTTCATTTTACAAATTGCCTTGTATGCAGTGCCTTTGAACGTTTCTATGAAATAAGATACCCATCTGAACGTTACCATGACTTTAACAATCGTGTGAAAGGCTGAAAGCCTTTTCTATAAGTAGGACTTCTGCATTATATTTATAATATAGTGAGCTTACAAATGGATTTACTATCACCAATAAAATTTGACGCATAAAGCTGCACGAGAATAATAGCAACGTACAGTATCTTAACGATGCATGATTTACGAACTTTTCAAGAAACGCAAACAGACATCTAATTATTGAAACTCGGTGCCAGTTTCAAATTAATTGAAAGAGGAGTAAAATCGTGCTCAGTTATCTTATACTAAAACGAAATAAACCAACCTCTTTTTTACATTCACACATGCGGAAAATAAATAGTGTTATTTCGATAAATAAGTTGCAGTGAGTATTAGTGCAGCGTAACGCGTTATTAAATTCTGATTTATCGTCGCGTGCCGCGGGTAGATACGACCCGCCTGCGTTTTATAGGGTTAGGGTGGACGCATTCTTCCTAGTCAAGTTTTTGCGGAAGATTAATTTGTAAGCGAGAAATTTTCTATTCTCTTTGCCTTGGAAGCGATGTTCTGAAAGTAATTTATTCACTCTACTGGTACTAAAGTATTGTGGTCGCTTGAAACTTGGAAGTTGGAATGTTTTCCCGTAGACAAGAAAAATATGAACTGCAGCACTGTTTACAGCATCTTCATTTGCATTTCACAGATTAATTCAAAAACAACAAAGTAAAATAAAGCCATCAAAAACAAATTCAGATAAACACAAAACGTTTAATTTTCATTTAACAAAACGGAACAACAAAATTAATTCAAATATTGCTCAATTACTCCACAAATATCAATAACCGACAGGCGGTAATTAATAATGGAAGCAACAAATTGATATGCTATCAACAGCCCCTAGATTCGATGATCAAATACACGATTGTGTAATTGCGGAGTACACAACTAGAGTAATTATAATCAGAGTTTAGAGGCGGACACATTGCCCCAGCTCATATGATTAATTTTGTAACGAGCCGGTAGCAGAAACTAGTATTATCTGATGTTTTATTTATTGAGTAGCATCTAAGATTTATTGACTTTCGCTAGCAAGATACGCGGTGGGTAATGTTCTTTGGGGTCTCTCTGTACCCCAGGCCTTTTAGAGTATTTAGCTAAAAATAATTCGCTCTAAGATGACCCCCTGTCCCGCAATTCAATACAATAATAACCAAACAAATAAATATGTTATCTTTTAGCAGGTACATTTTCCATAAAAACTAACTAAAATTGTCATTAAAATTATATGTGACATTAAAACATTTAATTTTATATATTAAACTTATCTTAATTCCCGGAAAACCGTTCCCATAAGTATTCCATAAACGTTCACAAGCACCTTTTACTACCACATGCAGTAGTTTTCCAACTAATGGGTTCAGAACTACGAACCCAGAATTACCATCCGTACGTAAGTGAGCAATAATTAAACGCACACCGTCCATAGGTAGGTGATCAATAATTAAACGCGCTAGTGTCTAAATAACAATTTAGTCCGGGTTATCGCACATCGCAAGCGCAGGCCAAAACTATAATTTAACAATTTATTCGTTACTTTTTACACCACACTCGTTTATCACTATTTCCAAGGTGGTCTATTAAAAAGATACTAAAGCTTTTAAGCTCAATAATTGAGCAAACAGAATTAAAATCGCTGTAAAAGCGGCAAATTGGTTAAGTTGCCTTAATGTGTTTTCGTATAATTAAATGATGAAAATATGACGGTAAATTGTCTGATTGGATTATGTCATTATAATATTAGCATCAATCAAAGATTAAATTATATGACGGTTGATAAATCAACGTTAAACTTGTTTATTTCACTTGTAGATAACTTTTTATTTTAATATACAGTCTGTCTGTTTAATGTATTTTAATTTCAAAAGTAGTGAACAATGTTATGGTGAAATTAATATAATTATATGGTTTATAGTAGATCTAAGAAGCGAGCTTTCGTAGACTGGCGGAAAACCGAGTACATATTGTGCGCAGCAGTATTTCTTTTTCTTTGCGTTCGGACCACTTATGAACAGTCGTATTTCATAATGGTCGGATTTAAGGAGCATTCGCATCGTTTTCGCAAATTGACAAAAGTTTCCAAACGTCATTCAAACTTTTGTTATCAATTGCGACAGAATTTGAATTGAACGCTTTTTACCCGACTGCCAAGGAAGGGTTATGTATGTTTGTTTGTAAATTTCTTTATTACCTCATACGTTACAAACGGCTGAATGGATTTTGACTATTAAGGTGTCGTTAAATTCATTTAAAAAACCCAAGTGTCCTTAGCTAGGTGTTTAAAAAAAAGCAATATGGCGGATTTTGGGCGCTAAATTGTAAGTCGTTAATAGGGTATCAAAATGAAGGAAATGAAATGGAGGTTACAAAACTATATACAAGCTATATGTTTAAATTCATTTAGCAAACAGTTTTGGTTCATAAAAGTTGACGTTTTTGCAGTCGGGTTTTTAGATTCTTCTAATTTGCGACTTGAAAAGTAAGAGAACTGGGTTCTTTTAAACTTAACAAGGTGCAGGTCGTTTAGGAAGGAAGCACTGTATATCGCGTGAATAAGCTTCATATTGACACGGTGTTACTTCAGAACGAAACAGAGATAACTAAGTTTTTCTAGCAGGTAAAACTGTGGGTAACATTCTCAAGCATTACCTCTAAAACGCACCAAGAATTCCATTTACCGAAAGCGTTGAAAGTTTATCGTCAATAGTTCAATGCTCTGTTATCGCGCAGGTACAATATACATCATGAGAGCAGTTATCGCTTTGACGGGCGTGCGATATACTGCAACGTACCTACCTATTCCTTATCAGAGTCCCTATAGTACTTGCCTTATCATGTAACCGACGCGACGCAGGAATTTAGGATATATTGACAAAGAAAATTGGTTAACCGTTTCAAAGTTGTATACCATTACAAAATAATACTTTTTGAGAGGAGCTCGTGGCCAGATAATAACAGCCGCACGGGTCGATCTTTAAGGTTAAGCAATGGTTGCTAAGGTTGGTCTGTGGGTGGGTGACCATATTAACATACCGAGTTTTCTCCGTGCCTCGGAAAACACGTTAAGCCGTTGGTCCCGGTGATCATTTGGAGATGGACAGTCAGAAAGCAGTTAATGGCCTAATTGAAATAAACGTTTTTGACTTTGATCTTTGGCAGTCATTACGGATATTCAGAAGCCAGTTAATCTGACTCCAGTCTTGCCATGAAGTACTGTCTTATTCAGTCGTATCTATGGGTTGTGGAGGTCTGGTAGGCAGCCGAACCTATCTACAAACTCACACCTTATATTTACGCGGATATCAATATGAAAGTATTTTCTCAGATTATTTTAATAGGTAATAACTTGTGGTTATGGCAGTAGAGAAATTTAATTTATTTATCTTTTCTGTAACTTATATGGTGTACATAATAAAGAGTATTCTATTCTATTCTATTCTATTCTTTGAGCCGAGTGTTAAGAGTCAATCAAAGGAAAATATCTAATAAAATAAATATTGAAACTTACACTGACAGATTGCTGTCTAGCAGTCATAAAGCTTTAAGTACTTCATACTGATTTATTGCCTTAATAATAAGCGATATTTGAATCGCAATTTCTTACTTTACAATTGAATGATAGTTTTAGTGTTTAGGTTAGGTACTTATCAAGTTTTCCAAGAGCAGATTTTTTATATTTTTGATTAGTGCTGACTTTGTTTATTACGGATTTTAAAACGATGAAAACACCGCCAATTTTGACATTTGTCAAACTTGGCGGCAACTTGACCGCTATCTAGGATTTGAGAAATGTAATAAAAAAATACAGTCAAGTATTCTTTCCCTGGTAAAAATCTGCATTATTTTCTATTTCTGAGTGTCACAGTCGGTAGACTCTGAAGCTACTTTTTTCCCGGAGAATTGGCTAACGCGAGCTATTCGTAAAACTTTTGTATAAATTCATAAAAATGTATGTAATGGTAGGTCATGGAAATTAAAACGTCTCTGACATTAATGTTGGCGGTTTATTAGCAAGATATTGAAACAAAATGCAATCGGAAAATCAAAATCGTATGGAAATTGGTTTTCTCTTCATGTTTTCTGCAGGCAATAAAAGTGCTAATTAACTCGCTTAGTTAAATCTGCTTATTCAAGTTCTATAGAGCATATTCAGTTTCTTGCATGTTTTCTTAATTTGAATAGTAACTTATTTTGTAACTTGAATTCCAAATAAAATATTCAAACTTGTTGCTATCGTCGCCATGTCAACTGCAAGTGACAAGTGACAGCTGTCATATTTCCCGCGCATATGTAAACATGGCCGCTTATCTTTGTCATTACGTTTTCCAACATGCCTAAATATTGGTTTATACTTATTTATAATCTTATCCTATGGGGACAAACCACGTGGTTT
Source organism: Lacanobia oleracea (assembly GCA_950371165.1). Classification (NCBI taxonomy): domain Eukaryota; kingdom Metazoa; phylum Arthropoda; class Insecta; order Lepidoptera; family Noctuidae; genus Lacanobia; species Lacanobia oleracea. Next base: position 20,820,191 of record OX493392.1, on the reverse strand, counting down.
ATCAAAATATTTGAAGTCATTTCTATTAACAAGGTAAGTTTTACTTTCTTACAGTAATTTGAATAGCACATGTGTCGTAAATTAATAACCAATACCCATTATTAAAACCGATAGTACTCAATATCAGCTTTAGCGCTCCTCTGTCAGAGCTTCTAGTTTCCTAGTAAATTAATCTACAAAAATCTTTAGGCTTCTAATATACAAATTATGCGATATTCACCGTATTTATAATCAGTCCTTACGAATTGACTATAGATACATACATACCGACCCTATATTATGATTTAGAACTTCTACTTATATTATTTATAGAAATCCGTGTTCTGTCAATGAAGTAAGGAATGTGGTTTCAGCCAAGGATGCGTTGAACCTGTCAATATTTTATGAGGGATCTCAAAATTCCACGTTTTATTACACATGGCTTTCATCATGGCTCGACCTTAAATTCTGCAAAGCAGTTATGAAAATAATAACTATTCCGGATTATTATAGATATACTCGCTGATGCCTGCGACTTCGTTCGCGTAGACGTTGGCTTCAATGAACAAAAACTTTCATATAAAATACCCCCTATCGCTATTTAAGTCGACTTTTCTAAAAATCCTTTCTTAGCAGATGCTTTCGTTATAAAATAAACCTATATTCGAAATTAGCTTCCTAGATTTAGTATTTTTAGCTGTGCGTTGGTAAACTGTTACTTTATAAGTAATTACAGAAGATTTACCAGTATTTCTAGCTTTTCAATGCAGAAATCCAACCTATTTCACCAATACCTTTCGAGATATGCGAGAGGGGACCCATCATCTATCATCGTATTATCTTCAAACAATACGAGTTTCCCAATAAATAATAGACTCGCGTATAACGCTAAATGTCATCAGTCGACTAAATTAATGATGCAAAGTTTCGCAGCCTAAGTGTTTGAAGCACTTCCCTCCATCAGAGATATATTCAAATTACAAAAGAGAGTGCTAGTTCATAAAATCAAGTGCCGAGACATAGGACAGGAGTGTCACAGACGAAGGGGGGAGGGAGAACTAGGGCTGCCTGTAAAGTGTTACGTCATTTTCATGTGACACAGGCCTTTGATGGGGCTCTCAGCAATTAAGGATTAGTGTTTACTGTTGTGTGTATTGGTATACTGTTTTAGGAAATAAAAAAGGTTTTAGTCTAATTTTGATAGTGCGGTGGTTAATAAACTATGCTCTGGATATTTACAAATTCTACAGTTAATTTTTTTTTTATATTTTTAGGTGTCTTCAAGAGTACATTGACGTCAGTAATTGTAGAATATAAAACAATACAGATAACTTCTGCTATGTTTACATTAACAGAGGTCAACAGTTATTTAAAAATGTGTCAATTAGGTAGGAATCTGGTATTATCATTAAACACGAGCACAAAACATGGATGCAATTCAAAACACAGCTGATTATTTACCGCTCACAACCTTCGGGTTTTTCCAGAATTTTAAACGAAACAACTTGATAAACTATCGCAATCTTGCCAACATTTTCTACGGTAAACGTTAACGGTAACACCCTTAATAACAAAACTCGGTAACCCTGGTGGGAACTGTCGCAAAGTGGTCGTATATCTCGGGCATGTAGTATCTGCGCCAACGGCCCAACTTGCTGGGTTATCGCCACCGCAACAGATAAAATTATTAAACGCTCTAGGTGAGCTTATGAAATAAAGTGATTTTATCATCTATAAAGATAAAATCTTCTTCAAAAGTCGATTGTTCGAAAAATCTGTTTCGGTATTTTGAGCCAAATTCCATCGATGTTACGTGAAGTTTGAAAATTTTTTTCGGCGAAGCGATCTTGACTTGGTTAACGATATTGGCTCGTTGTTACACGGCTTATAGCTGCCATTCATTCGTTCGATTATTTAACCATTGAAAGGCAAGTAGAGGTACCTACCTTTTAAAACTAAATTTTAGAACATCACCCAGAATGTTTTATTTATCCAAAGCAAAAACATCTAGTACCGTCTACGCAACAATAAGGAATTAAGGGTAAACTCATATAAAAATATTTAAATGAGTTTACCCTTAATTCCTTACCTACAAAGAGCTTATGAAAAGCCTTTCCCTTCAGCGTTGCATTCCAAAATTACTTAACGTCGAACATACTTTGCTGAACAATTTGAAGTCGAAGTGAACCGCAAAACGACAACCAATCAAGGACGTGTTCTATTTCTGGTCTACTTAACGTTTTCCAAGATTTAGATGGTGAAACGTGTAGTAACAGTGACATGGTTCGCTCACAAATCGTTAAAGCGTCCGAGACCCCGAGACGAACGTAAAGTGGCAGCCCACGCGGTGAAACTCTTGTACGAATAATCTCACCTGAATACAGTGAAATAGGAATCGTGTCAAACGACGACTAACGTTTGAAGTAACAGTTGTTTGAAACAAAGAAAAGTTATTAAAAGTCACAGGTTGATGCTCCAGGCAGCGCGGAATTCTTATTTTATTGGACCTTTTTCGTTCCAACCGGTTGTCAAAAATGTGGAACTTTTACAAGCCAGCTTGCATATTTGTTACTTCTTCAGGTCGGTATTTTTAATAAGGAAGCAAGAAAAACGAAGGCAATTTATCCGATGTCACCTTTAAAACTAATTAAACTAGCAGCCTGAACCATCTTAACGGCGCAAATTGCAGTCTTACCTGATAGCCGGGCGAATTCTCCGAAAGCTATTGAAGCGATCAATAAATAGCGAAACTACCCACAATCTGACTATACAACTTTCTTCAAAGACATTCCCAAACAGAACTTCCATCTTGATTGAGGGAAACTGGCAAGTTTTACTGTTAATAGGGAACCTAATTCTAATACGACGGTGGAGATTCTAAACACTGTAGATGGTCCTCATTTACATAAACAGACGATGTTATTCGCCGTAGGAGCAATAAATCGGCCACAGAGAAGTGAAACGAGCGACAAAGCCCATAAGTAGTCGGGACAATAACACTTCATGTACGGAATGACGTGTATTCCTTTACATTGACGTTAGGTTTGAATTCAGTGATGTTCAGAGAAATTCCTCTGGATTAATGGCTCATCTTGTGAATTAAATATATTGCTATTTGCCATTGATTTGAATAAATGTACATAAGACACAGATGGTATTTTATTTATAACGTTAACTACTTGTTTACCATTGCCTTCTGCATGTTCTACGTGTTTATTAACTTGTTCTTTAGTTTAATTCTTGTTGTTCTCATATTTTCTGTCTAAAATGTCGTCTAATAGAATCTTCAAAGCTTCATAATCGTCAGCATTGACAATGGAGTTGCGTGTCGAGACCGGTCGGCGTTCAATTAAGCGGCAAGTGATTTGTGAGCGGATGCTGGCAACACCGACTGTGACTGGATTCTTGCACCCGCAGCACTATCGGACCCATTCTGTATAGCTAACTGCTTTCTATAAAGCTGTCCTCTAACTGTTGCCTACACGATATTGATATCAGAATCGGGACTCGTTTCATCTGATTTATTTGGAGTAATGGCTATCGGTATCGGATATGAATGTTTGTAGAAGTAAATAGGTGTTTTTAGAAAAGACAAGACGTATCTTGTAAAATGTTTTTTTTTTTCACCTATATTGCCTCCATGCTGTAGAACAGCCTTCTTCTCTTCTCGGTGTATGCTTCATTAAGTTTTTTTTTCTACTTTTTAATAAAGGTGTCGAAATCTAAATTCGCAGTTTTATACACGATGGGTATATCCGAGCCTTTGTCATTGTCAAACATTTCAGACCTTCTATCATAAAAATACGTATAAAACCTCTTATCATAAGAAGTAAGCTCTTTGAGAATCCTTTCAAGATTACAAATATTTTTCTATCAAGATGAATAAATACGCAGGACAAAAGACTAAGCCCTTCACATGAACATATCGAATTCCATCCAATTCAAATCCGTACAAGTTTAGCCTCCCATTATGACGTGATAATACCATCACGTTTCCACTGCGAGAGAGAGACGGAGCTATACATCACAAATAGCACTATCCATTATCCGACATTGGCACGTCAGTCATACCAGAGGGGTAAGTGTTCGGTATTTCTCATTACCACCGCCATTTTTATAGCCAACAAATCTATTGTGAACAGAGGACTTAAATCGAAGATTTATCTTCCACTTATAATCTTCACAAACGCCGATGCTGTTTAAATAATGCAAAGCTATAAACTTAGCCCACAAACTTATTTGTTACCCATTCGAGTGTTTCGCAGATTGGCCTGGTATTTACGGGTAATGGCCAGTCAATCTTGATATAACAATGCTGGCCTACTATTGTCTGTTTTGATGTGTTATTTGTGTGCGAATGAGTTTCTCGAAGATGATGAAGGACGGTGGATCGGGGACTGAAAAGGTTTCTGAATGTGAATGTAAAACATAACTAAAAGCTTTCGATCAGCTTCAATAAACTACATGTTTATGGGTAAATGAGTTAATTTCAATTTAGAGCTCATAAAAAACGTTTGTATATATCTACAAAATTATGAGATTGACAAGGCCTATCGAAATGTAGATAGGTACAATAGGCAATTCAAAAAATTTTCTTCTTTTAGGGTTCCGTACCCGAAGGGTAACCAACGGAACACAATTAGTAAACCTCTGATGTCCTTCCATCCATGCCTCCATCGGTCCGTCCGTCCGTCTGTCTGTCTGTCAGCAGGCTGTGTCCCAAGAACCGTAATAGGTAGACAGTTGAAATATTCACAGAGAGTATTGTTATTGCCGCTATTAAAATTAAATTAAATTAAAAACTGAAGGGGCTCCCATACCTATAAGGGTACCGTGGTTTTTGGTTTGAACCCTTCGTGTGAGAGTCCAACTCGCACTTGGGCGGTTTTTTATAATCACGCTGCTATCCATTTTCTTCCTTTGTAAAATAACATTTTTTTTTGTCTAGGAATTAGTTTCATATGCACCGGTCTACTTTTCGAACCATCATACTATCCCAGGAAACCCAGACTCGCTTCCCAAGGCACTAGATTTACTGCTTAAGTAGCATAACTTTTTACTGTAATGAATCTAGAGGGTGTTGCCGCACCGGCTGGATTCATTACTAGCATGCATTCCAATTAGCTCTTAGTGGGGGAATAGTCGGGGAGTCTCTGGGGTTCAGGTGAGCTTATTAAGTATTTTGGTGCTTAACTTAAAAGTTTTCTTTTCAATTTTTGTTTTGTGTGGCAAATGTGACGATAACTATTATTATTTGCCTAGATTTTTCCGCCGCAGGACAAAGATCTCCCATTTTTATAATCATGAATTGGCTCTTTCCACTCTGGGCGGAACGGAAGGGAATGTCAGACTCTTACTGACTAAAACCCATCCGTGTAACTCTACTACATATTCGGCAACCTTGAGAGGTCTACCTTTTATTTGAGACAATCCCGCCACACCATTACCAGCGACCGCCACTCCTGATAGCCAGAATCAACATGGCATTTACAAGAAAAACGCTGAGTCAATGAAACTTAACTTGAATTCCCGGAGAAACAATTCAATATATTCAATGTAATCAGAAAAGACAAGAGGAAAAGCATAATTTCGCTCATACTTTTCTTTGTGAAAGGCTTCGTTTCGGAAAGTTCAACTCATCCCGCCGTCTACGTCTGGGTTACTGGTGAATGACTGAGTGTTCAGTGACTGACTGACTGATTGAAAACGCACAGCCAAAACTATTAGTCGTAGAAAGCTGAAATTTGGTATGTAGATTCCTTGAGGAGTGTAGGAGAGCACTAACGGAAGATTTTCCCGAAAATCCTACGGGAACGGGAGAAAACGCGATGAGGTTTAGGTGTCACTACGTTCATTGGTGGTAACTGCATGAAGTTTTAAGGATGGGAAATCATCAAATGACTCCTCCCGCTCAGGGTGACGCAGAAGGGAGCGTCAGACTCTTACTGACTAAAACCCATCCGTGTTCCTCCTAATGCCCTTCGAGTTCCAGGGTCGCGGTGACTCTTTGGAAAAAAAATCCGTAACCCCGGCAGATTATGCATGAAATCAGTTTTTGAGTTTATCGCGTTCAGACAGTCAGACAGATGCGGGGGGGAGGGAATGGGTTTCATAAAGTAATAGTGAAATAGTTACGGTAATAAAAGGCACAATCACAAGACGAAAACAGTAGCATCATGAGACTTATACGATAATTGCACGTTTAAACACAATAATTAAAATCCAACATTAGTGCCATCTTCGACGACCAAAAGGTGCGATCTTGAAACTAGAGGTAAATGCTGTTATGTAAGGGATAATGTCTTCGCACCTTCGCATTTTATTGCAAATTATTCCCTTGGAAGGCTGTATTTAATTTAGCGTTTAATATTGTGTTAAAAACTCTTAAAAACCAGTTAACTAGAGGTAATTGCGAGGATTTATGCGTCTTGCACTTCAAATACGGTTCTATTTTTGTTACATCGAAAGTACTGATAAGATTTTCATATGAGACCATAAAAGACTTCAGTCTTACTTCATAACAATGAACAAGCGAAACTTCAAAATGAATTCAGCTCAATTCTTATCAAACTGTCTCGAACACACCATCGACCGCTATGAAGACGATAACGCAGCAATACCAATCGACTTTATTCGATAACTTTCGATAACAGCGACTTTTCCTCGGGAAGTCGTCGCGACTCGTGAGACGCCGCACTAAGGTATAACTGGCGATGTATAAATTGGCTATTTGCACAGCGGGTAGATATTGTAGGATACTGGGCTTATGTGCCGGACAGTATTCAATTTATTGTAAGATTGCTCCCGTCAAAGCAGGATTTATGAGAGTATCGATAGATAAACTGATGCTTGTATGTTAAGGGACTTTTTGAAAGTGCATGACAGATTGTTTCAGGTGGTTATATGACTTTTTTTTAAGTAGATGAGTGCATAGTCGTGTGGAAAGTGTACCTATGCTGTTTATAAACCAATTAAAGCATTGGTAAAGTAGACGATAAAAGAAAATTTTGAAACTTTTCTTGTCTAACAAATATAGTTTGAAAGTAGAGAGATTATTCCGAAAGATTATTGATCAATAAAAATACCATTAACTTATTCATATCAACAGCTAACAGCAAAAGCGCAATCATAAAATAGTCACAAATTCATCGCACTTCGATACAATCATAACTAAACTATAAAAACGACGCCCACACTGACGTCAAATACTACACACAACTGTATGTAACACCACCACGGAGAATCATACAAATGGATTACTTACTGATATGTAGGTACTTACACCTCCGACTTCATGATATTTTTTTTACCACTGATAGGCATACGTTTGTCCACTATTTCACCTGATGGTGAGCGATGATGCGGTCGAAGATGGAGCACGCTTGCCTAGAAGTAACCGATCACTCTTGACTTAAAGACTCCCGAAGGTTGTAGCTATCACGAAACAGAATCTGGCAGGGAATTCCACTCTTTAGCTGTACGCACTATGAGGAGCTCGTGGCTAGATAATAACAGCCGCACGGGTCGATCTTCAAGGTTAAGCAACGCTTGCCAAGGTTGGTCTGTGGATGGGTGACCATCTTAACATAACGAGTTTCTTCCGTGCCTCGGAAAGCACGTTAAGCCGTTGGTCCCGGCTGTCATTTGTAGATCTTTGGCAGTCGTTACGGATAGTCAGAAGCCAGTAAATCTGACTCCAGTCTTGCCATGAAGTACCGTGTTACCCAGTTACTGGGTTGTGGAGGTCTGGTAGGCAGCCGCTCCGCGTAAAATACCTACTGGTATTCAGCTAAATCCGGTTTGATTGGAAGCCGACCCCAATATAGTTGGGAAAAGGCTAGGCAGAGAGAGAGAGCTGTACGCACTATATTATTGTACATCTATAGATTTTCTTAAAAAGGCCCATGGAGTCACCCATCAAAATAGTTACAAGATAAAGTAAATGCACAGGACCGGTAAGACGGGCAGACGGAATAAAGAAGGCGTTGGTAGCAACAACCTGTGGCCTTATTATGACGTGCTAATGCCATCCAGATTAAGCTGTAGAAAAGGGACAGTGTTATGCGTGTTGTATAACTCCGTCTCTCTTATAATTGTGATTTTAAGATGTCATAATAGGTACCCTGTACCGCGCGGTCCACACTGCAGAAGACCGTAAAAATACGAATTGCGCCGAATATGGTGAGTCACTCAGCTAAAAAGCAGTTGACTGGCCATGTCTGCCGAACGAACCATGGTCATTGGAGCAGAAACGGATGATCATATTGTTTACAATTTAATAAAGGAAGCCACTTCATCATCGCTTATCATCAGGACCAGGTGATATATTGCTGGTGTAGCGCGCCTATCAATAATCACTACTAGTATAAAACAAAGTCTGTCCCTATGTATGCTTAGATCTTCAAAACTACGCAACGGATTTAGATGCGGGTTTTTTTAATAGATAGGGATAGTTCTCAAGGAAGGTTTTAATTAATTTTCACTCGTGTGAAGACGCGGCGGGCCGCTAGTAAAATATAAATCATCATCATCATCATCATCTGTTTGGCCTTTTCCCAACTATATTGGGGTCGGCTTCAGTCAAACCGGCTTCAGCTGAATACTAGTATTTTATGTGGAGCGTCTACCAACCAGACCTCCACAACCCATTAACTGGGTAACACGGTACTTTTTGGCAAGACTGGAGTCAGATTTACTGGCTTCTGACAATTCGTAACGACAAAATATAAATAAGCAATCCTAAAGATTATCCTTCACCAGATAGCCTTTTTTTATGGATGGGAAATCATCAAATGACTCCTCCCGCTCTGGGCGAAGTAGATGAGAGTGTCAGACTCTTACTGACTAAACTCATCGGTGTTCCTCCTAATGCCCTTTGCGTTCAAGGGCCGCGGTGACTCTTTCGCACAAATTCCGCCACTCACCACATAGCCTGAAAGTTTAACAAGAAATACATGCAAATTCCAAATGACAATGTCGCTACCCATCTTTCTGAAGTCCGTAACCATTAACGAAACCTTCGGAAACACACAAATAAATACTCCATTTCCTACTACCTCACTGCACCGTCCTACATTTCTGTGAGACGCAACAAACTGTCAGTTTATCCCATAAAATCTGAGAACACAATAAAAGGCGCGGATCAAATGAAACTCAGTCTGACAAAAGATTACATTTTAATTCAGCGATAAAACAGTTTCACGACTTTCAAGTAAAAGACTGTACGGACAAGAAAGTAGAGAATTGATGCGATTTTTATTGAATTCGAACGGCTACCTTTATTTAGAAGTAGAACGGGTATTAAACTATTGCAACACAAAACTGTAAGCAAATTGACCGTGTAAGTTTACCTACAGGATTTCAACTTCTTTTTACTTTGTTATATATATTTTTAATTCGAGTCTTGTGACTTATCTAGATCTCACTTTATTCATAGACCGACGATCCTACAATAGCCACTTCTACATGTTGCATAACTTATAGTCGCGTCTGATTCCCCGCTTAGTTCTTCTAAACACCAAACACAATAGAAAGAGCAATAATCGAGAAAGGTTTGTGTATATATTTTGCATCCGTGGTTAGCTGGGGCAGTTAGCCAAATATATACAAAACATACGCAAATTAAATACTAGTGATAAAACGTAATTCTTGAAACGATGGACTCCTTGGTAGATTGTAAACAAGTCTCATGACCTGAGTAGATATAACCTCACTAGTTGAGCCGCGCAACTTCGTCTGCTCCGCTCCTATTGGTCTTAGCGTGATGATATATAGCCTATAGCCTTTCTCGATAAATGGGCTATCCAACACTGAAATAATTTCTCAAATCGGACCTGTAGTTCTTGAGATTAGCGCGTTCAAGCGAACAAACTCTTCAGCTTTATATATTAGTACTAGTTGACCCGCGCAACTTCTTCTGCGTCATAATTTTCATTATTGATCCGCTCCTATTGGTCTTAGCTTGATGATATATAGCCTATAGCCTTCCTCGATAAATGGGCTATCTAACACTGAAATAATCTTTCAAATCAGACCAGTACTTCCTGAGATTAGCGCGTTCAAATAAACAAACAAACAAACAAACTCTTCAGCTTTAAATATTAGGATATAGATTCAGTGTCACCGACCCAAGCGTGGCGGTTCAGTTTCAGTCACTGTTCAGAAAGAGCGGAAGTGCGTCTAACAAGTATTCACTCCAAAAATAAAACAAGATATCAATTTAAAGGTTTGGTCATTAAATTTTTTAACAAGACTAATTTGCTACTTCTTGCTTCTTTACAGGAAGTACTACCAATCTTAAGATGCCTTTGCTTATAAACATGCTTATGGGAAGTGCATTTTCAACTGTGAAGCGTGTTTAAATAGATCGCCTATTGTCTTGTCCGTGGCAATAACATGCGTAACAACAATGAGTATGCAATGAGTATTCATCACAATGATTGACACTAGAACAAATATTTACATTTCTTAGATAATGACAGGAAGAAGGAAGTACGTACCTAATGAACGGCCATAAGTACTTCTAGATTTTGACGGAATACGCTTTCAAATTGATGATTAAAAGCCTCCGCAGACAAGCGCGTCGGAGAATCCAACAATCATATTTCATAGAAAATGTTCGACGGCGAATATATAAAGCTGAAGAGTTTGTTTGTTTGTTTGCTTGCTTGAAAGCGCTAATCTCAGGAACTACTGGTCCGATCGAGGAAGGCTATAGGCTATATATATCATTACGCAAAGACCAATAGGAGCGGAGCAGACGAAGTCGCGCGGTTCTACTAGTCTACTAGTAGAAAAATCAGCAAAAGGATTATCGCAATGTCGCGTCACGCCTGTCAGTGGTAGCTTTTATGGTTTGGTATTGTTATTATTTGAAAATGACTGTTGTTTCGCAGCTGAAAGCCAATTAACGTACTTAAAATTGCAGTTGCAATTTTTCTACTATTGAACGCGTTTGACCACTATCTCACCTGATGGTAAGCTATGACGAATATCATCTCAGTGACAGTCAATGTTAAAAAAAAATCAAAATGTAGAGAAATCAAAGGTTTTTTCGACAGTTTGCGACTGCGAACGCTCCATAAAGATACAAGAATTGCCCCCTCTGAACAAAAAGACAATCACATGTTAAGTGAATTCTGAATTTTCGTAACACTAGTCAGTATATCAAAGACTATAATCATGCTGTTCACTGCCTTTGTCTTTTGCCTTATCTAAAACTATTCGAAAGCGTCAACCTTGATAGTCAAACCAAGCTATCTCCACCATATATCACTCAGTGTGTCATTTATAGTCACCAAGTACGATATATGAACCAGCCCTAAACGTCTGACGAGCCTGTCGGTAACAACCGAGCCCCGACAGTTTTATAGTTACGGCCGAAACAATAAAATCGAACAATGTATTTAAGCTTTTAAAGTAAGCCTACGTAACTAGGTGAATAAATTCTCATCTGTGAACATACAGAGGCATCATAGATCACCGAATCACCTCGGCGGCATGTGAGAGAGACGGGATTGTCAAATTGTTCATTCAAACTAATCATGTCAGTGGATCACCGTTTCTCATTATAAATTGGCAATTGTACCTTTAGCCATGACAGCATTGACAGGCGAAACTATTGCTGAGAGCATATTGCGTGGGCTAGGATGTAATACATACTTACGAGATACTGTGACAGGCTTTCAGGACACAGATAGACAGACTTTCGTATTTATAATATTAGTAAAATAATCTGGTCGAATGGGGCATGCAGAACATGCGTCTTGCGCAACCACCTGCACTTTCCAGGATTTAAACGAGGCCAATGTTAGAGCTGTACAGGTTGCTATATAGGTCGGACAAAATTTAATTTGAATCAGAAGACACGAAAGAAGATTGAGGAAAATATTAGTATAGAATGGAAGTACCTAATTACAGTTTGGATAAGGCGCGTCTCTTTTATCCTGCGCTCTATGACAATATTAATAATATGTACATTGGAAATTAATTAGTAATGAAAGCCCACGTCGTGTTCCGATGTCGAAACCATACATTTCCGCGTCACTACAGCTGGATGGATCATTGACGTTTATTGAGGACATCGAGTAGTGTTGGGTCCGATACACTGTCAGTTGCTGTGTCGAGGTGCACTCGAGCTGTAAGTTATACTAGCCTAGAGTTGTCATACGTCGGGAATATTTTGAACATGTCTACCGGATGTGTCAAAAAAAGTCTCATTTATAACGCAGTTTGGATTAGAAATTATGTCTCTAGCCACTGCCGTTGAGTCGTGTCGATTCCGTGCTATTTGGTAACTATTGATAATACATACGAAATTAATCATCATCTGCCTAGCCTTTTCCCAACTACATTAGGGTCGGCTTCCAGTCAAACCGGATTCAGCTGAATACCAGTGTTTTACGTGGAGCGGCTGCCCACCAGACCTCCACAACCCATTAACTGGGTAACACGGTACATCTTGGCAAGACTGGAGTCAGATTTACTGGCTTCTGACAATCCGTAATGACTGCCAAAGATCTACAAATGACAGCCGGGACCAACGGCTTAACGTGCTTTCCGAGGCACGGACGAAACTCGGTATGTTAAGCTGGTCACCCATCCACAGACCAACCTTGGCAAGCGTTGCTTAACCTTCGAGATCGACCCGTGCGGCTGTTATTACTTAGCCACGAGCATTCGAAATTAATTAATAATGAAAACCCACGTCGAGTTCCGCTGTTGAAACACTACAGCTGGATGGATCATTGACGTTTATTGAGGACATCGAGTAGTTTTGTGTCCGATACACTGTCAGATGTTGTGTTGAGTTGCACTTGAGCTGCAAGTTATACCGGCCTAGGGCTGCCATACGTCCGAAATTTTCCGGACATGTCTGGGTTACCTGGAGACGTCCGGCATATAGGTCTTCGTCCGGAATTGGGGGAAATTCAAGTACACAGATTTTCAACAATTCGCTAAAAGGTTAAAACAAATGAACTTTAAATGAGACGTAACTAGAATCAAGATAAAAATCAATACGCTTATACATAATAATAAGTATTAACTTCTGTCAGCGGCTACGTCCGCGTCATCTATACCAAGGAATCACTGCCGGGATAAAAAAGCCTATGTCCTATTGCAGGACATGGCCTACCCTGTGCCAAGTTTCATCCGTTCAGCCGTTAAAGCGTGAAAATGCAACAAATAGAGTTACTTTCGCATTCATAAATATTTGTATGAAAGTATGGATTATGCTCCAACATTGTCCACTGACTGTGACTATCGCCCACGAAAAAATCGCGTTTGTCAATGTAAATATTATATACCTACTTACACATCAATACGTTTACGGAAGTCCGGAATATTCTTTGAATCTCCGGATTGTATTTAAATCTGGTAACCCTACACCAGCCACGTTATTTAGGTGTGTGCTCGACAACGCTATTGTGTCTGCGGTTAGGTAACGGAGAGAAATATCATAATTCTAACTGCTAGCCACTTGTGGGCCCACGTCCTTACTGATGTAAGTACACAGTGTGACACATGAAATTGTAACATAACATCACGCCTGTATTGAATTCCCCAAAGGGTTAGGCAGAGCAGTAGCCTCTGTACCTGTAGTAATTACACCCACATTTATCCGGTCATCCTTAAGTCCCACGTAATAGAGGGAGAGCCCTTTGCTATTAACTAGGTACAAATCCAGACTTGCAAATTCTAGAAATACCCTATTAATTAAATATATTTCAAGAATTTGCAACTTATGATGACAAAAAGAAAACACAATAAAGCTTAGTTCATTCCGGGAATCGAACCTTTGGACGTTTTTAAGCTATTGCATAGCTTCTATCGCGGGCCTTGAGCGTGGAGACCGAATCCAGAAATTTCGTAACGAAAAAAACCTAACACCCCCCACTCCGACCGGACCAGCTTAAAAACAAAGAAAAAAAAATACTGCATAAATAAAATAAATATATAATTATAATTGCATAAGTTGATAAAAAATGCTATGCAATAGCTTTACCGCGGCAGTCTCCGAGTGCCACACGTCTTTTTTAAGCTATTGCATAGCTTCTATCGCGGGCCTTGAGCGTGGAGACCGAATCCAGAAATTCCGTAACGAAAAAAACCTAACACCCCCCACTCCGACCGGCACAGCGGTGATACTTTTTAGTTTTACTTTTTACTTTTTTTTAGCTCAAAGTGTAACTTGAATTAATATCAAAGAAAAAAAAAAACAAAAAAAAAAATACTGCATAAATAAAATAAATATATAATTATAATTGCATAAGTTGATAAAAAATGCTATGCAATAGCTTTACCGCGGCAGTCTCCGAGTGCCACACGTCTTTTTTTTTAATATTAATAGGCACGAATTTGATCACTCACCTCATGGTAAGCGATGATGCTCGAATGGTCGAAGATGGAGCACGCTTGACTTAAAGACTTGTCTTGGAGCAAGAACGTAGAAGTAACCTATTCACACTTGACTTAAAGACTCTTGTCTTGGAGCATGAACGCAGCAGTAGCACTCGCAAGCCCAAGACTAACCACTAACTGCCTTATTTAGCTGTATAAGGTTGTTAGTCTACATATTTAAAACAACGGGACGAATAAAATTGCGAAAGGATGAGCTTCGTAACTCTTACAAAGATAGCGGAAGAGATAATCGCTTCTACCAGGATTATTTTAAAGGCTTTTAACATCCGAGAAACATCTATTATGTATGTCTCAAAAGAAACTCAAGAATTTATTATCTATTTACACAATGTTCGCAAATCTCACGTCTTAATAAAATTAAGCAGCTCTTTTAAAGCTGGGTACAGACTAAGTGAACGAGCGACGAGCGAGCTCTAAGGCCTCGTTCTCACTAGAACGATCATCGCGAGAATAAATTATTCGGCAAACTTTGTTCCAATTTTTGCCAAATAAATGAACGCGACGATCGCTTAAATGAGAACGATGCCTATGATGGTCGACCTTTTTGATCGGTATTAAACTCAAAAAATTGTCAACAAAATTCGTTAAAATTGGTCAAAATGCGTTTTTTGATCAATTGTTAGCTTGACTAATGGTCAAATTAATTAGTAACAAAAAACATTTGAATGAATCCAACATTTTAGAGTTTCATTTAACTACGGATTTAAAAACTCGCCCTAGATTACTTTGTTCGCTCTATGTGAACGTGCCCTTATGCTTGTAACAACGTTTACTTGTAATAAGAGGTAAACTTAGCTGAGTCTAAGGTCGTTAAGTAACTTTTTTACGATAATTCGTACACACTAATACTCGTCTAGGTTGCCATAAAAACTTCAAGGTTTACAGCCATCTTTACGACAGATCCTGAATTTGCGGAAAATTAAATTATAGCAGCTTGTTTTATACGAATGAGCGTGTATCCAGGAGTTATGGTAGGACTTAGTTATGATAGGCTTATCTGAAGTTTCCACTACGTTACTCCTTTTACGCATGGCTACAATCAGAATTTCCTAGAGGAAATGATTTGGTTTAATCTGTAGTTCTGGACAATAAGATCAGCTAAGCACATTTGCCGCGTACCGTAAGACGCAGCGTTGCCTGCCACAAGGTGGACCGATGACCTGGTGAGGGTCGTGGGTAGCCGATGGATGCGAGACGCACAGGACCGGTTGTTGTGGCGGCACTTGGGAACCCCCAAGTGCCGCCACAACAACCGGTCCTGTGCGTCGCCGAAAGACATGTTGGACATAGGCCTAACCAGGCCTATGTCCAACATGTCTTTCGGCTGATATGATATAAAGCGGTTCTCTAAAACTGTTTAATCTTGTCACTTTTGAAATATCGTCACTGCCAGTGATCAACCGGGATTTCGGTGCAGTTACGAATTTAGGGTCGCTAACTAATTGATTATTATTACTTAGTGTTTACATATTAGCACAGAGAGTCATAAAAATCCGCAGCAGCTAAAATAAAGAGTCAGCAATTGGCCAGATATCGCATAATGCTGTGCAGGCATCGATTTACATTTTTGCAATCCATGCACAATTATTGCAGTCTACAAAAACTTGCATTTTGCTGACCGTCCTTTAGCTATCGTAATTAATAATAAACAGTTATGCCATTCTGTTTTAATCGTTACGGGTAGACAAAGGGTATTATGAGAACTAACCTTTCAAGGCTTATCCCCTACCTAGTTCCAGGGTTGTGGATATCAGGAGCCGTACTACAAAGTATCAATTGCATCATGATTTCGTTGTGAGAAAAAAATGTGCTATTCGTCCGGTATAGCTCCTTTTCACTCTCTCACACCGGAATCATTATGGTTTTAAGACTTCAGTAAAAATACTGGTATTTGTTTGTATTAAAAAACGTTGCCCCAAACTAGGAATTCCCAACATCAGGTTCAGTCAGAAATTGAAGTTTCAACAAAAGTTAGTAATAAGATTTCAGCTTGAAAATCCGTTCACTAATGACTTCAATTGTTCGGAACTCATGACGAATTCTCCTTAATGTGATTTTCGAAGTTCAAAATAAATTATTTCCGTTTATTAAAAGTTAAAGACTCAAAACTAGGTTTATTCAAGGGTTTTCTTGGTTGAACCGACTTTTTTTTATATGAAATAAGTACTACTTTTTTATACTGAAATATTACTTATTTTTTACATGAATACTATTGATAGGCACGCGTTTGACCACTTTATCACCTGATGGTAAGCGATGATGTGGTCGAAGATCAAGCACGCTTGCCTGGAAGTAACCTATTCACTCTTGACTTAAAGACTGCCAGGTTGTAGCCATCAGGAAGCACAGAAGGAAACTTGTCTCAATCTTGTCGAAGTTGTTTGTTCGCAAACTAATCAGACTGCGAATTCTACTAATTTAAAGCAACATTCGCATGTCTGTCGTCGAGAAGCTCGTGGCAATCTTCAAGGTTACGCAGCAACGCTTGCCAAGGTTGGTCTGTGGATGGGTAACTTAACATACCGAGTTTCCTCCGTACCTCGGAAAGCACGTTAAGCCGTTGCTCCCAGCTGTTATTTGTAGATCTTTGGCAGTCGTTACGGATAGTCAGAAACCAGTAAATCTGACTCCAGTCTTGCCATGAAGTACCGTGTTACCCAGTTAATGGGTTGTGGAGGTATGGTAGGCAGCCGATCCTCGTAAAATACTGGTATTCAGCTATATCCGGCTTGACTGGAAGCCGACCCCAATATAGTTGGGAAAAAGCTAGGCAGATGATGATTCGCACGTCTGAAGCAATCTGTCAAAATGTATGTAAAGTAAGGCTTTTTTGGATAGATTTAGTACTATTGGCCTCAAGCTATATGGGTTTATATTTTACACACCTGGGTAGGTACAAATAAATTGTAAGGGGAAGTCTGTAACTGGCACCGGTGACTCAAAAGCTTCTTCAAAATTAGTTGTCATTGTTTGGGAATGTATTGCGAAGGAATGCGGAAAATGACGAGAGGAAATTAAGTATGGCTGTGCCAGAAGTATGTGGTCATATTTAAGGTTAGTGTTCTGTAACTGGTGTACAATAATGAAGCAATATCGTTTTTTTTTTTTTAATTTTTTTTTTACTCTCTAGCAGAACCAGTATAAGAGGCAGGGAAGAAGAGAGAGAGAGTCTAAGAAAGTAAGGAAGGATCAGACATGTTGCGCCGACCACAGTTAAAAAACGAGTTTCGAGCTAGCGCGCTGATTTTGGGTGGCCAAATACCACGGCGAATAAAATTAAAATAAGCACTGAATAATACACCGTCTTAACTAAGCCTTATTCAGTACAATGGAAATTTATTATTTTTCTTTAAAGTGTTGCCACATAATGTAATTCAAATTTCAATTACTTTTCAATTAGTGTACTTATTCAGTATACACTACAGTTTAGTTAGCTAGACAGAATAAGACATTGCCATTTATTTACGTAAGTCGGTAGAAGAGTTAACGACGGATATACTAATGCTGCACAGGTTACTTAATCCGGTCAATTTAGACTTCCAAGGTTACATTAATTCGCACACAGCTCAAAATTGGTAGAATTGTTCAAAACACTATCATAAATGAAATCTAAAAGTTCCCCATCAATCTGATACGTGGAATAAAAATACGTATGCATACTATGACGATTACAACTCTTCCAAATTTTTCAAAAACTTGGAAGAGTAGTTGTTGTTGTTCCACGCTAACTTTTTGAATCGTTATATCTCAGAAACGGTAGCTCTTAGGAAAAAAGTATCCGGACATTTTTTATAGATAATTATCTGATCTACAATTTTGTGATAAAACTACCGTTTTGCTGAAAATCGCGTTTGTCACGTTTGACCGCGAGTATTTTTATTCCAGGTATCGGATCGATGGGGAACTTTTAGATTTCATTGATAGTGTTTTAAACATTCCTACATGAGCTTGTTGCGAATTAATGTAACTTCACCCATATGTTTTGGTCAAATTAGACCGGACTAACTGTACTAATATTATAAAGAGAGTTTTTTTGTTTGGTTGAACGCACCAACCTCAATAACTGCTAGTCCGAATTGAACAAATCTTTTAGTGGTGGATAGCCCATTTATCGAGGAAGGCTTTATAATATCACGCTACGGCAAACAAAGCATTAAATATCGTGTATATCACTGTGTCTTTGATTTTTCATTTTTCTCGAAATATTTTTACGTTTCTAAAGAATTGTTTTGATTGGCGTGCTAGTCCCTAGCCGCTGCGGAGTATATCGAGTCTCAAGATACTCTCCAACAATGGATTAGAAGCCTTATTGAGTTTGGAACCGTTTTGATGTTCAAAGCTTGAAGGTGCGTCAATACATTCAATGGTGCTATTGGAAACTTTTATGTTTTTCACGCTTCGTAAAGAGATTTCATCGGTTCTGGGTATTACTTGTATATCTTATCCACATAGGTAAAGCTCTCTAAAAGCATTTAGATTGGTACTTTAATTTATTCGAGGTTTTTATCTTGAATTGAAATGATATTTTCCGATTCGCATTTCTCCGCAAAGGCGCGGCTTACACACAAGCCCCACATGAGCAAACACCCACTTACCGGAGACTTATATCGTAGGAACTGTAACGAACGCCGTTTGCGCTTTGTTTTATGGTACAGTCAACGCAAGAAATTCTACTAATTTTTAAGCAACGCACTTTGGTATTCGTATCTGTCGAAAAAGCAACCATTTTTTTCTTTTTCTTACTATTTTGACAGAATCCGACTGACATGCAATCATGCGAATGTTGCTTTAAAATTAGTATAATTGACACCCTCTTACCTAACCGATCTCTCTCTACTACGAAATGTCATATTTTTTTCACACTAAAGTCTATAGAAAGAAGCACTTCCAGTTTAGTCATAAAACAATTTTCCGGACAAGTTTTCTAATTTTTCATAGAACCTTACCCGGACTATTACAAACATTATAAAAATAATGAATATAACTGCCTCCGTGGTCGTGTGATTTAGGCGTATGCCTTGTGACCCGGTGGTCGTGAAAAAACTTTACAAAGTATGCTTCCCGTGGGAATCAAACCTCCCACGGGAAGCATACTTTGTAAAGTTGTTTTGTTTCCAGTTTGGGTAGGACATTACAGGCTTGAATCACCTGATTGTATGATAAAAAGATGATTCCGTGCTTCGGAAGGCACGTATAAGCCGGTGGTCCCGGCCGCCAAAAGCCAAAATAAACCATGTCAGAGGCCCTTGAGGTGGTTTAGAAACTCTGACACTAGGGTGTGTGGGGCGTTAGACTATACTACCCATTCGATAACAAGAAGATAAAAATAATACAAATTCGTCCAGCCGTTCTTAAGTGATAAGTTTACCAATGAACATTATTTCACATTTATTCATGGAGAACACGCACTTTTACCAAGTAATACACCAAGAGATTCCTATAAGATTCGTGTAAAAACAGCCAGTAACTTATAAAACATCAATAAAACATGAAAGAAATAAAACTACAATCAAAAATAGCCGGCGAATCTCTTTCGTCCATAATATGCGTTGAAAGAGCATATCATAAAAAGAAATCCCGCCTAAAATGGCGCTTGACCCGCATAAAAAGAGCTACTTATGTGTAAGGGCTCTCTAGATTTATGTACGGCCTATTCTAGATTTCAGATAGGCTGTATCTATGAGATAAATTGGAGACCAGCATTTCACTTAGGTACGTTTATCTTTTTCGGACTTAGCTTTTCTGTTTAAAACAATCAAGTAATGAAATCGAAGGGCGTTGTGACGCAATTATGGAGAGGCCTATGTCTAGCAATGGACTGCGAGATGCGTATTTAAAGGAGCCCAGAATACTTAAAAGTATCGGTTTATGATGACTGCCTGTCTGTCTTCTGCAGCAGTTGAAGACGGCTATCAGATCCGATCAACCAGAATCGTCAACGTTTGAGCAAAACAATCATCATCTGCCTATCCTTTTCCCAACTATATTGGGATCAGCTTCCAGTCAAGCCGGATTTTGCTGAATACCAGTATTTTATGAAGAGCGGCTGCCTACCAGACCTCCACAACCCATTAACTGGGTAACACGGTACTTCATGGCAAGACTGGAGTCAGATTTACTGGCTTCTGACTATCCGTAACGACTGCCAAAGATCTACAAATGACAGCCGGAACCAACGGCTTATCGTGCTTTCCGAGGCACGGAAGAAACTCGTTATGTTAAGATGGTCACCCATCCACAGATCAACCTTGGCAAGCATTGCTTAACCATAAGATCTGCCTCCGTGGTCGAGTGGTTTAAGCGTTTGCCTTGTGACCCGGTGGTCGTGGGTTCGATTCCCACGGGAAACATACTTTGTAAAAGTTGTTTCCAGTTTGGCTAGGACAATGCAGGCTTGAATCACCTGATTGTCTGATAAAAAGATGATTCGGTGCTTCGGAAGGCACGTATAAGCCGGTGATCCCGGCCTCCAA
Source organism: Lacanobia oleracea (assembly GCA_950371165.1). NCBI lineage: Eukaryota > Metazoa > Arthropoda > Insecta > Lepidoptera > Noctuidae > Lacanobia > Lacanobia oleracea. The sequence continues at coordinate 20,799,318 of OX493392.1, read as the reverse complement.
AAGGCGGTCGTCAAACCATGTCAGAGGCCCTTAAAGGCGGTTTAGAAACTCTGACACTAGGGTGTGTGGGGTCGTTAGACCTTACTGCCGACACGATAAGAAGACCTTAAGATCGACCCGTGCGGCTGGTATTATCTAGCCACGAGCTCTCGTTTGAGCAAAACAATATTCCATAATATTGTGTAGCTTATTAAGCGGTGCATTATTATTTAAAATATACTCAAAATATTGACTCAGTTAAAACAAATCTCAAATTGAGTGGAGAATCACAACGAACTTCATGTTGACTCGATATTCCTCTTCATTTTCATCCAAGCCTGGCGAAGTGCGTGCGGCCTGTGTACTCTGTGGTTTCAAAACTTTTAATAAATATTTTGAGCGGAATTATTGACTGCTAATGTAATTTTAAATACGGAAGTTCTTGGGTTCCGTTCCCGAAGGGTAACTAACGGAACCCTGTTACTAAGCCTCCGCTGTCCGTCCGTCCGTCCGTCTGTCTGTCAGCGGACTGTACCTCAAGAACCGTAATAGGTAGACAGTTGATCACAGATTGTGTATTTCTATGGTCGCTATAACAACAAATAATAAAAATTAAGGTTTATGGTACGGAACCCTTCATGTGGGAGTCCGACTCGCACTTGGCTGGATTTTTTTAAAAATTAATCATTGTATTCATGTTAAGTGTGTAAGGTTTGGGAAGGTGATAAACAATGTCGGTAATAAATTGCTAAGTTGCGCATTGATGATAATATTTTTATTCAATAACTAGCTTTTCTCCGCGACTTCGTACGCGCGTATCCCGTTTTTTTCCCGTTCCCGTAGGAATTTCGGAAAATCCTCTCTTAGTGCTACTACATGTAGGTTTCTTGGGGCACTCCCCAAGGACTCTAGTTTTGGCTGTGCGTCGCCTGTCAGTCACTCAATCAGTCAGTAACGGAAGAATTGTCTAATAGGGAAGATGCAAATACAGAATTTATGAGAATATTATCAGTAAAATGATAAAAAAGTATAAAATAAAGGCCGTTGCAACGTTTTTATTTTGGTTAATATCGATTTTTAACAAAAATAATGAATTAAAGTAACGTGAAACGGAACGTATTTAAAAACAACAATCAACGTTTAGTGCAGGCAACCTTATGTATTTGTGTTAGGACAGTTCTTGACCAGTGATAGACACGAGTGACGTCATCGTCCGTTTTCGCGCGAACCTTTAAACTGTCGGTTTAAAAACGCAATTTTGGAAATAAATTAAAGTGTTTTCATTTCTTAATTATGTGATGGTCTATTTTAGATGGAGTTCTTTAAATTTAAAGCAGAAATGGAAATATTTCATGTTCCCTAATTATGTATATTAAGATGACTTGAATGGAGCACTCACAAAACAAAGGTTCTATCTATTGTATAGGACAATTTAAATTTTGTAGAACGGTGGTAGGTATACACACACCGTTCTTCTTTTACACATGTCAACTGTAAAAGTAGGTGTTAGCCAGTAAACCGGGCAGTGTCAATAACGGATTACCTGACTTAGACAATAGCACATTGTGTAAGAACAAGTATTACACGAGTTTAGTAAAGTATGTCAATTTCATGCTGTAGCCAGGGCCCCTAGTCTGCTAATTTTTATAAATTCGTCATTCCAACACGATGCCATTGTCATTTTGCTAAAAGTTCGTAATCTGCTAAATTCATAATGGTCGATCACTGATCGGTCAGTGGCATGTCAGTGGTCTCGTAATGAAATCGTAGTGGAATGACAGTGTCGTATTGCCATTAATAGAAAACCAGTGTGGAGAAATGATTTTCGGAAAACTGCTATTAAATTCGAACATTAATTTATGCCAGATTGCTTTTGTATATATTTTTACATATTATTTATTAGTGCTCTATGAAATCTGAAGTAGTAAGAAGGTCGGAAATACGTGATTAAACTCATTTATATTTTATTCGTTTTGCTGTCAAAGTCAAATGTGACATTAGTGACATTAGGTACTGTTTACTTTACTGACGTCGACGTCTGTTTTTATTTGTTTTGAAGCGACCGGTGTATTGCAAAGATTTAATTGAATTTTAATGTTAGCGTTATTAAAAAATCAAATAATTAAAAGATTTGTTTATTGCTCTTTTTTTACTTCTCAATAACGACATCATGAGACTGTGCATCAATTGCGGAATAGCAACGGACCGCTGCAATACAATAGGAAGGTGAATATTGGAAAATTGATCATTCTTTCTGTTGTACAGGAATGGGTGGGTTAGTATCTGATGTTTCTATATCGTAATTATTTAACATTTTTGTACGTTATATTTAATGTAAACAAACTAAATGGTGTAATAGGTTCTGTTTAGTTTTCTTTTAATGGTTTTATTTTTGTAAATAATACCAGAATGTGCAACAAATTCAAATTCAAAACATCACCAATGTGAGTAGGGCGGATGACGGAGAGCTTCCAACCCCAGTTCTTGCAACTTGGAGACCGTCTGCTGTGCAGTATGAGGTCGCGCGTTGTCGTGCAGGAGCAGCGGAGACGAGCGATTGACCAATGCTGGTTGGAGATGTGCCAGCTTCTCCATCATTGTGTTCAGTTCTTCACAGTACACATCTGCAGTAATGCTCACCCCGTTTGGTAAGAAGCTGTGATGAATCACACCGGCGCTAGACCACCACTTTTTTACAGTGACCATCACTTTTCTAGGGGTAAGTTTTCGTTTAGGGCATTGTTTAGGTGCTGAACCAGGATCCAACCAACTTGCTGAGCGCTTGCGGTTATCAAACAGAATCCATTTTTCATCGCAGGTAACAATGCGGTTCAAAATTCCTTCATTTGTGTGTCTGTTGAGCAATGCAAGGCACGTCTCGACGCGTACTTCGCGCTGGCGATCATTGAGTTCGTGGGGCACCCATTTGTCAAGCTTTTTTACCTTGCCAATTTGACGCAAATGGACCAATATTGTTTTGACGCTAACGTCGAAAGCTGCTGCTAATTCAGCCGTAGATTGTGTATCATCAGCTTCCACAATCGCCTTTAATTCGCCATTGTCGACCAAAGTCTTCGGACGACCGCGAGGGTCATTTTTCAGGTCGAAATTTCCAGAACGGAAGCGAGCAAACCAATAACAGGTGGTGCGTTGGTTTGTAGTGTTAGCTCCGTAAACGTCGTTGATGTTGCGTGCCGCTTGTGCCGCGTTGCTGCCACGACGGTATTCATATTCCATAATTACTCGAATTTTTAACGTATCCATGATGACGAAAAAGATTGAAATGCGATGAAAATGTAACACTAATCAATAAACAAATGACTACTTTTGGAACGAAAAAAACATGTTTTTAAAATAAAATTAATTTGAAATTAGAATTCTTAGCCAAACAAAAATTATTTTGATTTGAAATGGCCAGTACTGCAGAACGGCAATTTCACAGGTAAAGACCTAATATCAAGCTGAAGAGTTAGTTTGTTTACTTGAACGCGCTAATCGCAGGAACTACTGGTCCGATTTGAAAAATTCTTTCAGTGTTAGATAGCCCATTTATCGAGGAAGGCTATTGACTATATATTATCACGCTAAGACTAACAGGAGCGGAGCAGTAACGAAAATTGTGAGGCAAACGAAGTTGCGCAGGAAAACTAGTATTTAATATTAGTCAAGCTCTTAACGTCAACATTTCTCATTCGCAGGATTTCATTAATTCAGTCATTTTCAAAATGGGCACACACATACACAATGTATCGGTGTAATGGCACCCTGTAATGTTGATAAATTATTTTCAGGTGGGTGCTTCAAGTGTGCTTCTCTTGATGGGTGCGAGCAAATAGAGCATCCCGGTATTTCCATTCAGGCCCCTCACCATCTGGGGCATCTTCATCAGCTGTCAATGAGCGGAACAGTCAAGACATTCCTCATTTAGAAGAACCTACCTACACACATATATGATAATCCTAATGAAGAAGATGATTAAAACGATTTACTTACTGCTATGTTTTATTTTAATTTTAATATAATACAATTGAATTTCTGATTACTGGACCTGATATAAGTTAGCACCCTATTAAATACAATATAAGCAAAAGCAAGCCAGGAGTGCACATGGCCCTTGTCTAAAAAATTACTCTAACTTAAAGTATCTGATGACCTGAGAACTTATATGTAGCTACCTAAAACATCATCGTTATAGGATGCAAGCACTGCAGCATAGCTGCAAGTGCATTCCAGAGTATATAGTCTTAGATCTCTATAACGACGAATGTTTGATAATATTTCTAATGTAGGAAACAGCCACAAAAATATGCATTTTTCTTTATCTACTTTTGTTTGAACGAGCTAATCTCTGGAATCAGTCAGATTTGAAAAATTATTTTTATATTGTTAGGCTATACGGGATCGGAAAAAAATCGAGATATGCGCGTACAAAGTTGCGAGCTAAAGCTAGTAACATGTTTAAAAATAATAACCTAAAATATGGGCAAATATTATCTGATTTGGTCAGCTCAGACCAACAAGTTCGTCAGTGGGTCAAAATTGGGCTCGTGAAACCTTCCTAAATGCTCTAATTTATGGCGAAATCCAGCTCTGTAACGGCAGGCCCAAGTTTTTATGGAGTTACGGTTTCTCCTTTTGGCTCTCATTGAGTTTCTCGATAACCACAGACACCTGGCGCTTGGCTACTGCAGCCGCACCAATGAAGGGCGAAGTTTGTCCAAAAAATATTGGATGTAAAACGCCGGTAGAATGGCGCAGTGACTGGAAAAGCAATGACTACACAATTACGTTCAAATGGTAGGTCACTGATCGATGGAACTGTCAAAATTTTAGCAGATTACCGCATACGTCTGTCATTCATTTGTCATTATGTATGAGATTACCATTTTATGCCATTTCATTCAGTGGAATGTCAGTGATTGATCATTGGAAAGTCATAATGGCACTATTATGTTAGTAGATTACCAAACTTGTCAAAATCAACAATTATGAGATCACTGATCGACCATTCTGACACTATTGTAATTGCAGACTTGGGGCTCAGGTATAGTTTCTCTGAGTCACACACGGCTCCTTATCCGACTCTTTACCCTCCGTGGAGGGGGCTCCACGGAGAGTAATGTTTTGTTCCATCGTGTTCGGGTTTCTCTTTAAGTTTCAGAGTTAAAAATAACTAGCATGATAGCCGATTTCAGGAATAAAGACTTTATTACTATTGTGCACCTAAACATGGCTTGATAAATCCTTACTATTATAATAAATGCGAAAGTAACTCTGTCTGTCAAAGTCAAAGTCAAAACGTTTATTCCAATTAGGCCATTAAACGGCACTTTTGAACGTCATTCACATTTCCAATATATAAAAATTCTGAAGTGACTCTACTGTCCATTCGGAAAAGCAGATTCTTATGGAGAAGAATGGACAAGAAACTCCATAGTTACTCTTTTAAAATAAATCTTTTACAATATTTGGTAAGTATATTTTTTTTAATATGTGAGGGCCCATGGTCCACCACCACACCTAGGGTATGCAGAGGTAGACTTATCAATTTTCTAAATAAGTAGGTACATGATACTCACACATTCACAAATATTGGAATCACTAATTAACAGTGTGTGAGTTAACAGAAAAATACAAACACAAAAAGAAACAGAACATATTGTATAAAGTTAATACATAAAGCAACCAGTTTGATTTTGTCCACGACATTGACTGTCCTATGGAGCATGCTTCCAGGCATTCTTATCCTGAATGTAATCTTCTAATTTTTAATAAGCTTGTTTACAAAATGTGCTTATGATATACGCTTTAAATTGTCTTTCATTTAGTTCTAATATGTCACAAGGTATTTTATTGTAACATTTAACACAGTACTCCATGAAAGATGTGTGTACTTTTGCTAATCTATAAAATGCTTGATCTAATTTATCTTTATTTCTAGTATTAAAATTGTCTTCATTGTTGTCTTTATTTCTAGTAGTAAAAACTGTCTGTCGCGCTTTCACGCCAAAACTACTGAATCGATTTAAATGAAATTTGGTTCATAGATAGTCTATTATAGAGGGACTACTTCTTTATAAACTGCGACATTCACTCATTGTCTGACTGAAGACGTATCCCAATTGACAGCCTGTTTGTAGAGATTAATTAATTGTCTAGAGATCCAAAAACATAATATTTTTTATTCAACAAGCAAGCTGTTCAAAAATGTGTCCTTTAGCTGAGACACTAAATCTCATTCTCACTGGCGTAATAAAAGATACCTCTTCGTGTTCTTGTCCAAGTTAAGGGTGCCTGTCCATTACAGCGGAGCGAGGCAGTGGAACGGCGAAACGGAGAAATATTAACTAATCATGTCAGTGACTCACGAGGTACGGAGATTTTATGCAATTCCCGTTGGTTAAAATTTCTCCGTTTCTTCGCTCCGCTGCCTCGCTCCGCTGTAATGGACAGGCACCTTTATTGTCAAGTTACAAAATTATGTCGAGACAACTCACTGACAGTCACTCCAAGCCGGGAAGACGTTACAAGATCTCGTATTTGAAAATAAAATCGACACATAATCCTTTATTTCAAATAGACCAGTTACAGGCACTTTTGAAATTTTGAATAGTCAAGGTCTATCAGTCAAATAGATGAAGCTAATTCTGCCGCGCTACCGACAAGAGCAGCAAGTTATTCTATGGCAGCGCTCTAACAAGTTAACTGTTACAGTTAGCTCCTGCTAATGTTGGTACGGTAAACTTTGCGGAAGGTTGTCGCCTTGGATTAGCGCGGGTAAGTTGGCAGTTTGGCACTAATGACGCAGATTATGGTAATGTGGCAAAGTGATGGGTCCCGGGGAAGGCAGGCAGAGAGGATTTAAGAAAGATTTGAAGAAATATCCGTCTATGAATGATAAACATAACATTAGGCCTGTTTTCTTCAAATGGGAAGGCACCCAGATAAGACACTATTTCGTACTGCAATCAATCTATTTGTTAGATACAGTATTTTTAATGTCTACGGAACCTTTCCAATTTATATACGCTAATAGTAATGTATATCATTGATATGTATGTAGGTAAAATTAATAAAACTTTTAGTTCACACCTGAAACAGCGTTTTATACAAATATTTGTAAAGTCCCGTCGTGTATAATGTTAAATCTCGCTTACCAGCTTCTACCGCCAAGTAATGAAAGTATAAATTACCTGCAAATAAAAATAATTTGTTAATAAAAACAGTATTTAAAAGGAGACTGATTTATGTGGTAACACTTAAAAGCAAAAGATATGTTTCCATTGTTCTGAATAAGGCTTAGTTCAGATGGTTATACATATAAGAACGCGCGTTACTCTGACGCATCTCTACCTTATTTAATGCTGTAATTTTTGTATTGATCGTTGATAATGGCCACTTGAAAAGAAGTACCGTGTTACCCAGTTAATGGGTCGTGGAGGTCTTGTAGGCAGCCGCTCCATGTAAAATACTAGTATTCAGCTAAATCTGGTTTGACTGGAGGCCGACCCCGATATAGTTGGGAAAAGGCTAGGCAGATGATGATGTTAATGGCCACTTGGCCACCCAAAATCACACCTTTTGAGTGTGATTTTGGTCACTACTCCACTTAGCTTTAAATTCATCATTCGCCACGCGTTGCCAAGTAGCTGGGACCAACGGTTTAACGTGCTTTCCGAGGCACGGACGAAACTCGGTATGTTAAGATGGTCACCGATCCACAGATCAAACGTGGAGCGCGTTGCTTAACCTTGAAGATCGGCCCGTGCGACTGCTATTATCTAGCCACGAGCTCCTCAAAGTTTACAAATTTTATACCTTCAAAATCTTTCCTTTGAGCGACCCGGATAGTCGACGAGTTTATTCCCGAGGCACTTCCTCCAATTCAAGATGAGACTTGAAAATTAAAAATCAACAGCCCCTTGCCTCGAGTCTCGGGGGACGTTAGTAATGGTATGCTGATACGTAAGTTATGTTCGAGATTATTACAAGGGTTGGGGGATATCCGGGTCTGAGTTTGTCGACAGAATTGTAGGAAGTTTGATTTCAAGGCCTAATAGAATTAGAGTTTAACGATCACAGATACTCAACTTTTATAAAAAAAAATAACTTATTTTATATAGGTATGGTGGCAAAGGGCATTAGCATCTCTAAAGCTCTGTTCGCTAGAACAGGATAGTCAGCTCCAGCATTTCGCTAAAGGTGCTGAGATCATAATTTTGATTTTGTTACTCATGGCTGAAATGTGACTTTAGAAAGAGATGACACATGCGGTACCTATTTACTGTGCGGCGATATATAATTTTTTATTTTTACTATCTAGCTACGTATTTTATTAGGGTAGGTCCTAATTATTTATTAAAACAAAATAGGTATTTACACTTCAAATAAGAAATTCTAACTAAAATAAGGCGTCAAAAAATTCGTCCGCATCGCTGTCCACTGGAAGTGAACCCAAAAGACTGGCGGCATTGCGACGTTGTATGGCAATGCTTATGCTCTGTCCGAGGTAAAAGCCAGCCCTTGGTATTGACGTTTACAAACGTCAGATATACTAAATTGAAAGCAGAGCATCATTATTTCAGATAGAGATGGGCGATCAGCCTGGTTTAATCGCAAATATTGGGTTTGAACCCATCTCTTGCTCATCTATGTAAATGGACAACAATCAACCGGGTTTTAATCCATTTACTATTTTTGACAAAAGACGACCACAGCTAGACATATCCCTCCTCAACTGTCGCTACCAGAACCGAAACAAATCTTAATGCTATTTAATTTTACAAGATACAATAAATTGTAGGTTCTTCTAACTTTATTTTTACCAAAACATTTAGCCAACAATAATTATGTTACATACGTTTAGGTACAACTTCTGAATTCTTTCACGGCAAAATTCAAACATAGAACAAAAATTACAACCTTTTTAATTTAGCAAATGAAGTTGCCAGACTAAATAAATTTAAACGGGCGGTGGCGGTGAAATATTCAAACAGTATAAATGTGTATCGCGGATGGGCCGGACGTACTACTCCAACTTTTATTGCGGAGCTACATCAGGGTCGTATCGAATCGCCGATCTAGGCCTTCGGTTGTATGGAAAGCAGAAGCGAAAGCGGGGAGGGCACTTACTTTAAACAGGTCCTGCTTTATAGGATTATTGTGTTCAATAAATGGTCCAGTAGTTGCTACGTATCTACCTTAGGTAGGTAGATACGTAACAACTACTGGACATCTTCATGGGTTTGAATCAATCATGCTCCTCTTGTTATCGTATCGACGGTTTACTCCTGCCACATTATAATGTTGGGGCCCAATATGTTGCCACGTTTATTGCTTCGTTGGAGACACTGTTAAGTAACTTTGTGTCAAAAATGTATCTCTGTGTCAGTAACATTGTGTCATATCTACAATATATGGACATTTCGGATAACCCCGGGAAATAGGACATAGTCTGAACCTCTGACTTGCCATTATGATTAAGAGAGTTTTTGCTCAGAACACGAGTTTTCTCTTCCCAATCAATGATCATATAATAAAAAATAAAATAATGTAAAAACAATTTTCTATTAAACATAAGAAAGTAACCTAAGTATGTAGATACTTAGGTACAATTTTTGAATGTGAAAGTGTTCACATTGACCCCGAAAGACATAAAACTTATAGGACCCCTATTTTTCCATCTTCCCATCATCCGCTGTCCGCTCCCATACAGACCTGACCGCAAGGTAAGTTCGATGCGATCGAAAACTTCCAGGAAACTATTGTCCCAAGAGGGCTATGATTTGACCGCAGTCTCCCAAACTTTCCGCTTTGTTTCCTACTCCTCCTCACGTTTGTATGGAATAAATCCCGCGTTTTTATTAGCACAGAGCACCTTCATTTATCTAGTTTTTTATTGCGTGTAAAACGAGCGAAAAGCCGGTTGGTAATGTGTTCAATTTTGTAGGACAAGCTGTGTGTGGGCTTACTTAAAAGCTTGTTAATCTGACGCCATTTGCGAAAATTTCTTTAGATATAAATTAAAGGAAACCTTGGCTTGATAAGCAGCTTGCTTTTAAACATTTTTACTCAATACACTCTAGCAAAATTGAATATGCGAAAAATTACATCCGATAAACAGCCTAGACATCAGAGCATCAATCACTATTTCCCCGAAACATTACATTAATTTAGCCAAAAAGTTCATGGCTGGCACATCCCATGGCCGGCCATCTTGTTACGCAATACCCCGCAGTTTTATTCACAAATATATTAGGCAAAGGAAAGAGATTGGAGTGAAGCCAGGAAGGAGAAAATCGATGGCACTTTGACGCAGGACGAGAACAAATTGTACTTACAAATACGACTGGCTGATCAGAAAAAAAATATTGTCTATGATTTATTAAGCTTTCCTATAGAATAGTTTGAATGGAGAATCGAATATTCATTGTGTGGTGGAAGTTGAAATAGCAAAATATTAATTCTTTGAAAGTTGGCAAGCTTCTCGACATTCATATAAATCAAGATAACTTCGAACTTAAACGAAAAAAAAACGATCTTTTAAACTCAGAGCAAAAATGTTAAGGACACTGTCACATCTGTGCCTAATTAGGACAGCAATTACAAAATAAGTAAAAGACAATTATGACCGACACCAAAGATAATTAAGTAACTGTCATAATTAGTTCTTCAACATTGTTTTTATCAACGACTTAAAACTCTACTCCATTGGGTACACCAGTATCTAATTTCCGATCTCACGCCCTAGTACCTAACAATGTCTTGTGTAATAAAAGTCAAGTAATTAATTCATAAGCATGCATTATTTAGTACAGCCGCGTTAATTAGTCGCCCGCCTAATTATTCAGAAGCCATCAATATGCAGTAAACACGTGGGTTTGGATACACCCGGGTTCTATTTATCATCTTGCACCCGCCGTGTGTATTAGGCTGATAACACATTGTGCGACAAGCGATTTAGAAAGAGTCTTACGTTACGTTTTCATTGCAGTCTCTAATTACATTTGCAGTTTATGTGGCTTTATTGCACTTTCTATCTTAGAGCTTATTTACTTACGAAGATATAACTTCCTCTCCAACAATATCTTCAAGCAAGTACATAGCAACTTTCACAACCCTTTCTGAATTGATTTTCCGGGTGAAAAACTCAATGGCTTTTAACTTTTCACATCAACATTCTTCCCCGCTAATGCTCTTCATCGGTCCCGTAATCTCCAATCCACAACACTGCCTACTCAGTTTATACTATCTAATATTACACCTCACCGTCTTTGACGTCGCATCGGAAACATATCGCGCCTCATCGACCCCGATAAACGCGAAATTCGTTTACCCGCGAGTTGATCGCGTGTCGCCCCATGTGGATCGCACCTTAGATATGACGTATGAGATCGACGACCCCGGCGAGACGCCTCCATCATTTAAGCATACGCTTCCGTATCGAGAGTTGCGGTTTTTAGCCGCATGTGAGGCGTCCGCCTAATTTCTGTACCGTTCAGTTTTCAAACAATGTTGGGTTACAGTTTAGGGATATTGTTCGTGTATAATGATACGGAATATGTTAACAATCTTGTTTGTGTTGCTTTGTTTTGGATCGTCTGCTTTCGTAAATGTTTGCGTAAACTGAATTTAGCTGCTATGACTTTGTAGGGTGTTGAGTTTAAGCACAACAGCTAAGTCGGATCAATTCAATTAAAATGATTTGATGTGATTACAAATCAAAGAGGACTTAATTAATTAGTAGGTATAGAGTGATCCACCTATAGGTGCTTTTATTTCGTGACATTACCTCCGAATATATGCCGAGGCATTGGGAGGGAAATTTTGTGTGACCCAAAAAGTCAAGGTTTTATGACGACCAGAATCTATGATGAGCAGGCCTACGCAACAAAAAATAATTGCTGACAAATACCTCTGTCAAATTAATAGAAAATCAATCTGCCTAGACTTTTTACAACGATATTGGGATAGTTTTCCATCCTAACCGGATGCAGCTGAGTACCTACCAGTATTTCATAGAAAATATATAGGTAACTCATAGAAAATATTGGATCCTAAAACCTGCAAATACAGAAAACAAGCTAATGCCGTACAACCTTCACAATCACCATACACAGGCATTTAACTTCAGGAAGCATTAAATCACCCGGGAATAACAGATCGCCCCCGTAGGCGACGAGTTACCGATCACTCACTATACCACAGAGCATTGAGTCGCCTCGAAGGTCAGTGAGAGACGACATTGTCAAAGCTTTTCATACAAGTCAAGCGTGTCAGTGAGTGTTACCATTTCCTCATAGAAATTGATAGCCTGTGACAATTTTGACTTCGGAAAACTTGTGCTCACCTCTACAATGACGTGTCATTGCCAGCTTGATTCAGTTGTGAGAGAGAGACGAAGCTATACGGGGCGAGTAGCACTATCTTGTTTTCATGATGGCATTGACACATCATAGTATCGAGCCTGTGCAATATCGCATCCACGAATAAGTATTATTTGCAGGAAAAGTGTTTTTATATCCCAAGGGGATATGTGTATACTCTTTTGTATCCTATGTATGTCCTTGTATCTTTTATTTATTTATCACTATGGATGACTTACATACAATACAAACAGAATAAATAATGGTATGTGAGATTGGAAGCCAATTAAAAATCATAAATTCTAAAAAACAGTTTAGAAAGAGAGTGTGAACAACAAAACAGTCTCCAAAATAAGGAAAACAAAAAAAAGTTAAACATTAAAAATTCACATTTCGAATAAAAATTCAAAATGTGAATTCCTGAGCACACAAAATCTGAATTAAAAAAGCTAAGGCTCAAGCACTTTCTGGCCGTGGACACACTCGTCTCGAATGGATCAAAATCATGCTGTCCAATTGACATCTTATCCAAGTCTTGATACAAAATGGTATGGATAGCGTCTCCAATCGCTGCAGGTGCTGCGTTCCGTGCTCTGTGTACTATACCGACAATTAGTGTTCGTATTTTAAAACTTACTTTATCTAATCTAATGTGTCTTAGAATTCTATAGCAGTCGTTGAACTTATTGAAATTTATCGGCATTGCCGCTGGGCTTCAATGAATCTAGCACGGTACTAATGTATCATTTCGAATTTATTAGGTGGTAATTCAAGCTGTTTCTATCATTTATTGGTATGGTAACATTGTAATAAACATATCAGTTCATAAATATTGCCTTTCCTAGAATAATTAACTAGAATATAGAAGCTTCGGGTATTCGCGGACCGGTATCCAAAGAGAAGGCCAAAACATTTAAGGAATCCGACTGAAAATATCATTAGTAGCGTTTTTCATAAACAAAACCAAGTAAAGAATTTGGTCGGGATATATTCCTTCCAAATAATGAATAAGTGGACCAACGCAAAAACCTCTGGAATCTGGATATCATAAAACATGGCGCAACATAAACACTTGTCAGTTTTCACTCAGAAGCAAACTGTCATGACCTAATACGAGGAACCATAAAACAATGATCGCTATCGGCATGCAATCAACGAAACCCCTCATTCAGTCCTGCCTGACGAAACGGGTCGATGCAATTGACTCGTTAACCAACAATAAACCGAAATACAAACCGACCTACATACGAGTACAGTATAGAGCAATTAACTGATAGTTATAATGTGAGATAAGAGTGTCAGTAATTACTGACAGTCCCCTTTTAGGGTGCTTTTCCACTAGAGATATGTGAAAGTAAAAGAAAGAAAAACGATTATTTGGCGACACTCGATCAGTTCACACACAGAAAACAAAATAACAAAGTGACAAAAAACACAGTGTGGCTCATGGCTGCACCAAAATTATTAATTTGATCAGATGCTGTGTGATACTGGTCTTCCAATGAACCTTGAGTGACGGAGCAAACAATTTCATACCTACATTATACGAGTATGTGAGACGGATAGGCGAAGTCAGGATGTGTTGCGGGGCTGTCAAATATAGTTTCCACCAAACGTTTGCGAGGGTTTGAGCGGTGCGAGGATGCGTAGCGAAGTTATGAAACTGTAAATAGCTGATGACGAAGGTGCGTAGCGGACTCTTTCACATCTCCCACTTTTCGCTAGCACCACTCAAGCGCCGCAGCTAACTCTTTACCACCAAAACTGCGCTAAACCAAGCAAGAAAATGAACTACTGCCATTGGTGGATTTTATTCTTCGCGCACCTCTGAAGCTACCTCGCACTTAGCTAATGGAAAAGCACCCTTATTTCGTTTACAGGAAATGCTATAAAACGTGCCTTTACGAAGGACATTGACTTTGTCCGTTATCTCGAGTTTATTGAATTGTAAAGTTTAATTGTTATGTGGCTTGTTGATAGGTGTGAAGTTAATGTTATTTCTATGAAGAAGGATAAACGTCGTGAACAGTTATAGGTATCTGAACGACACTTACTAAATTCTTTGTTTGTGAGAAGTACTGCCATCAAAGAAAAAAAACGGTCAAGAGCGAGTCGGACTCGCACACCGAGGGTTCCGTACCATCATAATAATATAAAACTTGAAATGTTTTCAAATTTTCATCGGCGAGGCCTATTTTCGTCAAAGAATTTTAACCTTGCATTGTATATCAGCGCCATCTCTTGACCGATAGTGGAACTAATATAATTTTAGTTGATTTCTGAAAAAATATGAGGAGCTCGTGGCTATAATAACAGCCGCACGGGTCGATCTTCAAGGTTAAGCAACGCTTGCCAAGGTTGGTCTGTGGATGGGTGACCATCTTAACATACCGAGTTTCCTCCGTGCCTCGGAAAGCACGTTAAGCCGTTGGTCCCGGCTGTCATTTGTAGATCTATGGCAGTCGTTACAAATAGTCAGAAGCCAGTAAATGTAACTCCAGTGTCGCCATGAAGTACCGTGTCACCCAGTTAATGGATTGTGGAGGTCAGGTAGGCAGCCGCTCCTCGTAAAATACTGGTATTCGGCTAAATCCGGCTTGTCTGGAAGCCGACCATCAACCCCTCCCCCTCTATTGAATTACATTTTTGTGAAATAACCATTCAATAGGGCTTCATGAACTTAGCGGGCTATATTGATGATTAAAATGGTTAAAATTCTTTAGATGAATACGCGTTACGGCCGCGAATCGTATTTTGTTCAACATACAGCTTCACACTGACCGGCAAATTGCAAAAAAACATAAAATTATCTAATTTCGCGGGCTACCCTGGCGCAACCACCTTAAGTAAAATAGCTGTACAGGTTGTTAAGTATACGGGTCGGACAAAATTTGATTCGAGTAAGTCGATACACCGACACGAAAAGAAGTAAAACATTTGAGATCAGGCTTTCACTAAATAAATTATCCCAATCAAAGTACTCCCGAAATTAATTTCTGATCCACTGACGTGGACGCCGAATTAATTACCCTGAAATTTCTTATCTTTTCATGGCCTACATTTTCTAGAACCTATTCAATTTCAATCGCCTTTTCCTTAACACCTTAAAATCCAATCAACGCAGACGCTGCGCCGGTTATATTAAAGAGGGTTTAATTATACCCTGCCATAGAGAGTGTACGGTTATGACGTCACCGGCATAAAGGGAGGAGACAATACGTGTCGGACCACAATGGCTGAATTTTAATTGTCACCGGCGCAAGTAGTGATGTGACACGGGTACCCGGGTACCCGGGTTACGGGTAGCGTATCTTCACTTTGTAGAATATAATATTATAATTTCACCTACAGACAGATCCCTGTGAAAACCTGAAATGTGGGTAAGATAAAAAGCCTGCGTGACGCAGGGTTGATCTTGAATAACCGTTTGAAACAAATTGTGCCTCAAGGCATACAAAAATATTCTAGAGTTTCTTTTAAGCTCGTTTTGTTTGTTCACTGTTAAAACGCTCAGGAATATTATTTTATACATGTCTGAAACTTCGACAAGCAATAAAATCGAAGAACCAAAGCGAATAAAATGAAAGTAAACTTTTGAAGGGCACTAAAGAAGAATAACAAAAAACCACCTTGTAAAAACAACTTGGTCTATGTCTTTTCTGTCCATTAATCCGACTATGATCTTTGGCTAGCATCCAAAGCGCTTATCCGAAAGAATTCTCTCCAAGAATTCTCACTGAACTAATAAAAGCTTTGTTATCGATCCTCATATTAGTATGCTAGACAATGCTCAAACTATACTCACCTGGGTAAAGAATCTTAAAAACCTATCTGCACGGTGTATGCAAAAGAAATGCAAATATTTTAAAAGGCCAGGGATGACCGAGTCGACGGCGCGCATACAAAAACTTTCTCTCTGAAGAAAAATGTTGACGATCCTTTTATGGCAACCGAGCGTTGGATGGGACGCGCTCTCGTACACTGTCTTACTAAATATGCGTATTGATATATGGATGTAATTAAGCCACACATGTGCCGTTAACGGCCGATGTCAAGGAAGCTATAACAATTCGCATGTACGAGAGAAAGAAACAGATATTGCTTCGGGGAATGGAACCTGCGATAAACTTCTCTTAAAACCTCTTTAGTTATCTGCAAAGAAACATTTAATTGAAAATTTGTCATGACGGTCTGCGAAGTTTTGCACTGAAAGGCAAGTCCCGGAGAGACGGGAACTTCGGGACAGGAACAAAATATCTAACATTTATGTTGAACATTCGTCTAGACAAAACGCTCAGCGAGTGAGGTGCTTTGCATGAGTTCCTGAGACTGAGACACGTGTTGAAATGTTCCTTGTACATTTCTCCAGTGCATACAATTTGTCAAAACCGCGAATGTGGAAAGTTGGTGGAACTTTGACAAATGTGTTTATAAATCATGCATCTTGCTCGGTTAGCCTATCCACATACGAGTGCTATTCTTTGTGATACTTTGAAACAATAATAACTTGTAACCAGGAACCTGTTGAATTATTATCTTGCAATTATTTAAATCACTATCAACAGTAATTACGAAACAATCGTTCAATAAATCGATGGCCCACACAGCACAACAACAAGAGCACATAAACAGAAACTAGTCACATCGGTCCTATTAACGATCACATGCGCCGTCCACGTGAAAGATTTGCGTAACTAATGTGACGACAATTGAGAAGCGAATATTGATCTATTAACAGTAACTATGTAGTTCACGAAATAACGCAAACATGATCAACAAAATGAAAATGTTACCGAACCTAACAGTATCTACGTTTTCAGCTTCCAAAGCCTCAATAAGTCTCCCCAATTTCAGCTACAGATTTCCCTGCTTTCCACAAATTTTATTTTCGATAGTTCCTTACACGAATAGGTTATGAGCGGGGTTCAACGGCTCGCCGCCAACGACAAATCCAATAAAGAAGCGTGCCTCCAAGAAATTTATGTTATTGACCGGATTATAGCGAGTGACGTGCGAGAACTGGCTGAGGACCAGGCCAAGGAGGTCTCTGATACTCCTCACGATCCCCTCAAGTGCTGAATTTATTATGAAAAGCGGAGTTTCAAGGAGGGGTCTGCGAGAGTGGTCGTGTTATTGATTGTTCCAAACACCTTTTCCGATGCGTCAGCGATTAGGGGGTTCTGCTCTACATATTACGTGCTAAACGGTTTCGGATATGCACCATGTTTGCAATTTATTGTTTTCTATCATCGTTTCTAGTTTCAGTCATGACAACGCGAATATTTTCAGAGTCCATTTCAAATCTACGTTTAGGTTCCGTGATTTACGACAGACCGATAGCCACTCGTTGTTACGCGGTTATTCTGATTTCCCTCGGGGGTCTCACATTTTCCGACAATGCTATGAAGTTTATTTCTTCTATTTGGAAACAATCTGTTTGCTAAACTGAAATATTTGAAAATGAAAAACCAGTATATCTGGACAAACAAGTCTGTGCATAAAATCTTCGTATTCTTCGATGAGAAGAAACCTGTCTATAGAATGTCTATATACAACATTATAAGAGATTCCTATTCATTACGTTGAGTTCCCAAAGTACAGTTATAGCTCAGGGAATGGGAATCTCGAAACAAGTCGCGACATGAATCAATCATGTTACTATCTACTGAATTACAATTGCTAATTATGCGTCGACAATGCAGTTGACATGGTCTACAAATTAAGTTATGATGTTACTAACTTGAAGTCAAAACTCTGTTTCCAAGGACATCAACTGTTATGCTAATATTGCTAATCTCATTTCAAGCGCCGCCCGATGTTTTGAAAACATTTGTGGGCTGTGATTTTATACATGGCACCATTCATGAATGCAATATTAATCGGAACGTCGTCGGTAATATAGCTAGATAAACGATATGAATTCAATCGAGTATAATATGTATTAACTAAGTATTAGTTAGATTGACCGTATCTGCGATAATACAATGGATAAAATTGGAAAAATATTTTCTATAGCCATGAAGGTAATATTTCTTGTCATGTCGTGTTCCGAGGAAAAATCACAAAATACGAATTGACATAAAAATTCTGGGCCAGAAAATCTATAACAAAGGCGATCCAAAACCGCTCTTGAAAGTATAATAGAAGCTCGGGAAGGGTATATTGGGATCACAGCATAAGTTTCCTTTCACGAGGGGTTTTGTTTTAAACCTCCTTTCATCGACTCCACTCGAACTTGGCCATAGTTTAATAAATACTATGGGGTTTGTGGCGTCGCCTCGCCTCGCAAATTATTTATGGCGTCTTCGTGAGTGCCTTCTATTCCGCTTCTGCCCATAATGGCATTACTTTGGTAAATTATTATTACGTAAAGACCAGTTTTAATCCCATGCACATCTAAAATAATTTCGCATTTTCTACCAGATTTTCTTCCGTTGAAACTTTGAAGAATTTTTAATAACAGTGGTGGAGAATGTGGAGCTTGTGAAGTGATATAAAATCAGGGAACAATTTTATGGAATGTTTTTGAATTGAGATCAGTAAGAATACAGATAATGACACTGTATAATTAATGTTGAACATCGACTACATTCACTGGGGATTATAGGCGAGACAGCAAAAGAAAGTAGAAGGGTATCATAAAATCTTTGCCAAGAGGGCGAAGACATTGGAGAAATCGGATTCAACACATTATGATTTAAGGATCTTGTATGCATCAAGAGCGATTGAGGGTAAAATTTGATGAACTACGCAGAAAATAGACGAACAAAGGAACAAATAGCTACATATAATATAAAATATTTCCACGCTAACCTTTACACCAATGACACGGTCGTTAATCTCGCACAAAACATAGGAAGCCAACAAATTGTAACATCCCACCAGACGAGCGTCCAACAAATAATTTTATTACCATGTCTACAAATCTCAAAGCGTTTCATTTGAAACCCAATTTTAACTCGTTCTGAATTTCACGGTTTTAGCTCTTCCGTACATTTGGTTTATATATCGTCTTGGTTATAAATCTTGTTAGCTTTGATCAGCGTGTACTTTGGGCCGCATGGTGGCTGAGTCCCGAAGGACCAAAACCAGAGATCCCCATCTCTGTTTCTACTTTCCTCTGCCCCTTCATTTCTTTCCCTTTAATCTCGGTTCTCAAGCTCAGGTGCGATTTAAGTTTTGTTTATAATTTTCATCTAATGTAGCGAGTAATTTATTTCGGATGCTTTATTGTTACAGATTTGTTTGGTTTGGGAACGGAATTTATTTGCCGTGTTTAAGACGCGATTTGAATAAGAATTTGTTGCGTTCTTCTATAATCTTAAATGTTTTAACATTCCAAATACGTAAAGCACGTATTCCATACCAAGTTTATCATCAATTCAACATATTCTTTTATGACATTCAGAGGATTAAATCATAACAGATCAAAGAATAAAAAAATCCATCGCATTATTGCAGTACTTCTTTACACAAATCGAGACGTTAATTGAAAAAACGTGCATTTCAAAGATGTCACAACATCCTGCCAACGTTAAGAAAATTAGTGGTTGATCGGTAAACGTTTACTCTCGATTATGGTTGCAAATGAATCGATAAGTCGGCTGTATTATCAGTGGATTGGTGTGACGTAACGCTGCTCTATCACGACGTGGCCATTAGGGGGCGATTTGTCCGCTATGGGCAAACGTACTACCAGCCAAGATTGCTCTCTGGTATGTTTTATTAATTTGAAAGGGAGCGTAGTTATTGGGGTCGAGTATAATAATAGGGACGGCAACAGGCAAGTTAAATATTCTCTAACCGTTGCGTGAGAAAAAATTAAAAATATATCTTGGTCTTTGTTTGCACTTTAAAAACGAGCCTTAATTGGTATTACGACAATCGGAAAGCTAACGTCAATGATTGCGAAATTAAGTACCCATCGGCGCAATTACTCAAAGATTTGATGATCTTACCATAATCCTCGTGAACCCAAGATTCTATTAAGTCTATTAATTTAACATCCTATAGAAATTGAACTATTTACTATAACTTATGGCTGGTACGAGGCAATTAAAACAGAGATTTAAGTGTGACAACTACAAATAGATTCACCCCGGGCGGTGTACGATTTAAATAAGCACTGCAATTAGTTTCAAAAAACAGAAAGTGAAGGCATTCTTGAAGACTCATTTGTTTCATGAGACGAGATATGACACCATCATTTAGGGACTTATTTTTAAGAGTAGGAAAACCCGAAGCAATTAATTATAGGGTTATAATTAAATGCATTCTCCCTGAAATAAGATAAAAATGCTTGACACCATGATAGACTGTGATATTATTTGAATTAAAAAAGCTAGCAGGTCGCATTACCATACACTAATAATCAATGTAACTAATCAATGGATAAATGAATAAAACTTATTCTATTACTCGAAACACAGTCATCCATCGCTGGTCTAAAAACTGTTTTCAGTTCTTCAACTGTTTATTTTAGACCCCGTGAAAGTAAAGATTTCGTTTAAGAATCTAAACACCTCTTGCGTCATACCATATACATCCAAAGCTTGGGACTCCCCATAGATGGAGAGATAACCATTAAAGCGGACGATGAATATCCCATGCAATGCCATAATCGCGAGTTGCTGGCGGATTTGCGACCGCACTAACATCTGATTAGTACGCAGGTGGCTACTGCTCTCTGTCTTCCTGGTACTGTGCCATCACTTGCCACGGTAACGGGAAGAGATGGGTGGGTGGTCGGTCAGTCCGTTGAGACGTAGGTTGATGGACATGACCACACAGAACTACGTGCCAAGATTTAAAACCTAATTAATCAAATACTTTTGACGAAGATCTATTTTTGCAAGCAATTTCAATTGGCTCAAGTATTTCGCGTTTAGACTTAAGAGCGTCCTTTTTGATATACGAACAATATCTTCTTAAACTTCTATTTTAACAGAAACTTTAAGACACTTCAACGATGACGATGATCTGTATTTGACGACCTTTGAGGGCCCATATGTCCAGCTGTTGTTGTCCAGTCTTGCCATGAAGTGCCGTGTTACCCAGTTAATGGGTTGTGGAGGTCTGGTAGGCAGCCGGTCCGCGTAAAATACTGGTATTCAGCTAAATCCGGTTTGACTGGAAGCCGACCCCAATATAGTTAGGAAAAGGCTAGGCAGATGACGATGTCCAGCTGTGGCTGTCTTTCAACTGTAATTATAATAATAGCTATGGGTATGAAACACTGACAACACTGAATAAAAGTAGAATAAAGATTGATTTCACACATAACCGAGCCGTGCCCGGGATGTAGCCGGGCCGCGTCCGTCACAACCACAGAAATATAAAAAACAGTTGAAGAAATATAAAAAAAAAACTTTTTTCTTATATCTATGGCTGGATATAAACGTGTGTGAACGAATTCATATAAAAAATATAACACTTTATTTCAACTGGCATGTTGAAATAAAGTGTTATATTTTTCAGTGTTAGTTTAATCAGAAAAAAAAAATAGTCATTCTTTCGGGTTATCTGGCCCTATAGAGTTTTATTGCTGACTTAAATGGTTATAATTCTGAAAATACATAATTCTTACACCCGCGAATATACTTTAATCAACATAAAACCTAATACTGACTTGCAAATTGCATAAAACTTGAATTTTGCGGGCTTCCCTGGCGCATCCACCTTAAGAGCAATAAAATTACAAAGTAAGCAATAACAAACCATGATCTGCCAATACATCTCACGGATCAGAGTCAACTGGTGTAGCAATCGCAGAACTTTGCTTTTTGTGCAAATTGCTTCGCTCCGGGGGACACTTGCAAGCTGTACCATTGTAACAGGCTAGCTAAATATCACTATTTATTCTAGCCGTTTTGCGATGATGCAGTTCCTACGTTAGCCAAGTTATATATTCTGAGGTGTCGTCATAAGCGTTTTGTGCTTCGAAATTGCGGTAAAATCTATAATCTATATAAATATAACTCGATGAGTTTATAACTAATCAATTGCATTACCTGGTGACCCGAAATACAGGCCTTGAGCCTAGTTTAGGCACCAGTCTCCCACAATATAATGCCCCACCTATATGTTACTATAGAAATAAGGCTAGCAATTAAGAGTAATATTGTGGAGAAAAAATAAACAAATTATTATTACATAAGCTATCATCATTACTCGGCGGAAACTTATAGGAAGAAAACCTTTACATTCATTTTGGTATTAAAGAACCGGGTCTTTTTGCAATTAGTTTATGGTCAGGTCTTGTCAGAGCCCAGATAGTTTCAAAAGCAAAACCAGTATCTTTTCATTACAGTCATGATGTTACCAGGTTAAAATAATCTTTTATTATCTTTTCTAGGTTTCAAAAAGAGATATTGTAAGGCATTCTGGAGGGAGACATGAATTATGTCGACTTGGAAACTACCTAGGTATTTATAAATGAAACATTATTCGGCACATTTTTATCAACCCAATAAAACGCAGTGCAACCAAAATAAATAATTACATGATTGCAATTTTATCAATTGGCACACGAGATACGGCCTTAATTAATTAATTAGCGGAAATTAGTGCATTGCTTGTTATTGGTATTTAGTATTAGCCATCGTAACAAATAAATAATAATACATTCGTGAAAGTATTTCAATTTAAAATAGTTCAACCTTCCATGATGAAACTATGTACAGTTGAAATTGACACGTAAAGTCATCCAACTTGCCCTCATCTACAAAGGTGCATTTTTAAAGTGTGCCTCGATGGACAAATCTGAAACTATGAGGAATATCGAAAAACACTGAAAGGAATCTCGAGCCCGATTTTGATGAAAACTAAAACTGCATCATTTGATTTTTTGAAAAATCGGTAATCCTACCCAGGAATCGACCCGGTTGATTTGAAAAATATACACCTTTATTATTACACCATCCGAGAGTGTTGCTAATAAGGATCAAATTCTTGGAAGTAAAGTAATAACACATGGCAAACTGAAGGAAAAGAGAACTAAAATAAAGGAGAGGAAAGCTCTCATTTTCAACAAACGTCAGCATGTAAAAACAGAACTCTTATTTATAGGATCACTCGTGTGCCAGTCTGTTCATCTGTCACAGCCAATTTACTCCGAACATAATGGACCGATGTAGTTGAACTTTGGCACGAACACATATGAACATGAGACATCAGAAACATAACCAGGAGCACTGCCCATCTCCTCAATACAAACAAGGATGTAGTTATCTTTATGTCATCAACCTCCTCAACCTGTTTGCGTACGTGCAAGTATCTGATCGTTATGTGAATCACTAATTACCCTTTGTTTCTTTATCACTTGCTCCTAGAAGTCTGGTATAGTGCTACCACAGAACTGCAAGACTGATAGAGACGGCAGTGTCAAATCTATACTTAATATTAGTATAAAGGTGAGGAGTTCGTTTGATTGAACGAGCTAATCTCAAGGACTCCTAGTTCAAATTGAAAAATTATGTTAGTGTTGGATATCCCATTTATCGAGGAAGGTATATAAGGCTATGTGTGTCACGCTACGACCAATAGGAGCGGAGCATTAATGAAAAAGGTGGCGCAGACGAAGTTGCGCGGGTCAGCTAGTTTATTTTTAAGAACAGATACTTAAAGGAGTGTCTTTTGGTAATGTTAAATGCAAAATAATGCATGAATGCATTATTATTGTTTTTTTCTTATTAATGCATTTGTTAATGCATTTTTGCTGATTTTTTGTTGTTGTTTGTTGGTGTGCATTTGTCTGTTTGTTCCGGCTAATCTCTGAAACAGCAAAATAATTTTTAACGGGCTTTTCACTGGCAGAGCTTATGTTGTAAGGAGTAATTTTAATTTGCGTTTATTTAATAAGGGTTCCGCATTTAAAAAAAAACAATAAAATGTCAGTTCAGCTGTTTTACGAGTTTGACGCAGACGAAGCGGGCAACAGCTTATTGAGACTACTTATAGCTATGATAGCTGAAAATTGTGCTAAACGCAATTACGCGGCCACGAATATTTAGCTAGGATTGGCGTATCTAGTCGCGGCCGGTATGGCGTTCCATACTCTGTACAAGTACCGTCAGTGTCTGCAACATTCTTCAACTAATATGACACCGCGGGTGATCAGTTTACAAAATTCATCAGTTTATACGATCATATGATCGGCGTGGTTCGTGTTAGCCTTGCCTATTGTGGCTGGGAAATTTTATTGTTGGTCTTGAATCATTTATTGTAGTAAATGATTTATTTATGTAATAGCATTGAGCACTGCACGCATGTATTTAAAGTAGTCAATTTTGTTGAAGGCAAAGCATATTTGAAGCATTTTAGGTTTTAAGACTGAATCTTCTATAATAAACAAAGCAAAGGAATGGGAGTATTGATTGAAGAAGTATGTAAGAAGGATTGCCCTATGGCGTGGGTTTATATACTTATAGAATGTCCGCTTTAATAAAAACCTGTCAAATTTAACCAAAGGTTGTATGTAAAAGGTCGATTTTAGCGATGAGTTTCATTCTTTTATTTATTATGGTGTACTTACATTACAATAAAGAACATATTTAACTATTTATCATGTTGCTGAATATCCTTCTATTTAAACAACAATAACTCAAATAAGCAATACAGGTGTAAATTCACTCGCTGCGGAATCTGTTCGAAAGAGGTACCGTAGCCCTGGAACGCAAAGGGCACCAGGAGGAACACGGATGGGTTTTAGTCAGTAGAGTTTGACACTCCTTCCTGCTTCACCCAGAGCGGGAAGAGTCATTTGATGATTTCCCATCCTTAAAAAAAAGTTGTAAATTCACTCAATAAGACGACACTCACACCAATTCAGCAGCGGAGTTTTAATTTTGTCAATAATAGCTATCAAGATCAAGACAGCAACAAAGTTCTTAATTCATCGTAGTACACTTCTAACATAGGCATAACTTTATCGCCTAGTCTGGCCTTACAAGGTTAGCAGTTATCTAGACATGCAAGCGACATGTGACGTCACTCTTGGCTCCGTGACGTCTCCCGCCAAATATTTCTGCGTACGTGAGATTTATCACGGACCGCAGACATTTTGGTGATGTTTTCGACTTTGAGATTTAAAACGACACGCCTAGATACAACCGAGTATGAATGATATATTGATAATGTAGATTTGGAAAAGATAATGCATTCCTGAACATTGAGCATCGATAAGGAGTTTAACCGATTAGGTTTTGTTACAAAACAATTGTGTTCAGTTCCGGTTGTAGACTACAGAGCAAATCGAGCCCTTACCGCCGTCTTAACGTACCTAAGCGACATTTTAATGGCAAAACATTTTAATCTTTATTACTATAGTTAGATACAAAACGCTTTTTGACAAAATGTCGCTTTAAGCTTAAAACAAGTTTCAGCTGCTATGGCAATCCTAGACACCCTTGACGCCCACATCAAGGGCGACCAAAATCGCGTTGGATTGATGAATCACCAAAGCCGTGAGTAGGTAAAGCCTCTGGGGTGCACAGAACCGGGAAGCATATCAGAATGGTTAGGAGGCCTATACCTGATTTCAGACTGTCATGATGATGACATTAGTTCTTCTTATTTTTGAGGCGATGGTTAACTCTTTAGACGGTTTGGGGCCACGTCAAATGCAGCATCGGTTGTATTCATCAAATCCGCCAAAGTACAGGTGTATGGGCACTTGGGACACTCCAAAATGTGGGTCATGTTTTGAAGAGGAGCACCGCACTCCCACTGAGTATCCGACGGGTCTATAAAAACACTATTCGCCAGGTTCTGTTTGCAATGGCCTACCAGTGGCCTTGTGCAAGTCTTTTAAAAGTTCTCGATCGCGTTAACGTAAACGTCAATTTCTATTGAAAATGTTTATGCACCGTCTGGTGTCAATAACGGACTTTTTTATACAATTTAACATACGAGAACGTGTTCGTTAAGCGATCGTGTACGGTAATAACCTTGTACTAAGCCCTCAAGAAACATTCAGTAACATGGTTAGTTTGTAAGGGAAGTTTTGACAATGCCGAATCTAGTCGTGCTGCAGGTCTTTAAGCTCTGTATACAAAATAATATCAATTCGGTTCCGGCTGTATTCTGATGACGTCAGAAAGACTCAGATACTTTATGAGGGCAATTTCCCTTACAAGGCGTTTATCGATAATAGTTTCACTATTAATAATTATTGTAGGACTGTCAATAGAATAATTCTCGTTATGGTTCGATAGTGAATTAATTAATTGTACCCACTTTGGCGGTACTTTATTACAAACACAACTCAATTAGTATTACTAATTGTATTTCAATGTTTCGAAAATATTTATTACTTCGCCTGAAACATCCTAAAGATTTCCACAGACAGAGAGGACGTGACAACACGAAAATGATGCGACGACACGTTTTATGGAAATTAAATCTGTTGGATATTTAATTTGTTTAACGGTTGATCGGTACAGATTTACAGAATGCTTTGTTCCATTTAGTCCGCCTATGTACCACTACTGAACAAAAAGTTTAAATGAATAAATAAAAGTTGGAATTCAATTTCTATGTAAACGCGTCGACACGTAATTCTTGCATTGTCGCACCTGTTCGCCCTGCCTTAATAAAGTCCTTAAAGCGTATGACACACGTACAATCGCGAACACGACATAAACACTAAAAGAAAACCCGGAACGATCTCTGCATTTCCCATTTCCATAAATTACGCCTAAGGGCAAGTCACACAGTCAGCGACCGGCGACCGGCGCAACCGTACGCAACATTATTATTTATTTTATTGCGCACAAGCATTCAGGAACAATATATCATATTGAAGGAAAGCTCGCAGTACTCGCACAAATGCCAAGGAAATAATAACTTAATTACAGGCCCATAAGACTGCTAATTAGTTGA
Organism: Lacanobia oleracea; assembly: GCA_950371165.1. NCBI lineage: Eukaryota > Metazoa > Arthropoda > Insecta > Lepidoptera > Noctuidae > Lacanobia > Lacanobia oleracea. The sequence continues at coordinate 20,772,094 of OX493392.1, read as the reverse complement.
CCTGTGGACTACGGCAGCCGATGATAACGGTTGCGGTCTGTGATTGACGAATGCTCATTGTGTGAAGGTAGTAAAACTTTTGTTTGAAGTTTATGATGCAATTTATGGTAACGAGTGCCGTATTTGATATATCTTGCAGAGGATACTTATTTTACTATTGTAAAATTGTTGAATTGTTTATTGCTTTAAGACAAGCTTTTTCCAGCAGTTTTACTTCGGAGTCTTACGTGATAGGAAAATCGAAAATAAAGTTAGCCTATTATGACACTCAGAAATATTGTAGCGTATTATCTATGAACGATTTTTGGCATCGGATCAGTATTTCTAGAGATTAACTTTTACATAAAGATATTAGTTTAGACTAGAAATTATGTTACACTAAACCAAAGAGTTAAGTTTCAGAAAAGTATTTGTTAGTAAAACTACAAGTACGGTAAAATTTAAAATGTTAAATAAATAGAAATTTGAATTTTTTCGGGCATATTTTAACATAGTTTTCATTAACAAAAAGGCTGTGATCTTAGACATGTGAAAGAGTACATAATTTCGGATAGTATCAATTAAAATGAAAAAAAAAAAAAACTTATTTACAAAAAATATAACCGACTTCCAAAAACAAAACACTACAAGGTACAAAATAACTTCTTAAAAAAGAAAGAAACTTTAATTTCTGAAGTCGGTGTTTTTGGTTATTTTTTTCGAAGGAAGTCGGTTGTATTTTTTGTAAAATAGATTTTTATTTTTTACTTTTTAGTGGTACCTAGGTACCTGCGTACCTATTAACAGCGTATCGGCGCAATGTTATGTAAAGAACTGGTGTAAACGCTAAAAAAGCATGCGATTTCAGCAATCCCGATCCCTTTGCTATCATTTATTGAAGAGTTCCGTTGCCTACCTCCGAAGTTCTTCATCAGATCTTCACCAAATTGAAACGGTACCAGTCCAGGAAAATACTCTTTCAAACAAAAAAAGAATCATCCAAATCGGTTAACAATTGGCTAAAGTATCGCTGAACAAACACTTTTCATGGGATTTCATCATCAGATCCTAATTTATACCTTTCAACATCAGCTCAGCAACATGAGATGATGATTACCAGGCACAAATATCTGAATTGCGTTAGAAAGTTTATGAAAAACATTGTATGTGCCTATAAAATTGGAGGGTTGCCCTCGATTTTCATGGGATCCCATCATCAGATTCTGACATGGTGACAATGGGACCAATCGAGAAGAAACAAAAAAAAATCAAATCGGTTCATACATGACGGAGTTATGAGGTAACAAACATAAAAAAAAAATACAACCGAATTGAGAACCTCCTCCTTTTTTTGAAGTCGGTCAAAAATACCGACCAAATTCAAGGCACATAGATCTATTAAAAGAAAATCAATTAACATTTAATAGCGGAACCGATTTATTACCTTTACATATTTATTGGTTCCTGACCACAATGCGGATAGTAAATCAAATACAAACATACCTACCGCTCTGCTCGCGTTTGTATGTAATTTCCGGCCTTGTTACTGTGTTATCGCGAAATGTACAGTGTACATGTTTCATTTTATCTGCGGTATTTCATATGTATATGTTAGTCTCCGTTTGCTTTTCCGACATCTCCGAAGAATTGTCCTTGTCCTTAGTAGTACAATGCAAATATTTATGTACTTTTTTATGGGAAATCATCAACTGACCTCTTCCGCTCTGAGTGGACTCTTGCTGACTAAATCTTACCCGCAATCCTTCAATTGTCCTTTGTATCAATCAATTCCACACTTCTCCATAGTCGTAACATCCCACGGCCACAGCGCTTTAGTAATAAGATAATTATATCCCCATCATAATAATATCATATTCGACGAAAATGAGTAGATTTTTCAGTAAGCTTTGAAATCATTTAACGTTTATGTAGCATCATCGTCACCATTTTAGCCGTAAGACGTCCCCTACTGGACATGCCCTCCCCCCCCAAGTGTCGCGACATCGACCAGGCCTGAGCGTCTTCCCTTCAGCGGATTCCCGCGGCCTTCACCAGGTCGTCGGTCGACCTTGTGGAAGGTTTTCCAACGCTGCGTGCATCCATCATTATCACTTCTACTAATAGAAGTCGACTGCTGGACATGAGCCTCTCTCAAACGTCGCTATATCGATAGTTCCTGTGCTTACGTATATCGCAGATAAACCAAACACAATACGGTATTGTCAAGCTTTTTAACACAATATAAACATGCCTTAGCCCACGATAGTATCCGATTACTACCCAGTATTTCTACAACAAAGTAACCATAACTTACACAGTTAAGTTCTATAGTTAACAGCTTATTGAATTACTTAATGAGACTGCATCGTTGGTCTAGTCACTAGACATACCACTAGACTCTAGTGGTTCTTTGCTTGAACCAGCTACTGCTGAGCATGAGGTACTGAGTCCGATTCCCGGGTAAAGCAAAGTCAATCAATCTACCAAGCCTTTTCTCAACCATATTGGGGTCAGCTCCCAGTCTGCAAGTGATTACCAGTATTTTATACGAAGCAACTGCCTATCTGACAACCACAACTCAGTGACTGGGTAGCATGATACCACTTTTTTATGGATGGGTTGTATGGGTACTCATCAAATGACTCCTCCCGCTCTGGGCGGAGCAGAAGGGAGTGTCAGACTCTTACTGACTAAAACCCATCCGTGTTCCTCCTAATGCCCTTTGCGTTCCAGGGTCGCGGTGACTCTTTTGAACAAATTCCGCAACCCTGGCAAGAACACGATAACATGAGTGGTGTTAGTTTTTTAGGGTTTCGTACCCAAAGGGTAACACCAACGGAACCCAATTATCACCATCTTACTCGGTTGATGGCAAAAGGAAAGTGAGTGAACTATAAGTACACCTCTGCGCAATTACTGTTATTATGTAACGTGTATAGGACAAAACAATTTTAAAGTACATAATATCAAATTCGGCGTAGCCAGACCGCACCGTTAGTAGCCACAACTTACTACTAAGTCGGACGGTTTACACGGCACCACTGTGTTTATTTAATACATTAAGCATATTAGTGATTTATGCCAACTGAATCTCATTGTGGGCTTGAGTATTAATCGTAGTTATCCATCAAGGTAACCCTCGGATAATGGCGAATTCGATTCGCCTTTGTTAATGGAATTTACAGTAAGATTAATTTCAGTTCTAAAATCTCTTAGAAATCAGGTGTTTGAGAAATCGGGTTTCAATAGAGTTTCTAAATGAATTATTTAAAGAAATAATAGTACAACTACAAACTTAAGACACTTGAATAGCTGCCATCCATAGTTTATTCTACGTTTTGTTTTTTCTTTTCTTTACGTTTGAAGAATACCTTTGAATCGAACGTAAACACCATTGAATACATCTGTAAATAAAATAACTTACCCATTGAAAGTATTCAATCACCATTCCTTTCTTTTATAAATTTAACTATTTTCTTTATCAATAACATAACGGCGCCTGCCTGGCGTCTCTGGGGTAGGCAGAGGTAGGTAAGTACCTACTTTTTTTTGTTCTCGGGGAGAACCTTCAAAAGGCGCCTGGACTTTTGGGGAAAATACCAGGGAGTATGGGACACTGCCTGGTATTTTCCACAAAAGTCCAGGTAATTATTCCTTATTACCTCATTAAAACCACTCAAGTGATCACCATCAGCATGTGCTGAAAGAAGGGGCCACGTTATCTCTCACCATCAGGTGAGAGATAACGGGGCCCCTTCTATGCAGAAGGGGCTCCATTATCGCTTTAAGGACCACTACGGAATCTCTGTGCAACGCCAATTGTAGCACATCCCTGGGGATACCGTAAAGGGGCCTCCCTTAAGCCTCGCTGTGCACGGCTGCACGTGATCACTGTGCCACTGCCTTACTTAAGATCACTGGACTGGCGGTCATAGAGCACCCACAAAACTTTTAAATACCATTTAATATAGGGCAACTTATTACCATCATCAGGGCAAAAATCTAGACTCCATAAAATTCCATGGTACTGAGAAATTCCAGTTGGAAAACCACAAAGACACTGTTTGACCTGAAAATCAAACCCAGGAGGCCCAGGACAAGTGTGGGTGCTGTGTGCATCAGGCGACCAAAGCAGCATGTTCTTTGACAATCTATGATACAAAATAAAAACAACGTGTTGTACTCCGGGAGTGCCGGCAGAAGTGAAAACTTGAATACGTGCTTATCTCGCTCCGTCTTACGAATTTTCGATCAGGTCACGTGTCCTGACGCGATTTTAACATTTTTTACCCATCACAAAAAAGTGCACAACGCCGCTAAAGTAGTTTATACTTAAAAAAATCTCTTGTAAAACTTCTACAGTACAATCCAAAGATACTGATTAAGAAGCAATAAGGAATTTGGAGCAAAATATAAATATTAAGCCAGTGTAAACCACTTACCTAATATTTCGTAAAGTTAGCGATCACAGTGGCCGCAGCATACTAAGTAATGGCGCAAACATTTGGGAACAAAGGCGGCAAAACATTCAACAACTATAAATTAGAACTTTGGTATGTTTTAGTTTAGGCTGTATGGTTTATATTGAAGACCTGGGCATGAAGGAAAGCATCTGTTTGCTGTTCATTGAAACTGGCAGAATCTTTAGATCTGAAATTTAACCCCTACCTATATATCTAAGTCATTTTCTCCGCTAGGATCAAACCAAAAGTTTTCGGAAATTACGTACACTAGGTGGCAGCACTGAGGCCAGGGCCAAGATTCTGTCAAAGCGCTTACGTTTTTTGTCATTAATTGACGTCAACGTCATAGGTCACGCTTTCAAAGAAGAGTGCCTCTTTTTCGCGCCAACTGGGGGCATAATTTTTCCTGAAAACCCTAATTGACAGTTACAGTTTTTTATTGACATTAACCGATGTCTTTTCGATGTCATGGCAATTGAGTCGATTGTCGTGGAGGAAGCGTCTTTCAAAAGTACCTAGAATGTAGACGTAAAGGGAGAAAACGCAATTTTAGGAGCTGCTTTTGTAACTCAAACGTTGTATTTATTCCGCGTTAATCTTCTACAATCGACGCGACGAAAGTAAGTTCTATCTAACAAATATTATCGCATTGTCGCGTCAGCCTTAGCGTTTGTCTATGGGAGCTTTTAAGACATTTCCTGCTACAGATATCGCTTCAAAACTCACCAAAAGGAATCTAATCAAAGTAAAAACTTATCTATAACAAATGACACTAATCCTTTTCCCTGTCTTTCACAATTTGCGTGTTGACAAGAAGACATTGAATGCCATGGTCTACATTTTTCATGATTATCCTGATCTGAATAGAAAGTCAACTTCATTTAAATGAAAATAAATACTGTAGTTATATTTTATGATGTACTTAAGTTATTTCGATAAAGATAGGAAAGCTGGTTGTATAGAGTGGGACCAATTGTCGGACACGCTTCGTTAAGGGAAAGTCACTAGGCTACCCAGGTTTACGCTGTAATGGACACGTATTTTGCATCGAATATTAATATATTTTATTTATGCAGTGATCTGATTAAGGGACGGACATTTATAAGGTATTTCCTTTAGGTGTGGAGTAAATACTCGTGTTGATACAGAAAGGATTTTAAAGTTTTGTTTCACAAAGTCCTGTTAGAAGGTTTGTCGTATCGTTAACTCTGATATAGTAGCCGGCACGAGCCGTGAGCACAAATGAATGCAGCAGGGTGATCTCGCTAATGTACGGTGGGCGAACGAAACTTACAAGCCCAATAGTCGATGAGCATTGACTGACAAACCAATAACATGAAGCGTCAGAGCTGTCTTCGTAAAACGGACCAATAGAGAGTGTGCCCACGACTCGTTCCGGTTATTATACTAAGAAGTTGGAAAAATATAAAACCCGGAATATACGAATCAGACGTATATTAGAGCTCGGGTTTCCAAAAGTAGGACTCAACTGGAACCGAAATTCTATCAGAACTGGATCCGAAGCAACCCGTTTCGTCATTGTAGTTCAGGCTTAGCTGCAATACAACACATTTCGGTTAGGTCCTCAAATCTTTGGAATATTATGGTGTTCAACTATCAACAATGTTTGTACATAAAGTTAAATTCTGTTCTAAAAGATGACAAATCAACGGTAATAACAAATAAATAATCGATAACAATGTGTCCAAATAATAACTTTCGACCGCATCCATTTGGTACATAAGTAAAATGATTCATAAACAACAAACATTAATGTAAATAGCTTCTAACAAGAATGGTATCTCTTCTGTAATCAGTTTAGTATATTCGCAGTTTTTGTTTATAGCTAATTATGTGTAGAAATACGAGGCGGTAGCCGCTTACAGTTTATTTCTATCGCTTAGATTTGTTCACGACCTTGTTAAGTATAATAAGACTACTGGGCTTATGATGGCATTATCCAATTGCATAAGCAAACGTATGGTCTTATTGGTTCTTGAAAACGCATCACGTGTTAAATGCATCGTAACAAAATACAAGATACAGTATCTGGGCCTCTGCAAATCACCAAAATTGGATTAATTGGCGAAAGTCCAGAGACCGTATAATACTATTTCTAGAACTTATTAATTCCATAGAAAAAAAAATGGGCCAACATCATTCCAATTTCAAAAATATTTTTCCCGCTCGTCATTTATTTTTTATTCTCTGCCTCACGTTTTCATTACGGGCAACACAAAAGCAATAGAAGCCTAGCCTGCCTTGATCTAAAAACGGAACAATATGAGCACGGATGCGAAGCCAACATCTCATATAGTTTGAAGAATTCGTATGAAAGAAAGGACACGTACGTACCTTTGTTACAGGACTTACAGGTGGTCTCATTCAATATAGAATATTATACCTATTTTTCTTTCCTCATATCGTGTTGAGGAATTGTATCACGATTTTCTATGTGAAAGTGGCAAGAGGTCTATGTGAAGGTGGAGAGAGGAGAGAAATCGCAAATTATCCTTGGTACTCCCGTCTGGCGTGAATTGTGGTGCAAATGGGGCGACGCAGCGGAATTTGTAAGTGAAAATGTAGTGCATTTTGGGACATTCTAACCGCAAATGGGTGGATCGTCGTCGTTCGAATTAGATTCAACCACGAGTCTGTTTAAAATCGTTAGTCCTCTGTCCTAGTGGCATTTTTAATAAAAGTAATAAACTGTAGATATTGTTTTAATTTAGATAAAAGCAAACGAAAAGTTTAAGTGTATTGTGTGTACATAAATAAATAAATAAATAAATAAAACGCTGGGGAATCGAGAATCATGTATTCAATCCATGGCGTTCCTTTGAGCGCTGATGTGACTTAAACCGTGTCCAAGATCAGCCACCAGAATTAATTGAATGGTTTCATAAAAAACCGGATGACCTGTGACAGTGTCTAATCTTCAATGAAAATGTAACAAAAGTGAGACAGCGGAAAAACCAGCAAATCGATTGACAAATGTACCTACAGCCACATACAAAACCACCAAGTCGCTCCTGCTTTAAACTAAGAATCATATCGTTACACTATCTTGGTGCAGAGTGTGAATGACAGCTCGTGAGGTCACGACATGCGTTTCACTGACAGACTGACACACAGCCGAGCACATTACAGTTAACACTTTTGTGATCAACTGTACTGGTGTTGTTCTCATTATTGTGTTTAATGAGGGCTGTAGAGCTAGTAATAATTCTATTAGTTTTTGGTACATAAGAATTAAGTTTTTATACAACTTATTCGATAATCAATTTTTTTTTTCTATGCTAGGGTGGATGTATCATTGATCCCAACTATATTGGGGTCGGCTTCCAGTCAAACCGGATTCAGCTGAAATTAGTGTACTTAGGTACATATATCGCTGTATAAAAAAAGCTTTTTAACAAAAAAATAAAACCGGAAAAATAATTTCGGAAGTCGGTGTTTTTGGTTATTTCGTTTTTGAACACCGACTTCCGAAATTAAAATTATTTTTTACTTCGTAGTATTTTGTTTTTGGAAGTCGGTTTTATTTTTTTGTTAAAAAGTTTTATTTTTATTTTTAACTTGTTAGTGGTACCTGCGTACCACTAAAACGTACCACAAACACAGCGTGCCGGCGTGATGTTATGTTATAAACTGGTGTAAACAATCAACAGATTTCAGAAATCCCAATCTATTTGCTATCATTTATTGAAGAGTTCCGTTGCCTACCTCCAAAGTTCTTCATCAGATCTTCACCAAATTTAAATGGGACCAGTCCGAGAAAATACTCTTCCAAACAAAAAAAGAATCATCCAAATCGGTTAACAATTGGAGAAAATATTGCTGAACAAACATTTTTCATGGGATCCCATCATCAGATCCTGACCGGCTCAGCAACATGAGATGATGATTACCAGGCACAAATATCTCAATTGCGTTAGAAAGTTTATGAAAAACAGTGTATGTGCTTATAAAATTTGAGGGTTCCCCTCGATTTTCATGGGATTCCATCATCAGATTCTAACTAGGTGACAATGGGACCACCTCAGGAGTACAGGCTTGCGAATAAAAAAAAATATTAAATCGATCCAGAATTGGCGGAGAAAGCGGTGAACATACATAAAAAATAACAAAAAAATATATATATATACAGCCGAACATAGAACCTCCTCCTTTTTGAAGAAGTCGGTTAAAAACACTTACCTAGTAGGTAGACTAATGGCTTAATTATCTATTTCTACCCCGATTTATGATAAATCTTTTATAACAACAATAGGAATCTGATTATTTTTTTATACATTGAGCTAAACTATCTTTGCCATCATAAATAATGTGAAAAAGCTCTTAGTTATATTTATATTAAATGAGACCAGTATAGTATATAGATAAATAAAAATATATGCTAAATAAAAACAGCCGCACGGATCGATCTTGAAGGTTAAGCAACGCTTGCCAAGGTTGGTCTGTGGATGGGTGACCATCTTAACATAACGAGTTTCCTTCGTGCCTCGGAAAGCACGTTAAGCTGTTGGTCCCGGCTGTCATTTGTAGATCTTTGGCAGTCGTTACGGATTGTCAGAAGCCAGTAAATCTGACTCCAGTCTTGCCAAGATGTACCGTGTAACCCAGTTAATGGGTTGTGGAGGTCTGGTAGGCAGCCGCTCCACGTAAAACACTGGTATTCAGCTGAATCCGGTTTGACTGGAAGCCGACCCCAATGTAGTTGGGAAAAGGCTAGGCAGATGAGACCAGTATAGTAACGTAGTATAGGTAGGTATAGTAATTGTTTCCAACAAAGAAACAAACTTGCAACTAACGACACTTGCATTTCAAGTAGCAGCACCTCTGCTGCAATAACGCTATTCCTTTCACACACTCACTGTTATCGTACAATAGAGGGACAAAGATAATAAAACTTCTGTCAGCGTACATTTGTGGAGGTCTGCGAACGAGCACGTCCGCGGTGTGAACTCTATTTTAAAGATCTGTGTCGACGTTTGACTTTCTTGTTTCTTGTTTTTGGATTTTGTTTTGTTTTGGTTAAAAACAAGATATGGTTGGTACAAGGTTTATTGTTCTTGTCTACCATTTCTTAGTTAGTATACGAAATGCACCGGGAGGCGAAAAGCACGACCGGTCTATTTTGTAAACATGTCACCGTTCAAACAACGTGCAGTGAGCTGTGAGCTTGAAGTGAACGAGTCAGTCCAGAGGGCTAAGTGCAAGTTTTTGAACGTACTCGATCGCATTAACGTAAACGTTCACTCTTGTGTCAAATTGTATGAAAAAAACCGGCCAAGTGCGAGTCGGACTCGCACACGAAGGATTCCGTACCACAAACCTTAATTTTTATTATTTGTTGTTATAGCGGAAGAAACTGAATAACCGCCGCCTGGTGACAATGACGGTAAACCTTTTTTAGGGTTCCGTACCCGAAGGGTAACCAACGGAACCTTATTAGGTACTAAGCCTCCGCTGTCCGTCCGTCCGTCCGTCAGTCTGAATGTCAGCGGGCTGTATCTCAAGAACCGTATACCTAATAGATAGAGAGTTGAAATTTTCACAGATTGTGTATTTATATAACCCTTGTTTCCATTCGGGAGAATTAATTTATCAATGTTGATTTTGATAGCCATGGACAAATGGACAATTCCAATAAAATGTAAATAAAACTCGAGAAACTTGTAATTTATTGGAGAATACATAAAATGTAGTTTCACAAAGTGTAATCAAGCTTTATGGATATTTAAGTAGGTACTTACATAGTTATCGAGTTGCAATTAACCCGCTATAAAAGTTATGTTTTACTACAAAATGCAAAACTTGATAATCTCTCTCGACTATTTCAATGAATGTGTGCGTAGGTTCTTCCCCCCGCCTCCCTATTTCCGAAATTACTGAGCCTAAAATGAGACTTAGGTACCTAAAGATTACAGGAAATCCTATAAGAAGTCTGTAGAGTTAAAATGACATATACGGAACCCTTTGAACGCGAGTCCGTCTCGCACTTGGACAGTTTTTATCATATCTTTTTCAATACGCACACATTCATTGAAATAGTCGTGAGAGATTACCTATCAACTTTTGCATTTTGTAGTAAAAGACAACCTTTATAGCGGGTTAACTGCAAGTTGAAAACTAAGTAAGTACCCTTTTTTTTTTTACCTACCTGAATAAATCTTACCTGGTGCCTGATGGTAAGCAATGATGATGAAGATGGAGCACGCTTGCCTAGAAGTAACCTATTTACACCTAGCGACCGAAATTCGATCCATACACAGTCAATTTCGAACGCGATCCACGGATCAAATCACTGATTTTGTCCTGGTTGTAGCTATCAAGAAACACAGACTCTGGCACGGTGATGTCAATTTAACAAATGTCAGAAAATATTAGCTTTTTGAGTTGCCTGGACCTGACACCACAGTGGCGACACCAACTGTCACAAAATGGCGACTACCAGGTGACAGGTGGTCGCCATTTTGAGAATTTTTGAATTGAGAGAATTTCAATCTATCGCCACCAACTCAATTATCGACTGGAGCTTTTTTTAAGTGATCATTTGTATTAATAAGCCCTTAAAATATAAACCTAAATAGAATTAGAATAGAGCTCTTTGGATATTTTCATTGTAGCATAAATTACAACTAGTCACACTGAACAGATTTTACAATGAAAATTAATAAAATCTGTATTTTATTTCGTAATCTGCAATAGAAGACAGACCAAGCCGCTTTCTTATATCAAGCCATTCACTGCGAAATCTCGTAACAGTTTTAATGTAACATGCAAATCCTTATTATCCGAAGTATAAACAAATGTACATTGTATTAAGTACAAAAATAATAAACAATGTATAATAACGACATCGCATCTACTTACTATGATACGTAATGCAAGAAGAATGAAGGCATGGAGTCGCTTTTGCATGTTAAAATATTTACGCGCGCATTTCAGTAATGAGGATCATTTAAGTCTTTCCTTATGGCGGGATAAATATTGATGGGAGAATTAAGTATGGAAGGAATTAGAGATTTCTTAGCTTAGTTGCTTACAGTTGAATCTGTACTAATATATAAAGCTGAAGAATTTGTTTATTTGTTTACTTGAACGCGCTAATCTCAGGAACTAATGGTCCGATTTGAAAAATTATTTCAGTGTTAGATATCCCATTTATCGAGGATATATATTATCACGCTAAGACCAATAGGAGCGGAGCACATGAAGTTGCGCGGGTCAACTAGTAAATAATAAAGCAATACCTACCATAGCCAGGCTGATGTGAAAGTCACAATAAATTTCAAGGCAAACTTTTCAAGAAAACTTTCTTTATTTCAATTGCCATGAGAATAAGATAGTTTAATATTAAAAAAAAAAAAACAAAATGGCCCCAGTTTTTTATTTTCCTTATGAAGAAAACGTACTTAGTGTATTTTTTTATTTTATTTTATTTTAGGTTAATGGATAATATTTTACCACAACAGTTAGAAGTTGATATTTATGAAATATTTTGCGGTCATATTATCAAAAAACACACTTACGCAAAGCTAAAAATTTTCGAATATTCCCTAATATTCTAAGTTACTTCTTCCACACGACTGCAATGAAGAGTTAAATACAAAAACGACACGCCAATGACACAAATATTTCTCAAAGTTTAAAAAAGTGTCGAACAAGTTCTATGAATAATGGTTCGCTTCGCCGTCGCGGCTATCTGCGGGAGCCTTTATATCAAAATTTTAAGACTAATGATGCTCTACAATTTTCCTCTAGTAAAATAAAAAAATACAAATTCAGAAATGAGCAGAACGAATCTACTTATGTGCATTGTCTACAAGAAATTATAATCATCCGAAAAACATCCACTGCTGGACATAGGCCACCCCCAAGCGTCACCACAACGGCCGGTCCTGCGCGTCTCGCATACATCGGCTACCCACGACCTTCACCAGGTCATCGGTCCACCTTGTGGGAGGCCTTCCAACGTTGCGTAAGAAATATAATATTATTTATTATGGAATCCATAGACAATCAATATAATAATTTAATCAAATAACAATAGCGCACATTAATTATTATGAATGTACATTTAAATTTCAGAAACATTACTTATATTATTCAATTTATTCATTTACACGATTAAAATAATATGGCAACATCAGTCCGTATGGCAACATACTAATAGGTGAATTTTATGGTTAGTGGACCACACAAGAAAGAGTCTTTATTAACACTTATGTAACAATATTGTGAATAAGATATACGATAATATTGACAGATTTATAGCCTACCACCGGAGACTTTATTTTACAAAGGCAGTAATGGGCTATTGTTATTTGCAAATATTCATCGATATGGCGGATTTGTGCGATGAATATTTAAGTACCTATTTGAGGTGATGGCGGTACAGGAACACCGTGGGATGGACGAAATGACATTCAATACGATTAAAGATTATAAAACGGTCAAAATCATTGGAACTGATCATGTGATAACGCGATGATTCGGAAGCGCATCAAGTCAATCCCATACATTTTGATCTTTTAGACTATTCTATAGCGTGACAATATGTCTAGATAGTCATAATCCCTTACACTAACTACCCCACCACGATGTTATGTATGTTTTACTGTTTGATATCCTCCACTCATCCTCTCATCATTATCCAAGCCACAAGTCATATTTTATCTATACTCTATCTACACTAATATATAAAGCTGAAGAGTTTGTTTGTTTGTTTGTTTGTTTACTTGAACGCGCTAAGCTCAGGAACTACTGGCCCGATTTGAAAAATTCTTTCAGTGTTAGATAGCCCATTTATCGAGGAAGGCTATAGGCTATATATCATCACGTTACGACCAAAAGGAGCGGAGCAGTAATGAAAATTGTGACGCAAACGAAGTTGCGCGCATGCAACTAGTTTTATAATAAAATAAAATAGAATCGGTTCATGCATTTGGTGGGTAAGATACTACAGATACATAATTATGTTAAACTTACATAAAACACCATTGTTTTGTTAGGGGCTACTAAGACGACGTTAACTGCCTCCGTGGTCGAGTGGTTTAGACGTTTGCCTTGTGACCCGGTGGTCTTGGGTTCGATTCTCACGGGAAGTATACTTTGTAAAGTTGTTTCCAGTTTGACTCGGACATTGCAGGCATGAATCACCTGTGTTTCAGATAAAAAGATGATTCCGTGCTTCGGAAGGCACGTATAAGCCGGTGGTCGTCAAATGAGAGGCTCGTCGCGACGAAGCTCCAAAGTCTTAAGCATCGACGACGAATTTCTGGCTTGTCGGTTTTCTACCGTTTGCATTTTGGAGAATGTGCGACGGAATTGCATAATTTAATTCCGCCGAGTCCGTTCCATCATCGGACCACAAGACGAACGGCGATGCGCCACCGGTACATGGTGGACATCCCACCCATACGCACAAAACGTTTTGGGAACACATTCTTAATGCGTACAGCTAAGGAGTGGAGTCTGTGTTTCCCGATAGCTACAACCTGGGAGTCTTTAAGTCAAGAGTGAATAGGTTACTTCTAGGCAAGCGTGCTACATTTTCGACCACATTATCGCTTACCATCAGGTGAGATGGTGGTCAAGCGCGTACCTATCAATAATAATAATTAAAAAAAAAACATGTCAGGCCCTTGAGGCGGTTTAGAAACTCTGACACTAGGGTGTGTGGGGTCGTTAGACCTTACTGCCCACACGATAAGAATAAGAATACGACGTTCAAGCGTCACCCAAATTCAATGGCAGTGGGCAGTGTGTAACAAACTGTAAGCACATGCTGACATAAAATATAGAATATACATGTAGATACGTAACACTACGAAGGAGTGTATACGTAATATGTTGCAGATTCTGCCAACTTTCGATACCAACTGTACGAACGCAGAAGCCGTAAAACATACTCGTACCAGAGCTACGAGCATATTGATGATACGATATTTTACTGTCTTATGGGGCTTTATTGAATCAATTACATGGCTTCTGTCAAATTAGCCACCATATCTTGTACATTGTGTCAATTTATCAAATTATAAGAAAGATTGGAGTTTAGATCAAATAAGGTAAGTTGCACTGTACCGCTGTACGTATAATGTAATTTTGCTTTCATATAATTACTCTGGTAAACAAACATGGCATGTACGTAAATCGGAAATCATGCTTTCTTGCAATACTGGTAATTTTGAATAAAAATAAATCTTAGATATTAATTTTCAAAATAAAAACGTAAAACTACCATTTAATCAAACTCAAAATTTTAATCCGCCATGTTTGTTTACCAAATCTGACATAAAAAGAAAATTACACTTTACTATACCTAATACTCAAACTATGTTGTTTCTTCACAGTCTGCGCACACGTTCCATTCAACTTGGCATAGTGTTATTACGCTGACAATAATGATGGTTAGGCCATTGACATAATGATACAACAACGTCGATCAATTCATATGATTTGTAAATCAACCGTATCGGAGGACTTGTGTCTACATAATCTGTCTGAACAGCAGCCCTTCATTTTGACAGTGCAACCGATTCCATTGCGTGTTTTACTTTGTCGATCAGATGACTGGTTTAAACATATGAAGCAATGTATCCAAAGCTCCTTTAAATTGTGGAAGAGAATAACGCCTGCGACTGCGTTTTTGGCCTAATAGCTTATTTGCAAGCTTTTTCCCTTCTTAAGTTTATTTAGTACATCAATGGTACACATACAACACACAACGACCTGGGCGTATCTTAAGTCAAGAGTGAACAGGTTACTTCTCGGTGAACGTGCTTCATCGTCGATTACATCACCGGTCTCCCTCAAGTGAGATTGTAGTCACAATCGTGAGCCTATACCTAAATCCTTACTAATATTGTAAATGCGTAAGTAACTCTGTCTGTCTGTCGCGCTTTCACGCCAAAACTCCTGAACCGATTAAAATGAAATTTGGTACACAGACAGTCTAAAGCCCCTGAGAAAGGACATAGGCTACTTTTTATCCCGGCAGTATGTTCCCTAGGGACCACGCGGGCGAAACGGCTGGTAGAAGCTAGTAATATATAAGTTATTTTTAAGTAGAGTATTAGGTAGGTTAGTAGTATTACACTGTCGCATTTATTGGGTTTTGAGAACCAATAAAAGACACAGTTATGATTTTCATATAATTTGTTATATTCCAACAGCATCAGGTTATATGTAACCTTTTAAGATAGTTTTAAGGAGACAAATAATATAAAAAAGTCACGAGCTATCATAGGTATATTATTCTTTTTCAAACTTCTTTTTCAGCTAACGCAGTCATAATAATAACCATAATCAGAACACTGACGAGGATCAGAGCTCCCACCTCTTTCTAGCCTTAATCGGCCGGTCTGAGTGGAGATTCGCAAGAGCAAACGTGCTCGGGAGAAGGACGTATAATCCAGTAAGGTGCTGGTAGGGATCTTGACCGTACTTCCGGGATTGTCCTGATAGCCGTGGTATACCTCTCCACTCCTCTAGCACCTCAGGATATGTTGCCCCCTTGGCGCTACGTCACTTTGTGCTAGCGACCCTTTTCGGGGGGCCCATTTATTGAGTGTGCAAGTCACCCCCTGCTATTTTAAAGCCGTTTTAATTGTCAATGGTCAGGCAGGGGCCAATAGTTCTTCCATAGTAGTAGTTATTAGTCCACTAAACCAGCCAAACCCATAGCGTTTCATTTTTTGTTTCCATATTTTGCAATAGTTTTGCTCCAACCGGGGATTGTCCTTGGGTATACTTTCACAGTGCATACAGGGATAATCGTCGGTTGGTGTCCCATTCCATTTGAAATGTCTAAAGAGGCCTCTGCGAGTTGGCATCGGCCCCTCGTACGCCTACCAAAGGACCGGGTCTCTAGGGACCCGAGAATGTCAAAAACCATAATCAAATACTTTTAAGTGGGTCATAAAAAAAATCTATTAATTTCCCATGTTCAACCTGCGTGACCAACTTTAAGAGCCTTTTAGGAAACTTTCTTTTTCTAAGTATTCCCATATCCATTTCCCTTCACACGTTAAGAGAATAATACTCTTAACTTACTAGAACATTAAGCTATGAGGTACCAGGATTCCATAGAAATTCAATAGTAAAAGTTCTCAAAAAAAGTCCAATCCGTTTATCAAAATCTAAACTCTATGTCAAAGACGATAAAGTTCAAGATCGATCGGAAAGTCGAAAGTGTTAGTAAGGAAGCGAAATGGTGTATAAAGGGATCAATTTCAAACAACACAGTTGCTGAGTGATACGGGTTTATTTACAGAGGCCAGTTTATCTTGAGATACGGCGGGAAACGGAACTAAAGCTAACGTTTTGAATCAATCTAACACATGATCTTAACATGCAGCGCCACACTGAAATTTCGAGACATATTGGTCAATACATGTAAACTGAGCAGGAATGGTGCAAAGGAGATAAGCACGCTTGATTCGATACGGTTTTAATGAAAATATAAACATTTGTTCAAGGGTTATGTGGTTAGAATCACCATTAAGAAGCTGTTATTGCGTTTAAAAGCCGTTACTCAGGCTTATTCGCTTGCGGTAGTAAGGATGAAACTCTTCGCGAAAACTAAGATATTATATTAGATGAGTTATCTAAGGAACTAGTGAACGATATTCAGTAAACGAACTCTGGCTGTTCCATGGTAGGTACTTAAACATAACTAGTGAAATATGGATATAGGCACTATGGTCACACTTCTACCTTTTTTTAAAGGATGGTAAATCATCAAATGACTCCTACCGCTCTGGGTGAAGCAGGCAGGAGGGAGTGTCAGACTCTTACTGACTAAAACCCATCCGTGTTTCTCCTAGTGCCCTTTGCGTTCCAGGGCAACGGTACCTCTTTCCGCAGCCCCAGCAGACACTTGCCCTAGCGGGCCCCGTCTTCTGTGCTGACAGCTCTATGAGGCGCGTGGGGATCACAGCGCGCCGTCAACCCGGGCCTTGTTCTGATCAGACGGCGAGCCACCCGACGCTCGCACTCCGCAGGCCCGCGCCGTCTCACTTCTACCATACCCTACGAAAACTACATCAGTGATATAATGAATTACTAGCGGACGTTCCCCGTTTCACCCGCGTATTTCCCGTTCCCGTGGGAGTACGGGAATAAAACATAGCCTTTGTTACTCCCTGATAATGTAGCTATCGATTGCTGAAATAATTTTTCAAATCGGTCCATTAGTTTTTAAGTTTATTCGTTACATACAAAAATAGAAATCTTTCCTCTTTATAATATTACCATAGAAAACCAAAACAGTCATCTAAATTATCTCCAAAACCGACCAGTAACAACATCCTTATTCCTAATCCCAAATCACTAACGACTCACAATTAATATCAATTCGTTCCATAGGGGTGACACTCGCGAGTTACATAAAAATCGTTGATATACCGTCCATCGGCAGGGTCTTCATAATCGTGTGAACTGAACGCCCTCCATTTGTCACATCCGTCTCGTAATAAACCGGCCGTAAACACCCTGACAGCCCTGATGATGGAATTTATAGGGTTGTCAAAGAAGCCTAGGTTATATTTTGGATGTTTTGAACTAAATTTTGGAAGAAAACTAACCTTGTCGGCTTTGTGCGGTGTTTCAATCGCAATGCTTATGAAAAACTGGCCGGGAACTAGGAGTCAATCCTACTGATTTTAAAGCAACTTTCTTATTTGCATCTGTCAAAAACTGGCCAAGTGCGACTGGGACTCGCGTGCAAAGGGTTCCAAAACAATTTCGTTTTATTAACATATTATTTTAACACTTCAGACTTCTTAAAGAATGGTCATTTTTGGTTTAATTTCTTGAATAACTTCTAAACTATTTATTTTAAAATTATGAAAAAAGTATAATTAAAACACTTACAGTAAGCCCTTTCATTTGATATGACACACGATACAGTTTGAAAACTTTTTTATTAATTTCTAGTTTGACCCCCATAAGTGACCCCCATTCTAGACATATAATTATTTACGTAACGCATCCGTATGTGGGTTACAAAAATCCGTATGTGTACCAATTTCAACAGAATCGGTCCGGATCCAGAGAAAATTGGCTGTGACAGACGGACAGACAGACAGACACACGAGTGAATCTATAAGGGTTTTTTGTTCGGAACCCTAAAAACACTATTTTCCTACATTTTTACAGAATGCGACTGAGATGCGAATGTAACTTAAAGAAATAGTAGAATTATTGGCTCTCTGTTCCTTGTCTGTAGGCTCTAGGTCAAAGTCACATTAAATCAGCGATAATGATAGTCAAAAAGTCCAACATCTGTGAATTGTCAATACAGTCAAAATGTGACTTATGATCGATCATCAGTCGTCATCCTTTAGAGAGAGATTCATTGCAAAACGTTTTTTTTTTCGAAGGATGGGAAATCATCAAATGACTCCTCCTGCTCTGCGCGGTGCAGAAGGAAGTTTCAGACTCTTACTTACTTACTTGACTAAAACCCATCCGTGTTCCTCCTAATGCCCTTTGCGTTCCAGGGCCGCGGTGACTCTTTCGAACAAATTCCGCAACCTTGGCTGACCCTAGCGTGCCCCATACTATATTGCAAATCCTGGATAGATAATTCTGCATTTCGAAAAAGACTCTTTAATAAAAACTTTTATAAGATTCTTCCACTGACCTACACATTCGTCAACGAACTATTGACGCTAGTTCTCTACTCCTAAGGAAGGAGAATATAGCAATGATGTCAAAAACCGGCGTGTAATATGATCGAGGTGGTGATGGTCTCATGAACAATTGACATTAAATTGAAGAATGTCATTGTTCAATGTATCAGAGAGTATGTGCCGAATACTTTGAGCATGACCGCATGTCCGAAGTGACAGCAATGAGCTAACGATTTCATTATACTTACCACTCAAGAGTTTCTCTTCAATTCTGAGAAAGACACATTTTTCCTTGTTATTCTGTGTTCTGAGTGTTCTGACTAAGTGCTTCGCATCGATAATGAGATTTGGAACTAGCCTAAATTCTTTTAGAGTTATTCACTACTTAACGACATCCTTGTTTTAACTTGGAAATTGTAGTGTACTTAGATTTTTAGAGAATGAATCAGTTAAATACAGGGTCAAACTAAATTAAATATAGAAGTAGTCAGTAGGTAAAGCCTTTGGACGATTATACAAAAAATAACACCTTATTATCACCATTGTCAAGGTCCCCGATTGATACATCAGATTTGAACAGTTTCCCAAAAAAAAAAATTGTCCCGATAAAAGACAAAGAAAATGTCAACCCTAGCTCAAATTCTAGTACAAACGATATCCCTCCAGTCCTTCCACGGTCACAAACGAGCGCCCGTCAGGGCTGACACCCGCGATTTGTCCAACAGCGCTTGACCCAACATCCGGTGCTGGCAATTGACACATTTGTCAAACCGACGACTCTCCCAAGACGACCCGAGTTACGTTGCTAGTCAACTAGGCGGCAGAAACATCGATATACTTATAAAAATATTTATGTGAAATGGGCTATTGATTTACGACTGATTATGGCCGACTATGGACTTGGTCGACTAGCTAACTAGTCGACTAGTTGGCATGCCCAAATAGCCGCCTTTCCCGACTAGTCGGTCCATCTCTAATAATTAGTTAAAGAGAGCCTATATGAAATTACATTTTATCAACAAAAAAGCTAAGCGTGCTGCGTCACCTTAGCATACCTATGCTAAGATGACGCAGCACAGCACAATACAGATCGCAAGGGAGGAGAAGCGACGCAAACTTAGGCTTCTGCGTCACACGTACCTGCGCCGCAGCGTACGCGGCTCTTAGGAGGTTCAACATTACAAAATCTGGTCTGCCCTGCTCTGCGTGACCCTGTGTCACCTGCGTCTCAGGATACGCTTATCCTAACGATTGTCAAAATGTTTGCACGTGTAACCGAAATATCACGTGGTCGATCGATAATTTGGACTTTTATTTCTTGTTGCTGATAACTGTCACTTTTTCCAGACCCTTTTGCATAAGAGCTTAGCGTATAACGTAACTGAACGAAGATAGAGGGCAGCACTTTCGCTATAAAAATATTGATTGAAGTGATGAAGTTTAAGTATCGATTGATGACTACTAATTATGTTAATTTCATGTAAATTAAATACCTTTTGATGAGGTTGACCGGGTCAGCAGTGAATTATTACGTGTTTTATTCGACTCGTATTTTAATATTGATTAATGTTTGTACTAATTATGTGACAGTTTTGGAGAAACAGGTTATTTAAATACGAGTCAGGGCAACAGTGTATATGACCATAGTCGTATTATTGATTTATAGTAAAAATGTGATATACCAAAAAATAACATTACCAAATGTGAGTTTAGAATCAGTAGGTGCTACAAATGTAGTTCAAAACCGCCCAATTCCGATTAGTTTTATTTAGTTGTAAATAAAATATTCTTAACAAAGAATCAGAGCAAATAAGGAATCAGTGCGACTAAACCATTACAAATAAAAAAAACCTACCACAAAAAATCTTTTCAGAACAGACTTCAGACGTAGGTCAAATCTAGTCTAACTAAAATATTATACCGGACGCGAAATACTCACAAAAACGATTGGCAACACTTGGCACAATGACATAGGTTTTTGTTAATCGGTCGAAGTGGTCCGATCATTTCTTTGTATTCCAATTGGTTTGAAACTTCATAAAAAAATGTCTGCTGATGTCCAGCGACACGCTCCATTAAATAAAAAGGTTATTGTGACAAAAAATACTTACCGATGAAGCAAAATATTGTTTCTCTTATTTTTATTTTAAGCCATTTTCTTTAGTTTTCGCAACATACTGACCTGAAACAAAATGGGAAAAAATTAGAGGTCTGTTTGATAAGTTCTTGCTGTATTTAGTTTTTCAGACGACGGGCAATAATTTAGTAACGTCAATTAAAAACCTATTTAGAAGTACCAAGTTACCCAGTTACTGGGTTGAGGAGGATAGGCGTATAAGACTAGTACCTATTCATTTGAATCCGGTTTGACCAGAATATTACCCCAATATAAATATTTAAAAAGGGGCTAGGTAGATGATAATGAACCAATTCACATATTTTTATTTTACAAAAACCGGAATATTTAGATTTAGATATACTAGGTAGATATTTTGGCGACACGGTTGGCGCAGTGGTTGAGCAATTGGCTGCTGCGCTACGTGTCGTGGGTTTGATTCCCGCACAACTATTTGTTCCGGGTCTGGCTGTTTATGTATGTGAGTTGTTTGTTAACGCACCCACGATACAGAAGAAATTCCTAGTGTGGAGCAACGTTTTATAAAATAAAATATTTCAAGTAAGTCAAATCACACCACCCTGCACTTAACAAAAGTACCTACTATATTTAGCGAAGAAATTACTAATTCCACGTAATTCATGTCTAAAATCGGCTTCGATAAACTTAACCCAAGCTTTCAAAGCGTCTCGACTAATCTTGAAAGTACATATCAATCATCGCTCGACCAGCTCTCCTCTCAGATAACACAGCACAAACTCCGAGAGAAAATCCATTATCACTCCTCACCGAACAAATTAATCGAAACGGAACTCCTACTAAGATGTTTAAAAGATGCTAATAAATTCACAATTATCACAAAATGGGTTAGGAAGGCTACATTACCTGTACTACCAGTCTCACAGACTGGAGATAGACTCAATAGATGTACACAGATTAGAAAATTATTCACTATTTTCCCTGCGCTACTGTTGTAAATAATATTTAAATGTTGCCGAGGAAAATAGACTGTGTTTTATTGCAACTCGAGATACAGTTGGAAACTTGTGGAATCTGATCTGGGTGTATCTAGTGGGTCTCCTGCTGTTTTCTATTATAACTTGCAGTAGGATGGTGTATCATCGTCAGAGAAATTCCAGTACTATTTTATGGCTATCCCAGATAATGCTCGTAAACAAGCCTCTTTTCTCTAATCTCTTCACCATCATCATCTGCCTAGCCTTTTCCCAACTATATTAGGGTTGGCTTCTACGAAGAGTCGAGCTCCACCAGAACCTAGTAGCCGAATGGAGCCAGCGACTGGCGCATCCCAGATGGGGGCACACCACGATAGTGGCCGTAAGGCCAGTTCTAGAAGCATGGTTGGAGAGACGGCACGTTGCGCTCAGTTTTCGAATGACGCAGGTGCTCACTGGACACGGCGAAGCATACAGTGGAGGAATGCTCAGCTTGGGCACAACAGCGCTGTGCCCTCGTTGCGGCACTTCGCGTAGATGATCTCACGCTTCCGTCCGTAGTTAAAACCATGGTCGGAAGCGAGAACGCGTGGGATGCCATCGCCTCTTTCTGCGAGGAGGTGATGCACGCAAAGGAGGCGGCGGAGAGGGAGAGAGAACACACCTCTCAATCCAACCGCAACAGAAGGGCACCTGGGCGTCGAAGGGCGCTAAACGTTCTCCGGCCACCATAAGGAGGGGCCTGCGGGCGACTAACTTGGGGCCTGACCAGCCAGGCCGAAAAGACGTGGTGCGCAGTTCCGTGCGCGCCTTTATTGGAGCATGTGAGGTCTTGAAGCGACCGCACTAAGAGGTGGAGCCCGCTAGCAATGGCGGTCTGATACCAGTCGGGGGTGCACGTGAATTTTATTGTATCCCGGGCCCCCCAGTCGTGGTAACGGTCCTACCGTTACCACGACTGTGGGGTTTTAGTCGGTAAGAGTCCGACATAATAATCACCACAAAAAAAAAACTGGTTGGCTTCTAGTCAAACTGGATTCAGTGTTCGATTTTCTGACTTTCCGTAACGACTGCCAAAGATCTACAAATGACAGCCGGGACCAACGGCTTAGAAATTAATTTTTTTCAACAGCCTAGCTTTTGCCCGCAACTTCGTACGCGCATATCCCATTTCTTCCGTTCCCGTAGGAATTTCGAGACGAATAATATGTACATACATGAAAAACCTTCCGCTTGAATCTCTCTGCCTATTGATGAAAACCGCATTAAAATTTAAAATATTTAAGCGCACAGACAGAAAACCCGACTTCGTTTTATACTATGTAAAGAAATCAATGATTCACCTGCACACGACATGACAGTGTTTACACAGATTCACTTTTCTTTAAATTGTCATTTTCATTACATTAAAGACAAGCCATTATTGCATTTACGTGTAAGAGAAACGTGTAGTCGTGGTAAATTAACTTGAATTTAATGCAATATAATGAAAAAGCTGTCTGCTATATGAGCGTTTGGTCTTCTAGCCATTCCGTTTACATTTCCCCCATAAACTTTATGATCATTGAGGCTAGTCTTCATTTTGTCGTACAATAGAAAATAGAAACTAGTCCTCATTAACATATCAAAGCCTACAAGCAAGTGACTTAAATAAAAAGCTTATTTTAATATGAATGCCATTGAAACCAATTGATATCTAACATTGAAACGAGCCGAACCATTGGTATGTCATCATAATTTTAGATTAACAACCCATTGAGGTATTAAGAACCTTTTTATGTTGAAAGATGACAAATTGGAAGATAACTCGTATTAATGTTATGTTAAAATATTTATAACGTAACAAAATATCGGTATTTAGGTGATAATTGAACGCTGACATGCCATAATTTGAAATAAGAAAACGATGTTAGCCGGTGCTAAAAAAAAAAATATTATGAAGGACGGCGATAACTTCTTGATTGCAAACCTTTTTGGTGTGTAAAAAATGTGATTTATTGCCTTCTGGGTTGTGCAGATATGCAAATATATGAAAAAATAAAGCTAATTTAGTGTCTGTCGTGAATTCGCGATCATGACTCATCATGAGTGATCGCACAAATTGAAGAAGGTCGCAAATACATCAAGACTTGCTGCATATTCAAATATTGGAGGAACTTATGAGATCAGAAACCAACAAACGAAAAAAAGAGTTAAAAGATAATAATTATCCCTAATTACATCCTTTTGATGATGTAAGTAATGGTTGCCGTTGTTTATCTATACTTTGAAAATAAAAATGATAATACTTTATATGTCAACCATTTCATCGTTTTAATATCCACTTTCCTCTTAGGATCCCAAAGTTACTCACCAAGTAAAGTAACCCCATCACATTAAAAAGATAAACACACAAGTATCGATTTCAAAGCATATACGTATATTATAAATACGTAATCAAAAATAAATATCGTTGTAAAACCTCAGACCACACTTGGAGTAACTTGAGTGTGGGGTATAATGACAAACCAACGTATTAAGGCGGTGATAAACTCGAGCATTCATTTGTTATGAGCATTTTAGCCAATTTTACATGGCTGGTAAAAGCACACTTAAAATCAACGGGAGGCCTTACGAGGATTTTAGCTAAATCAACCAAAGCTAACCGGTGCAGTGACCGGTTTAAACGAAGCTACCAACTGGGTACCTATTATGACATCTTAAAACCATCATGATAACGGTGTGGGAGGAGACGGAGTTATACAAGACGTATAACACTATTCCTTTTTCCATTAACACGTCATAATCCAGAATCCCAGAATCCGAATTATACCCGAACATATAAGGGACTAGAAAAAAAGAAGAGCAAAAACGAGATCTTTCATGAGTCGACCATTTTGTACCCAAACATGAAACTAGAAACCCTTAACTTGTTTTAATACTTCAGCGACTTATTTAATAAAGACTACGAAGTGAAAATACATAAACATCCAAATGATCTTTTCTGTAAACTTTTTGACGGAACGAGGAATTCTCATTGTTCTGCAGTCTCCGCTCGCACCACCCAGGTTTTTGACGAGTATTGATTTGAGCATTACCCAAAATTTTTGATTTTAGATTTTCGTACTTGTTGCTCAGTTTAATTAAATCAAAAACTTTTTACTTAAGTTCCAAACAAAACACTACAAATTATCATCATCGTCATCATGCTAATAAAATAAAAACTACTGAACCAAACTGAATCAAATTTATACGGGACCAAATGGCAAGTATACCGCATCGAACTAAAAAAGAATCACAGAAATCGGATCATAAACCTCTGAGTCATCGGTGTACATACATAAAAAAATACCCACCGAATTGAGAACCTCCTCCTTTTTTGGAAGTCGGTTAAAAATAAAACGGCGAAGACACAAATGAATGCTCCTATCAGCGCCTTAAGGTGAATGCTCCAAGGTAGCCCGCGAAATTCAAATATTTTTATGTTTTTTTGCAATTTGCCGGTCAGTGTGAAGCTGTATGTGGACCAAATGCGATCTGCGACCGTAACGCGTATTTATCTAAAGAATTATAACCATTTTAATCATCAATATGTATAGTATAGTTCATGTAGTTCGAAAGAATGAATATTTCAGAAATAATCATTCTTTCGAACTACATGAATTTAGAGGGCTATATTGATGATTAAAATGGTTATAATTCTTTAGATAAATACGCGTTACGGTCGCAGATCGCATTTGGTCCACATACAGCTTCACACTGACCGGCAAATTGCAAAAAACATAAAAATATTTGAATTTCGCGGGCTACCCTGGAGCATCCACCTTAACATGATTTGACGCCACACGGATAGTAATAACTACTTTATATTAAACAGTTATCATTACTTAACGATTCATAAATAATGTTCTAAACAGTCTAAATGTAAATAATAGTAGCTTAACACGTTAACGAATATACTTAGTAGAGATTTATTTAAAAAGATAATGCCTGCAGTAATTATTTTATACGTTAGTCTCTGAGATTCGTGTGGAATGTTCATTTGATCAGATGTTTATTCTCTTTATCAAAGAAATCAAACAACATACTATAAAATTATTCAGAGATCCCTTATTTTTGGCTCCGGATATTTATTTACTGTTGTATAATATCATGAATTATAAGGATCTCTAAGAAGCACCCAATTCCGGGTTCGACATTTAATATAAACATAATATCAAGTTTAATGTTTCGTCAAGTAACAACAACCAACGCCGAAATATTTCATAAAGGGAAAAGAAAATCATGAATATTGCATGAAGATATCAAGAAAATTACTTGCCAAATAAAACTTAATAGAAAAAAAAAGCGAATAAGATCCCAAAACGGACAGTCGTTCCCATCATTCCCTGGGAGATACAAAAATGCAGTAAACCAAAAAAATAATAATAATGATATTTTCCGCTCTGTTTACTGGGAATATATTTTTACGCTGGCAACAATGAGCAGCGTAGCGTACGGCGTACCTATGACGTTTACGTATAGTAAACTTCCCTTTGTGTGTAGGTCACGCTGCGCGGTACAGGTTCCTTATTAACTCAGGGGTAAGTCAACTCTTTGTCCGCTGAATATACTAAGTCTAGACGAAACTGGATAAATTACGATGGAATAATAAATTTAAATTCGCCTCGAGGTCCTCTTTTGTGACGAACTTTAATATCAAACGGACCGTGACAATCTTTTTGTTTTTCTATCATTTGTTTCGTGTATTTTCGCGTTTTGTTGTATTTTTTATTATAAACGTACAAGTGTATGAGGCGGCATTTGTTTTGGTAAAATTAAGTACCTAGCAAATTATTATTTAAAACCATTAAACAAATATGCTATTATCACAAATTTTACGACTTACCTCGATCGAAATAAAGTATAGTTAAATAGAAAATGCATTGTTAACTCTTAATAGATAACTGTTCAATTGCAACAAATAAAAACAAAACTAATTTGGCTAACATCCGCAAAGATCAAAACCCCACGTTTCATAGAGATTGAACGCTACAAACTCGAGTGCGATTTCAATCGAACGACGACAGACGACCGTTGAACTTATCCTGGCCGCAGTGGCATCACTGTCATCACTGGCAGCCAGTAAATCTGGCAACAACATGGCTCGCTCCAACTTTTTGCCAGTATCACAAGCCACTCGGCAACGTGATTCCTGTAGTGTTACGCATTGAATTTTACAATTTTCGCACAAAACATTTTGTAGAGCAATTTTTTCCCCGAAATTGAATCGGTGGTGACGATATTTTTTTTTCTATAAAAAGTCGTGTTGGCTTGGCTATTAATTTTGCTGGGCGCACGTTTTTGAACGGTCGGAAACTTTAAAATGGTTTGCTTTTTAATCCTTTTGTAACCAAAAATATGTAAAGTTATTAGTGGTTTTTGACTGCTCTGTCAGCGCTACAATATCCGAGCACAAAAAAGTGAACCAGACATAATAAAATCACTATAATCGACATCCAATCCCACCGCACTTGAATATCTATCATCGATTAAATCCCAACCCTCCCCTTTTCAATTTCACAAAAGTAAACCTACATAATGACATCAAATAAGCGTTCAACTTATGAAGTTAATAACAGTTGTGGTTTGTTCGGGCCCAGAATAACTAGCAGTTGGGAACTTTGGACCCCTTGACCGTACTCACATGTAAATAGTTTCTTTGAAACTAGGGCCATTTAAGCAGATATAAAGGGAACGCTGCGTGCACATAAATCGGATAAAACAGCTTTTACAAAACAACACTTAGCGATCACGGAAGGAAATGATGACGTCAAGTGCGCACGAGTAGTAAGGACGAACTTACTTCGTTCTAAAGTTGTTCTGTAACTAAAACGCCTCGTAACTATGTTGATGGAGCGTTTTATTGAAAGAGAAGGAAAAGTTAACGCGTTTATGATACAAAGTTTTTATAAAGGCAAGGAGACGGAAATAAAGAGTTCAGGGATATATTGGGTGTGTCTCAAATGGATTATGCTGTTGTTTTCAAGTATCTTTTAAAAAAAGTGTTTAGGTTAACACCATTTCAAATGTATCGACAGCATCGTTAAGAATCACAATAGTTAAAGTAAGTACCACCACATTTTTATTGCAAGTCGCAAAAAACCGATGCAAAATCGTGATCGGAACATTCACCGACGTCGTAAAAATCACAACAGATCGTTAGAATTGAAGCAGCATCAGCTGGCAACATTCCCATCTCTGTGAAGTATTGCGTCACGGTAGGACCACACCAGCGGCTGCGCGTGAGTTGATCAATCATTCCGATCGAGCACTCGATAACGCAGCGGCTCTCAAAGTTTGAACTGAGAACGTGTCAGTCGTAAAACATCCAATAAATCTTGATAGTGCTTCTGCAATTAGAGTTTGATTCGTGAGGCTAATATCTTGTTTTCATCCATTGATAGTCCATAATCCGCCTACAAATGCTTTTGTTGATATCCGTGTGTTTTATGAAAATAAATAGCATTCCCTTTATTTTAAATACTGTTACAGAAGATTATTTACTAGAATGGACAGCAGAGTTCTGCCCTCTAACCAAAAAACAGTCAGTCAGACAGACAGACACCCGAGTGATCCTATAAGGGTTCCGTTTTTACGGATGTTCTGAACCCTAAAAACCTATTCGGTCACGAATCTGTTTGCCAATGGTAGCAATCTTAACTCGCTGTTGAAGGCATTGACTGAAACGTCATGATAGGACCCTTGAGACCCTTGATCCGTTCTTGGGATCCATGAGCAGCCTTATCATGGTACACAAAGAACAATAAGAATTAATATTATGAGTTGAATGAATTTTGAATAGCGCGTAAGAAGCAAGTCATTTGAAAGTAACACATTCAGATTCCTACTTGAACGACATACTTCAGTTTAAGACCTTGGTCAAGAGGCACTTGAGATTAAGGTGCATTTCAATTCTGACGAAAGCAGAAGCTAATTTCTTAACAGTAGGCGTTTAACAGGTCTAGGTAGTTACTTCTTATAAGTTCAAAACTAATGATGCTGCGTGGTCATCGAAATTATTGTTATGTATGACCCATTATGGACATGTTACTGCAGTGCAGTATTTAGTTAACATCTCTCACCGCGTCAACTTAGGTGAAGTTAACAAAGTGAGGTGTGAGGCCGCGGACGCGAACTCAGCGGAGCGGCGGGCGGCGCAGCCAGTTACGTTATACATCTCTGCAGCTGCGCGTTCAAATGCAGAGATGTATAATGTAACTGCCCGCGCCGCTCGCCGCGCCGCTATGTTCGTGCCCGCAGCCTCAATCCCTACAAACAAGATGAAATGACAGTTCAGTTGATGCTGACAGAATAGACCGCCTGCGTTTTCTTGTGATAAGAACACGTGACCGTCCCCGGCAAACCTACCACCGTGATAATGTTGTTGTTGTTTGTTGTTGTTGTCCATATTTTGTTTCAAATCTTTCTATTCTATTCATATTGGCAGAATCAACAAGCATCGGATTGACATGGAACGAGATGAGAAAACTGGCCCGTCATAACTACGGAGAGAGATTTGTGGCAAAGGGAGAGGGAAGCCTTTGCCCAGCAGTTACACAAAATAGATTAGACCATAGAAATATAAAAAACTTAAATCTATGGATTAGACAGATATTAATAAGTCGTGAACCTTAACACCGTCCGCTATGGAGAACTACTGTGGAATTGAGAATGCCTTATGTCACAGATAAGACACATCCTAACTACAATACTCGTGACAGTACATGATTGCGAAAGAAGTTTTTCACACCAACATCGAAAATTAAAGTTGAAAATAAACATGAGGTCTTTATGTCCAATTAAAAACGAAAGAACAGTTGTACAATCATCCTTCGAATAAGCAAACTTATCCGGCAGCAGTTAGAATAGCCAATAGTCTTAGGAGACCCCAACATGGTCATTACCAGTCATCACGAATTCAAACATACTTACATCGGATTCATTAAATATACACTTAAACCTAGTTTTCCTACCACTTTACTCGGCAACTTTAGATGCCAATCAGGAAGTCAATCATTGAGACCCATGAAATGAAACACTATAAAGACACGAAATAAACGACACGATTCTAGGAAGTTAATTGAAATACTAACGGGAATAATAAAGATGATTACAGAAACAAATGTGTTGAATGATATAATAGTCTAAAGTGATGTTAGTTTTACGATGTAAAGGAAATCAGTTCAGAACTTAGTAGTATGAGCCGATGAATAGGCTAGTTTCCACCATCAATAAATTGCAAATCAATTTAGTCCGTCAGTTAGAGTATTGCTGTCATTTGTAGATCTTTGGCAGTCGTTACGGGTTGTCAGAAGCCAGTAAATCTGACTCCAGTCTTGCCAAGAACTACCGTGTTACCCACTTAATGGGTTGTGGAGGTCTGGTAGGCAGCCGCTCCACGTAAAACACTGGTATTCAGCTGAATCCGGTTTGACTGGAAGCCGACCCCAATATAGTTGGGAAAAGGCTAGGCAGATGATGAGTTAGAGTATTGAAAAATTATGGACACGTATTTTTTGTTTTTATAAATTAGTGAATATATGTATACGTATACAAGGATAAAACGCATCAAAACTCGGGAGTGGGGGCTCCAAAAGAGCGTGCGATGATATAACTGAAAGAGTGCTTTAATTTCATTTAATTTACAAACAGGCCGGAAAATTACGAATAAAGATTAAACATTTTATAAAACAGAGATAGACACTTACACAGACCATTAATTAAAGAAAAACAGCATGTATTAGATGTTAATCGTTCGAGAAAGTTGTAAGTGTCAAGGAGAGGAAACGGGTTGAAATCAGTCGTACAGAAGTTATAGACGGAGCGTTCTTTACGAGAAACATGAGACGCTGCCAGTGTAACCGACTCGATGACCGCAAGGCGCAAGTATAGAAGCTGCATTAATTATTTATTTTATACGTTGTTAATCATTTGTATTATAGGCCAGAGATAAGTCTATTAAGCTGGCTGAAAGTTACTAAAGCTAGAGAAAATCTGGTTAAGATATTCAAATCCGGAGATGCTTGGGTCTCTCGCCCTTTTGACTACCCTAAATCCGTAAAGTATATTATGCATGTCTTACCAGTTACAAGATACAATATAAAGATCTTATAGAAACCAAATTCCGTCAACATAACCATAGACAACTGATATGCGATAAAAAAAAGATCTCAAAGTTTGAGAGCCATCGACAGCTCATATATCGCTATTTTATTGAAAGTTAATTGATGTATGCGGGCTCTGAAAATGTGCCACGGCTCCAACAATAAACACTCTATTGAGATACCGATGAATAACCCAGTTTGGCGCACATTCATAGTTCTTTCGCATCGCTGTTGGAACTTATACGGGTGGAAAGTTAGTAAATAAAAGAAATTTTATTTCAGTAACAGTCGGCGAATGCCCTAGATAAAGTTTTCTGGCAAACCGCAAAATCCGTTTTTTTTTCTTTGTCGATCAACTTTTTTGCTGGCGCCTTAGAAAATACGAAATAGAACACAGTATTTTAAGTTGTGTAGGCACGACAACTTTATGAAAATGATATGCCAGAAAGATGCGAAGTACAGTTTCCACAGTCGTTTCATCCTTGGAAAAAAAACTCGAACACGATATCACATCATCAACGCGTTTTATCAAGGCATTTAAAAAAACAGGTAACTTATAACTGCCCACGTTATATTCCGTGAATTTAATTAGTCTACCAGACAATGAGCACACCTAATTTTGTGTCGATGGTAACTTACAACAAGTAGATATTCGAAGAAAATCAATCAAATTTGACAGCGACCGCGCTTTGGGTCTAGTCAGCTTATCAACCACAGCACTAATTCACGCCCCAGTATTCTTGCCCTGCAACTTGTACAAAGGATTACCTATATTGTTCTAGTTTACTTTAGTTTAGTACCAAGTCAAATAAACTTCATATATTTACCTACTTCTTGTTCGCAGACAGTTCTAGAATCAAGATCTTGGGAACTAGACAGCTGAAGTTCAGTTCAAGTCAAATTTCAAAAGGAGTCTGTATTCGGTCTCTGTTTCTACAATCAAGACCATCCTGATTAATTTAGGCATACTTATAACTAACTTGCTGACTAAAAGGCTAGGAATACATTCAGATATCAGTTAAAAGACCAAGAGAAACCGAAATTCTAGAAAATGCTTAGGACTCAGCACTATTTTTCCATCATTAATCTCTGTTCATATCGGCATACCACTAATCATCCTCCTAGAGGAAAACCTCATCCCCTAAACAAACACCAAATTTATGAACCTAAAACCAAAAACAATAAAAACCAACTATATTAACTAGCGACCATCTCCGCACAATAATTGCGTTCAATTCTCACAGTGCCAAGTGACAAAACGGACAAAACATCCATAATGCATGGCACATTATAAGTGCACCTACAGACGACCACAAAAACACCGCTGCGAGAATGCTAACACCGTTTTGGTAAAGCTCGATAATGTGAGATGCGGAAACACGGACGAGGCATAGACGCCTCGCAGGAGCCTCAGCCCAAGTGAGCATTGGTCGTAAAAGCCTTATTTATTGAAGAAACTTGTGTTGAAGTACTGTTATTCTTGAAGCATAGAACGACGTGACAGGCATTATAAGGCCTCGTAATAGCTAAAGCGAGATTTTATTCTGTTGCAGATGTATTTGTAGTTAATCCGACTCAAGCATTTATTTTTATCCGGGAAAATGTTTACAAATGAGTATGGTTTCGCTTTCCATAAAAGTATAGAGATATTGTTCTTGTATAGGCGCTATAAGTGGCGATAATATCAAGTACGATATTAGGCCGCCATAATATCTGTAAAATGAAGAAAGATTTCAGGAAGCCACAAAATCTTATTAAGTACTTATTTTGAATTTTGTGAAGGTTGTAAAGAACATCCTAACAACCAACTTGATGAATATCCCTAAGAAGTGATAGGAATGACAGATAGTATATAGTATATAGTATAGCCTGTGTAATAGTTAATACATTTCTCCGTATATGAATCCAACCACAGAGTATCACAAAGACACGACCAATCAAACTGCATCAATGCGCCAGCACACAGCACTAGACCAACAGTACGTAATGATCTCGGTTCATCTGGCTTCAATCACGTTCAATTCACAAGTCGTTCGGTCCCAATCCCATTCAATGGCGATAGCGGTGCACCTCTGTTCAACTAGGTAAGCTCTTGATTGATGTTTTCATTCATCTTTTTCGCTCACAATTTTGTTTTTGCTTGTATGTTTGGTTTTTAAAGTTGAGCTAGGTGAATTTTGAGCTAGTTGTTGAAGAGACAAGTCAATATCTACGAAATATTGCAAATAAAATGGGTTTAAAGTTGTTCAGTTTGTTCTTATGTACCTAACGATATTGACGACTGCTAGCGTCAGTCAACACCCAAAACAATAGCCTATTCCTTTTCATTACTGTTTTAAACTAACTCCACAGCAGGAAACTGGCAATAGGTACCGTGATTATAAAATCCATAGACTTTTCTCTAAACTTTACCTAACTTTTCGTTTCTGCAACTTGGCTTGAAACCGAACATGTCAGCTAAAAATCCGCAAACCTTTTTCCGATCATGTCAAGTCGCATTTTCATGCCAAGACCAATTTTGGCGCCAATTCCTACCATAGTGACTGAACACCAAACAGCAATTTTATAAATATCTCGAAAGAAGCTCGTGAAAGAAAAGGTTTGGTACAATTTTAAATACTGGCACCGAACGAAACGTTTCGAAATTCGAATGCAAGTCAGCTTGTCCACGCACAAAACAAAACCAGGCAACACGAACATCCCCGTTCTGTACAAAACGCGCCCTATGGTAGGTATGTCGTTGTTAGCGATACACAAAATACCTTCCCTTTTATACGAGGAAACGCCATCAGCAGACATATTAACATGTGAGGTACAGTCGTAAATTTTTATATGAACGGGTTACACGTCACAGTGATGACGTGTAGGTACGATGAGAAGTATGGCAACACACGTCGCATGCTCCGTTATTTTTACGTAGAAGGAGGAAAATTGCGTGACGAAGTTGCAAACGAGACAGTGTTTTCGCACAAACAATGCACGCACGATTTGAAATACCTGTTTTTGTACACATCATACGCCATAATACGTGTGATAAGACTGACAGGTGATTTTGGGCGTGTTTTATTTATTTTGCGGCTTAGTAGGTCAGGTCTAAAACCTGTAGCATCTTTCTTTAAATAGATTTTAGCATTTATTAGAGTCACATTAGTAGCTAAACGTGTTACTCTTTGACAGTTACGTTTTGACACGCATGTTAGTGTTGCCATAGGAAAAAAAGATTTTGTCACCAAGCTGTTGATTTTCTTGTTGTAAGTTATTATCGGAGATATAACAAAGCAGTAGCTGATGTCCAGCATAATAAATCATCAATTAATTATACTTCGCACATTATCATTACAGTGTTAACAAGCGTGAACCGTTAACTTTATGATAAAGTTTCGAAAATCCATATCAATAACAATTTACGCATTAACACTTAAAGTTCCCACTACATTCCACTTACCGTTAAGTACTATACAGAAAAATCTTTTAAAATACTTGAAAAATTCTATTTTATTATGAATTAACTAGGGACTGCAATCTACATTCAACTTTATACCTTAAGCCTATATCTTAAAAGTCTAATTTGATTGGTGTGGACAGTTTCTTTAAATAGAATCCGTTGGTTGACGGAAATTAATACCGTGGGACATTGAACGGACATCAATCATGGACAACTAGCCGTAATGGGGCATCGACAACTTACCATTTAATTATCACTTATATTATATTGACCATTTATTTTCGACACAAAGAAGTTATTAACGACATAAAATATACTTACGAAATAAATGCTTAACGTTATTCATTGAATTTAATGGTCAGCTTAATACCAGATTCACAGATGCTTTCTCATTATCTTGTAACAGAACTGAGGATCAGAAGATGTAAAGAGAATGCCGCCAAATGTGTGAATAATATCGTAAGCAAAGCTCCGTCAAAATTAAAACGAGGATAAGGTTAATTCAGTTAATAGCATTGCAACAATAAGAAAAATAATTAATTGAAAAAGGAGAGTTACGAAATCGATGTACGCTTATGGAATTTAAAACAAAATACCGACTAGATTTTCTACGTTGCGCTGGCCTCTGGTGCAAAATGTTTTGCGCACCCCTAGGTCTGTAGTTTGACGTTATAAGGTCATCATGATTCCGTTGTGAAAGAGAGACGAAAATACGGACTCATAGCACTATCCCTTTTACACAACGAATTGTGTTGGCAATGCTATCTCTTAGTCAAAGGTGGGGCATTTTTTTTTCTTGTCATGAAAATCATCAAATGACTCCTCCCGCTTTGGGTGAAGCAGAAGGGAGTGTCAGACTCTTACTGACTAAAACCCATCCGCGTTCCTCCCAGTGCCCTTTGCGTTCCAGGGAACGGTGCCTCTTTCGAACGAAGTCCGCAGCTCCAGCAGGCACTAGCCCTAGCGGGCCTCGTCTCTTACGCTGACAGCTCTTTGATTGTTTAAACCCTTACTAAACAGTTTGTATTTGTTATGAGTTTTTACTTCTTAACGGCTAAAAGTATTTGGAACAAATTCGGTACACAGATAGTCCTGGATTGAGACATTGGATAAGTACCTACTTTTTCCAAGAGTTTCTCTTGCAATAATTTTAGGCTTTCAAACGGTTGAAGCCGCTGGCAACGGCTTGTAAATCTATACTAATATTATAAAGAGGTAAAGAAAGAAAGAAAATTGTGTTTATTGCCATTATACAAATAAAAATAATTCAACAACAAAATAAATAATCTGACATTGTAATTTATTATATTTAATTTTAATCTTATTTGAAATTGCACTCAGACATATTTTAACCTTCTCATAACTTTAGTTTACAACTTGCAATTGTGTTTCGTAACGTTGTGGTTGTCTGTAAGTGATGCAGCACTAGAATATTTTTTTTTTCTTTTTTATGTTATTAGCTTTAAGTACGGTGTATGTGATGTTGACGATCCTAATAAATAAATAATTAAAACTATTAATGCCAAAAGGGCCTCAGCTCAGCATAATGCCAGCTGGCAACACAAGGT
Source organism: Lacanobia oleracea (assembly GCA_950371165.1). Taxonomy (NCBI): domain Eukaryota; kingdom Metazoa; phylum Arthropoda; class Insecta; order Lepidoptera; family Noctuidae; genus Lacanobia; species Lacanobia oleracea. The sequence continues at coordinate 20,735,794 of OX493392.1, read as the reverse complement.
ATCCCACCTGACGCTGATTTTCATCTGCAGCCCACGTGTGCCCAAGTTTGTGAGGATGCAGGGGTTAATCTCTGGATCTAGTAAACCGATTTTGAAAATTCTTTTACCAATAGAGAGCTTCCTTATTTGTGAGTGTCATCACTACATAGTATAAAAGAATGTCGCTTCCGCTGTCTGTTGTCCCTATGTATGCTTAAATCTTTAAAACTACGCAACGAATTTTGATGCGGGTTTTTTAATAGATAGAGTGGTTCTCGAGGAAGGGTTTTAGTATATAATACTACCCAACGAAGTGGGCACGGGTCAGATAGTTAATAATAAAATACACAAAGTACACAACTCAGTAAAGCATACATCGATCCCCAGACGTGCTATCGGCCGACACAGTAAAGTCTGTGTTTTCATAAGGGCTCCGTGTCAGAGAGATTATGCGTGTCAAACTTATCTTTCTAAGATAACGAGCTGAGTAAGTCAGAAGTGGGACATTAGAATACTGAAGTAAATTCCTATTTTAAGACTAACTTTAATACTTTACTGTTCAGAGGAGAACATATTCATCACTATTCTGCCATAAAATGACAATTCACTGTTTCTTGAGATAGGTAGGTAGTACCTATATCACGTTTATATGAGTTCTTTGGAAATAATACGAGAAAACAAACCGAAGTCGATTTCTGAAAAACGCAACTTTATCAGTGATTTGTCTCTGCACGTGCGCAGCAATATTTTTTATCTAATTAACCACTTGCTTCTGGCTTAGCATAATCTAAACTAATATTTTGAAGAGGAAAGATTTGATTTTTTATTTCTTTGTTTGTTACGATTTAACTCAAAACCTACTGGACTGATTTCAAAAATTCTTCCACTATTAGAATGCTACACTATCCCTGAGTATCATAGGCAGATTTATTACGAGAAAAAAGTGGGAATCCTTAAGAAAAGTTAGACTATAACGAATCAACTGCTGGGACACAGGTCTCGTCTCTGCCTCCATCATCCACCACGCGGACACAGTGTTGATTGGTGGATAGCACATGTCTTCGAATTTTGAGTACGAGGACATGCCGCCAGTTTCCTTACGGAGTTTTCCTTTACCGTATTGAGAGCAGGAGTGAACGTGGTGGTTTAAAGTAAAGTGCCTGTCTAGATTCGAAACTATGACCTACCTACCAGGGATGTTATGAATATGATAGTTCGGATACGGTTACGGATATGTAATTATTTCGGATTAAAACGTACAAACGTACATAAAACGCACACTTTGTAGACAAGCGTATTATAAACTGGAAGATTATATCCTCGATAAAACGCTTGGCTAAATGCTGTTGGTAAAATACTCAATCAGAAACCAGCCCTTAGCGTAAACTAAATAAGGACTAACAAAGAAAATGCCTAAATCTAGATCGAACACAGAACAAGTGTACCTACCAATTTGTTCCATTTAAAGTAACATTGTTAACTAGCCCCCGATAGTATTTCTACAATGTCAACCAGTAAACTAGGTCGAACCTGAACTAGATATTCCGCTAGGCTATATTTTTTAAAAGCGACACTGACACGGAAACCAAGCCTGCGCCCGCGCCGCCGGTGCGTGCGCGCAAGTCATGACCGCAGGTACACATTGTATCCAGGGTTGCGGAATTTGTTCTAAACAGTCACCGTGCGGCCCTGAAACGCAAAAGGCATTAGGAGGAACTCGGATGGGTTTTAGTCAATAAGAGTCTGACACTCCCTTCTGCTTTGCCCAGAGCAGGAGTCATTTGATGATTTCCTACTCTTTGAAAAAAAAAGGTACACATTGTATAGTTGGGTACTGCCTTATTCTTTTTTCACCATTAAAACAAAATAAATGCGAGTTAGAATCTCCTATGAAAGTTTTCGTATCCGTACAGGGGTCACTTGGTTACCCGTTAGGTACGGAACCCTTAAAATAAAATGGTCCCTACATGCTGTCATATTGATCATCATCATATCAGCTGAAAGACGTCCACTGCTGGACATATACCTTCATCAAGCGTCGCCACAACGACCGGTCCTGCACGTCTCGCATCCATCGGCGACCCGCGACCTTCGCCAGGTCGCCGGTCCACCTTGTGGCTATCATATTTTGTGAACAATAATGGAGCGTATTTTTTTTTCTATTCAGGAATTGGTTTTTGACCTGTATGTGCTAATAGTAATACTTTCTTCCCGGTAATAAGTTCCTTTTGGTCACTAAAACACTTTACACACGGGCAAAGCCGCGGGCACATAGCTACTGCAGTTGCAGAGTTAGTAAATACTACAAAAATAAAATAACTCCTTGTAATTTAAGTGTGATATTTCTACCTCTTGCTTCTTGCTGAGAGCTCCGTTGCGAGGTAGTAAATTGTAGAACTGCACACGCAAGTGTCCTGCCCAGGGGCATTAAGTTGTAAAACAAAGACATTATTATTAATACTTACGATCTTCTGTAAACTGCCCTTTATATAAATTAATAATAGAGTACTGAACTGAAAATAAACCCTTTCTGAGCACCATATTAGCATAAGTTTTATCATGAATGTTTCCTCATGGACAATTAAGGTTTTCCTGTATAATTATACTAAACCAAACTATTGAAAGTACAAATGCTGGCAGAAACCGACAGAAAAATTTGTTAAAAATGCCACTATGAAAAAAAAGCTTCTTCTTTTTTCAAATTACTGACATTTTACATTGTTTTTTCATCATCGTTGGCAATTGTGTCTTGTGTGCTAGTAAGTAGCTTACAAATAATCACAAACGGTTTTCCTTTTAATATAAGTAAATATCTAAAACAGATTTTAATAAGAAGGTTTTAAACACACAGATCATTAAACAGTTATTAACCGTAATCCATTGTTTAAACCATACTTAAGGCTTATAAGTTTTGAGGCTATAAATTAAAATACATACCTATGTAGATATGAAGTTATTATCACTTTTTTTCTGTGCTACATCCATGCACTTGTACAAATATTAACCTACCTACTAAACTATGACGTCAACCTACAACATATTTTTGTGATCTAATTTTAAAACGGCTGTTGCTCGGCTGTAGTCTCCTTGTCACAATATTTTCGTTGTTGTCTTACTTTGTTAACAATGTCTAACTAAATCGAAAGTCAAGAACTTGGCTTAAGTTGTTGTCGGCCGAAAACGATCAATCCCGCTATGTCAAGACTTAAAAGACTTCTGGAGAATAGATTAAAAGTTTATAAGTAAAGGCTCCCGCAGACGACAATCCTTTTTTTTTGTAATAGAAATACATTATCTGTAGAACATTAATTACCCGGTCAAGTGCGAGTCGGACTCTCACAAGAAGGGTTCCACTTCCGTAATATAAACCGAAAAAAAAAAACACATTTCTAGTAAAGGAGCTTTCATTTTTAATTTAAATTTTATAAGCGGCAAAAGAAATGATCAGTGAAAATTTCAACCGTCCTATTACGGACCTATTACAGTTCTTGAGATAAAGCCCGCTTAAAGAAAGACGGCCAACGGACAATGGAGGCTTAGTAATAGGGTTTAATTGGTTACTCTTTGGGTATGGAACCTCTAATAAAGGATTGTCGCAATTCCCCGTCGCCCTTGTCTACGGGAGCCCTAATGCGAAGAGCTGCAGTCCGAGATTTGGAACAGTGCTATGCTAGCGGATTTATCAACGTGCGCAGACGCCGTCTTACCATATTTGGAAGCACCTCAACTGTCACGAGCCCGCGATCTTCGCAGAACTCAAGGGCTGCTATGCGCACACAAAACGAGAAAAGTATTCCCTCTATTCGATTCCGAGAACGGCCACAGACTTTTATAAACAGGTTACGGTGAAAGATGAAAGCACAATTACGTACAATTACGGTGAAAGATGAAAGCGCGATATTGACTAAAACCAGAAATTACAGCAAGTCTTCCAAATGAACGCACTGAAGAATCTACATAATACTCACATTAGTAGTCCGCGCTTTGTTCCACGTCCTACTAAAATATCTTCAAGAGAATAAAGCCTAGGAGGCGGAAAATAAGCTTTTTGGCGCTAACAATGAACTACAGAAACTCAGAGAGAGAGTAACTTGAGTTAAGTCTGTGTAATTAATTTTGCATACTCTGAATTAAACATGTTCTGCGGTGTGGTCCTCTGTACGACTGCGCGGTTGGAGATGAAATTTCAGATTACGGAGGCAATTTTGACCAACAATCGTTCATTGATAAGATAAAATTTAATCGTAATTGAAAAGAACGCATGAAGGACTAAAACTAAGGTCTACTCTCTTAGCCCGAAGTCCGTAGCTTCAGCTTAGTTGTAGGCGTTTAAATTTCTACTCCGTATCACCAACGGACTTACGATTAGTCCCGACCCTATCTAACGATTTGACAGTCACTGTCAAATCGTGTTGTCATTCATTCTTAGATCGGGTTTCATTCTTAGTGGTTAGGTGATACAGAGTCTAATACGCCCGCAACTTAGCTCGAAACAACCGACTTCGGGCTTAGAGAGTAGCCCCCAGAAGTTAGAAAATCTTAAACCCGACTAGACTTGCCAAGGGGTGTCGTGATCCCCAGTGACAGTGTTGTGGAGTTCGGATAAGTCGCTCTATGTAAAATACTGGTATTCACCTTATTCTGGTTGGAAAGGAAGACGATTCCAACATAGAAGGGTAAAGTCTAGGCAGCTAGGTACCTTTTGCACAGTCGTATTCTGAATTCAATGCACTTCCAATCTTGGTTACAAATAATATGTAACATGCCTTATCTTTACCTTCACATCACGAAATTTACAACTACAAAGAACCGCTACTTTCAATCGTGTCAAGCAAATTTTTCCTTGTAAAAACATGTTCTTTAAATAATAATTAGCGCCGCTAATTGCAAAAACAGCCAACTTTCTGAAAAACAAGAACGAATCAAACAAATGCAGTAAATGCAGGTGTCAGCAGATACCGATCACCTTTCTGAAGTACCGGAGGACACGCCATGTGCAAAACAAAATGGCCTCCCTGACAGATGACATTGATTTCGATGACAATAATTATGTGAGGACACATGAATTCGGGGAAGTATCAACAACAGGTGCACTAAATAATGGTTATTTTTAACGATGTGCCAATCAATTTGTAATGTTGTTAACTTCAATCTTTGCAAATTAATGATGTAACAAGCATCTGACAAATTGTGCTTTTTTGGGTTCGTCGTCTTCTACTGAGAATATTTTCCGTGATCCTTTGGAATTACAAAGTCAAGCGAAGCGAAGAAGAGATGTCCCAATCCAGGATATAGTCTACCCGAGCGGCAAGTGTCATACGTGACAGTTACATTCGCTTTAAAATATTAATCTGAATTACATTCATATCCCCCAAACGTATGAATATTGCGATCGTTTTCCGAGACTGGTTCAAAAACTAACCAACTTAACACTCAAACAAAACTGGTATCAAACGAATTCCTGAGCTGCGCATTAATTAAGCGCCGCCACCACTCAGTCAGATGAGCTACAGACAACTGCGTCACCAGCTAGATGCAGGTGTCAGGAGATAGCGATCATGGTCAACCACTCGAGTACCGCTGCCGAGATGCTGAGGATAAAGTTGTCGCCCATTAATAAGATGTCGCGTGAGGACGGCACGCGGTTTGTAATGAGGAGTTGAAGGCTTGCGACTCTTGCTAATGGTAAATAGGCTTCTGTAATGTGTCAAATAATAGGGGAACTATTAGGTAAATTCGATTTTCAAACATCGCGCTGCCACAACTTGTTGCGATGAGCGACTAACAACTGCAGCAACACCAGCTAGTTGCAGGTGTCAAGCAGGAGATACCGATCGTGTCAAACGAGTAGGTACCTATGGCAAGATGCTGGGGTAAAGTTGTTGTCCATTAATAAGGCGTAGCGTGAGGACAGCACAAGGAGATGAAGATGTTTTGGACTTAGATGGCTAAGAATGCAAACCTTACTTCAAGAGAATTACCCCTCTCTGGGATGTAGCAAAAGTGGGTCAATGTTATAAGCGAATAACATAAAACTACGGTTTATGAATGATACATACAGTGCACGCAGTTCAGTACAATGTTAAAGGATATCTTTTTGAATAATAATCGAATAATACTTTCGTAAAACCGTTTGACTGCGGACGACGAAATTTTATTTTAGTGGTGCTGTTCGTCTATCTAACATGAAAAGTTTTACTCTTTGTCCTCACTTTTTTTACAACAACGACCATTGTACAATGTTAAATGCTAAAAGACACATCGGTTGACCGAGTGAATCGCATGAGAAACACAAACAGACTAATCTTACAGCAAATATTGTGCTCCACGCCAACCATTGTTTGAAAGTGAACGCGTGCTGATTTTTTTCGTCGCTTTACTTTTCAAACAACTTTTTTTCATACACAAAAGAGTTCCCAGACATTAAAAATAAATTCGATTGTTGTCTACGGGTTTTCGTTGCGTTAAAATCCACTTTTTTGTTTTTGTTATTTAGGTTAGGCTTTGTTTGACGTTATCTAAATTGAGATTAAACTCAGCAATTTATTTTAAAAGTAATAAACCTTTCATTATTAGTTTCGATACAGTTTAAATGATAACAGTATTTGCAATGCGTATCTAAAATATGAACTACTCCATGCTTTCAAAATCTAGGGGTATAAACGCAAAATAAAAAAAGTTAATTCTCCTGCCCAACTTAGTCACAAGAAACATACGATTTCAAAAACAAAGGAAAAATCTTCAACCATGATCCACCCCTTAATCTCCACATATAATTCAGCCAGTAATAACTCCAGCTTTTGTGAGGGTCCGAACATAACTCTCGATGAAAAACACCTGTCGCCGACATACACTGAACGTATTCATACGTATGAACAGGTTAGTAAACATTTGGCTATCCTTGCCTAGTGACAGCGTTCAATAAGGCATTCTTGTATGTTCTCTGGTCTCTGCGTTAGATAAACGTAACTTTGTCATCGACGGCACTGTACTATAACGACGGTAACGTAAGAATGAATTGTATTCAGTTTACATTAAATAATTTCTGCTTGATAAACATGTCTCATTGCCAGTTTCGTTAAATAGTACCCTGGATGTGTCATAAGTGGGTCAAACGGTCACTGTTTTAAATCAAGTTATAAAGATCATCAATCGAGCATTCAAAAACATCAGTTACCCAAAAATTTTGCTCTAAAATATAACCCTCCTTCTGGCGCAGTCGGATAAAAAGCAATTTTAAACACCGTTGCGAACCACACAGGAACACAACACTCAAATTGTGTTGGTGTCAAAATATTAACGCCTTCCTTTGACAGTCATCCAGATTTTGTGTCCCTGCAACATGAACGGCCATTTTATTTCTCGAAAATCTCTGACAGGTTTTAACGAGGCCGCCTAATCGCCTGCCAAAGGCCAATCCAAGGGCTTAAAATGTCGAGAACTTGTCAATTATCCAGTCGACATTTTGAAGTCCATAGTGGCCCGAAGGATGGGTCTTGCCAACTGCAAATAAGCAAGGCAAAGCCGCTCAATGTTTGCAGAGCCGGTTTCGTTAGGGTGACCACTTAACATATGTTCGGCTGAACTAAGTACAAGCTACAAACATGAATTGGTGTCGCTGACAACTTTGACATGTTGCGCTTCCATGGTACATTTTCGAACAACTTGTCACCTATTGTGGCAGGACACTGAGACCCATTACCAATTGTTCCACTCTTTATAATCTGTGTGCACAAATAAACGTATTTGATTTAATTGATTTTGATTTGGTTACAGACCGTGATCAAATCACAACATCACTGATGATGTCAGAAATCTAAAAACAATTGTAGTATAAGTTAATAACACCTACAATGAGCAATAATAATGATCTTATGCTCTACATTTCTACCTGAGGAGTATCTTGTACTATTTTAATACATTTATAGCAATAAGTTGATTTTTTTATTATCGTGGATAGAATATCGCTTTGTCTAGGCTATACGCTTAGGTGGTTAAGAAAAAACTAAATACATATTCTCAATCATTAAAATACCTCCAGTCTTTTCAAAGATACAAGAATACACGAGAAATAATCCTTCTTGGCAGTCGGAACCAAGGGGGAGAAAAGGTATTCGATAAAAGGAATAGAAGTCACAGTCATAGCCAAAGAGGAAAAAGTCTGGCGGGCAGCCGTCGCTCAAGACCGTGTAACTCAAACCAGAGGACATCTGCCCTATTAGTGTTGGGAGTTGGGACACATCTATACGATGTCGATAAATTAACCTAACTGATGGTCACTTTGGTTAATCTCTTCAAAGTTAGAGTGAACAGGCTCCTTCTGGGTAGGCTCGCTCCATCGTAGACTTTGTCTCTGTCATCTCTGACATAGACTAGAGTCAAGAGCAAAAAAAAAATAAACCATATAAATGCGTATTCTAAATCCTAATATCAAATTCTTCCGTTACTGGTGATAAAGTGAGTTACTGACAGACAACTCTCAGCCAAACTACTGGTCGTATAAAGCTGAAATTTGACATGTAAGTTCCTTGGGGAGTGTAGGGGAGCACTAATAGAGAACTTCCAGTATTCGTACGGGAACTGGAAAAAAAAGTTGTGGGCAAAAGCTAGTTTGATATATATTTCAGGAACTTTATAGCAGGAAATCTAGTAAAGTAGGTTTAAGACTGCTAAATTTAGTGTCAGTAAACTGGGAAAAGGAGAATTTTACTATCCAGTTGCGTCAAGACAGCTGGTACTTAATTAGAAGTAGGACATTCTGCGAAAGTACCTCTTCAAGTCTCTAATCGGGTATAATAAAAGGAAAATAATTAAATTCAGCTTTACGAAAGCTGTAACAAGTGAAATAACGGTAACGTAGTCGAGCCTTAGTGATATCTTAAATAATTAACATAACACTACTAACACCTACCCTTGTTCATAATAATTAAATTTCGTTCGCACGAATTTGAAACGTTGGCGTGTTCGTTCAATTCTAATTACACGAATTCACACGAGGGAGTCCCGAAAATCGATACGCACCCGGCAGGTGCGGTCAGCACTAGACGGCATGGCGCCAGTTATTCAACCCGGTCAAGAAGGGAAAACGCTTATTGCCGAGCCCTTACATACATTACACCTCTCACTCGATTCGGCAGGGTTGTATCGGCCATGACTTTCGCCTGACGAGGTCCCCCTCTAGTCATAAATTCTTTTCCTGTGCAAAAGTGCCCGGCCTAATTAAGTTGGGATACTTCTGAATATTTCAAACGTGCGACCGGGAGTCTTGTACAATCGGCCCTTTGAAGGTTATCACCAACTACATAATTACGTGGTAATATTTCAAAGCTGCTCGTGAGGTTTGGGGTTTAGTTTGAGTGGTAGGATGGCGTACCTACAACATGGATCCGTGTAAAAGGGTCGTGTTAAGTACGTCGAAACTTTCCAGACTTTGCAGTAGGCGTTATTATCTTCTCCTGGGGACTAAGTAAGCGTAAATTTATAATAGCCTGGAACAGATGAAGTTAATGCGGTGGGTCTGCTCGAGACGCTGTTATGTTGATTAACCTGCTTGGAAGTTTTAAAGAGCTCATCAATACTAGGATACTTATCGTTTAATATCTAGAGATCTGAGTTTATTAATGACTTGAACATTGCCACGGACTTCATCAGCGTCCATTTCGTATTTGCCCTGCAAAATTCAACAGTACATGCTTTGAGAGCTAAAATATGAAGAATATGAGCATCTAGGACTTGCATAAACGTGCACTGCACGTCTTTAAAACATAGGACACTTCACTTATCTACTACAATTGCTATCCAAACCGAAATTCAAATACTAAATCTGACTCAGACAAATAAGGACATGATCACACGACACGTCTCAACAAAGTGTCGCGAGGTGAACGAACGACAGCCACAAACGGCTCCCTTAGCATTTCTCGCGACGTTTCCGTTTCCTGCGAGTTGCGACCAATCGATAACAATATCTTCGCGAGTGTGAAGCGCCTCACTACGACTAGTGACAACTATGACCAAACACTTTTCATTCTCACACATTCATTCATTTATTTATATTTTTTTTCATTTTCACTTTTACTTTCATTTCCTTTTTTTGATAGAATCTGCAAGTTTTTAGGATTCTTGAAATCTTAAAGGCTTCCTGAGAGTTTGTCAGTCTTGGCCTTGCTTACTCATTTCTATTCAATTTGTCAAATGGATCGAAATACTATAATAGCTTGGACAGTATAAGACATTGCTTTTAGCAAACCCCAGAACAAAGTACTTTGCCATTTATCTTCACAATTTCAGGTGGCACTAAACCGCCTCTTGCTTAACAATTCATATCTGACAGACCGTTAGTCGAGCACATACCTATATATTTTACGTTAAGTTAGCACCCATAGCCCATAAAGCACTCGGTCCCAGTTCAGAGACATAGTTTAAATTTTATACTATTCTATAGTCTATGGACCATTGTCAATGTTAAGAGGCTATAAAGTGAGCTGGGTTAGGTGCTGAATGTCAAGCTAAAGGTCGCGAGCTGCGCTTCAAGCACATTTAGCGGCAGAAATGGGTATCGAGGACGCGAGATTAGCAACACCATTTTAGTTTTTGCATTTCAGTAGTGTTGTTTGAGTCGGAAAATATTTGGAGCCTAATATAGCTTGGTGATTGATGTTATTGCCATCAGCCTGCGAAATTGAACTGTGCGACAATTCGACAATTTTGATGGGTATTTTTGCTATTTAATTTCTTATTGTTTCTGCATTCTGCGTTACTTATAAAACTTACCGTGTCGTCTACCGTATTAATTGGCTACAATAAATTATGTGACTTTAGAACGTAGGTTGCTGTGACATAAAAAGACTTGTTGACAATAGTCTCACAATTACAAAAATGCTAGATTTATCGACAAACTTCCAAAATGTTCTTGTTTTCGACACTATTCAATTTACTACCTTGCTTTTCGTTCTGGAAACCAATTTTCTTTCTTATTGTATTGTTGCTCAAACTTAAACACAATCAAGAAATGCGATCATACTCTCCCAACTAATCGTAGGTGAGACGAAATCATAAAAACGTTCCTGTAAAGAGCTCTCAACATTTTGTCGTGCAAGGCGACGTACACATTAGGCCTACCCTTGTGATGTGTGAGCGAGCCAGAATAGGTAAAAGGTTTTCAACATCTGCTCCCCTACTGCCTACTATATTAAAAGTTGTGCAAAGTGGGAGTTTATAAAATGCGTCGTCTGGCGAGAAATATGACGGTGTTGAACCGAGAATGTGTATTGAACGGGACTAATACAAACTCTTTGCTTGCGAACCGGCAATAATCTTTGTGTGAGCTGTTTATTTGAAGTCTTCTTGTTCAGCAAAAGTCTTGCGAAATATTCTTAACAGGACCATTTCCCGTTTATTGTACTTTATGCAAAACAATGTTATTGATAAAATGCGATTGAATTACAATAGCATATTAGTTTCCAGTTCTACCTTAATTTACTTACCTACTACGTATTATCTTGACCTGTCTGGAATATGGCTCAAGAAAGATTACACGATGTTACCATGGTCAGGTCATTTTCATATTTTCACTTCCAATAGCTACATTTGACAGCAGTTCTTAGTTACCACAATCATTTAAAATACCTATTGTTCACAAGAACAACTGATCAAAATAAGCAGGAATCATTTCTATGGCAGAAAAACTATGAAAGAATAATCCGTAATAAAGACTAAACAAATGACGATTAGGAATAACGTGACGTAAGTCTTCTTCTAAATAAACTTCATTGTAAATATGTAGGTATTGTATATTATAACTTTATATTTTGAAAACATACTCTCCGGTTGCCTTTGCTGTAAAATGCAGCAGTATAGCCATTCAAACTCCAAACGAATTTGAAAGGAAACTGAATAAATTCAAATACTTATTAGACGCAATCTGCCTACCATTGATTCCTAAGTAAGCTTTGCGGTTAAAACCGTTGAAAAATTCACCCCAGGAGCGGCCAACTTCGTCCAATCCAATTACTGACGCGGAACTCCAGAAATTCTAAACCGATTATACGGAATTGAAAACATTAAGTACTTTACGGATTTCGACTGTCCCTCGTCGGGATATCGAACCTTATTTCCGGCGAATTGGTGTCACATTATAATGGCGACGAAATGATTACGAAGTCAAAGATAGAATTTCGATGAAAATTATTTACGGAAAACTCTTATTTCGCACTCGGAGCAAAGAAATTACTGATTAAGAAAGTTTTATAACTTGCCGTTCTGGGGACAAACATCGACTCGATAAAAACGTGACCGAAATAATTGCTCGTTACAACTTTTGGAACGCTAACAAATCAGTTTTTAAAGATAAATTATGTTAAACAACAGTAAACACCGTTATAGTACTGTGAGCGTCTGAAACTTTTTTAGGTTAAATAGTACTTAAGTACATGTCTACCTCAGCGTGCCCATATTCCAATTGATTTAAGGGCACAGCATGTCTTCTTCCATAAATCACTATCTCTCACTTCCTTCCTAGCCATATCTTCTACTAGTTAATCCGCGCAACTTCGTCTGCTACGCTCCTATTGGTATTATCGTGATAATATACATATAGCCTACAGCCTTCCTCGATAAACAGGCTATCTAAAAAAGAAAGATTTTTTCAAATCGGAGCAGGAGTTCCGGAGATTAGCGCGTTCAAGCAAATTAACAAACAAACTCTTCAGCTTATATTAAGTAAAGATTAAGATAGATTTAAAAAATGTTGTTCGCACATCACACACGTCACGCACGTCCGACCTCCTTAATATATTTCTAAATTAAATAAAAACACCATAACGAAACTTCAATAACATTAATTACCGCTCCGCAAGTGGTTTTTCAATAAACTAGTTCATCTCTTAATAAAGTACCTACCTACCTTACATTACATTATTCCACACACGCATGCACAAACACAAACCCACTAAACATTACATCAGCAACATGAATATTGATGTGAACATTCACAGATTGCTATTAATTAGAGCACTCTTGCACAATACATCAAGTAACGGAACCGCAACGAATGCTAACGATACGATTTGTACCTTAAGACGCGGGTGCCAGGATATTAAATGCTAACTATCCACGATTTATGACAGCGAAGTGACCCTAGCATTAGATGGAGGCAACGAAAGCACGTTGTTGTCTTCGTGAGTCACGACTCGAAAGTGACAACTTACACGTAGGTACAGACACGGATAAAAGTGCAAATTGCATCCGGCTGTAAAACCTCGGGAACATTCAATTTTACAAGTCTCCGTGAGTGATAGCGTTTTGCATTGTTTTGGCAGCCTTCTGAACTTCACCATCACGGGATCAAGGCTCTTCAAAGACGAAAATTTAATATGTTTTTCGCTCCATTTTTTTTTTTAATTATTTATTTACTGATTGGCTCGCGTTGACCAGCATGATGTAAAGCAATAACACGGTCAAGGACGGAACACGCTTGCTTAGAAGTAACCTATTCACTCTTGACTTAAAAACCACCAGACAGACCCCCAAATTTTCTTCTTATCCAAGCTATTCTCGAAAGTACTTCCACGAAGTAGTAGTACCGTACCGTAGTTACCTGTGACATAATCCGTATCAAAATTATTTAACATCACTTTTGACGCTTCTTGTTAGGCCTCGTTGACGTTGGTTGACGTTTTCAATAATCTATTTATAAACAGCTCTTTCAATGACCGGATCACATCGTTGTAAGTAGAGTCCATTGTTTTTTTTTCGTCCAAATTAAATTGTATCGATTTAATCTAACTTTCGATTTCTTTTGTTCGAAAGGAACAATTGGTACATTGAAATGACGCAACACTTCTTTTGACTGGCCAAACTTTGAACACTTAACATTTTTCGAGTGCCCAGAGATAAGTTTTAAATTTTGTAGACAGAGTAGCTGTTGATAAGTTATCAGTAGAAAGGTACTTTTTGTATCAACTGAGTTAAACTTTTGTTATTACAGTTTTAAGAGATTCTTTTCATGAAAGTTAGTACTTACAATGATTTATTGTGTGATAAAAAGTAGGTACATAACTTATAACATTTCTTGTCAAGGAAAGTTTTGCATCATAATTTCGTACAAGTTTTTTCAAAGTTTTAGTTGCTATTTGACAATAAATTCTGCTATCTAGTTATTTTTTAAATTGAATATTCATTTGTAGTGTTAACAAGTCAGTTTTTTTCCAAAATGCGAAGAAACAGCGCAACTGCGAAATTTACATTAAAATCCTTAAAATTATGTGTGCCTCATTCGAAATAAAACAGCAAAGGTCAGCGGGTATACAGCCTATCAAGTGGCTCCCACGCGAACTTTCATAACAGGCTGAACGTAAAGTTTCCTGCGCCTTTACGTAAGACAGCGATGACGGCGCGCCACCGTGCCGCGCTCGGTCGGTCGTGATCTTGAACTGTGGCCACTGTGGGGCATACCATTGTCTCATTGACTTGTACTTTGAATGACTCCGCTGTGGTCCCTTCCGAAGCTTTTTAAAATCTAAATGGGATCTATCGCAAGTAATTGCGAAGAAAAGAATGCCGGATCTAGGTGACGGTGTAGATGAGCAAAACATTTTTAATTTAGAATGTCACTAAAACAGTGTGAAAACGGTAGGATGAATGACAAAGTATAAATGCGTTAACCAAAGTCTAAAATGGTAACAATCAATGAAGGCAACTGCCGTAAATCCATCGACGTTTCAAGTTTCTTTCATAATTTATAAGGTAGGAAATCTACCTAATAAATTATAATACCTGTGATGAAAATGTGTCAAATTGGTCGGTTTTTGACAAAAATGTCGCATTATTTCTACTAATTTCAAAGAAATAAGTGTTTATATTCCGTAGTCTCTCTATGTCTAATCTATGGCAAGAATCGGCATGATCAATATTAATAATTCTGCGCTACTTCATATCTAATATTGTATCTTATTTCAACATTTTCAACACACCGGAATACTTTCGATAAAGAACGCTCGTCCAAATCATGACGTGTGGATTAATGAGAATGAGATCAACCAGTGCTGAATATTTAATAGAAGCAATTTACTTTCAAATACACTTAAGTTTATTAGACATTTAGTTGTTTAAGATTAACAACCTATCTTTATCGACTTTCTTCACACAAACAAGGATTTAATCCTCAGATTTTCATTATAGATTTTCCGGTAAAGTTCTAAGATTATAATGTTACGAAACGTGGAACAGGGCTTCGAAATGCCGCCATTAATAATGTAAGAATCCATAGGTTATTAAGATAGCAAAACAATGGATTTGTGGAGTTGTACAGTGAAGAATGGAGCGGGTATGTGAGTGGGGCTGTGTCGCGATTCCCACCAGCGCGAGCGCACCACCACGTGGGCTGTCGTTAGAAATAAACATGACAGGCTAGCTCTCTCTCATTATCATTGAAACTGTGGACCTGTGCCGAAGGAGTCGGCCACATACAAAGAAAAGGTTGCAGACATTCTCTGGACTTCTTTACAGAATTTGCATGGTAACAAACAAAGAAAGAAAATATTGCTTAGTTTATATGGACGGATCTTAATCCTGGTGCTGGCAGATTCTCTAGAATCCAAGTATTTTTGTCGTTTCATCGAGCATTCATCTATTCCCTCTAAAATATTCTCCTGATTAAACCCACTTTTCCAGCCATCCTTGCTGGTCAATAATCGGTCCCCGTAGACCACGTAGACAACATGTCCCACCAATTATAATACTGTATCTCATTACTCCGCTATCATGGTGTTATTATGGTAATTTAATAATAGTACATGATACAAAATTCGCCCGCGTGCGACAGACATGGCGCGGTAAGCAATTACACGGACAAGCGATTCGCGTTCAGTCTGCTGGCTGCAAATGCTGTGATACAAATTTTGGACAATAAGAGACGAGGTGCATATCCAAATGAGCTCCTCTATAATTGAAATGCCTTTAAAATGTGCTGGTCAATGACTTTGGGCAATGAGATGGTGATCGAGATGACAGTAAGAGAGATACCTATCGCTCTTAAAATGACGCATGTTAAAAAATAAACTGTACTTATAACATACTAAAATATAGCATCAAAAATTTGTCCTTAACGCTGTCAGCTTGTGTCCTAAGAGACTGGCTGCATTGCCATGTTGAATGGCTTTGCTCAGCTCTTGGGTCTCGGGTAGTGTCAACCGTTTTGAAATTTCTTTGAAAACACTGACCACAAGGGCCCACGGCCCAAGGGTTTCAACCCCAAACGGCTCGAAATTATAGTTACCAATAAGGTTAAAATATTTATGCCGCTTGAGGTTTTCCGCAGCCGCAGCTGCAGCGCAGGCACAACACGATTGAAAGAAAAAGACATAATTATATTCATTTAGTTTTGGTGAATCGGAACAACTCCTTTGCATAGAAAAAAAAGCGTTTTAGTTAGCGCCTACGCATTTTCGGAAATTCACGGTTTATCAGTGATTCTCAGGTAAATTTACAGTGATCCTGCCTGCCATCATCGGTTAGATTTCAAAACAGACTGTAAGAGATGAGGACTCAACTAGATTCCAATAGAGTGCTCACTCTGATTATCATTCGGAAATTCATTCAAGTATAAGGATAACTCGTACCTTACTCTGTTGGAGAACTAAATACATAATTTGTGCTCTTGGCATATGCCATACCAAGCTTTCTCCACTTAGTTGCTGTACTGCAACAAAGTACGATAATTTTATTTATAATAGGTAAATGTGAGCGTGGTTTGTGGGCGATCCCTGCACCTGGCTGGAGTGAGTTTGTCAACAAAGGCCTGCTAAACCTGTTATAGTAAACGCGTAGTCGGTATTATTACGTAGAAAACAAACGATACTTCCTAGGATTACAAGTTTCTAGTAGACTTATTTCTTACATCATGGGGCCATCATTTTTTATGAATTAAATTGATCGCAGATGAAAATAAAAAGGATGAATGGAGAAGCGACCGCACCATATCTCTTTACAAAAGAGGATTTTCATCAATGATCTATTCATAGAAGCCGGTGAGCTAAATAATAACTTAAACCTATTCGGTTTTAGTACAGCGACGATAAATTTAAGCATCGGTTGCATCATTTATATTTGGGACACAAGATACTCGTTTGCAATATAGTATCCTATTTCTCTTCCTTTGAATTAGAATACAGTCAACACTGTGTCAATAGTTACTTATTCGAAAACCGCACACAGCGCCAAGAGAAGAAAGAGCGACACAAATTATGCAGTACCTAAGTAGGTACGGCTACTAAACAGTAGCTCTGCCGTATTTATGCAAACATGTCGGACAAGACAAAGTTGACTGGCGCGATCGTCTCTCAATGAAGTATTATGAAGTCAATGTCGCTTGACAACGGACATTTCCCTGTCGAAAGTCTAAACACACACTGTTGCAGTCAGGAACTCGGGAACCAAACATCGCATTGTGAACTCGGTAGCAAGATGGCTTTAGACAACCTCGTGACTCACGACCTACGCTTAATCAGCGAAGAAAGTCATACAAAATGTTTATTTATTTGTCTAACATGACCCCAAGGATACCCTGAGGCTAGACTGTGAACTATGGTGTCTTTGTTCCAAGTGACATTGATTTTTGCTGTTAGCATTATATTTGCATATCGAGATCTGCTAAATATTTCAACTTCAAGTGTGCGTGGGAGTCTTGTTTGAAGAGGATTGATGGCTTGAAATATTTCATTAGATAGAATATTAAGTACCTAAGTCGAAAGTAAACTCAGAAGAGCTTTTTTATTTATGCAATATTGTTTCTTAGAAAAAATATGAGATTTTTTTTGGCAATAACGTGGGCAATGGCACAAGGAAGTGGTACTGGTATATGACCAGAAATGGGACAAGTTGGGCCGTTGACAATGACGTGGATAGTATTCCAACGAGAGTTCATGCCTTACAATCTGTAGCTGAAAAAGGTTGTCTACACTAGCTTCTCTGTAAGACGCAGGCAGTCATCAAAGTGGCATCCCGGTCTCAAAACGCGAGTCACAATGACAACCTCTAAAATCTTCTTCTTATCGTGTGGGCAGTAAGGTCCAACGATCCCACACACCCTAGTGTCAGAGTTTCTAAACCGCCTCAAGGGCCTCTAACTTGGTTCATTTGACGACCGCCATGTGGCGGCCGGAACCACCGGCTTATACGTGCCTTCCGAAGCACGGAATCATCTTTTTATCAATCAATCAGGTGATTCAAACCTGCAATGTCCTAGCCAAACTGGAAACAACTTTACAAAGTATGCTTCCCGTGGGAATCGAACCCACGACCACAGGGTCACAAGGCAAACGCCTAAACCTCTCGACCACGGAGGCAATAGACCTCTAAAATCAAAGCGCTTTGAACAAAAGTTACAAAACGTACTGTTCTAAGGCTTTTAGGTGAAGGTCGAGAAGACGTGCAGGAAGCGTGTGTGAGGCCATGCGGTGACGTCATTTCCTGGGCCGATGAACGACTTACATTATGCTAAGGCATTCGACGCGATAACACGCAGTGTAAACTGGAAATAGAGTTAGAGAGTTAAGGTTTAAACGATTAACGTAGTAATTTTAACGCCAGTGATTACCGCATTCCTCCGGGAATCGGGATCATGGACCGAGCAAACTTTATACCTTCCAATTTTCTAAAGGTCAACGTGGGCGGCCATTTCGGCACGAGATTTAAGTGCCCTTCTTTACTGTGAATTTTATAACCAGTTCAACATCAACGCTGGATCGCGGAAGATCGATACTGTTGGTCGCAGACTTGTACCCTGAATTTGCATTCAACTTTCGCCTTTAACGCAAATTGAATTAACATAAAGTTTTTCCATAACTTTGACTGCACTGCGAAAAAAATAGTTTCTTTCGCTGTTTTGTATTCCGCACAGAAGATAAAAAAATCGAGTAAGACGAACTTGCGAAAGCAACGTACATTTTGAAAGGCAATTTCGTAAAGAAGCGGGGAAATAATGAAACTTCGACCATATTTAAGAGTCCAGTTTATTTACTAAGAATTATTTTTGTTTACAGCTGGTTTTGTACATACCTCTCAATGATGCTTATTAGATAGATGTGTACAAACAACTACAAACCCATCAACATGAAGGCTAGGGTATATTACAATCGACAACATTGATTGTTCTATTGGCCATGATCGTAACACGAGTCAATTTGTATGCGTGCTATTGGGCACTAGGCTGACGGGTGCACCGGGCAGTGGGCACGGTTCAACGCGCCGCAAGTTTATCGACGTTCGTAAACCCGTAAATAGATCGAATGCAGTAAAACCGAGAACGTTGCATACACTCGGGCCACTGTTGTACACGTCTGTTTCCAATTTCACTGCAATGCGATCAATGGAATTCAATCGATATCGCCAAGATACTAGAGAAATCATACCAATAAAATGTCCGCTCTTTGAGGGGAATTGCATTGCTATGGAATCCTTAATAAGTTACTGATACAAATGATTTACAAAGTGTCAGTGTCAGTTTTCCCGCTACTAGAATTTGTCCCGATCTAGACGAAGATACTTTCAATCAGAATAACAATGGGGAAAATGCATGCGATTTTTTTATTAGCAAAATGAAATACTTATTAGCTCTAGCAAACAATCATGAAATTATTTTTTAAATACCTTCATCAGCGATGAAGTCATAGTATTAAAGCTTCAAAGATGACAATAAGAAATAGAATCAAAATTACTCGAAAAACGAAGGAGATTTAATTATTTTAAACAAATATATCTGTCCCTCTCACGAAAACGCTGTTTTCTATAGCAGTTGTATAGGCGTCATAGACCATGACGTCAAAGATTTCATCGGATTTCTCTTTCAATTATAATCTTTGAAGCTTTATAACTTCATCGATAATGAAGGTATTTAAAAAATAATTTCACGATTATTTACTACAGCTAATACGTATTTCATTGTTTAAATAAAAAAAAATCGCATGCATA
Source organism: Lacanobia oleracea (assembly GCA_950371165.1). NCBI lineage: Eukaryota > Metazoa > Arthropoda > Insecta > Lepidoptera > Noctuidae > Lacanobia > Lacanobia oleracea. Next base: position 20,715,847 of record OX493392.1, on the reverse strand, counting down.
TTCCCTATTGTCGAAGTCAAAATGGGGATTGACCACGTGATATTTCAGTAGTGCTTGTCAATCCCATTCACTATGGACTTTTGACAATTGGTATCGCTGATCGAATGTCACTGACAGACTATAATAGCATTAAAGTCACTTTTGACATTTGCACTTGTCAATTTGTAATAGTCTCCGGGATTAGAAAACAGTCTATAGTCTACATTCTAGATAGAGGCTGTGAAACTTCATTCGTGAGTGTGGCCAATATGGCTATTACACTTGCTGTCTTATCTTAAGTCATCAGTAAGCGAGAGAGGGATGATTGATACCGAAAACCGAAATTAACAGAACTTTTATTGTAAATGTTCAAATTAAGTCCATAAACATACATAATAAAATCCCATATTTCACAAACCGTTCCACATAAATCAGATAATTTAAGAATAATAGCCGACACTTGAATACTAAATTATGAGCAACATTGATAAATAATACCACTTTATAAATTCAATGTCAATGAGCAAGCAGTAGACTGCATAGAAACCGTTGCGTCCGGATCGTAAGTAATTACGACAAGAAATAAAGGAAATATCTCAATACCTGTACTAGTGCGGACACACGGTATCTGGATCTGGTCTGGTCATTTGTTAGGAGACTTTCCACTCGTTAATTAAGCTATTAAAAGTCTTATACCTGAGCAACAATGTGAGAGTAAAGCTAGATGCTAATGCGAATGTGACTTGCCTCGTATAAACTGTGCGTGCTATCAAGTTGCGCTTAGTTTCACTGAAAATTGCTGCATTTTATACATTTCTGCTAGTACCAGATACCAGCTTGATGCCCTTGAGTCAATTGAGAAACGAGCCAAGAGGATTATCGGCAATGACGCGACGAAGCTCCAAAGTCTTGAACATCGACGACGAGTTGCTAGCCTGTCGGTTTTTTACCGGTTGCATTTTGGGGAATGTGCGACGGAATTGCATAATTTAATTCCGCCAAGCCCGTTCCATCATCGGACCACAAGACGAACGGCGATGCGCCACCGGTACACGGTGGATATCCCACCCATACGCACAAAACGTTTTGGTAACACATTCATAATGCGTACAGCTAAGGAGTGGAATTCCCTGCCGGAGTCTGTGTTTCCCGATGGCTACAACCTGGGAGTCTTTAAATCAAGAGTGAATAGGTTATTTCTAGGCAAGCGTGCTCCATCTTCGACCACATCCTCGCTTACCATCAGGTGAGATAGCGGTCAAACGCGTGCCTATCATTAGTAAAAAAAAAAAAAAATTTAGATCTACTTTATGATGAATGAAATTGACCCGATATCTCAGCATTCGTTTTCAATCTCAACCCCAAAATGAGCCAACAATATTCCAAAGTTTACCGGCACCGTATCAAGAGTGCTCCAGATAAATGGATCACGTTACTTGATTAACCGGCGCACATCCCTTCCCCTTATCACCCTTGGGAATATTTAAATGGGCCCTGAATATATCACACCACCCTCTCGAGTAAACGAGCCAAGTAGACTCGTTTACCTGCGCTCTAGATTGAGGATGTAAATAACGGTATCTTCATTAACGAGTCACACACAATATTAAAACTGTACAAAAGAGATACAGCCGCAGAATTCAGAGGAAGCCTTTAATAAGCTGGTTACGATGTTTACGATGAAGTTGTGCATAAGTTGCGCGTATTCCCGTCACACGCGAATTGGAGCGACAATTTGTAACATACGTGTGATCTCAATCAACATGGCAATCACGCGCGGCGCCACCACAACTACTCCTAATGCGATGCTATTGAAAATCAGCATTCATGGCGCCGATGCCGCACTAACGCGCCTAGTTACACTCATTGATTTCACACGGAACAATTTACATGTCGCTGAAAGTGATAACTCGTTTTGACAACGTTATCACACAAACTCATCAACGTTTCATGATCGTTCCGCCATAATGCCAATGGTATTATAATGCGGGGCCGGAGCTCGGCTCTGCCGTAGTGCCACTAAAACGTTTATTTCGCTGAATAAGTAGGCAGTGAGTAGTAGTAGGTATGCACAGAGCTTGTCCGGCCACTCGTAAAGTGTTTTTGTAGCTATAAATCCTGCCGCCTAAGATCCTTGTCTTCGAGCCAAGGTCTGCAAACTCATTCACAAGATCAAGTGGCAAAAAACTGGAGCAATGAACTGGGAGTCACGTACCATTCTCATCAACTCCCAAAGCACGTAGTGGCGTCTAAACTACCGCTCATTGTCAATATTGGAGTGCTGTTCCGAGCCACTGGTAAAATCAATAAAGGCATTATCGGTTATTAAACGTATGATTGCTAGAAATTGTTTTATGAGTTAATGAATAACAAACAATGGACTTGAATGAAGTACCCTCAGGAGACAATAGACAGATACACACATTCCTCTCATCTGAGCTAAGACGGACGTAACGCAATAGCTATTTTACTTGGAATTCCTTTATGCCAGACAGGCTTTATTATCTTAAGAAATTAACCCCAGCTCATTAAAGGTAAACAAGATACCTAACTGCTCGACAATTAAAGGAATTAAAACTTTAATCAAGCCCTGAGGAAATGCCAGTGAAGTGTACGTTTTTATGGTCGGCAGGCAATGCAAATTAAATAATCGATATGAATTGCTATTGAGTCGGCAACCTCGAGTCTGTGTCTGAGTAATGGTTGCTGCGACTGAACAGTTGTTCACACACAAAGTGCAAGGCTACCAAGTGCATCGCCGATAAACCGGAGATGAAAGCGACTGTTTATTTGATTTTGTGCCGGTACGTGCAAGCATATTAACTAAGCTTGGCCAATGACCCCCGCTGCTCCATCTTCCCTTCAGCTCGTAAAACTTTGATGTTCGCACCACGTTACCGTAAGGTCGAGGAGATGTAATTAACTTCGTCCGAATTTCTGTTTATTGGCAGGTAAAGTTTGATGGATACAGTTTAATTAGCCATTTCATCAGTAGGAACTGCCTGTCTACCTTCATCTGAGCGATTCAGGACCATCAAGTTGCCATTTAACATAAATGTGTCTTCGCTGTAGCATGTTATTAAAACAAATAGATGTTCTGCGCCGTCTGTGTCGCAATCATTAAACGATAAATCTCGCTGCGTGTCTAACGCAGACCTCACAATGTGTCACATTCACAAAATGGAAACTGTAAATTATGTATGAAAATTTAAATTTGATTCTGCATGGAATATTAAGTGAATAGTTCAATGGTTGTTAATGCTATTGGTTTCCTTTAAGGCTTCGAAGCATTACATCATCGGCTTTGTCCTCGGCGGATGATCTTTTAACGATCATCGTGTAGCGAGTTAGCGACCTTGACCAATGAAGTCTTGATATTAAGCGTCTTGTTTCAAGAATTTGAAAGCTATCGGACGAAAGATTTAGTTATTCATAAATATTATACTCTCTTGAATGAAGCTTTGATGATCTCCATTTCGAATAATCTCGATGTCACACGCAACTTTTGTCTAGGGAGTCACAAAATGCCGGTTTCGCCATCGAACGCCCGCCCGGCCGGCGACCCATCAAACATTGTCGGATTACGTTTATGGACCATTTGTATGGGATCTGCTACGGTTAATGATGTTCGACGTTTCTCCGTCTCTTGTGAAATTCTATTACGAGACAGATACTTACTTAAACTTTTTTTGTTAAAGCTTCAAGTTTTTCTTATTGGAACTTCACATTCTTTGTATTTTCTTGTTATGGTCATAGTCTAAAACAGTGGATACAATAATTTAAAATTATGTCAAGTTGTGGAGGTTAATTTTTCCTTGATGACAAATTCAAGGGCAGAAGTGCGAACCCTACGTAGGTACAGCTATTATTATTACGAAGGCACACCGGTCCCCTATTATATTGCAAGCACCCCATGTTCTTGACATAATGGCTGCGAACGACAATCTTCTGCTATAAACTTTAAAAATTAAATTCATACTAGTTATGAATATTCAATCAATATAAACTGTGTTTTACTTTGATCTTTATGAGCTTTATCGTTATCGTCGGACGCAACCCAGTGACATTTTCACATGCTTCTTATCTGTGTTTATAAAACTACTTAGTTGTTTGAGCTCCAGCGCTGCAGACATGCTTGAAAGCATCTTGAATATTCAAGTCCTCACCGTTTATTTTCCTCATGCCGGCCCTAGACCTTCACTGCACGGCCAAAATCCTGCCCTCGGTATCGGCAACAACAAAACACTCACATACGAAACACTAACAAGAACTCCACAAATACACACTTTTGTAAACATTCGTAGATCCAATTATGTTGTGCTAGCAACACGCAAGATAACTTGTGTACACTATTTTGATTAGTTGATAAGGAAGAAAACACATAAATTGTTTATCACGATGCGATCTACACCCACGCAAACATGTTGCGACGCGCGTCAACGCCGCGTGACTGCAGGCGTGTCGCCGGCTGACACTTTGGCGCCACCGAAGTCGGCAGAAGTGTGAACTAATGCGAGTTGAATCCGGCTGCCCAGAGATGGCGCTATACTCAACTAACGTTAAATTCACTGTTTACCTCTACAAACTACCTTAGAATTTTCACTATTACGGTACCTACTTGAAAAAGTAAACAAACACATAATTAATGATTAAAATCTATAAGCTTTTCATACAGTAATGAATTGTCTTTTATCAAAATGCTCAAGTGGCAAATATATATTTATGAATAAGTATGACCAAATATTTTAAATAAACCTGAAGCTTTTTTTATAGACTAGGTTAAAACTCACCTTAATAACTGCTATGATAATTGTCAATATTTAGAACTAGAAAAATAATTTCACTACACGTCACTTTAGCCACAAGACCACCACAATTTTACTCAAGAACTAATAGGAAACTGTAAGGCAATAGTTTCAGATTATCCATTTGTAAAATCCGCATTGAGTGAAATGCCGGTCGCTAACCGCTACAACCTACAAAATCACTGAAAGAACACTGTTCACCACAAAATCAGTTAAATATGGGGTTTTCCACGATACACTGTAATAATAAATGCACGAGTTGAACGCGGAACACCATGAATAGCGACCGATAACACTATCCATCACCCCATTATCCTACGCGACTTGAAGTTAGCAACGAGTGAGCACGTCAAAATATACCATAAATAACATGGTACGTATTTGGGGTGCGCCACCCCATCCGCGCCCTTCGATCGTCTGTAAACAGAAGGTTCGGTTTCGATTAAAATATTGAAGTTCAAAATTTTAAATTCTTTAAATCGATGCCGGCCGGGCCTCAGCGTGCCTGAACTGGCAACTACCATTGAGCTATGGTATTAGCTGCAAGGCGTCGGGCCGAGGGGGAGGAACGTCGTATAAACTCACATTACAATACGTTAAATCGCCTCCAGCCCTCGCCGACTGCGGTCGTAACGCGACGGGAACTTCCCGGCGACATCCCGACTAGGCTCTCACCATACAGCCAATTAACTACAACTTTAATGACGCTTTTCCATTAAAGAACTTGGGTAGCTTTCACAGTCATAATAGGGTGTCTTTGTCATAAGTATGAGAGGGAATTTTTAATTTTACACCGGGTACTTTAGAAAAAAAGTAGGTACCTTCTAAAATGTATGTCATATAAGTAAGGGGTAAATATTAGTAATGTAATAAAAAACACAATGTTTGATACTTTTACCGAAGTCAGTAAGTGTAAATGACAAATAGAATTTAAATGTATTGTCGTCGGGCTTCTCTTCTGGCATTCGTTACAGCCCGAAGGCGAAATGCGCTGAAAGGGAAAACCGACAAAGGAAGCCTTTTTAGGGATCCGGATAAGACGCGACGTGAAGAAAAAGAGAGCGACAATTTTTCCGGTTCATATCTTTCTGTACATTTCATTACTTCCGCTATGTATGGACGTAGATCTCGGGTGAATTCGGAAGCGTTCGGCTACGGTCGTCTGTCGTCGGGTAATTCCGGGCTACTAATCGATACGCGTTAGGCATGCTACCGACGTGCTACGTTACAACGTAGCTACTACGCGAGTCTACAACTTCGTAGCTTACGCTACGGTTGTGTTGTTGTTACCCAACTAAATTAAAATGTCAGCGAACTTGACTCCACGAATGGGGTTGTCGCGCCGTACATCTTTGGGTGGTGTTGTTTTAGTTAATTGTTTTTGCAGTCAGCCAATGTCGCGCAGCTGCACCAATGCAGATACATATTACATATTAGTTTATGAACTGTGATAGTAAACGGCGCTGGGAATTAAGTTCACGTTCGCTTTTAGTTGTACCTAGTGTGAACAGTTTCCTATTATTTTTTTTACTGCAATTGGCCGTCAATTCATTTACAGAGCTTTAGGCATTTAATTGCAATTTGAACTGGTTTTGAAATGTTGCGTTGCGGGCTATATGAAAATAAAATGAGTGAACTTTTGAGTTTTTCATTTAGGTGGATTTCAAATACTTAGGTATGCAAATCTCAGTACGATTTTTTATTTGTGGTGGGTTTGCTCTTGACTCTAGTCTATGTTAGAGATGATGATATTAACTTAATAATGTTATGTGGGGAGGAGTTTTCGTGTTTATATTTTTCTGTGTGTAGGTACATCTAAAGACGTAGATAGAGGTACTAAGAATTCGGAACCGTATAATGTCTACCAAGTTTAGTACACGCTATTTCTTCGAATCTTCGCATCCTTACCTATCTACCTACTTCAAGACACGATACGATAGGTATAGGTTACCTATACATACCTGCACTAAGCTGAAAAAAAACCTGTCAAATAATACGTCTCCTCATCTTACCACTCATGTTTCCCACCATGGCTCCTTATAACGAACGGCCGAATGAGAAATGGATAGCTGTAACGCTGTACGAAAAAAATACGCGAAGCACTAGCCGCTACGCCACTTTTCTCGGAGACTGCTACGCTACGTTCTTGCAATCTGCAAGAACGTAGCGTAGCAGTCTCCTACGAAAGAACTTCGTAGACATTACCTAGGTATCTACACCTAAATACAGGCAGTTTTTGCCTCAATGTAGTTCCTATTTTTAGCAATGTAGTAGCTATTATTATCAAATCCTATTTCCTGGTTCTAGGTCCGGATATCCTACTTCGTATCCTACTAATCTATATCTATCTATATCTATATCTATACTCTATACTAATATAATAATATAAAGCTGAAGAGTTTGTTTGTTTACTTGAACGCGCTAATCTCAGGAACTACCGGTCCGATTTTAAAAATTCTTTCCGTGTTAGATAGCCCATTTATCGAGGAAGGCTATAGGTATATCATCACGCTAAGACCAACATGAGCGGAGCAGTAATGAAAAGAAAAATAAAGTTGCGCGGGTCAAATGGTAATATGTTCGAAAGTTTGCGAGGATGGATAGATATAGATAAGAATATAAGATTAGTATAGATAAAATCATTAATTTAGATGTTTGCAATTTTTTTTATCAATCTCGCCCTTCGTTAGGCCGACTGAATTTGTACGAAGTTTGGTAAATAGACCATGACTTGGATCAGAACAATTGAAGTTCCTGTGGGACAATTTTCAAATTGACGCGCATCGCCGCTATAGGTTGTAAGCTATTTCTAAAAATGAGCTTCTCAATTAGAGACCTCAGGAATGCGTAGAGGTATCGAGTTGAAATTAAAATCATTTAGGTACCTAAGTACTCAGGTCTACAGTCCCCTGAAGCTGTTAAACAAAAGAAACGGCCGTAAAATTGTATAAAAAGAAAAAAAGAAAGAAAAGTTGTAAAATTGTTGTTGTTGTAATTGTGGGCGAGACTGACTCGCACTTGTCCGGTTTTTTTTTACCATGGCTGCATGGGAAGGCATTCTAATTTTATTCATTTTTTACCGGTGCTTTTTTACGACTCTCCACGCTACCTAGCGGTGAAATGAGAAGTTAAAATTGCCACCGAGCAAATTGTGGTTTAATCACAGCAACATTTGTTAACTAGCTATAATTTTTTTCAGATTTCTTCTATACTTTGACTTATTTATTTTACACGTTTTACGTGTCACATTTTATTTTGGCATGAAATATTCCGATTTTAGGTTTACTTGGCAACACATCGCATTATGTCAAACGTTCCGTTTCCGTTTCAGATGTTGACATTTGTTGCATTATATTTATTTACTCTCTTTGTTCTTATGTGAGCGATATAACGCTATTTCGCTTAATTGGGGTTTGCGATTGTTTGTGAAATTTAGTATGAGACAGAGGTGAGACGTACCAGGTAAAATGAGTACTTACGTCTTAGAAGTACGCGTCCACCCAAATACTTATTCCAAATACTAAGTCTACGAGTATTTAGGCATCTCGAGTTTATTGACGTTTCTATAGCTAGCAAGTGTTCGTAAAGCCTCCACTACACTACTTGTGAAGTTGATCGAAGTTGAGCGAATACGATAGTGTAGAGGGGCACTTCACTTCGCCTCGTGCAACTTCGCTTTGCCTCGGGCGACTTCCGATCGTTGTCGGTTTTTGCGCACAAGTCAAAGGACTCGAAGTGAGTCGAAGCGTTCACAAAGGTTCTTACTACACTACTCGGCTCACTTCAGTTCATGTCGAGTCGTAATAAATACGCACGTATTTATACTACGCGAGAGTACAAATTGCTACGGCAGCTGCCACTTGAACGTTATCCATGATGTCTATCTTGTGGGCGCCGGGCGAAGGAGCTCCTCGCGAGGTTGGTTGGTTGAGGTAGTCACGTACTTCGGACTTTGGTCAACTTCGTAGAGTACTTTGTCGAAGTAACTTCGCGAATAGTGTAGTGGAGGCTTAACGTAACTTCTAGATTGAGTAATCGGAGTGATGGAGTATTTTCACTTAGTGGATTAATAACGTATATTAGACTACGCGTTGATTTTCGTATCTTTTATAATACTTAAAATTAAATCTTGTTGAAAACTTTGCTTCATACTTTTCGGGCTTAGGACTGTCAGCTTTTAATGATAGAAACATAGAAAAAATTGTTGGTACGATATAGGTACTTGAAGTCATGATTCTATAGTACCATGTATAGTACCATGTCGTCTCTTCAAATGTTTTATCAAATTTGACCCTGAGCTTTATAGTCCCCTTTATCGTCAAAATTATCCCATACGATACTTCTCTTCGGAGCTATCATTAATTCAAATTCAGAAATAGATAAATAAATTACTCTAACACCGTATGGTCACTTTTCATCAAAAATCTTAAAACATACGTTTACGAAAATAATAACACAGCACCAGTCGTGTGACGTATTGTGTAACGTACTGATTTAAAAAAGAAAAAACTGCTAAACATTTTCATAGAATCTTGTTTTGTTATGCACTTACCAAGTTATCGCAACGCAATAGTAATTCTATTTGTACACTCGTAAGGTTTAGAAACGCTAAACAAATAAATTGACTCGCTAACTTCGACTCCCGAACCGAACATTTCCGAAATTAATTCCGCTTGTGGGTTGCAATGCAAGTCGCAACACTCGTCAATGTTACGTGAAAACGCAAGTCCGCGAGTATAGCATCAAACGCCATACGCCTAAATATTCGACACGCGTTTATGTGTTACGCACGGAATAGATATTTACGCGTCCAGCCAGATCCCTATTCCAAAAACCTATTCCAGTATATACGTTACACCTCTAGTTTGAGATCAGTCATGTTGACAGTTTGACACTTTCATCAAAGTTTAAACGTCAATAACAATTTAATGAAAAATTAAAAACACGATATTAATGTTTTCGGGTTATACTAATGAAAATGTTAGCTATGAACTGATTTTAAATACACTATGGAGAAACCTAGAGTATTGTCGTAAGTAAAACTAATCTCTTTTTAACATATTATCTGACGGCCATTATTTGCAAACACGGTATGTATAAAGGAATTCGGTAAGTTTTTCTTATTGCGGTGTTCTCAGAAAAAAACCAACAATATTTTTCTAAGTCGACCCACTGACCCGAGTTTTCACCAGGATCTTCAACCATGAAGAGTAAGGCGTAGAATTGAAAGACTTCAGTACAACGTAGATTCATTTTTTTAGTCTGTTTAGTAAAAATTTCACAAACCAGCAGCTGTTATTCCCCAGATAATCATTTAAAAACTAGTTGATTTGAACTTCTAGGTTGGGATATAATCTAAAGTTCTTGAAATATCAGGGCAGATAAATTATTTTTACCCATTTTCCATTACTTAAGACAAAATCTTACATGTATTTCACCATACCTCTTTGGAAAACAAATAAGTTTTTACTGAGTCATTGTTTTAATTTTAAAACCATGGTCTAACACTAAAAGCTGCTGCATTTTGGCTCCCTATTTACTTAAATAGCTATACATATAATGATTTCTTCATCTATCTTTTCTGTAACTTATAGTGTATAATATAATAAAGAGTATTCTATTCAAATACTTAGAACTTATTTTTTCCTAAACATTCATCTTATTTTTTTTTTTTAATTTTTCATGCTAATCATTTTCAGAGGGGAAGCTCTAGTGGCAAAAGGCATAACAAAGATAGATGCCTCGCTGCCCGAAGTTGGCTTGAAGGATGTCGTGCCGAATGGCTCCTGGCTGGAACAGAAGCAGATACAGGCTGCCTTAGAGGCCCGCAAATACTTGATTGAAGTAGAGAGGATTGAGAAATGGTAAGCCATTGAAAAACACATAACTTCAAAAAATCTCTAGAAAAATAATCTCATTCTTTCTAGAAATGAAACTCACAATTCACTTCCAGTGGACAGCGATGCGGACGAACTTTTTGATGCCTTATTTTAGTTCGGATTTTTTATTACAATATTTTAATTAATTTATGAAATGAGACATACTTTTTTATACTCAATACTTTATTGCATTCCACAATGTAGGTGGTAAACATTTTAAAAGTAACAATCATGGACCCTGTTGCGCACAGCAAAAGTAACAGTAATGGCATAATAATCTTATCTGAAATGTAAACAATTTAACTTTACACAAAAAGTGATTAACATGGGTATGGATGGATAGTCTAATTTCTAACTCATTCTTGCCAAGAAACGTAATTACTGTAAAATTTTGCTGATTCCCATTGTTGCTCAATGTTTAAAATTATATTTTCAGCCTGGTTTGTCACACTAGATTAAATGCCTCTATTTTTCAAAACCTTGTCCTGTGTGTACTCAAAATATGCGCTAGGATCTGGTGCTGCAGAAACCATCCTGGATTACATACAATCCTGCCTTTAGCTTCAAGCTCGTCCCATTATCTTCACATGGGTCTTCCACAATATACATTTTTTTTTTATGGATGGTAAATCAAATGACTCGTTCTGCTCTGGGTGGAGCAGAAGGGAGTGGCAGACTCATACTGACTAAAACCCATCAGTTTTCCTCACAATGCCCTTTGCGTTCCAGGTCCACGGTGACTCTTTCAAAAAAATTTCAAAACCCTGGCAGGAAACCCTGATTTATGGTAACTAGCCTATTTGTAATTTCAGTGGCACATTAAGTCATGCTGAGTGGCGTGATGACCTGATGTTGGCCGAGGTCACACAGAAGGCTGGCGGACATTGGCAGTACCTTGGCCACAATGTTGGGAAGAAATTGTACCTTCGACCTGAAGAAGCCTTGTTTTTAATGGAAGTCGTAAGTTATTTTCACAATAATTATCATCCTCATTTTTCTGCCCTTATTCCAATTTATTTGGGGTTAAAACTAAATGTTTTCTTCTTCCATATTTTTCTATTTGTCATCTTAGCAGTCACCCCAAAGTCATTATTACAATGTTGTTTTAAATAAATCTGCTTTGGAAGTGTAAAATTAAATTACCTTATATTTATCACAAATATTCTCTGCTTACCTATCTTACAAAAATTAAACCAGATTTAATTTAACTTGTGATCGCCTAGGTCGCCTAGTAGTCGAAATTTGGAGATGATTAACAAAAAATATGTTTACTGCATGCATTCCTCCATGTTAGGATTAAACATATTTGTGCAGTAAACATATTTTCTTCATTTACATTCATGTACTAAAAAATCACCATTCTCTTTTCAGAATTGTTTGTTACTAAAACACAATGAAGTCACAGTGTCATTACAAAAAGCATACTCTTTACTACTTAGTTCACCAACTGCAATTATACAGTACAAAGTCTATGCATCTCTTGGCAGACTGGGCTATAGAGTATTCAGACATACAGGCCCAAAAGTTAATGAAGAAAAAAAGTCTTATAGCCAAAAGGTTAACGAACTTGATTCTAATGCTAAACCACACATAATACCCATGGATGAGCATTCTGATACTACAACAGCTGATATCAATAAATCTGAATGTGATGATTCACATACAAGTACAATTAATAATACTCAGCAGGTTGATTCACCAACAGTCAGTACAGTAAAATCTGAGAATGATTCTTCTGTAGTTTCCACACTAAATAATTCTGAAAATATTGGTTCACCAATAGAAGCCACAGCAAATGAATCTGAAAATGAAGATTCTTCAGTAGTCAACACAATTTTTGAGCCTGAGAAAGCTGAATGTGGTACACCAATGGATAACACTGTCAGTGATTTAAAAAGTGACAGTACCCTAATAGTTGAAACAATTCCTGATTCTGATATTGTTGATACTCCAAAAGATGACACTGTTGAAAAATCTACAAATTATGATTCACAAATGAATAATAAAGTAAGTGAAAATGAACAAGAACAAACAATTGAACAAGAAGAGGGTAAAGGCAGTGAAGTAAATGGAAATATTGCTGAAACATATGATGTTAAAAAAAATGAAGTAATGGCTGAAAAATTAGATGCTGAAATTAGCATAGCTAAAGAGAATGAATCTCCAAATATAATGGAAGTTGATGACACCACTGAATTAAAGACAGCTGATATTAAAGATGTAATGGAGTCTAACCAAGAAGTGTCATCAACTATGATAGATATAAAAAAAAATGCTGAAATTAAGACAGAAAGTATGGAGATATGTCCCGAGGATCAAGAAGCAGGTATGGGTCATGTTATTTTTATGGAAATTAACACTATGAAAAAAGATTGAGATCTTAAACTACTTACCCACTTGATATACTACTACTACTCCTACTCTACACCTACTCTTACATACTTGATATTTTAAAGTTCTCAATCTTTTTTCATAGTGTTGATAATATATAAAACATCATAATATAACAACGGACATAATGAAGGAACAAACAATTAGGTACAAAGGTGATGCTTATTTCTAAACAAATCATACCTGCGAAAGAAGAGTAAAAAATAATGATATCTTGTTACAGTATGTAGGATAGGCAAAAATAAAATTAAAAATACTTTAAATGTAAATTATACAGTAAAAAATTGTGTTTCAGATATTGTTTTAGTAGAAGAAAGTGATCATAGATCTAATGGCAATGAAGCTATGTCTGCTGAGGAATCAAATAGCATGATAGCAAGAGATGATTTGGGTAATTATAACTTATTTACTTTTGATGGCCTCCTGATGGCATGTCGTGTCGGGAGTGCTGGAGAGCAGCCTTTCTTTTACCCTTTTCACTGACAAAGGATGGGTACCTCTGTTTTATTAGATGTTCATAGACAATGGCCACTAACAATCAGATGAGCCGCCTGCTTGTACGCCAATTTATGACGTAAAAAAATCATTAAGTATGACTGACCAAGGCGCGACAAAAATATTCGTGAATATTCAATGATTTATTGGAACGAAGTTCCTTATCGCGCGTTGCGAAAGGGGGCTAGACGGAAAAAATTAAGACCAAAAGTTGTAACGACACTTTTTGCTATAGTTGTAAGCCATGCGGCGTAGGAACTTCGTTCCATCCGGGTGTCCCTTGACACCTCTCATGTTGGAATGGAATGGAATAGAATACACAAATCCGATCCTGCATGGAGTATTTAATCCCGATATGGTAGGGACTGACCATTGAGATGCCAAACAGTGGGTGGGATACGATACCATCTTAGGGAAAAGGATAAAGTCGTAAAACACAGTCATGTTTCTAGTTTTATTACAATTCCTTCACTAATTAATCGAAAGGAACTTCGTTCCATCCGGGTGTCCTTTGACACCTCTCAAGTTTCTTTTTGTTACTTAAAACATTTTTTTGAAATCAGAGTTAAAAAGAATCATGATAATTTTAGAGTCCCAACAGTTTAGCGTTCTGCTGACATGCCCCGTATTTATGCAGCGTAGGAAGGCCGCAGGTATCCGGAGGATGCGAGATAATCAGGACCAGCCGATAAGGCGACCCTTGGGGGCCCCGCAAGCCCCGCGGGCTACGTCCAATACTGGACATAGCCGTCTATCGGTTTAAATGACAATGATGATGAAAGATGACATCCCGCGTCTTGTAAAGTTGTTCATGAGTCAATTTTCTTATAATGTTACAGTGAAAAAGGATGGTACTAATGATGATGCCGGTGATCCTTTTTCTGCCACAAAAACCTCAGAAGCTGAGGAAAACGTTAATGGTAATAATAACAAGATATTATGGAACTCTGTCCTATCGCACTAAGCGTTTCGAAAACGTCTTTTATAATGCGCACAGCATAGGAGTGGAACTCTCTGCCTGCGTCTGTGTTTCCAAACTCTTACAACCCTAATCTCTTCAAAGTTAGAGTGAACAGGCTCCTTTTGGGTAAGCTCGCTCCATCGTAGACTTTGTCTCTGTCATCTCTGACATAGACTAGAGTCAAGAGCAAACCCATCATTAATAAAAATAAAAGAATTGGGTTCCCAGATCTAAGAAAACATTTATTATATAGTTTTCATTTACGTTTTTGTTTCTATTACAGGCACCCAAACTATCGAAGACAGCACAAAATGTTTGGAAAACAAGAATGATCCAAGTACCTCAAGCATTTGCCCATCAACAGAGAACACGACAGAAAAAAATTACTTTACCAAAGAATACGATCCATACAGCTGTTTGAGCAAAATAGAGAAACTAACGAAAAGGCAGCTAAAACCTAGTGACTCAAAAGCTATGGACAAGTATTTTAAAAATATTCCTGATCTATCTAAAGAACGAGTAGCCACCATAAATGTCCCAGAACAACAATTCATACCGAAGAATATATTTGTCAATAAAGGGACCTATATTTTGAACTTGCAAAATATTAAACTGCGAACCGTCAGATCTATGTCCTCCGAATCACCTGCTTATACAAGTTCTGATGAAGTCAGTGGGAGGAACATAAGGAGAATTAGAAGTAGCGTGGAAGTACTCAGTACTGAATACCATCAGAATCAAAACTTCAACCCGCATGGAAGGTTTCAAAACTTTCCGAGGTACCATCATTTCCGACCTTACGGATTTTGGCGACCGCAAAACAATCTTAACTTTTATCAATTAATGTTTTTTCAAGCCCGTGTCCAGTTCCACCAGAGGCCACATATGTTCTTAAGGCCGCCTTGTTTTAATATGCCTCCAAACAATTTTAATTTAAGTAATAATGCTAGAAAAAGAATGAGAAATGGCAAATTTGCCCATTTTCAAGGGATAAGGAATTTAGCTGTTCGGTTAAAACAGAGTCTTATCTCTGGCAATACTGATATGTCAAATCTTGAGACCTTACACAGTCTTCTTCACTCATACAATTTGAGGTATAAAGCTAGATTAAGATTAACGGAGGATTTCGATGTGATTAATGAAGAAAAGATTGTAGAAACCATAGATTTGGATGATGATGAGGAAACTAAAAGTAAAAAACCAAGAGTTGAAAACGACGATGATGACAAGTTCGATGAGAATTTATACAGACTTAGACAATTAGCATTGAGATTGAGAGATCTCGAAACTAAAGATAAGGCTACAACTAGTCACAGAAGAGCTTTCTCTAAGGCGATCAAAACGTTTAACAAATCCTATAATGCCGATATTTATTTGGATAACGTAAATTACGAAGTCATTGACAGACGATGTATAACCCTCGATTCTAGTTCAGAATCGGATTGTGTAGTCGAAGAACAGCCACAAGTTCGATCGAAAAAATTGAGAAACCCGTTTAATATTCTGAAACGTCGTAAAGAGAAAATGCAGTCTCTAAACAACCCGAGCACGAGTAAAGACGACAATTCTTCGGGTCCCAGTCAAAACGATGCTGGTCCCTCAAATACTGACCAAGACAGTAATAAATACAGTGACTTTTTACTTAAAACTTTCAATGAAGGTTGGTTACCGAACGAAAAGGACTTCGGAAGAGCAGAAGTTGTTCCTAAACGTTTATTGAATTCTCGCCTCGAGTTCAGTAATAAAGAGCAGTTCCTCTATGAGTATAAGAATGAACAATTTCAAAATTGGTTGGAAACTAAGATATCTTTCCTAAAGTATTTAGAGGAAACAAGTATTGCTTTTAAAAGGGAACAAGCTCGAATGATAGCTGATGTAGAAATGTGTAACACTGGGCTGAAACCACTTACAGATTTCGAAGATAGCTCGGATATGCCTTCAGTTCTCGAGAAATTAAGAATCATAGAGAACAATAAAGAAATAGAGATTGAAACTAGTCTAAGAATAGATTTTGATGTGTATAACAGAAATGTACAAAACTTTAGGAAGAGGAATCCACCGAAACCGCATTTCCGAATTATTTGTGTAGAGTAAGTTGAATTGAAGTTTTTAATATAAGGTTTTTTTTCTAACCATCGCTCATAACTATGAGCCTTCCAATCACCCTGTCTAGCTTTTTAGTATGTTGGGAGCTTACTTCCAGTCTACAGCTTAATACCAGTATTTTATGAAGCAACTGTCTACCTGACCTCAACAACCCAGTAGTTGGGTAACAAAATTCCCTAGCAACACTATTGTCAGATGTTCATGTTTTTACTGCACCCACCCAACCCATAACAAAGATCTTCTAATGACAGCCACAACCAAGGGCTTAATATGCCAGAGTCCACTCCCATGGGCCAGTGCCTGCTGGGGCTGCGGACTTAGTTCGAAAGAGGCACCATACCCTGGAACGCAAAGGGCACTAGGAGGAACACGGATGGGTTTTAGTCAGTAAGAGTCTGACACTCCCTCCTGCTTCACCCAGAGCGGGAGGAGTCATTTGATGATTTCTCATCTATACTTCTATACTAATATATAAAGCTGAAGAGTTTTTTTGTTTGTTTACTTGAACGCGCTAATCTCAGGAACTACTGGTCCGATTTGAAAAATTCTTTCAGTGTTAGATATCCCATTTATCGAGGAAGGCTATATATCATCGCGCTGAGACCAATAGGAGCGGAGCAGTAATTAAAATTGTGACGCAGACGAAGTTGCGCGGGTCAACTAGTCCTTAGCAAAAAGGGTCCAATCCCATATCATAAAAGTATTTATCAAAGTACCGACAATCTAAGAAATTAGAAAGTCTTATTTATTTATCAAAAACACCTCGTAACAAGCGCAGGAAAAACGTCTATAAAAAGAAGTGGTTAATGGGTCTTATCGCACAGGTTATCTTTTTCAGTAAATCGTCGGCCCGCTCCCAAATCTTAATAATATAAAACTTCCTTTTTCTTATATTTCAGTGAGTCATCAGGGGTACCATCAGCAGCGCATGTGATGTCCCTACATTCAAAATACGACGATAACGTACCAATCGTCTTTGCTATAGTCACTATCGGATCCATTTCCTTCTTACAAATTAATCCCATAGACTTACCGATTTATGTTCCAAGTAACGATGTTGTATAAACTATAGACTGGTAAGTTGAATTTGTGTAAAATCTAATATGTACAAAAACATATAAATAAATGTAAGTACTTCACTAAAATATTCATAAAATGTTAAAATATTTCTTCCAATTCTTTGGTCTGATTGAGGGTTTTTTTAATTGTGTCTATGCTTTTTAAACTGAATAAATTTCTATATTTTATTGAAGACTGTTAATATACCTACGCATTATGTTTACAGTATAAAATGTAAAAAGCTTGTATAATACAAAAATATGTTAATTTTTTTTAAGACAACTACCAACCTTATAATGACAGAACTATTAATAGATCGAATAGAAACATTTTAAGTTCATTGGAAGCAATACGGGGTCACATCAAATTAGCTAGCGGATGTAAGCGATGTATAAACAGGATTGAAAGATAACATTTTCTGCTTGTTTTATATACGATATATATAAAACAAGCAGAAAATGTTATCTTCAATCCTGTTATATTAAATATAACAGGATTGATAATATAACACTTTTTTAATCCCCTTTAAATTTTAAAGGGGATTAAAAAAGTGTTTCATCCACTTTTGCTTAACCCGTAATGCCTGCGAAGTTTCGTCAGTTAAATTTAAATTGAACTATGTTCGTGTACGGCGGATCCAGGATTGTCATTGGGGGGGGGGGGCTTGACTCCGCTGAGGGTAGGTTTTCGTACACTATAAAAGACAATAATTTAGCTTAACGCACAACAAACCTCCTTGGATTACGTTTCGTAAAATCCTCAATGACTTTGACAGGTTCTAGACTACATACCAAAGATATCTCGGTCTTTTGGCAAGGGCTTGAGCCTCTAGCCCCCATGATCCTCCAATGAGTACCTGTGACCCACCCGGTTGCTTGCAAATTATAATTATCACAATATAATATTGCTCCTTCTTTTTTAGGGTTCCGTACCCTAGCCTTTGGGTACGAAACCCTATTACTAAGCCTCCGCTGTCTGTCCGTCCGTCTGTCTGTCAACGGGCTGTATTTCATAAACCGTTATAGGTAGAGTTGAAATTTTCGCAGATAGTGTATTTCTATTGCCGCTTTAGCAACAAATAATAATAATAAAGGTTTATGATACGGAACCCTTTGCGTGCGAGTCTAACTCGCACTAGGCCAGTCGTGAAAACTGTATCAAAATCCTGTGAAGTAAGCTGAGAAATAGACACGAGGTACTAGACAGCGACTTTGTTTTATAAAATTTAGATATAAGGTGTCTATGCCAAAGCTGAAAGCATTTCCATGATATTTATGTATTTTACTCAGTGCTGAATTCAGCTTTAAGCGCTTTCTTTATGCCCAGTCTTAAAACAATAGGTTCAGATAATTAAAAAAAGAATTTACGGAAAATATACTTATGTAAACAATCACTGCCACACATTACTTCATTGTATCATTTTATAAGATTGTAGATATTAATATCTAATCTAATTATAGTCAATTCCCTTTTCTCTTAAAATCTAGTAGAAATATGTGATGGGATTCTGAATCGAGAATTTGGAGTTGTCAAACTACTTTAGTGCCGAAGTTTGACAGGTTTTTAGGACAAAGCCTCGTTTAACAAACAGCCAACCTCAAATTCTTAATCCAGAAACTGGGCAATATTCATTGTCAATGTTAAGTAACTCAGATGTCAAAAAAATATAATATATTATATGACTAAATGCTAATTAAAACATCCATTATTTGTTTGTATGTGTATTTTATTGAAATAACTTTTAAAACAGCCTTATTATTACATAATTAGCTATCTATTCTAATAAGCGACTACATGGCACAAGTGATTCGGAGGGCTCAGTGCAAATATCCCTAAGACTAAACACTACATTGCATTACCTATTTATAACATTGACTTCTCTCTACTCTTAAAATAAGAAAGAGAAGATAAGAGTTACCTTATGCATATTGCAAAACCGTATAGCATATTCTTAATTCATATATTAGGAAACACATTTTTGTCAAGGAACGCGTCAAACAAAAGCCTCTTACTGTCGTAAAGTCGGATAAAAAAAATGCTGAACAAATATCCATTTTCCCGTGGGAGTACGTATACATATACAGCATGGATTGCATAAATTATTCAGAAACCAAGTTGAGACATAAACCACAACGTATGAGTAGAGAGAAGACCATCTATAGGTTTTTGTGTACAAAATTGTATCTAATTAATATAAATTATCTACCTATGTTATATGGCACGTTTTCTATACTCTATCTCTCATTCGTTCATAGTACACAACCTTCGTGTTCATAAACTAATGGCAAGACATTCAATTATTTGGAGAAAATAGTTTTTATGTTCCAGCATATTTGTTATAAATAAATTAAAATTTATTCGAAATTACGGCATTTCGAATAAAATATTCTCTTGTTTACTTGAGTGGAAAGTACTATGATAGCAGTTTTGAATGCAAATGATTTGATGTTAAAATTTTAATTTTAACGATAAAATGTGACATACATATATTCCACTCCACTTTTGAAGTTTTTCATATCAAAAATTTTCTCATCTATACAACACGAAATGCCTATTATTTAAACCTAAATAAGCATTCTAATTTACTCGTAACATGATATAACTTCATAATCGTATAAATTATGAAGAGATCATAAATGATATCAAATGGAACACTTTCGTTAGGAATGCCAACTAGGAAGCAACTACCCGCATATAATACAGATTCGGATAAAATTATTATGCGAATTATTCGAATCAGCTAAAATTTTTATACTCCTAATTTATAGATCTCTGGTAACTTTAGTGGAATGGATTCGTTTTGGTTATTTCCTTAACTAAATAATTTTAACTTGATCATAACTTTTGAATACATTGCAAACATAACAATAAGATGTAACAGAACACTTAGTAAAATTAACTGTATCACATATTTGTGTAAATAGGAAGTCGGAAATTTATAATTAAGTAAATAGAGATAATATAACAATTTTCTTAAAGAATATATAGCGCAAAAACATAAATAGTAAGTAGTATTTATTAGTCAAAATTATGTTTAAGTATATTCAATTATTTCATATTGATATCGCCCGAGATTTGCTCAGAATACATACAGAACATTTCTCACTCAATTTATTTAGCGCACCACAAAGTTCATCGTACAAAATACTGTTCTTCAAACCGTATACCAAAAGTTCAAAATCACAACGATTCAAGGCCATCCGAAGTTCATTCCAGCCAACTGGTAGAATCTCTCATTGAATGGCCTATAGAAGTCTCTCAGTCTTTCTAATATTTTAGGATCTATGTGAGGGTGGCTCCTGCCTTTAGTCTTGCCTAGACAGTGCGGCGTGGACCGACTTTCAGATTTCAGGAGACAAGGGAAACCCTTGGTAGAATTGAAGTAGAAATGCTTTTCTGTTATCACCCGTTTCAGACCTAGGAATTCCTGTAAAAAGTGAAAATCTTCAGTATAGCACTATCAAAGAACTAGGGTCCTATGGGAAAAGCAATCAACTTTGTAACAAAAAATACATACGATCAACAAATAGCATTAATGTTATGTAAAAAAGTTGTGTAGGTAAAAAAAATTGTTTTTGGTGAACAATAGACCATATTCTTCGTATCTTATCGCGTGACCCTGCTGGATATAAGCCACTTCCTTGTTAGATTCAGGCATTCGACTCGATTTTTTGCGTACAATCTGTCCCAGTTCCAAGCAATCGAAAAAAAATAATTAAAAAGTTCTCCCTAAAAATAAGACCATTATTAGCCGACTGCTTCAAAAGGAGGGTAATGTTTTTTACCTGTACTCTAGCCATTTCAGCAGCAGGATCAGCGACGAGTCTTTCCCCGCTGATCAGCAGTAACCTCGACCTCGGGAACCTTCGCAGCCACCGTCTCAGCGGCCTCGCATACACGCCCAGCCGCACGGGCGGCCAGGAGGCGTCCACCACCGAGGGAGCTCCGCCCCACACCGCTGAGCTGTTCACTAGGGCCAAGTCTTCGAAACGAGGGAGGGTTGGCCTTTTACTGGAACCAACATGTTTTAATTAGGACTCCGATATAATGAAAACAATAGAAGTTCTCCTGAATTAAGTACCCTTTCGGATCTGGTTATACCGAAAAAATCCTGGAAAAGAATGGTATCGGTAAAAACAGATGAGTAGCTACAAATAGGTACCTAAGGTCTGATGACAAGTGGTTCAATGAATGAACTCGTCTGTGACCTGGTCATGAAGATGTACAGTCGATCAAAGCTATTGGGTATGCAGGAAGCTAACTTGCAAGTTGCAACTTCTTTTAAACAATGTTGTGAGTGTGCTGAGTAGACAATTATTGTACAACACACTCCTAAGTATGTCAAAAGCTTAATCTTTTGAGCGCCACTGTCGTAACGGACGGACGGACGGACGTAATCACAGAAAACTTGATTTTCTGTGATTATGATTACGTTACGAGTAACATTTTATTTACAAAATATGGAACGCAATACAATGATTAATTGGTATTCAATAAGATGTTGGAATCCGTATTTTTTTGTTTAGATATTTGCGCGGAATTTGTGCTTGGCGTGGAAGTGACGCCGATGCGTTTACGCTCTGGCGATTAAAAGGTAAATAAAAAATATAATGCACACATTAGAAATAAATATTGGCGTGCCATGAAAAAATTAATATTTTTGCCTGTATACCGAATAGCTTTGTTGACTGTACATACACGGTGCCATTTTCATCTTCTTACAATGACAGCCCACTTCGTCGATTACTACACATTCATTAATAAAAATATGTATTTATGAAAATTTTAAGTGAAAACGAAGTGATCCTGTAAGCGTTCCGTTTTTTCCTTTTGAGGTACGAGATTTGTGTTCCAAGGACGGCGCGGAATGGACGGGTGACATGGTTTTGATACGTAAACATTATAGACAGAGTGTTTCATAAATCTAATACATTTATTATTCATAATTTACCTATTATCTTAATGAACTATTTAAAAAAAAAACGCGCCTAGAGGTACTTTATGCCGGGTACATTAAGTAGGCCGCCTTTGTAAGAAGACTAAAATGGCACCATGTAGGTATATTCTTTCTTTGTTTCATTCATTTCAATACAAATATATCAGGATTAAATGCAAAAAAAAAACCGGCCAAGTACGAGTCGGACTAGCACACGAAGGGTTCCGTACCCTTAACCTTAATTTTTTAACAGTCTGTGAAAATTTCAACTGTCTACCTGTCACAGTTCTTGAGATACAGCCCGCTGACAGACAGTCAGACGGACGGACAGCGGAGGCTTAGTAATAGGGTTCCGTTGGTTACCCTTTGGGTACGGAACCCTAAAAAATGGCATCACCGGGTTAGCGTTTGGTAAGGTCAACAAAATTACCTTGCTGACTGCGTATAGTCACTGATTGCTCGGGTAACAGGATCCCGCACTACTGCCAACAGTTTGACGCTTGGATTCATAGCGAACACTCGTCTCGGGGCCGACCTCGTCACCCAGTAAGAAGGGGTCTTCTCCATCGTAATCTGGCCATCAAGTGTTGGAGGCATTTTATCCCTGTAAATTTAAGTCACCTATTTACCTCGGATAGGATATCTCGATACCGCGCATGCTATATCTTTTAAGTTCGATTAAAAATTAACTGTTATGAGTTTAGCTATCTAAATCGAGTAAAATTATTAGATACCTGAAAAATTATATTGATTACTTTAAAAATATATCTCACCTATACCATTCGAAGCCTTTGTGATAGAATTTATCAAAGAAGTGGACCTCTGACCCCGCTGCCCTGACATCTGGGTGTAATCTGATTGCAAAACAAAATAATAATCACGTTATTTACGACTGCTATTTTAGATAATTAGTTTGGGTTTAAGCAGACGCTTTGTTAATATTATTGCTTTTTGTATTTCTATAAGTGCGGGGTTGCTAAAACACCACTGCTCACAAAGCATCTTGTGAAAACCGGCGTAATTTTAAAACTAAAAATTCGATGACATGCGACTACGAAAGGCTGCTTGCTTTCTTCTTTTGAAACTATTCAAACCAAAGGATAATGGGAAATAATTACATATCCGAAACCGATATAATTGTATTCCTATATCCATATCCGTAGATCTCCAGATCCGAAATATCATAGCCATAACATCCCTGCTGCTTATGCTGCAGTGAGAGAGATTTTATAGGAAAAGGTAGCACCGTAGCACTCTTTTTTCACCTGAGTTTTTACTTTCAATAAAGTTTTAACTAAAACTTGGCTCGATATGCCACCCACACCCTACGAAAATTAAATCACAGAGTAGGTAAGGGAAGCCTTACAGATCAGTTTCGTTTCGTTACAGAAGGATACTGAAACCCACCTCAAGAACTCGAGCAATGCTCTCGTCCCACATTTTTTGACGCCTATGATAAGTGCATCGGGCAGTCTCTTCACCGGCACTTGATTCTGCTTCAGTCGCCTGTACTCGTAGTTCTCGTCTACGTTGAATCCTAGTAGCGAAGCGAAGCGCACGCTTGCTGCCCTGTACTTCGAAATATGCTGCTTCAATAGTATGTATTTTATTGTGAACTGAAAAACAAACGTAGTATTAGGTCTTGACAAAATATATTAAGAATAAATAAGATAAAAGTCAAACATCACTGTAGTCTCACCTTGTTTTCGTCAACTAAACAAGAATTCAAAGCATAGAATAAATATAATAGAAATAATAATATGAAACAAATAAACATAGTTCGCTTTGATATCACTGGTATCCATCTCATTGCTCTTCTTCGGATTCATTTGTGGTGCTTTGTTTTTCCTTTCGTCAATAAACGAATTTCACTTCACTCAACATTCTACACAAATATTTTCAATAGAAAAAACTAAACGCCTCTGTACATTTTTGTGCTGAAAGTGTTTAAATAAATAAATAAATAAATAAATAAACTATTACAATATTTCACTCTATCCTTTATCATGTTTTCAAGTTAATTGATATGCATGGTATTGCAGAGTTCACACTGAACCAGCAGACAGCAGTGTTTATGAACGATCGATGTAATTTTCTTCGGGACCGGCACGAATCACGATGCGCACAATCGCTGTCGAATCGACACGGAGTCGGACGGAAAATCGCATTTCGCGCGAAGGTAATTTATCGCGCCTAATCCCCCCCGCCACTAGCGCATTTCCGGTTTTCCGTCACTGTACGTTTATCCAACAGCATAATTTTAATGTTGGAAGTGAAAAAAATCTGGGAGGTATATAATTTTTAGGGACAGAAGAAGTTACAAGTTTCGGGTTTCCGGATAAAAATTATTTTATTTTTTTTGTTTAATGTGGGTTGAGTTGCAAGTTAAGAAACATCATGAACGCTAAAAATTGGCAACATTAATCTGTCTGTACGTTGGCTAGAATCGCAGTCTTTTTTTAACCGACTTCTTCAAAAAGGAGGAGGTTCTTCGTTCAGCTGAATGTATGTTTCTTTTTTTTTATGTATGTACACCGATTTCTCCGCCAACTGTGGACAAATTAGAAAAAAAAAGTTTTTGTTCGAGAGCCTATATCCTGAGGTGGTCTCACCGAGTCAGAATCTGATGATGGGATCCCATGACAATCGAGGGAAACCTTCAGATTTTATAGGCACGAACAATGTTTTTCATAAACTTTCTAACGCACTTCAGATATTTGTGCCTGGTAATCATCATCTCATGTTGCTGAGCTGATGATAGAAGATATAAGTCAGGATCTGATAATGGGATCCCATAAAAATGTTTGTTCAGCGATATTTTCGCCACTTGTAAACCGATTTTATGATTCTTTTTTGTTTGGAAGAGTATTTTCCCGGACTGGAGATTTCAGTTTGGTGAAGATCTGATGAAGAACTTCGGAGGTGGGCTGTAGACAACGGAACTCTTCAATAAATGATGGCAAATGGATCGGGATTTTTGAAATCACATGTCTGTTGATTGTTTACACCAGTTCATTACATAACATCACGCCGGTATGCTGTATTTGTGGTTTCACTTTTTAGTGATACGCAGGTACTTCCAAAAACAAAACACTACAAAGTAAAAAAAACATTTAATTTCGGAAGGAATTAAAGTTATTTTATACCATAGATACATAATTCCGTTTTATACTTTGTACTGTTTTGTTTTAGGAAGTCTGTTTATTTTTTTTTGCAAAAATAGTTTTTATTAGATTGAACGATTTTTGTTTCGTGTAGAGCAGGACTTTTAGCAGAAGTGCCAACATGAACATAGTGAAAACCAGTTGACTTGACAGCAGACAGCTAAATAAAAAGAAATTTGATCGCGTTGAACTTTGAAGCTGTGAAATAAATTAAAATGACAGTCCAACAGATTAACTCGAATATTTCTGACGACTCAGATGATATGGTTAGTTTACCATCCGAAGAGGAAATTTATAGGCGAAAATACCAATTGTTGTTGGAGCGATGTGAAGTCTTACAACAGGATAACGAAAGAATTATCAATAGGTTTGTGTTTTGAGCTTGTTTTCTGTTGATAAACGATATTCGTGAATGAGCTAGCGTTTAACATTGTTGCAGAATACATGAAGCGAAGAAAATAACTAAGCATTACCGGAAGGACATAAAATTGTTGGTGGATAGATTGGACAGGCATGGCGATCAGTTCAGAACTGCATGTTTGGAGGTTGAATCTAAACCCGAGGTGATAGTACGACCACCCCGCGCTGGAGGGAAAGCACAAACTGTGTCAAAACAAACAGACAAGCAGAATGCTACTGGTGCCAAGAAGCCTGGACCTAAAAGGAAAAGCAAGGCAGACAAGGTACTGCTGAATGTACATATTTCTTTACAAATCAAAGACTTTGTACATGTAACATACCATACTTAGTGGATACCTTTTTATTATAATTATTTATGTACTTTTTTAGCCTGAAAGAGATCCAAATGCTCCCAAAAAGCCTTGCAATGCATTCTTCCAATTTTGCCAAGAACAGCGGCCTCTTGTTGTAGCTGAGGCTAACTCTGAGTTGGGGTCGGAGCCTTCTAAGCAGGAAGTCACCAGACAATTGGCTTCACGCTGGAGATCACTCAATAATGAGGAAAAGAGGGTAAGATATTTGAGTTCCTGTGTTGATCAATCTACCTACATGATAAAAAACCTATTATTCAATAGTAATTCAGATACAAAAACTAGAGTTTTACTTTTTAAGCTATTGCATAGCTTCTATCGCGGGCCTTGAGCATGGAGACCGAATCCAGAAATTCTGTAATGAAAAAAAACCTAACACCCCCCACTCCGACCGGCACAGCGGTGATACTTTTTAGTTTTACTTTTTTTTAGCTCAAGTGTAACTTGAATTAATATCAAAGAAAAAAAAAAACAGAAAAAAAAATACTGCATAAATAAAATAAATATATAATTATAATTGCATAAGTTGATAAAAAATGCTATGCAATAGCTTTGCCGCGGCAGTCTCCGAGTGCCACACGTCTTTTTTTTATTAAAGCCTGTTTTTCCATCACAGGCAAAGTGTCAAAATACCACCACATAAAAAAAGATTATTGCACTCTTCTAAAATCACATTGTATTGTTCTAGGTATATGTGGCCATGTTTGAGAGATCAAAAGAAAAGTATGCAGAACAAATGTCAGCTTACATAAAGAAGGAACAATGACAATCACCGAAACCGGCCAATAATAGCACTTAATTTTCTTGTGATCATCAGCTTTAAGATTAGGTTAACTATTAAACAGTATTTTGTAAGGACAATGGTTTTATTTTCTCAGATCAATTTTCATCCTTTTCAACCACATTATTGCTTTCCATCAGTGTGAGATGGTGAAACCACTAAATGGGAGCCGGTACCTAAATGTGTATTGAAATTCAGATTAAATAATTTATTAGAAATCTGTTTTGGAGACAGAAAATGGTTTCTTTTGAGCTTTTATTATTGCATTTGAACTCTTTCATAACTAAATGTACATGTTAGCCTATTCTGTCCTACTGCTGGGCAAGGGCCTCCCCCAACTACATCCAGATATTTTTGTCCAGAACCAACCCTGGCAGTATTTTAGTTTATTCCATACATATCTAAGCTGTTGCAAAATTTTCACAAAAACCATAATTTAAAAGTTAACTATTTTTCACAAACATTTAAAAAGTAAACTCAAATTGATTGGACAATATTATTTATTCCAATATTATACCACAACATCAATTTTAATATTTCAAATAAAAACAGTTTTGAAACATTATTGAATACCCTGGCAATAATAAACAGATCTAGTGACCCTGCCTGCAATGCGTCTCCACTTTCTGATAATTCTTACAATCTGCCAAAACTCTCGAGATTGATTTAAATATATCTTTATGGAATAAAGGGTGGTAAAAAACTTTTAGAATACAGTGTGACAGACACTGGCGTGGCCACCTTCAGGGATTAAAATTTTGATAACATAAAAAAATTAAGTAGTCTGAATAAGTCGCCAAATATTAGTATTGGTCGCTAGTTTAAAAGTTGAGGAGCTCATGGCTAGATAATAACAACCGCACGGGTCGATCTTCAAGGTTAAGCAACGCTTGCAAAGGTTGGTCTGTAGATGGGCGATCATCTTAAGGCTTGTATATTTGCCAATGACCTTGTGCATACAAACGGAGCTAACTACACCTCGGCGCGCCACTCCGCTACCCGTGTTTTTATTTTTTTATAATAAAACAAATACATATTTTAAAAAAGTAACAAAACCAAGTTATTTTCGTTTGTATTACACAGTATAGTAGATATTATTTTTGTAGTCTTTTGTTAAAAAATGAAGGAGTAAAATGGTTTCATCTCAACGATTTGGAGTTGATTTGGTGATTTTTTTTTCCTATTACGCGATACCAATAAGTACATACATTTTGGCTAAACCAAGTTACGTGCAATATAATCATGTAGATTACTACCTATTTTTTTCAGATGTCATTTCTCAGGAAATGTCGATGAAAAACTGCTTCATCTGCACGCTATTTTTAAGCCTTTTCGAGAGAGCACCCTTAACATACCGAGTTTCCTCCATGCCTCGGCTAGCACGTTAAGCCGTTGGTCCCGGCTGTCACTTGTAGATTTTGGCAGTCGTTACGGATAATCAGAAGCCAGTAAATCTGACTCGTCTTGCCATGAAGTAAGTACCGTGTTACCCAGTTAATGGGTTGTGGAGGTCTGGTAGGCAGCCGCTCCTCGTAAAATACTGGTATTCAGCTAAATCCGGCTTGACTGGAAGCCGACCTCAATATTGTTGGGAAAAGGCTAGGCAGATGAGGTCGCTAGTTCAAAAGTTATGAGTTTAAGTAATTGAGAATGTATCTCTCTAAGTAAAATACACATTTATAGAAAAAAAATTCTCTTGTCAATTTTTCGTAAACTCGCTCTTTGACTATACTTTAAAAATTTCTAAACTAAGCCCCGACAAAATTTGTGACTTGGCAAAAAATTGCGACTTAGGAGAAAACAGTTCTTCGCTAGGTGTACTAACTTTTGAGATTGGGCAAATAAGCCAAGCTGGGTTTGGCGCACTCCTGATCGGCCATCTATAACGTTTGAACCAGTGACCGGCCAATTATGATATAATTATCTTATAATTTCTGTTTCTTTTTGTGTCATCAAAATTAAAATGATGATGGTGGCCATGCCAGTGTCAGTCATACTAAAATTTTCGTCTTTGTAGACAAAGCCGAAAATCGGTCAATATAGGTAGGTATTAGCGACCCGGCCATGCTTCGCACTGGTGCAGTCTGCTAATGTGGCGACATGTTAAAAGAAAACATCAAGATTTCTGAACTATAATATTTTATAGTATAAGTAGGTAGGTACCAGCCACCCGGTCGTCCTTTTTCTGGGGCACGCTGGGGTAAAATCTTCCAATGGGCGACTTGTTAAAACATCAAGAATCCAGTACCTAGGTACTTACGTCTACCAACTGCTAGCGATTGTAGTTAAAACAATGAAAGCTTCAAAAACAAGTTTCTAATTTATTTTATTAGTTTTACTTGTAACTTGCTTGTTTGTTAGGCAAAAAAAATAGAAATTTGTTTTTAAAAAGTTTTCATACATTTTTTAACTACAGTCGCTAGCGAGTACCTATAGATTGATTAAACTCATGGTAGACGTAGGTACAGAGCAAACAAAGGTACAGAGTAATACGAATGTTTTAGGCGTAGGTAGGTATAGTAGGTAACGGAACGTAAAAAACTATAATACCCGATTCGAACATAATAGTTATTTGATTTGGATAGGTACTACATTAATGATACAAATTGTCAATTGTGGACCTAAGTATGATGTAAAAAATTAAATGGGGTTGTAGTTTTACTTACATCCAAAATTTACTTACGTTAACGACACTCTAACGTTACTTTACATTAAAACATTCGTGCTAGGCCCTCTGAACTATATTCTAAGGTGCCAGCCCCACTGCGCGCGGCCTGGTGGTCGGAATTCCGAGTTCAGCGTTCCGCGTTCACTGTAATCTATGCGGTGGCTTAGAACAAACAAAAGCAGTTAGACCGCAACGCTCAAAGGGAACTCGAGTTCTACCGGAGTTCTATTTTTACAATAGCAGGATGTTCACGATGTCCAACGAGATCGAAAACTTTAGTGAATTAGAGAGAGGAAAACGTTTTCTTTATGATTTCTGAGACATTTAGTTGAGAGTCACATTTGGGTTTCAGTAAAAAGAACGTGTGACGTGTTAGGTATCACTGCTTAAGATGACTGAACTCCAGATTTTTAGACCGCTCGCAGTGTGGCAAGTGTGAACGCGGAACTCTGACCGCTAGACCGGACATGGTGGGGTCGGCGCCTAAGTCATCATAGCTTTCCATCAGGCGTGATAATGGTCAAACGCGTGCCTATCAATAGTAAAAAAAAAGTTGAATAGTCGTTACCAAGAATTTAATAAAATAAACTCTCCAAAATAAAATATTTTAATAGGTAGTAAGTAATAACCGAAACCGCATCAAGCGGCACAGTTCACAGCTCACAGTCACCAAAACCGATTATTTTATAATAAGTAGGTATCTATAGATGAATTATATAACACAAATTCGCGCTTATATTCTTTTGTGCTTGTACGATTACAAAGTTATTTAAAATGCGAGAACGTGTACCTATCTAGATATTATAGACCCTCCCTTATACCTCTATTCTGGTCTATTTTAATAATATTAAAACAGATAGTTCAACCTTAGGTATACAGTTTCTTCTTTAACTATAAGCGGCTAATTTTATACATGAACCATTGATGTATTAAAAGCCAAAAATTCATTATACAAACGTAAACCAATCACCCGAGAAAATAATGTAGTTGCATTTTATGCATGCCAGGTATCCTTCTCCAGTCGAATGTTCTTCATGGTCTCAATGGGAGCCAGCGCTTTTGCATGCCTCATGATCGGAATCTCAGATACCCTCATGAATGGATTGTACTTCTTCTCTTCGCGTATTGTTGACGGTACCTGTGAAATAAATGTGAATTTTATACAACTGGTACTTATTGCTTATATGCTTCAGTTTTCATTCAATAAAACTAGACCGCCGTATGGTGTCGGCCGGTGCCGTATGGTGTCGGCCGATGCAATATGGTGCCATAAAAGAATAATACCATCCCATCACTTCCCGTGGGTGTCGTAAGAGGCGACTAAGGGACTTGCCAGAGAATGGGCAGCAGCGTTCTCTACAAAACTCAACACCATACACTGCGATCGCCAACCCGCCTGCCAAGCGTGGCGTTTATGGCAAACCCCCCATCTTGGGGGAGGCCTATGTCCAGTAGTGGACGTCTTTCGGCTGAAATGATGATGATGAAATCTAGATAAGGTAACAATAACTACTTATATGAAATCTCAGCCACATTTGCCAACAATCTCCAACATCAATTTGCCTAGCATTTTCTCAACTTTGGTGTCGGCCTGGTGCATCTGAGTATCGATATTTTACATGGAGCGACAGCCTATATGACCTCCACAACCCAGAAACTGAGTAACACGTCTTGCCAAGGGGTACTGGCAAGACTGATGTCAGATTTTCTGCCTTCTGAGAATCTGAACAACTGTCAAAGATCTTCAAATTAAAATCAGGAACAATGGTAAACGTGCTTTCAGAGGCCCGTACCGACCTCGACACTGCCGTGTTTTAACTAAAATGCCGTTATCCAACATCTAGTCGATTTTGAACTTGTATAATATATTAATGAGAAAAAAATATCTATTGTGTTTGCGAATTTTCCATACCAAGGTATGGAACCACATGAGTGTTGCGATAGATATTATTTTTCTCATTAATATTGATGATATTATCATCAAAAGTTCAAAATCGACCAGATTTTGGATAACGGCTTTTTAGTAATACGACGGCAGTGCGGCAGGCGTCGCTTAACTACAAAGATCGACCCGTGCGGCTGATATATCACCAGTTAATCTAAAATTGTGCTTGATCGAGGCTACTTACTGTAGGCAGCCCCGCTTCACGCCTATGTTGTGCCCAATCGAATTTCTTTGCGATTTCTTCATTATCTGGTTCCACATGCGCTGCGAATTTAAGATTCGAGAGTGTGTACTCGTGGCCACAGTACACCTTGGTTTCGTCTGGGAGGTTGCCTAGGATTGACATTGCTTTGAACATCTGTTCAGCAGTGCCTTCAAAGAATTTTCCGCAACCAGCTATGAATAAGGTGTCACCTGGAATGGAATACTTAGTTGTGGAAATATTATGAAAATTGCCGTTTGTGGTCAATGGCTGGGATAAAAACAAGTGCTAAAAAACTAGCAAATCAATTTGGAACAGTGGCGTAGCTAGCATAGGCATGGGCGTATACCCAGCTTCTGGCCTAGTGCAAGTCAGATTTTTAAGGGCAGATCGTCCGCGGCTCTTTTGTCATACACACTACATAAATACAGCTACATGAAACATTAGGTAAATGTAGTGTGTAGGGCAAACAGCCGCAAAATAATGATCCTGCTTTATGGGTAGTTAAATAAATATAAAAGGAACTTTCGAGGATCTTCAGTAAAACGGTTTATGACGTCTTCCGTGAAAGAATCGCCCACACTGTTTTCAATTTTTTGTTTATGTAGGTACATACAAAGTCCATTTAACCTGTCTTCGACCATGCATTTTGCCAGTTTATTCCGCGGTTTATTCAAAAGTTAGCGCATAAGACCCCGTTTAAATTTTCGAGTAGGTAGGTAGTGATTAGTACGAGTTCATACATTTTCTGCTGGATTTCCAGGGGAGGCAGCTGACCTCCCCTGCTCTCCTGGGTACGCCCATGAGCATAGGTGTCACCCGGGGAGGATAATGTGGTGTCACCCCATAAATGAACTCCCCAAATGTATTGCACCTTTCGTTCTGGTGACGGCAGCCGCAAGTTATTTCTCGGAAGGGAGGAAAGGTGTTCCATTTGTGCTACAGGTTTTTATTTTCAGAAATGTTACTTACAAATAAAAAATCACGCATTCCGGAAAGGTTTTTCTTTCTTTTTACATCGTTCAGGGGTGACAACCGACAGTTAGTCTAGTCAACCAACGGTCGAGTGTCACCACATGCAGATAACCTCAAGATCTAAATAAATTGTACCTCATCTCGGAGGAGTTTTATTGTCTTTTGATCATTCATGTTGTTTAGTGTTTTGTTCATTTATACTTATACAGAAAAGATCATGACATTAGTGAGAGTAAAATGCAAGAGCGAGCGAAGCGAGCTCAAATATTTTTTCACCCCTCTCCTGAAACCTGTCGGTTCATTGTGTCAAATGTTTAGGGGTGACACCAGACAGTGACAAAACTAGTCAACAATCGGTCGGGTGTCACCCGGTGCGGGCCGCCCCCTCCGCCCCTCCCCCTTCGCTACGCTACTGATTAGGAAAGTCATACTAAGCAGGGTAAGAGACATAGTAGAGGTCTTGAGTAATAAAACATGACCTATCGCGACGTTTCCAATCTCGGCTGCCCTGGTAGCCCCGACCACAGTCGTTCGGACGTTTAATTACGCGAGTCGAAATACCGCTGTAGTCACTGTAGATGCTGCGCCATGGAGGAACTACCGCGAAGTGGTTCTTAGACGCATATACACATATCTAATATTTAAAATCCCGTGTCGCAACGGTTTTCGAACTCCTTCGAAATGGTTTTACCAAATTCAACGAAATTTTTTGTGTAAGCATATTTGATAGGTCTGAGAACAGATCATAGCCTCGTAGACTATTTTTTATTTATATGGCAAAACAACGTTTGCCAGATCAGCTAGTAAACATATATTTATTTACCTGTAAACACCACACACTGTGATCCTTCCTGTGATGAAGTCACAAAGTAGCAGATATGCCCCTTAGTGTGGCAGGGTGTGAACAAACATTGGACGAGCAAGTTGCCAATATTAAGTATGCTGTTGTGCTCCACCTTCTTTGTTATAGCACCTATGCGGTCATCTGCCCCGTAAACTTCAATCCCTGGAATCTGCTTGGCTAGGGCGTCATTGCCACCAGCATGATCCCTGGAAGATAAACAATACTCAAAATTATTTTCTGGGTTTGATGGTAAATAAGCTTAACTCGTCAGCATCATTGCCACAGAAATGTCCTTTGGTGGATAAGCTCGAATGGAATGCATAGTTTGTTGTTTCTGCGAGGCTTTCTGCTCATTGTTTATGTAATGATACTGCTGGACACAGGTCTCCTTCAGGCGTCGCCACATCAACAGGTCCTGTACTTCACACATTGAATGGACTCCTGTGACCTTCACCAGTTCATTTCCACCTGTATAGCACACTGCATCTTCTAGTAAGCCGGTGGCATATCCTAATTGCTTCTGGGGCAAAGACTTCATGTTCGATTATCTATGTTAGATAGGAATAACAAAACAAATATTCACCAGTGATGATGAGTGGTCAAAACTGTAGTGAGTCTGACATTATTTTCTTTAACAGCTTTCAAAACCGTAGGGGTATCCACTGGGTCTACAATAGCAGCCATGTTTGTGGCTTTATCAATAAGCAGGTACATGTAGTTGTCCTGGAGAGCTGGTAGAATCTTCACATCCATGTTCTGGTATTGATTGTAAACAGCGTGGCTATGTGCTCCTTGCTGGTTCCGCGTTTGAGCTGAAACATTTATTTTTCAATAATTTTGGCTTTTATCTTTCCTAATCTCTGAACGGTCAAAAATTATGATTTGGAATAGTATTACACTTACAAGAAAATATACTATTTACGAGCTTAGCATTAGGAGAAATCAGCCGGTAGATTTAATAATTTCAGACAGACAAACATAGGCTCACCGTTAAACTCTCACTATTCCCTGACCCTTGACCTTTCCAGATTAAATTCAACAAAGCGAGAGTGAAAGACGGTAAGCCAAGAGAATGCAACATGGCAGATGCAGTTATTACCTAATTACTAAAACTTGAATGACAATGCCTACACTTTCAAATATTTATTTATTAAGACAAAAAAGATAATTATAACTGTGAGGAATTATGATGAAATATCCAATGAGATATCTTATCATTATTAGCACTTTATGATAGCAACTTCTTGTTGGTGTTTGTTTTTAACTATACTAATTAGGTTTATTACTTTTCTTTTGCCATTTTATTTTTTTAATTCTGTTCATCCCTGCAGCCTCCATAATCGAAAAATTTAAGAAAATCAACAAATAGGAGAAAAATATGACTTTCATATAGGTTGACAACAGAATTTTTCTTTATGTTTTTAAGTATGTACCTATTCCTTTTTTGTTTTAATAACTGGGCAGGACGTATCATTTGTACGAATAAACGGTTAAGATGACCCACTGACCCGGTTCTGTTCTAGAAATGCAATTGTCATCCATAATAAATAAGTAGTCAGAAAATTAATACTTATTGACAATACCTTGAAAATACCACTTTGTAATTTGCTGTGATAAGCCTGTTGGCAAAGAATTTACAAACCTGGCGAGCATTGCGTTAACTTATCTACAAAAAATGATAAATGATGTATTTATTTTTATGTTTCTTTTTATGAAAATTGATAACAAACGGAAAAACAAAATACCTTATCAGTCAGCTGGTGTTTTGGTGTTTTGACAGCTAACCGGCTTCATAAAGCGCTTATTACACTACCTACCCAATCCATCGGGCCCAATCTGCAGGGACAGTGTGGTGTAATAAGAAAAAGGAAGCTAGTAGGGCCCTGCCATCGGGTGATCGGGTGTCCCGATCTCGCAGTGGCGGCGTAGCATAGATTGGCATACTGGGCGATTATATAATGAGAAATTTCCGATTATTACGAAACAAAATATTTACAGTTAAAATAAGAAAACCTAACTAAAAGAGAACCCAAAAGACTGGCGGCATTGCCACGTTGTATGGCAATACTTATCCTCTGTACGAGGTAAAAGCCAGCCCTTGGGTCACGCGAAGTGTCAACAAAGCGTTTAGAAAGATCTTTAAATAAGGTACGAGTCCAAGAGTTTCAACCTCAAACGGATCAAAAATATAATTGCCAACAAGGTTGTTATATTTTCAACGCTTGAGGTTCTCAGCGATTTCCGATTGATTATTTTGTTAAAATGTTCGATCACATTATCAAAATAGTCACGGCAGCTTGGTGCTTAGCTTTGGCACCAGGGGCGGACCCTCCACCCCCACTTTGCGCCGTCACTGCGTACAGCACTATCCACGTGATACATTCATACTGAGATCGAGCCCAATAAATTGGGTAGTGTAATAATCGGCTCCCTGCCGCAGGGACAGGGCGCCCTAGAAATTAAGCCCGATAAATTGGGTAGTGTAATAAGCGCCTAAGGGAAACACAGAGGTTCTTCATAAGTAGTCTCTCAGAAGTTCTTTCCATGGTGTAGTTTAGCGATTTCAGCACACAGTTTGGTCAAAACTAAAACTTGAATGTTCTCATACGATTCATAAAACTTTATTTTATTTTTACGCTTTTACGCGAGTTAAGTAAATCGCAAAAAAAATAAAATTGACGTTTATATATAAATTATTTTTGCGGTTTAAGAATATGAGAATTCTGAATAATATGCACTACTAAACTTGTAATAAATAAACAATTCAACACGGTAGTTTAAAAAAATAGAAACACTACAACATTACAAAATGAAATCTGCGTCACTATTACCCTTTAGGGTATATATGTTCTGTGGTCACTATCCTGTCCCTAGTCACCATAGATTATACATTATAATGCTAGTCACCATCGTGAAGTTTCAATTCAATTCTCCATCGACTCGACATAATTTCATTGTTCGTCAATGTCAAATCATTAAATGTCATTGTCGTGTGTGTTTTCGTTTCGACAAAGTTAATTCACACATGTGGATTTATTTACAAAAATTTCATAGCAATTTATGATAAATGAGTTAGTGAATAACTATACTTAAGATGAAGAGTAAACCGGTTAAACACAAGACCACAAATACTTTCCGTGTAAGTTCTAAAAACATACTTTTATTTTGGTCTTTTAGGTTAAGTGCGAATTCTGTTCAAAAAATGTAATGGATTGTCGTATCTTATCCACTTTGTGCTGTAAATAGTTTGCGAAAATATATATAATGTATTGCCTATATTTTTTTCTTTTATCACTTGCATGTTTTTTGGTACTTTCAATTAATAAAGTAACTTTTTACAAAAAATATTTGACTTCATTGTTAATAAAAGCGGCAGCTAGATTTTATTAAATTTATGTAAAATAATAAATATCGGTATGTCATAATTTCAATGGTATTTATTATCTATCCTTATCCTAGAATGAAATGAAAGATGATATTGTGTTTTTTTTTTTCAGTTTGTACCGTTTGCTGAGCGAATCAATG
The DNA here is from genome assembly GCA_950371165.1 of Lacanobia oleracea. Classification (NCBI taxonomy): domain Eukaryota; kingdom Metazoa; phylum Arthropoda; class Insecta; order Lepidoptera; family Noctuidae; genus Lacanobia; species Lacanobia oleracea. Next base: position 20,678,362 of record OX493392.1, on the reverse strand, counting down.
CTATTGATATACGCCATGCTGCTCTCTATCACATCGAGCATGCTTACTCCCAGCAGCCTGAAGAGAATGAAACTCATTTCTTTGTGGCTCTACAAAAATGGCATGTGCTCAACCTGACTGAAAACTTTAAAAAATTCAGGAAGGAAGTCTTTGGTATTATAACTGTGCCACAGCTTCTTCACAAGAAAGATGAAGTGGTTGAGATATTGGAGAAATATTTAAACTTAGAAGATCAGCTGTGTTTACAACCTTTGCTTGAGTAAGTTGGTTTATGTTAAAATATAAATTTTGAAATGCTATTTAAATATTTGTGATTGATTCAATAACCAATGAATTTGAAACAAACAAAGTTCTTATAGATTGTTTATGCCAGTAGTAGGTTCCCATGGGATAAAATATTTTTTTTATTATTTTCATTTGGTTGAAGCCACTGACAAAAAGGGTTCCGTACCTACCATAAACCTTCATTTTTATTATTTGCTATAAAGCGGCAACAGAAATACACATTCTGTGAAAATTTCAGCTCTCTACCTATTATGGTTCTTGAGATACAGCCTGCTGACGGACAGACGGACAGTGGAGACTTAGTAATAGGGTTCCGTTGGTTACCCTTTGTGTACGGAACCCTGAAAAATGGTTATTGTTTTCTATTTTAAAATATAAAAAAATTAGCCCAATTCACAATCTACTAGAAGACGAGTTATCAAAAAAACAGTTTAGGTCATAAATAACCTGCAAAAATATTGCTTTCTTAGCTATTTAATGACGTATTCTCTATAAAGGTTTATTGTTTTATGTCAAACAGTAGTTTGGTTGACAGGTTATAAAAGATTTCGTGTTGTATGGTGATAGAGTTTCACTCTTTTGTATGTTTTGCTTATGCTTAGACAGTTTACTAATGTGCTTGTCTTTGACTGTGCCAGATAAAACTGTTTGTTATAACTACCATTAGCAAATGTGTACCTTCTTAGAAACATTGTGTACTCACTACATTGTCATAAATGATAGGATATAATAGAATACTCTTTATTATGTACACCATATGTATAAGTTACAGAAAAGATAGATGAACAAAACATTACATAGGGTGACACAATGGGCAGCCTTATCGCTAAAAGCAATATTTTCAAGACAACCTTTGGATGGATTGCAAAGATAATGGAAAAACAGTACTGTAGGTAGTCTTAGATGTACGATTTATATAAATAAATACATAATAGAAAAATATATACAATTATAATTATGTAACAAATAAAAATAAATAAAAAGCATAGGACCCAAGTGAAAAACAATCAAAGAGGAAGGTAGTGATTTTTGGCCATTGTTTGAAAAATGGACAAAGATTGGGCATGTCTTACTGACACGGGCAAGGCATCGTAGAAGCTGGTGGAATGCATCGGTATCTCTAATCTTAAGTTTTCCGATGACCTCAGACATAAACGATATACTTATTTAGTGCTTAACTTTATTTTATCATCTTCGAAACCATCCACAACTTTCTACACACACTCATCCATTCTACCCTACTTGACTTACAAATGCCCAGAAAAAATAATTCATAACAATGTTTTTAAACATAGTTTTATTAAGTACTAGTTGACCCACGCAACTTCGTCTGCGTCACAATTTTTATTACTTCTCCGCTCCTATTAGTCTTAGCGTGATGAAATATACCTATAGCCTTCCTCGATAAATGGGCTATCTAATACTGAAAGAATTTTTCAAATCGGACCAGTAGTTCTTGAGATTAGCGCGTTCAAGCAAACAAACTCTTCAGCTTTATAAATTAGTATATTTTTTTTTTTTTTTTACTATTAATAGATATAAGACTAGTTGTCCCGCACAACTTCGTTTGCGTCACAATTTTCATTACTGCTCCGCTCCTATTGGTCTTAGCGTGATGATGTATAGCCTATAGCCTTCCTCGGTAAATGGGCATCTAACACTGAAAGAATTTTTCAAATCGGACCCGTAGTTCCTGAGATTAGCGCGTTCAAGCAAACAAACTCTTCAGCTTTATAAATTAGTATATTTTTTTTTTTTTTACTATTAATAGATATAAGACTAGTTGTCCCGCACAACTTTGTCTGCGTCACAATTTTCATTACTGCTCCGCTCCTATTGGTCTTAGCGTGATGATGTATAGCCTATAGCCTTCCTCGATAAATGGGCATCTAACACTGAAAGAATTTTTCAAATCGGACCCGTAGTTCCTGAGATTAGCGCGTTCAAGCAAACAAACAAACAAACTCTTCAGCTTTATATATTAGTACTATTGGCCTTAGCGTGATGATAATATATAGCATATAGCCTTCCTCGATAAATGGGCTATCTAACACTGAAATATTTTTTCAAATCGGACCAGAAGTTCCTGAGATTAGCGCATTCAAATAAACAAACAAACTCTTCAGCTTTATACATTAGTATAGATAGTATAGATACCTAACATTTTTTTTTTTCGTTTTTCTTTTATCTGCCATCAGTCTTCATTGACTATAATCAGATGTCTTTACGGGTCAATGACTTGTAGAGTGCTTCCTCCAGCGAGGAAAGCTACTCTTCTCTGCAACATAGTTATCGTCTGTTGTGCAGCCTCATTATATCATGCTTCTAGAGTCGGTTGGAGTAATTTTGGAACATCAGTTGGACCGCTAGTTCATTTGGGTGACGAGACAGACGCTCTTTGTATTTTCCCGCAGTCAATCGGATTTCTTCCTTAACCGTGGTCATATTTAACTGTTGGTGTATTTCGTTATTTGTGATGAACCAGTGAGCATTACTAATCGTTCTTAGTATGGTGTTCTGCAGACGCTGGAGCATCGAGATATTTGAGTTACTGGCAATACCCCACAATTGTATGCCGTACATCCAGATAGGTTTGAGAACAGATTTGTATATAAGTAACTTGTTGTCTGGGATAATCTACTGTTGCGACCAAGCAGCCAGTGTAGGTGTCTGTACCGAATGTTGAGTTCCTCTCGTTTGGTCTTGATATGCTTTTTCCATGTCAAGCGGCGGTCCAAATGCATACCCAGGTACTTGACATTGTCCTCATGTGGTAAGGTGGTATCTCCTAGCTTTACAGGTGGGCAGTTGCCCCATCTCAGGGTAAATGTGACTTGCACAGACTTAGATACACACTGGGTTTGATTTTCCATCTTTGTAGCCACTCGTTGCTATTGTGAAGTCCTTGCTGTAAGGTACTAGATGCGACAACTGGGTCATTATTACACGCCAGGATAGCAGTGTCGTCAGCGTACGTAGCTGTTGTTAGGCCGGGTGATATTAGAAGATCTGCAGTGTACAGTGTATACAGAGTGGGCCCCAAGATGGATCCCTGCGGTACGCCTGCCTTTATATCATGAAAGCCAGAAGTTGGACCTGCCTCTTTCACCTGGAATAATCTGTCCGAATGTCCAAAAATACGGATGAGCAGTAAGTACTTTTTCTGTTCTAAGGCTTTCCTTACCGTCTCATAGACTCGATGGATTTGCTCGACTGTAGAGTGCTACTGTCGGAAACCAAACTGATGATCGGGTATTATCTTGTTTTCTTTCGGTATTGGTAGAATTCTGTGCAGCAGCACTTTCTCAAACAACTTTGACAGAACAGGCAGCAGGCTGATTGGTCTATACGACGTTACTTCGCTCGCTGGCTTGCCCATCTTGTGGATCATCATTATCTGTGAGATCTTCCATTTCTTGGGAAAATATTGCACTCGGAGTATTGCGTTGAACAGGTTAGTTATAAGTACTAGGGCTTTCTTAGGCAGTTGTTTTAGAATTTCCTCTCAGTTATTAAGTCAAAGCCTGGTGCTTTTTTGTCCTTGAGTTCCCTGATAGTTTGGGCGATCTCTCTCACAGATACTGGTTTTGGAGGCATTGACATTTGATAGTCCTGGTTTAGAGCCTCATCCACGCTCGTTTCTGATTCCAGATCGTCAGTTTCATTTGGAGTGAAAACATTTGACAGATGTTCTGCAAATACATCGGCCTTCTCTTGAGCAGTTCGAGCCCAAGCATTGCCAGTTTTCGTTATGGGTGGTATTGCACTTTGCGGCCTCTCGTATGTTTTGGTGAATTTCCATAGGGAGTGATTTGTTGAACTGGTAACAGATAGCGATTCCAGTTTAGACTGCAACATATCGTCGTGCCAGCTGCGGATTAGATTTTTCAACTCCTGAATTGCCCTATTCAACGCGGTTTTATCTGATCTGTTTCTACTCTGGTGCCAGATTTGACGCAATCGTATACGTAACATAACTCTTAAAATATAGATAAAACAAGGTAATTGTTTAACTTTTAGCATTCTTTCAAAAAGCTCCATAGCGTGGTTTTGCCGATGCATCGATCCAGTTACAGACACATCACATTGGTTTCCCATCGTCAGTCGGAGGAATATAAAACATTTACATGAGTCCAATTTCATGCCAGAGTTTTTATTTCGAGCAGGTTGTGGGAGCTTCAAAATTGTTTTCTTCAGAATCGATCATAACCAATGTATGGAAACAAAAGATTAAAAAACTTATGAGTCACAATCACAACACTGTAAGGAAAATGAAGCGAAGTATTGTATTATTTACGTTTAGATCAGTAAGTAAAATATTAGCCGAATATGAATTTTTGTTGATAAACACTGACAAATCACAATGACAAAACTTATATGTCATGCATGGCATATACCTACAAACAAAGATGTTTAAAAAGATAGGTTGATATACCAGCTAGTTATATTGTTTTGGTAAAAAAAAAAATCAGGCAATGTTTCGCTTCATTTTATAGTGTAGGCGCAATCATACTTAATCACTTATAACTCGGCTCTCATATCGCCAAAATCCATAGAATTTTCAGTGATTGGTTTATAATAATATAATGTATTGATTGACACCACTCTCATCCTTTTACATCTAGGCCCAAGATTTTATGAAAGCGGTTCAGTCTCCTTTCAGCTCTCTTCAACCAGTAGTTTCGGCTGTGCCTTGTCTGTAAGTCATTCAGTCACTCATCAGGGACGGAAGAATTTTATTAGGATAATAAAGTCTTTCCTCAGTAATGACTTATCAAAGCCTCATTTTTATGTTTCACAGTTCTAACAACTACATTCTCTTTCAGAATTCTAGTATCAGTAGCAAAGGATCTACGAGAAGACTTCTACCCTCACTTTCCAAGGTTTTTGGATATACTTATAAAACTGCTAAACACCAAAGATGCAGAAAGACTAGAATGGACCCTAGTATGTTTAGCATTTTTGTTCAAAGTCCTCAAACCTTACCTGAAGAAAGACATTGCTGTTGTATTGAAGAGGATTATACCTTTGCTGAGTGAATCCCAGCCACAGTATATCAATAATTTTGCTGCAGAAAGCTTTGCTTTTGTTGCCAGAGATATAAGGGATAAGAAAAAGTTTGTCAGTCTTGTACTCAACTATTTACAGACTAATAATGATGTAAGTATTTAAAAAATATTTGAGACATTTCCGCCTATGTTCAGAGTTCTTTTGAGGTACTGTTTCTCCACTCTACTCCACTCGATTCAGTTGCTATGATGAAGAAAAAAAAACGTGATTAATTTGAATATGGAACAAGCTATAAATGTTAATCTGTTTTAATTGAGTGACATGAAATTTTTATTTTATTTTAAAGAAAGCTTACATACTAATAACAAACTTAAATATTATGTATTTAAAATCATACCACTCAGTTTTCAGTTCAAGCATTTTTATAAATTGTTATATTAGCTATGTCTTTTCTTTTCTAGGCGATCACAGGGTGTGGTCATTTAATATTTGAAATACTTCGAGGTGTAACTGGTAAATTCCACAGCTGCATAGAAACATTCCTGCCTCTACTTCTCCAATACCTAAAAGATAATAAAGAACACCAAGAAATACTTTTCAAAGTTCTGACACAAACAATAGAGGACAGTCTGCAAACTATTTCGCACAAAGAGTATGGTGTCTTTTGGGCAAGTATCATTAAGTTCACTGAAGAAATCTTAAAAGAGGATGATGAAGAAAGCAAAGGGCTAGAATATATTCTGAGACTGGCTGGCCAAGTTATAGAACACCAGCAAGGGAAGTATCTCACAAACCCTCCACAGTTTGTACTCTTGCTGATAAAAGTTATCTGTGAACAGTCTTCAGAGACTGTTCTAGAAGTTTGTGCACAGATTGGTGCCGTGTTACTCCTCTCTCCAAATGTGTCCTTATCTCAAGAACATGCTGGTATCATCGTCAAAGTTCTACTGCCTCTACCATTCCCAAATATACTCATCAACTTTGTACAGAATGTCATTGAGTACTCACAATTTGATATGCACATACTACCACCTTTCATCAAGTTTGTTATTCAATCGAACTTTGATAATGAGGCTATGGGTACACTGACTAAAGTATGCCTGAAGAAATCGCCTTTGTCTATGAATGGTATAAAGTTATTCGAGTGGGTGAAATATCCTTTAGACTTCGGGAAGAATCTGCCAAAATTTATGGATCATTTCAAAAATATTTTGTCTGAAGATATAGAAAAGTATGTGGAGAACCCAGTCAAACTTACGAATGTCTTATTCTGCTTGCCGCATGTTGAAAAAATCGATGTGAACTATTGTGTGAAAATGTTAGGGCAGCTGATATCAAAATTGGTGGATATATTGAAGAGTTACAATCTAGAGAACCAGCCAAAAGAGAATAAGTTCCACTGTGACACAACTGCACTATCTAGATGTACTAGAAAAGTTCTGTTCATGTTATCATTGGCATTTGAGAGTGCTATTCACATATCAAGTTGTAAGCAGCTGAAAGAGATTTGTGACATTGATACACTGTTGCCTGTGATCCTGCCGTGTGCTGCAGATCCTAACTACCTTTGCTCACTGCATCTTTTAGACCTGTATTTAACAGCTTACGAACATGAGCATGGATTGAGTTACCCATATCTATCGCTAATTGATTCGTATCTGAAAACAAATGTATCTTCGCCTTTTCATGTGGTAAGTATTTCATAAAAGTTGCCTTCGTCACTAACTTACACAAATAAGCAAAAATATAATTTAATACGAAACATAATTGTTTTCAGGTTCGTCTACTAACTACCCACGTTTACAAGTTATTTGAAAATGTTGAGGAACTAAATAAAACTGTTGAAGTGGGGGGTACTGTTGAGAAGTTTTCAATCTTCAGCAGATGTTATTCAGTCGAGTCCATAAAGCCATCGATCCAGGAGTACAGAGCTCAGTTGAACATGCTGCAGAAGATGACATTCAACACAAGTCAGTATGCTCTGGCTAAGGACACAGGCTTCCATCTCTTTGCATTAAATTATATGTTAGGCGTCTTGTATGTTAACTTCAAGCTGCTCTGGGAACCTGTGACTGAATTTATTGCGGGTTACGGAAATGCCCTAAGTGTTGACGATTTCTGGCCCACGTTTCATGGAGCTCTCGAGTCCTCATTTGTAAATGCAAAGAAAAATCTCAAACAGTTTCATTTTGATGATGAAATCGATACGAATTTCGAAATTCTTCAAAAGTTATACTCTGATTACAACAGTATAACTGAAAGACCAGATTTATATAACTATAGGAATTTGATTTTAAAAGTTATGACAAATTGTATTCAGGTTTGTGAAGCGAGGAATCGCGATGTAGTCGTCTTGTTCTTGAATTTCATTGACGAAGAATACAGGAGGAATGATAGTATGAATGCTCTAAAAATCGATATGGAAGTAAGGGAAAATAAGATGGAAGTTGATGAAGAAAAACCTGAAGAGAGTACTGAAAATATCGAGGATATAATTGAAGAAATAGATGAAGCAAAAGAAACAGTTTCAGGAAAGATAGTATTTAAAACTCTCATTAACATTATGCAAGTCCTATCTCAGTTTAAGAACCCAAGAGCTTTGCATAAAGAACCAGTCTTCTGGGAACTCTACATGGAATTTTTGAAACACAAAAACCCAGGACTTCAGAAATATGCTTTAGATTGTGTGCTGAACTACAAGAACAAAAGTGTTACTCAATACAAAGGCAATTTATGCAATTTAGTAGATGAGAAAAAGTTCAAAGATGAACTAACTCTGTTCAAAATAACTGAAGATGCCAAGAGTATTCAACTTGAAGATAGAGAACATGTAGTGCCAATAATATTGAGAATACTTTATGGGAAAATGACATCGAAACTTGTAGCTGAAAAGAAAGGGGGTGGTCAGAACCGTCGGTCGCTTGTCATGCGATACTTGGCCGGTTGTAACGAAAACGAGATTAAAATGTTCATTGAAATGGCATTCTCTTATTACAAGCAGTACTTGGATATGAAACCTCGTGAAATATTTGAAAAGATTGCATCTAACGTAGATTTGAAATCTGTCACCAGTCCTGGAAAACTTCACAGTGTTTTGAATTTATTTGAAGTGGTTCGAGAATATTTTGGAGGATGCATGAATGAGGAGTTACTGTCTCAACTCTTCAACATATACTTTGCCATTTGTTCTACTGTAGCAGTTGTCTTAAGTCAAGGAGATAAGGTACATGTTGGATATGTTAAAGTTATGAAAAACCTTCGAACACTTGCTCTGGGTACTATAAGGAAGTTATTTGAACAGTTTACTAAATATCCTTGGAATAAAGATGAGTTGTTTGTCATGTATGAGACATTGATTTGGCCTTTGATGCCTAAGTTACACATTGAAGGTATCCATAGCCCCACAGCACTTTTGAGACTCCTAAATGTGTGGTGTCAAAATCCTCGATACTATATTTTACTTATTACTTGTTCAGAAAAAGATTCTATCAGTCCACTGCCAGCTATTTTCAAACTTCTGTTAGCTCCAAAAACTAGTCCTGGCGTGGTCAATATGATACTAGACATGATAGAGAAATTAATAACTCTAACAGAAGACGAAGAAGATAAAGAAATTCCTAGAATAGAATCCTTCAATGTTTTACCAGTTGAGGCTCCACAAAATGTAAGCGGTATCAATTTCGGAAGCAAAATTCTGGTACCACACATACCGAGCATACTAGAAGTTATGAAAAGGCGAATGGCAAATTCTGCTAAATCGAACACTGTGAACAAGAGAGATTTACTGATTCTATCAAGAGTCACAGAACTAGTCGCATCGCCAGAATTATGTGACGAGCTACTGAAATTGCTACTACCAATACTGGTAAAGAAAGTATGTATGAATATGGCGGAAGAAAACATGGAACATGCTGTAAACACAATCATTAATTTGTTAGGACACAGCACAAATCCACAAACATACATAAAGAATATAGCCGTTTTGTTTAACAAAGTCGGTCCAGTAGAAGTTAGGAAACTTCTGATGAAATTACTTACATCGATAGCTGAAAGTGCTCCTAAGAATAAAGATGTTCTTACAAGAATGGCTAAGATGGTAGCAGAAATGAATGCATTCAATAAGAGATGGATTGAACAACCAGATTTTGACCGAAGAATCGACGCGTACAAACAAATATATCACTTACTAGAAAAAGACGAAATTGATGTAGACCTAGCAATACTAATTGTGAATAATTGCTTCTACTTCATTCGTACTGAGAAAGACATTGGTTTGCGCGACAGTGCTGGTCTGTGCTTAAAACGAATTCTGCCTAAACTTCTAATGAAGTACAGGTCTACAACTGATGGCCAGTTTCTTGTACGAGATACTGTTTTATCACTAATATCCACTGGAATAAGAGATACTAAAAATGAATTATTGAGAAACGAATGCATAAACCTGCTTGGAGAATTGGCAAGAGAATGCCCTGATGCTGATGTTGTAATATCAGATTTAGCTCATTTCATAAATAAAGAAGATAGAGAAGTAGATTTCTTTGATAATATGTGCCATCTACAAATGCACAGACGAGTCAGAGCGCTTTTAAAATTCTGCAAAGTGGCTAGAAAAATGACGAAATGTCCCACACCTAGGACTTTAACGAACTTTATTCTTCCTCTAGCATCTATGTATATTTGTGATGATAAGTATACTGATAAAAATACTTTGATCGACGCGTGTATAGAGGTAGTATCTACTTGCTGTAGATTGCTACCCTGGTACCATTACGAAGTTATACTCAAACTTTACTTGAATAAAATGCGACATTCCTCTGAACACCAAAAACAGTTGACTCGAATTTTAGTTGGAATTATAGACGCATTCCACTTTGATTTCTCAAAAGTAAAGAATATTGAATTGCCGAAAGCACTGACAGCAAATGTGCATAAGTTTAAAATGACTAAGGCAAGTCCAGAAAATAAAGAAAATAAAGAAAATTTCGAAAATGCGAAGGAGATAGTTGAAGATGGTGATAAGGAAGATGAATCAGAAATTAGAGAAGATTTAGATGAAGAAAGTGAACTAAAAGCAGCAGATGACGAAGTAGCGGATGAAGAACCTAGTAAAGAAGTTACTAACGTACCTGCGTTTGAGAGAGTAACAAATGTATCGCCATCAGTAGCTAAAAGAATTATCAAATCTTTATCGGCTGGTTTGCTACCACAGCTAAATCGGTAAGTTAAATTCTTGTCCTTACGTATTATTGTTATCATTGAAAATATGACCAAAACTAAATAATTTGCATTGCATTTCTCTAGTGCCATCGGAAAAATGACGGAGCACGAGGAGTCCCACAAGGTGAATCGTCGTAAAACCGGTTTTGATCGTCAGGAAGAAGACATGCTTCGGGTACCAATAGCTCTGGCGCTTGTCAAGTTGTTGCAGAGATTGCCTGGCGATCTGCTCAAACATCAGTTGCCTGGGTAAGTTTAAAAAAAATGATAAATTGTATCAGATTTGTCCTAAGATCGTTGTTCTCCATGTATCTCAATCTTCTCTGTACGAAGAAATTTATTTTTTATCCTAAATTACAATTCAAGTGATCTCAACTGTTACGTTGTTTTGTCTTTTGTTTTAGTATTATCATTAAACTCTGCTCGTTCCTAAAATCGCCCCTGAAGCAAGTCAGAATAACTGCACGAGATATAGTTAAGAAAATCATGCTCACTGTAGGATCTTCGTACCTAGGAGTCCTGCTAGAACATTTGACTTTGTTACTAACCAGAGGATACCAAGTTCATGTCTTAGTCGCCACAATACATACAGTTCTAGACGCTTTGAAAGCAGAATTCAAACCCGGAGATCTGAATGATAATCTTGATTATATTCTCGATGTTTGCACCAACGATCTTTTTGGAGCACTATCAGAAGAGAAAGAGGTAGACAAACTACACTATAAGACACCAGAAGCGAAACCCAGCAAGAAAAGTTATGTCACACTTATGATAGTGTCTCAAAATATAACTGAACAGTGCCTTATCAATCTAATTATACCTTTCAAAGATGTTCTCCAAAAGCATCATTCAAAGAAGATTGTATTGAAAGTTCAGGAAGCCCTAATGCATATAACAAGTGGACTAGTTATTAATAAGTTTATTGATATTGAATCTCTATTCGTATTCTTACACGGGGTTGCTTCTGAAAGCATACCTGAGTTCGTATTAGGTGCTCCAAAGAGACAAATAACTGAAAAGCAGAGAGAGAAAATGTTAAGAGCGAAACCAGATTGCTTCCTAATTCCGGAAACGCCAAAACGTAACAAGGAATCTCAAGCTAAGAATGTTAAAACTTCTGGGAAGGCAAACGCCCATGTTTTGGTAGAATTCAGTTTGAATATTCTGTACGTGATTCTGAAAAGAGAGAAAGTGCCAAGAATGGACTGTCGGGCGTTTGTAGACCCTCTTATACCTTTACTAGTCGATGCGTTGAAAAGTGACCATGTAAAGGTGTCAACTGTAGCTATGAAATGTATAGCGACTTTGTGGACGATCAGAGTGAGCACGCCAACGTTAGAAGAAATGGTTCAAGATATTGTGAAGACGATATTCTTGACGTTGCACAAGTACGCGACGTTTGAAATTAGTAAACAGAATGATAATTTCCATTTAGTTAGGACTGCTTTTAAGGTAAGAATTTTTTGATGACTCCAATTCGTAATCGTATTCTGTGTTTAAATCTCAATTTGTTTTGCCGTTCAGTTGTCAAATAGATTGACGAGATTTTTTTAACTATATTCTTACTCATAATTGTACTATTTGTGTTTTCAGGCGGTAACAGTTCTAGTAAGAAATGTTAAATACTATAAACTAGAAGAAGACCAACTAAAAACCCTTCTTTTATACGCGGAAGAAGACTGTCAGAATGATGAGAAGCAGTCCAACTCGTTCTCTCTTTTGAAAGCTATATTAGAAGCTAGACTAGTATCCAATGAACTGCATGAAGTTATGGAGAAGGTGTCCAAGATCTGTATACTGAGCGAATCGGCTAGATCTCGGTAAGTACAAATAGGTTTCTTTTTTGTCCTGAAATACATTCATTGTTGTTGTTGTGTAGTCACTATTAACCCTTCTATAAACCCTTAGAATACTTAGAATAGGGGTGCGTCAAGGCTCAATTCTAGGCCCCAGTTTCCCAATGGGTTTTTAGAAAATCAAAATTGTTTTCTTATATAATTGAAGGTTATTCTTTCAGGGAGGAAGCTCGAGTGATATTCGCCAACTATATAACGCACTACTCTCCTGGCAAGCGGTTGGAGAAGTACATCGACTTCTTCGTGACCCAGCTGAACTACGAACTGCAACATGGCAGAGAGTCTGCACTCAAGTTCCTAGAGATGATCATCAATAAGTTACTAATTGTAAGTTGTTTTTTAGCTATGAATTTATGTCGTAAAAATTAAGGACGAGGTTACCCTGCCAACAAGACTATTATAAGTTAGTGTAACTGTTCTTAGGCTTTAGGACCCGTCTCCTGGGGTTTAAAGTTTACGATTAATTTGAGGAATATCTATTGACAATGGTTAAGTACCGTGAACTGAACTGCCTCATCACCCTTGCCTTTGGTACTTACTCAGTTTAGTTCACAATAATAGACTATAGCCTCTTATAGATAAGTACGTAGTTGCAAAATGAACTTCCCGTCTTTTAGGGAAACTCCGTATAGAAATCGGAACCCTAATAAAGGATCATTAGTGTCATCGTGTGTGGTATCTGTCTGTGTGGCTGTATGTGTGTCTGTCTTGTTATTTTTAAAATGGGGTCGCGTTTTGAGCACAATTTAGAAAGTTACAAAAAGAAGTGCATGCGAGTCCGACTTGCACTTGGGCGGTTTTTTCCATTTGATATGTCCGTCAGTACCAACCAACAAATGTCTAAAGCAGCAAATTATCGTATACTCGTAATTCCAGGTGCAACTATCTAAGCACGGCGCTCACCTCGTCCTCGCGTTAGGTGCGAGCATGTTGAACGACAGCGCGCCCGAGTGCCGCGCCGCCGCCGCCAGCTGCATAGAGGCCATGCTGAAGAGGTTCCCTCTGCAGGAAAGGAACAAGCTCTTTGATCTGGTGATGACGTTCTTCCAGGATAATCAGGTAGGTGTGGAGTAGAATATGTCTAATTTAATATAGATATGTTGTATGATTCTTGAGGTACTGAATTTATTATTAATGAATAGGAACAACCACGACACTAGTATTTTCAAGATTATTTTAACTCGTTAGTTCTCTACATTTATTTAATTTATTTGGAAGATTAAATTATCGGACATTATAAAATATAAAACATAAAATAGATTGTATAAATGCACAACCAACTAGAATTTCCCCAGACGCTTAAAAATACAGATAGTGTCGGTAAATATTATATTTATTTATCTATATTGTATGGCTCAGAGGTACTTACAGTAGTTGTTGGATGTGAGTTGACGAAAACCACAGATTTCACTATAATTCCGTTTATTATACGAAAATTACACGAAAAGTTACGTTGGATGCTAATCCGCGGTTATAGCGCTACGGCAGCTATTGGTCAACTAAAAAAATATAAAAGTAAATAAAACGAGTTTTTTTTTTTTTTTTTTTAAATATCCTGCTACTTAGCAATCTGTTTCCAAGGAACAATAATCTAATATGGTGTCAGATTTTCATCGGGATTATTATCTTCAGCTGAGCTGAGCACCCATTGATGCCATACTCATCTTCTGTCCGCAAATCTCATAGCTAAATCTGGTATACTATTTCTCTTCAGCCGAGAGAATCTCACACTGCCCTCTCCCCTCAATTCAGCAGCCAGTTGATTAACATGTTGGTATAGTCTATTTTGATAATTATTGCTGTATGACTCTATTTCCTCTTTCACTGTTCGCAGATTCAAATCTAGGTTTACATATCGATTGCTTATGTACGGTGGAATATTAAACATGGCTCTCATTGTTTTACTTTGAAACCTTTCCAGTATTTCAACGTTACTATGAGTTGCTGTTCCCCATAACTGTATGCCATAAGTCCATACAGGCTTCAGTATAGCCTTATAGATAGCCATTTTACTGGCTTCTGTCAGTTGTGACTTACGACCAGTGAGCCAATACATGCTTCGAAGTTTGCAGTCTAACTGTTTCCTTTTGGTCCATATGTGTTTGCGCCAGGTTAGGCGTCGATCAAGGTGCATACCTAAGTACTTGGCGTCATCTGAATGTGGGATTTCAGTATTGCCAAGTTTTACAGGTGGACAGGTTTTCCTTCGGATTGTGAAGGTTACTTGAACTGACTTATCTGTATTGGCTTTAATACGCCACTGCTGCAGCCATGTTTCGATCAGAGTCAGGTGTTGTTGGAGCATTTCGGATGCAGCCTCGTGATTCTCATGTGTTGATAGGATTGCGGTGTCATCTGCATATGTCGCGGTAGTGGTCGAAGCATGAGTGGATAAAACGAGTAGCGAAAAGTAGGTCGCGGCGTAAGCATAATATGCCTGTACGTGAACCGTACATGCTCCCGAGGGAAAAGTAGAATGAGCATCCATTACAAAGCAAATAATATAAGAAAAGTGTAAAGTAAATAATAAAAGTTAAAAGTAAACAATAGTAAAAATATAAAAGTATAGGTATAACACTCATTTAAATTCGTCAAAGTGACTTTCTTCGGCTGTCTTGTCTTGTCTTCGCTGTAAACGGGCTCGGCTGCTGTCGAACGTATTTCTTGTAGCTCAATGTCCCCTTCAAAGTTATCCCTTCCTCTAGTTGTCACTCTCGTTTTGGCAGAGAGTTTTTTGACGTCTTTCTTTGTTTTGCACCAGTGTTTAATGATAACATAGAGGGCAAGCACAGCGATTCATCCCAACAACAAGGAAGTTACCGAGTAGAGATAGATGTCGTGACTTGACATGTCAGACGCCTTCGGTAATATTTCTCTGGTTTTCTGGAATTCCAACTGCTGGTCTATTTTTCTTATTTCTACTGCAGTTAGCGTTTCTTGTTCTGTCATATTTAATTTTGCATTCTTCCAGCCGAGGTCAAAGATGCTGTTTATCGTTGAATTGATGGTTGGTATTTCTATATCTGGTTCCATGTTAAAAGAACTTCCCAGCTGATTGTTTGTAAATATTGTGGCGTCCTTTTTCTGAAGTAAGCACTTTGATTTCAAGGAAATCACTCCAGTCCCGTCAATGATCGCTGGCGTAACTAGATCGTGACATATTACGCGCATCAGCTGTTTTCCGCATAGTGTAAATAGCCACATGTTTGATTTGTGAAGCTTTGTCCTGGTTTCCTTGCATGTTACGTCATTGAGGATGCATGATAAAGTCTCTTGTTGGTTGAAGACTTGGGCCTCACATGGGGCGCTTTTAAGACGCGCTATAGAAGTCTACATGTGTACCAAATTTCAACAGAATCGGTCCATTGGATCCGGAGAAAACTGGCTGTAACAGACACACAGATAGACAGACGGACAAACAGACAACCCTAAATACATAGTTCAGTAAAAATTAAAACAACTTGTCCATATATAAAAACTTTCTCCTTGGGATAGCTACGATTACTCTTGAATTAATAGTGTCACAACGAGAAAACGCGATGGTCTTACAAACTTAACTATTAAAACTATGTTTCCATCTCCACAGCCAGTACACTTCGAACTAGCAGCACAACTCAGCACACGATTCGTAAACGTAGAACAAGACGACTTCAAGAACAGACTCAACACCGTTCTCTCACTAGTCAGCGGGAAAATCCTTCTACTCAGCAACGACATCACTGAAGGAAGGTTCGTCAAAATAAAACTAGAACAATCTGAGGACAAGACTGATGAAGACAAACAGAAAGAAAAAGACCATAGTTTAATACAAATATTGAATCTTATAGAGAAGATTACGTTCCATTGCGCGTCGAGTTTGACGAATAAGAAGTTTGTGAATGAGTTTGATGAGATAGCGCAGCAATGTAAGGCTTTGCTTGCGTACCCTCATTCGTGGGTGAGATTGAAGTCTGCTAAGATACTGGGGCAGCTGTTATCAGTGGTTGATGCAGAGGAGTTGGATGGTGTCGTGAAGAAGAAGGTGGAAAGTGATCGAGGGTTCATTTATGATGATACGGAGGATGTACTCAGGAGTCTGGTGTTGGATCTTTGCGCGCAGTACACTACTGGAGCTGCGAAGGAAATGGTTGAACAGGTGAGATAGCTCTATAATTTTTTATCTCAAACTAGTGCCGCCCCGACTTCACCCGCATGTATTTTTATTTATTTTTTTCTACAAATATTGCTCTGACTCTTACGAACAAAACAAAAAAAACAATTTGTGCCAGTCGTTACGAAGTTATACACAACAAACACATATGTATATGTGCATACATTTCAGCGATTCATTTTTATTTATATAGACTAGATTGATAGATTGTCTGACTTCCATGCAACCCTAATTTTTTTCCATAGACCTCAATTTACATTAACTTCAGTAAATTCGCTTGAATGTAATCGGCCGCATGCTTTCAATTTGACATTGCATTCGTTGCGAGTCGAGCAAACATTTTTACTAAACAATTTTTACTAATAGAAGCATAAGTGGATCTGGTCTTACAGTTCCCGTCACGCAAGTTTGCCTCCGCAAAGTACGCCGCAATCGGCTGCGCAGGATGGCAATTTGACAGCAAACATACAACCGCGCATGCGCGGGTAGCTCGCGCATGCGCGGATTAGCGCAAGCGCGGATTAGCGCAAGCGCGCGGGTGTAATGGCATCTCACTCGCTCGTATACGTTCGATGCATAAGCGTATCCCGCTTGCTCAATGCAATACGACTGTGGATGTGAAAATTGTTACACGTTGTTATTGTTTATAATGATTTATTTTGGTTATTTCTTACAGTTTGATTTGTGTTCTTGTGGTGTATGTGTTTGTTGTGTTACTTTTTGATATTTTATTGTTACTGGTAGTTTTTGTTACTCGTTTATAGTAGATATAATACGTATAAACAAAAAAAAAAAAAAAATTAGGAACGTAAAACTTTTAACGCGATTGCACCTGCGCGGACTTCATTCAAACCTAACTTCCGAGGGGCAAACTACGGTGACGCGAACTGTACATTCGATTACGAATTCCATTACATTTTATTAGTTATTTAACCAGAGATGTGCCTAGCGAGCAAGGGATGTGTTAATTAAAAACCAGTAGCTTCGCTCAGCTCAAGCGATTCTTCATTTGAGATGAGATTTTTATCAGGATATTGCATCATTTTTAGGGTTCCATATCCAAAGGGTAACCAACGGAACCCCGTTACTAAGCCTCGGCTGTCCGTCCGTCCATCCGTCTGTCCGTCAGAGCGAAGAAGGACCGTAATAGGTAGACAGTTGAAATTTTCACAGATTGTATATTTCTATTGCCGCTATAACAACAATTAATAAAAATTAAGGTTTATGGTACGGAACCTTTCGTGTGCGAATCCAACTCGCACTTTCCGGTTTTTAAAGCTCCATAACACTGCGTTACTTCTTACACGAATAATTTTCTCTTCCTTACCATATCTCCAAACTAATATGAATTATTTTACATTGACAGACGACAGCAGTATTATTCGTAATCTTGAAGCTGGTGCACTCGATGTCAAGTTTCAAGCTGGACAAGAAGTCTCAAGCAGATGGTGAAGAGGCTGAGGGGGGGAGCAGGATGAACATCCGCTGGATCCTGTTCAAGCTGAGGAGGGCTATCAACGTGGAGGTCGCGAGGGCACCCAGTAAGATGGATATTGTGAGTATATTAAGTGAAGTTAATTAATCTAAATAGGTATTTTTTTGTATTAAGTTGGTTTTTACGATTCAATAACGATCTATGGTACCTTATTTTTGAGTTTCTGAAGTAATTAACCGCACGAAAGGACACGTCTTAATCTACATTCAGTCAAAAAAGTATCGGGAATGGATGATTTGTTTATGGTTCCAAATTCAAATTTTTGTTTTTTTGTAGTTGTTAGATTGGCACAACTGTTTTCCATTTTGGCGCGGAGTTTGAGTTGCATCTGTTATTTATATTAAATACAGTGCTGGTTTTAGTAATATCATATAGGTATAGTGTGTATTGCGAATTTCATAATGGACAAATATATCGAACAAAGAGTTTGTCTTAAATTTTGCATCCCCAATGGAATTTTGTGTTCGGAGTCACTGAAAATGTTACAGAAGGCTTACGGTGAATCGACTTTATCAAAAACTCGTGCTTATAAGTGGTTCAAAGCGTTCAAAAGCGGTCGAGATGTGATGGAAGATTTGCCTCGCTCAGCTGTGGTGGCCTTCAACGTCTGCAACTGAAGGTAACATCGCAAAAGTGAAGGAAATAGTGACTGAAAATCCCCATTCAACTCTGAGAGAGATAGCCGCCGAACTTTCTGTATCTCACGAGTCGATCCGTACCATTTTAACTAATCATTTGGGTATGAAACATGTTGCTGCTCGGCTAGTCCCAAAAGATCTGAATTTTCTCCAAAAACTCAATCGCATGTAAGTCGCTGAGGACATGCTAGAACGAGTCAGTTCGGACCCAACATTCATGAAACGCATTGTTACTGGTGACGAGACGTGGGTTTACGAGTTTGACATGCAAACTAGTCAACAAGCTTCGGAGTGGCGCCTTCCAACTGAACCGAAACCGAAAAAACCACGCCAAAGTCGATCAAAAGTCAAAGTCATGTTGACTGTTTTCTTTGACTATCGCGGTGTTGTGCACTCTGAATTCTTACCGGAAGTGCATGGGTGCATGGGGTCTGTTAGGGGTGCATGGGGTCTGTTACCATCTTAAGACCCAAGCCAACCTCACCTGCTAGCGGTGCACCCTGCTGTCCAACGGACGAGGCTCTGGCGAACCTGGTTTCCCTCTCGTAGGGTTGTGGGGGTCAGACGGCTGGTCGCCCCACGTAAAACCAACTTCAGCCAAATAAAATGGACAAGAAGTTGATAACGGGTACTCGGGCTAGGGCGTCGCCGCATAACGACGCGCAGGCACATCGCCCTAAACCTGCGATAAGTGGGCTAGGGCTACCGTGTCGAGTACGGGCACGGCTAAAGAGGATAGTACCCAAGAAGAAGTTCCGCTTTGCCACCTGGAACATTGGCTCCCTAACCGGACGTTGCCGAGAACTCGCGGACGTACTTGCGAAGCGTCGGGTCCAGTGCGCCTTCCTTCAGGAGACGCGCTGGAAGGGAAATAAGTCACGTGACATCGGGCAGGGGTACCGGCTAGTGTACACCGGATCACCAACGGGCAGGGGCGGAGTGGCCGTGGTGCTGTCTAAGGACCTCCAGGATGGACTCCTTGTAGTAGACCGATGCAGCGACCGGTTGATGCGAGTTAGGGTGCTGATCGAAGGGTCGGTAACGAACCTAATCAGCGCCTATGCTCCTCAAACTGGTTGCTGTGAGTCTGAAAAGGAGGCCTTCTGGGATGAGTTCGAGGACGTACTACGCGCTATTCCGAATTCCGAAGGTGTTTTGGTTGGGGGGGATCTCAACGGTCACGTAGGTCAGTTTGCTGGAGAGTACGGACGTGTTCACGGTGGTTTTGGATATGGCCAGCTAAATGCAGAGGGAGTCAGTATACTCAGCACCTGCGCTTTGTCTGACCTAGCCATCGCGAACACGTTCTTTCAGAAGAAGCCCCAGCATCTTATTACGTACCGTAGTGGCGCCTACTCAACCCAAATAGATTACCTGCTGGTGAGACGGTGCCACATTGGCAAGGTTACCAACTGCAAAGTCATCCCAGGTGAAAGCCTAACGGCTCAACACCGCCTCCTTGTCCTGGACTTTGCGGTTGTACCGAAAAAGAAAGTGACCGAAAAACGCAAACCCCGCACAAAGTGGTGGTTGCTTGATGGTCCTAGGCAGTCGGACTTCATCGCGGAGCTCGAGCATCTCGAGATCAGTGCTCCGCATGAGTCCGCTCAAGAGATCTGGAGTAGGATCCATTCAGCAATCACCGATGCGGGTAAGCGCGTCCTTGGCACTTCTCGTGGTGGCCGCACCATAGAAAAGGAGACGTGGTGGTGGGATGACGGGGTGCAGGAGGCGACTCGGAAGAAGAAGGTTTTATTTAAACAGTGGCAAGGGTCCAACTCTCCGGATGACAGAGAGGCATATGGAGCGGCTAAGCGCGCTTGCAAAAAAGCTGTAGCCAGAGCCCGCAGCAAAAGTCTGGCGCCCTTGTACGACAAGCTGGAAACTGCGGAGGGGCAAAAGCTTATTTTTAAGCTGGCGCGTGCCCGGGAGAAAGCTGCACGGGACATTAGCAAATGTCTCTGTGTAAGGGACGCCCAGGGTAAGCTGCTCTACGATGCCCCCTCTGTTAAGGAGAGATGGTGTACATACTTCGCGGAGCTGTCTAACAAACAGCATCCCCATAACCTTCCTCCCGAACCGCCTCCTAACCTTGGACTTATTTCCCCTATTTCCCCCGACGAAACCCGCATTGCTCTTCGCCACATGAAGAACCGGAAAGCGGTCGGGCCTGACAATGTGCCAATTGAAGTGTGGAAGGCGATGGGCCCACATGGCGTGGACCTTCTGACGGATCTTTTTAACCGCATCCTGATCACCAAGGAAATGCCGAACCAGTGGCGATTTAGCCTGATTATCCCTGTATACAAAGGCAAAGGTAGCGTACAATATTGTAGTAGCTACCGCGGTATCAAGATCATGTGCCACACCATGAAGCTCTTCGAGCGCATCATTGACACACGGCTCCGTAGCGAGTGTACTGTCTCTGAGTGTCAATATGGCTTCCGGGCGGGTAACAGCACCATGGACGCAGTATTCGCCTTACGGAATCTGGCTGAGGCTTACAGAGAGAGAAGGAGAGCTTTGCATATGGCCTTTTTAGACCTGCAGAAGGCCTTCGACTGTATACCTCGGCAGTCCATCTGGTGGGCACTGCGCTTCAAAGGCGTTCCCGAGGCCTATATTGACATTATCAGAGACATGTACCGCGATTCCGTGTCCTCTGTCCAGACCGCTGTTGGCGAATCGAATGGCTTCCCAATATCTGTTGGCGTGCACCAAGGCTCGGCTCTTAGCCAGTTCTTGTTTAACGTAGTGCTCGATGTAGTTACGGCAAACATCCAAGATAAGCCCCCATGGCTAATGATGTATGCCGATGACATCGCCCTCGTTAACCAGAACAAAGCCCATCTTGAGCGCAAAGTCAACATTTGGAAGGACACGCTTGAAAACGGTGGTCTGAGACTAAATGTGGCGAAGACTGAGTACATGTCCTGTGGCGGCACGGATTCAAATAGGTTCATCCGAATAGGTTCGGACCTGATCAGAAAGTCCGATACGTTCAGGTACCTTGGATCCGTGCTGCACGAGTCTGGCAACGTGGACGACGATGTCCAAGCTCGTATAGGCGCGGCTTGGGCGAAGTGGCGCGAGGTAACGGGCGTTGTATGCGACCGCAAAATGCCTCCTAAGCTCAAGGGGCAGATATATAAATGCATCATACGGCCTGTCCTACTGTACGGCGGTGAATGTTGGCCAGCACTAAGCAGACACACCCAGGAGCTTCGCGTCACGGAGATGAAGATGCTGAGGTGGATGAGTGGCGTAACGCGATCCGATTGCATACGCAACTCTTTCATCAGAGGAGAGAGACACCAAGACTGTGTCCGTGACGTGGGGGAAAAACTGCAAGAGTGTCGTCTGCGATGGTATGGCCACATCATGCGCCGCCCTATGGAGTACGTTGGTCGGGGATGCATGAATATGGCTGTTCTTGGGGCTAGGTCCCGTGGTCGCCCTCGCAAGCGCTGGTTGGACGTCGTTAAGTCCGACATGAGAGCCAATGGCCTAACTGAGAAGGATGTTCAAAATCGGGCAAAGTGGAGGAAGCTAAGTAGGAAGGCGGACCCTGGCAATAGCCGGGATTAACGCCAGGTAGAAGAAGATTGTTACTGGTGACGAGACGTGGGTTTACGAGTTTGACATGCAAACTAGTCAACAAGACTATCGCGGTGTTGTGCACTCTGAATTCTTACCGGAAGGTCTAACGGTAAATAAAGAATATTATTTGAGCGTTATGCGGCGTTTAAGAGAGCAAATTCGACGAAAAAGGCCAGATTTGTGGAAAGAAAATTGTTGGATTTTGCACCACGACAATGCGCCTTCGCACAAGGCTATCATTGTGAACGAATTTTTAACCAAACACTCAACAAATACCATCTAGCAACCACCATATTCACCAGATATGGCTCCTGCTGACTTTTTTTTTTCCTAAACTCAAATTACCACTTCGTGGCACCCGTTTTCAATCGATAGAAGACATAAAGGATAATTCGCGGCGAGAACTGAACTCAATTCCGGAAGCAGCGTTTAAAGAATGTTTTGATGAATGGATGAATGGAAGAAGATGGATGATGGAAAGAGATGTCAGCGTGGAAGACGGGGCCCGATAGGGCAGGTGCCTGCTGGGGCTGCGGAATCTGTTCGAAAGAGGTGCCGTAGCCTTGGAACACAAAGGGCACCAGGAGGAACACGGATGGGTTTTAGTCAGTAAGAGTCTGACACTCCCTCTTGCTTCACCCAGAGCGGGAGGAGTCATTTGATGATTTCCCATCCTTAAAAAAAAAAACAAAAAAAGCGTTTAAAAAATGTTTTTATGAATGGATTATTCGTTGGCGCAAGTGTATCGTTTCTAAAGGAGCATACTTTGAAGGTGATAAAATAAATTTGGATGAATAACAGACATTTTGTGTATTATTGATCTTTTCCCGGTACTTTCTTGACAGAGTAGTATATTTCCACTAATATGATCTCATCTTTCAAAGGTTTGCTGGGAGAAAATTCAACTTTAGGGTTAAGCTCGTCTTTGCACATAAAATTTATTATAGCTGTGTTATAATGTTGTTCTGGTTTATTATAAAGAATTAAGAATTGTATCTTATCAGCAAAATCTATCCCAGTATGAGAAAAGCTCAACGTATCCTTTGAAGGAAAACCAGATTCTCGTCGACTAAACTATTTCGCCTTAAACTATGCCGTATGGTGTCGGCCGGTGCCGTATGGTGCCGTAAAAGATAAAACTATCCTATCACTTCCCGTGGGTGTCGTAAGAGGCGACTAAGGGACTCACCAGAGAATGAGCAGCAGCGGTTTCTGTTAAACTCAACACCATACACTGCGATCGCCACCCCGCTTGCCAAGCGTGGCGATTATGGCAAACCCCTCCCTTTGGGGGAGGCCTATGTCCAGCAGTGGACGCCTTTCAGCTGATATGATGATGATGATGGTAAAACTATTTCGTCGTCATGAAATCACACAACTTGACTAGTGTTTTATCGATTTGAAAATTGTACTACTCTGTCAAGAAAGTACCGGGAAAAGATCAATAATACACAAAATGTCTGTTATTCATCCAAATTTATTTTATCACTTTCAAAGTATGCTCCTTTAGAAACGATACACTTGCGCCAACGAATAATCCATTCATCAAAACATTTTTTAAACGCTGCTTCCGGAATTGAGTTCAGTTCTCGCCGCGAATTCTCCTTTATGTCTTCTATCGATTGAAAACGGGTGCCACGAAGTGGTAATTTGAGTTTAGGAAAAAGAAAAAAGTCAGCAGGAGCCATATCTGGTGAATATGGTGGTTGCTGGATGGTATTTGTTGAGTGTTTGGTTAAAAATTCGTTCACAATGATAGCCTTGTGCGAAGGCGCATTGTCGTGGTGCAAAATCCAAGAATTTTCTTTCCACAAATCTGGCCTTTTTCGTCGAATTTGCTCTCTTAAACGCCGCATAACGCTCAAATAATATTCTTTATTTACCGTTAGACCTTCCGGTAAGAATTCAGAGTGCACAACACCGCGATAGTCAAAGAAAACAGTCAACATGACTTTGACTTTTGATCGACTTTGGCGTGGTTTTTTCGGTTTCGGTTCAGTTGGAAGGCGCCACTCCGAAGATTGTTGACTAGTTTGCATGTCAAACTCGTAAACCCACGTCTCGTCACCAGTAACAATGCGTTTCATGAATGTTGGGTCCGAACTGACTCGTTCTAGCATGTCCTCAGCGACTTTCATGCGATTGAGTTTTTGGAGAAAATTCAGATCTTTTGGGACTAGCCGAGCAGCAACATGTTTCATACCCAAATGATTAGTTAAAATGGTACGGATCGACTCGTGAGATACAGAAAGTTCGGCGGCTATCTCTCTCAGAGTTGAATGGGGATTTTCAGTCACTATTTCCTTCACTTTTGCGATGTTAACTTCAGTTGCAGACGTTGACGGCCTACCAGAGCGAGACAAATCTTCCATCACAACTCGACCGCTTTTGAACGCTTTGAACCACTCATAAGCACGAGTTTTTGATAAAGTCGATTCACCGTCAGCCTTCTGTAACATTTTCAGTGACTCCGAACACGAAATTCCATTGGCGATGCAAAATTTAAGACAAACTCTTTGTTCGATATTTTTGTCCATTATGAAATTCGCAATACACACTATATATGATATTACTAAAACCAGCACTGTATTTAATATAAATAACAGATGCAACTCAAACTCCGCGCCAAAATGGAAAACAGTTGTGCCAATCTAACAACTACAAAAAAAACAAAAAATTGAATTTGGAATCATAAACAAATCATCCATTCCCGATACTTTTTTGACTGAATGTATTAATGCGACCGTCCTTAAGGGCTGACAGTTTTAATATACTAACTTACACAAAACTTACCTTTTGCCACAGAGAACATCAATATTCACAATGTGGACCCACGTCATCAGCTCCTTAGAAGACGAAGACGTGACTAAGATAGTGGACGTGATCCTCCCGCCGATAGTGCGCGAGCTGAGCACGGGCGACGCGGCCAGCGCGGCCACGGTCGGCAAGCAACTGGCGGGTCGCCTCGGGAAGAAGCTTAGGAGGAAGATCGGCGAGATCGACTATAGTAAACTCGTTGCTGAGGCGCAGATGAAGCTGAATATCAAGAGGGCTGAGAGGAAAAAGGTTTGTATAAGTATTATTTTTTAATTTCATTGTTACATGCACCTGTTGTGGTTGAAATGAGTCATGGTTACTTTAATTCTATTTCTTTTGATCCATTTGTTAAAGAAGGTATTCAGATTAGTTGCATTTTGTTCAAAATCTTCTTGCGTATTACTCCCAAAGAGTGCAGCAGCCGTAAACTACTTATGAAAACAGTCATTTGTAGCCATTGAGATACAATAATAATATAGTCAATCACACACAAAAACAAAAGGGTATTTTTTCCAAGATAACAAAGTATTAATTCTATTCACATACTCCGTTCGTTAGATTTCCAAAAATATTTCCACATGTATTTTTCGCCTTTTCAAAAGAATGATAATTTACAAAAAAAAAATCACTCCTGAACTTGCTGTTGCGCCTTATCAGCAAGTTCAGAAGTATAGTAGTAGTGAATACCCTTTTCTTGGTGTTTAATTGGCTGCTAGTTTAAGCTCACATGTGGGAAACTCGAATAAAGTTATGCCCTCATCGACTCTTTACTAAGTATTACATATTTTCCAGTTACTCCTACAAGAAAAAGTAAACAACCCCGAAAAGGCAGCTAAGAGGAAACTCCAGCTGAAAGAAAAGAAAAAACAATCCAAAAAGGTGAAAATGGAAATGGTAACCGGCAAGCGACCGCGGCCCAAGAAGCGGAAGGCCGAAGACTTCGATATAGAAGACCAATTACTGAAGGACGATGATTAAGCAGTAACATAATGACTACTTTTCATTAAAAATGTATGAAAGTTTAAAGCAATTGAACTCCTATTGTCGTTTACCGACGAAATAAGTCATTAGAGGCATTTCTTTTGAAAAGCTTAGTGCATATACAATGAGGTAGTTTTATTGAAGAATGTAGTACTTTTATTAAGGTTTCGATAAATAGTTATCTATCAAGATATTTCTTTTGTTTGATAAAACAAACTTATATTAAAATGGCTTGTTTTATAGTCATAAATATTTTCGGAGAAACATTTTGTAAATATAGGTTAAGATGTTATTATGAAAATAAACATTATTAAATTTAAATATTTTTTTATTAAATTATATTTTAATAAACCGTATATTATGCAAACGGTTTAAAACAGATCGGGCTCTGATACCACACTTGCTTGAGAGAATTTCACTTTATGGCTACTTTTTTAACTGTTTTCGGGATAATCTTAATCACAAAGTGAGAAAAATAAAACACCATTTTATAAACAAAATAAATATATTGCTTTATGCATTCAAAGTATAAAACGAACAAGTTAACAAAAACACCGAACGTACAACATTCATTGAAATTAACAAACATCACAATGGGTACGATGCTTCTTTACAAAATGTGCTTTTAAGCATAGTTGTAATATTTTATATCAGCAACTGCATTGCTTATACATAAGTAGGGTTTACTTAAATAAACTTTAATATCATAGTAAACATTTCTATGCCTCTTGTACATTTAGGTACATACCTATATTTAAATTTTAGGTTATTTTACTTTCCTGCTAATATAGAGCAAGGAATCGCCGCTTCGGCAGCCACTGGAGACGCTGTAATGTTTTGTTGTTGTTTAGTTCGCACGTATGCATAAGGGATGACTTATATTAGACCGGGCCGTGCCGTGTACATGGCTCGGACGGGGCACGGATTTATTTATTATTTATTTGAAACGTTACATACATTTTTTATGAAGCACCCGGATGGATGGGCCCGGATGGGACACACATGCACTATGTAATATAAATTGCTTCATAATGTAAATCATCCCTTATGAATACGTGCGAACTAAATAACATCAAAAAACATTAACTACCGAGCGGTTCGCCGTATGGGAGTGGACACATGTCTACGGTACGGCACCGGCCACCGTGTAACGGCACGACGCCGCTACCGGGAGCCGGCCGTGGATTCACCCAATAATTTATTTGATTCAGTTTTTTCTTCATTCGTCGCCTTAGTAACAGGAGCAAAATAATACGTCTTTGGCGGTCCATATCAAGACAAAACTGAACGATGGTTGCTGCCTTGTGCCCACGGTGCACCGTACATGGTACCGTGCCGTCTCCCGGTAGCGGCGACATGCCGGTGGCCGGTGCCGTACCGTGGACATGTGTCCACTCCCTATGGCACCGCGTTGCCCCGTACGCGGCACCGTGCCGCGGTACGACGCCGTGCCGTCCCCCGGTGGCGGCATCGTGCCGTTACACGGTGGCTGGTGCCGTACCGTGGACATGTGTCCACTCCCTATGGCACCGCGTTGCCCCGTACGCGGCACCGTGCCGCGGTACGACGCCGTGCCGTCCCCCGGTGGCGGCATCGTGCCGTTACACGGTGGCTGGTGCCGTACCGTGGACATGTGTCCACTCCCTATGGCACCGCGTTGCCCCGTACGCGGCACCGTGCCGCGGTACGACGCCGTGCCGTCCCCCGGTGGCGGCATCGTGCCGTTACACGGTGGCTGGTGCCGTACCGTAGACATTTGTGTCCACGCCCTCGCTGATACGTTTTTTACATACATATGGGTTTAATACAGAACCTAATTTTTTGATGTCGGCTATGAACAAAACTTTCGTAGGCGACTCGATACTCTGTGACCGCTGTCCATTTTAAAGCTGCATTTTCACCAGAGATGTGCGAGGATGCGTAGCGAGGGATGTGTTAAGAATCAATAGAATCGCTTGCGCTGAGCGAAGCTAGGGAAATGAAACGATTCTATTGGTTTTTACCGAGACATCTATCGCTACGCATCCTCGCAGTTCAAATCAAATCAAAATGTGTATTTGTCAGAAGTTTGTTGTTTCGGACAACAATACAGTCCATTTTGTTAGAGATATCTTATGACTATTGTAGTACAAAAACAGAAATAATAAAAAATAGACAACAAAGTAAGTGCCCAATAAAATGGTAATAGTGGTTCCAGCATATTCTGCCATATGGCGTACAAATATTTCCATATAAAAAAGAAACAACACATTCGTATATTTCTGGTGGAAACGCAGTCAAAAGGATACCTACGAATTATATTAGGTATTCGTTCTTTAATATTATACTACTTATATTTCGGGCGTACTCTAACTTATCGCATTTGAAAACTAACTGTGGCTTTAGGGCCTAGACTTAGCCTAATATGCATAATAATTATTTATTTATATTTTAAACATAAATAATTCAAGTTCTTACAAAGAAAATGTGCGTAAGTAAATGCTAGTTTTTGGTTGATTCCAGTTTTATATTTTAAATTTAAGTACTTATTTTTTATTGTATAAGGAATGACAAGTTCGCATTTTAATTCGTATTTATATTATGTAAGAAGTTCTTGTGTTTAATAAAACACAAAATCAAATTTAATTTTAAAATCTATTTATTACATTATACTCAATTAAATAAGATTATCTTTTTTGATACTCAAAGCACCATAACTGTTAAAACACTAATATTATTTTTAAAATAATATGTAGCTTTAAAATTACCGTTTTAATATCTGAAACTATTTTTGTTTATCTTTGTGTGTCTACAACTACCAACAGTGAGATATTGAAACATTTGAACGTTAGGCCGGGAGCTGATTTCTTGTATGCTAGAGTCATATGGAATTAATTCACCGTAGAGAACTTTAATGACTACGAAAGCATCTAATCCGTGTGTCTGTAGAATAGGTAGAATACCTAAAATATTTAAAACGTTTAGGTATTTATAAGTTCGTAACATTGTATAATTTAAAAGTCGATAGCAATATTAGGTAGGTGAAATACGTAAAAGTATAATTTCAGAAAGGAGAAGTATAACAATAACATTAATAGCAATGGACGGCAGCAAGCTCGGCGATTATCTAAAGCTTATTCAAATTCAAAGCGTAACGCTGGGGACAAAGTAATGTTCGTAGAGAATTTAAAAGATCACGAAACGGGTCTGGAATAGGTATAATTTTCTACAAAGCCTTGGAGTGTGTTGCAAATTATATTTCTGTGAACTGTTATTTTTATTAGGTATTTCTTATTATTTAGTATTTTTTTTTTTTTATAAAATAAACGTCAAATGAGATCTTCCCTGCACGGCTAAGCCTGCTAACCAACATTTCAAAACCTTAAAATTGGTAATTGACTATTTTATTTGTATGAATAGGGAAGATTTCAGATGCTATATTTGAAATAGGTTAGATTAAGATCAGCATAGCGGATATAGGGTTGTATCTCATGATTTTGGAGAGTAGGATCCAGAGGAGGGAAGTCGTGGTGGCGAGGGCCACCCCTCCCCAGCCGAGCTCCAGCGACCAGGCGGTGGAGAACTCCCGCGCGGACAGCAGCGACAGCGCCGGTCCGCGCGGACCGACCACGCCGTCGCCCGTGCCGTCCGCGTGCGACGAGCCGCGAGCCGACACGCGTTGAACCCGCTTGAAGTGGATTATCATTAGTGTGAACATGGCGAATAGACCTGGAACGAAAAGTGAGTTTTGTGACATTTTTTTATCAAGTTTGAGGGAGATCCGGTGTAGGTACTGAAGGTCCGTTAGCATAGTCTATAAGTATCTACGAACTAAGAAACAATAGGGTATTTAATACCTATATGGAAAATAATACCATTTAGTCCGTATGTTAGGTTTTTTTTTTAAATGTGGATTTTTTTTTTGCCTTCTCGAATCGATAAAAATAAGCAAAAATAAAATATGTGGAAAAATGATATTTTTTTGGTAATCTAACTCACAGACTTATTAGTTTTTTTTTTCAGAAAAATGCCAAGGACTTCGATTAAGGTAGATTGCAGGAGTTCGTCCCAGATCGTTAATTGAAGGCCGACGCTGACAACGAACTGATACCGGATGGCAAGATTACCATCCAATTTAAAAATCTAATCCGAACTCCAAAGCGCAGCCAGTGAACCGCTCTGCGGTCTTGTTTTTCTTAATAATTTTTTTTTCAGTTTTTATTTTAAGCGTAGACCTGGCTGTCTTGTTGTAATTTCTAGAAGAATTTACCTAATTTTTGTGATACCTTTAAATTTAGCTAGTACAAAGAACGAAACATGTTTCATAATAGAGCTAACTGCTCAGATTACACCAGCTCCACCAAATACCGTTAATACGTACCCGCTAATAGATACATAACGCCAGTTATAAGAACGGCGCTGATCTGATGCTTGCAGATGCCGAAGGCGCCCACCAACGCCGCGCTGCCCAGCACTATGAGGCAGACCAGAGCGCATGATATGGATAGATTCTGCATACCTGGAAGAGAAGAATCACGTTTTTAGTCGAAAGTTGGGAAGGGTTTGGAACTTAGAATACTGGGTATGTCGGAGGAAAAACTACCACTCAACGTATTTCAAACGGCGTCAAAAAGAAGGTGGCTTCTGATAACTCAGTTTTCACTTCTGCCGGCACTCCCGGATTGCAACCCGTTGTTATTTTTTAATTTTTACCCGTAAGCATAGTTTAGCCCATTTTCGTATGTGCATATTATAAAGACTTTCACTGTATTAAAAAGTCATTTGATTCCAAAAACCGATTTGTTCCTACTTAAATCTAATAAATCTAAATCGAAGCCGATCTTGTAGAGGTACATAAATATCTTATTATCAAATATTTTCGTGCCCACGTCAAAGGCTCGAGCGGCCTGTTTAAACATGTAAAGGGTTAGAGCGACGATTAACGCCACTGCAGAAAATATAAATTTCCGCCTCGAACTAGCTAAAAATATCGCAGCTTCATTAAATTTTAGTTCGAAAATGGGACAGAAATGTGACTTTTACAGAAAAATATTTCTGCGCTGAAAACGTTCATTAAACATTCAACGAACGTCGGTCACTTCTGGCTTTGATGATGAAGGCTCTTTTTATCGAATTACTCTGGTAAAACCACGTTCTTTTTAACCTACCCAGTGTTTACAAAAACCGGCCAAGTAGGAGTCGGACTCTCACAGGAAGGGTTCTGTACTATGAACCGAAAGAATTCTTGTAGGGAACTCCATTTTTAATCAAATTTTTTATTATTGTTGTTATAGCGCCGGAAATACACACTGAAAATTTCAACTGTCTGCCTATTACGGTTTTTGAGATACAGCCCGCTGACAGTCAGACGCACGGACGGCCGATGAACAGTGTAGGCGTTCCCTTTGGGTACGTAACCCTAAAAAATTGTACTACAGTAAAACCGTTGGTACGTGACAGCTGTCAGTTTGATTTAAAATTTTGTAGAAGAGGGTAGTTACTCGCAAACTTTATAAGCCGGAAAAATTAAAAAACTTTTCACGGGGACGGAGCAGCAGGCGAAATTAATATTTCTTATTCCTTCGTTTTCCCACAAGCAGCCAACCATATAAAATACGATTCGTAAATGTGTTTTCCGTAAACTTTTTCTGTACTTGCAAAACACGCTGATAAATGAACTTCGCCGTAAGCAAATGGTTCTCCAAGGTTGAACCAGCGAGGGATGGAAAGGGCGCTGTTTATGCATACCTTGACTTATCGCCGTTGAATATTTTAACATCCAGTCTTCATAATGAACACTGGTTTTATTATCGTGAAAGGATAATTATGACAGCTTTATGGAGCGTTTACGGCTCGTTTAAATGTTAAATAAGCTCTTATTTTTTCATTATATGCGAGTACTGGGTGGGGCTTTCCTTTTTATGAGCGATAATAGTTAAGACCCAAGCGTGTCTATTTTCCGCCAAAAGGAGCCAATTCCACCCAGCTCCATCTTTCCGAGTTGCAACCGTGCCGATAACCGACCAACTTGAGCTTCTTGGGGTTACATTAACATCTACTCTCAATTTTGGCCCTTTCATAGAGGCAAAAGCTCAAGTGGCTGCAAGGAAGTTGGGGATCCTAGCAAAGGTGAGACGGTACTTCACGCCGGAACAGCTGCTCAAACTCTATCAAGCACAAGTTCGATCGTGTATGGAATACTGCTCTCATCTTTGGGACGGATCTGCCAGATACCAGCTTGATGCCCTTGAGTCAAATGAGAAACGAGCCAAGAGGATCATTGGCAATGAGAGGCTCGTCGCGACGAAGCTCCAAAGTCTTGAGCATCGACGACGAGTTGCTGGCTTGTCGGTTTTCTACCGGTTGCATTTTGGGGGATGTGCGACGGAATTATAATGTAATTCCGCCAAGCCCGTTCCATCATCAGACCACAAGACGAACGGCGATGCGCCACCGGTACATGGTGGACATCCCACCCACGCGCACAAAACGTTTTGGGAACACATTCATAATGCGTACAGCTAAGGAGTGGAATTCCCTGCCGGAGTCTGTGTTTCCGGATAGCTACAACCTGGGAGTCTTTAAGTCAAGAGTGAATAGGTTACTTCTAGGCAAGCGTGCTCCATCTTCGACCACATCATCGCTTACCATCAGGTGAGATGGTGGTCAAGCGCGTGCCTATCAATAGTAAAAAAAAAGCTCATAACAACAGGTTTTTTTTTTTGCAAAAATGCTTTTTTTTTCAAGTTTACAATTTTATGAAAATGTGCTTTTATTGTGTATTTAATTGATTTATAATTTTTCATCAATTTTGAGTTTTTTTACTTCTATTTAGGAATCGGTATTTTATTATTTATGCAAATGCTGTGTACGCCTGTTATTTGTGTTGTAGATGAGGTTGACGTGTGATGTAGATGATGAGATATATAAATAAAAGTAAATAAACTTACGATGCTGCCAATCAGCTCGAGGCTCCTCATCTTCACTGTTTGCTAAATAATTTGTGCATACCGGCTGCGAGGGGAAACCAGCCCTGGACAATATCGACACCTCTTCCTCTGAAAACGAAAACATCAGTTAAACAAACTAGTGGTTTAAAAATGTGTTTTTTAAAATTAAAATATGTATTTGTAGGTATTTTACCTTCAAGGGACACGCACATGGTCCAGATGCCGCCATTCATCGGGACTAAAAACGTCCCCCCGCCCCCGCCTTTTCGATGGCTTGTATCTTCGATCTGAAAAGAGGACATTATTCAGTACCACACAAATCGGATTAACGTTGGATGGGGGATTATTACGTTGTTGGGGGTTATTCCCTAATTATTTTGTGTTATGTGCGTCGCTTTTGAGGAAATAAACGTCTTTTCTTTTCTTTCTTTCTTTCTTTCAAGGTCCAACCCCAGCTTATCGTTATCAAAGTGCAGAATCAATGTGAATACAACTGTCAATTTATTAAGGACTAGCTTTTCCGTCTAGATTGTTTTCGTCTATGCCACTCTCTGATATTGTAACTTTCTTTCCGTGTACAAATTCTAATATTCGAATCTGAACTTTCAGAGATCCCAAAGGTTGTCCCACCGCCTGGTAAGACAACCAAGGTCTTATCTCTCAGGGCATTAATTTATATAAATTTTAGTCCAATGTTTAATTGAGGTGTAGAATAAAGTATACATACAAAATCTTCACAAAATAAGTCTTGAAAAATAAAAACTAATTTTTTGAATAAACATTTGCGTCGACTCCCGGTCTATCCTGTTAACACAAGGCTTAATTTTATTAATGAAACAACATTTGCTCAGCATATTTGCTTACACGTGATCGCATAATTGGAGCTAATACGTGAAATTAGCGCTTAAATGTCGGATTAAAATTGTGTGACCTTTTAAAAATACCTATTTACTTGGGCACATTTTTGTACATGAAAAACGGGATGATATAGCTTTATCTGTAGGTTGATAGATATTGTTCCTGTGGGTTGAAATCGATCTATATCTCACTGATGTACCTAGGTTATCCGCGACCACTTCTGAGTAGGAAATTAAGAAAGTTATAAGTTATAAGCCTCTTTCTAAGTATTTTCCAAACAAACAAAGCTGAGGACGGGATTAGAGAGTTCGACATCGAATTATATAGGTAGGTATAACTCGATGTCGAACTCTAAGCTTAAGCTTCTTATGACTCAAAATGTCACTTTATATTTATTTACACCTGGAAATAACTTCATATTTGAGAGATTTGGAGTGTCTGGGAATTAGACAGGCTTCATTTCATGTGAAATGGCGTAGACGACTTTTTGTTAAAACGATT
This sequence comes from Lacanobia oleracea, assembly GCA_950371165.1. Taxonomy (NCBI): domain Eukaryota; kingdom Metazoa; phylum Arthropoda; class Insecta; order Lepidoptera; family Noctuidae; genus Lacanobia; species Lacanobia oleracea. The sequence continues at coordinate 20,644,025 of OX493392.1, read as the reverse complement.
ACTAGCAATACTGGCTAATAGTTAAACTCGCACACGAAGGGTTCCGTACCATAAACCGAAAACATAACATGTTTCTTGTATAGGAGCCCCCTTTATATTAATTTCTATACCTAATTTGTTGAAGACACGCGTGACGTCATGGGGCTTGGTAAAAATGTACCGAATTTACCAAGCCAGATGACGTCGCGCGTGCCTTCATTTTTTGCTTACATGAAAAAAGAAAAAATACGTGTCTAATATTTTTTGAAAATCTATCAAACGGACTAATTAGATTTTTTTTGTAAAATACCCTATTACCCTTCGGGTACGGAACCATAAAAATTAGCCTCCAAGTACTTATTTACGCCTACAACGTCTATAGGTACAAATCAATCGATCCTCAGCTCGTAATTTTCATCCATTCTGACTTTAATACCTATCGGCCAACATCAAACCAACCTGCTTCTACTTTTCAATAATCTCGTCTCTGCGTAGCGCATCGCGTGCAAACTTTAGGTGCAGTCTCCAAGGCAATGCTCACCTGATTACGGCAATGTTTTTATTCGCTAGCAGCCTGCCCTTGACCCGCCTGCCATGTGCGGTGCGCCAATATCAATACACGGCTATGAAAGGTGTAATCCGTGTACCTACCTAATCCCGGGGCAGATGTTGGTGACGATGAGTTAAATTTACATTTATGAATAATAATGAAAGTATTGTCGAAAAAGTTGGCGGAAAGGGTGACCTGAATTGGTTTTCTTTTTTCGAGTGTTATTGCATATTGAAACTCGTTCGATCAAGCAAGCTAGAGTTGTTTTTTTTAGGGTTCCAAACACCCGTTCAAAATTAATAAAATGAAATTGGTTCAGAACCCTTTGCACCGACTCGCACTTGGCCAGTTTTATAAAATCTATACAAACCCGTGAACTTGTCTCATTTCCTGCCTGTAGTATAAGCCATTTATCTCCATTTTTTTACCGACTTCAAAAAAGGAGAAGGTTCACAATTAAATCATCGGATTTTTTTTTTTTGTAATCTATGATCAAATCAAATCCACCTAAGTCAACCAATTTAGTTTTCCGGACCTTTAGAAATCTGCTTCTGAATAATCTCTGAAACCTTTGACCTTTTCGACGAGGATTTCAAGTTTGCGTCGCGTTCAGAAATCAAGGAAAATTTTACTTGGAATATTATATTGTACCTAGTCATTAAACTTCGATTTAAAGTAGGTAAACCGTATTTTTAATTTGATTGATGACTTGGGCGTAAGGGTTGAGCCCAGGCGCAACTATTGGGGCGGAAACTTGACATTGAATCAAGAAAATTAATGGAAGCAAGAGTTGACTTGTGAAAAACAGTTGTGTTTCGGATTTCTTTCATAGCTTTATTTATTTATTGAAATTGTTATGCACTAGTAAAAGAAGTCAGTAAAATCACTGTGCATAGGCGGCTTAATGTTTAAAAGGCATTTTCTACCAGTCGATCTTAGGGAGGTGCAGGTACAATAGCTTTAAGATAGAAGCTAATTATTGTTCCAGGTCAATGTCAACGCATATGCAGGTAATTTAGAAACTTTGAATACCATTTTTTACCCTTATTATAAATGATCGGTCTGACCGAGAGAGCCGCGACCTTTAAAGTATGAAAAAACTTTCAACTGGAACATAGATAACTACTTATTTAGTCCAAATTAAGCAATTACATCGTAACAGCACCCCAAAATTATTCATCTAACCATGTTTACATAACCATTCGCATTCGAGCATTAAGGATATAATTTCAACTTTAATCGCTAAACATTTTCATTAATTTGGCAAGCGAAAAGCGTGTAACTCCCAATTGAATTATAATAACTGGGGCCGAAGTAAAACCAATTAACAAATGGGTATCGTTAATTAAATTAGTGGGTTTATCATCTAGTCTCGTGTCTAAATTGTATCGCGTGTAATTATGTTGTGTGAGGGTAGTTTTGACAGTAGATGTCTGTCTAGTTATGTAGGTAATCTGCGGACTACAGTTTCGAGTAATCCGTTGGAGTTTGTTCTAATGCATTTTGGTAATTATGGCTGAGTCTGAGAATGCACAGTAATTTGGTAGAGTAGATTCTACTACTACTGGTCCATGCTATATCTACATGCGAAAGTGTGTCCATTTTCATGTCCAAACCGCTGAACGGGTTTGGCACGTATATAGACCTGCAGCCTAGTAATTACATAACTCTTAAAATCGCATTTTCAGCTACCTTCAGCTAGATACGTTTAAAAAGTTGCCTGCTCGACTTACAATGGAATCAATAGCTATGTTAAAATGAAAGCATACTTATGCAACCGATTGCATGGTTTTATGCGGTGGTAAGCTTCCAGAGAAAGCGCAGCACCGTTCTCTGTAAAATCAACACCATGCACTTCGATCGCCAACCCCTTTTGGGGGAGGCGTATGTCCAGCAGTGGGCGTCTATCAGTCGATATGATGAAGCTTTCTTCGGATTATAAAACACTGAACTATTCACGCGGACAAAGTAGCAGGCAACAGTTAGTTATTAAAAAAATCTTAATGCATGCGGTTAAGTAGCAGGTCTGATAGAAAAAGTATGTATTGAAATTTGAAGCTTGCAGCTTAATCATGTCGTCTAAACGTGACTGCAGAATTCGATGAATCTTTTTACTTGCGGAAGTGGAATGTAACGACCCCACACACCCTGTGTCAGAGTTTCTAAACCGCCTCAAGGTCCTCTGACATGGTTTATTTGACAACCGCCATTTGGCGGCCGGGTCCACCGGCTTATACGTGCCTTCCGAAGCACGGAATCATCTTTTTATCAGACAATCAGGTGATTCAAGCCTGCAATGTCCTAGCCAAACTGGAAACAACTTACAAAGCATGTTTCCCGTGGGAATCGAACCCACGACCACCGGGTCACAAAGCAAACGCCTAAACCACTAGACCACGTCGTCGTCTATACGTGGATGTAGGTACTGTGGAACAGCTGGTTATAGAATCCAGCCGTTCCCGAGAGGTAAGATAAATTAAATACTGATTGGAATTCATAAGATAATTTTAATGAGCTCATACTCCGATCAAGGCTTTTACAGTTCTTCTGAATTACAAATTAAAAATATTTGTCATTATTTGAACATATTCTAATTTATATTACTTTTTAGTTATTTCTTCTAAAGCTTTTTTTTTTTAAAAAAAAAAACGTTGCCCCACACTAGGAATTTCTCCTGTATCGTGGGTGCGTTCACAAACATACAAACTACAAATAAACAAATAAGTCGATGCATCCATGGAGCATGTATTACCATACCCAACTACCTAGACTTACTGGAGTCAGATCTATATATAGGTTTAAAAAGATCGCACTTAACAATTAATCTGCCCAGCTTTTCCCCAACTATGTTGGGTTCAGCTTCTAATAGAATGTAGCTGGATACCAGTATGTGCGGACCGTCTGTCTGGTCTTCACAACCCAGCAGCTGGGTAGAACAATACCGGCGGCGACCTCTCGCGACCGGCCTTGGTTCAATCTTTGGTCCGGAGCGAGGAGGCATGGGAAGCGATCACCTCCTTCTGCGAAGCAGTAATGCTAGCAAAGGAGGAGGCCGGTCGAGAGAGAGGGAAACCTCACGTCCCAGTCGCCGCAACAGAAGAAGACGCCCAAGGCGTCGGGAGTCGCGGGACGATTCCCGGCCGCCGTAGGCGCGGGCCTGCGGACGGCGAGCAGTGGGTGGCTCGCCGTCTGATCAGAACTAGGCCCGGGTCGGCGGCGCGCTGCGATCCCAGCGCGCCTCAAAGAGATGTCAGGGTGGAAGACGGGGCCCGCTAGGGCAAGTGCCTGCTGGGGCTGCGGAATTTGTTCGAAAGAGGTGCCGTAGCCCTGGAACGCAAAGGGCACCAGGAGGAACACGGATGGGTTTTAGTCAGTAAGAGTCTGACACTTCCTCCTGCTTCACCCAGAGCGGGAGGAGTCATTTTTCAATCTTTGGTCCGGAGCGAGGAGGCATGGGAAGCGATCACCTCCTTCTGCGAAGCAGTAATGCTAGCAAAGGAGGAGGCCGGTCGAGAGAGAGGGAAACCTCACGTCCCAGTCGCCGCAACAGAAGAAGACGCCCAAGGCGTCGGGAGTCGCGGGACGATTCCCGGCCGCCGTAGGCGCGGGCCTGCGGACGGCGAGCAGTGGGTGGCTCGCCGTCTGATCAGAACTAGGCCCGGGTCGGCGGCGCGCTGCGATCCCAGCGCGCCTCAAAGAGATGTCAGGGTGGAAGACGGGGCCCGCTAGGGCAAGTGCCTGCTGGGGCTGCGGAATTTGTTCGAAAGAGGTGCCGTAGCCCTGGAACGCAAAGGGCACCAGGAGGAACACGGATGGGTTTTAGTCAGTAAGAGTCTGACACTTCCTCCTGCTTCACCCAGAGCGGGAGGAGTCATTTGATGATTTCCCATCCTTGAAAAAAAAAAAAAGGGTAGAACAATACCCCTTGACAAGACTAGTGGCAGACTCTCGTAGGGAACCAACAGTTAAACCTGCTTTTCGAGGCATGGAGGAGTTCCGGGACTTTATATAAAAACCGGCCAAGTGTGAGTCGGACTCGCGCTTGGCCTCAAATTTGTTGTTATAGCGGCAATAGAAATACCTACACAATCTCAAACTTTCAACTGTCTACCTATTACGGTTCTTGAAATACAGTCCGCGAACAGACAGACGGACGGATGGCCGGAAGGACGGGCAGCGGAGGCTTAGGGTTCCGTTGGTTACACTTTGGGTACGGAACCCTAATAATCATCCATCAACGGACCATCCTCGGCAAGAGTTGCTTAGGTAATCGTCTAGATCGAACCATGCATCCGGCTGTTATATCTAATTTAGTCATGAGCTCGTCCTATATCTAACTTTAATGAAATTACTATTATAGAAATTTCGAAACAAAAATTAACTACACACAGTCAAAATTTACACAAGAGCTGCCTATAACAGAGGCAAAGGGTTCTACGGATTTTAATTACCAACGTGAACCAACATCGTATGTTATTTTAGATCGTATATCACTGATATAAAGCTCACTTTCACGTGCCAAGAACTAATTAACTCTCTACCATGTTATAACTGGATTAAAACCTTAAACTTCCATTTTCAGAGCTTTGAAACGAAACATTGTAAAAATATTGAGGCAAGCCCGTGTAGGTAGGTACCTACCGATGGTATTTCCCATCGACAAAAATTACGAACTTCCATTGTGTAGCTTTATACACATGGAAGTTCGTGGATGGAGAAGCGAATCTATTCTAGAAAGAGAAATAGTTTGTTTGTTTGCTTGAACGCGCTAATCTCAGAAACTATTGGTTCGATTTGAAAAATTCTTTCAGTGTTAGATAGCCCATTTATTGATGAATGCTATATGTCATCACGCTAAGACCAATATAGCGGAGCAGTCATGAAAATTGTAACGCAGACGAAGTCGCGCGGGAAAACTAGTTAAAGAATAAATGGCAAAATACCGACTGTTTCCGCCTATTCCCAAGAGAAAAACTAAAGTTTATGTAGATGAAGCAAATATTCCGTTTCATGCGATTAAATTGGTAATTCTATTCTACGAACATGGTAACACCTACTTCGCTAATGAAACAGGGACTCAATGCTTACATAGGCTAGTCAATAATTAATTCAACAAAACCATTAACAATAATGAGTCGACGCCTCTTGTTCCCTATTGTGTTTTCTAATTATTTATGTAGGTATGTTATCACTTTCAGGGTTGCGGAATTTGTTCTGAAACGCAAAAGAGCATTTGGAGAATTACGGATGGTCAGTAAGAGTCTGACACTACCTTCCGCACCGCCCAAAACGGAAGGAGACATTTGATGATTTACCATCCTTAAAAAACTGGCCAAGTGCGAGTCAGACTCGCACACGAAGGGTTCCGTATCATAAACCTTAATTTTTATTATTTGTTGTTAAAGCGCCAATCGAAATACACAATCTGTGAAAATTTCAACTGTCTACCTATTACGGTTCTTGAGATACAGCCCGCTGACAGACAGACAGACGGACGGACAGCGGAGGCTTAGTAATAGGGTTCCGTTGGATACCCTTTGGGTACGGTATAGGTAGCTACCTACCGTTGAACGGAGTGGAATCAATGGCGGAAAAGCTGTAGTCGGGTGACGTTGCATGCATATAGTAACAAGGTCAAGGCAACGTAATTGTTGAGGTAGCAGCCATGAAGACTGCTATTATGATCTAGATCTATAAGGTTACTTTTCATTACCTACTATCTTTAAGGTCGGGTGAAAAACAGAAGCTATTTCTTTTGCAAATATAGGCGCAGTATGTACCTCAAGTTGATAAAGTAAGAAATGGTAAACTGTTCTGCTTTATGTAGACATGCATAACAAAGTGATAACCCGATCTTAACTCTGAAGTTAAGAATTTGAAGTTGAGAATTTGTCAAATAAATACGTCGTATTATTTCGTGCCATTTGACTTTGAAATTTTCCCACAGACATTCATGAATATAAGAAATAAAACTGTTTGAACCAGCCTGTTTCATCATTAATTATTTTTGTGGTCAAGAGCAAGCCCATTACCAAATAAAAAAAACAAGAAATTATTCTTCCCGCTCTGGATGAAGAAGGGAGTGCTACACTCTTACTGACTAAAAACCATCCGTGTTCTTCCTAATGCCCTTTGCGTTGCAGGGCCGCCGGCCGCGGTGATTCTTTCGAACAAATTCCGCAACGGTCCGCATAAGCCTGAGAATCTGTCAAACTTTGGCACACTGAATCTAGAACAAAAAACCGTTTTTTTGCACTTAAAATGCCGCAAACATTTAAAGCACATGCATAGATACCCAGAACATAAGCTTTTCTCTAAGGAATTCGCTTCAGTAATGTAGTTTGGAAGTGATTTGGATTAAACACAGCGCACCCAAGGATTTGAAACACGTGCTGCGGATTCGCGTGTAAGCTTTTTCAGCTTAGGTACTTACTAACTATAAAGTGGAGTTAATAATATTGTGTTGTCCAACAAAGATGTTGTTTCTAAAGTCAATGTGATGTAAGTAATACAAGACAGCATTTCTTTCGGATGATTACGATCTAATAAGCCATGATAAGTAGTTGCTAGGAAAACTTTCGTCTCATTTATAGAAGTCTTTTTGGTCACGAAATTGTGTCCAAGGTGATTAGGGTCTATATTGTCTGTTCTATTTTGTGTTATGGTTAGTCGTGACGGCAGTTATAGATCTTTTTAACCGACTTCGCCTTCCGCCTTCATAGATAAAATGAGAAAAATGCCATTGCACACATATATATACTTAGTTAAGGCATTGTGACAGTTTAGGTTTTAATAACATTATTTAATTTTATTAGTCTATATAGGTACAAGGCTAGATTGTAATAAGATTAGGATTCATCCTTTTAATAAACACTAGGATAAACAAAATAAAGAAATAAAAAAACGACTTCAAAAAGAAGGAGGTTCTATGTTCGAGTGTAGGTATGTATTTGTTTTTACCGAATTACGAAATGAAGATCTATAACAGTCGCTAAGGAAGGGCATAAGGGCAACCAGAAGCTCCAAAGTTTAAAAATCTGTGGTACTAAAGAGTGGCACAAGTTTCGGGCTCGTATTACATATCTATGTAAGAAACTGGCTTATGTATACTAGGATAAGCAAATGTTCCACATAAAACAATGGTTTTCAGCTGTATCCGTTTAGCCGAACCCAGCAAACTTGAGAAAAGTCTATGCTCAGGGAGATGATAATTAGAAAGTACGTCTTCAAACAAAGATATCATATCTAGACCCACTGCCCACCACTTCCTGGACTGGATCAACTTATCTTTTACAAAATGTTTCAGAATTTCTAATAAAACTGTCCAACTTCGAAAAAGATTTCAAGTTTCTAACTGCCGAACGATTGACCGATATAAGTTCTGACGTGATCCTAATCTCTTCCGATATAGCCAGCTGTTGGATAAGTGCGAATTGATGGTGATAGATGGGCAGAGTGGGCTTTCGCTTTCAATCACAATCCGACTCATAGAGACTGACTGCCTTTCGCAGTCGATAAATCCTAACAGGTAGAATTCATTTGCACTTGGTAACATAAAACTGGTATCTTTTGAGCAGAGGTTCTTTTGATTGTTTGTAAATTACGGCGCTGATTTTGTGATAGTTTCCGTTTCAATTTTAGTTCACTCTCACAGTCGAAACATGTCCGTAGCTGGAAAAACGTCGCATCGCAATTCGTCCCGACCGGCGACCGTTCCAAATTTCCTGCATAGGTAAAATATTTTTGGGAAAATACCGTTCTAAGTATTTATATATTAAAGCTACAAATAGCTTCTGTAATCTGTATGCAGCGTTTCTTAGAGAATTAGTACAACAATCTTATCATCTTCCTGCCCTTATCCCATGTTACTTGGGGTCGGCGCAACACGTTTTATTCTTCCATTCTGTTCTATCAGTCGTCACTCTATCACTAACTCCCTTTTCTTTCATATCGCTCCTCACACAATCCATCCATCTTTTCTTTGGCCTTCCTCTCCCTCTCCATCCAATTAGTACAACAATCTACATATCAATATTACCTAACTATCTGCTATTATATTTCTTTTTGATAAATAAAAAGTGATTACTGTACCCACAACAAGCAACAATCAGTAAAAACCTTCCTTGTAGAGTTTACTCATAAAAGCGTAGAACGGTTGATTTGTTTTGTCAACAAGCGCTATAGAACGACATTACTGTTTATTCTTTGTATGAAACCCGCGTATACAAACACTCGACGTAAAACAGACATTTTTATGGTCACCATACCGTGCCATAAACGTCACTCATCTTGTTACACCAGCCCGAAAGTAAACGAAATCCCACAGTCTGGAGCCCGTAACTTTTTATTTTAGTATGAATTATAAATGAAAGAAAAACACCTTCGTATACACGGGGTTTTGTTTGAGGTTGGCTGGTAATGTGGGGTATTATAATGTCGTTACTTATGGGAAATTATTATGTTGGGTAGGCCCGTAGGCCGTGCCTTTCTTGTATATGCGTCTTTTGGGAGTCTGAGTTTCTTATCTAGTAAAATCCTGTTTTATGGGGAAGGCCCTATCAGGTAGGTATGTAATGTACTTACTGTACATTACAATAACTATTGGAATATTTAACTAAAAGAAAAACTGAGTTTGTTTGTTACCCTTTCACGTCAACGTCTTGTCACAGGACCGATACCTAATGATGAATTCTGAACAGAATTTGATGGGACCCTGGACATGGTTATAGAGTAGGTACTTCAACACAAACGAAGTCACGGTCAAAAGATAGTCTTCTATACTTGTTTGTCTTTGCGATTGAACTCGGAAACCATATAAATGGACACGTGCCACTGCGATATTTTTAAGCGAAAAAACAATTTGCTAAATTGACCTAGTTTTGGTTGTAACATTTGCGGAGTTCAGATGTTTCAATGTAGACTATTCCCTAGGGAGACTTTAAATGTTGAAAAGCGCCGACAGAGATTTCAAGTTTCATAGTGACGAGGTTTGGGTTTTGGGGCTTTAATTCCCAAATGAAAAAAGGTATCACGTTAATTACCAAGGCGCAAAAACATAAATGGGCTGTCAATATGCAATTAGGTAGATAGCTAGTATATCTTCAGTTTTATGGTAAGGTTCTGAATACTATTTAGATTTCAAATCGCACAAAATTCCTCAAAATTTTGCACATTTTCATGCTAAAGTAGAGCATGATAAATACACAGCTTCAAATTCTGAATGTTGCGTTCAGAAACCGAGGGTATTAACTTGCAAATGATTGACTCAAGAAATTGCTATTGTAAATTCGTTCAGCGCTAATATTATTTATATATTTCTGTCTTTACACTTGCACTATTTAGCACTGAATGAATGCTTACCACTGTTTTGCCGCGGTATATCTGAAATGCCGTTATCCGCGACATCTGGTTGATTCTTAACTTTTGATGCTATATTAATGAGCAAAAATGTCGATCGATCAGTGTTTGCGAGTTTCTAAAGTTACTTATGCAAGGTATTGAAAATTCGCAAACACAGATCGATAGATAGGTATTTTTATCTCATTAATATACTCAAATGTAAAAAATGGACCAGATGTCGGATAACGGCACTTTAGATATACCACGGCAGTGTTGCCACTGTCACCTACAGCCAGGTAACAAACCGATAAAGATCTCCATCAGCTTGAAAAGAAGACGTAGAAGTTATTTGTGGTTCTTAAGTTTTAGTTATAGTATTCTTTATCACCTTTTTGCCTCTCACACACACTTGATGCCACTGATGCCACTAAAGACATGGCCACTTACGGCACAAAATGTTTAAGGATCATCATGGGTTCCAGTTGCCTTATTTTTAGTTAAGTAGGTATTCATCATTGCTAACGGTTAGATAGTCTAATTTCATCCACAAAGCTCAATTTCACGACAATGCACCACAAACACAATTCTCACATAGCAATACAAGTCACAGTCCACGGTCCAATTACGTTTGGCCATCTACTTCCTACTTGGAGTCACATAAGATATTCGAGCCGAGTAAACCGCAAGGGATTAGCGACCATGTTGGCTCTGTTACATTAGATTAGGAATTAGAACTAACCCGGCGTGGCTGGCAGGTTTGTAATGTCCAGTTTGTCGTTTTAATTGAGTAGCGTGGTTAGTGGGTTGGGCTTGTAAAGTTTTAGTGTTAACAGTTTTGGGGATGGTTGGTGCGGAATTTAAAATAACGATTTTAAACTTTCTGAAAAACAACACAATCATCTGCCTAGCCTTTTCCCAACTATATTGGGGTCAGCTTCCAGCTTAAACAACACAATGTCCTTGATAAATATCTTGAAAAAACGTTTACGTTCTGTGTCCGGGCCGTGACCGAGACGTGACGGACCACCACCCGTCCTCGTCCCGGACTCCGCTCCGAAACGTGTGGATCAACTTTTAAGTCGATTAAATAAGGTATGTAAGTTCTTCATATATCCACGGGGTTCACGGCTTCTTATTGTCTTATGATAAAATACTATAAATATTTATGTCATAGAGACATTAAATATAACGACAATAATAAAAATAAACCGCTGGCAATCCTTGCAAATGTTGTCGGAGAGAATGGATTCTTGCGCTTAGATATGATTTAGTACAGGAAAAACATTTCGTTTCTTCCCTTCATAAAAATAATTTTAGTAGCAAATCCACTTAAGCTACCAGAAAAAAGAAAAACAAACCACATTATGAAATGCAAAGAAAAAGAAAAAAACAATTATCGCTACCTAACATTGGTAACGACGTAATGTTGGAACTGGAAACAAAAAACTCATTTCAAATTGTATAATTATTGAAGCTTTGTTTTTGATAAAGGGACACTATAGTAGATTTATCTATCAAAATTATATAAAAATTGTAGAAACGATTAGATACATCAGCTCCTTATCAGTTCGTAGTTTTAGGTAAAGAATACAAAACTAGTTTGTTTTGTACCTACTTAATGATATTTTTCCTCCATTTTCTTTATTGAAAGAATTTTTTCTCGAGCAGCATTTAATAAGACCGTTCATTAATATTTCTCTTTTTATTCGTCGCCTTTTCATAAATATTTATGGTCTTCTACTCGAATATTTTTCTATAGTTAAATTAAATTGCGTCGATATTGATTTTTAGAATAAGTTGGAGTATTTTGTTGTTCTATCTAAAACAACCGACCCAGTTAAGTAGAACAACAGGAGCGCCACTCAAAGACAAAGATTCTTGTAATGTTAATAAAATGTTAAGAAAGTAGTTTATAAAGATTCAAGTTCCATTTTGTATTATAATAAAATAAATAATTATTGTGCCTTTCCAGAGTTATGCAAACCAAAAAAAAGTAAAATGTATTGTATGTAAATAAAATATTTGTTTCATTCAACTCCAACTTCATTTTTGGCCACATCAAATCTAGGTGTAAAGTTTTGATTGTTTTGACAAGTGTCTTTATTTCGCAGCAGGTGATTGGACAGGTCAAGCAATAAATTAAAGTAGGATACACACACACTAAATTGGCCGGAGATCGGCGACTATAAACCTGGGACCTCTTCACCTATTTATAGTCTCACACTCTCTCCAGGTACTCTTCAATTGAGGCACGTCTAAGGCAGAGTTTTCTAACAAGCTCCTCATACATAAGTTTTGCCACCTACGTCCAATTTCTATTGAATGTTGTATGAACTCTACCTACACTCAATTTGTGTTATTATCATATTTGTATGCTGGTGTGAACCTTGTTCTGGCAGCAGAAAAGATAAAACGAAAAGGTGTCGTTATGTTCTGAATACATATTATGTAAAACTTAGAGAGCCTGGTATTTCTACATCTGATTCAGTTGGGGAAAAATTCTTTTGCTAAATGGAAAAGTTGGTGTTTATTCCAACGAAGTGGAAGAAAGTTCGTAATTTCTGTGGGATTTGAAGTTTTCTCATGATTATCCATATTCCAATTCAGTTAGATGGATCTCCACTCGGTTCAGTTGCCATGAAAATTTTATCTTATACTAATATAAAAAACTGAAGAGTTTGTTTGTTTGTTTGCTTGAACGCGCTAATTTCAAGAACTACTGGTCCGATTTGAAAAATTCTTTCAGTGTTAGATAACCCATTTATCGAGAAAGGCTATAGCTAGGCTATTATCATCACGCTAAAACCAATAGGAGCGGAGCAGTAATGAAAATTGTAACGCAGACGAAGTTGCGCGGGTCAACTAGTCGTTAATAAAATTCTAAGTTGTCAATTTGACGAGGTGAAGTAAATCTAGCAAACAAGCAAGTTTATCTTTGCCTTGAGTTTTCTTAATTCTTTATTGTGCAAGAAAACTTCTTTATATGATACAGTCATAATAAAGTTCATGTACAAAGGCGAGCTTAACTCTAAATTGAGTCTTCTCCCAGCAAACCTTTGAGTGATAGAGAGAGTTCATCATAGAGGGTGCTCTCACATATTTTATACTAGCTTCTGCCAGTAGATTTGCCCGCGTGATCCCTAGGGATTATACCCCGGGATATATTTATAGCCTATGTGTTATTTGAGAGCCAAATTTCGTGAAGATCCTTTCAGGCGTTCTGACGTGAAAGAGTAACAAACATCCATCCATCCATCCTCACAAACTTTCGCATTAATAATATCAGTACGATTAAGATAAAACAATCCCTCATTGATCCTAAGTACAGCTCTAAGGAGGGTTGTACAATGTAAGCTACTTTTCATCAGATAAATGGCCGTAACCCAAAGACTTACCCGCAGCGTTTAAACCCGCGTTGATAAAAATGCATATTAGGTGCCCACTAGACTATGCTTTTGTTTAATTTTCAACAATGAGGACCTGACCTAATTTTACCTACAATGTAGAGCCCATTTGTAGTACCTACACTACATTAACTTTAATACCTGGGTAGTTGAATTGTGGTAAAAATAAGTATATTCTTTTGTAAAGAATAAAATGGGAAGCTAGTTTATGTTAGAGAGCTATTCTGACCTCTTTGCTCCAGTTACGCAGATACGTGGGTAATCACGAAGGTACGTTGAACCTTGGTGACGTCATACAATGACGTGGACAAGAAATCCGCGAACATATAGTGAATGTTTGATCAAATGTTCAGTCTTATTTATGGTTACTATGGGGTGGATTGATGTGTTCGGGTCTTCGTTCTGTGGGAGCCACCTAGGCTACTACAGACTATTTTAGAATATGATGTTAGTTTTAAATCGAGATTATTGCTTCAACGTCAGTAAAAATTCCCTCTGTTAAATATATTATAGTATTCTTGTCAAACATTAGTCCATTTAGACAAGGTATATTTAGATAATTGTAGGCGGTTGCCTATGACATTAAGTCCGCCTCTGTACTTTGTGCGTAACGTTTTAAAGAAATAAATATTAAATATTTTTAAATTCAAAGGAGACACATAGAACGAGCCCCTACGTCTAGCGTACGCTATGAAAAGTACCTATATTTTTTCACTACTAAATCAGTAAACAGATTGTTTGTCCTGTAGGCACTAGAAAATAAACAAGGAATAAAGAAAATCAGGATTTTGTTACGATATCCTGAAAGCTGCTTTGACAAATAAAGCCAACTACTCATCAATCATCGCAATCCACTACTTTATTTTGCCACTAGGCACAACATTCTTCCAAAGTAGTTCCTAAGTAATAATGCCCGCATTCGTACCCGAAGCAATCATTCATGTCTAAGTCCTGACTAAAATATACGAGTATTTATTGAAGCTGAAGGCAAAGCGGTGTAAGCCGTTAATGATCGATCTGTGTCTGCGAAATTAGACACAAGCCCAGAGCCCATAAGTCGACCACCTCGCGTCAAACACCCACGTTCAAGGTGACTTCGGTTTAGACCGTTTGAAACCGTTTTAGCGTTGACATTTTAACCACTGATGAACCCTAAACGTGCTATACCTACCAGTTTTGTTTGTAGTGGGACGAAAAGTACTTTGAATTTAAAATGCATTGATGCAACGTTCTATTGTTGAAATATTATTTTGGTAGTTTGGATGAAACATTTGACCACAAATAATTTTGAGCGGTTTCGTTGAATCTACAAAGGTTAATCTCAATGTTATGATTTCAATGAACCTTTTCATTTTTTATGAAATGATTTTGATTTTTAAACAACTTCACAAAGAGTCGTCCTCTCGGTTAATTTTTTTTTTGTATGCTTATTCGTATTGTAGATATTTGGCAGTCGTTACGGATAGTCAGAAGTCAGTTAATCTGACTCCAGTCTTGCCATGAAGTACCGTGTTACCCAGTTAATGGTTTGTGGAGGTCTGGTAAGCAGCCGCTCCTCGTAAAATATTGGTATTCAGCTAAATCCGGCTTTACTGGAAGCCGACCCCAATTTAGTTGGGAAAAGGCTAGACAGATGATGATTCGAAGATCTGATGAAGGAATTCGAAGGTAGACAATGGAAATAAATTTGAACGTCGATGATATACCAGATACCTCCTCAAATTATTAAAAAAGTAATAGATAATGTAAAGTGATTGAGATACCTATTGTTAGGATTATGACAATCGCCATTGTATTGTTTATGAAAAAAGTGTTTGGTTCGTTTAATAAAGTTTAATACAGTCATGTCAATAGCCTCTACATTGTTGTGATCGGCATGATTGATACGATTCACGACACAATGGAAATTGACGCTATGAATAAAATTGTCACCCATTATAACGGATTGATTTTCCGGGAAAAGGGGTTCGTGTGAAAATGGAATGATGAAAAGGACGTTATATACATGGGTATTGATAGGATAGCCAATATTAACCTTGCGGGTAGGTTGCGGTAGTTACAGGAAAGAACTTGAGAGTCTGACAACCTGTCTTACCACGCGGAATCGTGTTACAGAGAAACTAGGTTGTGGAGGTCATATAGGCAGTCACTCCAATAAAAATCTGGCATCCATATCATAGAGTGCAGTGGTGGCCCGGTGGTCATGGCTGCGACTTACGAGTTGTAGGTCGTAGGTTCGAACCCAGACAGGCGCTTTACTTTGTTTAAATTATTTCATCACCACTGCTCTCAAAGCGGTGAAGGAAAACATCGTGAGGAAAACAGCATGTCCTAGAACCAAAAATTCGAAGACATGTGACATCTACCAACCCGCACTGGGCCCGCGTGGTGGATTATTGCCCACTCCCGCTCGAAAGAGAGGAGGCCTGTGTCCCAGCAGTGGGACCAATATAGGCTGATTATGTATGTATCCATATCATGTTTACAAGACAACGGCTTTTCCATAAAATACATTTTAGAAAACGATTCGCGCTGTCGGCTAAAGCTGCAAAGTTTTAACTGAATTTAAGCTCAAAAGTGTTTTAACTCTGAGCGGGTGCCATTAGGTACTAGGACATTTATCTTACAAAGCGTTTTACAAGCTGCTAACATGACGTCATTAAAGGCATATCATAACATTCTAGAACATGTTAAATGGGCAGATCGTGCCTGACGCGATAATAACTGCTTTTAAGTAAAGTGGGAAGTCTGAAGCTATATGATAGGAAGGACCACATAAAATAAACGAGATATTGAGGCCAACTAGCCCGCCCTTAATTAGAAGCTAAGATAATGAAAGGCGCTGAATTTATTACAGTAGGTAATTGTCATTGTGTATACGCGTTGTTTGACTCAAGGGAGAAAGAATTAATTTTAAATGTAACGCTGTACTCATTGTAAATAGGACTTACAATGGCGAGATATTTTGTGTTTGTATAAGAATTTTGCCAGAGACAGTGATACATTGTGTTGAGTGTAAAGTGTGTTTCAGGCATCTGAAATGATGTTGTCTAAACAAAGGATTGGTATATTCAATCTTCTTAAGGTGGAAGCGCCAAGGTAGCCCGCGAAATTCATTTTTTTTATGTTTTTTGTAATTTGAATGCCCTACTGAATGGTTATTTCACGAAAAAGTTATTCAATAGGGCTTAGTAAACTTAGCGGGTTATATTGATGATTAAAATGGTTATAATTATTTAGATAAATATGCGTTACGGCATCGTATTTTGTTCAACGTACAGCTTCACACTGACCGGCAAATTGCAAAAAACATAAAAATATTTGAATTTTGCGGGCTACCCTGGCGCTTCCAACTTAACTTGGCTCATCATACGCCGTAAAAATTCACGACTAAAATGGTATGAGAGCTGTAAATGCGTACGATCAAAAAGGAAGTTTATCGTAACGCTCCAAAGACGAATTCGTAAAGACACTGTGTTATTGTTACCTTACAAAATCTGTCTTTTTCTGATTTATTCCTAAACACTTTGATACGACGCCTAAGGGTGATAAAGTAGTGGTATGTATTTTTATCAGGTCTCCAATCTCCAGACTAAATTTTAGGGTAGGTTCGAATTAGATCTAGGCACAGTCGCGGGACAAAAAGTTTCGGTGACCTGATTCTTCGACGTAATTTTAATAAAGATTTATTCAGAAGCCTAAAATATATTTTTATTTCATCCATAAACATGTTAGCGTAGTTAATTCGACAAAAAATATTTCGCGACTTAATGGGCTTATTTAACCCACATCGCGTGAGACATAAAAATCCGTCAAGGTGACTGTTGGAAAGTTTAACACTACCTACTAATAGTAGGGTTGCAAATATGCCTACATACGTCGTAGTTTGAGGCAGTGGGTTATTGGTCAGCTAGACAAATATATAGGTGGGGTTTGTGGTTCACAATAAAAATACTATAAACTGCACGTACGTATATCATAGTCACCAGCATGAAATCACGATTATAACTTTGAAAAAAGAATCATTTATGAGAATTATTCGGATGGTCCCATATTTATGCTCGTGAATGTATTTCTCAATGAAACTGACATTTTGTTACAGAATGTATTCGCACACTGCTACATGTCTTGTTTATTTCATCGAGAGTTCATCATAATCATTCACCGTAATCATCCCTAATCTCACTGTCGACTATTTCACGATAAACTTTCATATCTTTACGTTTCTTTCGTTCAAGTCCACAAAATTAAAGATAATTTATCATTCCGCTAACGATGAAAATGGAAAAAGTTTGTAGTGTTTCAAAACAAAAAGAATTTCCTTTAAAAGTCCATTAATTTCACTCGAGCCCATAAATTCAAGGACGGCTGGCAAACAGACAGCGAAAATTAGAATAATGTACCTTCAATATCACGAAAACTTAACGAGAACTTTCCTATTTATTATGTACGAGCAACATAAAGTACCATTAAAGTTTGTTTTACAGATTAAATTTATCCTAAGCCTTATTTTGTTCGGTGTTTTCGAGTGAAATCTTGTTCAAAAGAAGCATGTTTTTGAAGAGAAGTTAGGTAGTTTGAATTTTGATTGTGAAACGTGATCTTATAAGACGGGGAATTTATGTTAAAATTTGCATCAATAACCTTTACTGCGAAATTTAGCATAAACTGCCTTGTTTTTAGTAGCTCATTAAAATTAACTAATTTAAATAAACAGTTTTGTGGAAAGTTCTTCATAACCCAGGTATTTATGCCCTGTGGCAGGTTTTGTAGTTCTCGTGGCTAGATAATAACAGTCGCACGGGTCGATCTCCAAGGTTAAGCAACGCTTGCCAAGGTTGGTCTGTGGATGGGTGACCATCTTAACATAGCGAGTTTACTCTGTGCCTCGGAAAGCACGTTGTCAGAAGCCAGTTAATCTGACTCCAGTCTTGCCATGAAGTACCGTGTTACCCAGTTATTGGGTTATGGAGGTCTGGTAGGCAGCCACTCCGCGTAAAATACTGGTATTCAGCTAAATTCGGTTTGACTGGAAGCCGTCCCCAATATTATAGTTGGGAAAAGGCTAGGCAGATTATAACCGCAGATCTTAATTCTAATTTAACAAAATAAGCAATATAAATAGAAGTTAAATATGGTGAACTAAAAATTATAAATCACTTAAATTAAATGAATAAAAAGTGTTATCCATGCAGCCTAAACTTGAAACCTTTCGTTTTAATTTTCTAGACAAAATCCGTTTCAGAATAAACTACAGGTTCAGTAACAAAAAAAAAACACATAAAAATCTATTTTGTGAGCAAACATTTCTTTGATAATTCAGCGGAAAGAGACGTGAGAATAATTGTCTCAGACGAAGATGTATGGCACAGAAGCCCGGAATAAAGTAAATGCGAGTCCCGGATAACTGGCTCTCCTGACCCAATTTGAAGAAGTCTGTGACCCACTGAGAACTACGACCTATCTGCGCACAGCTTCAGCATTTCGTCTTTGATATTATTAGCTTTGTTTATTCCAGCAGGGATTTTATACGTTAGGTATTCTTAGATGTATGCCTAAATTTAACCGAAAATAAAAACCGGCCATAACCCTTAATATTTATTATTTGTTGTTATTGCGGCAATAGAAATACACAATCTGTGAAAATATCAACTGTGAACCTATTACAGACGGACAGACGGACGGACGGACAGACGGACAGTGGAGGCTTAGTAATAGGGTTCCGTTGGTTAAAGAAGTATAGAAGTTATAGAAGTATGCCAAGTAAAAGTTCCATCGGACGTCAGGAAGTGCTTGAAAAATGGATTACTAAAATCTAACCGGATACATATACAGGGTGAATTTTTAAAGAGTGCCTTCAAGGCCAAACCCGAAACTTTGAGGAATATCGAAAAACGCTGAAAGGAGTCTCGAGCCCAATTTTGATGAAAAGCTTATACTTTTAATCAAAATCGGGCGCGAGACTCCTCAGCAGAGAAAAAATGTTATTCCTATCTAGGAATCGAAACCGTAGATTTAGAAAAAAAACAACCATTATTATTACACCATCCAAAAGTGTAGCTAATAAGGATCAAATTCTGGGAAGTACCTGATAACACATGGTAAACTGAACAGCTCATTTTTAATAAAATACTTTATGTAATAAAAAATAACTGATTGTTTTTTCATCAAAAACCAATGATGCAGTTTTAATTTTCATTAACATCGGGCCCGAGAATCTACAACTGCATCATTGGATTTTTGAAAAAGTTACGGTTTAGATATAGTCAGTCAGAAATTTTAAAGCTATTTTTTTTTAATGAGAGCTTTCCTTTAGTTTTCAGATGGTGTAATAATACAGAGTTTGTTTTTATTACCGAAATCAACCGTTTAGATTCCTAGGAATAGATTTTTTGAAAATCCAATGACGCAGTTTTAGTTTTCATCAAAGTCGGTCTCGAGACTTCTTTCAGTGTTTTTCGATATTCGTCATAGTTTTGAATTTGGCCGTGAAGGCGCATTTTAAAAATTCACCCTAAACTTATACGAAAGCAAGTTAATATAACGTTTGTAAAAAGAGTTTATTCGCACCAAGCACGACGCATACCATAAAAAAGACTACTTAAAAAAAACACGATTTTCGACCATAGCTCAAGTGATACTGCGCCGTAACAATAATTATTTTCTACTTTGTTCCCATAATACCCGTCAGATACAAATGGCGTAGGCAGCTTTGTCGCAACTTCCATTAGTATTTGCAGCTCTCAGAACTTCCAACATTTAAATTGAATTTTCAAGTAAGGATGGGAAATCATCAAATGACTCCTTCCGCTCTGGGCGAGGCGGAAGGGAGTGTCAGACTCTTACTGACTAAAACCCATCCGTGTTCCTCCTAATGCCCTTTGCGTTCTAGGGCTGCGGCGTCTCTTTCGAACGGATTCCGCACCCCGGCAGGCACTGGCCCTAGCGGGCCCCGTCTCCCATGCTGACAACTCCTTGAGGCGCGCGTGGAACACAGCGCGCCGCCGACCCGGGCCTGGTTCTGATTGGATGGCGAGCCACCCAATGCTCGCCGTCCGCAGGCCCGCGCCTACGGTGGCTGGAAATCGCCCTGCGACTCCCGACGCCTGGGGCGTCTTCTTCTGTTGCGGCGGCTGGGTCGTGAGGCTTCCCTCTCTCTCACACGTTCAGCATCCTCCTTCGCTAGCATTACTGTTTCGCAGAAGGAGGTGACCGCTTCCCATGCCTCTTCGCTCCGGACCATAGATTGAACCAGGGCCGGTCGCGAGAGGTCGCCGCCGCCGATCGCCTCAACGAGGACCCGGCGGTTCTCCGCCCAGGCAGGGCAGACCTCCACCGTATGCTCCACCGTGTCCTCCGGGAAGTCGAAGAGCTAAATCTGTTTCAGATAGATTATTCGTGAAAGGTATAAAATATCTGTTGAAAAACATTTTCGCTCATAATTTTCACAATTAATAGACATAAGTGCACTTTTAATTTTCAATGTTGCCTATTCAGCAAACATTTACAAAGATCGTGGATTGTGATTTATTAATAGTTTTTATTTAGTTTCATTATGTATTTACTATACTACTTCTCATCTCGGCACGTATTTTATGATTAGACAAAACACCGAATTTATTTGCGTAGGTACATATATTATTATGATTGCATACTTATCCACCCGGAATTAATTATGTGGAGAAAACCTCATCGAAATCCGTTACGTAGATTGTAAGAAAACATGGCCTCATAGACAAAAACAAAAACCGACTTAGTTAAACGAGTTTCGAATTCTGGCTGGAAAAAAGTTTTTTTTTTTCATAAATCATTATTTCGTATTTGGAACACTTAAAAAAGGCACATTTATTTTTTAAGTGTTCTATATTAGAAGTTCATAATATTTATTTATACGTAGTACCGTACGTACCAGTGAGCCATACAGCAATAACCATTGGTATTTCCTCTAGCTATCCGTTACTCGTACTTACCTACAAACAATTCCAATTACCACAAGTCCGCCACGTGGGAAATAACCTCAGTGATGTGAGCCGTCACCGCGCGAACTTTCCGCCATTGTCAACTGGCATCCCAATTAATAATGCAAGTCTACTATGTACCGCCAACTTCCAAGGAGCATAACATCAATTTGAACTTTACCAATTTATACCGTTACTAGTTTTTTGACCTTATGTGGAGGTACTACAACTTTTTGTTTCGTTTGATTTATGTTTGTCATGCAAGATTTCCATTATTATGGTGACTGCGCGTTTTTTTTATTATCTTTGAATTATGCGTATTATAGCTAGCTATTGGCTTAAATTATCTAAAGCAAAGAGACATTGCTGATTATATTTATGCAACTCCATTCCTTTAAAGACTTACCGAAGTTATCTAAAGTAGTACAGAAAGCTTGCAAAAGCTAATATTTTCGTCCTTCTCGAGAGTGGACCAGGAAAGCTGGACTAGAATTTAAGATTAGATTTCGAATGTATGAAGATTTTACAACTTAGTCTTACGTGGCTATAAAGCGTCGCTACGTAAGTTGCTACGAATAAAACTCGCAGCGCTACGTGCTACGCCTCGTAGCAACCCGTAGCCGCGCTACGAGATTAAGGAACTACGATTTTAACTTGAAACTTGGACAGATTTTTTTCTCTGCTCGTTGAACTCCAACTGCGCAAAACTTTGGAAACTATAAAGACGTACGGAAGTACGCTGATGCAGCGTCAGACCATGTTCTAATTTCATCGCTGTGTTTTTCTGACAAAATATGGTGATGAGACCAAATAAACACTTGGATTTTTGAAAAGAAACTGTGATATCTCGTTTCAGTTTTTTTTCTGAGAGTTTACAAATAGGGAACCCCAACAACATTTGCCTAGCTGTGTTATTGTGGATGTTAAAATTAAAATTAAGTCTCCATATTTTCGTGTCTACAACATGTGTATCTGTGTGAGCCAATTAGGTAAACATGTTTTTTTATTTATTTATATATCTAGGTTTTTTTGCTGTTTGACAGTTAAAAGTGTTATCATAACTCATCATTCGTTTATTCAATGTATGTCGATCCTAGTGAACGTTACCTTGGCGACCTTTTCGTCGAGCAGCCACTGCAGCGCCGTGTTGGAGGCGTTGGCGAGCGCGGCCAGCGCGGCGTGCTCCCACACCACGTGCTCCCAGTGCTCTGTCATGATGGCCGCGCACAGCATCGCCGTCGAGCAGCTGGGGGAAAGGAAAGCAAATTATAATACAAGCTTCTGCCAGCGGCTTCACCCGCGTGGTCTCTAGGGAACGGGATAAAAAGTAGCCTCTGTCCTTTCTCAGGCTCTAGAGACTATCTGTGTACCAAATTACATTTAATCGGTTCAGTAGTTTTGGCGTGAAAGTGCGACAGACAGACAGACATATAGACTGATAGACACATAGACAGAGATACTTTCGCATTTATAATATTAGTAAGGATTAAAAATTACAACGCCTATAATATTTCTCATGACCGATTTAGAGCGAACGGAGAGTAGCCATCGGCATTGGGACATAATATTATACTTATAGTGCACAAATGTGAGCGCAAACACAGATGCACTCCTTCTCCCATCACTCTCCAATGGGTTGGCAAACCGACAAGACCGTTGAGGGACCTGGCGCAGGACCAACGACTGTACGTATTTTCCGAGACAGGGCGGGATATCACACCACCAACTTCCAAACTCCGGGCTTTCAAAGAGGTAAAATTGCTTGTTTGTAAGAGGTAAGCAGTGGCAAATACTGGCCCGCAAATGCAAGGTCCTTATGTGGAATAGTAAAAAGGTCGCTTCAAAAGATTCGTAAATATCGAAAATTAGACCCAACCCAACTATGAACGGTATCCTGTCCTAATCCAGGTTATGATCTGCCTGTGGTCGTATTAAATAAACAAGCATGCTGACTTTTATATTATGTGAGACGATTATATAGGGCAGTAGAATAAGATTTATCGGCCTCATGTAGGCCACGGTTTGACACAGATCTCCGTAGTAAAAGGGTCTCATTTTTACACTCTGAAATATCCGTGTAACCGTAAAGTAAATCCTCTCGTAAATCAAGCCCACATACCCATTAATCAGGCACGGATTAAATCCTGACCTGAATAACTGACAACAAAGCAGAAAAAAATCTATTGCAGGACCTACATTTACCCGGCCGATCGATCGAGCCCGGGGAGGTGTAAATTGTAGGTATATCTGTAAACCGTTTAGCGAGTAAGAGCCTCTCAAGAGGCTCATTATAGAGTAAACATGTCTTGTTCATCTTAAGAGACTCCCCAGTTTCTGAAAATAAAGTATCGTCAAAAAACAAAACACTACAAAGTATAAAATAACTCTAATTTCAGAAGTCGGTGGTTTTGGTTGTTTTTTCTTTTTTTGACCCGTGTTTTGTTTTTGGAAGTCGGCTGTATTTTTTTGAAAAAAAAAGGTTTTTTATTTTTCGCTTTTTAGTGGTACCTGCGTACCCATTCACAGCGTACCGGCGTGATGTTATGTTATGAACTGGTGTAAAAAATAACCAGACATGCGATTTCAGCAAACCCGATCCATTTGCTATCATTTATTGAAGACTTCCGTTGCTTACCTCCGAAGTTCTTCATCAGAT
Source organism: Lacanobia oleracea (assembly GCA_950371165.1). Taxonomy (NCBI): domain Eukaryota; kingdom Metazoa; phylum Arthropoda; class Insecta; order Lepidoptera; family Noctuidae; genus Lacanobia; species Lacanobia oleracea. The sequence continues at coordinate 20,620,139 of OX493392.1, read as the reverse complement.
CTTCACCAAATTGAAATGTGTTTAGTCCGGGAAAATACAAGAGTATTTTCCCGATTAACAGATTTGGATGATTATTTTTTTGTTTGGTCTTGGTTTGTTTGGTATCGGTTGACAATTGGCGAAAATATCGCTGAACAAACATTTTTATGGGATCTCATCATCCGATCCTAACTTACACCTTCCATATCAGCTCAGCAAATGAGATGATGATTACCAGTCACGAATATCTGAATTGCGTTAAAAAGTTTATGAAAAACCAATTATTTTTTTCCCGAGCCACCTCAGCCAGCCACCAGTCCTAGGTGTCTAGGCGTTTGACTGACATTAAATTTTCTGGCGTTGAAAATTTATTCAGTTATGGAAATGCATTCTTGCACAATTTTACCACTCAATTTGTCATCAGTGACGGAACCGTTTATATAAAAATGAATGGAACATGAGTGATGCATTATTCTTTTCACTGCATCGCTTAAGAATCGCTTAGGGTTCCGTGCACACGCTCCATCTTCAATCACCATTATTGCATCTTGCTAAAAGTATCGCGAGCTCAAGATGAGAGCAGATGGGAGGCGAATAATGGCGTCATTTTTCAACTACAAACAAATGAAATTGCTCGCATCGTGCGGAATGTACTTTTTTACAGTGTCAGGTTTAGAGTTCACTTCAGATTTTTTTGTTTTACAATATTTTTTTCTTTCAAAACAAAGAATCATGTAAATGATGTACTCCTTGGTTCGCCTTAAGTGATTCTGTCTTGTCTTTGAACTTGATACTTCATTGCTTCAAACTTTCAGCGCCAGGCCTAACCCTCAGGGGTAAATATGAGGCATGGAGCAGAGCCAGCTCTTTGATTAAAAATTCTATGTGACACAAAGAATAAAAGATAAAAATAGATCAAGACGAAAAGTCAAAAGCAATTGCCAAGTTCCAAGATGTTTCGATCTGGAAATTCAGTTATTTTTTTCAGCAAAGTTATGTTCTGTAAAGTTTGTAGCGGCAACGCCTGCATATTTTATCACCCAAGAGGCGAAAGAGCTTTAAAACATGTTCTGTTAAACCGTTCATTCTGCTTTATGGTGTATTTGAAGATTGAGATACAGTTAAACCGACTTTCAAGCTGCCTCGATCGTTAGATTGAGATCTAATATCAGAGACGTGAGAGACATACAGAAACAGAGCGAGAGGTAATAATTAGGCTCGATAACAGTTTTGGCGCCTCAGTAATGAATATGTGAGATTCAAATATGTCTTTGATATTGCCATTGTTGGTATGGTTAAGACCGTGTCTTTCATGATTGTGTTTTGTAAAACGAGATATGTATATTATTGTTGGCCGAGATTAAAGAGATTCGAATGACATTGATGGTCTAGTATGTACGTTTTGTAACATTGATCTGTTTACCGCATTTTATGGCCAAAACTGTTCAGTGATTATTCATTTTTTAGGCGACTTTTGTTAATGTCTACCTACTTGCTTATCGAATATTGTCGCTGACTGTACCTACCTGGTAAAGGCCTAAATCCGTGTGAGTATTTGTAAAGCAGGATTAGTAAACTCACAGAGATTTCAACGATGTACAGTTTATTCAAAGACGGCTTACAGCAATAAATTCTCCAGGACAGACAGCCTATATGTCATAACTTTCAACGATTTATCTTAGCCATTGCTCTTTCTAGGCAAAGTTATGAGTTGGTAGATACGCGTAGTTTTATGTATGCTTTTACGCTGCATCGCAAAAAACTAGTGTGACAGAAAAAAGCCTCCAGCGGTAAATGTGTAACACAATTTTCACGGACGGCTTTTGTGAATATAGTAAAGTTTTATTTGGCAATACTCCAGAATTACTATTACGTTTCATTTATATTTGCATATGAATATGACAGTTTCAAATAACATAAGAGGCAGAGTCTGTATCTAAGATATGAAAAGTAATACTTGAGTAATACGGCTACATTGACAGAGAAGATCTGAGAAGCTCACTATCTTCATAATTATAATAAGCAATTAAGCTAATTGAGTAGTTAAAACCATTCCAACCACAACCAAACCAAAGCTGTAGCCAGAGCCCGCAGCAAAAGTCTGGCGCCCTTGTACGACAAGCTGGAAACTGCGGAGGGGCAAAAGCTTATTTTTAAGCTGGCGCGTGCCCGGGAGAAAGCTGCACGGGACATTAGCAAATGTCTCTGTGTAAGGGACGCCCAGGGTAAGCTGCTCTACGATGCCCCCTCTGTTAAGGAGAGATGGTGTACATACTTCGCGCAGCTGTCTAACAAACAGCATCCCCATAACCTTCCTCCCGAACCGCCTCCTAACCTTGGACTTATTTCCCCTATTTCCCCCGACGAAACCCGCATTGCTCTTCGCCACATGAAGAACCGGAAAGCGGTCGGGCCTGACAATGTGCCAATTGAGGTGTGGAAGGCGATGGGCCCACATGGCGTGGACCTTCTGACGGATCTTATTAACCGCATCCTGATCACCAAGGAAATGCCGAACCAGTGGCGATTTAGCCTGATTATCCCTGTATACAAAGGCAAAGGTAGCGTACAGGATTGTAGTAGCTACCGCGGTATCAAGATCATGTGCCACACCATGAAGCTCTTCGAGCGCATCATTGACACACGGCTCCGTAGCGAGTGTACTGTCTCTGAGTGTCAATATGGCTTCCGGGCGGGTAACAGCACCATGGACGCAGTATTCGCCTTACGGAATCTGGCTGAGGCTTACAGAGAGAGAAGGAGAGCTTTGCATATGGCCTTTTTAGACCTGCAGAAGGCCTTCGACTGTATACCTCGGCAGTCCATCTGGTGGGCACTGCGCTTCAAAGGCGTTCCCGAGGCCTATATTGACATTATCAGAGACATGTACCGCGATTCCGTGTCCTCTGTCCAGACCGCTGTTGGCGAATCGAATGGCTTCCCAATATCTGTTGGCGTTCACCAAGGCTCGGCTCTTAGCCCGTTCTTGTTTAACGTAGTGCTCGATGTAGTTACGGCAAACATCCAAGATAAGCCCCCATGGCTAATGATGTATGCCGATGACATCGCCCTCGTTAATCAGAACAAAGCCCATCTTGAGCGCAAAGTCAACATTTGGAAGGACACGCTTGAAAACGGTGGTCTGAGACTAAATGTGGCGAAGACTGAGTACATGTCCTGTGGCGGCACGGATTCAAATAGGTTCATCCGAATAGGTTCGGACCTGATCAGAAAGTCCGATACGTTCAGGTACCTTGGATCCGTGCTGCACGAGTCTGGCAACGTGGACGACGATGTCCAAGCACGTATAGGCGCGGCTTGGGCGAAGTGGCGCGAGGTAACGGGCGTTGTATGCGACCGCAAAATGCCTCCTAAGCTCAAGGGGCAGATATATAAATGCATCATACGGCCTGTCCTACTGTACGGCGGTGAATGTTGGCCAGCACTAAGCAAACACACCCAGGAGCTTCGCGTCACGGAGATGAAGATGCTGAGGTGGATGAGTGGCGTAACGCGATCCGATCGCATACGCAACTCTTTCCTCAGAGGTAGTCTTGGTGTCCGTGACGTGGGGGAAAAACTGCAAGAGTGTCGTCTGCGATGGTATGGCCACATCATGCGCCGCCCTATGGAGTACGTTGGTCGGGGATGCATGAATATGGCTGTTCTTGGGGCTAGGTCCCGTGGTCGCCCTCGCAAACGCTGGTTGGACGTCGTTAAGTCCGACATGAGTCCACTTTTGAGTGGTGATACTTGGACGTCTTCGTCTACGGAGAAATTGAAATAAGCAAATAAAATAAAAACTACTGAGCCAAACTGAATTAATTTTTTAAGGGACCAAGTGGCAAGTGATGCAGCATTCGAACTAAAAACTCGGTCAAGTGCGAGTCGGACTCGCACACGAAGGGTTCCGTACCATAAACCTAAAATTTTCTTATTAGTTGTTATAGCGGCAATAGTGATACACAATCTGTGAAAATTTCAACTCTCTACCTATTACGGTTCTTGAGATACAGGTCGCTGACAGACAGACGGACGGACGGACAGCGGACGCTTAGTAATAGGGTTCCGTAGGTTACCCTTTGGGTACGGAACCCTAAAAGGAATCACAGAAATCGGATCAGAAACCTCGGAGTCATTGGTGTACATAAAAAAATAATACCAACCGAATTGAGAACCTCCTCTTTTTATCACCAACCACTCTTACCGCACATACTCAAAATATCTTGGGGTCAGCTTCCCATTCAACCGAATCCAGCTGGGAGCCAGTATTTTGCTTGAAGCGGCTGCCTATCTGACATCTACAACCCACGCAGTAACAGGGTTAATCGATATCCCTTGGCAAGACTGATGTCGGATTTTTCGAGCCTCATCCGTAAAATGTCAGCTGGGAGTGCTGGGACCAACAGCTAAACGAGCTCTCCGAAGCACCAAGGGGAATCATAGTATGATAGGATGATTCGAGGATACGGACGATCGATCACGAGGACCTTACTTCTTTATGAAAAATTTACATGATGTTAATTGCACGGCCATAATGCGACACACATGGTGTTTTAAAGAAGAGATTGGAAAAAGTTAACATTTTTTATCAAAAACTCCATTTATCTGAGACTAGCACTTTGTTGTTGTGAAAATAAATTATGCCTATGTTCTTCCTGATAATTGAGCTTTCCAGTAGCGAAAAAATGGTTAAAATATTTTCAGTAGTTTCGGAGTCCATTCGGTACAATCAAACAAAAAAAAGAAAATCTTTCCGCTTCATAATGTTGGTATATACGAGTAGATAGGTCCATACTCATCGCAACATTCTATCGCACTACAAAATTACTTACAGCTTCAATTCAGTTAACTAATAAGTAGATAGTAGGTACATTAAATAGTAAATGAAAACCAATTAAAAGTTTCCGCAGCTAAGTAAAACGTAGAAAAGTATCTTAAAGAACTTGTATGTCTTACAGAATTGAGTGAGCTTTACTTTGACGTTTCAATTATTGTCTAGTAGCTTTGTAAGTAGAATATAATAGTAACTTAGGAGTGCAAGTTTCGTAGATTATAGCTTAACTTACACTGAAAGTTTAGCTAGCTAGATGTCTGGTCTTTGTATCATGAGATGAAGTGTGAATTATACAGACCATGAGGCATGCATAATGTAAACTTCATTTCAGCATGATTAAGTACCGAAACTTTGTAAATCATTAAGACTAGTTAATAAGGCCAAAGGTGTGCAAGGTAGACATGGTCACACACGTGGAAACATTGGTAGGACACGCCACATAAAGATACACAGAAATGACAGTTGATGGTTGCGAGGTACTTACTCGTGCAGTCGGGCGTGCGTCTATGGTCGGTCGGTTCGAATAATAAGTTACGAACGTAAAACAAACATGAAGAGAACCTACTTAAGAATTGTAGGAGGAGGCACTTTGTGGTTTCTTCCTACAACCAATAGAAAAGGCAACCGTTTACTACTCTGTCAAGAAAGTACCGGGAAAAGATCAATAATACACAAAATGTCTGTTATTCATCCAAATTTATTTTATCACCTTCAAAGTATGCTCCTTTAGAAACGATACACTTGCGCCAACGAATAATCCATTCATCAAAACATTTTTTAAACGCTGCTTCCGGAATTGAGTTCAGTTCTCGCCGCGAATTCTCCTTTATGTCTTCTATCGATTGAAAACGGGTGCCACACACACAGCTTGTTGACTAGTTTGCATGTCAAACTCGTAAACCCACGTCTCGTCACCAGTAACAATGCATTTCATGAATGTTGGGTCCGAACTGACTCGTTCTAGCATGTCCTCAGCGACTTTCATGCGATTGAGTTTTTGGAGAAAATTCAGATCATTTGGGACTAGCCGAGCAGCAACATGTTTCATACCCAAATGATTAGTTAAAATGGTACGGATCGACTCGTGAGATACAGAAAGTTCGGCGGCTATCCCTCTCAGAGTTGAATGGGGATTTTCAGTCACTATTTCCTTCACTTTTGCGATGTTAACTTCAGTTGCAGACTTTGACGGCCTACCAGAGCGAGGCAAATCTTCCATCACATCTCGACCGCTTTTGAACGCTTTGAACCACTCATAAGCACGAATTTTTGATAAAGTCGATTCACCGTAAGCCTTCTGTAACATTTTCAGTGACTTCGAACACGAAATTCCATTGGCGATGCAAAATTTAAGACAAACTCTTTGTTCGATATTTTTGTCCATTATGAAATTCGCAATACACACTATATATGATATTACTAAAACCAGCACTGTATTTAATATAAATAACAGATGCAACTCAAACTCCGCGCCAAAATGGAAAACAGTTGTGCCAATCTAACAACTACAAAAAAACAAAAATTTGAATTTGGAACCATAAACAAATCATCCATTCCCGATACTTTTTTGACTGAATGTATGTGTGTTACCATTTGTATCACTCGAGGAGTTGAATTAATAGAACCTGGACTAGTGGCAATGCTGCACACCCGGTTTCTATACCTGCTATTTTGGGGGCTCAACGAACCCCTCTAGCTGCGATTTTGTACATCTTTGCCGACTGGGAAATCACTTTATATGGGCTATCAATGTACTTGCATCTCGTGCCAAGGCTAGGATCGGGATTTTAGTGCAGTGAAATAGCCCCGCGGTCATAACTATGCCTGCAGTGGACTTAGTTTTGCTAGCCTAGTTTATGCCGCCCCTGCCGACAAACTGTTCAGCAGTTTGGCAGAAAATATGTGTATTTTTTTATAATTTACTTTTCTGGAATAAATAAATAAAATAAAATGCGTCAAAATATTTCCGAAACGGTGGTCTGAAGAAATTCAGTCTATTCAAGATAAAATCGGTCCACTATTGGCGGAGAAATCATACATAAAAAAAGCATACAGCCGAACATAGAACCTCCTCCTTTTTGAAAAAGTCGGTTAAAAATAATGAAAACATAATTACCCATAAAGGAATAACATTAGAGTGCGGCGGGATAGGCTCGCAATTGCAATTCGAGGCGAGTGAAAAATCTGTCTGAATATATTTATTTTCGTCATCGCGTCATGGCTACCAACACACACTTCAATATCTTGTTCAGACGTTAGAGCATCCCCCAGTAGTGCACTGTATTCAAAGTAGGTTCGAGAACTGTGCTTTATGTGACAGCACTGACAACACAGCACTACTTACTTTAATTTTTCATCCGCAGGCCTCTTAAATAGAGAGGAAGTAAGGAGAAAAGCATAGAACATAAAAATAGGCATGTATAGTTTTCTTTCATAGTTTCAAGAAGTAGGTGTGTACTTTACTTGTCTGCAAACATCGAAGTTTTAATCACAATTTTTTTCTGCGAATCATTTTTATGTTATAAATTAAAAAAACTTTAAAACAGACGCTTTGGTAAGAATAGAACCACAAAAATGGTTAAAAACAACGAACGGACACTCGAACACTTGAAGTTAAATGAAGATATTTTCGATTCAGGAAACTACTTTTATGTTTCAGTAGGCTTTAAAACTGCCTACTGAACATTCGAAGAAAGTAAAGTAGAACCGTATGCAAAGGGCGTACAACCCGATAGCGCTACTCGGTCATAAATGTCGTATCGAACTTCCTTCAGCAGAGTTTCTTTAAACTTTGCTGGCACCCTCTCGCCAAACTTACATAATATGAAATTTTCAGCGTTACGACGTGCTCCCTATATCGCAAAGCAAAATGAAAACCGCTGTCATAAGTTTTGAGAGGCATTGCAGAACATCTGCCCAAGAAACTGTATTTGTGAAACCTACCCAACTATACGCGGTATTACAAACAGTAACGACAAGGTTTATGATTGTAAATCAATCTGCCTAGCTGGGCTGTACTTCCAGTCTAATTGGATGCTAGCTGCATGCACCAGCTGCTGCAGCACTGATCTATTCTGTCAACATCCCACGGTGTAAGTCCTTCGGTGCAGTGAGCACGAAATGAACTGCCATTCCATCTTGTCAGCGCCGGCTGAGGTCCGCTTTTAATCATCCATACTTTGAATTAACTGACTGATGCGAATGTGCTCAGTTACTAAGAAAGAGCGAGCGAAGCGGGCTCGAAATTTGTAGTCAGAGCCTTCGATAGTTTTGATTGTTATACTTACTCGAAATTTTTGGCACGCCAAATCGGGAAGGTTTTATCTTCTTTTGATCATTCATACTTAAATTAAAGTAATTTTGTTGACTTACATAGAAATGCTCAAGAACTAGAGAGTAAAAATATTTGCCCTCTTTTTACGACAGCTTTCAACTGTTTATGGGTGACACCCGACCGTGGCAAAGAACACTCAGGTGCTAGCAATAAATATAGAAAAGCTTAAGAGCCAAGGTTTTTTTGCACCTTTGATCATTCGTATTAAACAGAAGTCATTTTCTTGATTTATACAGAAAAACTCAAGAAGTAAAAGAGTGTGCAAGAGCGAACGAAGTCACCTCGAAAATTTTTGCACCTTATTTCCGACAGGTTTCATTGTATTTGTGGGTGACAACTGATCGTAACAAAAAAAAAACAACGGGTGTCGGCAGAAGTGAAAACTTGAATACGTGCTTCTCTCCCTCCGTCTTACGAATTTTCGATCAGGTCACGTGTCCTGACGCGAGTTTAACATTTTTTACCCATCACAAAAAAAGTGCAAAACGCCGCTAAAGAAATTTGCAGGACATGACCGATCGATCAGGGTCACGTGTTCTGATGTGAGTTTAACTTTTCTAACCATCAAAAAAAAGTGAACAATGCCGCTAAAGAAGTTTTCACTTCAAAAAACAGCTAACGAACGGCCGGGTGTCACCCGGGGCGCCCCCCCCCCCCCTTCGCCACGATGCTGCATGGGGTTGACAGGCGTTCAGGCTGGTATGATTAATACACGGCAGCCCAGCAATTTTGCACTAGTGTAAAATAGACTTCATTTCGTGCCTAAAAGCAGTGCGATATGAGTCAGTTTTGGAGTGTGTTGAAGAATAAATTAAAATATCGAAAGGGTCTCTTAGAGGTCAGTTACTTTACTCAAATCTTCTTTTCATACAACGTTGATACGACAGAGGGGCTTTCCTTTAAACTGCCTATACTAGGTACCATTTTCAAGCTCTGTACCAAAAATAAATTAATTAGGAGCAGTAGTTTAGTCGCAAATTATTTTTAAAGATTTTGCACGGTTTGAACACGATGTATCTTTTCTAACAGCTGATTATCGTCTAAGCATAGGTCATGCACCTTACAACGATGAATCTACGATGCGTTGTTGCCGCTCTGACGCATGTCGAAGGACATTCACAAAAAATTGGCAATGCAAACAAGGAAGCAAAGAATACACACATACTTGCACTTTCACTACGAAAGCGACACACGTAGCGCATTTGAAAGAAACAGAAATAGGTCAGTTTGTTGCATCCTTGTTTTTTTGCGATCGGTAAGTGGGGCCTCTATTCAGTGTGCCGACGCTGTCGTTTCGGAACGTACGGTTTGTGGAATTCGCGCGCAAACAACTGTGATTTTATTTTGTGATTGTGAGAGGACACGTAACTTGGGATTATTATTATTTAGTATTAGTGTTTTTTTTTTTGTGATTGACTGTTTTTTATGGTGATAGGACACGTAACTTGGGATTATTATTATTTAGTATTAGTATCTCCGGACCTCACTCCCATGGATTTCTTTTTGTGGGGTTACATTAAGGGTGAAGTGTATGCCTCAGAGGTAAATACAATTGATGAGTTAAAAAATAGGATTATTTTAGCATTTCACAAATAAATTAAAGTGCTTAGCGACGGACAGTGATCTAATTAGAAAAATAAATAACAATATTCTCCGTCGGTATAATTTGTGCATCAATGTGAATGGAGGACACATCGAAAATTTAAAAATTTAGTGTGTTTGTTTTTGTGTGCGTACTTCGAAACGTTACCTAACATAAAAGCCAGTGCGAGCGAAGGCCTAAGTCGCCGGCCGCCACCCCGGCCCGGCCCCCGCCGAGCACACGAGATACCGCACACCGCGCTCCGGCGCGCGCGCGACGTTGCCGCTTTGTTACCTAGCGGTATCTAAGGTCAGTGTCATATTTTTACAAAGGGTGGTTGCGTTTTATTCAGATTTGCAAGCTATTTAGTTGGTTTGAAAAAAAAAATTTTCTCATTTATGGCGCTTTTTGTTTTTGTACCGTATCGAATTAATACTGAACACGTATAGTATACGTAGTTTAATTTAATGCCCCTCTGTCGTATCAACTCTGTATACATATCATTCTACTGTACGTGTGTATATCACTGAACTCCTAAACGGCTGGACCGATTTGAATGATTTTTTTTGTATTCGTTTGGGTGGCGCCCTGGATGGTTTAGATTCACAAATAGGGTAGGTAGGGTAGGTAGGGTAGGTAGGGTAGGCAGGGTAGGCAGGGTAGGCAGGGTAGGCAGGGTAGGCAGGGTAGGCAGGGTAGGCAGGGTAGGCAGGGTAGGCAGGGTAGGCAGGGTAGGGTAGCCAGTTGACGGGAGCGAAGCCGCGCGGGGTATTTTACGTGGGCATTCGTATATCTGACCTCCATAATCCTGTAGCTGGATAATACAATGCACAAAGAAGAAATACGACATCAGCTTTCTCATGAAGACTAGAACACTTGACTCGCCTATTTCATGATTGTAATGAACCCACAAGGGCTTAGCCTCTAAAACTACAAGCAATTAACGTAAGCATTTAACACATAGCACCTTTCACAAGTATATAAACAGACGAGATTACATGTTTACGTGAACGGAATTAAATTACCCTGATTATCTAGGATCGTGAACTGTCTGCGCATCAATTGTCTAACATGTAACGAAGATTAACTATTTCACTAAAAAAGTATACTGCCTCAGCCATTTAATGCTTACACGTGCTGTTGGAGAAATTACGAATTTCAATTTCGTAAGAAAAACTACAAATAAAACAAAGAGACCGGTTGTGTGACCGCGTTGTGTTTAGGGTTCCGTACCCAAATGGTAACCAACGGAACCCTATTACTAAGCTTCCGCTGACCGTCCGTCCATCTGTCCGTCCGTCCGTCTGTCTGTCAGCGGGCTATATCTCATGAACCGTATTAGGTAGACAGTTGAAAATTTGAAATTTTCACAGAGTGTGTATTTCTGTTGCTGCTATAATAACAAATAATTAAAATACGATGTCGCGGAACCCTTTATGCGAGAGTCCGACTCGCACTTGACCGGTTTCTTTACCATGGACGGATTTTGATGCAAAACCGCGTCAAAATCTATCACCATAATTTAATTTTACAGTATTGATTCCTAAAGATTCCCGTTTAACACTATTACCTGTGGTCACCCGATCGCAATAGCTGTCGCAACGCCACAACAATTGAATAGTTTTATTGTTTATTGGTTGTTTTTTTTAATCCTTCTCACAGGATATAAACACTGCGTTTTTTTTTTTAAAAGAAGTTTTACTGCGTGATTTGGTGTAGCATGTGGGATGCCATTATGCGTCGATTTCAGTTGACGCCCAATGGCATACCCGTGTGCCACCGAAAACTGACCGGAATCACTCATCTAATACTTATATATATAGCTGAAGAGTTCGTTTGTTTGCTTGAACGTGCTAATCTTAGAGGTCCGATTTGAAAAATTATTTCAGTACGATATATCATCACATTAATCACGCTAAACCAATAGGAGCGGAGCAGACGAAGTTGCGCGGGTCAACTAGAAATAAATAAAACTTTATGTTTTAACCAGTCGTAAGACCCGTGTGAATCAGGGACATGCATGTACCTAGAAAAGAGAGTCAGAAACTCATCACGATACAAAGACGAGACAAAAAAGTAAAATTAGGATCCTTTTATAAACGTAAAAGAACAAAGCAAAAGAAAACAACAAAAATACAAGTACACAAACCTACCTAACGTGTTGTCAGCTTAGCCATGTTCAAAGGGTTTTTATTATTATCCCTTTCATTATTGTGCAAGTAGGACTTGTCAGCCTGTATAGGTCAGACAGGAATATAGAATGAAATATTATTTCTTTTTGTCGCTTGAGCACGTATCAACGAAACAATAATATTATTTCGAACTGTACTTAGATATTGTGTGAAAAAGAAATGTTTTTGTTTGAAGACATTTTGGTTTTCTGAAAAAAATAATATTTTATTTATTAAAATAATATTTATTATATAAAAATAGCAAAAGCAACCACGCTTATTATTTTTGCTGGGATCGTGTATAAATGTAATTCTGTCTGATAAAAGTCGAGTAAGTCCTCGGGCTGAGGACATTATAAGATACATATCTTGGAGTGATAGTAACTACCCGCCATCAGGTGGGTCGGGACTTTATTCCCCTTAAAGATTAAAAAATAACGAGGAAGATTATTTTTTTACGACTTAAGGGCCATGAACTTTGTTTTTGCGAACGTCAGTGGAAGTTATTGCTAACATAATAAGCTTCGTGCCTCGGGAAACCACGGGAAAAGAATGAAAACTTACGTTATTATTCATGCCTCCTAGAAATACATAAACGACATAATATTAATTAATATTCAGAACTAAAATATGGCGGCCATTTCCCGAAGAATAAAAGAAATATTCATGAAATGGAATTTGTTGCGGAAATATATTTCATTTAATAATGAGGGCATTATTTTCATTACGATATTTTTGTGCAGAGGTGAAATAAAAATTGTAAAGTTTATCGCAGCTGGTCTCATGATGATTATTATCTTACTAGCGCTTGATTTATTCCAAACTAGCACTTCAGCCGCGTCTTCGTCTGCGCTGCAATTTTCTCAATTAATTATACCCTAAGTCATCTGCCTAGCCTTTTCCCAACTATATTGGCGTCGGCTTCCAGTCATGCCGGATTTAGCTGAATACCAGTATTTTACGAGGAGCGGCTGCCTACCAGACCTTCACAACCTATTAACTGGGTAAAATTAATTATACCCTAAGTAAAAATGGTTAAAATCGGTCTAGTAGTTTCGGGGCCTATTCGGTACAAACATAGATTCACGTTATCAAAAGTGGAGTTGTAGCTGGATTTCTCATGCAGTAAGATATTCCCATGTTAATTATTTTTAAATCGAATCACTTCGTTATCAAAACTTTTGAATCAGGAGACAGATTCAGAAATAAGGGAGAGGGGTGCCAATTTCACCTCCACAACGGATATAACTGGTGGATAACAATAACCTGAGATTAGATCGGTGTCAGACTGTCGAGTTCTGATTGCCCATAACGACAGAGATTGTTGTTTTCGATTAACATGTTTTCCGAAGTAGGGTGGAGGGGCTCGGTACCTTACGAGATACGATACCGATTTAAAACTAAACTGCAGACGCTGTAGTCTAGACCTTACGATTAAAAAGTGAAATATCAATTTTACGGTTCCGAATTTCTGTATGAAAAACAGCGGTACCAAAGGATTAATCGTGTGTCTGTCTGTCTGTCATAGTCAATTTGCTCCGGATCTATAGGACCGAATCACTTTAAATATCGATCGATGGTTCGTTTGGTGGAACCACTGCTTTTTCTGTTCCGTGATTTTTGGTTGAGTTTGATTCGCACTCTGCCGCTGGTATTTGGTCAGCGCTGAAAACAAAAGTAGAAATCTAAAAATACATTTGTCCATTCAAATATTCCTCGCACTCATTCAACAATAATACAATGAAGATTGAGTTTGAAAACTGAGATTTCGAGTTACGCGTGCCCGATAAACTTCATTCGAAACGTGAAAGGGGTTCCTCTTACCTCTGTAACTTCGAAATATACATACGAATGAAGCCAAGCCGAAGTTATTTGCTGCTACAATGTAGCGAGGGTCTAGCTGTTTTCAAAGTTTTCGCTTGGCTTGATTTATGCAGGTGAACTAGCCTCGTAAACCTCGTAAAAACAAAGTGAACGAATACCTTTCTGGTGCAGGATTACCCACCCGTCCCAACGGCCAATTTAATGCCACGTGAACAGAAATCACTGAGGCACGGCTATTTCGTCCACTCGATTTGAATATATTTTTTCCATTTCACCTTAAATTGATTTTAGGATATTTTTTGTTTATTTATTTCATATTTTGTGGACTCAGTCCGGAGGTTCCGAAGTTATAAAATAAAATAACGAGTACAGTAGCGGAGTACAATATTCTTTGTTTAACACTAATAATAATAATAATAATAATAATAATTTATTTATTTTCTCGCCACAATACACATTGAGTACATATTTTAAGGAACAGGTGGATACAGCAAGTATATTGCGGGAGACTGGTGCCTAAACTAGGCTTGTGGCCTGTATTTCAGGACACCAGGTCTCCACCCTTTAGGTTACATAATACTCCGAATCAGACAGTGGTCGCGAGTCAGTTAAGAATTATTAAAATGATTCTAAATCTATATAGTGTTAGTATGGTTAGTATTGTGTGAAGATGAAGGAAAGTGAGTGTAGAGTGTGGTTTTGTGTAGTGAGTGAGGATGTAGAAGTTTCTGTAGCCTGGATATATAAATATATAATATTTATGTGAAAAGTATATGCCTAGTTAACTAATTTATTTAAATCGTGATCTATACCGAGACAGCTAGGATTTTTTCAGTTTCAAGGTAGTTTAAGTCCTGGATCCAGCTAGTTAATTTCATTTTACATTTAATCTTGTTAAGGTCGTAAATAGGAAGAATCTTATTAATTTTATTATAGAGATAATGACCGAGGTGGCAGAAGAATCGCTGAGAGAACTTGGTCGAAAGCCGGTTGTGATAACTATCCACGGGGTCGAATCTGCGTTTGCCACGTGAAAGAGAGGGGGAATATGTTAAGAGGCTATGCTGTTTCATAATTGTTTGTTGTATGAACAGTTGGCGTACTGTCAGGACCTTCGCTTCTTTATATAGGAGGGTGGTAGGGTATCTAAAAGGGAGGCACAGCGAGACCTTTAAGACGGCTCTCTGCGCTCTTTCCAATTCAAGAATAGTGTATTTTGGGGCACCACCCCAGGAGGTGATGCAGTAAGTCAACAAAGATTGAACGAGGGCAAAATACACTGATCTCTTCACCTTATCCTCAGCCACCCGTCTAAGGGTCTTGAAGACATATATTAACTTCCTCAGCCTGCCACTCAATACGGTAACGTGCTTGTGAAAATTTAGTGCACTGTCTATGATAACGCCCAGATATTTCACACTATCTGCTTTACCGATTTGAGTGCAAGTACAGGCGGCGCAGCATGGCATCGGACAAGTGTGAGCTACGATGGAATGCGGGGTTGTTGCCGAGGTATGTCTGTTATGTTTTATGGAGAAAGTGACATAGTTCGTTTTTGCAGCATTTAGAGTGAGGATGTTATTTCGTAACCACTCTGATACCATATTGAAGCCTGACTGAGCAAATCCGTAGACATCACTCCACGTGGTCGCGCTGAACAACAGGACTGTATCGTCTGCAAAAGTTATTATTTTACCCTCTGGAAGAGTGAGCATACCCAGGCCGTTTATATATATAAGAAAGAGTGTAGGACCCAGTACGCTGCCTTGAGGCACGCCGTAGGTAACTTGGCACTCGTCACTGACGTGCCCTTTCATTTTCACGCTCTGAGTACGCCCACTCAGATAGTCCTCAAACAGTTTCAATTGGACTCCCCTAATTCCAAGGTTTTCCATCTTCTGAATCAGTATGGGAACAGAAACCGTGTCAAATGCCTTCGCTAGGTCTAGAAAAATCCCCAAGACTTTACGACCCTTGTCCATGTTAGTGACGATAAAGTTAGTGAGATCATGAACGGCATCGGACGTCGATTTACCGGCTCTAAAACCATACTGAGAGGAAGATAGAAGGCTATTGCTCTCCAAGTAATCAACTAGTCTGCCGTTCATGATCCGTTCAAGAATCTTGGAAAGCGCTGGCAGCACGGCTATGGGTCTGTAGTTATTGACACGGCTTCTGTCCCCACCCTTAAATACCGGATGAACAATTGACCTCTTGAATGCTCTGGGAAATTGGCCTGTTTCGAGAGCAAGGTTACAAACGTAAGTCAACGGTGGAACTATGACAGCTTTGTGTTTCTTAAGGAAACAATTAGAAATTCGGTCCCAACCAATGGCACAGTCATTGCGGAGGCACAGTATTAGTTTTGTCACTTCTGCTTCGTCTGTGGGTAACAGTACCATGGAATGTGAATTATTGCAGAAAGTACCACTCGGTGACAAAGCCGACCGACTTACAATTTTTTCAGCAAGGGATTTACCAATATTTGCGAAGAAGTTATTGATTTCGTTAACCGATTGCTTTGGTGTAGTTGAAGTCGATAGCAATTCTGAAGCGCTGTCCTTCTTTTCGACCCTACTCGTTATGCTGTTTATAGCTGTCCACAGATGTTTAGTGTTGTTGCCAGCATCACTGATTTCTTTTTTATCATGGTCAATTTTAGATTGCTTTAATATTTTGTTGCAGTAGTTCCTATATCTTGAATATGTCGTTTTTAGAATTGAGTTCTCAGGGTCATTTTTAATTTTTTTATGAAGATTATCTCTATGTCGAATGCAACGGAGAAGGCCAGGAGTAATCCAAGTCTTCACGATTTTTTTACGGTTCGGGATTTTAACTGTTTTCGTGTTTGACTCAATGACCCGCATAATGGGACTAATTAATAGATCTGCCGCTACATGAGGATCATTTGACATATACACCGCACTAAAGTCAACTAGTTTCAGATCTGCATCTAGCTGATCGTGATTGACTCGATTCACTGTTTTTCTTGCAGTCGATTTAGGGTTTTTCTTTGCAAGAAATAACAAAACAGTTTCGTGGTCAGTGAGAGCGGAGTGGGCAACCAAAGTGGTAGCGGGCAAAGTTGTTTTAAGCATAAAATGATCTAGGCATGCAAGTTGACGTGTGGGCAGGACATGTGCTGGCAGGAGACCATGTGAGGCTAATAAATTTAAATAACTACTTTTAGCTGAGTCATGGCACTGATCGTGAATATTTATGTTTATATCACCACAAATGATTACATTTCGATAATTCGCTATGTTATGAAGAGTTGTATCTAATGAATTAAGAAAAATGTTAACGTCTTTATAACCTGGTGGACGATAAATTGCCAGTAAGACAGTATTGTTGTCAATTTTAATTTGGAGACAATTTGCTTCCAGAAGTGGAGGTTCTTCCACAGAGACCTTAAGGTCTTCATGTACATAGACGACGATACCTTCATTTTGGGTAAGATTTTTAACTGTCTTAAAGTAATTGTAGCCCTCAAGGTTTGGAATGGAGTGCGTGCTAGGAAGCCAGCATTCTGTCAGGGTGACAATATCCCAATCAACTTTTGTTCTAGCGAGTAAGGTGTGAAACTCTGGCATATTTTTAGTTATACTCCTAATGTTTTGGTTGAGAATTTTTAACGACTGATTAGATGGGAAGTTAGGCGGAGTACAATTATCGAGATCACACACTAATGAGTCAGACACGGAGACAGAATCTATGTTATTTGTATTATTTTTTGTGTTGTCGAATTTTAATAGTAAAAATTATATAATAAACCTTTCGGAATGGAAATTTGTTGTGATTTTTATAACGATAACTGTCATTTAATAGTATACACAAATAAATGGCCGACAGAATATGTGAACGGCTAAGAACATTGTAGGCACGAGCAGATGTTAGGCAAAAAGAGTGTATAATATGTAGGAATGTATGTAAATCTCTGATTAACAAGTTAAAGTGAGTGGAAATAATTTCTTGTGTAGTAAGTCGTGAATATGAGTGTGAGTGTAGCCTAGTAATATGACAGGACAGCAAACATAAAATGGTAATAAGGTTGTTAGTACAAGGTATTAGTAATAAGGTTTTATAACATGGTAAACAACAAAGGAAAGCAACAATAGACAGCGATACACTGCGTAACTGACAGATGTATATTAGTCATTTTTCTCTTCGTAACACGACGAGGTCCTCCTCAGTTCTTATCAGCCGACTGGGCATCCCCTCTTTTTCGCGCACATATACTTTCCCATTTGCAATCCAACATTGCTCATATGTGCTGGTTTTGATGAATTCCCTGCTTAGGTAGTGGAGGCGTTTCGTCATGGTAGTGAGAGCTTCTGAAACATATATGGGTTTCTCCGGTCCCATAGCTTGCAGATGAGTAGTATTAAGTCGATTTCTGCTATTGACTTTATTGTAGTTTTTAGACGACTTCAGGAACTGTTCTTTGATTACTGGAGAAGAAAATTCGACGAGGACGGTGCCAACTGAGTCTTTATTACCCCTTGTGCGAAAAATGTTTTTAATGTCAGTATTTATCACAGGCTGATTTATGATATCTCCTAACTTTTGAACAGAGTTCATCAGCGATTGTTGGGTTTCAGGGTTTGTGCTGGGTAGATTTTTCAACTCAAGTGTTGCTGATTTCAAATTTTTCTCCAGGTGGTCAACTTTTAGTTCTAATGTTTTAATAATTTTATTATTATTAGAACACTCAGACTTTAGGTGATTTAGTTCTTTCATAGCATCGTCGTATTTATCGGACAGAAATTGAACCGAAGCTCTG
Source organism: Lacanobia oleracea (assembly GCA_950371165.1). Lineage (NCBI taxonomy): Eukaryota > Metazoa > Arthropoda > Insecta > Lepidoptera > Noctuidae > Lacanobia > Lacanobia oleracea. Next base: position 20,601,629 of record OX493392.1, on the reverse strand, counting down.
ATCTCATCATTTTGTGTTCGAATCTCAGAAGTCTGTGAAGTAATCAATGAGTTTTGAGATCTGATGTTCTCAAGAGCAGCGTTTAAACTATCAATTTTTAGATTTTGTTGTGTTTGCTGAGACACCATCTCAGAAAACATATTTTTCATTTCCAAAAACATATTCTCCATCCGTTCAAACTCCACATAGTCTCCATGCCTGCGTTTCCTTTGCGTGATATGTTCATTGTTGTCAGAACTCAAAGATAAATTCGGATCAGACTTATGTAATGTCGGCGAGGATGCCGATGGAGTACTAGGGGGCGAGTGACGAATCATTATATTTGTTTTGCAGTATTTACGAACAAAACAGGAGTTGATTTATCACCAAACGTAGTAAACAAACAATAATTTGACAGTATGCGGTAGTCGTAAAATAATGAGTCACCTCAATCACTGTGCGCCAGCGCGCCGTAGCTGTGTTCCACTCGCCTTCGTAAATATTCGTCAAACCGAACTGTCTCCGAACGGGCTACGATCGCTTTGTCCTTGAAGATACAACGCGTACGAGGACGGTACTTGAACTCGGCGCGTCGCTCGGTCTTCCACTGACACAATGACTCACGAACTTCGCAGCGCAAAATTAAAATTTTTGCAACCGCTTTTTATTAAAACTAGAGTTTATCTGTTGGTTTCTTCATACTGATGTAAACTGATTCGCGCACAAGGTAGCTTGTGAACTGGGCTACACGACTGTATATTATTTTAAAGTCGGATATTGCTTTAGACACTATATAGATATTTTATATACGAGCACACTGTGAGTACGTGTTGTCGCACGCAAGTCCGCGGGTAGGAGGGGACCATCTTAACATAGCGAGTTTCCTCCGTGCCTCGGAAAGCACGTTAAGCCGTTGGTCCCGGCTGTCATTTGTAGATCTTTGGCAGTCGTTACGGATAGTCAAAAGCCAGTAAATCTGACTCCAGTCTTGCTATGAAGTACCGTGTTACCCAGTTTCTGGGTTGTGGAGGTCTGGTAGGCAGCCGCTCCGCGTAAAATACTGGTATTCAGCTAAATCCGGTTTGACTGAAAGCCGACCCAATATAGTTGGGAAAAGGCTAGGCAGATGAGTAAAGATATCTTAGACGGAACTGGGCTGGCCTCGTCTGTCGCATGTTGCGACTGAATTAGGATGAAGGATGAGGACTTATAGGGTTCCGAACATTAGGAACCGACCACGCAGTAGGCCAAGGAGTAGATTGCGATGGCGTGACGAGGTAGACTCTTCTACGTGAAGAATTGGCCGGATGTAATCGGAGCAAAGGATTATATTATTTGTGGGAAAGGTCAGAGAAAATTGGGAGGAAGGAATGGAAGCCTTTGCTCTGCCGTGGGACACATCAGGCTCGAAATTAAAAAAAAAATCAGCCAATTGAGAGTCGAACTCATACACAAAGGGTTCCGTACCATAAACCTTAATCTTTATTATTTGTTGTTATAGCGGCAATAGAAATACACAATCTGTAAAAAAAAACAACTGTCTTCCTATTACGGTTCTTGAGATACAGCCCGCTGACAGACAGACAGACGGACGGACAGCGGAGGCTTAGTAATAGGGTTCCGTAGGTTACCCTTTGGGTACGGAACCCTAAAAATGTAGAGACGGCTTGAACGTACTCTGATAAAGGCAATAACCTGTAGGTACAGTAGCTTCGTTACTTTGGCTAATATTGATAGACTAGCTGACCTGCGCAACTTCCGTCTGCGTCACAACTTTCATTACTGCTCCGCTCCTATTGGTCTTAACGTGATGATACATAGCCTATAACCTTCCTCGATAAATGGGCTGTCTAATACTGAAATAATTTTTCAAATCGGACCAGTAGTTTCTGAGATTAGCGCTTTAAAGCAAACAAACAAACCTCAGCATTATATATTAGAGTAGTATAAATAGATTATACTTTGTTCTATGTAGACCAAAAAAGGTTACTCAACTCTTATAGGTAATTGTGTATTTTTTATAGCAGGTCTATCAATTCATGTTATCCCTCAAAAAAGGATACGCCATTAATCGCATAGAACATATAATAGGAACCTATGCAACTGCGTATTCGAAAAAGGTCCGCATTAAGCCCCATCCCTACATATGTATTACCTACCTATGAGTGCGAATAAAGACAGAATATATTCTAAAGCGCGAGACCTAGTAACTTATTTCGCTGTATAATGTCTATTCAGTTAACTTGCGGGGGAGATGGGTGCTCCATCGATTGTCGGGGGAGGCGCCAAAGCGTCTGGTCTGGAGCCCTGCCGCCATATATCACGATTATTCTCAACATTACGTTATTCGAGCCAATTTCAGCCGCGGACGGGCCAAATGGCCCAAATGTCTCTAACTTTGAAGATTCACACGTAAAGGACCCCAACGAAGCTATATACAGTGATAATGTGACCCACTAGGAAAAGTTTTGGTATTGAATAAGTATCAGATATATTACGAATGAAAAGGTCACTGCACATTACTTCTAAATGACGGGAATGATAATAATATTCATATTGCTCAATGAATCACTGGTACGTAATTTTCGGCTGAAAAAACACATCTGATTCTACAAAGAATTTCACAATTTCTATGTCCTTTTGTAATTTCCATTTTAAAGATTTTTTTTGCCTGATACATCCGATGGCGCGTCCTTTCGAACGCGCCGGTATTGACATACCTAGTACTATTTTACCATAGTAAGGGCGAATAATAAAACTCGCCCAAATCTTCGCCAGATTACGTGACCCACCGTACTAATGAGTTCGTGACCTTTTTTACAAAGACCTTACAAGCAAAAGGGCTAAGAAAATGTCACTCACCTTTATCTAACATTGAAAAAGTCATAGAAAAGCACCTTTAGAACATTTCCTTAGACTCTTTCCTGTCCCGACATTCGATTAAGGATTATCTCAGCATTATCTGGTTACTCCTGAAAGGAACGCAGCGAGTAGACAAAGTGTTTTATTTCAAATTAAAACTCAAAGGGAGTAGTAGTGAGGGACGCCCGCCTTGTCAAAGGCATCGTCTAGACTCTAGATGGGTATATATTTACCATCTATTACGCAAAGGTACTTTTATATTGGGTTTTGGAACAAACGAGCGGGACAGTAGGTAAGCTTGTTCTGTTTTATTTCTTTAACGTATCCAGCCAGATGCTAGCTCTCTGATGTTAGTGGCAATTTTTTCCTGTCGCCTTTTCTCAACAGCAATCGTTTCTATGTGCGATGTTGCGGCGTCACTGTTGTTAGTCACACAATGTATAGTTTCCAACAAATAAAATGAAGAGCGCCGCTTTCATACCCAGTTTTCAATGTTGTGTTTCGATCGACACGTCATTGAAACAGAAGCATTGTTATTCTGTCTATGAAAAGGCCCGAATGCATATTCAAAAACAGCCTTCAAAAAGTTTCCTTTGTTGCAACTAATGTTCGGCATAAAATCCTAGAAAATCGGGCTGTGAGGTCTCTATAAACAGGGGAGGAAATGGATTCGATTCGAAATGGCTGTTTACCACATAAAATTTAATAATACATCGGACTACAAACCTAACACGTAAAAGCACTAAAGTTTCACGCTGAGACCGTTTCGGGAAAGCCCGACCCATAAAATAAATACTCAAGTTTACGAATACGTTTTATATACGGTATTTAAAAGAGATTTATGTACAAAAATGATGTAGTTGTACGACACTAAAGTTTCTCCTGACCTATTTAAATTCAGGGGTGACATCATACAACTTTACATAAAACAACAATGTAAGTCTGCTTTTAATTTTACCACCCAGGTGTATTATTTTTATCTAGAAAAGATCCATTAAGATTAGCACTTTCCATTTAGAGAGGTTCATGTACTCACGAATGAAAAGAATAAAAACAGACAGAAAAATTCAAGTCCAAACTTTACCAAAATGAGATACAGCAATAAATTTTTCTGAGGACAGGGATAAGAAAACTCATTTAATTCCAATCACCGATTTAAAAGGAAGATAATGGTCTCCTCGAGTTACGTAATCGTTTCAAGAAGGTAAGATAAGTTCACAAAGGGTATCATTCCCTATTCATGTTACTGAAGCTGCTGAAGAGGAATCGAGACAATTAATTGTATAACGATTTGTTATTGTAACAAAAGCCTAGGTATATAATATGGACAATACCTATTAATTCGAGTTGCTGTCAAGTATTGTTGTCGGTACTTTAATGAATGAATTATAAATGCTTAGTAATGGTCTCTGCGACGAACACAATATGCTAATGGTTGGCTTTCCCGGTGGCTTTGTTTATTCAGAGCGATTTTGTTTGTAATTTATACCGGCTGTCGATAACAATTTTGTGGGCAGTAGGTACTAATATATCTGTAGAATAACTACTGCGCGATCGACAATCAAGTCGGAAAGGGAGGTTTTAAACTATGTCGAATACCTACTCATTGACCTCTTCCTATATTTTCCAAAATAGGTACAAGAATTTGGATACTGGTCTTTTATTAACTCATCATCTGCTTAGCCTTTTCCCAACTACATTGGGGTCGGCTTCCAGTCAAACCGGATTGAGCTGAATACCAGTATTTTACGCGGAGCGGCTGCCTAACGACTTCCACAACCCATTAACTGGGTAACACGGTACTTCATGGCAAGACTGGAGTCAGATTAACTGGCTTCTGACTATCCGTAACGACTGTCAAAGATTTACAAATGACAGCCGGGACCAACGGCTTAACGTGCTTTCCGAGGCACGGAGGAAACTCGGTATGTTAAGATGGTCACCCATCCACAGACCAACCTTGGCAAGCGTTGCTTAACCTTGAAGATCGACCCGTGCGGCTGATTATCTAACCACGAGGTTTTTATTTACTACAACATATTTATTGTTGTCTTACTAACTGCAAAAGTTAATGCTTAAAAATATAGTTCGAAGAGGTATCATGAACTTTCCAATGCCTGAATAATGAAAAGGCAAACTCAAGATGCAAAGGAGCTTGTAACATTAATTACAAAACTTTTACTGAGCATTAGAAATAACTTCTTATAAAATAGGGATGGGCAAGTGAAAAACATATATCGATATTTATCGTATTGATATTTTTAAACAGTATCGATAATGATCGAGTGAAAAATATCGATATATCGTCAGTTTTCGCATGATTACTCATACATATTTCCAAAGCATTCAAACTTCGTAAAAAAGAATAGACGAAAATAGAAGAAAATAGTATTTTTTATAAATACTCGAGCCTAAACAATTATATACAATTTAATTAAACCAGTAGTCATCAGATATGGACATTACGAGCCCCTTCTGTTTGAGGTGCTCGCATGTCAAACTTGAAGATAGTGGCGGGATTTCTTTAGGTAACAATAAGCGAGGAGCATGCAAGGCGTATCTAATAACATTAAACACGAAACCAAAGACGCGATAAAAAAAAACAAAATTGATACGAGTTCGATACTCTAAAATAAATATCGAATATCGATATATATCGATTAAAAATATCGACGATATATGTATAGGTATCGATAATTGAATGGAAAAATATCGATATTTCTGAATAAAATAATAAAATATCGTGTTCCTAGGCAAACTTCGATGGAAAAAAACATGACACGATCCGACCACTTATCTTTGCCAAGCAATTTGTACAAGGCAATTGAAGGAAATGAATCCATTTGCCGTTCAATGACTGGGTGGGAACATGCAAATGACGACCTTTAAATTCTCATAAACGGATATCGATTTTGTGAAATGTCCTACCGCAAGTGAAAATCGTTATGGTTCACATAAAAATAATTTTGCAGGAATTATTGAGGAGCTCGTGGCTAGATAATATAATATGGTCGATCTACAAGGTTAAGCAACGCTTGCCAAGGTTGGTCTGTAGATCGGTGACCATCTTAACATAGCAAGTTTCCTTCGTGCCTCGGAAAGCACGTTAAGCCGTTGGTCCCGGCTGTCATTTGTAGATCTTTGGCAGTCGTTACGGATAGTCAGAAGCCAGTAAATCTGACTCCGGTCTTGCTATGAAGTACCGTGTTACCCAGTTAACGGGTTGTGGAGGTCTGGTAGGCAGCTGCTCCGCGTAAAATAATGGTATTCAGCTGAATCCTAGAGTGATGATGACACTGCAGATATTATGTGCTTGTCTAACTGGATCGAATTTCCTCAGCAGCAGGAGTTTGAGCAAAAAATCCAAGTGAAGTCTCTGAAAGCGGGAAACGCATTCGAATACAGTTGAAGAGGAGTTTCCGCTTTGAGATAGTGTACTCGTAATTTAATTCTATATACCTAATTATAGTTGCTAGTTTAAAAGGGTAGATGTAACTACTTCATGCGCTGCTAAAATGAGTACACCTACATATTTCTGCTGTCATAAGAAAAACCGGTCAAGAGCTAGTCGGCCTCGCACACCGAGGGTTCTGTACCATCATAATATAAAACGTTAAACGTTTTTAAATTTTCCTCGTTGAGGCCTATATTCGTCAGAGAATTTCAACACTACGGTGTAAATTGCAGTTTAGGATCAGCGCCATCTCTTGACCGCTAGTGGAACTAAAGCAATTTTTGTTGAAGATTTCTGAAAAAGTGTGCTATTTAGTCACACTGTTTTATTTTCCTGTAATCTTTACAATAAACTTCTATCATTTATAGAATAATTTCAGATTTTTCTCCAAACAACCTTCAGAGATAAGTGGGGCGAGTTGTCAAATTATGTAAATTTTTCGTCAAAAGTCGTTAACCATGCGGCCTAAAAAAAGATAAAATGTATGAAAATGTGCAAATAGTGCTCTTTCATATAACACCCCACATGTTCTAGTAGCCCCACTTAAAATTTTTAAGAACCTCTTTCAGTCGCTGTTCAAGTTGATAGCCTTAGTAGTTCTTGAGATATCCAGTTGTGACAGACGGACAGACTTAGTCGCACCATAAGCGTTACTTTTTACCATTTTGGTACGGAACTCTAAAAAGGACGTATCAACACGACCTTAATTCGAGATTTAATCGAGTCCTTTCTTCCAATGACGGCAATTTTCTCGTCTCAAAAATGAAGATTATGTTACATAATATGATGCAATATATAAAAAAAAATATGCCACCCATTGCATCAGACTTCAGACTGTTCTTCAGAGTTTAATGTGCAGTTGGCGGAGTGTTTTTACCTAAGGCCGATGCTTGCAAACGAATTGCGAATGTAGGTATACTACAGCGGTCAGTATATTATTAAATAGAGCGTAAAATCGTAACAACATTCAATTTCCATATGATTTCCCGTCGATATTCTTTGGTAGGCACGTTCGGTCAATATCTATGCTTAAACTGTCAATTTGGTGTTAGCGTTATTTCCATGTCTTTTGTACTATACTGTTTACTTTTGCGTTGTTGTGGATTCAGCCCCATCGTTTTATCAAACAAAACATTATTTTACTACAGAATAGGATTGTAGGAGGTATCTACGTATTTGCTCGGGAGTAAATATCATCTCCGACACGAGGATTTAGCTCATAATATTCTTTTGTGTCTCTTTTATTTCGTAGAACAGTATTTTGCTTCTTTTAGAAGTATTATATTTTGTGATGTTTGTAATACTAACACGGTATCAAAATCCTGTCGGTTCTGTTTTAACAAATATTCGAAGGCGAAAAACGTTCCTAAGTCTATAAAGCTGAAGAATTTGTTTGTTTGCTTGAACGCGCTAATCTCAGGATCTACCGGTTCGAATTAAAAAAATATTTTAGTGTTGGATAGCCCATTTACCGAGGAAGGCTTAAGGCTATATGTATATAACATCACGCTATGACCAATAGAAGCGGAGATTAATGAAAAATGTGCCACAGACGGAGTTGCGCGGATCAGCTAGTTCATATAGTTACATAGATATTCTTCAATTGAGGTCGAATATTCCCTTAGGACCATTTTTATCGTTCAATATGTCAAATGTTGCCTAGTACCCTGGGTAATATCTAAATATTTTGATACTGCCGTCGACTAAATGAGTTATACACGTTATACATAGCTATTTTTAATATTAGGTATGGGTACCTCTAATGCTACTTTGTCTAAGCAAGTAATATTGCGTGACATAATACCTACCACAAACAGGAAACAATACTGCTATAGGAAAAGTTTTTCCGAAATACCAAAAGTTATGCTTCCGAGTTACTGATCATCGACCGCTTTATGAACCAGTTCCATATTCCTTTCTTTTATATTAAAACAGACGTTTTTCTTACAATATTTTTCTTCTTTCCTAACAAGCTTATTATTGGATAAATAAAATTTACGATTATGTCAATCCATTTGTTCTATCGCGGAAGAGTGGGCATCAAATGTATGTAAATACGTATTGCCTTTATAGTTCTCGTAAAAGTAGAGGAAAATCTTTGAATGCTAGGATTTTTCCTCTTGAATATTTTGTCGTTAACCACTTGGGCGTGAAAGGGTTATGTTAATACAATGTAAGGTAACAATGCGAGAATTTTAGCTCAGTTAAGTGCTGAATGTGGGCACGAAATGGAAACAGGACTGAGGAAATTTGTTTTAAAACCCACTTGAATAAATAAGGCACAGATAGAGCTGCGGTCAAACTAATTTCAGTGTGTAGTTCGGTTCAGATATTTTATTCGAAATCTGTTCTCGTATTTTATATTCAGTTAACAGTCTGCAAAGTTTTCACTTGTCGTTAACACTAGCAAAGGAATAGAAATATAACGTAACGTAACGAAGAGTTTGTTTGTTTGTTTACTTGAACGCGCTAATCTCAGGAACTACTAATACGATTTGAAAAATTCATTCAGTGTTAGATAGCTCATTTATCGAGGAAGGCTATAGACTATATATACTAATAGGAGCGGAACAGTAATGAAAATTGTGACGCAGATGAAGTTGCGTAGGTCAACTAGTAATAGAATAAAAAGGGTCCATATCATGCTTCTGAAATTTAAAATGCTAGGTATGACAAACTCTAATATCTGTAAAGTTCACACTTAACTCATACTTTCCCCGATATAAAATCAATAATTGTAATTGTTTAAATTACTATGAACTTTTGTTACCTATATCTATGTATATTATTATATTATATATTATTATTATATATTATTTGAGCAGAATAAACAATTTTTCCTCTTTTACTATTTATTTTATTTTAAAAATCCCACTAAAATGTTAAAAAGAATTTGCAGGCAACGGTGTAACACAGGTAACTAATCCTGGTTTGAGTATTTGGTCAGGTAATGTTTACCTACCTAGGTACGTGGGAAGGGTCCAAGAAGTTCCATTTCGTAAATAGAAATCTCACGAGCAGTGAGAGAGAAATCCTATTTACAACATAAACAGTCCGGTTACGTGGTACAATGCGTTCATTTATTATTACTAAGATTATGTATTTAGGTGTACGGTGTTTAATTTATATAAAAATAAATGGAAACTGTGCGTAGGTACTTAAGGTGACATGAGAAATAGCATGTTCCGATTTTCATGCAGTTTTTAGTGGCCAATTAAAGCTGCTTCAGTTTTTTGTTTCAAGGCCCTTAGGGCCATTTTCATCAATTAAAACTGATCGCGATCAAGCCAAGCTGAACTCGTTCAAGAGCTGTCAGTGTCAATATTCCACAGAAAATAACGACACTGACAAATCGTAAACGCGGTTTGTGATCGCGATCAGCGTTGATGGCGATCAGTTTCTTTAATGAAATTCACCCTTAGTTAACGTTTATAAAAATTAAGTAATTGCATTCAGTAGTTAAATGCAAAGATAATAAGAGGTATCTGCTAATATAACCACAAAATAAAACCGTATCAGCAAAATAGGTAAGCGCCCATCTTTTAATAGGTACGTCAAATTGAAACAATCGTTACAATCACTTTCAGACTTCACAAAGAGCTTACGGACGTTTACGTGAAATCCGCTTTCACGAAAAGCGAAAAGGGTAGCGTGTTCCTTCCTAAGCTTTTTTTTTATCAAAGTCGATTCAAGCGTTTAGCTTCTTTCAAGGATTTAACTTTCTTTTTAAACCAACGGAAAACTCGTTTTTCTTCGTCCTTTAAAGTTTTATGAAAAATATTTAATTTTCTGAAGCTGAGGCGTCGAGTGGCAATTTTGACGCGACGTTTTTACAACATGAATATTGTCTCCAGAGCAATATTTTACAATTAGCTCATGTTTGAGACTCTGACAATATTTATAGCCCAGCATTATTATGCGATCTGGTAGCGACAATAATAAATGTCGCCAGAATGATGTTGATATTCGATAAACACATTTTTATGGGCCAATCCGACGGAGATCTACATCAAATTGGTTTGTGTCATGCGACTGCCTTTACATTCAAAGAAGCTCAATATTATGGAAGTTTTGAAGGTTTAGTACATACTTGAATGTACTTGCTAGTCAATGAATGTGTGTTCTTTAGAATAGACCCAAAATCTGTTGTAACATAGGTAAATAGTATTTGCAATTCAAAGTAGAACCTCGGTAAAAGCTGAGTTACACAAATTCGCTTGGGGGAATTTAAATAGAAATATTTGTTTAACAAATGCTCGTGTCATTTGCTTTATTGAAATATTCTACAAATCTGTATTCAGTACAAACCTAAAGTCAACTAATGTCTTTCTGCCAGTATCTCAACATCTAAGTATAAAACAAATTCACATCTTCACCGTTTGTCCATCTACACAATGCTTACATCTTTTAAACTACGCAACGGATTTTTAAAGTGGTTTTCACAATCATTTAGAGCATTTCTATGTATTTGTTTTGTTTTGAGGTTTGCATAGTATAGATGCATTGTGTTATTATTATAAATAGTGTAGAAAAGTCGATGTTTTGTGAAGTGACCGAAAAGTGATTTTCGGGTGCACAACAGAAAAAAATAATATATCCGTGCGAAACCGGGTCGGGTCGCTAGTTAATTATAATTTAATGTACTACAGTTAAGGAGGTTTACCAATAACTTAGGAATACGTACCACCTACCTACACTGGACCGTAGACTTGAGACGGGTTCGACGAGAATCTACGGGCTAATGAAAAGCTCGGAGAGCTTTAATGATGAGAAATATCCTTAGACCTAAAATATGGCATAGTAGAATGTTTGTGTTTTAACCGACTTCTAATAAGGAGGAGGTTCTCGATTCGCTGGGTATATTTTAAACTACATAGACGGCGTACTTAGGTCGAAGTAGTTACCTAGCTACTTAGGTAGTGGGCAGAGGTTTACATTGTCAAAGAGTTTGATAGAGGATATGATTGATCGATCACAAAAAGATTAAATTCCTTATAAATTTACTTATAGTAATTTCACTAAAACCATGAGGCTGTATTGCAGTCATTCAGTTTCATATCTAAAAGATAAAGCTTTGTTACAAAACTCGTAAAGCTAGGCTGGTTTCTATGTTGCCAGTTTGGGGTTACGGAGTTTGTTCGAAAAAAGAGTCACCGCGTCCCTGGAACGCAAAGGGCATTAGGAGGAACACGGATGGGTTTTAGTCAGTAAGAGTCTGACCATAGAAATATTGTTTATTACCTATATCTATGAGTCTGACACTCCCTTCCGCTCTACGCAGAGCGGAAGATTTGATGATTTCCAAAAAAGGTTTGTTTCTGTGTAGGTTTTTTTTTATTTTTTTTTACTATTGATAGGCACGCGCTTGACCACCATCTCACCTGATGGTAAGCGATGATGTGGTCGATGATGGAGCACGTTTGCCTTGAAGTAACCTATTCGCTCTTGACTTTAAGTCTCCCAGGTTGTAGCTATCAGGAAATACAGACTCCGGCAGGGAATTCCACTCCTTAGGTGTACGCATTATGAATGTGTTCCCAAAACGTTTTGTGTGCGATGTGTGAACTGGAAAATGTCTACACAAAAGTTGCAATACAATCTTTAAGAGTCTGAGTTTTCTCAATCTCTGTCTCTGCCTCATCTGGTTAAAATTGATAAGATTGACATGTAGACGTGTTCATTTTAAGCATCTAACAAAATAAATATCATAATTATCGTTAAATGCCATATCTTCCCTTTAGTTTTCTATATCTAAGACCAGCTTGTGGCGATGAAGCTAACCCATGTCTATGTGGCCGCCGTACTTCCACTCTACTTCTCTTAATCAGATCTACTATACTACGTACCTACTTTACCACCGGAGTCTCTGCATATATCTACAAAATTAAAATAACAGTAACAAAACAAACCTGGTGAGGAGCAAGGTGGCCAGCAGGTAGAACACTGAAGGGTGTACGCCACATTCGCACTCGGTTTGCGGCGTGGCGGTCTGGGCCTCCATTCCTGCCCCGAGCTTATGATAGGCGATGTACGCACGCGCTGGACTGCCGTGGGGAGCAATTTTTGTGGCCTTTCCTCGCTCCCGATAACACTGAAACTGATCATCTGGTCGCCGAGGAGACTATACTCCTCACCTGAGAAAAAGGAAACAAAGTTGTCACATAAATACGTCAAAAAAAAACATAGATGTCTAGTAGGATTTTTGTAACGAAAGTTCGCTACCATCTTCGCAAGTGCGAAACTTACGCAAGAAATCGTTTGCTAGTCAAGACAGACTGAGTTCAGTTCAGATAATGAAGATTAACTCGAAGTATCCATTTTCCACCATCCTTATTAAGAAATCACTGCTTATCTATCAGATGTATTTTGTATCTACCTACTCTTCTTTGGTCCAGATCGGATCTGTATTTACTCATTTCGTTGAGAACGAAAGAAAATAGTCATAATAAACCGGCTGTTTATCGTTCCGGGTGAGATGTTAGAGTAGGGTGGGGGACAAAGGTCAGAATAGTGGTCATAAACAGTACGAGCCTCGGAAATCGTCGGTTTGTGAGGTTTACGAACCTACTGGAGACCCGAAAGTTTTGCTAAAAGCGGTTCACAAAATTTGCGAGTGGTCTTTCATTAGGTAAGTAAAAGTATTGCGATGCGTGTGGGTTCTATTCCCGCGCGGAGGTAAAGTCCTAGTGTGGGGCAACGTTTTAATAAAAAGAAAAACGAAAACGCATTGCGAATTTATGTATATTTTTTAAAGTAGGGCGACATCCAGTGTAGAAGTTCCTGCAGCAAGATTAAAAAATAAAGAAATGAAAACAGCAAAAGCAGATTTCAATAAGTTCACAACAGCAGCACCGTGCCTGCGACACGAGTAAAGTCGCATGTTGAATACTAAGCCCGTTGGAAATATTCACACTAATCCCATATATTTGCGTGTGACAAACGCGTTTACACTTCAGAAAATACCAAATAATTCATACATGCAGAGGTGTGACGTGAATTTTAATACTTTATTTTATAATTTAGCGCGCTCGACTAAAGAATAATGTTTTTTTAGGTCAGACAAGTGAAAATAAGTCTGATAAATTGACAAAGCTTTGTGACTCGGGTAATCACGCTCAACCAGGCTAAAATTAATCTTCTACATTCATAACCTACTTATTTCGAAGTGCTGATTTTGGTATTCTTGGCACACCCACGAAATATTCGTTCCTCTCCCTAGCGTCGAAACACGCCTATATAGGGGAGAAATGGTCAAGTGTATTCGTTTCGGGTTATTTGTTTTCCCTTTATTTGCAAGTTTTGCGGATTTTGTATGTTACCGAATTGCCATCTGAACTTGACCAAAATGATGATGATAGGTAGATGAAATGCTACACTGTTGGGCTGGCTAACACACATTATTCAAGAGAAATACAGTCTTGGTTATAATGACATAAGTAACTAGAGATTTAGGCTGCAGGAATTCTGATGATGAAGTAGGTACGTGAGTTGGAGATGGATGAAGAAGGCCAAAGAAAAGATGAACGGATTGTGGGTGCAGAACTAGTCACACTGTAGGTATATCTTGACATTCAAAAGTGTCTTTAAATGGTCTATGGTAGACGTCAGGTATCCGCGCAATAACGGTATTGACCCACATACATTTATTGTCTTTCGTTATATCATAAACAGAAATCTATACTAATACTAATCTATACAAAGCTGAAGAGTTTGTTTGTTTGTTTGCGCTAATCTCAGGAACTACTGGTCCGATTTGAAAAATGCTTTCAATGTTAGATAGCCCATTTATCGAGGAAGGCTATAGATACATCACGCCAAGACCAACAGGAGTGGCGCAGTAATGAAAATTGTGACGCAGACGAAGTTGCGCGGGTCAACTAGTAATACATAAAGCTGAAGAGTTTGTTTGTTTGTTTGTTTGCTTGAACGCGCTAATCTCAGGAACTACTGGTCCGATTTGAAAAATTCTATCAGTGTTAGACCATTTATCGAGGAAGGCGGAGCAGTAATGAAAATTGTGACGCAGACGAAGTTGCGCGGGTCAACTAGTAGGACATTAAGCTGTCCTGAACCGACTTCTATCGTGATCCTTTACATCCTCTAGTAAAGAAAAACGGTTCATAATTTATGGTTCGAGTATTTACGAAGGGATATTAGGGAAAGGTCAATGTACTTTATTGCACGTTTATCTGGCGCCCACCATAATTGGATTACATAACCTTATAGATTTGGAATTGTGTGTAAAATGTTAATTTCGTCAGCTGCATCCAGATGGACTGGACGCCAACCCCAATACGGTTGGGAAAAGGCTAGGGAGATCGAAATACTCATACCGTGATGGGTAACGCACAGATAACATAATACTAGCGTAGTAAACGGAACGTAAAAGAAGAAATAAAAAATGCTTTGCCAACCCCTAGTGACAGGATAGGCAAACTATGATGAATTGATGATGGTATAGCAAACGAAGTTCTTAACAGTTATCTCGGTTTTAGCAAGAAACGATTATTTCTTTCCTAGTCTGAATTCCTCTTCGTTGAAGAGGTATGATTACCATCTGAAACCTGAAACCTCTACTGCTTCTTGTGGCCCTGTGACCCTAATAAATTGACTCATACATTTTAACGTTTTCATTTATCCGTAGAGACGTATTCAGGTATTAAAGCATAACATAGCTGTAAATGTAAGGATAATGCTCGCAAATTGTGGTTTGCGCCTCTGTTTATTGTGCGAGTAGGTACCTATGTTTTGTTATCTAGTTTACATACAAAGGTAATTCCGATCTCATACTGGAATTACTACATGAATGGACCGCCGTTTGTTTTGGATTTTAATCATATTTTGGTGTCGGACAAATATGTTGATTCAAATAGGCTTTGAAGACCGGTTAAGAATTTCTTTTTTTACTTTTCTTTCGGTACGAGCTATGAAAACAATTCTACTTAGTGGTTCCATGGTGGAAAAATATTGGCAATAAATGTTGGTATAAGATAGGCGAAGATCGTGAAGGACTTTGCCGTCCAGGCCAAAAGCGGCGAAGGCAATGTGACGATCTGATGAAGTTTGCGATACAAACTTCGGCAGAGATCGCTCAGGATAGAGGGGTATGGAAAGAGAAGAGGAGGTTTTTTGCGTTCTGTGTACCATTGCCCAGCAGTGGTACACGGGTAATTATTAACATTGAGGAAACGGACTGCTTTGGTGCACCAAATCTTACGCCACATTTAGAAATAAAGATAGAAAATTAGTTTATTTGGCACACACAGTACACAAAATGCAGGTACAAATAAAAGGAAACTAAATTTTAAAACAATATAACATTGTGTGCTCCGCGGCTGCGCCAAATAAGTCCAGTTCAGCAAAATGCCAGATAACTAGGAGCTGGCTGATTTTCAAGTGAACGCAGGTTTTCAACTGAACCTTAAGGTGTAGTGTACATTTTAAATTATCTAAATACTTACCTCCTCTTATCGAGGAGGCCAAGCATCCAACATCATAATAAACTGTCTCTAAAAGTTGCAGGCTGGCATTTTGGTAAACAGGGTTCAGACACATGAATAAAAACTTTTTGATTGTTTTGCCTTAGTGGCCCGTGGGCCGTGGCCTACTGCCTCCTTATTTTTTATCGCCCTAAGTTTGATTAGGGCGAGTTAAAACAGCCTGTTGCAAAACACCTTTGGGCTTATGAAATGGCTGTTTCTTAACAGCAGTCAATTTACTGCAGTGTTTCTGATGCTGATCGCCAGACATAACTAAGTAATTTGTCCTGGGGATTAAGAGTGTCAGGATGTATCTATACCTATTTAAAACTGAGAGTAATATAGTACCTAGATACTTAAGACATCACATGAGAATATCTAGCTTAGGCTTAGGTAGGTAGGTATGTCATTATCATCTGCCTAGCCTTTTCCCAACTATATTGGGATCAGCTTCCAGTCAAGCCGGATTTAGCTGAATACCAGTATTTTACGTGGAGCGGCTGCCTACCAGACCTCCACAACCTATTAATTGGGTAACACGGTACTTCATGGTAAGACTGGAGTCAAATTTACTGGCTTCTGACAATCCGTAATGACTGCCAAAGATCTACAAATGACAGCCGGGACCAACGGCTTATCGTGCTTTCCGAGGCACGGAGGAAACTCGTTATGTTATGATGGTCACCCATCCACAGACCAACCTTGATAAGCGTTGCTTAACCTTGAAGATTAACCCGTGCGGCTGTTTTTATCTAGCCACGAGGTCCTCAGGCTTAAGTAGGAATGTAATCTACACAAATCTTCTTCTTGTGTGATGTGGTTTGGCTCATGTGTTGGTGATTAGCGAATTTTGTACCTACTAATTTACTCGTATTAACATATACCTACCAATTTTTTATTATGAGAAGGTTCCGACTTCGCTAATATTTGTACCTAAAAGGTACGTAGTAATACCAATACCTACCTTCATAAGTAGTTACACAAAGCTAAGGTAGGTACCAACTTATAGTAGGCAAGCACTTATACCTATCTAAACCTTCAGCAAAGGTCATTTGAGTAATTAACCATCACATGGTGATACCGTGGGGCGATAACGATAATAGTAGTATAACGAATGGAATCGTTGTCAGTATCAATTTAAATAAAAAGTACCCAGTTTGGGTGATTAATTTAGGTAGGAACTGGGTTGTATGAGTAGTTTACTACTTAGGTCTAATAAATCGTATGGGTTCACTGAACGACCTTAATCTAAGAGTATATTGGTATAGTGTGCCACAACACTTATTTTATTTATCGTCAGTACCTATATGGCCCATAAACAAAAAGCTTAACGGAAATCTAACAAAGACATGCAATAGGTGAGTACAAAAAAGTACAGTAAATATTTGTAAGCTCTCACCATTAGTTATAACAAACGTAACATACAAAAATGATGCCAATAAACAAATAAATCTAAACTTACTTATTGGGGTTCACACCACCTTGCATGAAAAATAGAACAGTCTTTTGTCACATTTTTTTAATGGTATCGACAAACTTTTTATTCCGATCTCGCGTGATAGGTTTGTCAATAAAGGGTTGTAATAGGTTCGCGAAGGAGGCCGTACGTAGGCACGAGTTGCCGGTCCACCCGTTGCAGACAAACTGAGGGAAAGTGGGAAAATGAAGCGGTACCTAGTGCTGGCGCTAGGGAAAACTGTTTTATCGATAGCTAGTAAACTGTGATTGTGTCTGCGTGGTACTTAAGCATATATTTAGGTCCGTGGAAGATTGTTTGCGTTGATTATTGCTGGACATTTGGAAAAAAGTTTCTAACCTGGTTCTAACAGTGTTTTGAGACTTTCAGATCAGTATACAAAATTATGAACAGCATACTGTTTAATTTGTTGGTAAACTTATAGGGAAAAATTAACGCCGTTTAGGATAATTTAAAGTTATGAATAATTACTAATACTCAAAAGTACAAATAATATTGTCAGTTTCACTCGAAAATTAAAATTATAAAATACGAATACTTATTACGTCACTCTATCGATATGTGTCTCGATAATACGTAAACATTACTAAAGTTTGATTGGGCGGGTGACCGCTTTGGGTGGGGCGGGGGAAAAGTCGATAGCTCCCCACCCTGTGTCATTACACGATGCAAGCTGCACCGTCATTAATTAGATATACTTATCGATGTTGTTAATTAACCAAACGGAGAAAAATAGCATTATTTAATTCCCATAAAAATAATAATTTTAAATAAAAAAAAACTGATGGAATGAGAAAGTGTAATTTATTAGCTTTAAGTAGACTAGGTACAAAAGCTCAATCAAATTCAAATTGCTTTAAAACTAGCTTTTGCCCCCGGTCCCGCGGCTTCGCTTGCGTTAGTTTAGATTTTCGCAAAAAGTAGTCCATATCCGTCTCCAGGCTCCCATCTCTCTATAGTATAATTCATTAAAATCGGTTCAGTGAAAAAAAATTAACTAACTTACTTTCGCATTTAAATAATAATTAAGGATTTTTGTATCACGATGATGTAATTCCTCTTTTTCTAGCTTCTAACAATCAAAGTCAATCAAAGCATATTTTACTTACCTACAGCAAAAGATTATACAAAGACCCTTAGGCTCGCTTTTTATCTATTTGGCTTTTATATCGCATTGAAAAACATATGTAAAAAGAGAACTTAAAGCTTGAAACTACAGATAACGATCAAACAAACTTATTTAATATTTTAATGTTTATTAAAATATTTCACATTTTGATTTACACGAAAATTATTTTCAAAAAGACGCGGGAATGGACTTGTCCTAATCGAATTTGCGCGGGAATTTGTCAATTTGCCCATAGAGAAACGCACGAGAACTACTGTCATTTACATATTGACAGAAGTTGACGTTTGCTATTGTCATGTGTCAGTTCTGTATTGCATTGGTTGCTTTTTAATCTGTTTTTAAAACGGCAGCAAGCGAACGGAATCGGTTGACACGCGTGCTTTAAATTCCAAGTTTTATTGGTTTTTGCTTTGAATTTACTACTGATTTTGTATTGAAATTGTAATTTTACTTAAAATAAACAGCCAAAGTAAGTATTTACCTTGTTATTTACTTTCAGGTGCTAACTCATCGATTGCCCAAACCAACATTTTGGCGGGGTTCTTGCACTAAATCTTCGATGTTCTTTCTGATATTTTAACATTTTGATTATAAATCTCCAGTATTTACAGTTTCTACAAAATATATTAGTTAGCAGATGTAATTTTCACCCTTCCACGTGGTGAAATTCGTTGGCTATTGTATTTATTGATGTAGGTATTGTTATATTACCGCCGACCGTTACATCGTGGAAACGAAGAAAAGAAAGTTATTGTCTCTCACTGTGTGTTGTTCGTTAGTATCTATCGTATTACTGCTTTATTGCTGCAAAAAGTAGGGCGCAATGCCCTATAATTGACATTCATCGAGTGAATTGGCGCTTACACTGTACGGTATGAATACTCGTTTGCGGTGCTCCCATTGTGTTTAATCACGAGTTCGTAAAAGTCAACTGTTTTTTGTACTGGATGAGGGGTTTTTACCACAAAGTCATACTTGTGTTCTAGATTCATCTCACAAGACTCTTCTATCAATGTTGATCCACTAAGCATTTTCTTTTGTTCCCATTTGTACTTGCCTACTTATTTTATTTTTATTAAATCTATGTATATATCGTAAACTATACTGACCTGCTAAAAATAATTATTTAAATCCAGATGACTGAGGCTACATCAGAACTGTCAACCTCATCCCCTACTGAGCTGCTCGCTGCAGGCCGCAGACATCTTGCTGTGAAAGACTTTAGTGCAGCAGCCAGCACACTCGCGGAGGCATGCGAGGGTCTTGCCAAGGAACATGGAGACACTGGGGATCAGTGTGCTGAGGCCTATTTGTGGTAAGTCTATGCTAATATATAAAGCTGAAGAATTTGTTTGCTTGAACGCGCTAATCTCAGAAACTGCTGGTCCGATTTGAAAAATTCTTTTAGTGTTAGATAGCCCATTTATTGGCTATAGGCTATAGATATAATGAAAATTGTGATGCATAGAAGTTGCATGGGTCAACTATTTCTTATATACCTTATTGTACACCAAAAATTGTTACACCACTCAAGCTTTAAGCTCTTAAAGCTGATTGTTGTGTTGTAAGTGTTGCAATCAATTTGTTTAACAATGAATGGGGAACTCCCATTCATGTCTGTTATACAAGTTTCTTAGACATGGGCTATCCATGTCTAAGCAACTTGTAAACAGTCAGGGATCCATCAATGTCTAAGCAACTTGTATACAGTCAGGGATCCCCTCAGCAGTCCGGCTGAGGGGTGAGGGAGAGGTGTCAAATATTGAACAGGTTTTATGTGTTGTGTATTCATAAGTTATCTCAATTTAAAAACAAAGATCACTCAATATAGCAACTCGGTTGTATTGTATTATTAATGCATTATTTTCTTTCCTCACAGGTATGGAAAGGCATTACTTGGCTTGTCAAGAGAAGAGAGTGGGGTCCTTGGTGATGGTGTACCAGGGTCAGGCAATGCCGATGAAGAGGAAGAGGACAATGAGGGTAAGTCGACACTAATATTATAAAGAGAAATAATTGTATGTTTTGAGAAATAATTGTATGAATAAATTCAAAAACTACTGGACCAATTTCAACAATTCTTTCACCATGTCTGCTACACAGCAACTAAAGTGCCCAAACTTTAATTAAGATAACCAAACTCTGTTGAACCTGCTGCAGATTGGAAGACCATCTTTGCATTGTAAAGACTCAATCTCCTTCGCATTGTATAATGTCAGGTTATAATTTCACATTACTTATTTCAAAACATGTAACCATGACTTCGTAATCATTGATTTAAAAGAGTTAAAGAGTTTCCAAATGTCTTTTATAATGCGCACAGCAAAGGAGTGGAACTCTCTGCCTGCGTCTGTGTTTCCAAAAGCTTACAACCCTAATCTCTTCAAAGTTAGAGTGAACTTTTTCAATGTCATCTCTGACATAAGACTAGAGTAAAGAGCAAACCCATAACAAAAAAAAAAAGTTTGCATGGAGTTTATTGCATGTACTTCTCCATAGGAACTACTCCTTGGAATGATTAACTGCCGCACTGGAGATAGTGTTGGTGAGTGTGTTTCTGTAGAGTAACTTGCTAGCTTCATTTATTTGACTGTCAGATGTTGACAACTCAAAAGTGCCTGTAAATGGTCTATTTGAAATAAAGGATTTTATTTCGTTTGATTGAGTTAACCATCTACTCAAGAAGGTCTTCTCTATGCCAGATTTTGTACTTATATTTTTGCAACTTTAATGCTGTAAGTACTTTTAAAGTAAATTCTATCTTATTTTATTAGAACAAGAAGAGAATGGAGAAAATGGTGAGGCAGAGGCAGAAGGGGAAGCAGAGACTGAACCAGAGAAAGAGAAGGAAAATGGAGAAGTAGAGAATAATGAAGCTGAGTCCACCACCAAGGTAGATGAGCCCGGCAGCAGTACCGCTGCTGAGGAGAACGAAGAACCTGTGAGTTTTAAGCATAATCTATAATTATTTATCTGTTTATACAATTTCAGAAATAATCTTTTGTAAAGCTATGCTATTGCCAATCACTGAAGAAGGATATTATATTGTTGGTGTGCTTGCCAAATCTGATAATTGTGTTTTTCATCAAGTTGACAAGGGGAGACAATAATCTGTTTTATTTAATGATTCATTGATGATTAATATAATCATTTTTATGACTAATCCATAATTTCAAAATGCTATATGAACTGAGATAGGTATAAGTGAAAATGATAAAATGTGCTGTTAAGGTACCTGATTTTTAAGGATATTTTGGAACAAGAAAATGTCATAGAAATGCCTGATATGTGCATTTCTTTGGAAAGCGCACCAATGATATGCATTAATACCATAAAGCAAGTTGACAAAGGTTATGGTTAGAAACTATTAAGGTGTTTTTTATGCAACATAATATAATATGCTACATAGAAAAGTTACCTCTTATGGTGGCTGTTACAATAGCTGCAAAAACATAATGGCTATGAGTATTAATGACACTTTTAGACCTCTAGTTACTATTTAACTTATTCAGTTTAATTTTCTTCAGGGAACCACAAATGGTGATCATGACGAATCTGCAATGAACATTGATGCTGAGGATGATGTTGATAACCTGCAACTAGCGTGGGAAATGCTTGGTAAGCCCATTCAAAAACATTTGGTTTGATAGCATGAATTATAATATAAAATATTTGACTAAATTCATTCAATTAGAAGGCATGTCTTAGATTACAGCCCACTCTCTCACAGAGAGCAGGCCGGTCTCCCAGCAGTGGGAGAGTTGATTGTTTTTGAAAAGTGTAGTTTTGAACCAATGAAGATACAAATTGTCATAACCGTTTTATGCTGTATTGAAGTATACTACTCTGTCAAGTAAGTACTGGGAAAAGATCAATAATAAACAAAATGTTAGTTATTTATATTAATTTATTTTATCTACTTCAAAGTATATATAATAATATATATCCAATCATCTTAAAACATTTTTAAACTCTTTCCGGAATCGGGGGAAAAAACAAAGTAGAATTTGCGGCGAGAACTGAATCGCCGCAAATTCTACTTTGTTTTTTACCAAATAAAAATGCGTACCACATGCTGGTGATTTGAGTTTAGGAAAAAGAAAAAAGCCATATCTGATGAATAAGGTGGTTTGCTTGATTGTCTTTGTTGAGTTTTTGGGCAAAAATTCGTTCACAATGATGGCCTTGTGCGAAGGCGCATTATTGTGATGCAAAATCCAAGAATTTTCTTTCCACAAATCTGACCTTTTTCGTTAAATATCTCTCTCATCTATTAAACGCCGCATAACACTCAAATAATATTCTTTATTTACCGTTTGACCTTCCGGCAAGAATTCCGAGTGCACAACACCGCGATAGTCAAAGAAAACAGTCAATATTACTTTGACTTTTGATCGACTTTGCGTGGTTTTTAACCGACTTCCAAAAAAGGAGGAGGTTCTCAATTCCGTGGGTATTTTTTTATTTATGTACACCGATGGCTCTGAGGTGTCTGGTCCGATTTATGTGATTCTTTTTTAGTTCGATGCGGTGTACTTGCCATTTGGTCCCGTAGAAATTGGATTCAGTTTGATTCGGTAGTTTTTATGTTACGAGCATTTTTGCTTATTTCAATTTCAGCGTAATTTCGGAAGTCGATGTTAAAGAAACAAACAAACAAAACCAAAAAAAGCAACTTCCGAAATTAAGGTTATTTTATGCTTTATCGTGTTTTGTTTCGAAGTCGGTTATACTTTTTGTAAAAAAAAATTTTTTTCTGGTTTCGGTTCAGTTGGAAGGCACCACTCCTAACCTTGTAGACTAGTTTGAATGTCAAATTCGTAAACCCACGTGGCCACGTCTCATCACTAGTAATAATGCATTTAATGAATGTTGGGTCAGAATTGACTTGATCTAGCATGTCCTCAGCGACTTTTATGCGATTGAGATTTTGGAGAAAATGAAGGTCTTTTGTTTTTTTTTACTATAGATAGGCACGCGTTTGACCACTATCTCACCTGATGGTAAGCGATGATGTGGTCGAAGATGGAGCACGCTTGCCTAGAAATAACCTATTCACTCTTGACTTAAAGACTCCCAGGTTGTAGCTATCAGGAAGCACAGACTCCGGCAGGGAATTCCACTCCTTAGCTGTACGCATTGTGAATGTGTTATCAAAACGTTTTGTGCGTATGGGTGGGATGTCCACCATGTACCGGTGGCGCATCGCCGTTCGTTTGGGACTAGCCGAGCGACAACATGTTTTATGCCCAAGTGATTATTTAAAAAAACGGCCAAGTGCGATTTGGACTCGCACACGAAGGGTTCCGTACCATAAACCTTAATTTTTATTATTTGTTGTTATATAAAATAAAAATTATTTATTTCAGACAAAAAAGTCCATATACATATAGGCAAGGTTGTTAGTAACAGAATTTTGCTTATAACTAATGTTAGTAATAAAAAAACAATAAAAAGAAGAAGCTACATTCCACAGTACCCCTGCACAGTAGGCTCACCAGTCCCGCAACACATGGAGTTCAGTGAACCTACTGAGCAGAACAGTATCGGTTCTCTCGCCAATCATCCTCTGGACACTATTCGGGCTCCCCCGTACTCGTCGCCCAACGGACGCAACTTTTTTACGCATAATTGCGTAGAAATCATCTACGCTGACGTCTGCAAACATGCCGGATGCACTGCAATATCGAGGGAGCCAAAACAGTGCCCTGAACACATTATTATACTGCACGCGCAAGGTATAGGCTTTTTGTGTAAAGTTTGCCCACAGGCTGCTCGTGTAGAACGTCTGGCAGAATGCCTTGAACATTGTTTTTTGATCAGGAGCAGTACACCGAGCGAACCTGTGTGCCAACATATTACCGCGCACCGACAATGCCCTGCGCTCCGTCTCAATGTCTAATTCGTCACTCAAATTCTCATTAACAATGTGTCCCAAATATTTAAACTGTAACACGACCCAGAGGTACACCGTTAAGTAATATAGGTGGTATAAAGATATTGTTTTTGTTGTTACATTTAAATAACATGAACTCACTTTTACTTTCGTTGTACGTCAGGCCATGTTCCACAGCATAAACCTCACACACCCTTACAGCTGTCTGAGACCCCCAAGGGAGGGGCTCAGCAGCACCATATCGTCGGCATAAATCAAATTATTGACACAAATGTCATCAATGTGGCATCCAACATGCATGCTGCTGAACTCCTCAATCAGATGATTAATATATACAGAGTTGATACGACAGAGGGGCATTAAATTAAACTACGTAGACTATACGTGTTCAGTATTAATTCGATACGGTACAAAAACAAAAAGCGCCATGAGAAAATATTTTTTTCAAACAAACTAAATAGCTTGCAAATCCGAATAAAACGCAACCACCCTTTGTAAAAAAATGACACTGACCTAAGATACCTAGGCCGCTAGGTAACAAAGCGGCAACGTCGCGCGCGCGCCGGAGCGCGGTGTGCGGTATCTCGTGTGCTCGGTGGGGGCCGGGTCGGGGTGGCGGCCGGCGACTTAGGCCTCCGCTCGCACTGGCTTTTATGTTAGGTAACGTTCCGAAGTACGCGCACAAAAACAAACACACTAAATTTTAAAATTTTCGATGTGTCCTCCATTCACATTGATGCACAAATTATACCGACGGAGAATATTGTTATTTATTTTTCTAATTAGATCACTGTCCGTCGCTAAGCACTTTAATTTATGAAATGCTAAAATAATCCTATTTTTTAACTCATCAATTGTTTTTACCTCTGAGGCATACACTTCACCCTTAATGTACCCCCACAAAAAGAAATCCATGGGAGTGAGGTCCGGAGATACATATACTAAATAATAATAATCCCAAGTTACATGTCCTATCACCATAAAAAACAGTCAATCACAAAAAAAAAACACTAATACTAAATAATAATAATCCCAAGTTACGTGTCCTCTCATAATAAAAGAAAGAAATACTGTCTTAAACTTATTTAGTGTCCTATCTGTCCTATCACAATAACAAAATAAAATCACAATTGTTTGCGCGCGTATTCCACAAACCGTACGTTCCGAAAAGACAGCGTCGGCGCACTGAATAGAGGCCCCACTTACCGATCGCAAAAATCAAGGATGCAACAAACTGACCTATTTCTGTTTCTTTCAACGCGCTACGTTTGTCGCTTTCGTAGTGAAAGTGCAAGTGTGTGTGTATTGATTGCTTCCTTGTTTGCATTGCCAATTTTTAGTGAATGTCCTTCGACATGCGTCAGAGCGGCAACAACGCATCGTAGATTCATCGTTGTAAGGTGCATGACCTATGCTTAGACGATAATCAGCTGTTAGAAAAGATACATCGTGTTCAAACCGTGCAAAAACTTTAAAAATCATTTGCGACTAAACGACTGCTCCTAATTAATTTATTTTTGGTACAGAGCTTGAAAATGGTACCTAGTATAGGCAGTTTAAAGGAAAGCCCCTCTGTCGTATCAACGTTGTATATTAAAGAGCCGTGGCGTAATAGCGGCAATAGAAATACATAATCTGTGAAAATTTCAACTGTCTACCTTTTACGGTTCTCGAGATACAGCCCGCTGACAGACAGACAGGCGGACGGACGGACAGCGGAGGCTTAGTAATAGGGTTCCGTTGGTTACTCTTCGGGTACGGAACCCTAAAAATGTTTTAAAGTTCGGCGGCTATCTCTCAAACTTGAATGAGGATTTACAGTCACTATTTCCTTCGCTTTTGCAATGTTAACTTCAGTTGCAGATGTTGATGGCTTACCAGAGCTAGGCAAATCTTCCATCATATCTCGACCGCTTTTGGACGCTTTGTACCACTCTTATAAGCACGTGTTTTTGATAAAGTCGATTCACCGTAAGCCTTTTGTGACTCAGAACACAAAATTCCATTGGCGATGCAAAATTTAAGACAAGACTCTTTTTTGTCCAATATGAAATTCGCAATATGCACTAGAAACGATATAACTAAAAATAGCACTGTATTGAATCTAAATAAATAACAAATGTAACTCACAACTCCGCGCCAAAATGTAAAACAGTTGTGCCAATCTAATAACAAAAAAATAATAATTTGGAACCATAAAAAAATCATGTTTCCCCAACTCCACTTCGAAGCGTGTTTTTCTACATATAAGTTAGATTGAAAAACAACTTCTCTTTCTCCTTAGATCTAGCCCGCAGCATCCTATACAAGCGCGTGCAGGATTGCGGCGGCGACGCGGCGCGCGCGCTGCTGGCCGACGTGCACCTCGCGCTGGGAGAGGTCGCGCTGGAGAGCGAGACCTACGACAAGGCGGTCACTGATATGCGTAAGTAGTACTACTATATTATACCGGCGCGTGCAGGAGTGCGGCGGCGACGTGCACCTCGCGCTGGGAGAGGTCGCGCTGGAGAGCGAGACCTACGACAAGGCGGTCACTGATATGCGTAAGTAGTACTACTATATTATACCGGCGCGTGCAGGAGTGCGGCGGCGACGTGCACCTCGCGCTGGGAGAGGTCGCGCTGGAGAGCGAGACCTACGACAAGGCGGTCACTGATATGCGTAAGTAGTACTACTATATTATACCGGCGCGTGCAGGAGTGCGGCGGCGACGTGGCGCGTAAGTACTACAATGTTTTCTTTATTATTATACTGATAGGCTCCCGTTTGATCACGATCTCATCTGATGTAAAGCGATGATGTTGTCTAGCAATGGAGGGAGCACGCTATCCTAGAAGGAGCCTATTCGCTCTTTGCTTAAAGACGCCCTAGGTTGTACCTATCAGGAAACAAACTGCAGCAGATAATTACAATTCCCCTGATCTCAACATTGTCTATTATATTCTAGTTTAGCGAACTATCCTGGTGATATGGCTCATTTACATTAGGTCGTTTCGACCGATTCGCTTGCAGCCGCCCGTATTCGGTCACCGATTAGTTAAGCAGGTTTTCGGTAAGCCGTATTCGGCCACAGACCGTATTCGGTATTTAGGTTCAGTAAGGTTGTGAGTTAGAAAAAACATGTCTAATTTTGTGTTTCTGATCTGCTTGAAGCAGTTGTTATGGTCTATCACTAATGTGCCTCTATTTTTTAATAATTGGATAAGTGATGTCAATAAAATGGCCGTTTGTTTTATAACTTGCGTGGGTTTACGTAGTCTATCCATTACTGATTACTCTGAGGTGAGCTTTTACTTGTCCAAACAGTTCAAAATATTTCATGACGTGTCTGATTTCATTGGATTTTCTGTAAATTTCAGAGAGCTGTCTGGACCTTCAGAAGGAATTGTACCGTAGCGACGACAGGCGTATTGCTGAGACACATTATCAAATTGGTAAGTATTTTTTTTAATTTGCTGAAGTGTTTTTTAATAACTTTACAAAAGAGCGAAATCTAATTAATTTATTGGAACTAATTAATGAGGTGCTGTGTTAACTATTTGACTTTTGGCCTAGGTTTGGTTGCTCGCCAAGTAAGAGAATACTGTCGGTTCATTCCACAATACAGAGTTCTATCCAATGAAATTAAAAGGCCTCCAAAATTGACAAGCAATGTTGTTTGTGAAGGGACTATTACGTAGACTTTATAGGGTTTCAAACCCAGAGGGTAACCAACAGAACCCTACTACTAAGCCTTTGCTGTCTGTCTGTCCATCCGTCTGTCTGTCACCAGGCTGTATCTCAAGAAACGTAATGGGTATACAGGTGAAATATCACAGATTGTGTATTTCTACTTCACTTTGTTTTAACTCGACTGCGAAAGAAGGAGGGTTATGTTTTTCGAGCGTATCTATGTATATTTCTTTGGCATGCCCTAAAGCCTAAACGGCTCGATGGATTTTAACTTGAGAGGTGTCGTTAGATTTGTATTTACTGTGAGAGTGACACTGGGTATATTAAAATAATAAATAAAAACAAAATGGCGGAATTTTGGCTCCAAATTATGCCTTAAAAAAAATATTCTCAAGAATAATTATTTCTGAAATATTCATTCTTTCGAACTACATGAACTTAAAGGGCTATATTGATGATTAAAATGGTTATAATTATTTAGATAAATACGCGTTACGGTCGCGGATCGCATTTGGTCCACATGCAGCTTCACACTGACCGGCAAATTGCAAAAAACATAAAAATATTTGAATTTCGCGGGCTACCCTGGAGCATCCACCTTAAGATAAAGGGCTCGAGGAGACGATTCCAAAAATGTAATTCACTAAAATGTAGGAATTAAAAAAAGGGTATAATTTAGACGGTCACCAAAATAATATTTTTAAGGCTCTAAGCCTAGGCACCAAATGGATCAATGGTCACCAAATTCTATCCAACTCAACTGTGATTGCCATAAAATGTAGGCTTAGGGTTACAAACTGGATAAAATAGGTTAGGTTAGAATTGTGACCAACCGCGCGCGAGCCGAGCGAGCGAAGCGAGCGGTGCCGCGGCAGCGGCCGGCGAGCGCTACTTCTCGAATATTATTTGGTGACCATTTATCTATTTTGGTAACCGTTTAGAACTTTTTTGGTAGTAAAATAGGTACTTTTTTGGGCGGTGTTAACACAAGCCTTAAAAAAAATTACTTTGTCAAAAACCCGACCCCTAAAAACGACTAAAAACTTCGAAACAAGTCGCTTTTCAAGCAGTCTGATGCAATTCAATCACTGATCTGATGCCACCAACTGCATCAGACTGCTTAAAAAGCGACTTGATTCGAAGTTTTTAGTCCGTCTTTTTTACAATTTGTTTCTAAAACTTGAAAATATCAAGGTCAGAATTTTTACTATTGTGAATTTGTCTTACAGGTCTGGCAAATTCACTGGCATCGAACTTCGAAGACGCGATTACACACTTCAAGAATGCAGCCAACATTCTGGAGACACGCATCAAGACACTGGAGAACCCTGCCGCCGTTATGGAAGACGCCACCGTCAAGAAATTCACCACCGCAGACCCATTCTACTCCGTCGAAGGTGAAATCAAGGAGTTGAAGGAACTCCTGCCTGAAATACAGGAGAAGATCCAGGATATGATGGACTATAAGGCTGAGGTAAGACCCTGCGATTGCATTGAGGTTACTAGGAAGATGCTGCGCAACATGATTATTAAGGAGAGATCCCATTGTCAGTTGGAATGTCAAGCATAAGTTTTTATGTCTTTTCGTTTTGTTGCAAACGACTGTGTTGCAGAAGAACTAATGCCGAAAAAGTAGTTTGAGTATTTGCAACAATTTTATTCAAATAACATTCCTTTAAATATAATCATGTGACATGGCAGTAAGCTTTGCTAGTAAGAATAGGCCGACATTCCATGACATTGTGATATTTGTTAAAAAAAAGAATTTGTTCCTAAATTATTTTGTGCCAAATTGCTAAATCCATGCCACCGTTTGTGATATTGTGATTGTTAATTTTAATATTTAACTGTTGAATTCAGCATTATTTTTGGATGGAATGAATGTGTGCCTTACTTTTAAATATTGTTGAAAATGTAGTTTGAAAGTTGACTACATAACGAAAAGTTAATTGTAACCCAGTGTTGACTGAAAGTTGTTAATTGTAATGTTAAGATTTGTATTAATTTGGAATGTGATATTGTAATCGTGTATTATGACAATTTGAGAACAGGCTGTATATTAAAATGCCTGAACATAATCCATACGTTAACATATTTTATACTGACGCTAATATACCTAAGTGAATTAAACTATAATCTCATTAGACTGGCAGCTTCTCTCAGCAGCATTTATATTATAATACTCGTAGTTATAAGCACAATGTACTGATATAATTTGATCTGAATCATGTTAGTTTTAAGCCAACATTTTACCACAAGGCCATTTTTCTATTGTGTTTAGCAAGATTTTGAAATAAATTTGTTCAAAATTGTACCCTGTGTGTTATTTCAGATAGAACCCAATACATGAATGGCCATGTGGTTGATTTGTTGCTTAGTTGTGTATGATCATGGCCATTGATGTTATATTCATGGTTTTTATGTTTTCTAGAACTTAATTTTATCAGTATTTTTTTTAAATGGCACTAAACCTGATAATACTTAAGTGAAGTCGTACTGCTAATTCCAAGTTTGAATAATTAAATTTGTTGAAGGTAACGTTTTCATGTGTTCAGCCATGTCAAAGATACATCAGTCTCAAGGAAAATCATTAATGATAAAAAAGTAACCGCTTGAACATCTTGTTACCACGAAAAGCAGAAGCATCCAATATACACTTCATATTAATTTTACCTTTTTAAAACTTTATGCACAAGTAAAAACATGGCACAAAGGCGGACTTAATACCTTTTGCTTTTAGTTAGGTTAGCTTAAGGTGGTTGCGTCAGGGTAGCCCTTAGAATGGTTATTTCATGAAAGTCATTCTACAGGGTTTCATGAACTTAGAGGGCTATATTGATGATTAAAATGGTTATAATTCTTTAGATAATTACGCGTTACAGCCGCAACATCAGCTTTTTTTTCAACATACAGCTTCACACTGACCGCCAAATTGCAAAAAACTTAAACATATTTGAATTTCGCGGGCTACCCTGGCGCTTCCACCTTAAATGCTGTAATATCAGTGGTCAAGATTAGTATCAAGATGTTTCTACAAACGTCGTTACTGAAAGCTGCTTTATACGTACTAACAGTACGAAGTACGATTAAGACTAAATGGCGGCACGGAAGACGAGACGAATCATTGTGCAGTAGGAAATTATTGTGTCACTGACATCACGTATGAGGGGTGGGTACCTACTGTGTAGCAAATAGCGCACTTCACATCAGTCATTAAGTTTGGATAGTACTGTGATCCTACAAATGCAGCGGTTAGACAAGCAACAATACTACCCTTTTTATCATTTCCACAGACAATAAAACGAGTACGCGAAACTCTTTGCTCCACAAACGGCGAAGGTGCTTCGTCCTCTTCCAACGGTGCGGTGGGCAGCTCGTCGAGCTCGAGCTCGGCGCGCAAGCCGGCGGCCTCCGACATCTCGCACCTCATCAAGCGCAAGCGGAAGGCGAGCGAGGGAGAGGACTCTCCCGCTAAGAGGGTGAACACGTGAATGCCGCATAGCGAAACACTTTTACTAACCTGTAAGGGCCTCGACGCGGTTGTAAATTATTTTAAAAATCTAATTAAATTATATGTAACGTTCTTTGAGCCTGTTAGTTGATGCTCAAACATTGTTTTGTTTCGGTCTTTTGGGTGTTTTATTGAGGCCATAATTTGTCCCCACCTAACTAGAGTCAAATAATGTTAACGGATGTGTAAAATACTGAAACATAGTTCTATTAATTGGACATTTTAAATAACTGACTAATAAATGCTCATAGATGTTATGCCTCTTAATATACACTACTGAAAAAGGCTCAATTGTTAGGAAAATAATATCAGGAAGTACTGATCTGATTACAAAAAATATTTCACTGTTAGAAATACTACATAAATACGGCTACTATTGCCGATTGCCATAGCAGTAACTTTTTTTAAGGTTGGGAAATCATCAAATGACTCGTCCCCGCTCTGGGCGGAGCAGAAGGAAGTGTCAGACTCTTACTGACTAAAACCCATCCGTGTTCCTCTTCTTCACTTTGCGTTCCAGGGTCGCGGTGACTTAAAAATGCCGCAATGCTGTCATAAAACAAGGTCGAAGCCGCAGGCAGAATCTGTTATCTCATAAAACTCAGGTTAGGTGGTTGGATTAAAAGTCTGATAAGAAAGAAGTTCTCCTCGACACGGCTTCCATTGTGAGGACTTTCCTGTTTAGGTAAACTTACCTGGCTCAAAGATAAATTAACACTAAATTATTTAAATATAGATACGCGACGAGGCCCAAATATGCAATCTTGTGTACAATGTGCGATGGTCAAATGTTTAAGTGAATCTACTGTTAAAGTGTCCTGGTTCATTATTATGAAGACACTAAGGTTCCTTGTCTATTTGAGTGAGCGAGTAAGCAGGGAAAGAGGCAGTAATGTAATGCCGGTTGTACACACTCGTCGAGTCACATTGAAAGCACTCAATCCTTCAATACCTAAGTTCTCGGGATGTCAGGCGCGTGTGTATAGCCGGCCTGAAGCTGTGTAGCGAACTTTTTCTACCTACCATAGAACACAGAGACAGCTGTCGCCGTTGCTAGGAATAGGCCCGTGAAAAATTCTAAGGTTATTCTCGTGCTGAGTGCACATTGCGTGGGCATAAATATTATTACTAACGACTGTAAAGGCTCGAGGTGGCCCTTTCTCGTGCCATCATCGTCTTACCACTAATCCGAAAGACTTCTACTGCTGGACGTAACGATCTTCCCGAATCATCGCCACTAGCTAGTTAATAGTGTATCGTGATCGCCACTGAAGTGGAATTATAATTTTTAATCACCACATAGTATAAAACAAACTCGCTTCCGATGTCTGTCTGTCTGTCTGTCCCTATGTATCCTTAAATCTTTAAAACTACGCAACGGATTTGGATGCGGGTTTTTTTTAATATATAGAATGGTTCTAGAGTAGTGGTTTTAGTATATAATTTGCACCCGTGCAAAGCCGAGGCGGGTCGTAAGAAATAAAAGAAAAGTGTTACCAGGCTCCAAGTATGACGCATACCATAAAAAATAAACAAAATTAATGACTACAGGAGTGCTGTGATTCTGTAAACATCTCACCGTGAAAACTTGAGTGAAGTGAATATGAAGTGAGGTTCACCTGAATTTGCATACTGAAGTGTTGTCAGAATAGGCGGTATAACAACCGGCACAAGTCACGACTCGTCCCAGTACCGTACCGACCACCAATGGAGTGATCCATTGTGTCGTTTTGACGTCGACAGCTCTGACGCTTCTCGTTATTGGTTCTTCAGTCAATGCTCATCGACTTGCAAGTTTCGTTCGTCCACCGTACTGGCGTTTGGCGAGAACACCTTGCTGCCGTCATCTGTGCTCACGATTCGTGCCCGCTACTATCATCATCATCATAACAGCCGAAAGACGTCCACTGCTGGACATCTGGTTTACCCCAAAGATCCCCCGAAAGGGGGCTGTTATAATGTTGGGAAAATATGCGTCACTTGTCAGTGTCATATAGAGCCTTTATGTTGGTTTCAGCGCCAGCCACCTCTGCCCCTTGCTACTCTCTCCGTATAAATAGACAGGCAGTCTAATACATAGATGTATATTTTGTATGAGTGTTGTTGAGTTTGTCAGACAATTTGTTAGATTTTTAACTTCCAGTGAAATTTACTTATCTGTAGAACGTTGTATGAGGCTTTTGTTTTGGAGAATAATCGTTTCACATTTTAAAATTAAGTATATAATGAAATACTATGGTATTTTGTAAAAGACTAAGAAATCGAAGAATCTATGCAGTAAAGTTAAGCTTCACTCGTTTGTTGGTGTATTTGATTAGTTATTCACTTATGGTAGAAATCTAATGGAAATTTAAATACTATCTTCCATTGAAACCTAAAGCAATGCGCCCGGATTCTGGAAAGAAATAATCGACACTCAATTCAAAGGATGCGATTGGCTTTTGATTATTCAGTTCAGACAATCACGTTAATATTGCGATAATTTTCTCTCTAAAAACGGGCCTTGTTTGTTTGTTTGTTTGTAAACATGTAAAAGACGTAATAAGAAAATTATGGCAATGTTAAAATATACAATTTAGATTAGATCGTCTAGTGAAAGTATGCAGTTTATTATTATTGTTGTCTGATGAACACTGAGTGTTTTTTTTGACTTGTGACAGACTGAATTATTTAGTACCTAATTACCTACCCAGTAAGAATAGTATTGTAAAGCGCAGTACACACCAAACTAGCTCCTAGTTCCGCTTTCAACAACAAAGACTTGGGTAACTTTCATTCAATATTATTTTAAGTGTCTTTAAACTTTTTATCCGAGTTGGTATTTATGAACATAGTAGATACCTATTAGGTGCTAATTTCCCAAAAGTAAAGTTCGTAGCTTAGACGTAGACATGCATGACCGTACAGCTCATAGCGTGTGTTAACGCTGTCGCGTATTGTCAATTGGCGAAAGTATGGTGAACGTTATTTTGGCACATCGCGTTTAGCGAATATTTTGGCTTTATAAAATACCTTCGTCTCTCTCACTCGTACCTGAGAACTTGTGTAGACTCTCTTCAAAGCTCGATGTGTCTTATTTACGTTCCAGTCCATTCACCTGCATTCACGATGATCTGAAAAATGCCGCTACAAACGTGGCCACTTACTGGGCCCGAATAGTATAGCTATGTGAATGTACCATCGACACGAAAAGATTATTAGTAATATATTTAGTTAACTTCTTGCGTATAATATTTGCTACAATTTTGTTCAGCTTATTGACGCCGGATTTCACCTTGGTGTGTATTGCGATAAAAGAAAACGATATCTTTAAAAAAAATGCCTAGTAATCGCGTGATTCTTTTGCTGCACAATCTTCACACCGAGATAAAATTGTAATTACTCGTACATCTTAATCTTAAAATCATACCAATTATTCTTTAATGATTGTAATAAGACTTACGATTTTCGTCAGCAGCTGATAAATAAAGGTAACGTTTTACGATATAAATCAAATTAATTACATTTTTGTGTGTGTTGTTAATCAACATAAAAATAAGAAATTGACATTTTCGTCGATAATTTGAACTGTAAGGTAGGTAAGTAGATAACAAGTTGCAAATAATGATGTTAAGCCTGTATTTAAGTTTTTGGTCATTTACGTTGTACCTAATATCGTCGTTTGAATTTGGTTACAATAAAATTAATAATTTTGATATACTTACTTTGGTTTTTCATTTGACACGTTGATTGCATTAATTACTTGAAAATTTATTAACTATCGGATTTCATTGATAATTTATATTGACAAGCTTCTGCCAGCGATTTCGGCGGCGCGGCGGAGGAAAGTATGAAGTCATTCTGCCAACAGCTCATCTCAGAAAGACGAGAATTATTTTCGGGTTTTTAATGTAAGATATTTGTACCAAATTCAAAATTCAAATTCAAATTCAAAAGCATTTTATTTCAAATAAACCATTCACAGGCACTTTTGAAACGTCAAGGTCGGTCAGTCAAAAACATGGAAGCTATTTGCACGTTCCAAAGCGTAGATCTCTATGGAGAAGAACGTGCAAGAAACTCCACGGACACTCTTTTAAATCATGTTCTGTTTTACAACATTCCAAGTTACATATACTTGTTGCTTCTGCATGTGAGGACAATGCAAAGGAAAAAAAAAAATAGGGCTTATTATAAGAATTTTAAATTTAAAGATTAAAATAAGCCAATGGCAGTTAAGAGATGACCAGTCTCAACCGACGGCGCCTGTTCACGAACATGACGCGTGAATCGGCACCCCTCAGCTCAACCACTTCGAAGGGAACCGAATGATCAAACCCACGCGCCGCCATCAGCGAGACATTTGAGTGAGCATGACATGCTCCCAACCACCATGCTCGTTCATGTCCAACAAGTAAAACTATAACTACTCACATAAAATGTAAATGGTTTCATGGTACTCACATTTACAAAATTTGAAAAATATGCTTCTACTTTACACAAAACTATGGTTGTCAATGACCAAATAATGAAAAATAAATTAATAAAGAGAACGATTAAGTTCTTACATCAAAAATAATAAATAAGTATTTAATATAATAATATAATTTGTATGTATATAAGAATAAATAAACGAAATAATGTAAGAACCTCTAAAAGGAGCGAGCATCTCTTCCAAATATAAAAACATAAAAACCTAAAAAGTGGACCTAATCAGCTGTGACTGTGGAGCAGGACCAGCATTTAGCCAAGCGTTTTTATCGAGGATATAATCTTCCAGTTTATAATACGCTTGTCTACATAGTGTGCGTTTTATGCATGCTTTAAATTTTCTCTCATTCAGTTCGAGAATATCAACTGGTATTTTATTATAAAATTTAATACAGTACCCCATAAAAGAAGTGTGTACTTTGGCCAATCTGAATCGGGGTTGATCTAATTTGTTCCTATTTCTAGTATTAAAATTATGCCTGTCACTAATCTTGCTAAAGAGATGAAGATTTTTCCGAACATACATAATATTTTCGTAAATGTATTGACAAGGTACCGTCATGATGTTGATATCCTTAAACAGTTCTCTTAGGGAATCACGCCGACGGAGATTGTAAATGGCTCTGATGGCTCTTTTCTGCAGGATAAATATAGACTCGATGTCTGCAGCACGTCCCCATAATAAGATACCGTAAGACATGATACTATGAAAGTAACTAAAATAGACCAGCCTCGCGGTATCTATATCGGTAAATTGACGGATTTTTCTGACAGCGTATGCTGCTGAACTTAGCCGTCCCGCAAGAGATGTTAAATGAGGACCCCATTGTAGCCTTGAGTCAAGCGTAATCCCCAGGAAAACCGTGTTTTCGACGAATTCAAGTTTCTCCTTGTTCAATACTATGTCGCAATCATTTCTTTTAACGTTCGGTAAGGCAAATCTGATGCATTTAGTTTTTTTCCCATTTAATACTAAATTATTAGCAGTAAACCAATTTTGGACCTGCTGTAGGGCGTTATTTACGTCGTCAAGATTTATGGAACGTCTATCTATCTTAAAAATTAAGGACGTATCGTCAGCAAATAATACCATATGAGGTTGATTTTTTAAAAGATGGGGTAGATCATTAATATATACTAGAAAGAGGAAAGGACCCAAAATAGAGCCTTGTGGTACCCCCATTTTGACTTTTAAACCCCGTGAATTGACACCATTTATTTGAACTTGCTGCTGTCTATCATTTAAGTAAGATTTTATTAGACTGAGTGCAAGTTTACCTAGTCCGTAATGTCCTAGCTTTAGGAGCAAGGTTTCGTGATTTACACAATCAAATGCCTTGGAGAGGTCACAAAAGATTCCTATGGCATCTTGTGCCTCTTCCCACGCTGAGTATATGTGTTTTAACAACGTGGCACCAGCGTCAGTCGTACAACGACCCCTGGTAAAACCATACTGTTGATCGTGTAAAATTTTATTGATGTTAAAATGATTGAGCATCTGATTGAGCATTACTTTTTCAAACACTTTGCTAAAAACCGGCAAAACAGATACAGGTCTATAATTATTGGTGTCTTTGCTGTCGCCCGACTTAAATAGTGGTATAACCTTACTATATTTCATTATATCCGGAAAGACTCCTTGGTCCACACATAAATTAAATATTAAAGCCAAGTATGGTGCTATAGTTTCAATTATGGACGTGCACACTTTAATAGACATTCCCCATATGTCTTCGGTCAATTTGATTTTGATTTGCCGGAAAGCCTTTATGACTGTCACAGGGTTGATATGTTTGAACTGGAATTCAACCGTACAACCTGGAACGTTAGCTTTTAATAAATTATATGAGACCTCAGGTGAAGAATTTAAATATTCCGTAGTTTTAGTTGGTATATTGGTGAAAAAATTTACAAATTCTTGAGCTACTTCTAAATTAGAGCTTTTGGCACCATGTGTAGTGTCCAGTAAATAATCAGTGTTTCGTTTTTTATTTCTATTAGTTTCATTATTAATAACTTTCCAAACTGTCTTTATTTTATTTTCTGACGATTTGATCTTCTTGCTAATATATAGGGCTTTAGCTACCTTGCAAGTTACCTTTGATGAGAAGTCCCTTGAAATGCCCTTTTATCGATGTAGGCTATAGGGTATACATTATACAAGACTACGCTCTATGACCAATAAGAGGAGCTCGTGGCTAGATAATAACAGCCGCACGGGTCGATATTTAAGGTAAAGCAACGCTTGCCAAGGTTGGTCTGTGGATGGGTGACCATCTTAACATACCGAGTTTTCTCCGTGCCTTGGAAAGCACGTTAAGCCGTTGGTCCCGGCTGTCATTTGCTGACCTTTGGCAGTCGTTACGGATAGTCAGAAGCCAGTTAATCTGACTAGTCTTGCCATGAAGTACCGTGTTACTCAGATAATGGGTTGTGGAGGTCTGGTAGGCAGCCGTTCCGCTTAAAATACTGGTATTCAGCTAAATCCGGTTTGACTGAAAGCCGACCCCAATATAGTTGGGAAAATGCTAGGCAGATGATGATAGCTTTGATGAGAAGCAACCTAAATAACATAAAACTGAGAAAAAAGGTAAGTATTTTTATCAACCGATTAAAAGATCTTTTTAATAAATCTTACTCTGGCAGTTGAGTTCCTAATTTCTTTGCCTGAAAGCGTTTAAATATTAGAATGTGAATGTGAAATGGGTGAAATCATTTCAGTTAAATCGACCGTTTTCAATACATGAATTCAAACACTATTTTTATATGACTTTAATACTAATAAAAAGTGTCTGTGTATATGAATACACTCTATTTTACTTTAGCACTTTTTTAGTTTTTAGATTTCTGTGTGGCAGTCGTTAGGTAGGAGTTAGGACGTCTGAAGGTACCTACTACTTAAAAACTTTTTCCTTCTAACAAACTTCACTCCCAGTCATAAAAAGAAAAAGAAATAACGGCTGTCAAACATTGCCAAATTAAGAAGTAGGTATGCTACAACAAAGTTTTTAGAATTTTTCGTTTTGTACAAATAATATAATTCAGCTTAGGCATGGCCAGCGGCGCGGACCCCCCGAATGTATTGCCGAAGCACATGACCTATTCGAACTCCAAAGTACCTTTATTAGGTGCTTTAATTGACTATATGGATACTAGTGTGAAGTACCTGAGGAGGAAGACTTTCGCTCAAGCGGAGAAGCTGAATGAGAAGGTTTCAAGAACGACGCTTTCTGCGACCTTCCTAACCGGTGTTTGCCTCTTGTTAGGCGTCGCGTGTAACGTTAAATTTGAAGTGGTGACTTTGGACAACGAACCACTTCGCAATGACTTGCACTACATGCTGATGAGCCGGGAAGATAAGCTGTACATTGACGATATCGATGTGACGCGTGAGTGTTTGATAATACAGGCTTTATTGATCTTTTCCATGATATTCGATATGATAACAGGATAAACGTGTTTTTGTGAACTTTGGATGTTATGCAATACCTGCTTATAGAGTAGCTAAGTCGTAAGGTAAATATTTTATTTTGCACCTAAATGAGACCTCATTTAGGTGCAAAATAAATTATCTAGCATTCATTATAATAACTAACCTTGTGGAAGTTCACAGACCCAGTGTTGTATTTAGCATTCCACCACAGGGCATTTCTCTGTCTGTTATCGTTCTAAAAATAGAATTATGTCCGTCAATTTATCAATTTATGTCCAGTTTAGTCTCATCAAAGACATTAAATGTATACTACCCAGAGTCTCATTCTGTAAATACTGACTTACAGATCAAAATGATGCTAATCGAGTCACTGCCTCGTCTAGCTCTTTTTGCCTAATATTCTATGTACCTACCTAATATTTTAATAATTCTTTTATTTAAAAAAATGTCATACCTATACCAACGCCATAATTGCATACGAAATGAGTGCATACTAATTTAGTGAGCCACAATAAATGTTTACCAAGTTATTTCGGTAGATACGTAATAAATTGAAAAATAATATCACGTACGAATAAGTATACAAAATATTTAATACTTAATGTTATTATGTTTTTACAGGAGTAAAGTGGTGTGTGGAGGCGTCAGACGGCCTCGTTATATTAATTAGCAGTCTGCTCATATGGAACTCTTCGAACGTGGTAGGTAACAATATTAAACAACTTATACTAAATCTATATTTAGGTAAGTATTTAAAAACATTTCGGTTCTGGAGAAGGAGCGAATGAAATGAGATAGTGTTCAACAAATTAAACCATTACCTTTAATTTGAAAGAGTAAATAATAAACACGTTTCCTAATAAAACTTACAATTTAATAACAGCCTTTCCAGTATTTTCACCGTTCAACATTCCTACAAATGTGTCGAAGATATTTTCGAAACCTTCAGTAATGTGTTCCCTAGGCTGTAACTGTCCACTGTGAATCCACTTGATAATTTCTGCAAATGCTTCCTGTTGGCGGTCGAACCATCGCCACACAAGGAAACCTTCAATTTTCAATTGACGGAATACTAAAGCAGGTTGCAGGATGGTCGCCTTGGGCAAACTAACATCGTTGTATGAACTAATAGCGCCGCAAACTGAAACCCTTCCAAAGTCATTCATTTGGCTGATGATCGTCGAACTGAGCTCTCCACCAACATTGTCGAAGTAACAGTCCACACCCTTGGGAGCAGCTTCCTTCAGAGCTGCCGCGATGTCAGCAGTCTTGTAGTTGATCGCCTTGTCGAAACCGATTTCCTCGAGCCACTTCACTTTATCATCAGAGCCAGCGAAACCGATGACTTTGCAGCCCTTGATTTTTGCAATCTGGCCTACAAGAGAGCCGACCGCTCCAGCAGCGCCGCTCACAACCACTGTTTCACCAGCTTTAGGCTTGCAAATTTCCAGAAATCCGAAGTACGCGGTGGCTCCCGGCATGCCAACAGCACCAACTCCCAAAGAATTTGATAAACCTTTCAAGTTTGGTAATTTGTAAACCCTTCCGGCATCACCTTTGGTGTCATTTGTATCAATGATGCAGTAGTCACACCAACCTTTGTGGGATACGACCCTGGTACCGACCGGGAATCTAGGGTCTTTTGAATCTTCTACTAAGGCAACTTGGAAGCCAAACTGGTCGTACGGAGACGTGTAGCGTGAGCTGTATGCACGCATGTATGGGTCCACACTCACCCACTCCGTTTTGACGAGGATCTCTCCATTCTTGAGCGCCGGTAACTCGTATTCAACAATTTCGAAATCTTCACGTTTGGGTATACCCTGGAAGTTTTTTTTAACGACGTACTTCCGTGCCTTCACCATTATGTCTATCGTTCACGAAACGGTTCGAGTGACTGAGTTTATAAACGAGTGGAACATAGTATATAGTCGGACAATAGTGCTAGCGTCATTGTGTGTCACGAGCGTTGAATAAGTCAATATCATTCTTTCCTACTCGCGCTCGCAGCGTATCAGATAATGTAGTCTAGAGTGTCGAGTCCAGCGATACTGCCGCTTGAGCCGATGTTTTAGTTGATAAGGAAATATTAACCGGCCGGTGTAAATTCCTTCTGTCTGTATTGATGTTTGATGCTGATAAAACGTTATAATGTCGAGGATGCTTTAGGTAGTGCAGTTAATGTAGGGTGATAATATTTATAATAGTTAGGTATAGAATTAACTATCAATTGTCACCTACTTATTTTCTAATAGACCTTGAGCCTAGGTCAGGTTATGGCTCGTACGTAGGTACCTATGTAAAAAACATATTACGTAGGTACATGGACTGTTAATATTTCTGTGTCTGTGCTGTGTCTAGTGTCTATATGTAGAAGGTGATACAACCTGTTTGAGACTTTTTTACTCTTTCAGGAAGCATTTTACATTTTAGGTAGGTATAGGTACTCACGCCTTTAATTAGCAAGTCATTGTAGGATATAAAACATACTTAACATTATTAACAGTCAGATGACAAAAGATTCACAGTACCTATTTGGTCTAGAGCCTCGAACACAAACAACCAATAGGAATCTAGTTTAAGGTGGATGCTCCAGGGTGGCCCGCGAAATTCAAATATTTTTATGTTTTTTGCAATTTGCCGGTCAGTGTGAAGCTGTATGTGGACCAAATGCGATCTGCGACCGTAACGCGTATTTATCTAAAGAATTATAACCATTTTAATCATCAATATACCCCTCTAAGTTCATGTAGTTCGAAAGAATGAATATTTCAGAAATAATCATTCTTTCGGACTACATGAACTTGACTGATGACTCCAGCTTCACACTGACCGGCAAATTGCAAAAAACATAAAAATATTTGAATTTCGCGGGCCACCCTGGAGCATCCACCTTAATGATAAGAGTATCGCAATGAGTATTCCTAGTCATTCCGTGCGGTCCGTTTGTGCCACAATGGGGAATATGCATGAAAAAACTTTTCATATCTATACAGTTTATCTAAAAATATAATACTAACAGTGAATATAGAATCAAAATTACTCGAAAAATGAAGGAAATATAATTGTTTCAAACAAATATATCTGTCCCTCTCGCGAAAACGCTGCTTTCTATGGCAGCTGTATTGGCGTCATAGACGATGAAGTCAAAGTTTACATCGGACGTCTCTTTCTAATTGTAATCTTTGAAACTTTATAACTTCGTCGCTAATGAAGGTATTTAAAAATAATTTCACGATTGTTTACTAGAGCTAATAAGTATTTCATTTTGCAAATAAAAAAATAGCATGCATATTCCATATTGCCACATACATATATCTAGGTTGGGTTAGAAAAACTTAAAGAAAAATAACGTCGGTGTAAGTAGGTACGTTAGAGTGGGTAACCAACCAAACCAACCATAATAGAACGTTGATATGGTTATGTAGGTAAGTACCTAGTCACTTCCGTGTAAACAAAAGTGACAGTATACCTACTCAATGTTTAGTCGGTGCATTAGTTACGTGACTTTGACCACTGCCTTCCCACAATTTTGACCGGAGAGCATTTCCAAGAGTGCGTTCACAATATTGTCGAACCCTTCGGTGACGTGTTCCCTGACTTTCAATTTCCCGCTTTTGATCCATTCCGTCAACTTAGCAAATGCTTCAGGCCACCTAACAATCCATCGGAAAGCTAGGAAGCCTTCAACCCTGAGCTGTTTCACCAGGATTGCCGGTTGTACAACATTTGGTTGGTATTTTTTGGTACTTTGGTTTTGAGCACTTATACAACCGGAGATAGCAACTCTACCATATTGCTTCATATGTTGCACGATGGCATTACTTAACTCTCCGCCAACGTTGTCAAAGTAACAATCGACGCCGTTTGGGGCAGCTTTTTTCAAGGCTCTATTGACATCAACAGTTTTGTAGTTAAAAGCATAGTCGAAGCCGAGCTGTTCCGTCAACCACCGCACCTTGTCATCGCTGCCCGTGAATCCTATCACCGTGCACCCGTGGATCTTTGCTATTTGACCAGCTATGGATCCGACGGCGCCGGCAGCGGTCGTGACCACCACTGTCTGCCCCATTTTAGGTTTACAAATTTCGAGGAGCCCAAAGTATGCAGCAGCACCCGCGAAGCCAACGGCACCGAGGCCCAAAGATGCAGATAAACTTTTTAACTCATCTGGCAATTTATAGGTAATACAATGTGGAATACCATATACGTGGCTTCTTATTACTACATCAGGATTCATTACGTAGTAGTCGCACCAGCCGATGTGTGATACCACCCGACTGCCGACTGGGTATTTAAGGTTTTTTGACTCCTGAACAATTCCCACTTGGTAACCGAATTGATCGTAAGGTATGGGGTAGATACTGTTGTGTGGTCGCATGTAT
Organism: Lacanobia oleracea; assembly: GCA_950371165.1. Classification (NCBI taxonomy): domain Eukaryota; kingdom Metazoa; phylum Arthropoda; class Insecta; order Lepidoptera; family Noctuidae; genus Lacanobia; species Lacanobia oleracea. The sequence continues at coordinate 20,557,882 of OX493392.1, read as the reverse complement.
GGGTCCACGCTTATCCACTCCACCTTCACGAGTATTTGCTTATCTTGTAACGGAGGCAGATCGTACGTCACGATTTCAAAGTCAGATCTTTTTGGGTTTCCTTCAAAACGTTTTATCACGACATACTTGCGTGCTTTCACCATGATTTCTTCTTGTTCTTATTTTTCTGAAATTACAAATATTTGTTAGGTCGGTTCATAAAAAAATTACTTTGTCAAAAACCCGACCGCTAAAACGACTAAAAAGTTCGTAACAAGTCGCTTTTCAAGCAGTCTTATGACCACTTTGATCTGATGACCACCAACTGCATCAGATAGTCATTTTTTTTAATTCCTACATTTTTGGAATCGTCTCCTCGAGCTTTTTTTTTATTTGGTAACTAGTTGACCCGCGCAACTTCGTCTGCGTCACAAATTTCATTACTGCTTCGCTCCTATTGGTCTCAGCGTGATGATATAGCCTTCCTCGATAAATGGTCTATCTAACACTAAAAGAATTTTTCAAATCGGACCAGTAGTTTCTGAGATTAGCGCGTTCAATTAAACAAACAAAATCTTCAGCTTTATATATTAGTTTAGATGGGTTTTCTCTTGACCACAATCACGCCTGATGGAAAGTGATAAATGAGGTCTATGATGGAGCGAGCGTGCCCAGAAGATGCCTGTTCACTCTTGCTTTGAAGGCAGACGGGTTATATGTGTTTATCATGATATATACGGGTTTATCTTGATACCACAATTATTTTTGTTGAAGGCATAATATGGCGCCAAAAATCGGTCATTTTAATTTTTATTAATCCAGTGTCACTCTCACAATTAAACCGAATCTAACGACACTTGGAGCTAAAACCCATCAAGCCGTTTAGGCTTGCTAAAGACTAAACTAGACAGAGCTAGCCAAACATTTGAATTTGGCTACAAAAATCCGTTATTTTGTTTTTATTTTATTTTTATATACCTACCCAGTGTCACTCTCACAGTAAACACGAATCTAACAACACCTCCCAAGCTAAAATCCGTCGAACCGTTTAGGGTCTAGCTAGGGCGTGTCACAGAAATATACATACATACACTCGAAAAACATAACCCTCCTTCTTTCGCAGTCGGGTAAAAAGTCGTTTCGCGAGTATGTAACTGTCTTTTGTAATAATGATGCCCGAAGAAATATTGTCCGCAAACATTTGTTAATTAAAAAAAAAATAAGCAAAAGTATTAGCCAATGAAGGCAATAATTTAATTAGGTAACTAGGTAGGTACTTACTTAGATCTTCTTTTCTTGATCTTTGATTGAGAACGACTATGGGTATGCGACTAATTCTTTCCTGTAATAATATTATTTTATTAGATTAGGAGACCTTGCTTGGGTCATTCATTCAGTTTCTGTTAATAGACTGTTGTAGGTACTAAAAGAATCTTCGGTTTACTAAGTGTGTAGATACTATTAGTACCTAAAGAACATGGATGTTATAAAAATACATATTTATCAAAGTACCAAAGTTTCAAAGTGCCTCACGATTCGACATTTTTCTTGTATGAATTACCTTTGCTCTGGATACGACCGACAGATACGACGAACAGCAATAATTTACTGACTATTTCATTGTTTCTGTTAATAATTAACCATTGTGTACATAAACAGAATAATTCAGAATTGTGACTTGATAAGAAATAATTGAGTATTATGCTTTTTAAAACGATATTATTATTTTAATGGATTGAAAATATTTGAAACACAAATTAAAGTTGTATCCTTGCTATAAACTATTCTAAATGTTTTGATCTAATTTGTTGACTGATTTTGGGGAAGATCTAGATTTTCCCATTTAATCTTCTGTTATATCATTCCAGCGTTCTCCTTTAAGCGAATACCTGTTCCTGCCATGGCTGGGTGCGACCCTGCGTGGCCTGTTCTTACGTCAGGCCCCCACTGCCGGGGCGCTCCTGTACACCATGGCGATCATCAACGGCAACATTAACCCATTATTCCTTACCGCCTTCTCTTTTCTGTTCCGTAAGTTTGAAAAATGTTTTTGTAATCAAGCCTGATGCTTATTATACATATTGCCACCTGGTGTATTGCCATCCCAATTACGTACAAAGCTGAAATGTGTTCTGTGCCGATAATAATACAATTAATACTATATTCTGCCAGCGGCTTCGCCCGCGTGATTCTCAGGGAATTTACTCTCGATATAAAAAGTAGCCTGTGTTATTCCAGACTATAACCTACCTCTGTGCGCATCAAGATCCTTTCAGGCGTTCTGACGTGAAAGACTAACAAACAACCTTCCATCCATCCTGACAAACTTGAGCATTTATAATATTAGTAGACAGTAGGAAAACCTATAGGACCTACCTACTTGTTGCATAAATAGGTACGGTGGTCGTCTTACCCTGGACGACTTCCTTCTCAAGGATTATTGTGCCTGCCGACTCCAAATAAATTGGGACAAAGGTGGGAACGATAGATGTTACAAGAGCCTTCACAAAGCAACAAGCTTCTACTCATTCTGTAACGTATAACTTATAGCATAAATTATTATCGCTGAGAAACGGATTGTATTTTTCGTAAATCTCATTTTAATCCAGGTTTTATCTGGCCATAGTGTTGGAGGCGCGCCTGTGGCTCGAGATCGCTCGTCTGGTCCGGGCGCGGTGGGAGCGACGCCAACACGGCATCCTGTCTCGCGACTCGGAGTACGAGATTCAAACTCTTTGGAGCAACGAAGACGTGCAGAGCATCGAAGTTCGTAACTATATTTATTAGCAAGATCTCATAATTCAAGTGCTTACCTACATACGGTAATTAGTGTGTTTTATTTTGACTTCATTATTTTTTTGGCCTTTTTTAAATTCAGTGTGATTTCCTATACTTTGGGCAACTAAAAGTTGCTCATTAAGTTCGTATGTATGTAACTATTAGGTGTCGATTAGTAATGTGTTCTTGAAAGTAATCGTGCTTCGTCTTGTCTAAATTGCTTTTTAGGTATCTCATATTGTTTTGTTTCATTATTTAGATAAACTTTTTGAATGATACCTTTGATTAAGTAGGTACTTACTTAATAAAAAGAAAAATTATCCAATTTGCTTGTTATTATTACGTTCTTGGTATGATGCCGTTTAAGGCGAAAGTTTGAATTAAAAATAAAATAGGTACTACCGTTCCAGCGACAGTTAGAAGAAGATTAATGTATTTTTGTTTTATTTTAAACTGTCAACTGCCCAGGCCGCCCAGTACAGTCCAGCCAAATTCAAACCGAAGTCAAATGCACGAACAGAGCAAAGCGAGCTCGATAACTGTAGTACCGCTCGCCGCTCTGATATTTTTTTTTTTTAATTAATTAAATCCTTTATTTGACGCTATTTTTTTTTCCTATGTACAATTAAATAGAAAATTCAGATAAGTACTTTATCGATGCATGTACGAGTAGGTAAGTGAAAAAAAGTTCCAAAAGTGAGCGAAGCGAGCTCGATTTTTTTTTGTACTTTCACTTTTCGTTTACATTTCACATACAAACGTCTCTTGCGTACTTACCACAGCGTTTTACTCACTGCGCATTTGGTTTGGTTTTAAAAAAACAAGACTTGTGGTCCGACGGACATTCCTTGCCCCCCTCTATTTATAGCTCGACAGTGGTACATACTAAATAATGGGTAGTTTATCTTTTCAATTATCGATAAAAGCGTTGGGTGTGAGTCGGCATTTTCGTCGGTTGTAGTTCAGCACTACATATTAGGGTTCCGACCGACCGTATGAAAAAACGGTAGCCTTGTAAGATCGTTGCACTGGTATAGGGACCGTGCACGGCGTTGACTATACCATCTAGTGTCGCATATTCGATTTTTTCAGGGTCAGAATACTTGACATTAACGCTTCTGTGCTGCCACCTGTGGTTCCTGTGCGCTCAGTTTAGGAAAAAGTGCACGAAGAAGACCATCCATCCATCCATCCATCCATCCATCTAGCGTAGCTATTTCGAATTTTATACTTGATACATAATTGACTGCTGCCACCTATAGTTTCTGCACGCTCCCTATGTCTACTGTCCGTCTGTCACAGCCAATTTGCTCAGAGTCTTCTTCTTCTACCTGGCGTTAATCCCGGCTATTGCCAGGGTCCGCCTTCCTACTTAGCTTCCTCCACTTTGCCCGATCTTGAACATCCTTCTCAGTTAGGCCATTGGCTCTCATGTCGGACTTAACGACGTCCAACCAGCGCTTGCGAGGGCGACCACGGGACCTAGCCCCAAGAACAGCCATATTCATGCATCCCCGACCAACGTACTCCATAGGGCGGCGCATGATGTGGCCATACCATCGCAGACGACACTCTTGCAGTTTTTCCCCCACGTCACGGACACCAAGACTACCTCTGATGAAAGAGTTGCGTATGCGATCGGATCGCGTTACGCCACTCATCCACCTCAGCATCTTCATCTCCGTGACGCGAAGCTCCTGGGTGTGTCTGCTTAGTGCTGGCCAACATTCACCGCCGTACAGTAGGACAGGCCGTATGATGCATTTATATATCTGCCCCTTGAGCTTAGGAGGCATTTTGCGGTCGCATACAACGCCCGTTACCTCGCGCCACTTCGCCCAAGCCGCGCCTATACGTGCTTGGACATCGTCGTCCACGTTGCCAGACTCGTGCAGCACGGATCCAAGGTACCTGAACGTATCGGACTTTCTGATCAGGTCCGAACCTATTCGGATGAACCTATTTGAATCCGTGCCGCCACAGGACATGTACTCAGTCTTCGCCACATTTAGTCTCAGACCACCGTTTTCAAGCGTGTCCTTCCAAATGTTGACTTTGCGCTCAAGATGGGCTTTGTTCTGATTAACGAGGGCGATGTCATCGGCATACATCATTAGCCATGGGGGCTTATCTTGGATGTTTGCCGTAACTACATCGAGCACTACGTTAAACAAGAACGGGCTAAGAGCCGAGCCTTGGTGAACGCCAACAGATATTGGGAAGCCATTCGATTCGCCAACAGCCGTCTGGACAGAGGACACGGAATTGCGGTACATGTCTCTGATAATGTCAATATAGGCCTCGGGAACGCCTTTGAAGCGCAGTGCCCACCAGATGGACTGCCGAGGTATACAGTCGAAGGCCTTCTGCAGGTCTAAAAAGGCCATATGCAAAGCTCTCCTTCTCTCTCTGTAAGCCTCAGCCAGATTCCGTAAGGCGAATACTGCGTCCATGGTGCTGTTACCCGCCCGGAAGCCATATTGACACTCAGAGACAGTACACTCGCTACGGAGCCGTGTGTCAATGATGCGCTCGAAGAGCTTCATGGTGTGGCACATGATCTTGATACCGCGGTAGCTACTACAATCCTGTACGCTACCTTTGCCTTTGTATACAGGGATAATCAGGCTAAATCGCCACTGGTTCGGCATTTCCTTGGTGATCAGGATGCGGTTAAAAAGATCCGTCAGAAGGTCCACGCCATGTGGGCCCATCGCCTTCCACACCTCAATTGGCACATTGTCAGGCCCGACCGCTTTCCGGTTCTTCATGTGGCGAAGAGCAATGCGGGTTTCGTCGGGGGAAATAGGGGAAATAAGTCCAAGGTTAGGAGGCGGTTCGGGAGGAAGGTTATGGGGATGCTGTTTGTTAGACAGCTCCGCGAAGTATGTACACCATCTCTCCTTAACAGAGGGGGCATCGTAGAGCAGCTTACCCTGGGCGTCCCTTACACAGAGACATTTGCTAATGTCCCGTGCAGCTTTCTCCCGGGCACGCGCCAGCTTAAAAATAAGCTTTTGCCCCTCCGCAGTTTCCAGCTTGTTGTACAAGGGCGCCAGACTTTTGCTGCGGGCTCTGGCTACAGCTTTTTTCCAAGCGCGCTTAGCCGCTCCATATGCCTCTCTGTCATCCGGAGAGTTGGACCCTTGCCACTGTTTAAATAAAACCTTCTTCTTCCGAGTCGCCTCCTGCACCCCGTCATCCCACCACCACGTCTCCTTTTCTATGGTGCGGCCACCGCGAGAAGTGCCAAGGACGCGCTTACCCGCATCGGTGATTGCTGAATGGATCCTACTCCAGATCTCTTGAGCGGACTCATGCGGAGCACTGATCTCGAGATGCTCGACCTCCGCGATGAAGTCCGACTGCCTAGGACCATCAAGCAACCACCACTTTGTGCGGGGTTTGCGTTTTTCGGTCACTTTCTTTTTCGGTACAACCGCAAAGTCCAGGACAAGGAGGCGGTGTTGAGCCGTTAGGCTTTCACCTGGGATGACTTTGCAGTTGGTAACCTTGCCAATGTGGCACCGTCTCACCAGCAGGTAATCTATTTGGGTTGAGTAGGCACCACTACGGTACGTAATAAGATGCTGGGGCTTCTTCTGAAAAAACGTGTTCGCGATGGCTAGGTCAGACAAAGCGCAGGTGCTGAGTATACGGACTCCCTCTGCATTTAGCTGGCCATATCCAAAACCACCGTGAACACGTCCGTACTCTCCAGCAAACTGACCTACGTGACCGTTGAGATCCCCCCCAACCAAAACACCTTCGGAATTCGGAATAGCGCGTAGTACTTCCTCGAACTCATCCCAGAAGGCCTCCTTTTCAGACTCACAGCAACCAGTTTGAGGAGCATAGGCGCTGATTAGGTTCGTTACCGACCCTTCGATCAGCACCCTAACTCGCATCAACCGGTCGCTGCATCGGTCTACTTCAAGGAGTCCATCCTGGAGGTCCTTAGACAGCACCACGGCCACTCCGCCCCTGCCCGTTGGTGATCCGGTGTACACTAGCCGGTACCCCTGCCCGATGTCACGTGACTTATTTCCCTTCCAGCGCGTCTCCTGAAGGAAGGCGCACTGGACCCGACGCTTCGCAAGTACGTCCGCGAGTTCTCGGCAACGTCCGGTTAGGGAGCCAATGTTCCAGGTGGCAAAGCGGAACTTCTTCTTGGGTACTATCCTCTTTAGCCGTGCCTGTACTCGACACGGTAGCCCTAGCCCACTTATCGCAGGTTTAGGGCGATGTGCCTGCGCGTCGTTATGCGGCGACGCCCTAGCCCGAGTACCCGTTTTCAACTTCTTGTCCATTTTATTTGACTGAAGTTGGTTTTACGTGGGGCGACCAGCCGTCTGACCCCCACAACCCTACGAGAGGGAAACCAGGTTCGCCAGAGCCTCGTCCGTTGGACAGCAGGGTGCACCGCTAGCAGGTGAGGTTGGCTTGGGTCTTAAGATGGTAACAGACCCCATGCACCCCCTATTGCTCAGAGTCTACTTGACCGATTTAGATGTTAAATTCTAGATTCTTCAGTCTGTTTCTCCTTTATAAGGTTAATATGGAATATGCATGCGATTTTTTATTTGCAAAATGAAATACTTATTAGGTCTAGTAAACAATCGTGAAATTATTTTTTAAATACCTTCATCAGCGATGAAGTTATAAAGTTTCAAAGATTACAATTGGAAAGAGAAGTCCGATGAAAACTTTGACGTCATCGTCTATGATGCCTATACAGCTGCCATAGAAAACAGCGTTTTCGCGAGAGGGACAGATATATTTGTTTGAAATAATTATATCTCCTTCGTTTTTCTAATAATTTTGATTCTATTTTCACTGTTAGTGTTATATTTTTTAGATAAACTGTATTGATGATAAATATGTTTTTCATGCATATTCCCTATTGTATGATGGTTGAGCAGTCTCCGTTTGTTCTTAAGGAATTTTATGCTCTTGTTAGCAGCTTTGATGAGACATGTTTGATGGTGTCTTTTTTTTTCTTATGGTTATCACGAGACCATCTCGCGTTTGACCACTATCTCGTCTGATAGTAAGCGATGATATGGTCGAAGATGGAGCACGCTTGCCTAGAAAACGTTATCGTTTTATGTTTGTACATTTTTTGAATTTGAAGCCTCGAGTACGCTGAAATAATTTTTGATTTGTAGAATAAGTCCGTCTTTGTTTGCAATTACTTAAGTAATTTTGCTTTGTAAATACAATTTTTATCCTAACAATTTTGTTACCGATTTTTCATGTCGCATGTTTGTAGACGATGTCCAGAGAAAATTTTTGTTATGTTGAATTTCCATCAATTTCCTTAAATGATCTCAAGAACTACTGAACATTCTTAAAAAAAAAAGATACCTACCTACCCCACAGTTCTTTAATAATAGACAAGAAATGTATGGTTTAAAATTAACATGTTAAAACCTTTGCGCGCGTGTCCAATTCTTACTTGGCCGGTTTTCACACAAACTGATTATCTTATTATTAAGTGATAAAAAGCTTAACAGGTTGGTACCTACCTAAACAAAGGAAATATTGATTACTAATATTATTAATGAAACCCAAGATAAACATTCAGATACGACATGTAGGTAAACTGAATGTTTTCCTGTTGTTTTGCACGTACCTATCTATAAATAGCGCGGGAGCATAACATTTGTATACAACAGCAAACGACTTAAATCTAATAAAATCGATGGATTCGATTACTCGAAGCAAATAAAACCGATCTAGTGCGAGTTGACTTGTACTAAGGCCCTGCGGCTATAGAAAGATCTTGTTTCTTCGACCGTATAGTTTTTTTTTTGTACAAATTTGCACAGATATAGTGCTTTTGGAAAAATCCGTTCATCCGTTATGCCTATATTTTATTTATTTAGGTCTTTTGAGATGTATAGGTACGTTATAGAAACAGCTAGAATATTCTGTAAATAACCATTTCGATATCGAGCTACACCTGAGTGACAAACCTCACAAAGTGAGCTTTATTGCACACGACATAAAGGTCTTACGTTTGACGTAATTTGATACTCACCTCGGATTCCGCTATCGAGTCACGAAAATGTTGTTAAGTACAGAATAGCGCTACAGAACTCACTAAGTATAAAACTTATAAAGACCCGAACAACCAGATTTTAAAATAAACTTATTTACGAAGGTTAAAATCGGACTAAGGAATTTCAAAAACCTATAATATAATCCAAACAATATGTGGGAAACTATCCGCAGCATAACGGACACCAAAAGCTTTACTCGACACCAACAGAACACCTATCAATTGAGAACTGGCTGGCTGGCTGGTTATCAATGGGCGGCCTTATCGCTTTTAGCGATAAGGCCGCCCATTGTGTCACCCTATGTAATGTTTTCTTCATCTATCTTTTCTGTAACTTATATGGTGTACATAATAAAGAGTATTCTATTCTATTCTATTCTATTCTAACTGCCCCACTAAGTCCGTCAACACAATTAACATGTTCTTTGCAAATGTCGGTAGAAATCTTGCTAACAATTTACCTAACCTACATTTCCCTCAGCCAGAACTTTGTTAGTTAATGTGGAAAGCACATTAACTAACAAAGTTCTGGTAACTCAATGGTGCTTCTGGAAACCGACGAAGAAGTTAAATCACTTATAAACAACCCTCTTATAGACAGTGCTACGAGCTAGAAACGGCATCCTACCTAAATTGCTAAAACACGACAGGCACATTTTGCCTCCACGTATATGCAACTTAGCAATATCCACAGGTATATTCCCTAGCGAAAAAAGCCATCGTACATCCAATATTCAAGTCGGGTGTCAGAAACAGGATCACAAATTGTCGCCCAATTTCAGTCCTTCCAGCAATTTTCAAAATTCTGGAAATAATAGTGTAGGTACAAACGATTTAATGACTTTCTAAACAAACACAAAACTATCTCCCCAAGCCAGTCCGGTTCCAGAGCGGATTATCCACAGAGGACGCGGTGACACCTTTATTAGATTTTGTAGTTGACAAAATCGACAATAAGATCAAGTGATCAATTAGATGCGTGCCTATCCTGGTCCTGTTATGCCTGGAAAACACACTTACAAACAGTGTCCGCCCGAATATGAAAATTTTATTTTTCTATTTAAGAAGCTAAGGGCAAACCGCGAAATCCACTAGCCGAATCGTTACTAAGCTCCTGCATAGCTGCAATTCTGCAATTTTCATATATCTCATTCTTAAGAAAATAGTCTAATGTAACCTAATTATTTTACAAAAAAATATGACTAGCGCTACGATTTTTTTAAGGATGGGAATCACTCAATAAGGAATAGCTCTTCGTTGGAGGTATGAAGGAGAACAGTAAGGAAGCATTTCCTGTGTACATGACCCATAAGTATCAAAAAGAGTTTGCGGTCACTAGAATAAGCTGTTATATATTTTTTTTTTATTTAAATTTATCAAGAAAAAAAATTTGTTGTGTGTGTTTCCTTTAAATAGAAAACCCTGGTTGAAATAAAAAATAAAAAAGTATTTTTAATTAACAAAAATTGAGTGATTAATCAGAATGTAATTGTAACAGGAATTTGATAAAAAGAAAAATACTGTTTAACCAAACTTAAACAACAATTAATTAATAAAAGGTTTATAGTCAATATAATGTAACTTCTCTCGTGGCTCGAACACTTGCGGATTTCCTCCTGGGCATGCTAAGGATTAAGTTATCCAGCATTTCTTGGGGTAATCTGTCCCATTCTTGAATAGCAGCTTCCCTGAGCTCTGGCACTGTCTGGGAACGTGGCTGACGGTTCCAAATATACTAATAGGTTTAAGTATATTGAATATACTTAAACCTTTTTATACTTAACCCTTTTTTTAATTAAAATAGTTAAACAGTCTTTTTCGTTCTATCAAATCCCTGTTACAATTACATTCTGATTAATTACTCAACTTTTGTTAATAAAAAATAGTTTTATTTTTTAATTTTAAACAGGGTTTTCTGTTTAAAGAAAACAATAAAGATTTTTCCTTGACAAAGTTAAATTAAAAAATATATAACAGCTTATGCTAGTGATCGCAAACTTTTTTTTGAGATGTGTATGTAGGTAGGTATCTATAAGATTTAATTGATTTATGAAGGTATAATTATTCATTAATTTTCATTGAACATTTGTTTTTTTTTTTAAATTCAGATAATAAAGACCCATAACATATTATATACCTAACAGACTATCATACATATTTATAAAAACCCAGAAATATAAATTATGATGATGTTGATGTATGGTGTTATCATATTTATCTATTTAGTTTATTTAAGTAAGTACCTAAGGTTGTACCTAAGGTTTTTATGATTATTTATTTTATATTTACGTATCACATCACAGCGGGTCCAAACCGGCCACTTTAGTAGAATCAGCCGGCACATCAAGCTACCCGTCACTTCAGCGATAAAGATGAAAATGAAAGTTGTCTGATTAATATTACGATTCTAATATAATTTACTAATTATTTTAAAGAAATAAAATTTCATACACATTTTATAAATTTGAATGTATTTTATTACTTAATTATTCCATTAAAGAGAAGTCACATGAACAGAAACGCTGGGAAAACGTGACAAAAATACCTTATTATAATTTTACAACTGCTTTGCCGATATTTTCACCTTTCAACATTCCTATAAAAGCGTCATAGAGCTTGTCGAACCCTTCAGTGATGTGTTCTCGGGGCTTCAGCTGTCCACTGTGAATCCATTTCAGAATTTGTAAAAACGCTTCGGGGAAGCGTTCTAGTGATTCCCAAACTGCGTAACCTCTGATGGTTAGTCGGCGAGACACTATAGCCGGCTGTACGATGCTCACTTTAGGCTTGTTGGTGGGGTCCTCGTTGTATGAACTGATGCTGCCAATGACGGTCACACGTCCATACATATTCATCTGATCCAAAATCGCACTGCTAACCTCCCCTCCAACGCAGTCGAAGTAACAATCTACGCCTTCAGGAGCAGCTTCCTTTAATGCAGCCGAGATGTTAGCAGTCTTGTAGTTGATCGCCTTGTCGAAACCGATGGACTCCAGCCACTTCACTTTTTCATCAGAACCAGCAAAACCGATGACCTTACATTCCTTGATCTTCGCAATCTGTCCAACGAGGGAACCCACTGCCCCAGCAGCACCCGTCACTACCACTGTTTCGCCAGCTTTGGGTTTGCAGTGTTCCAGGAATCCGAAGTACGCAGTAGCACCCGGCATGCCCACAGCACCAACTCCCAAGGAATTTGATAGTCCGTTGAAGTTTGGTAACTTGTAAATCTTTTCAGTTTCGCTTTTTGTGTTATTAGTATCTATGATGCAGTAGTCACACCAACCTTTGTGGGATACGACTCTGGTGCCCACCGGGAATATAGGTGTTTTAGAATCTTCTACTATGCCGACTTGGAAGCCAAACTGGTCATACGGAGTCGGGTAACCTGGGTTATAGGCACGCATGTATGGGTCCACACTCACCCACTCGGCTTTGACGAGGATCTCTCCATTCTTGAGCGCTGGTAACTCGTATTCGACTATTTCGAAATCTTCACGTTTGGGTAAACCCTGGAAGGTTGTTTTAACGACGTATTTCCGTGCCTTCACCATTATGATATAGCGTTCTCGAGGCGTTTAGAGAGACTGAGTTTATCAACAAGTGGAACGTGATATATAGGCGCTCAGCATTATGTATGAGTTACGAAATAAATTCGACATCATGCTTACACAGCGCATTAGCACCTGCAGTTTCTTAGAAAACCAGTGATTCTGTGTACATTGCCCGGTGTGGCTTTAGCGATATAGCTTGATCCGACGTGTTTACATCGGTAGGTATAAAGTCCATTCGTATGATTGATGATGATAAAACACAAAATTACTACCTATTTCGAATGTTTATGTCACCGGAAAATGGCAAACTCCATAAGATTATAAAATAACGAGAAATGTTCAGTTGACTACCTACTTATTTATCGAAATTTTACAAACTACAGTTTACAACTGAACATTTGGAATAGGTACTTTTTTAACTATCCTTTGATAGTTAATAATTCTCGAATTCATTCCGAGAAATTGTGAACGAAAATAAAATGGCGACCAATCAAAGCACAATTCTACATTTTATTTATTACTAGCTGTGCCCGCGACGTCGTTCGCGTGCGCTTAGGTCGATGCCAGCCTATTATCTTACTTGCTGGATGGCTGGATGTTTCTTACTCAATTACGACAATACGGCTGAACGGATCTGGATGTAATTTCGCACAGAGGTAGATTATAGTCTGGAATACCACATAAGCATTCTTATCTTGGGAGTACCTACTTTGGGAGATATTCAAGATTCAAACCATTTATATGTTAGGTCGGGTTTGGTTTTTGAATTGTTAAGATCAGTCTGTCAAAAACATGAAGCTATTTGGGATTTTTTAAACGTAATTAGATCACTGTGTAAAAGAACGTGCAAGAAACTCTACGGCCAGACTTTTATATCATAATAAGTACCTATTTTAAAAATACTGGTTTTACGGACAATTAACGAATCCATTAAACACAACACTGAGAACAGCAATTTTGGTTTTTAAGACCTTAACAAAGGCTTTCAAGACCTAATAGAGACCGACCGAACCCAAACACCTAGACTGATCGAAAATCGTGTGAGGGCAAAGAGATTAAAAATATAGAATGGCTAATGGCTATCAGAAGAAATTTCATAGAAAAACTGTGATCCCATGCCTGCATAACGCCATCTAGCTTTAAATAGCAAACATATACATTAAATTAATTCAACTATCGGTCGGTAGATGGCCAGTGTGTACTAGGGATGTTACCAACCACGTATATATCAACTATCGACTATCGATCCTAAAAGTTGTTTTTTTTTCTAAACATTAGAATAGATTGAAATAAATGCCAATAAATTAAGAAAGCAATAAAATTCAGAAGTTTCAACTTATTTATTGTGTTTTTGTAACTTTGTATTGGTGTAACTTATTTATTTAGAATTATGTTAGTAGTAAATACTCAATGATCCAAGCAATGCAAACTAGAGCGAACGAAATTTTTTTTGCGCAAAACGTTGTTTTGCTAAAGTCACGTCGGGCGTCGGGTGACCAATGTTCGTGCCTTCTCTGGCTTTGCCCTGCAGCGGGATATTAATAAACTCGCAATAATACAATGAGAGACAGACAGTTATTTTTACATCAAATACTAATCAATGGAGAAAAACCTATATATTAGTACATCAGTGAGCATTTGTCACCTGAAAAAGAATCCGCTCATCTATTAACTATCATATAATATTCGCCTAGTTAAGGAAGGAACTATTACTCGTCAGGAGTCTCTTGAAAAATTGCGTTAGAAGAATAACTGGGGGGGTTCACTAGGGTAAGTTGGGTTATTAGAACTTACACCCACCTGATAACCAGATGAGACAAATTTATTATCAGATGTTTTAGATTTATAAACAAACATACCTATGATAACTTGCCTATCGAAAATTGGTCATGGCTCAATACGTCAACCATGAGTTTTATCAAACTATACTCGCAAGCGACTGTAGTTAAAAAAACGTGTGAAAACTTAAAAAAAAAACAAGTTTCTAATTTATTTTTTTAGTTGTTAACTAAAGTTTTACTTGTAACTTGCTTGTTTGTTAATTAACAACTTAAACAAATAAATTAGGAACTTGTTTTTTTTTTTAAATTTTCATACATTTTGTCTCCGACATCGACATTCCATTCGTCAGTCTTCGCATAAGTTTTTCAGAAATGTATTTCATGAGCTCTAATTCAAAAGAGGTCAGTACAAATAGATTGAATAAACGTATGTATTTTCCATTGAAAACTCATTGGTCATTCTTCAACCTCTATGGATAACTCTGTATCCAATTTATTAGTAATTTGTCATCTCAAACACACAATCACACGTAAAATCATCGTGTATTCCATACGAAATATCCCCTTTCTTGAAATGCTTCGAGCGAGCATAACTTCGATGAAGCAGATGGAAGGCGGAAGCCAATTGTCTTCTCTACGGTTTGCCTGCACAAACCGTACCCAAGTAGCACAAAACTGCATTATAAGATGTCACAAGAGGTAACAACGGTAACTTTAGCACTTATGAAGAGTTATTACAGTACACTCGACCTGCAATAGGTGAAAAGTGAGCTTTCACCTGAATATGAACGTTATTATGCGTCACGGAGACCACACTGTAACGCTTGCAGCGTTAAAATAGGTAATAAGTTCAGTATTATACAGCTTTTAGTAATTTAAAGGATTTTAGTGGACTTTAACTAAGCTATATTCTGAATTGAAGACCACAAGTGTACCCTTAGACCACCTGCATTTTAATAAAGAACACGTGAGCTACTATAATGTAATCAGTTATTCTGTGGCTTCATATAACAAAGATATTAATGCCTTTAGCTGCACACAGTGGAATTTGTGTAATGTTAATCAGCTTGTTACACGCAATCGTATAATAGTTTTTATAAAGCCCACATGATCACTATGGGTGAACATTATATGATGCTAAGTTAAAGCAAACTGCTCTATATTAACTCACATGTTACCCAAAATCTCCGCCACAGCTGTATACTTGTACTATCGTTGACAATTAATCTACTAGTGCCGTTAAATAAGACCTTGAAGACTTCTTTATTGAGAGCTTCGTAGGTATACTAATCGCGTCGTTTAAGATATTGTGATATGTGGAAATATAAAAAAAGGACTGGCGGAATACGCCGAAAAATTAATGCAGAATATTTGAGGATTTTGAACAGAAATACAGATAATACAGTGAACAATTGAACAGGCTACAGGTTTTGTGGATAATGGTCCAAGTGTGAATAAAATTTTAGAACGGGAGGGTTCCGTATCCGAAAATGTTGATGTAAAAGCACTATTTTTTAGCGTATTGGAAAGCATCGGAATTTAGATCTTTCTTTTACTATCTCAGCTCAGTTATTCTGCGTGATGTTTTGCCATCTAATGCTTTTTCACACTTTTTGTTGCTCTACTGCGGAATAACCAATTGTTCCAGTGAAGCTCACCATTATTTGTTACCTGTTTCTGAAGAACTTTTGAGACACTTTGTTGAACATTATAAAGATTTCTACGGAGCAGCATATCTAACAAGTAATGTCCACAATTTACTGCACGTTACTGATGAAGTTAAAATGTACGGAGCACTAAATACTTTTAACACGTATCCATTTGAGAACAAATTATCCTATATGATCAAGCAGGGTTGGCAAAAATCCACTGTCACAAGTGGCCAAAAGGTTAATTGAAGATGATCAGAATTGTGTAAAAAATACTGACCTAGAGAAAAAGAAGTACGTATCCATTTATCTCGAGGAGTAAAAAAAACATCCCCATTTTAAATTATCAAGATTTTAGATTATCTTCAAAAACAGAAGACAGATATTTATTCACAGTACATAATGATATTTTCGAAATAAGTTGGATTGCTGAAGAACTTAATGTTGTGTCCATAAAAGGTTACCGGTTAAATAGCAAAGAGGATGTTTTTGAATATCCTATCAAATCTTCTCGTCTTGGTATATACAAATACTACCTGCTAACTATTACTTTTGTTTTTCTTTGTCGCTGTGCGTTTGTCTGTGCTGAATAAATGTTTTTCTATTCTATTCTATTCTAATTGGCATTACTACTATGGTTGTTTTAGATCCCAAAGAAGTAAAATGCAAATTAGTTTGTATTCCTCATGGAGAATATAACTATTTTATTCCATTAATACACACAATGTAAGAAAATAAAATACTTGAGATACTATTTTGTACTTTTTATTTATTATACTTACATCCTTTCCACATAAGAAAATATCACATCCAAATAAAATCACAAAAATAACAATTTTAGGTACTGTTGGCTGCAAAAGTGCAGTAGCACTCTACCGATTTTAAAGTGTCTAAAATTCTTTGTAGAAGAGGATCAATGGTTCATAACTGATTTAAATTGTAGCATAGAACCTAAAGTATTGAATAAACTAGTTGTGGACCATTGAACTTCTACTACAAAGAAATTTTAGACACTTTAGGATTAGTAGAGTGCTACTGCACCTATGCAGCCGACTGTACCTAGTCGTTCCTGACGTTTATTAATGTTTAAAGGAAAAATTAAAGCTAATCAGTGGACTACTATTTTTATCTATCTAGAAGGTATACACGGTAACATTTTCTTATTTAAAAAAATATTGTGAGATACTTTAATTGGTTGGAGATACTCGTTAAGCCTCCTCTACACGTCTACAGACGTGTCCGCGGACGTTGGCAGATGCATCAGCAGACGGATCACCACGAGCCGTCCACACGTCTGTCGGTCGATCAGTCTATGCTTATACTCAACAGACGCAACTCGTACGTAATATTCCAAAAATGGATATTCTCGACGGCTCGTGGTGATCCGTCTGCTGATGCATCTGTCAGCATCTGCGGACGCATCTGTAGACGTGTAGAGGCTTTCTCATAGTAGGAACATAAACCCTTTTCATTCGCCCGTTATTCATATCTATCTAGTAGGAAGTTTTTCTTATATTTAACAAGTAGGTATGTAGGTATCTACATAAAAATTGTTCACTCTTAGGAATCTAGTTTAGAGCAATTATTATTAATCAACCGTTACTTATATCTATTTAGTAGAAATATTTAACATCAGTCATCTTCTCTTCAGTCTTGTATTTAAAACAAAATATAATAAGATTTCTCTTTTACGAAACGTTTCCTAACAACTTTTGTAAATGATTTCACAACTGTTCAAAAATCAACGTAATCTAAACATAAACGAACATATAATAATTTGACGAACATATTATAAACAAAAACCATAATTTTGTTAAAATGTTTATGTCTTTCTCTTTTTGCCTGCTTGAGGTTCTTCTCCATTATTACCATTATCTTCATCACCAACTTGAAGTTCTTCGCTGTTATTACTGGCTATATAATGTAATTCCTCTCCGCGGTTTTTACTTTTGCGGGTTCGTTTTGATGATTGTCGTAACCCTTTCATTAATTTACGTGTAGAAGCATTCCTTATGGCTAGCTTCAAAAACTTTTCGGCGTCATCATCCGTAAAGTTTGAGTCCCAAGAATTGATAATTTCAAAGAAAAAATTCCTAATGTTCTTGTAATTTTTAAAGGGAATTTTAGAAATTTCTCCCTTGCTACCACCGGACTACGAATATTGACAAAGAAAATTCTTGGAGAAAAGTATATCCAGTAGTTTGTATGCGCACGTCGTGCCGCTACCCACTTTAGATGAGCACAACAATGATAATGTTTTGGAAAGCTTCTTTTTTTTGCCCTTATGAGCTAGATCCGTTTCCAACATTTCAAATTCCTGCTGGTTTTCAATGGGCTTTATAGAAAAACTTTCATTCTCTTCTTCCGTTCTTAATTGGTCTTGCAGCAATGTAACATTTACTGGTCTTTCCTTCTCCTGAGATATTGATGCTTTTGTTTCCTCTAATTGTATTGTTAAGGAACCCAGCTTAAGTGCATTTTTTTTTTCCACGACTACATTAAGCTTTTCTAACATCGCGGCTTGATTAGCAATCACAGTTTGTATATCTTCTGAGTTGAATACCTGAATCGTGTCTTGCTGCTGACAAAATACATTTGTTGTTAAAGCGCGACTGTCGCTGGCTGACGGTTGTGGATTATCCTGTAACATGAAGTGATTAACCTAAATGATTAAATAAGCACATAAATTTAATTTGAGTATTAGTTAAGTACTACGTAACAGATACATCACTTCCTTTCAACTAACACGGATCATGTACCTACGCAGCGAAACATTACTCGCGCGCAGATCGTTCCATGTATAAAACTAAATAAGAATTACAAACTAAAAAACATTACCTAATTATATCTACTTTGGTCGAGAAAACTTTGATACTTACTAGGTACCTACATGATTAACATACGCTAATCCAAAAAATATAGGATGATGATGAGGCTTAATCCGCGGATCCCTAAAATTTCTGCAGAGTTTATCGGTTCACTGATGATTACCTACAGTTATTTGCATACATGTTACCCACTATCAAGCATTACATGAATCTGTAGCTGACTTGTGTAACACAAGAACCACTCGTAACAGCTCGTTGCTGATTCATGTACCACGAGTGGACACTTAAACAGCTCATGCCGTTTGATTGTGGTTAATACGGTACACATTGCTTGTCTGCCATTTTTTAGTTTCTAACCTATGTATACAATATAATAACAATTTGTTTCTGTTTAGTCAACGAAAATAACAACAGAATTTGAATAGAAAATGTAATGATTTTATAAGTAAACAGCTTATTGTCAAATTACAAAGGAAAAATAAAAAGACTTAATTTTATATTATAATATCATCAACCTATTTTATACTATAATTTTCAAGTAAACAGTGATATTTTGAGAGCGCGTGAAAATTTTCGTCTATAATTATATAGTATTTGACAATAAACTCTCTTTCCCATTCGAATTTCATGGACATGGAGGAAAAACAAAGTTTTACTTACCGATAACATATAAGTATTTCCCACAGTAAACACTTGACAAAATGGTTCACACTAAACATATCAAAATAATATTAAGTATAAGTAGTAGGGTGAAAATTATTCACAATTTTGCCAGTTGTGAATTGTCAGCTCCATAAAAGAGTTATTTATATCCTGGAGTGTATTTTGTGCTAAAAAATAGGTAATAAAGTACTCTATTATTCAGCCCTTGTGGTGTATAAAAGGTAACACATGCCCTGATAATCAGTCATTATTCAGCTCTTGGGGCGACTGTTACCTTTAATAATGCTCAAATAACGCTGATATAGTGCAACCAGCTACATTATTCAGCTAACAGCTGATTAATTTGTGCCCAAATCAGAGTTATATCAGCTGAGTAGGCGCCTCTAACGCTCTTATTCAGCAGGTTTATTCAGCTAAAGATTCCATTGTGAACAGTGATTCAGCTACTATTCAGCGCTTCTGTGCTACTTGGGTATCCACTTTTCACGTTCTTCTCTATTTACATTCGGAAATCTAACTAAAATGAGAGAAATCTACTTGAACGAATTCCTTTATTAAGATCACTATATCACTATCAACTACATAATATCATCAATATCACTACATTCGACTTCCTAAATGAAAAATGAATAAAGAAAAATAGAAATTGCTCAATGTCTGTCAATCACTGATAATTCGAATTGTCTTTGTTGGTTTTGGCTGAATAAAAGTTTAAATTAATAAAGTTTTATCGATTACAAAATCGATAAACCACATAACATCTCTCACAAAGCAAAGTTTAGCTACTCAGCAATAGAGGGCGTTTATAACAAAATTATCAAATTTTCTAGAAGCATTTATGAAAATTATTGAATTTAAATTAATTACTGAATACATATAAAAGATATTTACAAAAATAAACCGATGTTAGGTCCGGCCGTTTCACCATAACGGGATTTCATTATCTTTCTGCCCTTATCGCATGTTACTTAGGGTCGGCGCAACACGTTGTATTCTTCCATTCTGTTTTTTCAGTCGTCACTCTATCACTAACTCCCTTTTCTTTCATATCGTTCCTCACACAATCCATCCATCTTTTTTTTGGCCTTCCTCTCCCTCTCCATCCATCCACATTTATGTTCATAACTCTTCTAGTTATATGCGTTTCATCCCTCCTCTTCACATGACCATACCAAGACAAGCGATTCCCTTTCAACTTTTCCGTCACTGGCGCCACTTTTAAAGTGCCTCTAATGTACTCATTCCTCACTTTATCCACTCTCGTTACTCCACACATCCATCTCAACATTCTCATCTCCGCTACATGCAATCTATTTTCATCCGTCTTTTTCGCAGCCCAACATTCTGATCCATACATTACGACAGGTCTTATCACGGACTTACTACTCTGTCAAGAAAGTACCGGGAAAAGATCAATAATACACAAAATGTCTGTTATTCATCCAAATTTATTTTATCACCTTCAAAGTATGCTCCTTTAGAAACGATACACTTGCGCCAACGAATAATCCATTCATCAAAACATTTTTAACGCTGCTTCCGGAATTGAGTTCAGTTCTCGCCGCGAATTCTCCTTTATGTCTTCTATCGATTGAAAACGGGTGCCACGAAGTGGTAATTTGAGTTTAGGAAAAAGAAAAAAGTCAGCAGGAGCCATATTTGGTGAATATGGTGGTTGCTGGATGGTATTTGTTGAGTGTTTGGTTAAAAATTCGTTCACAATGATAGCCTTGTGCGAAGGCGCATTGTCGTGGTGCAAAATCCAAGAATTTTCTTTCCACAAATCTGGCCTTTTTCGTCGAATTTGCTCTCTTAAACGCCGCATAACGCTCAAATAATATTCTTTATTTACCGTTAGACCTTCCGGTAACAATTCAGAGTGCACAACACCGCGATAGTCAAAGAAAACAGTCAACATGACTTTGACTTTTGATCGACTTTGGCGTGGTTTTTTCGGTTTCGGTTCAGTTGGAAGGCGCCACTCCGAAGCTTGTTGACTAGTTTGCATGTCAAACTCGTAAACCCACGTCTCGTCACCAGTAACAATGCGTTTCATGAATGTTGGGCCCGAACTGACTCGTTCTAGCATGTCCTCAGCGACTTTCATGCGATTGAGTTTTTGGAGAAAATTCAGATCTCTTGGGACTAGCCGAGCAGCAACATGTTTCATACCCAAATGATTAGTTAAAATGGTACGGATCGACTCGTGAGATACAGAAAGTTCGGCGGCTATCTCTCTCAGAGTCGAATGGGGATTTTCAGTGACTATTTCCTTCACTTTTGCGATGTTAACTTCAGTTGCAGACGTTGACGGCCTACCAGAGCGAGGCAAATCTTCCATCACATCTCGACCGCTTTTGAACGCTTTGAACCACTCATAAGCACGAGTTTTTGATAAAGTCGATTCACCGTAAGCTTTCTGTAACATTTTCAGTAACTCCGAACACGAAATTCCATTGGCGATGCAAAATTTAAGACAAACTCTTTGTTCGATATTTTTGTCCATTATGAAATTCGCAATACACAATATATATGATATTACTAAAACCAACACTGTATTTAATATAAATAACAGATGCAACTCAAACTCCGCGCCAAAATGGAAAACAGTTGTGCCAATCTAACAACTACAAAAAAACAAAAAATTGAATTTGGAACCATAAACAAATCATCCATTCCCGATACTTTTTTGACTGAATGTATATATTTTTCCCTTTTAATTTGAGGGGCATCCGAGGGTCACAAGTTGTTCCAGTGACCTGTCGCCATTTCATCCATCCTGAGTTGATCCGGTGCGTTACGTCTCGGTCTATATCGCCATCTCCCTGGACAAGCGACCCGAGATACCGAACGTCGGAGCAAATCGGTATAGGCGTTCCGGTGAGAGCTATAGGTATCGGACTGGAGAGACCGCCGAAATCGCAGAACAGGTACTCTGTTTTGGTTCTGCTCAATTTCAGGCCAACACTCTCCAGTCTTTGCCACCACGTCTCCAATTTGCTCTGGACCTCTAGGCCGCTTTCTGCAACCAGCACAATGTCATCAGCAAACAGCATGCACCAGGGAGCCTCTTCCTGGATGTCCGACGTCAGAGCGTCCATTATCAGGAAGACATAAGGGCTGAGGGCCGAGCCCTGATGTAAACCGACTGCTACACTGAAGCTGTCAGTGGTACCCACTGTAGACCGGACTTGAGTACTGCTTCGACTGTACATCGCTCGTATCAACTGCACATACTTCCCTGGCACACCTTTCTCCTTAAGGGCCCACCACAAAACCTCACGAGGCACCCGGTCATATGCCTTTTCGAGGTCAACAAATACCATATGCAGGTTTTTATGCACAGCTCTATATTTCTCGCACAGCTGGCGGATAGCGAAAATGGCATCCGTTGTACCCTGACCAGGCATAAAACCGAACTGGTTCTGTGAGATCTCACTCTCTTCTCTCAACCGCCTTTCAATAACTTTTTCCCAGGCTTTCATACTATGTGACATAAGCTTTATACCTCTATAGTTGTTGCACTCCAGCACATCACCTTTGTTCTTGAAAATAGGCACCAACGAACTGTTGCACCATTCATCAGGTATGGCTTCTTCCAGCAACAACTCATTGAAGAATAAAGCTAACCAAGTCCATCCATCTACTCTTAATAACTGCCACACTTCAATTGGAATTCCGTCTGGACCAATTGCCTTACCATTCTTCATTTCATTCACTGCTATTCTCACTTCATCCACACTGATCATTCTCACTAACCCCTCATTCACTTGTTTATTCTTTAAAACACCACTCCAGATATTTTCCTCATTCATCAGTCTTTCAAAATAGCCCTTCCATCTATCCTTAATCTTTTCATCCTCCGATAGAAGCATTCCAGCTTCATCCCTTACACATCTTATCTGACTAACATCCTTCGCCTTCTTCTCTCTGGCTCTAGCAAGCCGGTATAGGTCTTTTTGGCCTGCTGGACTGTCCAGTGTGTCGTACAATTGGTCCAGAGCTTTTGCTCTTGCTATTGCCACGGCTTTCTTAGCTTTTTTCTTTAAAGCATCATACTCACTCTTTTTTCAGCTTTTAAACTAACGCTTTCCAATCCCACATTCTGCCATTCCTTGAATATCTTCTTTTTTTCTTTCAACACTTTCTGTATTTCTGTCGACCACCACCATGTATCCCTCTCTATTGTGCCTCTTCCTTTTGTCTCTCCCAAAATGTCCTTCGCTGCTTGCCTTATACATTCAGCTATCTCATTCCAGCTTTCATTCACACTTCGATCTTTCATGTCTGCCATTTGTATCATTTTTTCTACCACTCGCTCTCTAAATTCTTTCGCGCAATCATTCTTCTCTAGCATATGCCATTTTATTTTTGGGGGAGGACGCTCTTTTCTTTTCTTAAATTGTGTTTTTGTCGCCAATACCATAACCAGGAGTCTGTGTTGTGAGACCAAGTCTTCTCCTGGCAGCACTTTGCAGTCTTTGACTTGATTTATCTTATTGCGCCTAACAAGAAAATAATCTGTTTGGGTCTTGTGGTTTCCACTTTTGTATGTGACAAGGTGTTCATCTCTTTTCTGAAACCAAGTGTTGGCTACTGCCAGGTCTAATGCAATAGCGGATTGCAGCAACGTCTCTCCCTCGTTATTGGAACTTCCAAAACCCCATCCGCCATGTACTCTTTCATAACAATTTTTCATTCTACCTACATGCCCATTAAAATCACCTCCAACTATCAATTCCTCATGCATGGGGATGGTCATTATAATAGCATCAAAATCCTCCCAAAACTTCTCTTTTACCCTTTCATCACATCCTACCTGCGGGGCATACACACTAACTACATTCAACATCACACTATCCATCATAACTTTCACAACTATCAATCTATCATTAATCCTTTTTACTTCCATCACGCTTTCTTTCAATTTATTATCTAACACTATTCCCACGCCATTTCTTTTACCGTCACTTCCACAATAGAAAAACTTGTATCCTTCACCAATTTCCCTCGCCTTTGTTCCCTTCCACTTAGTTTCCTGTAAACACGCTACATTTATTCGTCTTCTTTTTAATACGTCCGCTAACTCTCTGGCCCTTCCAGTCATAGTCCCAACATTCCAACTTGCATACCTCAATCTCACTTCTCGAGCTAGCTTCTTACGTTGCCCCCGCCCGGGGTTGTGCAACAGACCTTGTCCACTTCCCACAGGGGCCGGGTGCTGCCCCTGCGCGTCGCCTGTGGGGTACGCCCTAACCCTATCGCACATTCCACTTAATCCTACCATGTTGCCTAGTGATTTGGCAAATGTTTTACAGTCGGCCGCCAGCCTGACACTAACCCTCCTTGGGAATGCTGTTGCTGATGGTTTACCCGCCACCATGCGGGTGACCTAAGGTGCTGGATGAATATGCACGGTCTCAAAATTTCCCTTAGTCGCCTCATACGACACCCATGGGATGAAATGGGGTGGCAGTATTCTTAATCCGGAGCCACACGGAGAACCATAACGGGATTTGCAAAAGCGTAATGCGCAAATCGGCATTTTTGTCAGATAATGTAGAGTTAAGAGCGGACACAATACGACTTGACATGCCGAGGTGACATAATATAAGACTGAGCGACTTATGACCACTAGGACATAAGTATTGGATTACGATTTTGTTCGGGATGTCCTGTCTATAGTATAAATATTAAATGTCTTTGTGTGAGGGTCGTTCTCCAGCAGAAAATCTTAAGGTGGATGCTCCAGGGTGGCCCGCGAAATTCAAATATTTTTATGTTTTTTGCAATTTGCCGGTCAGTGTGAAGCTGTATGTGGACCAAATGCGATCTGCGACCGTAACGCGTATTTATCTAAAGAATTATAACCATTTTAATCATCAATATAGCCCTCTAAGTTCATGTAGTTCGAAAGAATGATTATTTCTGAAATATTCGAATAGATTCAGATATAGATTCAGTCCAGTAGATCCGGATCGGATAGAAGATCGCAAAGCGTATGTCAGTCCCATCGTACCCTAAATACAAATAAGTCATATCTGGGCCATGAACCTAAACAGACTTCTCGCATCATCGCTATTTGGCTGAGCCAAGATTTTATTGAAGGTGCCTACGTCAAGTCTGTTCAACCTCAAGGCCCTAAACAAATTATTTCTCTCAGACTCATACCGGACACAGTCCATCAATAAGTGGTGTAAGTCTTCAACAACTCCACACTCCACACAGTTAGGAGAGTTTGTTTTCCTCATCATGAACGCAAACTTATTACATGGAATGTGTCCAGATCTGAGTCTATGAGCGGTAACAACAAATTTTCGGCTTAAATTACTATTTGCAAACCAGGGCACACGAAAAGGCTGACCCTGCATAGTTTTATACCAAATTCCTTTGTCTAAAGAGCGCTTGTCAAAATATTCCTTCCAGTCATTATAACACTTAATTTTAAATGTAGGTAAAACTTCTGAATAATCCAAAATTATGCTAGTTCCTCCTCCATTTTTAGCTGCATATTTTGCCAGCATGTCAGCCTTTTCATTGCCCTGTATTCCTATATGCGATGGAACCCATTGCAATCTCAATGTAACACCTTTAAGCATTAATTCATCTATCTTAGATAGAATAACATAAGCTAGCGATACACCTCTGTGGCCAGAGGCGCATCGAGCTAAATGTTGTAAGGAACTTTTGCTATATGTGCAAATAACAATATTTTTATGTTGAGCACTGTTACAAAACGTGAGTGCTTTAGAGATCGCAATAGGCTCCAAATAGGGAGGAATAGGAAGTTTCTTACTAAACTTAAAAATTCAATATCTTTTGGTTTTTTGGGTCGATTTTGATGAAATAAACGCTAAATGTTACTCGGATTATCATTTAATATTTTTAAGTACCTAGATTTGGAACCCAATCTGTGGTTTATGCGTGATGCTCCCTCAAACGCACAGACAAACAGACAAACAGATAAACAGACAAACATACAAAAATTTCAAAAATAGCATATTTGTGTTTTGTATCTTTTTCCTAACTTTTCTGTGTAATTTTTGTGCGAAAATATTCAATGTACAGACACGGTTAGTTTACGATTTTATTATATGTATAGATAGTGTGATAACTTGACCCCTCATTGGTCTTTGTTGGTATGAGCGAGAGTTTGTCATGCGTACGCCATGGAGTTACGAATTGAATAGTCGTTTTTCTTAAGAGTTACGGGTTTGCTCTTGATTCTAGTCTAGTCGTTTTCAATTTCGCGAAACAAAAAAGTTCCATGCCAAAAAATGGGATCTTTGTTTGTTTAGAAAATTCATACAAAAAAATTAGACTTAGGTATAAGTGAAAGCTTCTGAATCAAAACAATTTTAAATGCAGAGCGAGCGAAGCGAGCTCATCAAAACACACTTAGCACACCGCCTCAGACATGGATAGTTTTTTTTTATTGCGAGTTATTTTTAGGGTTCCGAACATGTATAAAAACGGGTGTCTGTCTGTCTGTCCGTCTGTAACAGTCTCCGGATTTACTGGACCGATTCTTTTAAAATTTGGTGTAGATATGGACGTGACCCAAACACGGACGTTTTACGTAAATATTTTTTTTTTTCAAAAATGTTTAATGCACTTTTGGCGGTCAAACTAGAAAATTAAGAAAAAAATTGTTTCTCAAACTGTATCGTGTGACATCAAGTGAAAGCGTCTCGAGCCATGGCCACCGATACATTGCTTTGTTTGGCAGGAATTGCCTGCTACATTTTTACCTAAATAAAGTAGGTACAGAAAATCCGAATTACCAGACTTCTTTTTATCGTGTGAGCAGTATGGTCTAACGACCCCACACACCCTAGTGTCAGAGTTTCTAACTACCATTTGGCGGTCGGGACCACCGGCTTATACGTGCCTTCCGAAGCACGGAATCATTATCATATAATGGGCCCCTAGTCTGCTAATTTTTATAAATTCGTCATTCCAACACGATGCTATTGTCATTTTGCTAAAAGTTCGTAATCTGCTAAATTCATAATGGTCCTTCACTGATCGGTCAGTGGCATGTCAGTGGTCTCGTAATGAAATCGTAGTGGAATGACAGTGTCGTATTGCCATTATTATAAAACCCGTTTGGAGAAATGATTTTCGAAAAACTGCTATTAAATTTGAACATTAATTTATGCCAGATTGCTATTGTATATAATTTTACATATTATTTATTAGTGTTCTATGAAATCTGAAGTAGTAACAAAGTCGTAAATAGCAAATACGTGATGAAACTCATTTACATTTTATCCGTTTTGCTGTCAAAGTCAAATGTGACATTAGTGACATTAGGTACTGTTTACTTTACTGACGTCGACGTCTGTTTTTATTTGTTTTGAAGCGACCGGTGTTTTGCAAAGAGCTAATTGAATTTTAACGTGAGCGTCATTAAAAAATCAAATAATTAATAGATTTGTTTATTGCTCTTTTTTACTTCTCAATAACGACATCATGAGACTGTGCATCAATTGCGGAATAGCAACGGAACGCTGCAATACAATAGGAAGGTGAATATTGGAAAATGAATCATTCTTTCTATTGTACAGGAATGGGTGGGTTAGTATCTGATATTTCTATATCGTAAACATTTACCATTTTTGTACGTAATATTTAATGTAAACAAACTAAATGGTGTAATAGGTTCTGTTAAGTTTTCTTTTAACTTCTATGTGCTCCGGTGGAATCAAAAGGTTCCATTTGCGATACAATAGTTTTATTTTTTAAAATAATACCAGAATGTGCAACAAATTCAAATCATCACCAATCCAGACTAAATCTGTATGGTCAATTTACAAGGGAAATGTAATATGGCCACTTATGTTTACCAAAATTAGCCACTCAGATGTTTATTTCTAAATGCTAGTGCTAGACCTAATAGTCGAATGATAAATGTTTGTTTCAGATGAAAATTACTTCATCTTCCAAGCTTGCTCTTGATGAAAGTAGACCAGATGGAAATGAACAGACACTAGGACACCGATGAGTGTTATTCAATGTGGATGTCGTCTTCTGAAAAAAGTTTGTCCTCATCAACTTTTACAGTACAGAACTGGTACAGTGCAAGAGTGTAATATAATGGATTCTGCCGTGCTCGGTTAGTTTACTAGTTTTATTCACGGGTTATGAAAAACATTATTTAGTTTAGTTTTGTTAACGAGGGCATAGAGAGTGTTATTTTCATTATACAAAGTTGATACGACAGAGGGGCATTAAATTAAACTACGTATACTATACGTGTTCAGTATTAATTCGATATGGTACAAAAACAAAAAGCGCCATAAATGAGACAATATTTTTTTCAAACAAACTAAATAGTTTGCAAATCCGAATAAAACGCAACCACCCTTTGTAAAAAAATGACACTGACCTTAGATACCTAGGCCGCTAGGTAACAAAGCGGCAACGTCGCGCGCGCGCCGGAGCTCGGTGTGCCGGTGTGCGGTATCTCGTGTGCTCGGCGGGGGCCGGGGCGAGGTGGCGGCCGGCGACTTAGGCCTCCGCTCGCACTGGCTTTTATGTTAGGTAACGTTTCGAAGTACGCGCACAAAAACAAACACACTAAATTTTTAAATTTTCGGTGTGTCCTCCATTAACATTGATGCACAAATTATACCGACGGAGAATATTGTTATTTATTTTTCTAATTAGATCACTGTCCGTCGCTAACCACTTTAATTCGGGAATGCTAAAATAATCCTATTTTTTAACTCATCAATTGTATTTACCTCTGAGGCATACACTTCACCCTTAATGTACCCCCACAAAAAGAAATTCATGGGAGTGAGGTCCCGAGATACTAATACTAAATAATACCTAATAATCCCAAGTTACGTGTCCTATCACCATAAAAAACAGTCAATCACAAAAAAAAACACTAATACTAAATAATAATAATCCCAAGTTACGTGTCCTCTCACAATAAAAGATAGAAATACTGTCTTAAAGTTATTTAGTGTCCCATCACAATAACAAAATAAAGTCACAATTGTTTGCGCGCGAATTCCACAAACCGTACGTTCCGAAAAGATAGCGTCGGCGCACTGAATAGACTTAGGCTCAAGTCAAACAGAGATGGCAGCGAAGCGGCGAGCAGGTTCAGTGACATATAATTTTAAACTTAATCCTCATCACTGTAACACATAGTATCGCTTGATCGCTTGAGAAACTTGAAAAGGTCGCGCGGCCGCCCGCGACGCCGCGAGCATTCTGACGACTCCCGCGATAATATGTGTTATAGTAACGAAGATAAAGTTTAAAATTATATGAGACTGAAACTGCTCGCCGCTTTGCTGCCATCTCGGTGTGACATGACCCTTAGAGGCCCCACTTACCGATCGCAAAAAACAAGGATGCAACAAACTGACCTATTTCTGTTTCTTTCAAACGCGCTACGTATGTCGCTTTCGTAGTGAAAGTGCAAGTGTGTGTGTATTGATTGCTTCCTTGTTTGCATTGCCAATTTTTAGTGAATGTCCTTCGACATGCGACTAAACTACTGCTCCAATTTAATTTATTTTTGGTACAGAGCTTGGAAATGGTACCTAGTATAAGCCGTTTAAAGGAAAACCCCTCTGTCGTATCAACGTTGTATAAAGCTGAAGAGTTAGTTTGTTTACTTGAACGCGCTAATCTCAGGAACTACTGGTCCGATTTTAAAAATTATTTCAGTGTTAGATAGCCCATTTATCGAGGAAGGCTATTGGCTATATTATCACGCTAAGAATAACAGGAGCGGAGCAGTAACGAAAATTGTGAGGCATACGAAGTTGCGCAGGTCAATTAGTATTTAATATTAGTCAAGCTCTTAACATCAACATTTCTCATTTGCAGGATTTCATTAAATCAGTCATTTTCAAAATGGGCACACACATACACAATGTCTCTGTGTAATGGCACCCTGTAATGTGGATAAATTATTTTCAGGTGGGTGCTTCAAGTGTGTTTCTTTTGATGGGTGCGAGCAAATAGAGCATCCCGGTATTTCCATTCAGGCCCCTCACCATCTGGGGCATCTTCATCAGCTGTCAATGAGCGGAACAGTCAAGACATTCCTCATTTAGAAGAACCTACCTACAGACATATTATGATAATCCTAATGAAGAAGATGATTAAAACGATTTACTTACTGCTATGTTTTATTTTTATTTTAATATAATACAATTTCTAATTACTGTACCTGATATAAGTTAGCACCCTATTAAATACAATATAAGCAAAAGCAAGCCAGGAGTGATGCGCATGGCCCTTGTCTAAAAAATATAGTTTTCTGAAAACTTCAGCTTAAAGAAACTGAAAGCCTGAGCACTTTTATAAAAAAAACATCGTTATAGGTTGCAAGCACTGCAGCATAGCTGCAAGTACATTCCAGAGTATATAGTCTTAGATCTCTATAACGACGAATGTTTGATAATATTTAGTGTAGGAAACATGGCCACAAAAATATGCATTTTTCTTTATCTATTTTTGTTTGAACGAGCTAATCTCTGGAATCAGTCAGATTTGAAAAATTATTTTTATTTTGTTAGGCTATAATTTATAGGCCAAAATCAACAATTATGAGATCAGTGATCGACCATTCTGACACTATTGTAATAGCAGACTCGGGGCCCTGCCGGCGGGTCGCAGATTTGCCTACCAGTGCAGGCCGCGGCGAAAAATCTATAGCGGGTTTAGCAGGCCGTACGGTCTGCCGGCGGGCTCATTGTGTATTTTTACTAGCAGGCCGTGCGGTCCGCTACGACCTCGCAATTTCATAATATGGCATAAATGAATGTTCAAATTTAATAGCAGTTTTTCGAAAATCATTTCTCCAAACGGGTTTAATAATAATGGCAATACGACACTGTCATTCCACTACGATTTCATTACGAGACCACTGACTTGCCACTGACCGATTAGTGAACGACCATTATGAATTTAGCAGATTACGAACTTTAAGCAAAATGACAATGGCATCGTGTTGGAATGACGAATTTATAAAAAATAGCAGACTAGGGGCCCAGACCGCACGGCTTGCTGCACTGAAAAATTTTATACATGGGTGGCGGTGAGAGTGTTAATAATAATAACAAGATTAATGTTATATTATTGTTTTTAACATTTACATTTCAATTTTATTTATTAATTGTACATTGATAATATTAAATACCTGCAAATCAATCTCATTTTCGGTAAGCATACATCCAAAAACATCAACACAACAAAAAACATTCATAAAACTAATCAGATAACACTTTTGCCTAACTGTACAATAATGTACATACTATAATATAAAACTATATAAAATAAAACTTTAAAAATATGAAGAATTAGAACAAAATAGCAAGTGTGGTTAGGGTTCGGGTTCGTAAGTAAGGAATTTTGTAAAAAATATGGCGAGTGTGTTATGTCAGCAATCACTGCACACAGTGTTAATTAACTTATACTTAATTACAATTTTACAACTGCTTTGCCAATATTTTCACCTTGCAGCATTCCTATAAAAGCTTTTGGAAGCTTGTCAAACCCTTCAGTGATGTGTTCTCGGGGCTTCAGCTGTCCACTGTGAATCCATTTAAGGATCTGATCAAATGCTTCGGGGAAGCTATCTCGATGTTCCCAAACTACGTAACCTCTAATACTTAATCGTTTAAACAATATCGTCGGCTGTAAGATGCTCACTTTAGGCGCGGGGTCTTCGTTGTACGAACTGATGCTCCCGATGACAGCTACACGTCCATACATATTCATCTGGCTCATAATGAGACTGCTCAGCTCACCTCCAACGTTGTCATAGTAACAATCTACACCTTCAGGAGCAGCTTCCTTTAATGCAGCCGCAATGTCAGCAGTCTTGTAGTTGATCGCCGTGTCGAAACCGATGGACTCTAACCACTTCACTTTATCATCAGAACCAGCAAAACCGATGACCTTGCAGCCCTTGATCTTCGCAATCTGTCCAACGAGGGAGCCCACTGCCCCAGCAGCACCCGTCACTACCACTGTTTCGCCAGCTTTGGGTTTGCAGTGTTCCAGGAATCCATAGTAAGCAGTAGCACCCGGCATTCCGACAGCACCAACTGCCAATGAATTTGACAGTCCATTCATGTTTGGTAGCTTATAAATATCGCCAGCCATCTTGTCGGGTATTTTAGCGTCGAGGATGCAGTAGTCACACCAGCCCTTGTGGGACACGACTCTTGTTCCGACCGGGTAGTTGGGGTCCTTCGATTCTTGCACCAAACCGACCTGTAGGCCGAGCTGGTCGTACTTCTCTGGTGAACTATAAAACCGCAAGTATGGGTCCACGCTCACCCACTCAGCTTTGACGAGGATCTCTCCATCCTTGAGCGGCGGTAACTCGTACTCCACAATTTCAAAATCCTCAAGTTTGGGTAAACCCTTGAATTCGTTAACGACCACGTATTTCCGTGCTTTAACCATGGTGCTCTCTCTTTAACTAACAAGCGACTGTGTGCGATAAATAAATTGACAAGTTTATATAGTTATCAACATTGGGAAGCAGAAGCACCGGGTGAGTGACTTGCACAGCACAGAACAAAATATGTATAATATCTAGGTGACTTGCGTTATCTATTCTCAAAACAATAGGGTTGCCCCCTGTTTTTGGGAGAAATAAGGTTATTTACGTAAATCATTGCAAAAAAATATAGTACCTCGGTAATATTGGAAAATTTAAAAAAAATATATTGGACCTACACATTAATCCTTACTAATATTATAATAAATGCGAAAGTAACTCTAGTCTGTCTGTCTGTCGCGCTTTCGCGTCAAAACTACTGAACTATGCCGCTGCCGCTGGCAGAAGCTAGTGTACACGTATAATTGAACTATTTCTTTTTGTTTTGTTGATGTAATTTCTGAATTTCATGATGTAATACGCAACACCCCGTCGATTAATGTTTGAAATTTTAATTTATTTTATTTATTTAACAATTTATGTACACACATTTAATAATAAGATAAGAAGAAAGAAGCAGAAAAATAGGTATAAAGGTGATGCTTATTTCTATGTATAGAAATCTCTTCCAGCAAAGCAGCATAGCAGCAAAGGAGATCAGAGTAAAAAGTAGACATAGTGTGTAACAGTTATCAGAAGCTAAAATGAAAACAATACATTTTAAATATAAAATACAATAAATAAAATTAACAAACTGTATGATATTAAAAGATAAATAATAGTAAATACCTATTTGTAACTATGACGAGAAGGAAAGATAGTGTTCTTTCACTCTTCTTCCATACTGAAGAGAAACAAACAAACAAACTCCAAGAGTAAGGCAATCCCTAATGTCAGGCGTTAGTGAATTCCACAACCGTACCGCATGTGCAGTTTTACTATTTATTGTGTTTTTATCTTGTTAATATTACTGTTTGTTTTTTGTTGTTTCCAGTCTGCACGACAAGATTTTGGGATATGACAAATGAGCCTGTTCTCTTTTTCTTTTAATGGGAGGCATGCAAGCATAATCAGCATCACGTTCCATGTTCTTATTTTTATGCCACAAATTAAAATAAACGCCGAAATATAACGAATGATGGACTTTAGGTCTTCTGAATAGCAGAGCTGGGGCTCAATTCGCTCGGGTGGGGGCTTCGGAACGAATACATTTTCTTTACCTTTCATTTAGACTTCTGAATGGTTTGTGGTCCAGTCAAATTAGGATTTCACCTCGGCATGGTAGACAATAGGTCCCTAAGCCTTCATTTTGGCTTTCTAAAAAATCTTGAATCTGCGTCGTAAATGATTGAAGGCCTAAGGTCACAAAAATAGGTATTTCGCGATTATCTACGTTTTTATGACTCAAATTAAACTATAGCTACGACGAAACTGAAAACCTAATCAGTACTCATCCTAGTGACTTACAATACTCTAGAACCACACACATCACACACACATCACACACACGTCTCACAACACACATACACTGCCTGCCCCAATTCCTCCATAATTTCTGTGTCTTTAATGACTGTATTCTAGTTATATACATATTTTTTTATTCTACTTTTTGTAAAGCACTGCAGTAATCGCTATCTTTAAGCTTCCTCACTCTAAGCGACTTTGTTTTAAAATATGTACTTACTGATAAGAAGAAGCAGCATAGTACGGGTGGCAACCCTACAAAACCCACATTTTAGGTGTCATCGCCGGACGCCGACTTCATCGCATGGCCTTGCTTTGGTTATCGTTATTATTTAATCTTCTATTTTAGTATTGTGCTGTATCACGGTCGGCGGCCGGAGTGAAACTTAGAACTATCTATTGCGATTTTCGACCTTAATGAATGACAGACTAGTGCTGTCGTCTTTGAAATTTTTGCAGTTTATGTGTTTATTGTGTTTTAACTTGTTAGGTACCTATAGTGTTTGTTTCTTTTCTGATTCCACTCTGCACGACAATTATGATAATTAGGTATGACACATCAACTGAATCGATTAGGTGTTGCGTCATGAAATCCAGAAATTACGTCAACTTTTGGCAATCGAATTTATTATAAAAAATTGTTTCCGTACCTATTTTACTGTCTCTGAATGGGGCGATGCCAATCTTGTCAAGTTCAATACTACTAAGACCCAAGCTTGTCTTTTTTTCCACCAAAAGGAGCCAATCCCACTCAGCGCCATCTTTCCAAGGTGCAACCGTGCCGATAACCGACCAAATTGAGCTTCTTGGGGTTACATTAATATCTACTCTGAATTTTGGCCCTTTCATAGAGGTTGATAGCAGCTTGATGCCCTTGAGTCAATTGAGAAACGAGCCAATAGGGTCGGCATCGGCATCGACGCCGACTTGCTAGCCTGTCGGTTTTCTACCGGTTGCATTTTGGGGAATGTGCGATGGAATGGCATAATTTAATTCCGCCACGCCCGTTCCATCAACAGACCACAAGACGAACGGCGATGCGCCACCGGTACCTACATGGCCGCATGATGGACATCCCACCAACACGCACAAAACGGCACTAAACGATTTGGGAACACTTTCATCGTGCGTACAGCTAAGGAGTGGAATTCACATCCTGATTCCGTGTTTCCTGATAGCTACAACCTTTTTTAAGTCAAGAGTGAATAGGTTACTTCTAGGCAAGCGTGCTCCATTCCATCTTGGACCATCGCTTACCATCAAGTGAGATAGTGATTAAACGCGTGCCTATTAATAGTAAAAAAAGTTTATAAGCTAAGTTTGTGAGAAATATGAATAAAAGTAGACTAACTAGCTACTCTACTTGTCAGGTTGTTCAAATCGCGTAAGTCTACTTAAAAAATGTGTCTTCCAACCAGTGGCGTAGCTAGGTAGTCACAAGGGGGCCCTGTATCAAACATTTTGGGATTTAAATTGGTGCTGTTTTTAGGGTTCCGAACAAAAAACGGAACCCTTATAGGATCACTCGGATCGGGGTTGGAATTTGGTACAAATATGGATTTATGTCACAAAAGTCCATTATGTGTAACAAATTTCAACAGAATCGGTCTAGTGGATCCGGAGAAAACTGGCTGTGACAGACGGACAGACAGACACCCGAGTGATCCTATAAGGATTCTAAATAACTAAGATCTAAATGCAATTTTCAGACGCTGATCCACACGTAATATTTATTACAACTACATTATTTTTTATCAAAATTCAGTGTTACTAACCCTCAAAAATGTTTTCCCCTAAAGTGGGTGGTACGAACTTACAGGCGGTTAGATCGCGAGCTTACTCGGCTCGACGTCGGTGATGGTGACACACGTGAAAGCTTGCACTTTACTCTGGTACCACGGGGTCCGAGATGTCGTCAATGGAGGAAACTTTATTATAAGTCCACGCTGCCCGCTGTTCTCGCTTACCATCAGGTGAGATAGTGGTCAAACGCGTGCCTATCAATAGTAAAAAAAAAAGTAGGCATTTTATTATAGCTAGACTGGATAATTGTACGAAAGAAGCAAAGAAAAGAATTCTGTTAAGGTGAATGCTTCAGGGTAGCCCGCGAAATTCAAATATTTTTATGTTTTTTGCAATTTGCCGGTCAGTGTGAAGCTGTATGTGGACCAAATGCGATCTGCGACCGTAACGCGTATTTATCTAAAGAATTATAACCATTTTAATCATCAATATAGCCCTCTAAGTTCATGTAGTTCGAAAGAATGATTATTTCTGAAATATTCATTCTTTCGAACTACATGAACTGCTCAAACATGTAGGTTTTGCTGCCTGAAATCAGAGAGCAAAATGCGATTTTGCTCATTGAGTGAGATCAAGTAAGCTTTTTTTTTCAGAACGCCGCGAATATCTTATTCAGCCTTGGGTTAATTATACAATTCGAAACATTCACACTCTATCTCTTTCCCACCTTTAGAAACAGAGAGAGACCAAGACCAGCCCTTTCGAAGTTCCGATTTTGAATTCGACCTCAAAGACAAACACGTTCGGAATTTCGTACTAACTAAAGAAATTTTGCAAAAAGATAATTATGTCTTTTAACGTAATTTATTGAATTTTTAACTTATTGTTGTATTGAAACGTAAATAAGTATTTACCTACTACTGCAAATAAAACTGATATTTAACCTGTAAATATTTATTTCTAGTAACAATAATGTTACGTAATATATTTTGAATAATAAAATATCATGGGTGCTATTTCCGAACACGCCTTAATTTAAATAAAAGAGCGGTAATAAAATTTCGAGGCTGGCGTAAAGAGTTGAATAAGTTAAAAAATATTAAAATATCGTAAAATATGAGTGAAACTAGCGATGAGAACAGTATTTAAACACCGGAAGTGTTAAAACAACAAGTTATTAATGCAGAATTAAGTTTCCCACCTGAGAAGTCTCGCGAGAAATATCTGAAAGCATACCATGTCTTCAATGAATGGAGACTTACAAAGGGCGCAAGCAATTTTTCGGAGACGGTGTTGCTATCTTATTTTTTAGATTTATCACAGACGAGGCGATCATCTACAATGTGGAGTATTTACTCAATGTTGAAAGCTACTTTAAAAACAAAACATAACGTGCATATTGAAACATACTCAAAACTCGTATCTTTTCTAAAAAAGAATGTCAGTTGGGCATAAGTCCAAAATAGAAAAATTTCTTAATGAAGCTCCGGACTGCGATTTTCTTGCCGCAGTGGTACCTAAAAATCTACGAGTATGTTGTTAGTTATTAAAATTTGTGTGTAGACTGTTATGGATAAAGGTACTTACTGCCTACTACAAATTTTTAGAAGCGCAATGAATCCTAGTCTGGCATAGCAATACTGTTAAAATATTTATTACGATATGCAAAAGATGCTGTAAATGTTAAATTACAGGTAGGAAACTTAATTCTGCATTAATAACTTGTTGTTTTAATTCTTCCTGTGTTTAAATATTGTTCTCGTCATTTTCAGTAAATCATCGTTTTATTTGCAGTAAATACTTATCATAATTATCTTTTTGCAAAATTTCTTTAGTTAGTACGAAATTCCGAACGTGTTTGTCTTTGAGGTCGAATTCAAAATCGGAACTTAGAAAGGGCTGGTCTTTGTCTCTCTCTCTTTCTAATGGCGAGAAAGAGATAGAGTGTGAATGTTTCGAATTGTGTAATTAATTTTTTTTTAAAGTTACTTGGTCTCACTCAGTGAGCAAAATCGCATTTTGCTCTCTGATTTCAGGCAGCAAAACATCCATGTTTTAGCTACTGAAGTGAAAAAGCTTTTATTGAATTCTTATCCTCTAACGACGGTTACATATCATCATTTGCCTAGCTTTTTCCCAACTATACATATATTGGGATCGGCTTCCAGCGAAGTCGGACCTGAGTAACACGGTACTTCATGGCAAGACTGGAGTCAGATTAACTGGCTTCTGACTATCCATAACGACTGCCAAAGATCTACAAATGACTGCCGAGACCAACGGTTTAACGTGCTTTCCGAGGCACGGAAGAAACTCGGTATGTTAAGATGGTCACCCATCCACAGACTAACCTTGCCAAGCGTTGCTTAACCTTGAAGATCAACCCGTGGGGCTGTCAAGCTACGAGCTCCTCACCCCTCCGCGCCTGCGCGGGCTTAAATTAGACTCTAGGGGTAGGGCAGACAAGTTTGCGTGAAGTCGGTTTTGCAGCGATTCGTTTCTGTCACAAAATTTTGTAGCTCAACATTTTTAATTTTAATGACACTATTTGAATTTAAAATTGAAAATGCTACCAAGTAACTGGCTATATATTTGTGATAAATATTTCGTAAAATTGTTTGGTTGTGGTGAAAATATGGCAAACAAATCATTTGGCATATGAAAAAAGTTCTAAAGAAGCTTCGGCCAACAGCAAAAAGTTATAATGTAAATCGTCGAAACGTAGTTCGGTAAAATAATACCTATGACACATGATACTTCGATGATCTAAAAATAAAGTCAAATAATGCATATAGCAAATAAGACTTCGGTCAATAGATTTCGGTAAAATGAAATTCGATCAAAAAATTCGGAAAAGTGATCGTTTCCCTCTAACGACCTATACCAGTATAACTCAATCCAAAATAAACAGAATAGGAATCTAGACCTAGTAATGTCCAATTTAATTTATCTAATCGAGGTAAGTCGGTTCTGTGATTCCATTTCAAAAGTCGATGATTATCACCCACCTTAACAGATCACCATTCATCTCAAACTTCCTAAGACACTGACAAACAAAATGACAAAGATTTACAAATTTCATGGTGGGGTTGGGATCTACCTCCTCGCGGTCTACCCCGGGCAACGGCACCACCAACGGTGGTACGGTAGAACGATCCCACTTAAAGTGGTGGTAGGCTCCGCAAGGAGCCGCTTGGCTCGCGACCACCATCCCGCCAAACAGCTTGCTGTGTTCCGTAGGCGTACGGGACTGCCAGTGCCTTTGGGGGAGAAGGAGATTGTCAGTCGCTCTGCTCAGAACTAGTCTTGGTCGCTAGGCTGGGCTTTCCGGGTAACTTATTTTGGAGGGTAGCGGGATCCGAAGCACGGTGCCACAGGGGGGTTCGGGCGTCCCCGCAGTCTCCAAATGAGTTCCCCATAGGTTAGTTTAGCTCTAGTGTTCCACTTGGTTCAATAAGCAGCGCCTCGACAATTCGACTTTTCTCCCCAACTACTCTCAAAAACATGACCAAAGCCAAGAAAAATATGGTGAAACAACGGCTGCACTTCCTAACACTAAAAGTGCACACAAAGCATGGAGTTAAGAACTACCAAACGTTCTACGACTCGCTAACTGAGACAATACCAGCTGAATCATTTACCGCAAAAATGATGAATGGGGATTGTGTGAAGGTCAACGCCAAAACAGAAGACGCTTATAGAGTAACTGCCAGGTTTTTGACTGAAAAGGACTATCATTGGCATTCATACGAGAATAAGCAAGCAAGACCAATTAGAGTTGTTGTGAAGAAGTTACATTCTTCTTGCCAACCTGATCGAATCAAAGACGATCTAACAACACAAGGATTAAAAATAGAAAAAGTAGACAACAAATTGAGCTGGAGGAGTAAAGAACCACTCAATATGTTCGTTTTATCATTCAATAATGACGACGATGTCAACAAAATCTATGGCATAAAATACATTTTAGGGTGTAAAATTGAAATTCACCCACTTAAAAATCCCAGACTCATTCCCCAATGCAAGAGATGCCAGGCGTATGGGCATACTCATAAATACTGCAGTAAAGAGCCAAGGTGTGTAAAATGCACTGGCAAGCATCTTACAGCCAACTGTACCAAATCTCCGCAAGAGAAGCCAAAATGTGTTCACTGTGGTCTACCTCACCCCGCAAACTATAGAGGGTGTGAAGTAGCTAAACAGATACAAATGATGAAAAACAAAAATATTAAAAAAAAAGTTGTGGTGCCAACTACCCAACAGTCTCTTCCCTTACTAAAACCTGACAAACAGGCACAGAAACCAAGTGTCCACTTAAATGCAAAACCCATGCAAGTAACCACCTATGCGGAAGCTGCAAAACAAAGATCACAGCCTTCGAATCTAGAGGATAAAATTAATCAGATCTTAATGTGTATTACCTCATTTGACAAAAGACTAGAGAAACTAGAATCCGGCGGCACTAGAATAGCTGTTTTAAATAATCAAAAATGAAGAACACCCTTAAAATAATGGCGTAGAACTCTAATGGGCTCCTCAAACATCAAAATGAATTGCAGGCGGTCCTAGACACAGAAAATATAGACGTGTGTTTGGTTTCTGAAACGCACTTCACTAAGCAATCTTTTGTCAAATTTAGGGGATACATAGTATATAATGCGCTCCACCCTAATAACTCTGCCAGAGGAGGTAGCGCGGTTATAATCAGACATAACATTAGTCACTACATGCAGTGTAAATATGAAGAACAAGACATTCAAGCCGTGGCAGTATCTGTTAAAACCAAATATATATAAGCTGCAATGGACACGTGACAAACGTGTCCATTGCAGCCGTATACTGTCCTCCACGGCACATGATAAAAAAAGATCGATATTTACAGCTCTTTGAAATATTAGGCAAGAGATTTATCCTTGGCGGCGATTTTAATGCTAAGCATACGCAATGGGGATCAAGACTCACTACAACTAAGGGAAGGC
This sequence comes from Lacanobia oleracea, assembly GCA_950371165.1. Classification (NCBI taxonomy): domain Eukaryota; kingdom Metazoa; phylum Arthropoda; class Insecta; order Lepidoptera; family Noctuidae; genus Lacanobia; species Lacanobia oleracea. The sequence goes on along the minus strand of OX493392.1, from coordinate 20,516,977 downwards.
AGCTCTTAAGTGCAGTTAAAGATACACATTCCGAAGTTATGAGCACAGGTAAACCAACGTACTGGCCCACTGACCACCAGAAAATACCGGATCTTATAGATTTCTTTATTTGCAAAAATATATCCGCCAATTACGTCAGTTTGGAGGAAGGTTTTCATATGAACTCAGACCACTCTTCGATTATACTAATGCTGAGTCAGAAAATCCTACTCAAGGAAAGCCACTTAACCCTGGTTAATAAGCTCACAGATTGGGAAAGTTTTGCCCTTGATCTAGATAACATAGTCTACCTTAAAACTTCGATGAAAACGCGAGATCAGCTTGATTCAGAAGTAAACAAATATATTGTTAATACCCAACAATGTGCGTGGAGTAACACGCCTCAATTAAAACGTAAATATAAGGGATTTATCTATCCTAAGGAAATTGTGGATTTACTATCTGAGAAAAGAAAACAAAAGGAAGCAGTGGCAGCAAACAAGGTGCCCGCGAGATAAAACATCACTCAACAACCTAACTAAACGATTAAAGAGGAAAATTCAACAATTTGGGGATAAATCTCTGAATTCCAACCTTCTGCATCTAACCAATGACAAATCAACGGATTACTCCCTTTGGAAAGCGACAAGAAATCTTAAAAGGCCGGTTTCACAAGTACCTCCCATCAGAGATAGAGGCGGAAAATGGGCTATAAGCAATGAACAAAAAGCGTTAAGGTTTGCTCAACACTTAGAAGAAACTTTCCAACCTAATGAAAGCTTGGTGGAAATACTTGACAGTGGAAATGTATCACACAGCCAAAGAATTAAGCTTGTGACTCCTAAAGAACTAATGAGAGAAATTCAAAATAAACATAAGCTCAAAAAAGTCTCCAGGTTACGACCTCATTACAGGTAAAATTCTAAAACACCTCCCACGCAAAGCCATAGTAAAGCTGACCAAGCTTATCAATGCTGCATTTATCTTAAAACATGTACCTGAGCCATGGAAGGTTGCTGAAGTCATTATGATTGCTAAGCCTGGAAAACCACCCCATGAAGCATCATCATATAGACCTATTTCTATTTCAAAACTATTCGAAAAACTGTTATTGAAACGGCTAAAACCAATAATCGAAGATAAAAACCTTATTCCAAATCATCAATTTGGCTTCAGGGAAAAACACTCAACAATAGACCAGGTACATAGAATAACTAACATCATTGAAAAAACGCTTGAAAATAAGGAAGTCTGCGCCACTGTGTTTTTAGATGTCGCGCAAGCTTTTGATAAAATTTGGCGTAAGGGTTTAATATTCAAGCTCAGACGCATGTTACCAGAATTTGCAGATATCTTAGAGTCGTATATAACTGATCGAGTGTTTAGACTACGCCAGGAGGACGCATATTCTGAGCTAAAAGCTATAAAATCTGGTGTACCTCAAGGAAGTGTGCTAGGCCCAATTTTATACTTGTTATACACATGTGACATCCCAGAACTGGAAAACAACATCATTGCGACCTTTGCAGATGATACTGCAATTATGGCTACCGGATCAAGCCACAGAGAAGCAGTAGAAAAAGTCCAACTAGCTGTGAACAAAGTTTATGACTCAAAAATGGAAGATCAAGCTGAATGAATCAAAATCAATTCACATTGACTTCACAAACAAACACTTGGACTATCACCCAATCTACATAAATGGCATGCAAGTGCCTTATGCTAATACTGCCAAATACCTTAACTCTCGACGCCAAGTTGCGTTGGAAAGCGCATGTCAAAAAGAAAAGACAGGAACTCGACATATGCTATAAAAGTATAATACATAAGGAATGACGACCTTCACCGTGACCTGAAGATGGAACTCGTCACCACCATTATTCAAAAATTTGCTGAAGCCCATGAACACAGACTTCATCAACACGTGAATGTTGAGGCAATTCAGCTGCTAGACAACACAGACTTAGTGCGTAGGCTTAAAAGAACTAAACCATTTGAATTGGTGTAGTGTAGTGTACAAAGTGAGTGAATAATAGTAACAATGTTGTGCTATACATATAACACACGAACATAGTGTTATATAAATTATATCAGACTCTAAGAAAGTGCTACGGACTTGTGTAAAAGTGCATATAGACACTGTTCTTAGTTTTAAGATAAACTTTCACGTAACATATTAAGTTAGAGTTAAATTGCTTATTAGTCTTCTTTTACGCTAGATCGTAATTAATTATTAAGAATATTGTTCTTACTAATAAAGTACAAAAAAAAAACCGCTGTGCCGGTCGGAGTGGGGGGTGTTAGGTTTTTTTCGTTACGGAATTTCTGGATTCGGTCTCCACGCTCAAGGCCCGCGATAGAAGCTATGCAATAACTTAAAAACAAACGCGATATACCAAGATTCATGAAGCTCAATGATAGTACCTACTGCGAATGGCGGTACGGGCATGGCGAATTTATTTGTGGAGAACTTGGCGTCGGTATATAGCCCTATTTCTGGCAGTGATCCGGAAGTAAATCGTTTTGATAACTGTTAACAAAAATCGACATACGAACAGTTTCAATTGGACTTCCTGGAAATGCGATATTATGACCTCTCCCTAGCTTGTCATGAAAAACACAAAATGCTTGAAAGATAATCAAGATAATTTTTTTATGTAAAACAGTTCACACCAGCTCTAGGAAATTATCAAACACCAAACGATTCATAAATTAATATTTAAATATTCTCAGTTATTGTGAGATTCCTATTCATGCTTGGGGCAGTCATTTAGTCATCTATCACTTACTAATTGCTAGGTATACAAACTTAAATTTAACTTTCTATTGAAACTACATAATTACTTATTTCTAGTTTTCTTATTATTAAATGCATTAAGCAAGGTCCCCAGGTTGGGTAAAGGCCTCTTCGAAAGATGCCCACTTCTCTCTATCCTGTGCTAGTTGCCGGCTTTAGGACCGGGTGACCGAGGCGCCGGCAACTGAAGGGCGCCATACAGGGCTCTGCCACTTAATTTGCACTACCTATTTCTTTCGATACAAAGAAAAACTGAAATAATAATTAATAAATTATTGAAGTATTGATTTTCGTACTCTTATTTCGTAGGATAACTGAATATGAGCAGGGTCGTAGCTAGGGTCTTGAGCGCCCCTAGCAAGATTAGAATTGTACGCCCCCAATTCCTATTTTTCCCGCGGGCCCAGTAGGACACCTAATAATAAAGATTCAAAGATTGTCTGGCACTACTTTGCTGCCAGAATAGTGCAGTTCTACATGAGTAGTTGTTGTTTTTAGTGTTTTTAACACTAACCAATAAATACAATACAGTATGCAACGAATTTATTGGCCTAATCAGGTCTTTTGAGGTGAACGCGAGTACGACTCGCACTCGGCCGATTTTCCTTAATTTTGTCTGTCTGTCAGTGGACTGTATCTCAACTCAAGAACCGTAATAGATAGACAGTTGAAATTTTCAGACATTGTGTATTTCTATTGCCGCTAAACCAACAAAAAATAAAAATTAAGGTTTATGTAAGGAACCCTTCCTGTGCGAGTCCGACTCGCACTGACTGACTGGCCGGTTTTTTATCTGTGCCACTAGTACCTATCTATCAAACGCGCCCACTCCCGCTTGAGTCGATGATTGTGCTGCTGAGCAGGTACCTACTTAATCACTAAGTTAACACAGTGCGGAGTGCTACTGTATATCACAATAAACTGTAAGTACTGCAATTTCTAGTTAGTGACACCATGCGACGGAGAATGATCCGTATTAAATACTCAGTAAAAATCATATTTGTATCGCTATTGTTGTAACTGCTGTAGCGCTGGCGCCACAAACACTTTATGCCATTGGTGGAATAATCCACCAATGGCATAAAGTGTTTTTGACGGGTGTGTTTCTCCACTACGAATCATCTCCAAGCTTTAAAACAAATCATGGAAAAACACAAGAAATTTTAGAAAACCGCCCCTTGCCCTTTGTTCCAGCATTTTACAGCCTAAGACACTCACCTATTAGTTCTCGAGAGGAGCTCGTGGCTATATAATAACAGCCGCACGGGTCGATCTTCAAGGTTAAGCAACGCTTGCCATGGTTGGTCTGTGGATGGGTGACCATCTTAACATACCGGTTTCCTCCGTGCCTCCGTGATCTTTGGCAGTCGTTACGGATAGTCAGGAGCCAGTAAATCTGACTCCAGTCTTGCAATGAAGTACCGTGTTACCCAGTTAATGGGTTGTGGAGGTTTGGTAGGCAGCCGCTCCTCGTAAAATACTGGTATGATGATGACACTCAGCTATTAGTTAATGTAAGGTTGATACAGGTCTTGATGCTCAAAATAATGTATACCAAGGATTTATTTTTCTATTTTATTGTACATTAATAAAATTAAATAAAAAACAAGTGCAATTACATTCTAAAATAAAAATATTTAAAATTAAGACAATATGGCCTCCCGGTATAGGGAACTGGGTCCACTGAGAGCGGTCACGGATCCAGAACGGAACTTTGTCAGCAATCACTGCACGCGTTATTAATGTACCTGAAGGTACTTAATTACAATTTCACAACTGCTTTGCCGATATTTTCACCTTTCAACATTCCTATAAAAGCTTTCGGAAGCTTGTCAAACCCTTCGGTGATGTGTTCTCGAGGCTTCAGCTGTCCACTGTGAATCCATTTAAGAATTTGATCAAACGCTTCGGGGAACTGGTGTCGATGTTCCCAAACTACGTAACCTCTAATACTCAATCGTTTAAACAATATGGTCGGCTGTAAGATGCTCACTTTAGGCGCGGGGTCTTCGTTGTATGAACTGATGCTCCCGATGACGGCGACACGTCCATACATATTCATCTGGCTCATAATCACACTGCTCAGCTCACCTCCAACGTTGTCATAGTAACAATCTACACCTTCAGGAGCGGCTTCCTTTAATGCAGCCGAGATGTTAGCAGTCTTGTAGTTGATCGCCTTGTCGAATCCGATGGACTCCAACCACTTCACCTTGTCTTCAGAACCAGCAAAACCGATGACCTTGCAGCCCTTGATCTTCGCAATCTGTCCAACGAGGGAGCCCACTGCCCCAGCAGCGCCCGTCACTACCACTGTTTCGCCAGCTTTGGGTTTGCAGTGTTCCAGGAAACCATAGTAAGCAGTAGCGCCTGGCATTCCGACAGCACCAACTGCTAATGAATTTGAAAGTCCTTTCATGTTTGGCACCTTGTAAATATCTCCAGCCATCTTGTCGGGTACCTTAGCGTCGAGGATGCAGTAGTCACACCAGCCCTTGTGGGAGACGACTCTCGATCCAACCGGGTAGTTGGGGTCCTTCGATTCTTGCACAACAGCAACCTGGAGGCCGAGCTGGTCGTACTTCTCAGGTGAACTATAAAACCGCAAGTATGGGTCCACGCTTACCCACTCAGCTTTGACGAGGATCTCTCCATTCTTGAGCGGCGGTAACTCGTACTCCACAATTTCAAAATCCTCAAGTTTGGGTAAACCCTTGAATTCGTTAACGACCACGTATTTCCGTGCTTTAACCATGATGTTGTCTCTTTATCTAACAAGCGACTGACTGTGTGCGATAAAATGTCGTCTAAGTTTATATAGCAATCAGCAATCAGCGTTGGGAAGCACCGTGTGCGAGTGACTTGTGTTATCCTATCTCAGATAACACACATTTTAAGCATCATCGCCGACTCTTCGCACTTCGCGTGACGTTGCTTTTGTCATTGTTATGACAATATCTTTTATTTCAGTATTGTGCTATGTCACACAGAACAGATAAAGGCTGCGCCTAGCTTCTAATCACGGCTTTTCCTTATCTACAAGTGTCCTCTGAATTTATTTTTATGGTTTCTAAGCTAATAATGAACCGTCAAACGGTAAGTAACTCTGTCAAATGGGGTATTTTAATAAAAAAATCTAATTAGTCTGTCTGATAGATTTTCAAGAAATATTGGACACGTATTTTTTATTTTTTCACGTAAACAAATAATAAAGAGGAAACAGCGAGTTGAAGACACGCGTAACGTGGTAAAAATGTACCAATTTTTAGTAAAATACCCTATTACATACGGCAAAAAAAATACAAAAAATACCCATAATTTAAAAAATATGCTAAGTAAGTTTCATACATAGCATTTATTATCTATACTAATACTAGCGGCCCGGTACGTGCTTCGCAACGTATAAAGTGAAATTATAAAAAAAATAAGTAATTGGATGTGACAGCAAATTCCCCATCTCAAAAAAGTTTTAATACAAAATGATCCGCCATTTATTGAATTCATTTATTACAAAAAATGTGATAAATGAAGAACCACTCTACATATTTTAAGCAAACTTCACATAAACCATCTGCTAAATAGTCCGAATAAAGCCTAAAAATTTAGTTTGGATAGGTGAGCCCGCTCTTGAGTTATAAAATAACAACGAAAAGTGGCATTGATTTTTATATATATAGATATAAAGCTGAAGAGTTTGTTTGTTTGTTTACTTGAACGCGCTAATCTCAGGAACTACTGCTCCGATTTGAAAAATTATTTCAGTTTCAGATAGCTCATTTATCGAGGAAGGCTGTATATGATCACGCTAAGACCAATAGTAGCGGAGCAGTAATGATAATTGTGACACAGACGAAGTTGCGCGGGACAACTAGTTTCAGAATAAAGGAGAAGGCATTGAGCGTTAGGTGATTATATCTACTACAATCAGTGGAACAGTTTACGTATCGAATCTCCCAGAACTTCTTTCTCCGACAAACAGACAGGTTTTCTTTTAATAACATTAGTTTAGATTGGGTTATAATTTGGCATATCTCTTTTAATGGTAGGTAAGATACCTACTCTGCGGAATCTGTTCGAAAGAGGTGCCGTAGCCTTAGAACGCAAAGGGCACCAGCAGGAACACGGATGGGTTTTAGTCAGTAAGAGTCTGACACTCCCTCTTGCTTCACACAGAGCGAAAAAAAAAAAAAAAGGTAAGATACCTACTGATAGTTGCGATTGCATCGTAATAGCGATTACGATGAGGAATGCTTGAATTGTGAAAAATCATCTTTTTTAAATAAGATAATTTTAATTATCAATCGTAAATTATAATTTGTAATCTAATCTAAATGAATGTTACTAAAATTAAAATTCTTTGTTTTTTTTTGTCGGGGAAATAAGTTCTAGAAGATCCGATTTGGAAATTCTTTCACTGATTGAAAACTATAATAGTACGTAGATATTATCACTGAATGCTGAATGAAGCCTTCTCCCTCTTCTTTTCTATTCCGAAAAATGCCGTATGTAAAAGCTAACGATACTAATCAGCATTATCTTTTTAATTATATGAGTAATTTATTCAACAACCACACGCTGTTAGGTACCTACACGAACGGGGAGTTGTCCCTAATTTGTTTTTATTTTTGTAATTTGACTACATTACCGTTTAACGGTTCATTATTATTAATGAAATTAACCTTGCTTCTCGTTGATGTAAGCCGTGTCTCTCTGACACAGCCAGACGAACGAACAGAATAAAATCTTAAGGCTTGTACCTATTCATGCCAATGACCTTGTACATATAAACGGAGCTAACAACCCCTCTACGCGCCACTCCGAATTTATTTATAATAAAATAAAACATGATTAAAAAGTAACAAAACCAAATCATTTTCGTTTGTATTGCAATGCATTAAATATTTTTTAATACTCTTTCGATATAAATTGAAGGAGTAAAAAGGTTTCATCTCAACGATTTGGAGGTAATTTGGTGGTTGTTTTTCTTATCATATGATATCGATACACAAATTCTGGCTAAACAAAATTTTTTTCAGATGTAATTTCTCTGTTAGTGCAGACGAAAAGTTGCTTCATCTGCACGCTATTTTAAGCTTTTTTCGAGAGAGCAGCCTTAAGGGTTAGGCACGTTATTGGCACTTAGCTTCTTAGCTAAGTGCCAAAAATGTGCCTAACCATAAAAATAAATACGGAGGACACTTGTAAATTAGAAGAAGTCGTGATTAGAAGCTAGACGCATCCTTTATCTGTTCTGTGTGACAAAGCACAATACTGAAATAAAAAATATTGTCATAACTACGGAACAGAAAAAACAGGTGGAAATGCTATGCGACGAAATTCGTATCGGAACCTGTGTCACCACACTCGCACAACTATACCGATAATCATATAATTCACCACAAATCAAGGATACGATTGATTGGTCGTTTCAATTTTGGTCAAAACACGAATAAGTCAAAGAACCTTAATACATTTGAAAATATAGTTTCGTTTTCTGAATTCATTCTAAGTTGAATTTACGAGTAAATTCCGCTATTCGACCATAGATGGCGGTATTTTCAATGGTTGCAATTATAAACTTAAACTTCTTAGCAATAAGGTTCATTACTCTATGCTGGGATAGTAACAGTTGCCACTCGATCACGGCTGTGACACATGAACTTTGACTTACATTGTCGATATCGATAAATGAGATAACTTTATTCGAAATTGTTTTGTTCATGCTCTACTGTTACTAGAGCATCGCTATTTAGATATCTCGGTATTCAACTAGACTCCTGTTTATCCTGGAAACCACACTTATATGCAGTGTCCGCACGTGTCCGAAAATCCTTAAGATCGTTTACTCGGCACTGTGCGAATCAATAATAAATTATTGCATCACTGCGTGGGGAGGGGCTGCCAAGACCGACATTATTTAGGTAGAGCGAGCACAAAGAGCAGTAATAAAAGTGACATTAAAAAAACTTTTAGATTCCCAACACGGCAACTATACGCAGAGTTTGAAACAATAACGGTCCGACAACTCTACATCTTCCGTACAGTCATGAGGAAACATACAACCCTTCCATATACTATAAAAAATAGTCCAACAGCCAGAAGAAGATCCTACAACACATACAAACACCACATTTGCTAGGCGACATTTCACTTACCTAAGTGCACGTATCTACAACAAAATACACCAAAAGCTAAGACATCCACTCCCAAAATACATTCAAATGTAAAAAAATACTTATAACTTTTCTACTTAGCCAGATTATGACAAGACAGAAGCACTGGTAAAACCCTCATCCACATAAAACACCTAATATAATCACCATACAAACTTACACACGTGAGTGAGACACTAGTCACTAACACACACACACTCACTCTCTCATAGATACACACTACTCACGCACGCGCGCTCCTCTCACGCACATAAATTATTTATTACTAAAGATACATGTTTGGCCGTCCGTGGATTGTAACAACAGACGAAGAGATGTCCCCTATAATACAGGAATAAATAAACTTATTATTTCGTTTATTCATTTTATATACATGCATGTAACAATTTTAAATATATTAAAAAAAAACTTTAAAAAATACATTTAAAAATATAAAAAGTAGTAGTCCGCCGGTGTCGGGAACAGGGTCCAAGCTACCGGTGGTTAGGGCTCCAGAGAAAGGAACCTCCTCACAATACGAGTCGTATCGAGGAGTACTGCCTTCTGTATCAGGTCCTTTATCCAACCGCGTAACGCTAGCTTCGACAGATGGTCGTCGAAACTTTTGGCCATCAGGACATTGGCCGTAACGACTATCGGCACAATGACAGCTGAGTCCACCGTCCCATCCTTCATAATATGCCTCCGGTAGTTATTCGTCAAGATAACTTCATCCATAATCGCACAGACAAAACCTTCAGTTTCCCCGAAGAGATCACTGAAACGTAGCCAGGCCACGGACGCTGAAAAATCTACATCAGACCCATGAAGAACCCGATAGAAGCACCCGTGAAGCTCCTTGTCTTTCCATACCTCCTTGCGGTCATCCGTGGTAAGTATCACAGGTCTTGCGCCAGTTCTCCTTAGCCATGGAAATCGGGGTGAGACCCTTATCCATTGTGACCACATCTCGGTGCATACCCACATCAGCTTTGAGGAAATATTCTCTGAGACTGCACATCTCGCGGTTGTGGAGAGTCTTGGCGTTTAAAAAGCCTCGACCTCCACACTCCGCGGGATGTACAGTCTCATCACCGACGATCGTGGGTGATGCATCCGGTTTTCGGTCAGCAGTGTACGGACTCTCCTATCCAGGGCGTCAAGCTTAGTTTGAGTCCATTTGAGTATGCCGAAAGAGTACATTAATACCGGCATGACCCAACCGTTGAAGGCGCGCACCTTATTTCCGTCCGACAAAAGGCTATTCAAAACCCTTTTTCAGGCGGCCAAAGAAGCGTTCCTTCAACGATTGCTTCATATCAGTAACATTAATGCCCAACGCTTCCGACATACCCAAATACTTGTAGGTTTCGGTTGAGCTGAGGGATCTAACCTGTATGGAATCCGAGAGTTGAATTCCCTCAGATTCCATTATCTCCCCTTTCTTTACATGCATGACTGCACATTTGTCAACACCAAATTCCATCCTGATGGCACTACTGAAGGTTTCAGTTACCTTCAGTAGCTCCATCAGTCGCGAATTGTTGGGGGCAAAGAGTTTCAGATCATCCATGTAAAGAAGGTGAGATATGGCCTGACCACCTCTTCTCAATCGATAGCCTAGATCTGGATTCTCCAGCAATGTGCTTAGAGGATTCAAAGCTAAGCAAAACCAAAGCAAACTCAAACTGTCGCCCTGAAATACTCCTCGTTTAATCCATACAGGCTCATCTCAGGGGTGCATGGGGTCTGTTACCATCTTAAGACCCAAGCCAACCTCACCTGCTAGCGGTGCACCCTGCTGTCCAACGGACGAGGCTCTAGCGAACCTGGTTTCCCTCTCGTAGGGTTGTGGGGGTCAGACGGCTGGTCGCCCCACGTAAAACCAACTTCAGTCAAATTTTAAAATGGACAAGAAGTTGAAAACGGGTACTCGGGCTAGGGCGTCGCCGCATAACGACGCGCAGGCACATCGCCCTAAACCTACGATAAGTGGGCTAGGGCTACCGTGTCGAGTACGGGCACGGCTAAAGAGGATAGTACCCAAGAAAAAGTTCCGCTTTGCCACCTGGAACATTGGCTCCCTAACCGGACGTTGCTGAGAACTCGCGGACGTACTTGCGAAGCTTCGGGTCCAGTGCGCCTTCCTTCAGGAGACGCGCTGGAAGGGAAATAAGTCACGTGACATCGGGCAGGGGTACCGGCTAGTGTACACCGGATCACCAACGGGCAGGGGCGGAGTGCCCGTGGTGCTGTCTAAGGACCTTCAGGATGGACTCCTTGAAGTAGACCGATGCAGCGACCGGTTGATGCGAGTTAGGGTGCTGATCGAAGGGTCGGTAACGAACCTAATCAGCGCCTATGCTCCTCAAACTGGTTGCTGTGAGTCTGAAAAGGAGGCCTTCTGGGATGAGTTCGAGGACGTACTACGCGCTATTTCGAATTCCGAAGGTGTTTTGGTTGGGGGGGATCTCAACGGTCACGTAGGTCAGTTTGCTGGAGAGTACGGACGTGTTCACGGTGGTTTTGGATATGGCCAGCTAAATGCAGAGGGAGTCAGTATACTCAGCACCTGCGCTTTGTCTGACCTAGCCATCGCGAACACGTTCTTTCAGAAGAAGCCCCAGGATCTTATTACGTACCGTAGTGGTGCCTACTCAACCCAAATAGATTACCTGCTGGTGCGACGGTGCCACATTGGCAAGGTTACCAACTGCAAAGTCATCCCAGGTGAAAGCCTAACAGCTCAATACCGCCTCCTTGTCCTGGACTTTGCGGTTGTACCGAAAAAGAAAGTGACCGAAAAACGCAAACCCCGCACAAAGTGGTGGTTGCTTGATGGTCCTAGGCAGTCGGACTTCATCGCGGAGGTCGAGCATCTCGAGATCAGTGCTCCGCATGAGTCCGCTCAAGAGATCTGGAGTAGGATCCTATTCAGCAATCACCGATAATCGCGGGTAAGCGCGTCCTTGGCACTTCTCGTGGTGGCCGCACCATAGAAAGGAGACGTGGTGGTGGGATGACGGGGTGCAGGAGGCGACTCGGAAGAAGAAGGTTTTATTTAAACAGTGGCAAGGGTCCAACTCTCCGGATGACAGGGAGGCATATGGAGCGGCTAAGCGAGCTTGCAAAAAAGCTGTAGCCAGAGCCCGCAGCAAAAGTCTGGCGCCCTTGTACGACAAGCTGGAAACTGCGGAGGGGCAAAAGCTTATTTTTAAGCTGGCGCGTGCCCGGGAGAAAGCTACACGGGACATTAGCAAATGTCTCTGTGTAAGGGACGCCCAGGGTAAGCTGCTCTACGATGCCCCCTCTGTTAAGGAGAGATGGTGTACATACTTCGCGGAGCTGTCTAACAAACAGCATCCCCATAACCTTCCTCCCGAACCGCCTCCTAACCTTGGACTTATTTCCCCTATTTCCCCCGACGAAACCCGCATTGCTCTTCGCCACATGAAGAACCGGAAAGCGGTCGGGCCTGACAATGTGCCAATTGAAGTGTGGAAGGCGATGGGCCCACATGGCGTGGACCTTCTGACGGATCTTTTTAACCGCATCCTGATCACCAAGGAAATGCCGAACCAGTGGCGATTTAGCCTGATTATCCCTGTATACAAAGGCAAAGGTAGCGTACGGGATTGTAGTAGCTACCGCGGTATCAAGATCATGTGCCACACCATGAAGCTCTTCGAGCGCATCATTGACACACGGCTCCGTAGCGAGTGTACTGTCTCTGAGTGTCAATATGGCTTCCGGGCGGGTAACAGCACCATGGACGCAGTATTCGCCTTACGGAATCTGGCTGAGGCTTACAGAGAGAGAAGGAGAGCTTTGCATATGGCCTTTTTAGACCTGCAGAAGGCCTTCGACTGTATACCTCGGCAGTCCATCTGGTGGGCACTGCGCTTCAAGGGCGTTCCCGAGGCCTATATTGACATTATCAGAGACATGTACCGCGATTCCGTGTCCTCTGTCCGGACCGCTGTTGGCGAATCAAATGGCTTCCCAATATCTGTTGGCGTTCACCAAGGCTCGGCTCTTAGCCCGTTCTTGTTTAACGTAGTGCTCGATGTAGTTACGGCAAACATCCAAGATAAGCCCCCATGGCTAATGATGTATGCCGATGACATCGCCCTCGTTAATCAGAACAAAGCCCATCTTGAGCGCAAAGTCAACATTTGGAAGGACACGCTTGAAAACGGTGGTCTGAGACTAAATGTGGCGAAGACTGAGTACATGTCCTGTGGCGGCACGGATTCAAATAGGTTCATCCGAATAGGTTCGGACCTGATCAGAAAGTCCGATACGTTCAGATACCTTGGATCCGTGCTGCACGAGTCTGGCAACGTGGACGACGATGTTCACGCACGTATAGGCGCGGCTTGGGCGAAGTGGCGCGAGGTAACGGGCGTTGTATGCGACCGCAAAATGCCTCCGAAGCTCAAGGGGCAGATATATAAATGCATCATACGGCCTGTCCTACTGTACGGTGGTGAATGTTGGCCAGCACTAAGCAGACACACCCAGGAGCTTCGCGTCACGGAGATGAAGATGCTGAGGTGGATGAGTGGCGTAATGCGATCCGATCGCATACGCAACTCTTTCATCAGAGGTAGTCTTGGTGTCCGTGACGTGGGGAAAAAACTGCAAGAGTGTCGTCTGCGATGGTATGGCCACATCATGCGCCGCCCTATGGAGTACGTTGGTCGGGGATGCATGAATATGGCTGTTCTTGGGGCTAGGTCCCGTGGTCGCTTTCGCAAGCACTGGTTGGACGTCGTTAAGTCCGACATGAGAGCCAATGGCCTAACTGAGAAGGATGTTCAAGATCGGGCAAAGTGGAGGAAGCTAAATAGGAAGGCGGACCCTGGCAATAGCCGGGATTAACGCCAGGTAGAAGCAGAAGAAGGCTCATCGTTCCCCCGAATCGGTCGACATCCTGGATAGCGAGGGACCGTCTTCAATGGAAGACGGTCACGGTCACGATGTATGTGGCACAGAGTCGTAGGCCTTCTTGTAGTCTATCCAACATGTCGACAGATCCTTGCGAGATCGACGAACCTGTTGGCTTATGGCCATGTCTATGAGGAGAAGCTCCTTGGTGCCGCGGGACCCCTTCCTACATCCATTCTGAGAGGTGGACATAATTGAGTTAATTTCAATATGCTCATTGATCTTCACTCTCAGGATGGATGTGAGAAGTTTATAGACCGTCGACAAACAAGTAAGTAATCGGTCTATAATTCTTGGGCTCCGTGGGACTACCGGTCTTATGGAACAGGTGGGTAACGCCAGTTGTTAGAAACTGTGGTAGCGACCCAGACTCTAAGGAAGACTGGAATTGAGATGCCAAAAGCGCGTGTGAGCTGCTATACCACCTAAGCCAGAAGTTGTGCAGCCCGTCCGGTGCCGGAGACTTCCAGTTCGATAACGGACGGACTGCTCTGGCTACATCTAGTGGAGTGATGGTAATTTCATCCATTTGTGGTATAGCTTCACACACGCGCTCGACATCGCGCATCCAGCCACCCTCGGCATGATAGACGGGCACCGACCAGATGCTTCGCCAGAATGTATTCCTGGTGATATCATCCGGGCGGCACACGTCCATCACACTTCTGTTCAGGTCGCTCCCAAGCTCTATATACCCACCTCTCACCGCTCTGAAACATGCGATTCTGCGAGTATCGGTCAACCCGCCGCTTATACCCCCGAATACGATTTGCCCATGCACAAACTTTCTGCTTCAGGAAGTCGATGCGCTCCGTGACACGGGACGTGTAATCTCGAGGGCTGATACCAGCCCCCGAAAACGCCCGTCTCACTAAGCGCATCACGCGTGGTCGTGTGTTTCCCTCCCTGAAGTAGTATAGTTTGCCGATGAGTGCCCTAGCCTCATCGATCCGCCGCTCGATCCTGCACTGCCAGGCTGGTACAGCAGGTTTTGGTCGAATAGCTTCATCACTAGTATTAAACTTAATATTTGCTAAACGACATGCCGCAACAGCCCCGCAATACAGGATTGAGTGCGTATCAAGGAGGCTCTCGCTGCTTATTATTATTATTATTTCCTTTATTCATCTTTTTCACTTATTTGTGCATTTTTAAATATTTTTATACAATATATATAGGTATATATATATATATATATAAAAAACATTTAAAAATATAAAAATAGTAGCCCACCGATATCGGGAACAGGGTCCAAGTTACCGGTGGTCAGGGCTCCAGAGAAAGGAACCTCCTGACAATGCGAGCCGTGTCCAGAAGTTCCGCTTTCTGAATCAAGCTCTTGAACCAGCTGCCCAACGAGAGCGTCCTAAGGTGTTGGTCGAGTCTCGTGACTATCGGTACAATGATTGCGGAGTCCACTTCCCACATGTCGACAACCTCGCGAGCCAAGTCAATATACTTGATTTGTTTGTCTTTCTCGGCTTTCACGAGGTTCTCGTCATGCGGGACGGTTATGTCTACAATCATTGCACGCCTCACAATTCGGTCCACCACCACTATATCAGGCTTATTGGCAACAATAGTCCTGTCAGTGATGATGGACCGATCCCAGTACAATGTGATATTGCCATTATCGAGAACTGGGTCGGGCGCATACCTATAGTATGGCACCTCCGACTCCACAAGAGAGTATTTCAGAGCAAGTTGCTGATGGATAATCCTGGCTACAAGGTTGTGCCTATGCAGATATTCTCTGTTAGCTAGACGAGAACAACCAGAGATAATGTGGCAAATTGATTCTCCCGGACGGTGACATGCCCGACGTATGTCGACCGTGCCGTCTTTCACAATAAATCTCCGGTAGTTATTCGTCATGATAACTTCGTCCATAATTGCACAAACAAAACCTTCGGTTTCTCCAAAGAGATCACTGAAACGCAGCCAGGCTACGGACGCTAGTTGGTCTGCGTCGGGCCCATGTAGGGTCCGGAAAAAGCGTCCGTGAAGCTCCTTACTCTGCCATACCGCCCTGTGACCTTTACTGTCAAGCACCGCAGGTTTGCGCCAGTTCTCATTTGCCAAGGAGAGCGGGGTGAGTCCCTTGTCCACCGCCACTACATCTCGATGCATACCCACGTCGACAGCTAGGAAATATTCCCTAAGACTGCATATCTCGCGATTGTGGAGAGTCTTAGCATTTAAAAAGCCTCGACCTCCACACTTTCGCGGGATATACAGTCTCATTACCGACGATCGTGGGTGATGCATTCGATATGCAGTAAGCAGTGTGCGGACCCGCCTATCCAGGGCGTCAAGTTCCGTTTGAGTCCATTTGAGTACGCCGAAAGAGTACATCAATACCGGCATGACCCAACCGTTGAAGACGCGCACCTGCGACTCCCGATGCCCGGGGCTTCTTCTTCTGTTGCGGCGGCTGGGGCGTGAGGTTTACCTCTCCCTCACGCGTTCGGCTTCCTCCTTTGCTAGCATTACTGTTTCGCAGAAGGAAGTGACCGCTTCCCATGTCACCTCGCTCCGGACCATGGCTTGAACCAGGGCCGGACTCGAGAGATCGCCACCGCTGATTGCCTCGACGAGGACACGGCGGTGCTCCGCCCAAGCAGGGCAGACTCCACCGTATGCTCCACCGTGTTCTCCAAGGCTACGCCTAGCTTCTAATCACGGCTTCTTCTATTCTACAAGTGTCCTCCAAATTTATTTTTATGGTATTCTTAGCTAAGTGCCAATAACGTGTCTAACCCTTAAGGCTGCTCTCTCGAAAAAAACTTAAAATAGCGTGCAGATGAAGCAACTTTTCGTCTGCACTAACAGAGAAATTACATCTGAAAACAATAGTTAGTAATCTACATGATATGATTCGTAATTTGGTATAGCCAGAATTTGTCTATCGGTATCATATGATAAGAAAAACAACCACCAAATTACCTCCAAGTCGTTGACATGAAACCATTTTACTCCTTCATTTTATATCAAAAGAGTATAAAAAAAAATATTTATTGCATTGCAATACAAACGAAAATGATTTGGTTTTGTTACCTTTCAAATCATGTTTTATTTTATTATAAAACAATTGCGGAGTAGCGCGTAGAGAGGTTTTTTGCTCCGTTTATGTGTACAAGGTCATGGGCATGAATAGGTACAAGCCTTAAGATTTTATTCTGTTCGTCCGTCTGGCTGTGTCAGAGAGACATGGCTTACATCAACGAGAAGCAAGGTTAATTTCATTAATAATAATGAACCGCTAAACGGTGATGTAGTCAAATTACAAAAATAAAATCAAATTAGGGGTGTCACTTCCCGTTCGTGTAGGTGTAACCTAACCGCGTGTGGTTGTTGAAAAGATTAAGTACCCATATAATTTAAAAGGTGATGCTGATTAGTATTGGTAGCTTTTACATACGGCATTTTTCAGAATAAAAAGAAGAGCTTCATTCAACATTCAGGTATAACCTACTATAGTTTTCAATCAGTGAAAGAATTTCGATCTTCTAGAATTTAGTTCCCTGACAAAAAAACAAAGTATTTTAATTTTAATAACATTCATTGAGATTAGATTACAAATTATAATTTACAATTGATAATTAAAATTATCTTATTTAAAAAAGATGATTTTTCACTATTCAAGTATTCCTCATCGTAATCGCTATTACGATGCAATCGCAACTATCAGTAGGTATCTTACCTACCCTTAAAAGAGATATCCCAAATTATAATCTAATCTAAACTAACGTTATTAAAAAGCAAAACTATTTATATAGCAAAAGAATTTCTGGGAGATTCGATACATAATTCTTCCACTGATTGAAGGATACAGTAGATATCATCACCTCACGCTCAATGCCTTCCCCTTCTCTTTTATTCTGAAATAATAAATGGTATGTGTGAAACCTATTCAGCATATTTTTTTTTAATTATGGGGATTTTTTGTATTTTTTTTTGTTGTAGCTAATTTGATAGAGTCACCATTTGGCGGTTTATTATTGGCTTAGAAACCATAAAATTAAATTCAGAGGACACTTGTATAGATAAGGAAAAGCCGTGATTAGAAGCTAGGCGCAGCCTTTATCTGTTCTGTGTGACATACAAAGACATTAAATATATATACTAGTGACATAGCACAATACTGAAATAAAAGATATTGTCATAATAATGACAAAAGCAACGTCACGCGAAGTGCGAAGAGTCGGCGATGATGCTTAAATGTGTGTTATCTGAGATAGAATAATACAAGTCACTCGCACACGGTGCTTCCCAACGCAGATTGCTATATAAACTTAGACGACATTTTATCGCACACAGTCAGTCGCTTGTTAGATAAAGAGACAACATCATGGTTAAAGCACGGAAATACGTGGTCGTTAACGAATTCAAGGGTTTACCCAAACTTGAGGATTTTGAAATTGTGGAGTACGAGTTACCGCCGCTCAAGAATGGAGAGATCCTCGTCAAAGCTGAGTGGGTAAGCGTGGACCCATACTTGCGGTTTTATAGTTCACCTGAGAAGTACGACCAGCTCGGCCTCCAGGTTGCTGTTGTGCAAGAATCGAAGGACCCCAACTACCCGGTTGGAACGAGAGTCGTCTCCCACAAGGGCTGGTGTGACTACTGCATCCTCGACGCTAAGGTACCTGACAAGATGGCTGGAGGTATTTACAAGGTGCCAAACATGAAAGGACTTTCAAATTCATTGGCAGTTGGTGCTGTCGGAATGCCAGGCGCTACTGCTTACTATGGTTTCCTGGAACACTGCAAACCCAAAGCTGGCGAAACAGTGGTAGTGACGGGCGCTGCTGGGGCAGTGGGCTCCCTCGTTGGACAGATTGCGAAGATCAAGGGCTGCAAGGTCATCGGTTTTGCTGGCTCTGAAGATAAAGTGAAGTGGCTGGAGTCCATCGGTTTCGACAAGGCGATCAACTACAAGACTGCTAACATCTCGGCTGCATTAAAGAAAGCCGCTCCTGAAGGTGTAGATTGTTACTATGACAACGTTGGAGGTGAGCTGAGCAGTGTGATTATGAGCCAGATGAATATGTATGGACGTGTCGCCGTCATCGGGAGCATCAGTTCATACAACGAAGACCCCGCGCCTAAAGTCAGCATCTTACAGCCGACCATATTGTTTAAACGATTGAGTATTAGAGGTTACGTAGTTTGGGAACATCGAGACCAGTTCCCCGAAGCGTTTGATCAAATTCTTAAATGGATTCACAGTGGACAGCTGAAGCCTCGAGAACACATCACCGAAGGGTTTGACAAGCTTCCGAAAGCTTTTATAGGAATGCTGCAAGGTGAAAATATCGGCAAAGCAGTTGTGAAATTGTAATTAAGTGCCTATAGGTAAATTAATATTGCGTGCAGTGTTTGCTGACATAACACTCACTCCCCGTATTGTAACAAGGTTCCGTTCTGGAACCGTGACCGTCCGCAGCGTGGACCCAGTTACCTATAACGGCGGGCCATATTGTCCCCATTTTAAATATTTTTATTTTATAATCGCATTAATATAGTATGTAATGTAGTCAAAGGTGTAATCGCACTTGTTTTTTTTTTAATTTTATTAATGTACAATAAAATCGTAATATAAATCCTTGGTATACATTATTTTGAGCATCAAGACCTGTAGATACCTTACATTAACTAATGGCCGAGTGTCTTAGGCTGTCAAATGCTTTTGGAATAAAAAAATACTATTTAACAAAAAAATAAAACCGACTTCCAAAAACAAAACACTACAAAGTAAAAAATTAATTTCGGAAGTCGGTGTTCAAAAACGAAATAACCAAAAACACCAGTTTCAGTTTTTAGTGGTAGATATGCAGGTACCACTAAAAAGTGAAACCACAAGCACAACGTGCCGGTGTGATATTATGTTATGAACTGGTGTAAACAATCATCAGACATGCGATTACAGAAATCCCGATCCATTTGCTATAATTTATTGAACAGTTCCGTTGCCTACCTCCGAAGTTCTTCATCAGATCTTCACCAAATTTAAATAAGACCAGTCCGAAAAAATATTCTTTCAAACAAATAAAGAATCATCCAAATCGGATATAAATTGGCGAAAATATCGCTGAACAAACATTTTTCATTTTTCACCTTCCATCATCAGCTCAGCAACATGAGATGATGATTACCAGGCACAAATATCTGAATTGCGTTAGAAAGTTTATGAAAAACAGTGTATGTGCTTATAAATTTTGAGGGTTTCCCTCGATTTTCAAGGGATCCCATCATCAGATTCTAACTTGGTGACAATGGAACCACCTCAGGAGTATAGGCTTTCGAAAAAAAAATAGAATTTTTAAAATCGGTCCAGAATTGGCGGATAAATCGGTGCACATACATAAAAAAAAAATACACACAACTGAACATAGAACCTCCTCCTTTTTGAAGAAGTCGGTTAAAAAACAGAATCGCAAAATCAAATAACAGATTATTAAAAAGTAAATGTATATTGAACATTTGTGTTCAGTTATTGTTTCAATAAATAATACTCATACAAACACGTATTTTCTTTCAATGATGCACATATGAGCCGTATTTTTATAGACCTCTAAAAGTGACATAGACGAGGGGTCTATGTAACTCTGTAAGCTAGAAACTCGGGTTAGTGAGAAACCTCTATAAGAGAAAAAGAGATCGCGGTCCCTTGAGCTCTCACTTATCCAGGTTTGACTGTTTTCTTTGTATCGAAAGAAATAGGTAGGTATGCAAATTAAGTGGCAGAGCCATGTATAGCGCCCTTCAGTTGCTGGCACCCCGGGCGGACCCCTAAAGCCCGCAAATAGCACAGGATAGAGAGACGTGGGCATCTTTCGCAGAGTCTTTTACCCAACCTGGGGGACCTTGCTTAATGTATTTATTAATAACAAGACTAGAAATAAGTAATTTAATAGTTTTAATAGAAAGTTTTTAAGTTTGTATACCTAGCAATTAGTAAGTATTTTTTATTAGTAACCAAGTTGAAATTATGTAGCTTGATCAAATAAAGGCTTTTTTTAGGGTTCCGAACAAAAAACGGAACCCTTATAGGATCACTCGGGTGTCTGTCTGTCTGTCTGTCCGTCTGTCACAGCCAGTTTTCTCCAGATACACTTGTCCGATTCTGTTGAAAGGACAGGCTCGTCGTACAAACATAGCTCGCCTAAGATCCAACAGGGAGGTGTATTTACTCTTTGGGTTTAAGATAATGTATATATTCGAATAAACCTAAATTAAAACAACGGACACTTTTGAGAATTCTGAAAAATTCAAAACACTTTCGGATTTTGAGGTTATAATTTCGTCAATAAAAACATTCGGTATATAGCAATAACTTAGCATTTATTACTGAATGTAAGTACGACAGATGCGCGCTTCTTGACATTGAACTCTAGGAGTCGGGAGTCTTATGGACATGCAAGGGTTTTATTAAGCATTTACTTTTTCATTTTCGTGTTATTATAAAGTAGGTATAGCATATGTAGTACATACGCGCCAAGTGACATTACTACCAAATGTCAAATGTTGTCATCTGTCAATTCGTCAACTGTCAGTGTCGATATTATTGCTCGTTTCAAACAGCGCTTTCAATCGAATTTTTTGATAAGGCTTATTATGGTTCCGCGACATCATAGCGGACTGTTTGTAACTAAAAATCATTATCGTATATCAAGTGTTGAGAGTACTGACGCTTGTCTGTGTCAAACTCCTATTAAAAGTGCTGTTACAAAGACTTGGCTGTATGAGCTATAATACCTTTGCCTATTAAAAACCTCAAATTGAACCAAAAAATAATAGAACTATCACCGAGGATTATGACGGAAGCTAAGGACGAAAGTGAATACTTTTAAAATGTTTTCGAAATTAAAAAGTGTCCGTTATATTAAAATATAATGTATATTATTAAAATAACTAGTAATTATAGTAAATATTTCATGCGTGTTGGTTCATAGGCCGTTTTTTACAATGTCCTTTGGTACACATAATTATGGACTTCTGTGACCCAAACACGGAATCGTTACATAAATTATTAAATTGTTAGTATGGGGGTCACTTTCGGGGGTCAAACTAGAATATTTAAAAAAAGTTTTTGAACGATATCGTGTGATATCGAATAAAGGCTTACTGTGAGGGTTTTAATCATATTCTTTTCATAATTTTAAATAAATGGTTTTGAAGTTATTCAAGAAATCGCCGAAACTTATTATTTTATGCATGTGGTGTTTACCTTTAAGTAATTATTACACTGTAAACTTATTTTAAGGCATGTGTTTTTTGTAAGAATTCAGTGTGGATAATTGTTTGTAAACCTAAAATAAATAAATAAATAAATAACTATGAAGTTAGTTTTATTAGTTATTTACTTCTGGTCAAAGAAATGTACAGTTTAGTAGGAACTGGAGACATGAGAGTTGATTTGAATTGACATGACAGGACTAGTCTGACCATCTGATAAGCATTATTAAAAAACCTATTGGGGTACCTAAGTGTTTTTTGTTTTATTTCATTATTAGCACCTGTCACCTAGAAATAAGTTAGACGGACAGATATATAGTTTGTAAGGTTATTTCAACCAATAGCCGTCCACTGCTGAACGTAAGCCTCCAAAGAACGCCAACCATCTCGGTCTGCTCCATCCATCAGTTTGTAAGGTACTGGGCTTGATATCTCATAACATCTGACTTAGGGCAGTTTTTAAAAGGAAAAATAATGGGAAACAGCAAGAGTTATGCTGCTGGTAAAAGGATGGCCATTAAAAACGCAGCCCTTATAATTTATAAAACATTTTCATTGTATTTAAGTGCATAAAATAGAAATAATAAAATAAGAAAAAGTAAATAAAGATTTTTTAACTTTTTTAATCATTTATTACAATTGTAGAATCTATGTTAGTTTAAAAATAAAATTAAATAAAAATAATAAAAATAAAATTAAATAAAAATATATTAACCTGATGGTATACTCATCAGGGTCCAAGGTGTCAGTGGTCAGATATGGGATATGTCCAGAAAACCGCTTTCTGAATTTAGTTCTTGATCCAACTGCTATCCATTGGCTTTTACGACCACATGTTTTACATCCAACATTTTGATAACTTCGTTATTCAAGTCAAGATAGGTACTTAATATTATCATCGGCTTTTATGAAATTCCCGTCTCTTTCACGTAATCATATTATTATTATCTCCTTTATTCCGTTAACTATACATATAAATTATATTTTTAAATATTTGATTAAAATAAACAAAAAAAAACATTTAAAAATATAAAAATAGTAGCCCACCGATATCGGGAACAGGGCCCAAGCTACCGGTGGTCAGGGCTCCAGAGAAAGGAACCTCCTGACAATGCGAGCCGTGTCCAGAAGTACCGCTTTCTGAATCAAGCCCTTGATCCAGCTGCCCAACGAGAGCCTCCTAAGGTGTTGGTCGAGGCTCGTGGCTATTAAGCCATTGGCCGACACGACTATCGGTACAATGATTGCGGAGTCCACTTCCCACATGTCAACAACCTCGCGAGCCAAGTCCAATATACTTGATTTGTTTGTCTTTCTCGGCTTTCACGAGGTTCTCGTCATGCGGGACGGTTATGTCTACAATCATTGCACGCCTCACAATTCGGTCCACCACCACTATATCAGGCTTATTGGCAACAATAGTCCTGTCAGTGATGATGGACCGATCCCAGTACAATGTGATATTGCCATTATCGAGAACTGGGTTTTTATTAATAATATGATTACAATTTCACAACTGCTTTACCGATATTTTCACCTTGCAGCATTCCTATAAAAGCTTCCGGAAGCTTGTCAAACCCTTCAGTGATGTGTTCTCGGGGCTTCAGCTGTCCACTGTGAATCCATTTAAGAAGTTGATCAAACGCTTCGGGAAAGCGGTCTAGTGAATCCCATATTACGTAACCTGTGATGGTTAATCGACTAAACAATATGGTCGGCTGTATGATGGTTGCTTTAGGCAAGTTAGTTGGGTCTGCATGGTACGAACTGATGCTCCCAATGACGACCACACGTCCGTTTCTATTCATCTGGTTTATAATCACACTGCTAAGCTCCCCTCCTACGTTGTCGAAGTAACTGTCTACACCTTCAGGAGCGGCTTTCTTTAATGAAGCCGCGACGTCAGTAGACTTGTAGTTGATCGCTTTGTCGAAACCGATGGACTCCAGCCACTTCACTTTAGCTTCAGAGCCAGCAAAACCGATGACCTTGCAGCCCTTGATCTTCGCGATCTGTCCAACGAGGGAGCCCACTGCCCCAGCAGCGCCCGTCACTACCACTGTTTCGCCAGCTTTGGGTTTGCAGTGTTCCAGAAATCCAAAGTAAGCAGTAGCACCTGGCATTCCGACGGCACCAACTGCTAATGAATTTGACAATCCTTTCATGTTAGGTACCTTATAAACTTTCCCCGCTTTGCTATCGACTTCACTTGTGTCGATGATGCAGTAGTCACACCAGCCCTTGTGAGAGACGACTCTCGTTCCAACCGGGAAGTTGGGGTCCTTCGATTCTTGCACTAAGCCGACCTGGAGGCTGAGCTGGTCGTACTTCTCAGGTGAACTATAAAACCGTAAGTATGGGTCCACGCTCACCCACTCAACTTTGACGAGGATCTCTCCATTCTTCAGCGGCGGTAACTCGTACGCTACAATTTCAAAATCCTCAAGTTTGGGTAGACCCTTGAATTCGTTAATGACCACGTATTTCCGAGCTTTAACCATGATGTTGTCTTAGATATTGTACTATTTGTTTTACTGACAAGCGACTGACTGTGGGCGATAAACTACCGTCTTAGTTTATATAGTAATCAGTGAGAAGCACCGTGTATGACTTGCATTAGGCAATCTCAAAACATACACATTTTGTATATTATCGCCGACTTTTCGCTTTTGTCTGCGACATATCGCAGCCTTTATCTGTTCGGTATATCATACAGAATCGATCCAGCTTGACTGGAAGCCGACCCCAATATAGTTGGGAAAAGGCTAGGCAGATGAAGATGATGATATCATATAGGACCGATAAATGCTGCGCCTAGCTTTAGATATCTTTTTAGGGCCATTTCTTTCGTGACATTATTTTCAGTGATATTGTGACTGTTCCTAAGTTACCTTAGGCTGATAAAGTTTCGTTTTTCTTAATTATCCTAATTTTTAACACACAGCCTATATATATCCTAACCCAGCCTAACTTAGGACCAGTCACAATAATATCTACTGTAGTTTTCAAGCAGTGATCGATTTCCGGTTTACATCACCCAGAACTTTCTAAGATTACAAAAACATAAGCAATATACCTTTTAGATTTCCTTAGTAAAACAAGGAACCCGTAGTAGTCTCGCTATGTCTGCCCGTCCGTCCGCAATCCGCGGCTACAAATATGTAGGTAATTTGGTATGGTCATAGTATAAAGAGAAGGGAAGTAGGATAACTCCGGCCCAATCCGCGATACAATTGCCTACTGTCTTAGGGTTGTCACTTTTAGATAAATTTTAATTTATATTATTGTATTGTCCGGGTACAGAGTTTGTGAGGCCGATTTTATCTAAACGATGAAAGAAACAGAATCAAGAATAATTAAAAGAATCACTGTAAATACAAAACAACATTAAAAAAACTAACGACTGTCTCTTAGACTATAATCGAATTTGTTGTTATGATTGTTGCTTTATATGTATATCTGATTTACAATTAGTCAATTACTTATTTTGAATTACGATTTTATAACTGTAGGTAGGTACTTAGTTACTATACCTACAATACTGAGAAATCAGCATAACTAAACGTAAACAAAGCAATAGCGGCAAATCAATTGACAGATCAAAAGTACCTAATACATTCTAGTAGGAAATTAGGCCTACCTACCTACTTCCTCTGTGTGATAGAAAACTAATACAACAAAAAATAAGTAAGTAGGTATCTCATCTTCTTCTTCTTCCACCTGGCGTTAATCCCGGCTATTGCCAGGGTCCGCCTTCCTACTTAGCTTCCTCCACTTTGCCCGATCTTCAACATCCTTCTCAGTCAGGCCATTGGCTCTCATGTCGGACTTGACGACGTCCAGCCAGCGCTTGCGAGGACGACCACGGGGCCTAGCCCCAAGAACAGCCATATTCATGCATCTCCGACCAACGTACTCCATAGGGCGGCGCATGATGTGGCCATACCAACGCAGACGACACTCTTGCAGTTTTTCCCCCACGTCACGGACACCAAGACTACCTCGGATGTAAGAGTTGCGTATGCGATCGGATCGCGTTACGCCACTCATCCACCTCAGCATCTTCATCTCCGTGACGCGAAGCTCCTGGGTGTGTCTGCTTAGTGCTGGCCAACACTCGCCCCCGTACAGTAGGACAGGCCGAATGATGCATTTACATATCTGCCCCTTGAGCTTCGGAGGCATTTTGCGGTCGCATACAACGCCCGTCACCTCGCGCCACTTCGCCCAAGCCGCGCCAATACGTGCTTGGACATCGTCGTCCACGATGCCAGACTCGTGCAGCACGGATCCAAGGTACCTGAACGTATCGGACTTTCTGATCAGGTCCGAACCTATTCGGATGGTGTTTGTATCCGTGCTGCCACAGGACATGTACTCAGTCTTCGCCACATTTAGTCTCAGACCACCGTTTTCAAGCGTGTCCTTCCAAATGTTGACTTTGCGCTCAAGATGGGCTTTGTTCTGATTAACGAGGGCGATGTCATCGGCATACATCATTAGCCATGGAGGCTGATCTTGGATGTTTGCCGTAACTACATCGAGCACTACGTTAAACAAGAACGGGCTAAGAGCCGAGCCTTGGTGAACGCCAACAGATATTGGGAAGCCATTCGATTCGCCAACAGCGGTCTGGACAGAGGACACGGAATCGCGGTACATGTCTCTGATAATGTCAATATAGGCCTCGGGAACGCCCTTGAAGCGCAGTGCCCACCAGATGGACTGCCGAGGTATACAGTCGAAGGCCTTCTGCAGGTCTAAAAAGGCCATATGCAAAGCTCTCCTTCTCTCTCTGTAAGCCTCAGCCAGATTCCGTAAGGCGAACACTGCGTCCATGGTGCTGTTACCCGCCCGGAAGCCATATTGACACTCAGAGACAGTACACTCGCTACGGAGCCGTGTGTCAATGATGCGCTCGAAGAGCTTCATGGTGTGGCACATGATCTTGATACCGCGGTAGCTACCACAATCCTGTACGCTACCTTTGCCTTTGTAAACAGGGATAATCAGGCTAAATCGCCACTGGTTCGGCATTTCCTTGGTGATCAGGATGCGGTTAAAAAGATCCGTCAGAAGGTCTACACCATGTGGGCCCATCGCCTTCCACACTTCAATTGGCACATTGTCAGGCCCGACCGCTTTCCGGTTCTTCATGTGGCGAAGAGCAATGCGGGTTTCGTCGGGGGAAATAGGGGAAATAAGCCCAAGGTTAGGAGGCGGTTCCGGAGGAAGGTTATGGGGATGCTGTTTGTTAGACAGCTCCGCGAAGTATGTACACCATCTCTCCTTAACAGAGGGGGCATCGTAGAGCAGCTTACCCTGGGCGTCCCTTACACAAAGACATTTGCTAATGTCCCGTGTAGCTTTCTCCCGGCCACGCGCCAGCTTAAAAATAAGCTATTGCCCCTCCGCAGTTTCCAGCTTGTCGTATAAGGGCGCCAGACTATTGCTGCGGGCTCTGGCTACAGCTTTTTTGCAAGCGCGCTTAGCCGCTCCATATGCCTCCCTGTCATCCGGAGAGTTGGACCCTTGCCACTGTTTAAATAAAACCTTCTTCTTCCGAGTCGCCTCCTGCACCCCGTCATCCCACCACCACGTCTCCTTTCCTATGGTGCGGCCACCACGAGAAGTGCCAAGGACGCGCTTACCCGCACCGGTGATTGCTGAATGGATCCTACTCCAGATCTCTTGAGCGGACTCATGCGGAGCACTGATCTCGAGATGCTCGACCTCCGCTATGAAGTCCGACTGCCTAGGACCATCAAGCAACCACCACTTAGTGCGGGGTTTGCGTTTCTCGGTCACTCTCTTCTTCGGTACAACCGCAAAGTCCAGGACAAGGAGGCGGTGTTGAGCCGTTAGGCTTTCGCCTGGGATGACTTTGCAGTTGGTAACCTTGCCAATGTGGCACCGTCGCACCAGCAGGTAATCTATTTGGGTTGAGTAGGCACCACTACGGTACGTAATAAGATGCTGGGGCTTCTTCTGAAAGAATGTGTTCGCGATGGCTAGGTCAGACACAGCGCAGGTGCTAAGTATATTGACTCCCTCTGCGTTTAGCTGGCCATAACCAAAACCACCGTGAACACGTCCATACTCTCCAGCAAACTGACCTACGTGACCGTTGAGATCCCCCCCAACCAAAACACCTTCGGAATTCGGGATAGCGCGTAATACGTCCTCGAACTCATCCCAGAAGGCCTCCTTTTCAGACTCACAGCAACCAGTCTGAGGAGCATAGGCGCTGATTAGGTTCGTTACCGACCCTTCGAACAGCACCCTAACTCGCATCAACCGGTCGCTGCATCGGTCTACTTCAAGGAGTCCATCCTGAAGGTCCTTAGACAGCACCACGGCCACTTCGCTCCTACCCGCTGGTGATCCGGTGTACACTAGCCGGTACCCCTGCCCGATGTCACGTGACTTATTTCCCTTCCAGCGCGTCTCCTGAAGGAAGGCGCACTGGACCCGACGCTTCGCAAGTACGTCTGCGAGTTCTCAGCAACGTCCGGTTAGGGAGCCAATGTTCCAGGTGGCAAAGCGGAACTTCTTCTTGGGTACTATCCTCTTTAGCCGTGCCCGTACTTGACACGGTAGCCCTAGCCCACTTATCGCAGGTTTAGGGCGATGTGCCTGCGCGTCGTTATGCGGCGACGCCCTAGACCGAGTACCCTTACCTAACTTGTTTCTCTCCATACATATATGACTGAAGTTGGTTTTACGTGGGGCGACCAGCCGTCTGACCCCCACAACCCTACAAGAGGGAAACCAGGTTCGCCAGAGCCTCGTCCGTTGGACAGCAGGGTGCACCGCTAGCAGGTGAGGTTGGCTTGGGTCTTTAAGATGGCAACGGACCCCATACACCCCCCCAAGTAGGTATCTCATCATCAAGTAAAAATTATATATCTACTAGAATAAGTAACTAGCTTACCTTTCCTGTTCAATAGGTAATCTGAACAGAGACAATTCTGGAATCGATGAATTATTAAGACACCCAAACACACAGCAATACGTTCTCCTGCGATTATCAGACATTTTGGTTTTATTTAGCGGTGCCGAAAAGCCGCGACGCGCGAACCTCGTGCAGTGTTAGCCCCGACTGGCGCACTGAGAAACGGGTCGAGATTTTGTTAAAGTGTGCGTGCGTCGATGCATAGATACTATGGCGCACACATACAAGCCGCGCGCGGTGCGTTTGTATGAAGATAACCTACTTCCCTTCTCTTTATACTATGGTATGGTTGATGGAAAACGGAACCCTTATAGGATCACTTTGTATTCCGTCCGTCTGTCCGTTTATCTGTTTGTCAAGAAACTTTATCTCGGGAACGTGTGAAGGTATCGAGCCGAAATTAAAACCATATACTCAAGTCTACAGTCCAGCTGAGAAAATAATCAAACTTCTTAGTAAAAGTAAAAAAACTGGCCAAATGCGAGTCGACTGGCGTTCAGAGTGTTCCAAAACAATGCAATTTTAAAAAAATGATATTTTAACACTACAGGTCTGTAGTGTTAAAATAACATTTTTTTTAACCTTTTAGGTTTTCCTGTAATCTTTAGGTTAGAATTATTACCAATCTGTATTTTGTTCAAAATTTTAGGCTTTGTAGTTTCGGGAGATAAAGGGGGTATGGTAAATTTTTGGTCAAATTTCTTGAATAACTTCAAAACTATTTATTTTATAATTACGAAAAAAAAATACTAAAAACCTTCACAGTAAGCCCTTTTATTTCTTGAACCCTAAAAAAGAGCTACGGCCGTTTATGCCCCAAAAAACGTGGGTATATTTCGGCACACTCAAGGGAATCAGAATTTATAGGGTATTTTCCGTTGACCTAGAACTATAAAATTTTGCAAGAAATACCGTCTTATACTACAATTGTAAGGAAAAGTCTGAAAACCATACATTTGTAATTAAATAATTAAAAAAAAAGTGTTTTATTTAAAGTAATATGTCCCTACAAATTTATACGGAACCCTCTGTGGACGAGTCCGAATCGCACTTGGCCGGTTTTTTAAATCTCTATACCATCGTGTAGGCATCATTAATTAACATAGGACAATAAATAATTATTTATTTGTGTCTGATTTTATTCGTTGATCGGCTGATTGAGAAATCAAAACTAAAACCAATATATTGAAATCTTTTAATCTAAAAGCTAAAACCTATTATTATTAAAGTTCTTATAAATAAAGTCTGATCTAGAAAATGTAAAACTATGAACTAAAATTAATACTAAACTTTAGTAACAAAATACAAATTGCTAAAAATATTTATATCACAATCGACTTTGGTACTATTTCTAGTTTTTAAAACATATCAAATTCTTTCGGGTCATGGATCTACATCATATTATTTAAAAAGCAAAAAAGCGGCACGGTCTTACCATCCTTATCTCGGAGCAGTTCAAGCCATTTTCGACCCTCTTTATTATTATATTATCAACTACCTACCACTCGCGGCTAAGCCAACTTGAAAGTCTATAATAACATATGACAAAGGAACTTCCTGCCGGAATAAAACATATCCCAGTGTGTTTCCAGTTTGGCTAGGACATTGCAGGCGTGAATCATCTGATTTTCTGATAAAAAGATGATTCCGTGCTTTGGAAGGCACGTATAACCGGTGATCCCAGCCGCCAAATGGCGGTCGTCAAACCATGTCAGAGGCCCGGTTTAATTGACGGCCGCCATTTGTCGGCCGGGACCACATGAGATCAGAGACCCTTGAGGCGATTTAGAAACTCCTGGCATTAGGGTGTATGGGGGTTCGTTAGACCTTACTGCCCACACGATAAGAAGAAGAAGAAGTGCGATTCTGAAAACATCTCACCATGTAGGTACGCTTAGCTGTAGTGAACATGAAGTGAGCTGTCAAATCAAACAAGAGGAATGACAGTTCACTTTATGGTGACTCCAGCTAAGTTCACGCGGTGAGATGTTGTCAGAATAGATCGGGCTGTACTTGTTCTACAAGCGTGCCAAGTTTCATTGAAATCCGTTAAGCCCTTCAATGGTGTATATAGGGAGGAGCTGGGTGGGCTGTGCCCACCCCAGAATGGTCTGGTGCCCACCCCAGGATATTTGGGGACCCATTTGAAATTCTAGGCTGGACACAAATAAGTTCACATAAGATTAATCAAATAAATTCTACCACCGAGATACCAACAACTTAATGAATAAACAGGCCAAGAATTAATAACATCTTAGGTCGCAATGAATTTCACTATCCTGGGCCATGTCTACCCTGGAAAATATCCTAGATACGCCAATGCATGAAGAGGTAACAAGCAAAGTTTTACGCATTTATTATAGGTACCTATTAGTGATAGGATTTATTCCTAATTTTGTGGAATTCAAAGGGACCTCTGAGTTTGTTCCGACGTTTCTGCTCTGACGAAACTCCCAATTGGTATGAAAAATTAAGTGTTATTTTAATCTGCTTACAAATTAAATGTCATTTGACGTTTATCGAAATTAAGTGAAGATAAAGTATTATTTCACATATTATGAGCAGATAAGGCGAATAATGTTGATACAATGACTTAACATTGCAGTATGACTTTTCGTTCCAAATTGGGTTCCCGGACGCAATGATTGGCCAAAACTAACTCTTATCTAGAGTGTGATGTTTATAATAAAATGTAAGATAACATGGGATTTGAGACAAAATGCCTGATAAATACTTGCTGATAAACTCCACAGACCATTTAATGTGTTAAAAGTCACCCTGTAAGGTGACTGCTGCTGTAGCTAATTCTTCTTTTGGTGTGTTCGTTATTGTCAGGAGAAGGTACATATGAAGGAAAAAAATGAGAAAGTTGAGGAGCGAAGCCACGGGGGACAGCTAGTTTGTTATAAAATGAACCGTATCTGATGATGATTTTAGGAAAATATGCTATTATCCAAGTAACGTGAATTTTTGACAAACATACCATGTGAAATGCCACCTTAAAGTTGCGTCGTAGGTACCTACTGCCAGTAAGCGTAGCAGATCGGAGATCGGTTATGCATCTATCGTGGAACGAGATTTAATTTACGCTTCAAATGCAAAAAGAATTTAGTAAATTGGTGTAAGTTACGGAAATCACCCTCCATACCTATCACGAACTCATGAAATTCGCAATCTCTCTTTATACGTAAGTAGATATTCTTATTAGAAACTTTGTGAAGGATTTCTATAATGCCCTTCACTTCACATATAGAATTCCCAATGTTTGTGCTGTTAACCCGTGTTCGAAGGCTATTACGAGTGTCACCAAACAGTGCATTTGTGCGTTGGGTTCATGGGCGTGCCGGGCGGGCACTGGAACTCCCGCGCGAAGTCGTGTGAGTTGGAGAGCGTGCCGATGACTCGAAACCGGCCCGGCGAGTGCACGGCAGTTTTCAGCTTGTTGCGCATCGCTTCTGGACGCATCGCGCCGCACCACACCTAGAAATATGTGAATTTTATGGCGTCACGGCTTCATTAAATGTCGTCCGATTCGAACAGTGATACATTATTTAAGGTAACAAATGGTTGTCATATAGGTATGGTTGAGGCCAAGGGGCTGTATCCACGATTGAGAGAACCGCCGCGAGTTGACGTTCTTTCACTGTGTGGAGAAATGTTTATAGAGCTGTTATAGAAATACGTGGCACGACGATATTGTCGCCGCGATTCTCTCGCTCGTGGAGACTGGGAAACGAAAGCGTCTTTTTTATAAATTAAAAGAAAATCTCTTGAGGTTTTTAAATAAAATTCTGGTCAGTGTTTTACGTTGCCACCAACTGTTTCTGTGAAGGAAAACATTCCAAATTCTCAACCCTATCCGGTTGAGAATTTGGAATATTTTCCTTAATTCGAAAAAATGAAACATAACTGTTAAACTATGTGGATAAAGCTGAAGTTGATATTAAGTAGCCTCACATTTCCGGACCGCGGTCCCATCAGTACTCTGTTAGGACCGATTAACACACAACACTGACGCGTGACGGGACCCTGATATGGAAACATGTAGCGCTTCAAGAAGCCCGCGTGGAATTTGAAGGGTTTTTATGTAAGTTATTCATGATAGGCAGGTGTTATTTAACCTGTGCAAAGTTGAGGAAGAAAAGCTGCGTATGAGTGTGGTTAAGTCCAGGCAGCGTCTCTCCCTTGACGCCGTGTCGCTGTACCCAGTGCAGGTACGCGCGAAACGCTTGCTTTACGCCACCGTTGTCGGCTATGTTCTCGCCCTGGATATAAAATGGTTAACATCAATTCTTGACTGCTTTCTCCTAGGTTTGGCAGAGCAGAACAACCATATTTCACCAGATAAGTTTAAGTCCCATCTAATGCTATCAACCGGGCACAGATCCAGATATCAAGCCGCTGAAAATCGCGGCGAGTTGACGATTTTTATACATCGAATCGCTGTGATAATATCGCCGCGTGGAGACATATTCATAGAGTTGATAGAGAAAAACATGCCACAGAGGATAATATCACCGCGATTCTCTCGCTCGTGGAGACGGTCCTTTAGGCGAAGACAAACTACACAAACAAGATGGTATGACAACTCACTTGTTGTTCACTCCACCTAAGTGTATGTACACGGTGAGATGTCGAAAGATTAGACCAGCTAAACTAGTTGGAAGAATATCAAAGCGCAAATATTGATGAGAAAAAATATTATAACATTGTCGGCAAATATTAAGCCGCGTTTCCACATGCAAGAAACTCGCAGGTTTATTTACATTGTCTGGCACAATCGAGAGGTTGATCTCATCCTCAGTAGCCTGCAATGTATTGCAACTTGCATGCGAGCTGGTTGCAGGTGAAAAAGTGGCTTAAGTCGTTGACATGTGATGAAACCAAACCTCACCTGAGTATTAACACCATCTAGTTTCATATTGACCTCAGGCACCACATAACGTCCGTACTGATCGATAAGGCACTGCGCCCGGCGATGAAAGGCCTCTATCGCTGAGTCTGACCACCAGCGGTGAAGGTTGCCGTCGCAGTCGAACAGGCGGCCTTTGTCGTCGAAACCGTGGGTTATCTCATGACCTGATAAGAGCGGAACACGAAATTCTGTTGTCAGAAAAACAATAAGAAAACCGAAGAATTCAGAAATTGTGCGGTGATTCTGCGATAAGTACATGGTTACTGTAGGGTATCTGTTACGGAAATTAAACAGTGAGCAAAAATAGATTTAAAGATCATTAACATCCATTGTAGGCAGTCGGGACTTACGAACGGCGATGCGCCACCGGTACACGGTGGATATCCCACCCATACGCACAAAACGTTTTGGTAACACATTCATAATGCGTACAGCTAAGGAGTGGAATTCCCTGCCAGATTCTGTGTTTCCTGATAGCTACAAACTGGGAGTCTTTAAGTCAAGAGTGAATAGGTTATTTCTAGGCAAGCGTGCTCCATCTTCGACCACATCATCGCTTACCATCAGGTGAGATAGTGGTCAAACGCGTGCCTATCTATAGTAAAAAATAATTATTGAAGTTTTTGACTATCAATGCTCAAGACACTGATAAACTACTAAATATACATCACCTATGACAACTCCAATGCCGCCGTAGTTCAAAGACCTAGGGAAGTGCCTGTGGTAGAAAGGAGGCTGCAGGATGCCTGCTGGGAACATGATCTGGTTCTTATTGCGGCTGTAGTAGGCATTGACCACGGCTGGGGCGGTGTTCCATAGCGTCTTGTTGACTGGTTGTCCGATTCTGAAAATTAGTGAATGAAATTTATAGTAGGCGCCAGATTAACTTGCAATAAAGTACATTGACCTTTCCCTAATATCAGAATGTATGTATTCCTAAATTAATGTATTTGGGTCAATGACTGTTATTGTACATCTCGCGCGTACCATAAAACTTTGCACAGTAAGTACAGTGAGAGAGAATGGGCCGTAATCACTGACCCTTATTATACAAGTAGGTACGTTATTATCAAACTTGAAGCAACTTGATTTTCGCCATTTTAGCGCTGATAACAGTGTGAACGTCCGTGGAACTAATATTAGGGATGGGACAACCTTCGATAAAAAAATACTTTTATGGACTTATCGATAGTGAGAGTATAAATTACTCCCACGATCGATAAGTCCATGAGAGTAATTTATTACGTAAGAGAGAATAATGTCACTTCCAGTTATTTTTAATAAACTTAATTTTAAGTAAGTAGTATATTTGCTGTAGGTAAAGGTTAATTCAAAAATATTTTCAGTCATTTTGTGATCTATAAACTAGTGAATAGCGTATAAAATTTTAGCGCATGACTGTCAGATCAGCGAGCTTTAAATATGTTCTTGAACCTAGTATATTTGAGCAAGCGAGCGATTTCAGGTTTGGTCCTATAGTAAAAGTTGTTTGTTATCATGAGTACAATCATGTGTTTAAGTGTTGGTCACTAATTACCATCACCCTCATCATCATCATCTGACTAGCCTTTTCCCAACTATATTGGGGTCGGCTTCCAGTCAAACCGGATTTAGCTGAATACCAGTATTTTACGTGGAGCGGCTGCCTACCAGACCTCCACAACCCATTAACCGGGTAACACGGTACTTCTTGGCAAGACTGGAGTCAAGATTTACTGGCTTCTGACAATCCGTAACGACTGCCAAAGATCTACAAATGACAGCCGGGACCAACGGCTTAACGTGCTTTCCGAGGCACGGAGGAAACTCGGTATGTTAAGATGGTCACCCATCCACAGACCAACCTGGGCAAGCGTTGCTTAACCTTAAAGATCGACATGTGCGGCTGTTATTATTTAGCCACGAGCTCCTCACTAATTACCATCACCCTATATGAGCAAATATGAACCAAAAACTAATAAGCAATTTTTTTGCGTTTTCAATTCAATTCAATTCAATTTATTCATAAAAACTTTTACAATAAAATGTGTATAAATAGCCACAAAAAGATAATAAAGTAAAAATCTTATATAAAGGTAAATTAGTGCCTAACTTAAAACTAGTGTATGGCTAACAATAATTTGACGTATAAGATATTTAACTTGGAACTTATAATGTATATAGCGACCTGCCCGATCTAGGTTTATTTAAACCTGTGTTTCAGGCCCTCCCTTCATCGCAATTTAAATTGGTCAGTTATATATGTAATTTTGGCTCTTATTTCTCTTCAAATAGAATTTATATTCTTCGTGAGCTACGAGTATATCTACCTTATATTTTGCTGCCTTATATTTGAGCCCAAATAATTTTTGACGTGATAAAAAAATCCGCACTTTTCCATCAGTTTTATAAAGCAAATAATTTTCAGAGTACATTTATCATCTATATATTTAAGTAGTGATAATTTGTTTTGCAAGAATTTGAAAATTACTCGCAAAATTATCTTATAAGTTTTTTTTTAAATGGTCCTACAATTCTGGAAACAGATGTCTTGTAACATATCTCATAGTACTTTAGTAATTAATACTGCTGGAAAATTACGACTAAAATTACTCATTATCGGAAGAAAAATATCATGAAAAATGTGTCAAATTTAGTACCCGAGACGCTCGTGGGGCGCTTCAAAACGGCACAATATCTACTGTCATTTTTTATTGGGTATGTAGGCCAGCGTATTTATATAATAGAGGTCTGTGGCTGTAATCCATTACAAGGGCCTAGTGAGTACATATTGGTGGATGCTCATGAATTCCAATTTTTGTTTCTAGGACATCACTAGAGTTAGAGAGCGAAAAATATCCAGTGTCTAAATCAACACGCTTGCTCTGACTTACCTACTATTATGACAGACGGACACTAAAGCTGATTGAGGCGTACTATTCGAGACGTATAATGATTACTTGATTACCTGCTTTTCTTGTTTAGAGACGAGTTGCCTCACTGAACTAGTAACATGTTGCATCAACTAAACATTTGATGCCAATGCACTTTCTGCAACCTACGGAAGGGATTTCATTATCTGGATTTTTATGTAACTTACCGCGATTGTTCCATCTTCGTTAGGTGTTGGAGTATATTCAGAATGTTCTCGAAATATTTGTCCGGATGTATTTTCACTTCTTTATATCTATCGTCCAACTCTTTTTTGTTCAATATAAAATCGGGATATCCTATTCTGAGCATCATTGCATCTACTTTATGAGCTGCTAGCTTCTTGGTCTTATCGTCAATCCAGTCTGTCATATGGAGTAGTTCTCTGAATGATTGCTGTATTTCCCTTGTCATGTATAACGTGTCGTTTTTGCTCATTTCATCGAAGTATTTCCTTACGAACATTGAACCTAATGCCATTCCCATGTTGGAGTTGACCTGTGAAACACAGTTCTTCCATCTTGGTGGTGCCTGCTCTCGCCCAAAAAGGATGAAGTAGAACCTGGAGCGTTATCGGATTGGTTATTTTTTATAGATAAACGCAGCCTCAAACTGAAAGATTTTTAGTAGCAACAAAGTTTTACTCACTGCTGTTTCGCAGATTGAAATCTATCATCAAGGTTGTTGACCCTATGCCTCACGAATCTCCAGAGCAAGTAATTTGCCAGAATGCTGGGGTCAGTGTCATGAATCAATTGAACTAAGTGCTGCCAATGTAAAACGTTACAGTCAGTCAGGAGAAAAAAAAAAAGGCTTATTTACAATTTATTTTGCGTTAATTTATTCAGTTCTATCTTTGGAAAATTTACTTTCGAATGATTTTTGTAAGACTGAGTCGTAATCAGACTTTGATATATTTTAATAATCTTTTCTCATATTTATCATTTAATAGTAAAAGGCTACTTACCCTAACATAACAAAGAGCAAACAGGACAACAGTTTCATTATGGTGGACGGTTCTGTTCATCACGATACACAGGT
The DNA here is from genome assembly GCA_950371165.1 of Lacanobia oleracea. Classification (NCBI taxonomy): domain Eukaryota; kingdom Metazoa; phylum Arthropoda; class Insecta; order Lepidoptera; family Noctuidae; genus Lacanobia; species Lacanobia oleracea. The sequence goes on along the minus strand of OX493392.1, from coordinate 20,479,037 downwards.
ACCGCGTCCACTTCACTTGTGGCACCAGCTCCTCCAGTTTCCCGAGTGGCATCCGTCGGTACAGTTCCGATACATTCCTCCTGTCTTCTGGCGCTGATGTGATCTTTGCTAATCTGCAATATTTGAAAAGACTGGTTTTTCTTTTCGTGCGGTGGATGTTCTCAATAAATTCTATCTCAAATGTACTTTTTGTAATCAACATAATAAGGGTGAATGAGTCTTACTTTATTTCAAATTCAATAAGTTCATCTGCACTTTTCTTAACGTGGTCAGGATCACCTCCCAGTAATATCGCAATTTTCGTCAAGTAATTTTTATAAGCGGTCAAGTACACTTTATTTGATTCTTGCAAGAAATAATCTCGAGTTGGCAACCCTGCAATGACATATGTACCTACTTAGTCATTTATTCTGAAACGAAGTAAGTTCAATAATAGGTATATACTATTATATAAGGAGTAAACATAACGTATGTACCCAAGCTGGTTTGGTCAAACTGAATAACAAATTCATCAGATTTCTTAATATCAGGTCCGACCCATTCTGATATAAGAATATCATTATTATATAATCTTAGTTTTGCCATTAATTCCAGCCAGTCAAATTTGCTGGAATTCCAGGCAGGCTTTAAGATGGGCCAGCCACCGAGAAGGTCTAATAAATCCACCAGGGGTTGATGCGCACGCTTTTCTAGGATTCCATAATTCATGCAAGATTTGAAGAGGAATCTTGCCTTTAGCGCAGCATCACCATTTGCTGGATCGTCCTCGGACGGAACTTTGGCTGATAATGTTTCTATTGGTATTGTCTTTTTTCCTACTATTAGTTTTGTTTCCCTTTCTCTTCGCTTTTTAAATCTTGCTCCATTATAGTCTTTCGAAAGTAATCTTTTTTCAGCTGACTGAGTAGTTGTTTTCATTGCGTGTTTTCCTACTATTGATGTGGTTTCCCTTTCTCTTCGTCGTTGATATCTTGCTCTATATGTATCATCCTCTAAACGTACTCTCTTCTCAGCCGACGTTGTGTCTGTTTGCATTGTCTTCATTCCTACTATTAATGTTGTCTCCCTTTCTCTTCGTCTTTTATATCTTGCTTGATATGCCATTAATCTTCTACCATTTCCCATTTGTTTGGACTTAATTATAAATTTTCTTCTATATACTTTAGTTTGAGGTCCTGAGTCAGATTTCTTTGTAAATCTTTTAATTCTTTGTTTATTAAGTACATGATACCAAGAAAGGTACTTATTGATTTTGAATATTGGTTTCATCACTTGTTTTGATTTTTTATCTAAATATCTACGAATGCGGTAGACGATTTGAGTTTTTTCCTTATCACCAGTACCATATCGGTATTCTTGAGCTGCGGTGTTATTATATAAATCTTTTGTATAAAATAACTTTCCGTCCAAAATTTTAGATCGAGGCGATGCCTTCGGCTCCTCGTGAGGAAGCTTAAATGACAGTAAGAAATTATCTTCTAAATCTAAATTAGATCCTGGATACTTGCAGGGTATCTTATCTTTAGTTTTAAATTCTAGTAATTCTTTTAAGACTGTGTCTAGATTTTCTCGAAGCATTTCAAAGGTGTCGTAGCTGAAAATAATGAAACAATCCCATTAAGTATTTTGCTTGCTTCTTCAATACACAATAATATAATGAAATTATAGCAACAAACCCTGCTTTATCAGCCGGGATGGGGTTGAGCGCAGCCCAGTTCCCGCAGGCATACTGATAAAAGTCGTGACACGGGTCTGCTTCGGCGTCCATGTATTGTTTCATTATATTTGCTTGTGTTGTCCTGATCTGATCTCTGTCACCTTGACCCTTCCAGAATGCATGGATGCCTGAATGGAAATATTTTGGTTTTAATATCTCTGAACTCGCGATGTTCAAATTAGGTCCCACACAATCAGAGCATTGCACGTTGTCGTATGAATAACCTTGGCTCGTTTATATCAACAGGCAATTGGATAATTCCCGGCATAACCTACGAACTATTATGGAATTAATTTAGCTCTCTATCATACAATGGACAGGATAATTGATAAATGGTTTAAGAATTACCTTTAAGAGACGTGGAACTAGACTTAAACGTTGTACTCATTTGGCCGTCTGAGTTAAGGAATATAATGTTCCATCCAGGATTGGGTATTGGTCTCCTGGCCCCTTAATTTACAAATGTAAATATTTTGTTTTATTGCCGGAGGATGTGCATGGTTATAACGTTAGAAGAAAACCAACCAAGAAAAAAAACGACACATCGATTGTGTGAAAACGTGACTATTGAGATCTAGAGAGACTATTAAAATGAAGAAAGTAGAGGTATAATGACCTCAAAAGAGAGAAAAGTATAAAGTCACAAACATGTCTGAGTACTCAACAAATCAAATAGGTACTTCTCAATTAAATACCTGCGTAAGACGTGGACGGTTTGTATATGTGTGCAGATGAGATCATTTCGGCCTCTTCCAGTTCAGGTTGGCCACGGACCTGCTCCACAACGTCATCTAATGGGCCCCTGTCCACGTGCATCTCCGGACGAACTATGCTATTCAATCAATCAGTAATATGAACCATTTATACGGCAGACGCGTGTCGGTTACCTTAGTTTGAGACCTATAGCTGTTCATTTCATGTTTCGCAGGATTAGTCTAATTGTAATTTAGAAGCTCTAATGCTACTCAAGTCGCACTACAAATGTCTCATTTTGTACTAGAATAGTGACAGTTTACATTTTTAGGCACAGCATTACAGCCTAAGACATTAAGCTCGCCGCTGAACATCTGAGTGCGTAAAGTATTAAATAAATAAATATAATATGTCTGTGTTTCCAAACGCTTACAACCCTAATCTCTTAAAAGTTAGAGTGAAAAGGCTCCTTCTGGGTAAGCTCGCTCCATCGTAGACTTGTGTCTCTGTCATCTCTGACCTAGACTAGAGTCAAGAGCAAACCCAGCACAAAAAAAAAGTTGTTATTCATGCGTTGTTAGTCACGTTTTCTAGTGACTGGAAAAAACGGCTAAAGGGTTGTTTAAAATAATAAGCAAATTCAGTTAAAATAGAAACTGGCTTATGATGGCATCGCAATTGATACTATCAAAAAACCTGAAAAGCATTTGATAGGTATACCTTGCAACAAAGATTCAAATTAACACTGTAGTTCGTATCCCTAAGGATACTAGTAAGTACCTAAGTACCTATGATAGAAAGGGTTACCTCTCAATGTCTCTATCTTCATCGTCATACTGATCACTAGAGTCCGAATTATCGTATTCCTCTTCAGCTTGTCTCTCACTCTCATTTTCTTCGTTGCTATCCTCACCGCCTTCATTTCTACGCATCCGATGAGGTCTCCGTTTGCTAAAAGTGGACATTATATTCTTCTAAATTCACTGGCTAGGCTATCCAATAAGAAACTGACAAAGTTGAACTAAATAAACTCACAGTAAAATTTGGGAATACATAAAAATAAAGATTTATTTCGGATCAAATAATCCATATGTTGTTAGTCAAAATCTTAATAAAATGTTAGTACAAAACAAAGCTTACATACAAAAAACTTTTTATTTAAATAGAAAACTTACTCATTGTCTTGTGATGTAAATTTGAAATGGCTCATTCTCTTCACCCTGGTCGGCGTCGCATGCTGTTTGTCCGTAGAGCCCCATATTAGAATGTCACTGGTCACATTACCTTCGTAAAATTCTGTTTTAGGATTTGCTTTTGATCGAGCAAGCACTATCTCTTCAGGCGGCAGAAACGACGTACGGAACCCTTGGAACACATCCCTCTCCTCAGGATCCACTTCACCTTCCAACCGGGTATAGACTTTAGGGATGTTTTTAACAGTATATTGATCTGAAGGATCGCCTAATGAGTCATTAGGTCTTTTGATGAGGAAGTATGTAAATGCGACGAACGCTGCAAATGTGACGACAGAGATAAATCTTAAGAATGTGGCACTTTTCGCACTCGATTTGACTGTTATAGTTTGTGATGGGATCTGCGTGTCCTCGCGCGTCATGGCAGCTTCTGACTGACAGAGCGCGTCGGACATTCGTAACTGGAACATCATACATAGGCATACGAACTGCGTAGTGCTTGTCGTAATCTTGACCCTGTTGCTGCAGCCGGCAAATAAATTGGTTACAATCAACAACACAATTCATGGATGCCAACTATTTTTAACATACCTGTTTAAAGAAAATATTTTTTGTTAACAACAGCTATAACTTTGTAAGTGCTGGCAATGAAAGATGGCACACATTTAATAAAAATGAAAAAAACTTGCATGACAATGACATACAGTGACAGTTTTGGACAAGTAAACTAAAGTTATATTTTGTAAATAAACGCATGTAGCCTTAATATTTAGGTACGAAGGTAAAGTTTATGAGCCGCACAAAGCCGTTATCATGACTTCGTTTGCAGAATTAACGAAACAGGTGCACCTTATCAATGACTTGATTTTGGCTGATATGACTTGCGGTATGGTTATCATTATCTTATGCACTGTTATCTATACTTCTATAATTATACTAATATATAAAGCTGAAGAGTTTGTTTGTTTGTTTACTTGAACGCGCTAATCTCAGGAACTACTGGTCCGATTTGAAAAAATATTTCAGTGTTAGATAGCCCATTTATCGAGGAAGGCTATAGGCTATATATCATCACGCTAAGACCAATAGGAGCGGGGCAGTAATGAAAATTGTGACGCAAATGAAGTTGTGTGGGTCAACTTAATATATAAAGCTGAAGAGTTTGTTTGCTTGAACGCGCTAATCTCAGGAACCACTGGTCCGATTTGAAATTCAGTGTTAAATAGCCCATTTATCGAGGAAGGCTACAGGCTATATATCTTCACGCTAATACCAATAGGAGCGGAGCAGTTATGAAAATTGTGACGCAGACGAAGTTGCGCGTGTCAACTAGTCAAGTATATCTGTACTACGTGATAATTTACAATCTTTGTGTTACAAGACATTTATTTATCAAACTACTTGTAGACCTCTAAATAAACTAATAAAGGTTTTAAAAATAGGCGGAGATGAAAATAGTTTACTAGTTTATACTTCCTGTCCATGAATTCATAATTAATTTGCGTATTGACTCTGTCTCCCGAAATAATAATAGGCTGAATTTTGGCAGTAAATTAATATTTATTAAAAATATTACAAATAATAATGATAATTACCGTCAGCCCCCAAGATGTAGCTCGTGCAGTCCGTCTGTTGCCTAACTGGGAATCTCCAGGACCGGATCGGCTGCACAACTTTTGGATTAAATGGTTCAAAAAATCGCATGCTCGCTTGGCATCTCAATTCCAGTCTGTGTTAGAGTCAGGGTCGCTGCCCCAATTCTTAAACACAGGAATAACCCACCTGCTCCATAAATCAGGTAGTACCGCGGAGCCTATAAATTATAGACCGATCACGTGTTTACCGACGGTCTATAAAGTTCGTACATCCATTTTGAGAGCAAAGATTAATCTTCATATTGATAGTAATTTAATAATATCTGCTTCTCAGAATGGATGTAGGAACGAGTCCCGCGGTACTAAGGAGCTGCTCCTCACCAACATAGCCTTTAGCCAACAGGTTCGTCGTTCCCGAAGGGATCTGTCGACATGCTGGATAGACTATAAGAAGGCCTACGACTCAGTGCCACATACATGGCTCATGAGGGTGCTGGAGCTGTACAAAGTTGATGCAGTCCTACGCACCTTCCTGATATCATTTCCGAGAACGGTCCTTCACTATCCAGGATGTCGACAGACCCAGGCAAACAGCGAACCGATAAGGAACGAGCGTGGCATATTTCAGGGTGACAGTCTGAGTCCACTGTGGTTTTGTCTGGCTCTCAACCCTCTCAGTACATTGCTGGAGGATACAGGCCAAGGTTACCGGTTGAGAAGAGGTGGTCAGGTCATATCGCATCTCCTTTACATGGATGACTTGAAACTCTTTGCTCCTAACAACTTGCAACTGATGAAGCTACTGAAGGTAACAGAGGTTTCTGTTACCTGTTCAGTAGCGCTATTAGGATGGAATTTGGTTTGGACAAATGTGCGGTCATGCATGTAAAGCGAGGGGAGATTATTTAATCCATGGGAACACAACTCTCGGATTCCATACACCTTAGGTCCCTCTCCTCAACCGAAACTTACAAGTATTTGGGTATTTTGAAGGCGTTAGGCATCAATGCTGTTGATATGAAACAATCGTTGAAGGACAGTATTTTGAGCCGCCTGAACAAAGCAATTAACAGTCTTTTATCAGGCGGAAACAAGGTGCGAGCCTTTAACGGTTGGGTTATGCCGGTTTTGATGTACTCTTTCGGCATACTCAAATGGACGGAACCTGACGCTCTGGATAGGCACGCTCGCTGCTTACCGCAAATCGGATGCTCATCCACCAGCAACTTGCTTGTAAATACAATCTTATGGAATCTGAAGTACCGTACTACAGGTATGTGCCCGACCCAGTTCTCGAAAGTGACAATTGCACATTGTATTGGGATCGGTCTATCATCACTGACAGGATTATTGTTGCCAATAAGCCTGATATAGTGGTGATAGACCGACTAGAGCGTTGCACAATGATTGTTGATATAGCAGTCCCTCATGACGAGAACCTCGTGAAGTCAGAGAAAGATAAACAAACGAAGTATCTAGAGTTGGCTCGTGAGGTTGTCGACATGTGGGATATGAACACAGCAGTCATTGTGCTATAGTCGTGACGGCCAATGACATAATTACCAAGAGCCTCGACCAACATCTCAAGAGGCTCTCGTTGGGCAGCTGGATCAAGGGCTTGATCCAGAAAGCAGTTCTCCTGGACACGGCGCGTATAGTGAGGAGGTTTATCCATCGGGAGCCCTGACCACCGGTAGCTTTGACCCTATTCCCGATGCCGGTGGGCTACTATTTTTTATGTTTTTAAATGTTTTTTTTCTATAGAAATATTTAAAAATGTAAATTATATGTAAATATGAATAATAAATGGAATGATAATAATTTATTTACTTCAAATACCAGTAATCCATATTTAAAATTCGCAAATGTCAACTTTAAAATACAAAAATACACAAAAATATAATCGAAATGAAAATAAAACTAAATTAAATTAACTAATAAAAATAATAATATAGTAAATAATAAAATAATAAAAGTAAACTGAAATCAGAATGCAGGAAGATGAAGAAAAATATTTGCAACCGTCACATGACATATGTCACAAAATTGACCACTAAAATTGTAATGAAAGAAAGGAATGAATTAATAAACACTTAAGATATGCTGACCAGAGCAGCATCACGACGTGCACGCCCACCATCTCCGGACCCGTCGCTGAGCTCCACCTCGCCACCGCCGGACAGCGGATCACCAGTGTCGCCGACGGTTGCAGTTGCGTCGAGCGACGAGTATTTCTCTCCGCCGACGTCGCCAACACCTGTACGTCGGCAGGGGAGAGGCCGGCCACCGAGGGGCTTGGGACCTAGGTCTAACCGGCCCCGAGCCGGGTCCCCGCTGCCGGTGGTTGTGTGCAGCGCATAAGATGGAGTCAGTCCATGAACGAGAACGTTATGCGCGCATACTAGGGGTCTACAGAGGGGGGAACTAACCTTACTGCGTACCGTGTCAGGATGCTGTCTCTGTTTCAGGACCTGGAACCAACCATGAACGTCTCGGCCCAACGATTGTCGGATCAGGTGCGGGTTATCCAACGTAATCACAGGTTGGACGATGCTGCACTTGATAGGCTGCGCTCAGAGGTACTGAGCAAATTTATCATTTCAACGCCGACACAGGCTGCGGTTCAGGCGCCAGCTAGTGGCGCAATCTCACCGCGGCCCAACAACGTCAGTGATGAGGTAGATGATAGGGTTGTCACGGTAAGTAGCCAGTGCAACGAAGGACTGAGGAGCGCACTGGAGGATGCGCTTCGCGAGTTTAGATCAATTCCGACCGAACTTAGGCCCCGTTTACCACGGTTACCCATGCACAAAAAAATAGGGCGCTGGTGTGTGCCCTGGACTCGCTGCTGCAGAACATCTTTGAAAGCAGCAAGAGCCTCCTTGATACGCACTCAATCCTGTATTGCGGGGCTGTTGCGGCATGTCGTTTAGCAAATATTAAGTTTAATACTAGTGGTGAAGCTATTCGACCAAAACCTGCTGTACCAGGCTGGCAGTGCAGGATCGAGCGGCGGATCGATGAGGCTAGGGCACTCATCGGCGAATTATACTGCTTCAGGGAGGGTAACACACGACCACGCGTGATGCGCTTTGTGAGACGGGCGTTTTCGGGAACTGGTATCAGCCCTCGAGATTACACGTCCCGCGTCACAGAGCGCATCGACTTCCTGAAGTAGAAAGTTTGTGCATGGGCAAATTGTATTCGGCGGTATAAGCGGCGGTTTGACCGATACTCGCAGAATCGCATGTTTCAGAGCGATGAGAGGTATATACGATATCACCACGAATACATTCTGGCGAAGCATCTGGTCGGTGCCCGTCTGTCATGCCGAGGGTGGCTGGATGCGCAATGTCGAGCGCGTGTGTGAAGCTGTACGACAAATGGATGAAATTACCATCCCTCCACTAGATGTTGCCAGAGTAGTCCGTCCGTTACCGAACTGGAAGTCTCCGGGACCAGACGGGCTGCACAACTTCTGGCTTAAGTGGTATAGCAGCTCACACGCGCTTTTGGCATCTCAATTCCAGTCTTCCTTAGAGTCTGGGTTGCTACCACAATTTCTAATAACTGGCGTTACCCACCTGCTCCATAAGACCGGTAGACCACCCAAGAATTATAGACCGATTACTTGTTTGTCGACGGTCTATAAACTTCTCACATCCATCCTGAGAGTGAAGATCAATGAGCATATTGAAATTAACTCAATTATGTCCACCTCTCAGAATGGATGTAGGAAGGGGTCCCGCGGCGCCAAGGAGCTTCACCTCATAGACATGGCCATAAGCCAACAGGTTCGTCGATCTCGCAAGGATCTGTCGACATGTTGGATAGACTACAAGAAGGCCTACGACTCTGTGCCACATACATGGCTCATGAGGGTGTTGGAGTTGTACAAAATAAATGCAACTCTACGCACTTTTCTTGAGTCATGTATGAGGAAATGGAAGACGGTCCTTCGCTATCCTTAGCTTTGAATCCTCTAAGCACATTGCTGGAGAATTCAGATCTAGGCTATCGGTTGAGAAGAGGTGGTCAGACCATATCTCACCTTCTTTACATGGATGATCTAAAACTCTTTGCCTCTAACAATTCGCGACTGAGGAAGCTACTGAAGGTAACTGAAACCTTCAGTAGTGCCATCAGGATGGAATTTGGTGTGGACAAATGTGCAGTTATGCATGTAAAGAAAGGGGAGATTATGGAATCTGAGGGAATTCAACTCTCGGATTCCATACAGGTTAGATCCCTCAGCTCAACCGAAACCTACAACTATTTGGGTATGTCGGAAGCGTTTGGCATTAATGTTACTGATATGAAGCAATCGTTGAAGGAACTCTTCTTTCCTGAAATAGGTTTTGAATAGCCTTTTGTCGGGCGGAAATAAGGTCCGCGCCTTCAACGGTTGGGTCATGCCGGTATTAATGTACTCTTTCGGCATACTCAAATGGACTCAAACTGAGCTTGACGCCCTGGATAGGAGAGTCCGTACACTGCTGACCACAAACCGGATGCATCACCCACGATCGTCGGTGATGAGACTTACATCCCGCGGAAGTGTGGAGGTCGAGGCTTTTTAAACGCCAAGACTCTCCACAACCGTGAGGTGTGCAGTCTCAGAGAATATTTCCTCAAAGCTGATGTGGGAATGCACCGAGATGTGGTCACAATGGATAAGGGTCTCACCCCGATGTCCATGGCTAAGGAGAACTGGCGCAAACCTGTGATACTTACCACGGATGACCGCAAGGAGGTATGGAAAGGCAAGGAGCTTCACGGGCGCTTCTATCGGGCTCTTCATGGGTCTGATGTAAATTTTTCAGCGTCCGTGGCCTGACTACGTTTCAGTGATCTCTTCGGGGAAACTGAAGGTATCTTGACGAATAACTACCGGAGGCATATTATGAAGGATGGGACGGTGGACGTGTGTCGGGCATGCCACCGTCCGGGTGAGTCCATCAGACATATTATCTCTGGTTGTTATCTTCTGGCTAATGGCGAGTACTTGCACAGCCACAACCAAGTGGCCAGGATTATCCATCAGCAACTTGCTTTGAAATATAAACTTGTGGATTCTGAGGTACCGTATTACAAGTATGTGCCCGACCCAGTCCTCGAAAATGACCATGTCACGTTGTACTGGGATCGGTCTATCATCACTGATAGGACTATTGTTGCCAATAAGCCTGATACAAATACAAATAATTTTATTAATGCTTCAGATTATACAGTGGTTAGTGTTTGGAGCCTCCTTTTAAGCAAATAATGCCTGTGTTAGCAGACTCCCTTCCCATAATATAGCAATAATTACTAAAACCTAGAGTTGCAAGTACCTACCTATATGTCTAAAAATAACAAAAAATAATACAAAAAAAAACAAAATAAAAATATATGTTGAGAGGATTTCCCGAGTGTGTGTATATGTGAGAAATTGAATAGTGGGGTGGTTGAGTGTGTGAGGGTGGATGTGAGAGTGTGTGTGAAAGTGTGTGTGGTAGAAATATTTGCTAGTGTGTATGCTATAGAAGTGCCTCCGTATCATCATAGGAAAGTGTCTCAAGCCAATTGGTTAAGATTTTTTTACATTCAAAACTTGTTTTGTTGTATAAGTCATTAATTTTGTTTATTTTGTTGTAGAGTTTAGCTGAACGTTTATTGAATTGTCTGGTGGCAAATATTGTTTTAGTGTGTGGGATTTGTGCAACAATATCAGCCCTTCTTTTCTGCAATAAGACTGGATCATAAGGCAGGGATTTATGCTTTTTTAAGACTGTTTGTTAAATGTACAGTTTTCTTACGGAAAGTACATCACTCGTTTTGTATAACTGGTCAGTGGGATATCTTTTATTTTTAAAGAGCATGATCGTTATCAGTGCTCGTTGGGCTCTCTCTACAACTATAAAATAGGTTTTAGCTGCTCCTCCCCAAACAGGAATACAGTATAGCAAAACAGACTGAACCAGTGCCATATAAATTTCGTTTAGAACATTTCTTGGGGGGACTCTACTACTCATAAACTTTTTAGGTACAATATGCCGAAGTGTTTTAAAAATCCAATTCAATCTCCTAACTCTATTTGTGACTTGTTCAAGATGTGGAAACCAAGATAGCCGCTGGTCAACAATTACGCCAAGATATTTAGTCTGTGTTACTTTTTGAATGCATGAACAACTACAGTTTCGGTTTTTGGCATCTCTACATGTGTGTATTTTTAGATGAAGATCCTCACTTGGTTGACTACTTTTGTTAATGCTAAAGCATATGTAGTTAGTTTTAGTTGTATTCAAAGTGAGTAGGTTATTATTTAACCAGTTGGCTACTTGTGCCATCCCCATCTCAGCCTTGAGTTTAACGTCTACCCAGGAGCTCCCAGAAAATACGACAGCCGTGTCGTCAGCGTAGGAGAAAACTTTTGCATTTTTCATATGCATGTTGCAGAGATCATTTAAATATACTAGGAACAACGTAGGACCAAGTACGCTTCCCTGGGGAACTCCGTAAGTGACGTCAGCATCTTTACTGAACAGGTCCCCCACCTTAACCCTTTGCTTCCTTGATGTAAGATAATCTGCGAGTAACTTCAGTGGAATGTTTCTTATTCCAACTTTTTCGAGTTTACTGACAAGGACGGAGACAGAAACGGTGTCAAAGGCTTTTTTTAGGTCCAGGAAAACAGTAAGACATTTATAACCGGAGTCAAGTTGTTCAGTCACTAGAGAACTCAGTGATGTGACTGCATCCTCAGTGGATAAACCTTGTCTAAACCCAAACTGCGACTGGGAAAGCAAATTAAATTTTGTAAGGTAATTAATCAGTCTCTTGTTTATTATTTTTTCCAATATTTTAGAGATGGATGGCAGAACGGATATGGGCCTATAGTTGTTAACATCGTCTCTATCCCCTCCCTTGTAAATAGGTGTAATAATTGATTGTTTCAGTAGGTCCGGGAAGGTACCGGTTTGGAAGCAGAGGTTTGCAAGATGAGATATTATGGGGACAACTTCCCGTCGTACGTGTTTTAGAAGTTTAGTTGGAACATTGTCCCATCCGGGGGCACTATCAGACTTTAGGCCCATCAGTATTTGTTCAACTTCATTAGGGTCAGTATCCAGGAGGACAAAAGTGTTGCATTGTACAGTTGGTTTGGAGTGATGAATTATTGGATGATTATTATTAGGTGTGATTTTCTGTGCCAACTGTTTACCAACGTTAGCGAAATGTTCATTTATAAAGTTTACCGATTCAAGAGGGGATGACTTGATATTTAGTATTTCAGAGTTGTTATTATTAGATTTGTTGGAATATGTGATGTTTTTTATATTTTTCCAAAGTTCTTTATTATTTGTAATAGAATTTGCCAAAAGTTCCCTTTCATATTTACGTTTTAGTTTTTTTTATTAAATAACTACAGTAATTCCTATATCTAGTGTAGGTTATCTTTACAGTATCATTATATGGTTCAGATTTATGACGTTTTTGTAATTTATTACGATTTCTTATGCAGCGCAGTATGCCTTTGGTAATCCACGGTTTAATAATCGGTTTAATATTTGATAAATTACGGGTTGTAGTACTGTTTTTTAAGGTATCAGTGAGTTTATTTATAAGTAGTTTAATCAAGAGGTTGGGGTCGTTACAGAATAATAGTTCAGCTAGATTTTTTTCTTGTAAGTCTTTCAGAGCTGCTTCAAAGTCGTTAGCAGTCGTAGTTTTTTTAGGAATATGGGTGTTTTTTACTTTCGATAGGGATAGGAATGTGTCAGTGACAGAGGTATGAAGTATTGCAATGAAAGCCGATATCTTTTTTTTATTAATTTTTAACATGAAGTGATCTAAGCAATTACTTTCTCTAGTTGGTAGCGTATGTCCAGGAAGAATTCCATGCAAAGATAACATGTTAAGATAAGTATTCCTATTTTTATGGTCATGTGACGATTCCGTTTCTTTAGGTTTAATATTTATATTTAAATCTCCCGCTAGGATTATGCTTTTATTTGAGTTTAGTTCGTATAAATGATTGCTAAGGGACTCTATGAAGTTATCAGTGTTTGTGTTTGATGGGGAGCGGTATATACAAAACACTGTGTTATTTAGAACGTCCAGTTGAAGACAGGAGGCTTGTGACAGCAAAATTTCTTTTACTTTAGGTTTTAAGGATTGTTTTACATACACCACTACCCCATCATTTTGGTTTAGCTGCTGTTTAGTAAAAAAAAAATCATAATTTTTTAGTTGGGGATGGGTTTGTTAGCATTTAACCTACATTCAGTCAGTATAATAATGTCTGTTTCAGGAATAGTTGATAAGTTGAGCATAAAATCGTCAAAATTACGATATATGATATTTAAATAAACTTGAGCGTTTGCAAAATATCTGTATTCGTTTTGTGTTCAATCTTAAAAAATATGATCATGTTTCAGGATTTCGCAAGGTTCTCAAGTGGCTCCCTATTCGACTTCGCAGGAACTCTCGGATATTGTGTTTGCTATTTAACATACTTCACAATCCTAAAACGCCTTCCTACCTGCGAGAACGTTTCTCCTATTCCCGTCCTTCGGATGCGCCTTGCAGGTCGCATCTTAGAAATCTTCTTAAATCCCCTCCCCACTCTACCGATTTTTACTCCTACTCCTTTACTGCGCATGCGGTACGGTTGTGGAATTTATTACCGCCTGACATTAGGGCTTGCTAAACTCTTGCAGTTTTTAAAAGAAGAGTGAAAGATCACTGTTCGCGACGGAGCATTTTGATTTATATAACTCGCATAAACAGCCTTATGTACTTATATTCGTAAGCTTATATGCTTTTTAAGTTAGAAGCTTATATACTTAAATAGTAATAGAAATGTTCGCGGAGACGCATTTAACATTGTGTAACTCGCATAGATAGTACCTATGTACCTATAGTCGTAGGCCTATGTACTGAATTTAGAAGCTTATGTACTTGCATAGTGATAGTTTGTAAGCTATGTAATCAATTTAAAGTCATATGTTTGTCGTTTTCCCCAAACACGTAAAAGATGTTCTGGGGAAAACATATTTTCAAGGAAAATTATAGTCAATAGGTAGGGCTACACATTTCCCTTACACATTCCCGATAGCACCCTGAGGGCGTGTTCTGATTGGCTGATGGAAATCAGCCTAATCGAAGGTATACACAAAATAGTCATTTCACATTCGAACATAGTAGGGTGGTTGAAGAAAACCACCATGCACACGCACCTTCAGTGCTAAGTTTTTAGGGCATCTAGGAATTTAGGTCTTAAACCATAGGCACTGGAAAGCTGGCACTCAGCCCTATCCAGATATGTACACATCTTCATGGTCAGGCAAGGCATAAAGCCACAAAATAGATAAGAAGATAAACATAGTTTTTTATCCTCTCCCGGGTTCCTGACCTATAGTACCTCCACCCTTGGAGGGGTGGCTTGGTAAGTTGTGTAGCTGGATGGAGGGATGATGCACCTACCCGAATATAGATAGTTTCATAGCCCATGGGGCACAGTTTTCCGGGGAATCAACCCCAAATAGTAAGCAAGCTCAAAACTTGTGATATTTTTGATAGTTAAATGCAACAAGCCCACTAGTGGGCAGGGTTGAGGGGTTGATTTCCAACCCGTTCGACGGGGAATTTCGGGGGATTCGAATAGAGGTGCGTCAACCCCCATCCAGACCTAGAATAGACCTAGATATAGCCAAAAATGTTCTAGAACTATAGTTAAAATTCACAGTTAAAATAAACTGAAGCAGTTAGTAGTTTTTGGGCCTCGTTACGGTAAAGTAACCTCGTACCTTAGTAAATGGTAAAAAATAGCCAATTCGTAGTCACCGGCAGAAGAAACCCTAGAATCTATAAATAGAATCACAGTACTCGCGACTTTGCCCTTAAACCATTAGCTGCAGTGTTGTCAAATTCCTGCCTATTATTTAACCCTGGTAAGCATTCACCCTGCACCCCAATCTACCCCGAAGACAGCAAGTACTTGGCAAGATAGAAGAACGTTGTACGTTAGGTGCGGAAGAGCCTTAGTTTCCGGTACAGGACGTCAGCGCGGCTGGACGTCGTCGGTCGGTCACAGTTCACTTCGGAGGAGAAGAAAAAGGATAGACCTACCCCATCACAACCCCGTTCCAGTCGATCACGCCCGTCCGGTACAATCACTATCTTTCTTTCTTTATCTTTTATATCATATAGTATGTATTAGTATGTTAATTATGTATTGTATGTTATATTTAATATGTATAGTTTTTATTTTAGCTACTGTTACACACTATGTCTACATCTCTTTTTACTCTACTCTCCTTTCGCAGGTATGCTGGAAGAGATTTCTTTTGAAATAAGCATCACCTTTGTACTTATTTTTCTGTTTCTTTCTTCTTATCCTATTAAATGTGTGTACATAAATTGATAAATAAATAAATAAAAAATAAATAAAATAAATATATGCTCCTTATATTTTGTGAAATAATGGTTAGGTCATTTTTCTTAATTTGTATGTGTCTTCTGAGCTCTGAGATTCCGCATTCGACTGTGCGGGCAATTTCTATATTATCTATTTCAAATACAGCTAATAGAGCGTCATCCATTTAGAATCTTAACAAGTAGAATAAATGTTTTTTCGAGATAAGTATTTCTATAGCTAAGGTTAACTTGCACTAATAGAAGAGATACCTTGCCGATTGTGCACATATTTATAAGTTTCCGATCCATATTTGTGAGTGTGTAGTTATGGTAGTATATATAGGAGCGAGTGTGTGAGTTGTTCGAATGGGGTTGAGTATGAGCGTTGTTATGAGTTACGGCGTAAATTAAGTACTGGCTTATAGTGAAGTAAATAAATATTAGGTACTTGAGACATCTTACAGTAAAAACATTAAATAACAGGTTTGAGGTAAGAATTAGCAAAAGTATTGATTTACAATTTATAATATTTAGTAAAACGGGTAAGCAAGTAGTTAGTCATGCTTTCACTAGGAGTTGATGTATCTTTTCCTCAGAAGAAATTAATATTGATTTCGAATGTTCATCCTTTTTTATATACACCCTCCCATATGCAGTCCAACAGAACTTGAAGGCCCCTGATTTAATCAGGTCTCGGGCAAGGAAATGTAGTCGCGATCCTTTAGGGGTTAAATGCTCCGACAGAAAGATAAGAGTGTGTTCTTGAGTTTTTAATCCAAGGTGTTTACAGCACAATTTAGTATGGTTTTTCAAGTTATAAGCCTTACTCTTCCTTAGAATCTCGGACCTCAATATAGTGGAGGCTGTTTCCACAACAATAGGGCTATTTTGTTGTTCAGAGTTTTTCCCGCGCACTCTGTAGATGTCCTTTATGTCATATTTACTCATATTACAACTCAAGTTTCGGGAAAGGCACATTATCATTTCTAGGAGGTCCTCTTTGGTTTCATGACTTTTTCTTGGTACATTTTTAACAACAAAGTTCGATTTCAGTCCTCCCATTTGCAAGTCCTCAATTTTGTTCTCCAAAATAGTGATAAACTTCCTGTCTTCAATGGCTTTGTTTTCCAGTTGAATTATTTTCTTACTGAGATCCTCTTTTTGCGCGGTAAGGAAAGCAAGCGAGCTCTGTATATTATTATTAGATTGTTGGATTTCTTTTAGGGTGGAGTTAATATTTTGTATCTCATTTCCATGCTTTCCGAGAAAAAGGACATCATTTTTCTCATTTCCTCTTTAAAATCATTCAGCTGTTGACTGATTGAGTCTTCCATATCTTCTCTGCCTCTCTTCCCTGCACGATGAGAGACGAAGTTTGGCGGTGTTGAGTAACCTTTCCCCACAAAGGTGAGATCCGTTTCAGACAGAGATTTATCCATACTATTTTCCATGATGGGATTGTCTAGTAAAAAGTAGGTCAACTAAAGTTTTGTTGATGATAGGTAAAAACTGACGAATCAAACTGCGTGAAAGTCGGAGGTTGGATTCCACTAATTACCTCACCTCAGTGTTGTAAGTGACAATTGGTAAACACTTCGAAGGGCGTGACCCTAATTAGCTAATTGGATCCAGTTTAACGAATTCGTTTTCGATAGGGTGTGTCCACTTTGAGACAAATTGGTTGAAGGAGTTGCGTACGCGCAGTAATTAGTGTTTATTGGCTGCTTACGTGTCCTTGGGGTGGAGTCTTCTTCATTTAGAGATAGCAAGCAGGTACCAGGAGCAAAGGCCGCATGAGACGACAGGATAACCTTCTTTGTCTTGCAATGTCATCGTCGCGTCGTCACTAACGTCGTTCGAAAGAGCTCTTCGCCAGTTATGCACTCCTATTTTTTAAGTTAATTTAATTTTCCTCTACCATTTGTTATTTTACGAAATAAAAAAGCGAATAGTACTGTGGCACGTCAACACCTTACGGCGGTCCGAGGGGGAAAGGGAATAGTGGTGATAGACCGATTAGCGCGCCGCACAATGATAATTGATGTTACCATCCCGCATGACGAGAACCTCGTGAAGGCTGAGAAAGAGAAGCAAATCAAGTATCTCGACTTAGCACATGAGGTTGTCGACATGTGGAATGTGGACTCAGCTGTCATTGTGCCGATAGTCGTTACGGCCAATGGCCTGATGGCCAAAAGTTTCGACGACCATCTGTCGAAGCTAGCGTTACGCGGTTGGATAAAGGGCCTGATACAGAAGACAGTACTCCTCGATACGGCTCGTATTGTGAGGAGGTTCCTTTCTCTGGAGCCCTAACCACCGGTAGCTTAGACCCTGTTCGCGACACCGGCGGACTACTACTTTTTATATTTTTAAATGCTTTTTAAAGTTTTTTTTTAAGATATATTTAAAAATGTAACATGCATGTATATAAAATGAATAAACGAAATAATAATATTTCATCATTAAAATAAAAGTCAGAATGATTTTAAAATAAAAAATTAAATTTAATTATACAGAGTTGATACGACAGAGGGGCATTAAATTACACTACGTATACTATACGTGTTTATTATTAATTCGATACGGTACAAAAATAAAAAGCGCCAAAAATGAGAAAACATTTTTTTCAAACAAACTAAATAGCTTACAAATCAGAATAAAACGCAAACCAAAACGCAAACTTTGTTAATAAATTAGACTGACCGTAGATACCTAGGTAACACAGTGGCAACGTCGCGCGAGCGCCGGAGCGCGGTGTGCGTTATCTCGTGTCGAGGCGGGGGCCGGGGCGGTGTGTCGGCCGGCAACTTAGGCCTCCGCTCGCGCTGGCTTTTATGTTTGGTAAGGTTTTGAAGTACGCGCACAAAAACAAACACACTAAATTTTTTAAATTCTCGATGTGTCCTCCATTCACATTAATGCACAAATTGTACTGACGGAGAATATTGTTATTTATTTTTCTAATTAAATCACTGTCCGTTGCTACGCACTGGGCAATTGCGGCTGTCACCATACCTCTATCTCTGCACGTTCGCAGAGCTAAAGCTGCGTTTCCACGGCATTCTGACGCCGTGTAAGTTACACGAGGCATTGTTTAGCACTTGAATTACACACACACACAACCAAAGTTTAATTACGTGACCTACCACCATAAAAAACAGTCAATCACAAAAAAAAACACTAATACTAAATAATAATAATCCCAAGTTACGTGTCCTGGCACAATAATAATAAGAAATACTGTCTTAAACTTATTTAGTGTCCTATCACAATAACAAAACAAAATCACAATTGTCAGCGCGCGGATTTGATAAATCGTACGTTCCAAAAAGACAGCGTCGGCGCACTGAAAAAACAAGTTTTTTAGAGGCCCCACTTACCGATCGCATAAAACTAGGATGCAACAAACTGACCTATTTATGTTTCTCTTACTCTTAGCGGGAGGAGTCATGTGATGATTTCCCATCTTTAAAAAAAGGTGCTTGACCTATGCTTAGACATAATCAGCTGTTAGAAAAGATACATCGTGTTGTGTTCAAACGGTGCAAAAACTTTAAAAATCATTTGCGACTAAACTACTGCTCCTATTTAATTGATTTTTGGTACAGAGCTTGAAAATGGTACCTAGTATAGGCAGTTTAAAGGAAAGCCCCTCTGTCGTATCAACTTTGTATATTAGTACTAGTTGACCCGCGCAACTTCGTCTGCGTCACAATTTTCATTACTGCTCCGCTCCTATTAGTCTTAGCGTGATGATATACAATCTAATTGTTTTAAAGCTTCTATTTGTTTATTATTTCTAGTACCCCAGTTTATTTTATTAAAAGACGAGGTAATTATCTGCTTTTTGGGCAAAATTACATTCCACCAGTAAGCGAAAGTGATCAGACCAATAGGTGTCATACAGAATAGACACATTTTCTATCAAACGTCGCGCTGAACCAGTCACCACGCAATGATCGAGCCAGTGCCGGCACCCGTGCGCATCGCTAATAAACGTATAAGCATCGGGAGGTAAAAGTTTCATGTCTACGCACGACCACATCTGTAGTGCTATTCTGTAACAACATTTTCGTGTCTCGACAGCGGAATCCGACGTGAGTATAAACGTAACACCTTTATGTTGTGTGCAATAAAGTTCACTTTGTGTGCTATCTCACCCAGATGAAGCTCGATATCGAAATGGTTACTTACAGAATAGACTAGCTGTTCTGCATAAAAACTACTTAAAGCAATTATGGCGTTTAATTCACTCAAACACTCAGTAAACTCGGTCAAGTTCTCAAAACAATCAGTTGGCATATACACTGTTATAACTAGAATATAACTGTTGTTTATTACTATCTTAATGGCCGCGAGTCGCACACTTCTACACACTACAACCGATACCGACGAAAACACAGACTTTCTCCACAGCAGAGCGACCCCACCATAGGTCTACCTCTAACTATCCCGGCAGACGTATCCACAGCAGAATTACCGGTGTATGAGAACGCGTCATCAATGGTGCCCAGGAAAGATATATCGTGAGGGAGAAGCCACGTCTCCTGAAGCGCAACAATATCAGCAGATTCACACAGTTTTCTTACACAATCAACTGAACTTTTACAATTGAATCTCACAAGTTTAGACATACTTCTATTATCAATCTTTAGTTGTAGGTTTTAATGTAGCCAACTCCCGATAGGTACGCTGCATCGTGTTTTAATTAATTTCTACAAAACGGCGATAAAGTACCCCATCAGGCCAAATTCATCATTTAAAAACAATTTCAGTTTAGATCTAGGAACGCAAACAATGTATGCATTGGAGTCATTAACTGTTTTCATATTCATTTTTTCTAAATGAACGTCTAGGTTAGCTTTGTTGTTTATTTATGCTTTAATGTCACACACAGACACTTCCATTGACACGTTATAAATATAAATCGGAGTCTTAATGTCAGCTGCTTTAAAGTTAGTATTGGAGTTCACAATGGCCGTTCCAGTCTTGCTCAAAAACCGACTTCTCAGTCTCCTCCTCTGAACAAGCTTCCATTTCTCAGTCGGTTCCTGAGTTTTTGCTTCTCCACTCTGTACAATTTCCGCAAAACTTTTATCGGCAACACTGTTCTTGCTGCATATTAATGATCTGCTTAAACCCGGTACCTTTGGGTATGCAGACGACAGCACTGTTGCTGAGAGATACGTGTCCGACGCACGAGCTGGTGGGTCGCAGATCCGGTCTCTCCGGGAGGCAATGGTTGAGCGCTTGAACGTGTCCCTACAGGCGGTCTCTGATTGGGACGATGCCAATCTGGTCAAGTTCAATGCTGCTAAGACCCAAGCGTGTCTATTTTCCGCCAAAAGGAGCCAATTCCGCCCAGCTCCATCTTTCCGCGGTGAAACCGTACCGATAACCGACCATCTTGAGCTTCTTGGGGTTACATTAACATCTACTCTCAATTTTGGCCCTTACATAGAGGCAAAAGCTCAAGTGGCTGCAAAGAAGTTGGGGATTCTGGCTAAGGTGAGACGGTACTTCACGCCGGAACAGCTGCTCAAACTCTATCAAGCGCAAGTTCGATCGTGTATGGAATACTGCTCTCATCTTTGGGATGGATCTGCCAGATACCAGCTTGATGCCCTTGAGTCAATTGAGAAACGAGCCAAGAGGATCATCGGCAATGAGAGGCTCGTCGCGTCGAAGCTCCAAAGTCTTGAACATCGACGACGAGTTGCTAGCCTGTCGGTTCTTTACCGGTTGCATTTTGGGGAATGTGCGACGGAATTGCATAATTTAATTCCGCCAAGCCTGTTCCATCATCGGACCACAAGACGAACGGCGATGCGCCACCGGTACATGGTGGACATCCCACCCATACGCACAAAATTATTTGGGAACACATTCATAGTGCGTCTTTAAATCAAGAGTGAATAGGTTTTTATGGCAGTACCCTCATCAGAAAAAAAAAATCTGCTTTTTCAGCGATGATGTCCCAGACGATGGTTTCACTGTTTTTTTTTACCACTACATATCAGAGAAAAACCCATTGGTCCACTATCATTCAAAGCTAGGTAGTAAGCAGGCGCCCCTTTGGCCATTAACATTTCATGAGAAGTCGTTGAAAATCGACGCCCTTTTAAGTGATTCCACTTCAGCGCCCAGCTCCTTCACCTGATTCACTGTTGCGTATTCGTTAATAATGCGATCTATATCACCTTGCATTTCTTCCATGTCTTTCAAAACTCTGGTCACGTCTGGTCAAACAAAACCGGAGGTAGTTTGTGCAAATCTTTCGCAACAAAAATTGGAATTTCCTCAGGATCCAAGTTCTACAGTATTCAGACAATATCATCAATATTTCTTAGCGTCTTTCCCTCCCTCCTTCTTATCTTCTTGCGCTTTGCAGTTGATACAGATTCAAACAACAAGTTCTTAGCTTCTAAAATGACACCTTCCGAAAAAGCACTGGCACAGATACTTGCGATACTTTGCTCATCCATTACTTGTATCTTATTGCAAATAAAAGAAAGCACCTCGTTGATTACGATATTACAATTTGGACACTTTACAACCTTAAAAGCCATTGTTTACCGCAAAGGCTTCCCAAACCGAACACTCGTACGACAAAACACAACTTATCACCGGCGCGTGGGACACTTTAGATCCCGGATAACTTCGTAATTAGTAATTCTAAGTTTATTAATATTATTCTTTGGAATATTTGAGCGATGGCCGTTTGGCTCGAATTTGACGCATGTCTTACTAAGATCTTCTTATTTTTTTCATGTTATACGTCATTCCTGGCGCAGATAAACACGTCTTTCCTTTATTTTCCTAGTCTCCTTTATCACAGGTGAATTAGACAGTTCGAAAGAGGCGTTGACATTTGGCAAGCACCTCTTGACTACCAAGTACTGGTTCGCGCGCATATCTTACGCGAACAAGAAGAAGTATTTACTGGCCCTGGTCCACGACGTTCAGAATGCCTGGGCTCTGTCTCTACTCCTCAAGTCTCTGTGGAACTGCCGGCCAAAGGACGCTGTTATGTCTGTTTGCGAGTAAGTTTCAAACTACAGCAATAATAAAAAAATAAATTGATAATTCAAAGGGTAGAAAGCTCTTTTCCTGATTTACTTATTTGAGCCCGGCGCACCATGTGTGATGGTCTTCTATAAATTTCTACTAGCCTCTTCCAGTGGTTTCACCACTCTCGGCATAAAGGTATCGTATGCTCTATCCAGGACCTGGTCTACCCGCGTGTCAAGCTTCATCCAAACCCATTCAGTCGTGAAAACATACATATAGAGGTAACAAACAAAGGACAAAGTTACTTTCGCATTCATCATCATCATCATCATATCAGCCGAAATACGTCCACTGCTGGACATAGGCCTCCTAGCCATATATCATCTGTCACACTACTACAATTATATATACCTGCTATAGCGTGGCACACCATGAGTAGAGAAAGGGGTTCCAGCTTTTTTCTGTGATAGTTATGACTCTCAGAAGCCAGTAAAATGACCCCAGTCTTGCCAAGACGTACCGTGCTACCCAGGAAATGAGTTGTGGAGGTCTGGTAGGCAGCCGCTCTATGTAAAATACTGGTATTCAGCTTAATCCGGTTTGACGGGAAGCCGACCCCAATGTAGCTGGGAAAAGGCTAGGCAGATTAAGAGTCATGACTGTTACACGGTGACTTTACATAGAAATATCTCGGTAACATGACACTATATGGCACCATGTTCCACACATTTTTTGTTTGTTGAAGTGTCCCCCCCTACCCACGCTTAAGCATGTTAGACCGTGCGCCGCAACATTAAAAAAAAAGTGGCGACGGGGCCTATGGCACAGTGGTTAAATGATAATGATTAATGATATTTATTTTGCAAGCAGGTT
Source organism: Lacanobia oleracea (assembly GCA_950371165.1). NCBI lineage: Eukaryota > Metazoa > Arthropoda > Insecta > Lepidoptera > Noctuidae > Lacanobia > Lacanobia oleracea. The sequence goes on along the minus strand of OX493392.1, from coordinate 20,455,551 downwards.
GTAAAAACACTTTTACACGTCAATCGTTTTTTGACGTTTTAAACTTGATGAGGCCGGTTTCATTCCCTTTAATTTCTACTAGATTTTCCTTAAACAAAATCAGCTGATGTGGCGTGAAAAGAAAGAAAGTAAGAAATTTATTTTGCAGCATACCATGACCATGACGCCTGTATTCCCCGAAGGGTCAAGTAGAGGTATACTAATATAGCACATAGACGTGTCACTACTTGCACCTCCCTAGCTTTCAATAAAACATACGAAAACATGAAGATATTAAAAAAAATAGACAAGCGGAATGTTCTAAAAGAGACCTAGTAATTCTGAGGCGAGGTATTTAGAACTGCCTCGCACCCAACTATTATAGTCTCCGCCTTCTTTAGTTCTCAAGCTTCTCTGCATATAAGTCAGCAAAGTTAGTTCTATCTCTGTGTGAAATTCATACAGACTGACTTATTCACGTTGTGAGTAAGCAAAAAAATCCTATTTAATTTAGGCGGGTTTTTGAAGATGCACCTCCCTAAAAATAGGGAGCTTTAAGGGCTATGTAGTGTATGGAAGTGAGCCCATTTCCATCAAACGTTAAGAAATCTTGACTCCGGGCTGCCACTAAGTAATTCAAGACAGACGAACCCCAATAACGACCAGTGCGAGTATAATTTTTAACTTGTACGTTTCCACCGCAGACCAAACGTGTATACCAGTTATGACCAGGCGCCGATGGATCACAATAGAACTGCCATGCCATCGCAAACTCTTGCACAAGTCATGAAAAACGATCGCATTTGGTTTCATTCACTCGATCCGGTACGTTATAGCATAACCTAAAGTAAAAGTAAAACTTTTTGTATAAGATACTGTCTAGAAGTAGATAAAGGGGCCGTACAATGACATGTCGGTGCCATCATGATTCCGTTGTGAGGAAGGGATGGTGATAGTCATGCTGTTTGGCGCCGCCTGTCTCTCGCACTGAAGTCGTGATGGTTTTGAAATGTCATAGTATTGGATGATCCGATTGCGAGAATTCTTTCATTGCTATCGTAACTTATTTAAAATACAATTATTTTAAATAAGTTACGATAGCATAATTTCAAATAAATATAGTATTGAAATAATACTATATTTGTTTGAAATTACCTACTCAACTTTATTTTCCATAATTAGTTTCCTATTTAAGGATTTTATTACCTAGTACCTACGTACTATAGTGGTGATGTCATTTGGTTAAATCGAGCAGCGCACTATTATTAGAATACAATCTACTTATAATCATGATTGTGATTATATTATTATTAGTTCATTTTTAATGATTTTCATTGTCTCACATGCCGACTTTATCTGCAAATATCTCGGCAACGTGACACTTTAGGGCACCATATTGCTAACAATATTTGTTTGTTTAAGTGTTTTCTACTCATGTACCTAGATATGTTACATTGCACGATGTAATTTTGAAAAAAAAAAGAACAAAATGGCGTTTGGTGGCTATGCCAGCTCCCATTAAAAAAAAATCGGAGCCCTTTGTGTCCCACTGCTGGGCACAGACGTTTCCTTTCTATTCCCATCTCCCCAAATTCTGTGTGATCTCTGACCATGTTTGACCCGCAAAAGTGATCATATCGCCATACCACCTTCGCCCCGGTCGACCGCGACAGTCCTCTCTCAATCTCAAAGTAGGTAATTAATGAATAATTATTATCTAATCGAATCAAACAAAACATTTATGCAACACAGACATAACACAACAGCAACGAATAAAAATAATAATTGCCAGGGAGTAGCCATTTTAGAAGTTTAAATTATTTTGTCTATACAAAAACCTTGGACTGCCACCCCATGGTCATTTTGATTTTTCTGGAAGCTATTGAGCAAATTAAACATACAATATATTTTATAGAAGCGTAAGCGCAACGTTGCTCCAACTTGTTTCTGCCTTCGAATATCTTGGCAACGCGACACATCAGTGCACTATATCACAGATCATTTTATGTTTTTTAGGGTTCCGTACCCAAAGGGTATCCAAGGGAACCCTATTACTAAGCCTCCGCTGTCTGTCCGTCGTTCCGTCCGTCCGTCCGTCTGTTTGTCAGCGGGCTGTATCTCAAGAGACAGATGAAATTCTCACAGATTATGTATATCTATTGCCGCTATAGCAACAAATAATAAAAACTAAGGTTTATGGTACGGAAACCTTCGTGTGCGAGTCCGACTCGCACTTGGCCGGTTTTTTAAATGTCCTCTACTCACAGAAGTATCATTGTGATTTGCATTATTATAAGCTTGAATTATTGTCCAACTGCAGGTCAGAAGCGTCCTAATAATCGAGTCAATTGAGGGTTCACAATTTGAAATAAAAAGCGATCTGAGACTATTTCAATTTGGTTCAATGGCCCTTGTCTTATAGTGCACTATAGTTCAAAATCTTTCGCCATTTCTTCAATTATTTCATAACTAAGTTTATAACGATCCTACGTTATTTTTAGTTTTACAGAGCTGTACTAATCGATCCTTTGACCCTTCCCAGGAGCCTCAAGCCCTGGTACTGTCCGAGCTGACGACAGTAGCAGGTGGGCCGGCCATGTGGGAGGTACTACGACTCGCACAGCGACTGTTCGAACGTAACCGGGACCTGATGCTGAAGAATATCCAGGAGTGCACCGTGGTCAACGACCAGATTATGACACAGGTGTGCCATGAAATAACCTTTATAAGTTACTAGCTTGTGCCAGCGGCCTCGCCCGCCTAAATTTCAGAAATTGTACCAAGGGAACATACTCTATCGTAGGTACGTATATTCCCTTGGGATACCCAAGGAAATATACGGGATAAAAATTAGCCTTGAAGCTATTCCAGAGTATATTGTTCCTCCTTACAATATTGCATCCTCCAATCCTTTCAGCCGTTCCGGCGTGATTGAGTTGCAAACAAACATTCATTCATCCCTCCATCTCACCGTCCATCTATCCAAACTTTCGCAATTTAATATGAGACCAGTGAACTATTCGACGTAACAAGCCTAATTTCATTTGATTTTTTCGTTCAGCCTCAGATTACTCGTTTCATAACATTTTCTCTGCTGAGAGACGGGCCTCCTTTCTATGAGCGGGCTGTTATCCACCACCTGGAAAGATGGCTCAGTAGTTGTTGACGTCATTTTTAATGACGATTACATTTAATAAAATTAATAAGCGATCGCCACGGATGCGTCACTTAAAATTAGTCAGTATGGCTCTCGGTAATTGCGGTTGCGGTGGACAATGATATGGTCATGTGCACCATTATAACTGTCATTGACCTGCCTACATTTACTGTCATATTTTTCATTTCAAATGAAATAATTTTTTTTTTTTTTTTTTTACTAATAATAGGCACGCGCTTGACCACCATCTCACCTGATGGTAAGCGATGATGTGGTCGAAGATGGAGCACGCCTGCCTAGAAGCAACCTATTCACTCTTGACTTAAAGACTCCCAGGTTGTAGCTATCGGGAAACACAGACTACGGCAGGGAATTCCACTCCTTAGCTGTACGCATTATGAATGTGTTCCCAAAACGTTTTGTGCGTGTGGGTGGGATGTCCACCATGTACCGGTGGCGCATCGCCGTTCGTCTTGTGGTCCGATGATGGAACGGGCTTGGCGGAATTAAATTATGCAATTCCGTCGCACATTCCCCAAAATGCAACCGGTAGAAAACCGACAGGCTAGCAACTCGTCGTCGATGCTCAAGACTTTGGAGCTTCGTCGCGACGAGCCTCTCATTGCCAATGATCCTCTTGGCTCGTTTCTCAATTGACTCAAGGGCATCAAGCTGGTATCTCGCAGATCCGTCCCAAAGATGAGAGCAGTATTCCATACACGATCGAACTTGCGCTTGATAGAGTTTGAGCAGCTGTTCCGGCGTGAAGTACCGTCTCACCTTTGATAGGATCCCCAACTTCTTTGCAGCCACTTGAGCTTTTGCCTCTATGTAAGGGCCAAAATTGAGAGTAGATGTTAATGTAACCCCAAGAAGCTCAAGTTGGTCGGTTGCTTTTCTATGGCTTCACTCCAGATGTGAATGGCATACGCTAGAAGATCCCCAGTTGACCGATTTCGGCGGAACCCGTATTGTCGGTCACTAAGGATATCATTTCCTTCTAGGTACGCCAGGAGCTTATGATTCAGCACGCGTTCCAAAGTCTTACAGAGTATGGACGTTACCGAGATGGGTCTATAATTCGACAGGTCAGCTCGACTACCCTTCTTGGGCACGGGTTGCACGTTAGCTTGCTTCCAAGCCTTCGGCACCTTTCCAGTCTCAAACGAAAGGCGAAATAGGCGTGTCAAGATCGGAGACAACTCAGGCGCACAAGTTTTCAGAACAATTGCCGGTATCCCGTCGGGGCCACTAGCCTTGTTCACGTCTAGGTTACGCAGCACCCTACGGACGTCCTTTTGATGAATGCGAATGTTCGACATGCTCGACTCGCACCCACCAGGAGAAGCAGGGAGCCTCGCGCCACCGGGATCCAGACGCGAAGATTGCGCAAACAAGGAAGCAAACAAGTTCGCTTTCTCCTCAGCGGAGTGGGCCAGCGTCCCGTCGGGTCTCAGCAGTGGTGGTAGTGAGGGGCGGCAGAAGTTCGATTCGACCGACTTAGCCAGGGACCAAAAAGCCTTACTACCTGCTGGGTATGAAGCAAGTTTGTTCCCTATTCGGCTGATGTGGTCAAACCGTGCCCTCCGCAACACCTTCTTGCAGGACTTGGCAGCCCTGTTGAAGGCTCTCTTCTTCCGAGTCACGTCGCTTGCTTTGCACGTGCGAGCGTCGACCCATGCCAGATAAGCCGCGTGCTTAAGCGCATCAACGCGATTGCACTCGGCACTAAACCATGGACGAGCTTCGCCAGACATAGTTATGTCAGAGAACGGAATGTAGTACTCCATTCCCCTCCGCAACACATCCGTTACGGCGTCTGCGCACGACGAAGCATCAGTCGAAGAAAAGCAAGTAGGCTGCCAAGGATAACATGCGAAGAATGATCGCATGCCATCCCAATCTGCTGACCTGTACCGCCATACCCGCCGTGTGCCTCTTGGGCTAGGATCGGGCGGGGAGTAAACGGACACAGACTTCACCAGACAGTGGTCGGAACTACCCAGTGGTGAAGAAATCGACACCGAATAGCGGTCTGGATCCGTTGTCAGCAAAAGGTCCAAGCAATTGGCAGTGTGCGAATCAACATCCGGCACCCTCGTTGCCTCCTGGACCAGCTGGGTAAGATTCAGCGCTAGGGCTAGCTTTCTCGTTTCTCGTCCAGCATGGTCTGTACACTGGTATGGGAACAGCCACTCCTGATGGTGGGCGTTGAAGTCCCCCAGTAACACCAATTGGGCAGAAGGGTACCGTTGCTGAGCCGCATCCGCCGCCTCACTCAGGTGCTGTGTGAGCTTAGTTGTCTCCAAATCACCGCTGTGCGAACGGTAGACACAAGCGTAGACAATTTTATCCAGGCCTGTGTCCACTAAAGCCCACAGCGTTGAGAACCTGGAGTCCTCAAGATTACGGAGACGCCGATAACAGATGTCGTCACGGGCGTACATACATACGCCCGCACGTGGTCTGAAATGGTGCTCCAGGGTAAACCCTGGGTACGAAAGGTAAGACACGTCTGACGGACACCTGATCTGCGTCTCGGAAAGGAACAGGAGTGCTGGTTTCTCAGTCTCCAGGTGGTGATGGACTGCGGCGAGATTTGAGTGCAGACCTCGAATATTGCTGAGGTGCACTTTGTGGGGGAGGAAGTGCTGCCGCTGTACAGCTTTTTTTATTTTGTTCCTTTTCGTCATGTTGAGAGTGAAGGTTGTTGAGGAGAAGGAAGTGAAATGAGGTTCCAAGCTGCTACCCTCAGGCACGCTCTGACAGGACGATATCATTGGGGGACTAGTCTGGAGACTGCGGGGACGCCCGAGCCCCCCCGGGAATGTCCATCGGGTCCTCCCCATCTGGTCGCCAGCCAGCACGATGGCGCACCCCGGGATTTTTCGTCAGTTGGCGGGGCAGCCTTTCATGTGTGGCTAGCACACTACTTGGGCCCCCAACTAACTGCGGTCGGCCAGCGGCGCACCGTGCCTCGGATCCCGCTACCCTCCGCGACTAGTCTCCCGATACGCCCATATCAACGCGAGCCTGGTCGGTCTGCCTGCATTGGAACAACTATTTCGACCCAACTCCTCTGTATTGGCTACACTGGGCATCGTACCGGAACACGGCTAGGCCGTTTGGCGGTACGCCTTTGCCCAGTGGGTGGTCACAAGCCATCGGCCGAAGCCTACCACCAGTTAAAACCACCAGTTAAAATATGGACATAAAGCTGCCCATAATGGACTTCCACTGTCATGATTCTTTAAATTTCCTAGACCTAGAAATATGAGACCTCCCCGCCATTGTCACTGAGCTTCCAATCTGAACAACAAGTAAACCGCAAATATAAATGAAAATGAAAAAAATCTTTTATTTAAAACAAAATGCTTCATAAACAATGAAATGTGTTTGGTGCCTCATTTTAGACAAACAATGCCTGTGTTAGGATACTCCGCTCTTCCATATCTTAGATAAATGTTACATAATAATATATTACAGCATGTTGCTACTATTTAATTTACACATCTGGTTATTATGTACCATGTGGTAAGAAGCGTGGTGTGCTTTATTTAGGTGTGGTGTGTGTATAAGATGTAGTTTGGTTTGATGTGATGTGCAGTGTGTGGTGTGGTGTGGTGCAGAGTAGTGTAGAGTGTGGTGTGTATCACCAGAAGGGCTTCCGTATTCTCATAAGTAAAAAATTTAATCCAGTTTGTTATCATTTTTTTACAGTCATAATTGTTTATATTATATACATGTATGTTTTTATTAATCCTATTGTATATTTGAGCTGAGAGATGGTAAAATTGTCTGCTGCTAAATTTAGTCTTACATTAGGGAACCACTGCAATTATATCTTTTCTCCTTTTATGTGTCTTCTTCACATGATAATGGAGGGCTTTATGTATTTTTTAGAACCGTTTGGGCTATGTACAGTTTCCTGGCAAAGAGTAAATTACTGATTTCTAATAGGTTTTTATTAGTATATCTTTTATTTTGAAATTACATAACTTTTATAAGTGCTCGTTGTGCTAGTATTTCGTTTTAGAGACTCTATTTGGCATGAACAGTTACAGCTTATTCTGTTTATATCTCCGCATGTATGAACCCTCAAGTTGAAGTCTTTATTTGGCTGCATCCGGGAATTAACACTAAAACATAAATAGTTGGTCTTGGTGGTGTTTAATGTAAGTAAGTTGTTTTTCAGCCATTCAGCTATGTGGGCAATCCTTACCTCTGCACTCAGTTTAACCTCTTGTCAAGAATTACCTGAAAGTTCTGCAGTATCGTCGGCGTATGCAAATACCCTGGAATTTGTTAATTTACTATTGCACAAATGTATAATAAAAATAGGGTAGGGCCCAAAACACTACCCTGCGGTACGCCGTATGTTATTTCTGCTTCATCACTCGTGTATTGTCCTATTTTCACTCTTTGCTTTCTGTTTGAGAGGTAATCCCTGAGCAAGCTGAGTGCAGTACCTCTTATTCCGGCTTTTTGTAATTTGTTCACAAGGATAGGGACAGAAACGGTGTCAAAAGCTCTTTGGAGGTCTAGGAAAATGGATAGGCACTTGTTTCCCTTGGCAAGATGCTCGATAATATGAAAGTTAGTACACTTACAGCATCTTCAGTACCTATAGCCTGTCTGAAGCCAAATCGTGAAGGAGATAGTAAGTTGACTTTGTTTAGGAATTTAGTGAGTCTAGAATTAATAATCTTTTCGAGAATTTTTAATATGGCTGGTAAGACCGAGATAGGTTTGTAATTGTTCACATCGCCTCTGTCCCCTGCCTTGTGTATTGGGGTTATAATAGACTGCTTTAGGGGAGCCGGGAAGACGCCTTGCTGGAGACAGAGATTTGCAAGATGAGTAATTACAGGAACGACTTCCTTTCTTACGAACTTTAAGAATTTTATTGAGATGTTGTCCCAATCCGGGGCACTATCGGATTTTAAATTCGTTAATATATCTACTGTTCACTTCAGTTTCGTCAGTGTCAATTAGCACGAGGGTGTTTAGTGGAGATATTTCTGGGTGAACAGGGATATAGTGAAGTAATCATTGATATAATTTATCGAGTCATAAGATGGGTAGGGATTGTATTTAATAGTTGTAAGTTTTGAATTTTTATTTTATAAGAGTGTGATATTTTTTTATGTTTTTCCAAAGTATTTTATTTTTCGTTACAAATTTTGCAAGTAAGTCTCGTTCATGTTTCCTTTTTATTTTTTTATTAGATTAGTGCAGTAATTCCTATATCTTGTGTAAGTTATTCGTAGTATTCCATTGTAGGGGTCATTGCGAGCCTGTTTTTGTAGATGATATCGGTTTTTAATACAGCATAGTATACCCATACTGATCCAAGGTTTGATGATCCGTTTACTATTTGGAAATTTTATTCGTGATCGTGTTGTTATTTATAATAGAATTTAAATTATTTATTTATACTTAAATAAAATAAAAAAAGATCTGAAATCTGATCTACTTTTCTGTGATGACCTAAATTAGTAATTACTAGCTGGTAATTAATAAATTACTATACAGAGCTTGCTCGCAATTTATTGTAGTCGTGGTTTTATTTGCCGTAAAAGTATTTTTTTTTAATTTTGCGAGAGCTAGGAATGTGGTGTGATGGTCAGAGATAGTTGAGTGTAAAATAGCAATAGAGGCAGAGAACTTCTTTTTATTTATGTTTAACATGATGTGGTCAAGACAGTTTTGTTCCCTGGTGGCAAGTGTATGCCCAGGCAGTATCCCGAAATGAGATAGCATATTTAGGTACCTAACTCTATTTTTGCGATCATGAGATGATTCAGTAGCCTTGATGTTGTTTTTATTTTACGATATCAAGTTAAGGTGTGTAATAAGAGAGTCAGTGAATCTATCAATGTTTGAATTCGAAGGTGAGCGGTATATACAATACACATCACAACCCAGAATATCCAGACGTAGACAGGACGATCGAGCTGTATTTCCTCAATTTTGTGCTTTAATGAACATTTTACAAATACAACCACCCCATCGTTCTGATTAAGTTGTCGAGTTGTTATATAAGAATGGTAATTGTTTATTTGCGGAATAGGTTATTTAGAGCTGCATTCCGTCAGGATAATCATATCTAGTTCGAAATTAAGTGTAGATTAACAGGCACATCTAGTATAAGCAATAATATTACTAATTCAACAGTAACTTGAAAGTTAACTATAGAGTTACAAGATAATAGTATTTTCTCTAGCAAAAGTTTGTGTACCTGGTCTTCACTTCTAATTAATATAGTTGGGGAATTTTCATCCTTCTTGGTGTAGAATTTGCCGTAGGCTGTCCAGCAAAACTTATAGGTTCCAGACTTGGTTAGTTCACGTGCCAGGAAGTAGAGATGGGTATACATATTGGAGTGTCTACTTGAGCTTTAAAACCCATATGTTTACAGGATAATTTGTTTTATGCTTTAAGTTATTCTCCTTTGTCATTTTCAGAATCTCAATCTTCAGAATAATGGAGCGCGTTTCTACGACGATAGGCGTGTTATGTTCATCTCCTGATTTTCCACGTACTCTATAGATGTTGCTCTATAGCTGGGCAATTTTCTCTCGTAACACCTCGTTTTGTGGAGTAAGAAAAGTAATTGAGCTTTCTATATTTATATTAGAATGTTGAATCTCCCGCAATGTTGTATTTATGATTTGTGTATCTTTCCCCTGTTTTTCAGTGAAGGTCGTTGTTGTTGACCAATAGAAACCTCCATGTGATATATAAATAATGATAATAATGATAAATTATATTTATTTTGTAAATAACACTTTTACACATCAACCTATTTTAGTCGTTTTAAACTAGATGAGGTCGGTGTTTCTTACCCTGAGAAAAAACATAAAAAAAAACTCTTGAGGTCAAGGTCTCATTTAATTGTTTTGGTCACTTCATATAAGAACCACGTAGGTGTGATATCTGAGGTGCGTTTTGAGGAAAGTACCGCACAGATTCGAGTATACAGTTTGTACATTTCCACGCCGCCGACATATTGTAAAGTTCCCATGTTTAATTCTTGGCTCCAAATATCTGAGCTACTGGCACTGTGGTGTACTATATCTGCGGTCATTTTGGCTAGCACTTTAAGGCACCGCATTTCAGGATATTTTTATCTATCCGTAAATGGCAGTAAGTATAATAAAATTGTGAGTTGCAACTTTATAGGAAATCAAAATGGCGATGGCACAATTACTTTCAATGATCTTGTGGCAATCAAACAATTTTTTTTTATACTGGTGGCTTTATTCCTAATTATATACAATATTTAAAAAAAAATAGTAAGTAGGTAATTCACAAGAGGAAATCAATCAAGCAATAGGTAATGCTATTGGTCGTACCAAAGTAATATGACATACAACACTTGAAAAACATATTCTCTCCTTATGTTACCATTTTTTTAAATCAGGTGTTTTAGAAAGAATAAAATTTACAATCTTAGTAACAAAATATTTATAAGATATCCAGCTACACTGAACTTAATCATTAAAAGTATATACAACATTTTACATTCATGTCATGAGTGACCACTTACAAGAGAATAGAGATAGAGAACACGACACAATCTTCAACAATGCGTATGTACTCGTACATTATTATGTTTTCTTTTATATTTTGACGTTAAATATGTAATAAATTGATCTTGTATCCTTGTAATTCATTACAAACAAACAAATTTGTAGTTCTAACTAAATGATTAACCCCTATACCTAGATCTAAACCACTGGTCGGCCCTCAGCAGGCTCGGTGGCAACAGTTTTATATTGCTTTTTTATATCGCGGTTCATACGTATTTGATTTAATTTTCTCACATAAAAGTCATACCACACTTCACGATTTTCCTTAACAACAATCAAATAGATATTCATTATTACTGGGCTAAAGTGATGTAGGAACAGTTGTACAATAAACATTTTGTTTTTATCTGTTATTTCTATGTAATAAATATACGATAAAACGTATACATACAACAATATGAGGTCACTCAGTAGAAATATTACAGAGGCGATGTACAAGCGAACCCATTTGCTAGTAGCTGTATGTGCGCTAGTACTACGCCAAAGTGAACATACGATTATAATGAAAAGTACACAGTTCAAAATCACAGGTGAAAGTACCAAACATAATGTCAAATTTATGAAATACTTAACCGAGTCTAAAATTACTAAACTAACATAAGTTCCAGTGACATTAATTGATGCTGTTATTAAAGACGCTCCCCAAATGAAGAGGCTACTTTTCAAATATTTCTTTCGGACATGTCCATTGAAAACTTGTACAATCTCCATGTAGAACATATAGCATATAACTAACACCCAGTGGTTCCTCACTGATATTGAATATATTTGAATAAATAGTACACTAGTAGCATACAATGCATCGGATCTGATTTGTGTCAACTCGATCGGTATATAATAATTGTTTAACCACACGAAACACCCCAAGATGTTGGCCAAAACTGCGTTAAGAAAAACAAAGTTTTTGTAATTGCGAAACTTCTGCATGATGCACCATGAAGTCACCCCGTATATCAACGTAGCAGTTGACACCACTGCCATAGTGCAGTGTATGGTCAACTGGATGGTGTAGAACATTTGCATAGACCGGTGTTCCCTCACGAGGCTTTTGAGAAAGTTGTCAACACTATCACTCTCGATAGAAGAATATAATCCCGTCTCATTTTGAGACATGATAAATGATTCACAGATTTGATTGATTCACGTTTAGTAAACGAAATTCCGTTGGTGCACGTACGACCCCGTTCAAGGCAGTAGAAACAATAATCACTTTAAACGCATTAGTCAATGTTTTAAACCTAGTTATAATATCAACTGCGAAACAAGGAAGGAAACAGTTTAGGAATATTAAATTAAACATATATGAAAACCGGCCAAGTGCAAGTCGGATTCGCACACGAAGGGTTCCGTACAATAAACCTTTTGTTTTTATTATCTTTTGTTATAGCGGCAATAGAAATACACAATCTGTGAAAATTTCAACTCTTCACCTATTACGGTTCTTGAGATACAGCCCGCTGACAGACAGACGGACGGACAGACGGACAGCGGAGGCTTAGTAATAGGGTTCCGTTGGATACCCTTTGGGTACGGAACCCTAACAAGCACGTTTATAGGCTAGGTCCTGTGTGTCATAAATCACAATCTACGCAAAGGGAAAATTTGTTGAAATATTCAATATTGATGTCGTCATTATAACCGATTGCTTTTTTACTTTAGCTTGCCTTAAATGGAATCTAAATGAATGATCATAGATAAGTTATAGGTATACGGAATAGAAAGTTAAATCCCGCAAACCGCCATAGAAAAGGGAGAATCCTGCGACCGGACGTTTGTTATGTACGGTGGACAACTGCCTGATAGTTAATATTCGGGCTGTTGCACATGTTCTAATCACTCGGAAATCTCTGATACCAATGTAGGATTTTGTAAGCAGCGGTTCACTGCTGGTGGGATAGATGGCGTTGCGGATATTTTTGTATAGATATATATATAATTCTCTCACTATTAGAATCCTACATTATCCCTGATAAACATATTTTCAAAAAAATTAGAGATCTGCATGAAAACTTCGACACATGACACCTTCGTAACCCAAAGTGTGAAAAAAATACCAAAAAAGATCTTTATATCGCGAACTTTGCGGAAACTATTGATAATAGAGCAAAGTGATGTACTACAGTTTTATAGACGACATCAATATCCACAAAAAAGTCCGTTATGGCATATTTTTTATATATGTATTTTATATTTTGTTCAAACTATTAGTTCAAAACCTAGGTGGAATGGAGTAGTCGTGGTTTTGGTAGCATGATATTAATTCTTATTTATTACAATTATTTAATAATTCAGGTTCGTTATGTACAAGTAAACTACACTTTGAATTATTCAAATCGGACCTTTCGTTTAAAAGTAAATGATGAGTATAAAATTAATACTCTAAGTAAGAAAAATGTTGCAGTTTGCGGAAACTGCCGTCGGCGAGCGTTTAGTCTATTAAGGTGGATGCTCCAGGGTGGCCCGCGAAATTCAAATATTTTTATGTTTTTTGCAATTTGCCGGTCAGTGTGAAGCTGTATGTGGACCAAATGCGATCTGCGACCGTAACGCGCATTTATCTAAAGAATTGTAACCATTTTAATCATCAATATAGCCCTGCCCTGGAGCATCCACCTTAATAAGTAATTTACACGGGGAGTTGAATTTCGTGGAGTAATAACTAAACCCGCGCGCACAAAGTCGCGGACGATTTGCTAGTTGTCAATCCTGATGATTCCGTTTAGTATAAGTTCTGAGAATATCCGCGCCCTGGAGCAGATCGTTCGGGCCTGACAGGTTGAACTGTGGGTCCGCTAGTTTTAAGTTTTCCAAAAAGTCCCAGTTGCTGATTGAAAACGATGTGGTAGGTAAGTTGCTTATAAGTTTTTTCATAATTAATGCTTCAAAGTTGAATGTGTAGTCTGAATGTATTGACTGGCATTCTAAGTTTGTTTCCTCATCACACAAATTACTACTAAGTAACTCCCAACCTAACCTAACCCCTCTTCCCCCTCTCTCTCTCTTCCTAAGTTATTTGGTGTACTTTTGGTTGTTTCTATTCTATTCTAAATAGCGTTTTACATTTATTAACGGGAAACACACGATGTTCCTTTCGATTATTTGCAGTGGCAATCACAACTGTCACTGCAGATGTCAAACGTGACGTATTCGTTCTCTATTGGTGCGAGTCGCTTTTACGCCATGATTTTTCGACGCGCGCGCACCTTTGCGGTGTTTTGGGGAAGATTCTAAATTCGTTACATCGCTATTCTGCTTGGGAATACCTTTGAGCAGCTCGCGACCCTCATATTAACTTCACTGTGTTGAAATCATCAAAAGGTGTATCATCGGCAGCGGATAGCATACCAGGTTCGTCACGTATTATAGTTTGTCATTTGCTGTATTTCCTAGGAAAATCGTTTTTGTGTGATCGTCCAGACTCTCGGTCTGTCCCAAATGTGTGGTCTAACTGATCGTATCTAATAATTTTATCACTACGACACGAAAGTTCATTGCCTCTTTGCAGTTGCCGCTAAGGGCTCCTACACCCGATACAACGGCGCTCACTGTACGCTGTACCGCGTTTTCTATTATTAGGCTCACTTGGGAGCCTAGGTCACGTAGACCTCTTAAATTGATGAAGTTTCCAAAAATTGTTTTGACTTTTAGAACTACAGGTATTGACAACACTTCCTTTTCTTCGTTCGCGATGTTGTTGACTCCATAGGGAGTTGAAGGTGTCGACGATGGGTTTTTCTTCCTTGTCGCTTGTTTGTTGCTAGCTAGTTCAGTTTCCGCTTCATGCATAAGTGTGTGGTGTGCCTAATGACACAATTATTTACACGTCTTTTGAGATTCGCATTGTTTTTCTCCGTGGCTAATATAATAAGCAGTTTTTGCAAATATGCAAGTTACGAGCTACGTCATTTCGTTTGTTGGTGTTCATAGCCAAGAATTGTTTGCAATTCATTAAATTGTGATTAGTTTTGCATATTGGGCATGATTTAGCTGTCGTGAAGAAAGCTTTTGGTGAGTTTTGTGACTTTTAAAGTGCGATGACCCTGCGTTTTGTTTTCGTTGTTGTTGTTTCGGTTTTTTGATCCCTTATGAGCCTACCTACTTTTCTGATTTCCATGGTTTGTTCGATGACAATATTTTTTGGCTACAGCACTGATGCCAAGATGCTGAACCAGTTTCTCCGCCTCACCCTTCAGTTTTGTTTTCAAGTGTTGCATTATTTTTTGAGCCTTCGACAGTGTCGGGTTGTTGTGTACACTTTCAAGGGTCTCTTAAAGTCAACCACTGGTTATAGTTTCCATGAAAATCCGGTATAGGAATTTTTGGCGTAATTTCTCGTAATGTGCATTGTTCCAGATGTTGTGTTGTAGTTTCCTTTTTAGGTCACCATAAAAGTTTTCTGCTGCATTGTATTTCTGTTTACACGTCGAGTTCTTATCTTGTAGTATGTAGTCTACTTCCTAATTTATCTTTTCGATGTGCTCCCGTTTAGTTTGCAGGGTACTTACGTTTCCTCGTCGAGGCGATCTCTCACGTCCGGCCCTGGTTCAGGCCATGGTCCGGAGCGAGGAGACATGGGAAGCGGTCACTTCCTTGTGCGAAGCAGTAATGCTAGCAAAGGAGGAAGCCGAACGTGTGAGAGAGAGGGAAACCTCACGCCCCAGCCGCCGCAACAGAAGAAGACGCCCCGGGCGTCGCAAGTCGCAGGGCGATTCTCGGCCACCGTAGGCGCGGGCCTGCGGACGGCGAGCTTTGGGTGGCTTGCCGTCTAATCAGAACCAGGCCCGGGTCGACGGCGCGCTGTGTTCCACGTGCGCCTCAAAGAGCTGTCAGCACAAAAGACGAGGCCCGCTAGGGCTAGTGCCTGCTGGGGTTGCGGACTTCGTTCGAAAGAGGCACCGTACCCTGGAACACAAAGGGCACTAGGAGGAATACAGATGGGTTTTAGTCAGTAAGGGTCTGACACTCTCTTCTGCTTCACCCAAAGCAGGAGGAGTCATTTGATGATTTCCCATCCTTAAAATAAAAGGGTACTTAAGTTGTCGTCTAATTCCCATTTTTCCATCGGTACCGCTAATGCTATTTTAATCTTCTCCACAGTGCCTTCAAACGCTCTAAAGTTGTAGTATTGTTGACGCAAAAGATCTTGTTGCCTTTCCGTGGACTCGCTTGTGTCCCGAGGTGGTATGTGGAATTGGATATCGTCGAAAGTAAATTTCGATTGTCCCTTACCTTGCGTAGGCGTCGCGTCGCAGGTGGTTGTTACTTTTTACTAGTAGATGTGGACGGCAATTCCGATATACGTTTCAACATGTCTTGCAGCACTTTTTCATACAGCTTCTTCGTAGTGTTGAAAATGTCGTCTTTGAAGTATTGAAGGTCTGTTGCTCCAGACTCTTCTAGTAGTTGATGGTTGTGAACAAACTTGTCCCAGTTATTGTTCAGCCGAGAAAGACGCTCCTCTAGGTACGCCAAGTTCTTCCTGGTGGGACTGTCCTTCTTGTAGTTAGTGAAAATAAGCTTCAAGTCTCTTAAAACAGTTTCTTGATGGCTTACCTGTTCCTTTACACCCTGAACCATTGTTGTTAGTTGTTGGCTTGACAGGAAGCCAACCCCAATATAGTTGGGAAAAGGGTAGGCAGATGATGATGATGATAAAATGTAATGTGGCCATATTAATTGTTTCGTCTCAGTTACGTTAAAGAATGTTTCACATTCATGAATGACTAAGAATGACTAGGACTTACAAGAAAAATTATTTAAATTGAAAGTTCTAACTTAATAATTAGTTAGGTACATCTGGAACTACCGTACACCGGTCAGCTCGCAGTACGCTCGCGCACAGTTTTATCAGGCACTTTAATGTTACGATTTATAAGTAGGTGCATCTTTGATTAAATTTATGCACATAAAATTTATACCACATTTCTCGATTGTCCTTTACAACAACCAAATAAATTTTCAGTAGTAATGGGTTAAAGTAATGTAGGAACAGTTGCATACAGTACAGGAATTGTAATAAATATAAGTAATAAATATACGATACAGCATATACAGATAACAATAAGAGATCACTCAGTAGAAATATTAAAGCGGTGATGTAGAAGCGAACCCATTTGCTGGTAGCTGTCTGTACGCTAGTGTTTGAACTACGCCAAAGTGAACACACATTTGTAATGTAAAGTACGCAGTTAAATATTATAGGTAAATCTAGCAAAATTAGTGTCAAATTGATGGGATACATAACTGATTTTAAAATCACTAAACTTACATAGGTGCCAAAGATATTTATTATTGTTGCTATAAATGATGCTCCCCAAATAAAGAGGCTACTTTTCAAATAGCTTTTTTGGTCATGTTAATTGAAAACTTGTACAATGTCTACATAAAACATACGACATATAACCAACACCCAGTGGTTCCTTACTGTTATTGAGTATAATTTTAAAAATAGTACACCATAAGCATACAATACATTGGACCTGATTTGTGTCAATTCAGAAGGTAAATAATATGAGTGGAACAAAACTAAACACCCCAAGATGTTTGCTAAAACTGCGTTAAGAATAACAAAGTTCTTGTAATTCCGAAACTTCTTTATGGTGCACCACGAAGTCGCTCCGTATATCAACGTAGCAGTTGAAAGCACAACCATAGTGCAGTAATTTAAGTTTGTCGTCATCATGATGGTGTAAAATATTTCCATAGACAGTGTCTCACTCTATCCACAGTTTTGATAGATTCACTTTTAGTTAACGACAAATTAATGAATAGTTTGACTCGAAAAACTCCCGTATGCGTTTATTTATTTATTTAATATAGGCACACCAACGACTTATTTGCAATAAACATTTTAACAAAATTATTATTATTATTTTAAAAATTGTTATTTTAATTAATATAATTATTCAGAATAGGTCTAATTAACATGAACATTATAAGAATTAATAAATAGTATAGATGTCCTGAGTTAAATGAAAATTGAAATTACAATATCAATCATCATCTGCCTAGCCTTTTCCCAACTACATTGGGGCCGGATTCAGCTGAATACCAGTGTTTTATATGAAGCGGCTGCCTACCCGACCTCCACAAATTTGTACAAAAAGGTAAAGTGAAAGTTAGTCACGTTGGTATTTTGTAAGTTTTTGTTCTAGGATTTTTTTACTGTTCATAGTTTTTAGGATTATATTATAGAACAAAGTCTTAGTAAGTGGGTTCTTTTCATGGAAAAATAACAAATAAAGACTCCAAAGTTAAATCTTCCAGTCGGAGCATGAAGCATACTCGTTAAGTCGAATAACCTTTTTTTTTTTTTTTTTTTTGTTGCCTTTGTGGAAAATCCTCATGGATGTCCCTCGCCTGGGGCGGGCGAAGGGGTCTGTCAGACTCTTACTGACTAAAAACCACCCCGGTGTTCCATCTCACACTTGACCGAGGATTGTGAGAGCTAGTACGCCTTCCATAATCCCCGGCTATTGCCCGCGTATGCAGGCCACCTCAGGCCCGCGGGAGGAGCAAGGTCCCCCCGCAACGTCCAGTGGGGGCGCGTCTGGAACAATACGCGCCACCGTCTCGGGTCCTGCTGGATTGGGGGCGGTGGACGACCCCGAGTCCTTTCTACGGGGGCTGGAAGAGGGCGTTGTCCGCCCTCCGCCGACGCCCGGTTCGCCTACTGCGGCACGGGAGCGTGGCCACGGCCTCCCTCTCCCTCTCCGCAGCCTCCTTCTGCGAAATTACGATTTCCCAGAAGGAGATCACCGCATTCCATGACTCGGCGCTCCCGACCATCGAACGAGCGACGGCCGCGAAAGCCTTTCCCGCCATTCCCTCACCATGGCCTCGCGGATTGTGACCGACGCAACTCGATCTCGCGCTGCATCGGTTCACCAACCCGCGTCCGCACCTCCTCGCGCCACCGGTAAAGAGAGGCGAGAACCCTCGCCTCTAAGTCCCAGGGCGGTGATCCGGCCAGTGCACAACCCGCTTCGTAGGAGATCGTGCGATACCCCCTGATAGCCTTGACGGCCATCGCCCTCTGCGGTCTTCGCAGTATCGCGATGCTGCCGGCCGTCAGGTCAGAAGCCCACACCGGGGCCCCATAAAGGGCCATGGATCGCACGATCCCTAGGTATAAGCGCCTACAGGCGGTGCTCGGGCCCCCCAGATTGGGAAGCAGCGTTGCGAGCGCGCCTGCGGCACCCATTAATCTGGGCGTCAGCCGCCGTAAGTGGGGGCCAAAGTTCCACTGGCTGTCGAGCACCAATCCTAGGTATTTCATGGTAGACTCGACAGCAATTTCGACTCCCCCGACCACGATGTGCGACCCTGGTGGCGGCGCCCGTCGGGGACCGTGAAAGACCATGGCCTCCGACTTCTCCAAGGCTACCTCTACACCCAGGCGCCGTATGCGACTCACCACTTGTGAGACCGCAGCCGTCACAAGCAACGCTGCCTCCCTGTACGAGCTCCCCCGGGCCGTGACCAGCGTGTCGTCCACATAACACGTCAGATCTACTCCCGGTTGGAGCTCGCCCCTCAGCACTCAGTCGTAACCGCTGTTCCACAGGGGTGGGCCCAAGACCGAACCCTGTGGAACACCGCACGACATATCACGACGGCCCTCACCGTCACGTCCCCTGTAGGTGACACACCTATCCGTCAAATAAGCCCCAATTATGCGGCGGAGGTAACGGGGCACTCTGTGGTACTTCAGTGCCTCCCGAATACAGCTCCAGGGCAGGGTGTTAAATGCGTTGGAGATGTCCAGTGACACCGCCAGCATTACCCCGCCCCGGGTTTCCGCTTCCTCCGCCAGGACTTTCACGCGCATTATGGCGTCGATAGTGGAGCGCCCGTGCCGAAAACCGAACTGACTGCCGTCTAGATCCGGCCCCTCTCTGTACAAGTGACTGACCAGGCGGGCAGCAAGTATCCGTTCAAAAAGCTTACCCACCTCGTCTAACAGAACTATGGGCCGGTATGCGGACGGCGAGTCTGCTGGGCGCCCCGCCTTCTTCAGCAGGACCAGACGACCTGTCTTCCACTGAGCGGGGAAGCGGCCCTGCTCAAGGCAAGCTGTGTAGAGTCCTCTCAGCTGGGGCTCTAGCTCCTTCAGAGCGAGGACGAGCGCGCGGCCGGGAACTCCATCGGGCCCCGGGGCAACGGTTTTAGCCCGGAGTCGCATCACGGCCGTCCTCATCTCTGGTTGTGTCACCTCAGGGACCTCCTCATCCTCTGACTCAGCGGCTGTGGGCAGAGCCATCGGCGGTGGTATACACTCTTCTCTGTCAGGGAAGAGAGCTGCAACCACTACCACTAGTAGCTGAGGCTCTAGGCTCTCAGTGAGTGGGGGCGCCCAGGCACGAAGTTTTCCTCGGACCGCACGATAAGGGCGCCCCCATGGATCTCTGTCTAGCGTGGCCAACATCTCTTCCCTGAATCGAGTCTTCGACTCGCCGATGGCCAACCACAGAGCCTTCTTCGCCTCGCGGTACAACTCATACCACGCGGCTTCTTCTTCCGGAACCCGACGACGTCTCCTCCGGTATCGAGTGTACTGGCACCTGGCCGACACGCATGTCCTGCGCATCTGCGCGATTTCGGCGGTCCACCAGTACAACTGACGCCTTGTGGATTGTGTGCGGACGCGGGGCATGGACGCGTCACATATTTGCGTCATCGCCCTGCGGAACCACTGCGCCTCCTCTTCAACGTCGACGGGTTCGTTCGTCACTGACTCCCGGATCCAGGCCTGGATTATGGCAGCCTCCTCGAGAAGTTCCCTGTCGATCTGCTTATACGACCAGCGAGGACCGTCCGTTTGTGGGGCCGGCGGTCGTCCACCGCCCGCGGTCTGGGTGGAAACGTTGAAACGGATGTACCGATGATCTGACAACGTCTCCACCTCCACGGCGACTCGCCAGTTGTGCACACGGCCCGCAACAGTGGAGCTAGCGAACGAGACGTCCACTACAGAACCACCCCGCTGCCGCACGCACGTGTACTCTGAGCTCCGATTCATAACAGTCAGGCCGGTCGTAATTGCCCACTCCTCCAACACCTCGCCCCTAGGATCGGTGATCGGGGAACCCCACGCCGCAGACTTGGCGTTGAGATCCCCGAGCAATAGCACCGGGTGAGGGTGGAACTGGCCTACGACGGCACCCAGCTCGACAAGGAACCTCTCGAAGTCGGCGAGACTCCTGTTGGGCGAGAAATATGCCCCAATGGTGACAATTCCCTCCACGAGAGCAGCCACCCAGCCACGTCCTCGGGAGGGACTACGAAGAGTCCCGCCAATAATGGCCACCAAACCGTCTAGGTCTCCTGCCCAGTTATCGCGGGGAGGGACAAAATACGGCTCAGCGACCACCGCCACGTGGATCGACCACTCCGCCATGCTCTGTAACAATAGATCCTGAGCTCTGGAAGAGTGGTTGATATTCGCCTGGAGAAAACGGATTTGTGCCATCACTGGCATTCCATTTCTCCGGCACCTCCTCCTTCCCTGGGATGGGAGTCAGCTGCTTGGCTGCCAGGCTGTAGGAGGGGCGCAGGTCCTCCGACAACCCTACTCTTCCTGCTTTTGGGGGCCTTACAAGCTTTTCCACCAAGCTTGTGCTCCGCAGGCTTCCCTGCAGCTGCACAAATGCCACAGTTTGGTGCCGCAGAGCACTGAGCCGCCTTGTGGCCGGGTTGGCTGCAGCGATAGCAGAGGTCGCGGCGGTCTACGTCTGCAGTGCATTGTGCCCGGACATGCCCTTTGACCAGACAGCGGTAGCACCGCATTTCCCTGGATAGCAAGAGTTTAATACTCGCTGACACCCAGCCAACCAGCAACCTTCTGCCATCTGCGACCTTGTTCGCGGCCGCCACTGGGCACCGCACCCAAACAGTGCCCAGCCCGGCCGGGCTGCAGCGAATTTCACCCACCTGCACGGCCTCGGGCGCACACCCACCGTTTCGGGCAATGGCCGCCACTACCTCCTCCGGGATCACGGAGTCATCCAGCCCACTTACGCGCAATTCGGCCGTTTTTGTAGGCCTGGACACCCGGACATCTCCCGGCTGGAGAACCTCACGCAGTTTGGCGGCCAAAGCGTCCGCCCTCTCCTGCCTTGCAGCCTCTGATACTTCCAGTATTTTGGCCCCGGTGGCCGCCGTCCTAAATCCAAAGCCAGTTGGGGAAGCAAAGTCACTGAAATTCAGTTTTTCCCTCACCTCCGTCAGGACCGACTTGTATGTTACCCCCCTGCTTGAGGCTTCGGGCTGCAGGGTGATTACCACAGCCTCAGAGCGCGAGGGTCTCGCCTTTGATACCCTTGTGCTCTTTATTGTAGCCGGGCTTGTAGGTGCAGGGCCAGCAGGTGCCGGCTGCGCCGCCCTCTTCTTACGTTTCCGCTTTACCACCGTCGTCCAGGCGAGGGGCTCCTGGGCGGGGGGCGTGGTCGTAGGGAGCGCATTTGGTTGGGGAGGAGGTGCGGACGCACTTGACGCGGGGTTTCTATTCCCCTCCGTGGATCTTCTGGTCCCCTCCGCAAGCTTTCTGCCCGCCTGTACGGGCCCTGTTCTTGCGGACCCCTCCTTCCTCCGTCTATCCGCCGCGAGTGGCGGCCGGAGGGTTTTGGCCGGGGGGAGACGCGACTGCAGAACCTCTAGTCGGGCAGACACCATGTCCACGCACTGCATCATGCAAATTCGGGCCACCCTCTCAATGTCGTGGTCCGACATCGCAAGTGCAGGCTGTGCTGAAGCCGCAGGAGTCGACGAATTTACGGCAGGAGGAGGGCCGGTGACCGTGGGCGCCGCCTGCCGCTGCAAGTTATCCCTCTGAGCGGCAAACTCCTGCTTGAGGTCCTCTAGCTCGGATCGGAGACGACTATTTTCCTCCCATAGCTTCTTCGTCTCCTCGGAAGACGTGCGATCCAGAAGGACCTCAACCGCCTCTCTGATCCCCTCTGCCGCCTCTTTAAGGGCCCGGGTGAACGTGCCCTTTAGGTTACCGGATTTGGTCGCAACCTTGAGGACAACGACCACGCCATCCAACACCTGGCGGCTCAGAGCCTCTCCCGTTTGGCTCGATCCCGTAGCCGCCTGGGCAGCTCGTCGTTCCCGGGCCTGACGGGCCATTTCAGCGACCTCGTCGGCCGCGAGCGCTCTGCTCTGGGTACGCTTTGCGGCGTTGGCTTCAGCCCTCGTGCCCACGAGAGAGACGGAGTGTCCTCCCAGCTCCTCAATTGAAACTCCGGATGTAACCCCTGGATCACTCTCCCCGCCGTTTCCCGGCGTATTGGGCCGCTTGAAGTGACCCCGAGCGTCGCGCCCCGGTAGAGCAGCAGAAGCTCCGCTCGCCAAAGCACGACCCCGGCCTCTCCTCGAAGTCGCCACTTTTGCAGCCGGTAGGTTCTCCTCGCTTGAGGAGAGACCTACCGACCCCACCCTGTCCGACGAAATTTCATTGCGCGATCTTTTTCTCCAGAATTTGGAGCGACCGCGCAAGTCCTGGTCGGACATATTTGGATCCTCTGTCGAGGATCGGGAGCCTCCTCGGCTCTTGTTGCCGTCTCCGGCAAGCGGTACCTCCACAACCTCAGTTCCGTTTTTTCTTGTTTTATTGCAATTCATATTTAATCCCACGAGTCGATATAGGTTTTAATGTCCACCGGGCAGAGCCTAGATACCCGGTAAGCCTATATACTGCAGAGTGCGGCAGGTGCTCTGCAGGGGAAGCGCTCGCGACTGGACTCCCTCCAGCCATTCATCCCCTCACCGCGCTTCACAGCTTGGGATTAGGTGGTTTTTTATCTTAGAGGTAGCCTTCCTCTGGGCCAGGCGATTAAGCCAAGCCCCCGGCGGCGGCATTAAACATGCCTCCGTTCGCTGTCCGGCCAACCCGACTCAGCAAACCCGCCGAAAGTTCTCTCCTTAGGGAGAGAAAACATGTGCCACTTTGGTGCGCCTGCACCGCAGCGGCATGGTCACGTCGTCTGTCGATCGACTGTCATCGATCGATCAGGAGTGACCCCGTCCCGGTATCTCTCTTAGTCTGGTCTCTCACTTGAACCTTTCCGGCATGAGTAACTCTACCGGCAAAGCTCCAAGATCATCGAGACACACAAGCCTCACCACGACGACAACGTGGAGACACCCTCGGTGGGGGACACCCTCGGTGGGGGACACCCTCGGTGGGGAAGTCGAATAACCTTAGATAACTAACGTCATTTCCTCCCGAATAAAAATTTGCCAGCTGATAGTTAATATGTTTTACCTGCAATTTATTCACCAACTAGAGGTGAAAATTGTCTTGATCATGCTATTGTTAAAACCAGGCAAAATGCTTTCACCTTCAATCTGCAAACTACGATATCTGATCATTGCGCTATATTATTTTGTCTTGATTACAAAATTTCTGGAAAGGCTAAAGATACTAGCTTGATTAGGAAAATTAATTGGGAGAAGGCTGTATCTGAGTGTAGAGATATAGATTTTGGTCAAATCTATGATGAAGTTGATCCCTGTAAAGCCACCAGCATGTTTGTAAATGTTATGTCTGATCTGATACACAGGCATACACTGATCTTAAAAATTCCGCGCAACAAAACGCTTCTTTAGCCATGGATCACTACCGGCTTCCTGCGGTGTATACGAAATAGGGACATGATGCACTTGAAAACTAAAAAAGAACCTACCAATATAGTATTTCATTCAACATATAAACGTTACAGTAACTTTTGTAATAATCTCGTTAAGAAACTAAAACGGCTTTATGAAAGAGATCAGTTAAGAATGGCTAAAAATAATTAAAAATAAATACGGGATTCTATAAAAACCATAACCAACTGTAATAAGAATAATAAAATAACTTCTCATGACTTACTATCTGCAAATTCTTCCCCACAGTCGTTTGTTAATACTGCAAATTTTTTTTTTGCTAGTGTTGGTAGTAGATTAGCACAACGTATACCTCCTACTCCACCTTTTAGAGATGTCGCGGAGCATATAGAAACCTCATCTTGTAGTTCTTTTGTACTCCTCAAGGTTGACTGTGATGAAGTTGAAAAAATTATACTTAACCTAAAACATGACTGCCGAGCGCGTTGGGATAACGTTTCGTCTGGGTTTCTGCAGAAGGTCTCTGATTTCGTTACTCCTGTGCTCACTGACCTCATAAATCGCTGCTTGGAGGCTATTTTCCCCCAAGCGCTGAAAATATCTATTGTTATTCCTATACATAAGGCAGGAAATACGGACCGTGTCAACAACTATAGACCTATCTCAATCCTCACATCACTGTGTAAAATATTTGAGCGCGTCATAAACATTAGGCTTCTTAATTATCTGGAACCAAATGAGCTACTGTCTTCATCACAATATGGTTTTAGGGCTGGCAAGTCTACTGATGATGCTGTTCATAAGTTTACCACCTACTTAGTTAGAAAAATGGAAGCAAATAAGAAATGTATGACCATTTTCCTGGACCTTGCCAAGGCGTTTGACACAGTCTGTATTTCCAACCTTTTGAACAAACTAAATTGCATGCGTGTTTGGGGCAAACAATTTGATCTTTTCGCAGATTATCTATCAGGTAGATCTCAGTGTATTTGTATCGGTGAGCACATGAGAGATGATCTTTAGGTGTCATATGGAATCCCGCAGGGTAGTATTCTTGGACCTTATTATTTCTGTGTTACATTAATGAACTCTGCCAGCTTAATAAACTCCAAGACTGTACAGTCATCTCTTATGCGGATGACACTACATTGACATTTACGGCTGACACTTGAGAGGACTCTGCCATATTGGCTTGCTGCCAATTCGCTGACTTTGAACGCAGATAAGACCAAATTCATACAATTCTCCATTCGAGACACACCAGTGAACTCACATAACGTATCCCAAATATATGCTCATCATTGTTCTTTTCTTCCTTCATCACAGTGTAGAAATTGCCCACTTATCACATCAGCGAAATATACACTATTTTTGTGTAACAATTGACGGTAAGCTTTTGTTTGGAGAACACATTCATAATATCTCTCAAAAAGTGCGTAAATTTTCGTGTATTTTTAGACAACTCAGACATGTGGCAGATAGCAAGACACTGATCATGGTTTACTTTGCCTTGATTCAGTCTATAGTGAGTGACCTATTGTGTTACCTCTTGGGGCGGCGCCGACAAAAAAAAGTTGTTAGAATTGGAGCGAGCCGAGAGCCTAATTTTAAAGGTTCTTCAAGCCTAGGCTATTTTCGACCCGGGAGTTATATCAGGAAACTGGAGTACTAACTGTTAAACAGCTCTTCATACTATCAACCGTCCTTCGGCAGCATAAAAACGCATCGGTGTTTAGTCCAGAAATGATGAACACGAGACGGCACTATACCGTTTGCAAAACCCATAAAACTAAAACCAGATTTGCACAAAATTTTTATAACTTTATCGGACCTAGATTATACAATCAAATTAATAAATCTAAGAATATCTTTTATGATAATACGCGCGAATGTAAAAGTGGCTTCATGGTTACGTGGATTGGACTATCAAAAAACTAAAAAAGTCCTAGAAATTAAGAAATAATAAAAGTAAATACGCAGTATTTAAAAAAAATATAAACCTTTCATCCTAAACATACAAATATAAAAACTTTCACTGACATGCACTACATACTGCACATCATACACTCATCACACGAGACACATAGTCTGTTTCAATGCTCACACGCTCATTCACTCTTATAATGTAGGTATTTACAACAACAAGTCCCTGTAACTTTTTAGATGTTTATTTATTGGTTTTGTCTATTTTGGTTAAAAAACAAAATTATATGTACTTTTTTTCGGTTATTATTATAGTTTTGGAGCATAACTACTATTACTTTATATCATCTCAAGCAATTAGGTGGGGACCTGTACCCCTATTCTGTAACAACATTTTCGTGTCTCGACAGCGGAATCCGAGGTGAGTATCAAATTACGACAAATGTAAGGCCTTTATGTTGTGTGCAATAAAGCTCACTTTGTGAGATTTGTCACTCAGGTGAAGCTCGATATCGAAATGGTTACTTACAGAATAGACTAGCTGGTGTCCTAAAATACAGGCCTCGGCTTAGTTTAGGCACCAGTCTCCCATAAATAAAATATTGTTTAAATAACTACTCTATGACATTTCTAAAAATACTTACCTACCTAGTTGAGTCATCATGATCGGAGATAAGTTCCTTTATTTTGTTAGTATTAAGTTATTCATTTGTTTTATTTGTGGAAGAGAAATAAACGATTATTATAAATCTAGATTTAATAAAATAAATCAGCTGGCAAGATGCCGAGGGAAAATTCGTCAGCTGGTGAATTTAAGTAGGCGATAGATGCCCCCTTCAGGATGCTAGCTGACGACCTTCTCGCCGGGATACATTCGGCTGACGTTTTGTTTTCTGCAAGCTATAATCTGATATAATTTTCAATCTGGAGGAAATTACTGAAAATATGAAAAGCAAATGGGGAACATGCATTATTTCCAATTTTCCTTTAATTTTAAAGAACTCCCATCTAGATTAGACCACCACATAAATAAAAAATGAAAACGCTTTAATTTATTGCCAAAATTGCGTTTTTAAACCGACAGCTTAAAGATTCGCGCGAAAACGGACGATGACGTCACTCGTCTCTATCACTGGTCAAGAACTGTCCCAACTCAAAGACATAAGGTTGCCTTTTTGTTGGCATAACAGCAGATACGTCACTAAACACTGACTGTTGTTTTTAGATAGGTACGTTCCGTTTCATGTTACTTTAATTCATTATTTTTGTTAAAAATCGATATTAACCAAAATAAAAACTTTGTAATGGCCTTTATTTTATACTTTTTTATCATTTTACTGCCAACATTATCATAAATTCTGTATTTGCATCTTCCCTATTACATGTTCGTGTGTCCAGCTGACGACCTTTCCACCGAGATACCTACAGCCGGCTGGCGTTTTGTTGGCAATATAATTGCGCGTTTCAACTTCGTAGAAAATCAAGATGGCGATGGCACAATTACTTTCTGATGATCTTTAGGCAATCAAAAAAAAAAATTTGCTATACTCGTGGCTTTATTCTTAATAACAATATTTTAAAAATAGCAAGTAGGTAATTAACGAGTGTGAGAGTGTGTATCATCGGCAGCGGATAGCATACCAGGTTCGTCACGTATTATAGTTTGTTATTTGCTGTATTTCCTAGGAACATCGTTTTTGTGTGATCGTCCAGACTCTCGGTCTGTCCCAAATGTGTGGTCTAACTGATCGTATCTAATAATTTTATCACTACGACACGAAAGTTCATTGCCTCTTTGCAGTTGCCGCTAAGGGCTCCTACACCCGATACAACGGCGCTCACTGTACGCTGTACCGCGTTTTCTATTATTAGGCTCACTTGGGAGCCTAGGTCAAGTAGACCTCTTAAATTGATGAAGTTTCCAAAAATTGTTTTGACTTTTAGAACTACAGGTATTGACAACACTTCCTTTTCTTCGTTCGCGATGTTGTTGACTCCATAGGGAGTTGAAGGTGTCGACGATGGGTTTTTCTTCCTTGTCGCTTGTTTGTTGCTAGCTAGTTCAGTTTCCGCTTCATGCATAAGTGTGTGGTGTGCCTAATGACACAATTATTTACACGTCTTTTGAGATTCGCATTGTTTTTCTCCGTGGCTAATATAATAAGCAGTTTTTGCAAATATGCAAGTTACGAGCTACGTCATTTCGTTTGTTTGTGTTCATAGCCAAGAATTGTTTGCAATTCATTAAATTGTGATTAGTTTTGCATATTGGGCATGATTTAGCTGTCGTGAAGAAAGCTTTTGGTGAGTTTTGTGACTTTTAAAGTGCGATGACCCTGCGTTTTGTTTTCGTTGTTGTTGTTTCGGTTTTTTGATCCCTTATGAGCCTACCTACTTTTCTGATTTCCATGGTTTGTTTGATGACAATATTTTTTGGCTACAGCACTGATGCCAAGATGCTGAACCAGTTTCTCCGCCTCACCCTTCAGTTTTGTTTTCAAGTGTTGCATTTTTTGAGCCTTCGACAGTGTCGGGTTGTTGTGTACACTTTCGAGGGTCTCTTAAAGTCAACCACTGGTTATAGTTTCCATGAAAATCCGGTATAGGAATTTTTGGCGTAATTTCTCGTAATGTGCATTGTTCCAGATGTTGTGTTGTAGTTTCCTTTTTAGGTCACCATAAAAGTTTTCTGCTGCATTGTATTTCTGTTTACACGTCGAGTTCTTATCTTGTAGTATGTAGTCTACTTCCTAATTTATCTTTTCGATGTGCTCCCGTTTAGTTTGCAGGGTACTTACGTTTCCTCGTCGAGGCGATCTCTCACGTCCGGCCCTGGTTCAGGCCATGGTCCGGAGCGAGGAGACATGGGAAGCGGTCACTTCCTTCTGCGAAGCAGTAATGCTAGCAAAGGAGGAAGTCGAACGTGTGAGAGAGAGGGAAACCTCACGCCCCAGCCGCCGCAACAGAAAAAGACGCCCCGGGCGCCGCAAGTCGCAGGGCGATTCTCGGCCACCGTAGGCGCGGGCCTGCGGACGGCGAGCTTTGGGTGGCTTGCCGTCTAATCAGAACCAGGCCCGGGTCGACGGCGCGCTGTGTTCCACGCGCGCCTCAAAGAGCTGTCAGCACAAAAGACGGGGCCCGCTAGGGCTAGTGCCTGCTGGGGTTGCGGACTTCGTTCGAAAGAGACACCGTACCCTGGAACACAAAGGGCACTAGGAGGAATACGGATGGGTTTTAGTCAGTAAGGGTCTGACACTCTCTTCTGCTTCACCCAAAGCAGGAGGAGTCATTTGATGATTTCCCATCCTTAAAAAAAAGGGTATTTAAGTTGTCGTCTAATTCCCATTTTTCCATCGGTACCGCTAATGCTATTTTAATCTTCTCCACAGTGCCTTCAAACGCTCTAAAGTTGCAGTATTGTTGACGCAAAAGATCTTGTTGCCTTTCCGTGGACTCGCTTGTGTCCCGAGGAGGTATGTGGAATTGGATATCGTCGAAAGTAAATTTCGATTGTCCCTTACCTTGCGTAGGCATCGCAGGTGGTTGTTACTTTTTACTAGTAGATGTGGACGGCAATTCCGATATACGTTTCAACATGTCTTGCAGCACTTTTTCATACTGCTTCTTCGTAGTGTTGAAAATATCGTCTTTGAAGTATTGAAGGTCTGTTGCTCCAGACTCTTCTAGTAGTTGATGGTTGTGAACAAACTTGTCCCAGTTATTGTTCAGCCGAGAAAGACGCTCCTCTAGGTACGCCAAGTACTTCCTGGTGGGACTGTCCTTCTTGTAGTTAGTGAAAATAAGCTTCAAGTCTCTTAAAACAGTTTCTTGATGGCTTACCTGTTCCTTTACACCCTGAACCATTATTGTTAGTTGTTGGCTTGACTGGAAGCCAACCCCAATATAGTTGGGAAAAGGGTAGGCAGATGATAATGATGATAAAATGTAATGTGGCCATATTAATTGTTTCGTCTCAGTTACGTTAAAGAATGTTTCACATTCATGAATGACTAAGAATGACTAGGACTTACAAGAAAAAATTATTTAAATTGAAAGTTCTAACTTAATAATTAGTTAGGTACATCTGGAACTACCGTACACCGGTCAGCTCGCAGTACGCTCGCGCACAGTTTTATCAGGCACTTTAATGTTACGATTTATAAGTAGGTGCATCAAACAGGTACCGCTGTTGCAACAAAACTGGTGCTCTTAATGCGAGCGTGCCTGGCCTTTAGATATGTTCCTAAAGGATGGAGGGAAGTGAAAGTCATATTCATTCCGAAGCCAGGTAAAAGTGACTACACAAACGCTAAATCCTATCGACCTATTAGTCTGACCTCGTTTTTACTAAAGACAATGGAAAGACTGTGTGAAAGGGAACTACGTGATGGCGTTTTAAAAACAATACCACTGCATGGTAATCAACACGCATACAGCTCGGGTAAGTCGACAGAGTCCGCTCTTCATCTGGTGGTGAACCAGATTGAGGAAGCGATTCACCAGAAAGGGTCCTGCCTGGGCACATTCATAGACATCGAAGGAGCCTTCGACAAGACAAACTTTTCCAGCATTAGTGCCGCTCTCTCCAAACACGGCGTGGAACAGGTACTAAATGACTGGATAACTAATATGTTAAGCAAACGAGTGGTTCGCCTTGAGGAAGAGCAGCAGTTGGCTCTGATAGCCAGAGGCTGCCCGCAGGGGGGTGTGCTCTCCCCTCTTCTGTGGAATCTGGTAATTGATGACCTGATCACCAAACTCAATGCACATCGTTACTACACAATAGGTTATGCTGACGACCTCGCAATCCTAGTGTCAGGGAAAGTGACTGGAACGATCTGCAACCTTACTCAACAAGCACTACGCATCGTGGAAAGATGGTGCGACGAATATGATCTGTCGGTAAACCCCACGAAAACTGAATTAGTCATGTTCACTCAAAAGCGAGCACTAGGCCACTACCGGCTACCTATGCTCTTCAATACAGAGCTCCAGCTGTCTAACGAGGTAAAGTATCTAGGCGTCATCCTAGACAGTAAGTTAAGCTGGAGTAATCACCTAGACTACAAACTAAACAGGGCCTGCATTACCTTCTGGCAATGCAGGAAAATGATAGGGAAGAAGTGGGGCCTATCTCCCAAAATAATACTGTGGCTGTACAGCGCAGTAATTTGGCCCATGGTAACCTACGGGGCCGTGGTGTGGTGGCCACGCTCAAAGCTAGCTACAGCCGTAAACAAGTTACAACACATGCAAAGGCTGGCCTGCATGGCAACGACGGGCTGCATGAGGACTACTCCAACTGCGGCGCTGGAAGCCATGCTGGGGCTCCCTCCGCTACACTTGTTTATACAACAGGAAGCGACGATGGCAGCAGTACGCCTTAAAACATTAGGTCTCTGGAGTAAGAGAGACACACGACACACCGCTCTGCTCGAGGAGCTCAACAATGAACTCCCCATAACAAAGGCAATCAATGACCGGGTACCCAAGCAATTTATCTTCGATAAAAAATACAAAATCCAATTGCATGAGGATCATCGGTGCGAGGGGCTCTGCCCCGCCGAGCTGCGGATCTTCACCGATGGATCAAAAACAGGTACAGGTACTGGTGCGGGAATCTTCTCAGAGGATCTCAATATCCACATAGCCACACCATTGGGGGTCCACAACACAGTGTTCCAGGCTGAATGCATGGGCATTTTTCTGGCGGCATCAGCCATCCTAACCAGGGAAGTTAAGGACCACTCAATACGCATACTCTCGGACAGCATGGCTGTCCTGCAAGCTCTGAACAGCCACACAGTGAACTCTGGGTTGATTCTCGAGTGTCACCAACGTCTAAACCAGGTTGGTAGACACAACAAAGTAACCATTCAATGGATCAAGGGACACAGTGAATCTCGAGGCAACGACGCTGCGGATGAACTCGCCCGAAGGGGGTCGAGTTTGTCAGCAATGGGACCTGAGCCCATCGTGCCGCTGCCTTTCGGGTACTTACGCAATCTGGTAAGGAAACGCACCGGAGATAAACATCACAAGCTATGGGCTGACCATAGTGAGTGTAGGCAGGCCAAGGAGGCACTTCCCTCTATAAATGGCCGTTTCACAAAACAAGCCCTAAGACTGACTAAACAACAGTTGCGTTCAGTCACAGCCGTAACAACTGGCCATGGGTCTTTTAATAAACACCTCTATGCTATAGGAGTCACTGACAGCCCGCTATGCAGAGCCTGCATGGAGGAGAATGAGACAGCAGCACACCTGCTTCTAAGCTGCCCGGTGGTTGCGGATTACAGGGCAAAGTACTTCGGAAACCCAGGTACCCTCTGCGAGATAGTTAGTAACACCAAGGCGTTGCTGGCCTTCCTTGGGGAGCTGGGGTGGATCGAATGACGCATTTGTCCCACCTACACGCAAAATACGCGCTTAGTCGTGGAGTTGCGGAAACCAGCCCGATTTACATACATACATACATACAAGTAGGTGCATCTTTGATTAAAGGAGATGTTTCAAAATGGGCCAGGTCTATGTACATTACCACATAAAAAAGAGAAAAATCCGTAGAATTAAGGAAAAATACATTTAATTTATTTAAATATGTACTGTTGTGGTAATTAATTGATGTTTACAAATTACTTTTATCGATTTTCAACATGGCTTCGCACCGATTTAGTTACAGATCATAGAAAAATAACTGTCAGCTGTCATAACAATGTCATTTCAGCCACTTTCGTCTCGTTGCCGGTAAATAAATATGTCAGAAATAAATGTCAAACGTCATTAATCAATCAAAATGACAGCTTACCGCCATGACGGGTTTTTGTTGCGTGTTGCAATTTCAAGTGTAATTTATTTTGTTTTACCAGCAAACAAAGCCATTTTAAAGAAATTGGACAGTTGAGAACTGTTTTAAATATATTTCTCTATTTTTAAGTATAGTGTACAAGGACCTGGCCCAGGGTCCATATATTTTGGAACATCTCCTTTATGCACATAAAATTTATACCACATTTCTCGATTGTCCTTTACAACAACCAAATAAATTTTCAGTAGTAATGGGTTAAAGTAATGTAGGAACAGTTGCATACAGTACAGGAATTGTAATAAATATAAGTAATAAATATACGATACAGCATATACAGATAACAATAAGAGATCACTCAGTATAAATATTAAAGTGGTGATGTAGAAGCGAACCCATTTGCTGGTAGCTGTCTGTACGCTAGTGTTTGAACTACGCCAAAGTGAACACACATTTGTAATGTAAAGTACGCAGTTAAATATTATAGGTAAATCTAGCAAAATTAGTGTCAAATTGATGGGATACATAACTGATTTTAAAATCACTAAACTTACATAGGTGCCAAAGATATTTATTATTGTTGCTATAAATGATGCTCCCCAAATAAAGAGGCTACTTTTCAAATAGCTTTTTTGGTCATGTTAATTGAAAACTTGTACAATGTCTACATAAAACATACGACATATAACCAACACCCAGTGGTTCCTTACTGTTATTGAGTATAATTTTAAAAATAGTACACCATAAGCATACAATACATTGGACCTGATTTGTGTCAATTCAGAAGGTAAATAATATGAGTGAAACAAAACTAAACACCCAAAGATGTTTGCTAAAACTGCGTTAAGAATAACAAAGTTCTTGTAATTCCGAAACTTCTTTATGGTGCACCACGAAGTCGCTCCGTATATCAACGTAGCAGTTGAAAGCACAACCATAGTGCAGTAATTTAAGTTTGTCGTCATCATGATGGTGTAAAATATTTCCATAGACAGTGTCTCACTCTATCCACAGTTTTGATAGATTCACTTTTAGTTAACGACAAATTAATGAATAGTTTGACTCGAAAAACTCCCGTATGCGTTTATTTATTTATTTAATATAGGCACACCAACGACTTATTTGCAATAAACATTTTAACAAAATTATTCGAGAGGATCCGCTGTAAACAAGTCACTAACAGGTATGCACATCATTGTCAGAATAGGTCTAATTAACATGAACATTATAAGAATTAATAAATAGTATAGATGTCCTGAGTTAAATGAAAATTGAAATTACAATATCAATCATCATCTGCCTTGCCTTTTCCCAACTACATTGGGGTCGGCTTTCAGTCATACCGGATTCAGCTGAATACCAGTGTTTTATATGAAGCGGCTGCCTACCCGACCTCCACAAATTTGTACAAAAAGGTAAAGTGAAAGTTAGTCACGTTGGTATTTTGTAAGTTTTTGTTCTAGGATTTTTTTACTGTTCATAGTTTTTAGGATTATATTATTATTTTATATTATAGAACAAAGTCTTAGTAAGTGGGTTCTTTTCATGGAAAAATAACAAATAAAGACTCCAAAGTTAAATCTTCCAGTCGGAGCATGAAGCATACTCGTTAAGTCGAATAACCTTTTTTTTTTTTTTTTTTCCTTTGTGGAAAATCCTCATGGATGTCCCTCGCCTGGGGCGGGCGAAGGGGTCTGTCAGACTCTTACTGACTAAAAACCACCCCGGTGTTCCATCTCACACTTGACCGAGGATTGTGAGAGCTAGAGTACGCCTTCCATAATCCCCGGCTATTGCCCGCGTATGCAGGCCACCTCAGGCCCGCGGGAGGAGCAAGGTCCCCCCGCAACGTCCAGTGGGGGCGCGTCTGGAACAATACGCGCCACCGTCTCGGGTCCTGCTGGATTGGGGGCGGCGGACGACCCCGAGTCCACCGTCCCTCCGGACCTTTCTACGGGGGCTGGAAGAGGGCGTTGTCCGCCCTCCGCCGACGCCCGGTTCGCCTACTGCGGCACGGGAGCGTGGCCACGGCCTCCCTCTCCCTCTCCGCAGCCTCCTTCTGCGAAATTACGATTTCCCAGAAGGAGATCACCGCATTCCATGACTCGGCGCTCCCGACCATCGAACGAGCGACGGCCGCGAAAGCCTTTCCCGCCATTCCCTCACCATGGCCTCGCGGAGTTGTGACCGACGCAACTCGATCTCGCGCTGCATCGGTTCACCAACCCGCGTCCGCACCTCCTCGCGCCACCGGTAAAGAGAGGCGAGAACCCTCGCCTCTAAGTCCCAGGGCGGTGATCTGGCCAGTGCACAACCCGCTTCGTAGGAGATCGTGCGATACCCCCTGATAGCCCTGACGGCCATCGCCCTCTGCGGTCTTCGCAGTATCGCGATGCTGCCGGCCGTCAGGTCAGAAGCCCACACCGGGGCCCCATAAAGGGCCATGGATCGCACGATCCCTAGGTATAAGCGCCTACAGGCGGTGCTCGGGCCCCCCAGATTGGGAAGCAGCGTTGCGAGCGCGCCTGCGGCACCCATTAATCTGGGCGTCAGCCGCCGTAAGTGGTGGCCAAAGTTCCACTGGCTGTCGAGCACCATTCCTAGGTATTTCATGGTAGACTCGACAGCAATTTCGACTCCCCCGACCACGATGTGCGACCCTGGTGGCGGCGCCCGTCGGGGACCGTGAAAGACCATGGCCTCCGACTTCTCCAAGGCTACCTCTAGACCCAGGCGCCGTATGCGACTCACCACTTGTGAGACCGCAGCCGTCACAAGCAACGCTGCCTCCCTGTACGAGCTCCCCCGGGCCGTGACCAGCGTGTCGTCCGCATAACACGTCAGATCTACTCCCGGTTGGAGCTCGCCCCTCAGCACCCAGTCGTAACCGCTGTTCCACAGGGGTGGGCCCAAGACCGAACCCTGTGGAACACCGCACGACATATCACGACGGCCCTCACCGTCACGTCCCCTGTAGGTGACACACCTATCCGTCAAATAAGCCCCAATTATGCGGCGGAGGTAACGGGGCACTCTGTGGTACTTCAGTGCCTCCCGAATCCAGGGCAGGGTGTTAAATGCGTTGGAGATGTCCAGTGACACCGCCAGCATTACCCCGCCCCGGGTTACCGCTTCCTCCGCCAGGACTTTCAAGCGCATTATGGCGTCGATAGTGGAGCGCCCGTGCCGAAAACCGAACTGACTGCCGTCTAGATCCGGCCCCTCTCTGTACAAGTGACTGACCAGGCGGGCAGCAAGTATCCGTTCAAAAAGCTTACCCACCTCGTCTAACAGAACTATGGGCCGGTATGCGGACGGCGAGTCTGCTGGGCGCCCCGCCTTCTTCAGCAGGACCAGACGACCTGTCTTCCACTGAGCGGGGAAGCGGCCCTGCTCAAGGCAAGCTGTGTAGAGTCCTCTCAGCTGGGGCTCTAGCTCCTTCAGAGCGAGGACGAGCACGCGGCCGGGAACTCCATCGGGCCCCGGGGCAACGGTTTTAGCCCGGAGTCGCATCACGGCCGTCCTCATCTCTGGTTGTGTCACCTCAGGGACCTCCTCATCCTCTGACTCAGCGGCTGTGGGCAGAGCCATCGGCGGTGGTATACACTCTTCTCTGTCAGGGAAGAGAGCTGCAACCACTACCACTAGTAGCTGAGGCTCTAGGCTCTCAGTGAGTGGGGGCGCCCAGGCACGAAGTTTTCCTCGGACCGCACGATAAGGGCGCCCCCATGGATCTCTGTCTAGCGTGGCCAACATCTCTTCCCTGAATCGAGTCTTCGACTCGCCGATGGCCAACCACAGAGCCTTCTTCGCCTCGCGGTACAACTCATACCGCGCGGCTTCTTCTTCCGGAACCCGACGACGTCTCCTCCGGTATCGAGTGTACTGGCGCCTGGCCGCCACGCATGTCCTGCGCATCTGCGCGATTTCGGCGGTCCACCAGTACAACTGACGCCTTGTGGATTGTGTGCGGACGCGGGGCATGGACGCGTCACATATTTGCGTCATCGCCCTGCGGAACCACTGCGCCTCCTCATCAACGTCGACGGGTTCGTTCGTCACTGACTCCCGGACCCAGGCCTGGATTATGGCAGCCTCCTCGAGAAGTTCCCTGTCGATCTGCTTATACGACCAGCGAGGACCGTCCGTTTGTGGGGCCGGCGGTCGTCCACCGCCCGCGGTCTGGGTGGAAACGTTGAAACGGATGTACCGATGATCTGACAACGTCTCCACCTCCACGGCGACTCGCCAGTTGTGCACACGGCCCGCAACAGTGGAGCTAGCGAACGAGACGTCCACTACAGAACCACCCCGCTGCCGCACGCACGTGTACTCTGAGCCCCGATTCATAACAGTCAGGCCGGTCGTAATTGCCCACTCCTCCAACACCTCGCCCCTAGGATCGGTGATCGGGGAACCCCACGCCGCAGACTTGGCGTTGAGATCCCCGAGCAATAGCACCGGGTGAGGGTGGAACTGGCCTACGACGGCACCCAGCTCGACAAGGAACCTCTCGAAGTCGGCGAGACTCCTGTTGGGCGAGAAATATGCCCCAATGGTGACAATTCGCTCCACGAGAGCAGCCACCCAGCCACGTCCTCGGGAGGGACTACGAAGAGTCCCGCCAATAATGGCGGGAGAAGTAAGAAATAGGAGACGAAGAAGCTATGGGAGGAAAATAGTCGTCTCCGATCCGAGCTAGAGGACCTCAAGCAGGAGTTTGCCGCTCAGAGGGATAACTTGCAGCGGCAGGCGGCGCCCACGGTCACCGGCCCTCCTCCTGCCGTAAATTCGTCGACTCCTGCAGCTTCAGCACAGCCTGCACTTGCGATGTCGGACCACGACATTGAGAGGGTGGCCCGAATTTGCATGATGCAGTGCGGGGACATGGTGTCTGCCCGACTAGAGGTTCTGCAGTCGCGTCTCCC
This sequence comes from Lacanobia oleracea, assembly GCA_950371165.1. NCBI lineage: Eukaryota > Metazoa > Arthropoda > Insecta > Lepidoptera > Noctuidae > Lacanobia > Lacanobia oleracea. The sequence goes on along the minus strand of OX493392.1, from coordinate 20,417,553 downwards.
CCCGGCCGAAACCCTCCAGCCGCCACTCGCGGCGGATAGACGGAGGAAGGAGGGGTCCGCAAGAACAGGGCCCGTACAGGCGGGCAGAAAGCTTGCGGAGGGGACCAGAAGATCCACGGAGGGGAATAGAAACCCCGCGTCAAGTGCGTCCGCACCTCCTCCCCAACCAAATGCGCTCCCTACGACCACGCCCCCCGCCCAGGAGCCCCTCGCCTGGACGACGAAATTTCATTGCGCGATCTTTTTCTCCAGAATTTGGAGCGACCGCGCAAGTCCTGGTCGGACATATTTGGATCCTCTGTCGAGGATCGGGAGCCTCCTCGGCTCTTGTTGCCGTCTCCGGCAAGCGGTACCTCCACAACCTCAGTTCCGTTTTTTCTTGTTTTATTGCAATTCATATTTAATCCCACGAGTCGATATAGGTTTTAATGTCCACCGGGCAGAGCCTAGATACCCGGTAAGCCTATATACTGCAGAGTGCGGCAGGTGCTCTGCAGGGGAAGCGCTCGCGACTGGACTTCCTCCAGCCATTCATCCCCTCACCGCGCTTCACAGCTTGGGATTAGGTGGGTTTTTATCTTAGAGGTAGCCTTCCTCTGGGCCAGGCGATTAAGCCAAGCCCCCGGCGGCGGCATTAAACATGCCTCCGTTCGCTGTCCGGCCAACCCGACTCAGCAAACCCGCCGAAAGTTCTCTCCTTAGGGAGAGAAAACATGTGCCACTTTGGTGCGCCTGCACCGCAGCGGCATGGTCACGTCGTCTGTCGATCGACTGTCATCGATCGATCAGGAGTGACCCCGTCCCGGTATCTCTCTTAGTCTGGTCTCTCACTTGAACCTTTCCGGCATGAGTAACTCTACCGGCAAAGCTCCAAGATCATCGAGACACACAAGCCTCACCACGACGACAACGTGGAGACACCCTCGGTGGGGGACACCCTCGGTGGGGGACACCCTCGGTGGGGGACACCCTCGGTGGGGAAGTCGAACAACCTTAGATAACTAACGTCATTTCCTCCCGAATAAAAATTTGCCAGCTGATAGTTAATATGTTTTACCTGCAATTTATTCACCAACTAGAGGTGAAAATTGTCTTGATCATGCTATTGTTAAAACCAGGCAAAATGCTTTCACCTTCAATCTGCAAACTACGATATCTGATCATTGCGCTATATTATTTTGTCTTGATTACAAAATTTCTGGAAAGGCTAAAGATACTAGCTTGATTAGGAAAATTTATTGGGAGAAGGCTGTATCTGAGTGTAGAGATATAGATTTTGGTCAAATCTATGATGAAGTTGATCCCTGTAAAGCCACCAGCATGTTTGTAAATGTTATGTCTGATCTGATACACAGGCATACACTGATCTTAAAAATTCCGCGCAACAAAACGCTTCTATAGCCATGGATCACTACCGGCTTCCTGCGGTGTATACGAAATAGGGACATGATGCACTTGAAAACTAAAAAAGAACCTACCAATATAGTATTTTATTCAACATATAAACGTTACAGTAACTTTTGTAATAATCTCGTTAAGAAACTAAAACGGCTTTATGAAAGAGATCAGTTAAGAATGGCTAAAAATAATTAAAAATAAATACGGGATTCTATAAAAACCATAACCAACTGTAATAAGAATAATAAAATAACTTCTCATGACTTACTATCTGCAAATTCTTCCCCACAGTCGTTTGTTAATACTGCAAATTTTTTTTTTGCTAGTGTTGGTAGTAGATTAGCACAACGTATACCTCCTACTCCACCTTTTAGAGATGTCGCGGAGCATATAGAAACCTCATCTTGTAGTTCTTTTGTACTCCTCAAGGTTGACTGTGATGAAGTTGAAAAAATTATACTTAACCTAAAACATGACTGCCGAGCGCGTTGGGATAACGTTTCGTCTGGGTTTCTGCAGAAGATCTCTGATTTCGTTACTCCTGTGCTCACTGACCTCATAAATCGCTGCTTGGAGGCTGTTTTCCCCCAAGCGCTGAAAATATCTATTGTTATTCCTATACATAAGGCAGGAAATACGGACCGTATCAACAACTATAGACCTATCTCAATCCTCACATCACTGTGTAAAATATTTGAGCGCGTCATAAACATTAGGCTTCTTAATTATCTGGAACCAAATGAGCTACTGTCTTCATCACAATATGGTTTTAGGGCTGGCAAGTCTACTGATGATGCTGTTCATAAGTTTACCACCTACTTAGTTAGAAAAATGGAAGCAAATAAGAAATGTATGACCATTTTCCTGGACCTTGCCAAGGCGTTTGACACAGTCTGTATTTCCAACCTTTTGAACAAACTAAATTGCATGCGTGTTTGGGGCAAACAATTTGATCTTTTCGCAGATTATCTATCAGATAGATCTCAGTGTATTTGTATCGGTGAGCACATGAGAGATGATCTTTAGGTGTCATATGGAATCCCGCAGGGTAGTGCATTCTTGGACCTTATTATTTCTGTGTTACATTAATGAACTCTGCCAGCTTAATAAACTCCAAGACTGTACAGTCATCTCTTATGCGGATGACACTACATTGACATTTACGGCTGACACTTGAGAGGACTCTGCCATATTGGCTTGCTGCCAATTCGCTGACTTTGAACGCAGATAAGACCAAATTCATACAATTCTCCATTCGAGACACACCAGTGAACTCACATAACGTATCCCAAATATATGCTCATCATTGTTCTTTTCTTCCTTCATCACAGTGTAGAAATTGCCCACTTATCACATCAGCGAAATGTATACGCTATTTGTGTGTAACAATTGACGGTAAGCTTTTGTTTGGAGAACACATTCATAATATCTCTCAAAAAGTGCGTAAATTTTCGTGTATTTTTAGACAACTCAGTCATGTGGCAGATAGCAAGATACTGATCATGGTTTACTTTGCCTTGATTCAGTCTATAGTAACCTATTGTGTTACCTCTTGGGGCGGAGCCGACAAAAAAAAGTTGTTAGAATTGGAGCGAGCCGAGAGCCTAATTTTAAAGGTTCTTCAAGCCTAGGCTATTTTCGACCCGGGAGTTATATCAGGAAACTGGAGTACTAACTGTTAAACAGCTCTTCATACTATCAACCGTCCTTCGGCAGCATAAAAACGCATCGGTGTTTAGTCCAGAAATGATGAACACGAGACGGCACTATACCGTTTGCAAAACCCATAAAACTAAAACCAGATATGCACAAAATTTTTATAACTTTATCGGACCTAGATTATACAATCAAATTAATAAATCTAAGAATATCTTTTATGATAATACGCGCGAATGTAAAAGTGGCTTCATGGTTACGTGGATTGGACTATCAAAAAACTAAAAAAGTCCTAGAAATTAAGAAATAATAAAAGTAAATACGCAGTATTTAAAAAAAATATAAACCTTTCATCCTAAACATACAAATATAAAAACTTTCACTGACATGCACTACATACTGCACATCATACACTCATCACACGAGACACATAGTCTGTTTCAATGCTCACACGCTCATTCACTCTTATAATGTAGGTATTTACAACAACAAGTCCCTGTAACTTTTTAGATGTTTATTTATTGGTTTTTGTCTATTTTGGTTAAAAAACAAAATTAAATGTACTTTTTTTCGGTTATTATTATAGTTTTGGAGCATAACTACTATTACTTTATATCATCTCAAGCAATTAGGTGGGGACCTGTACCCCTATTCTGTAACAACATTTTCGTGTCTCGACAGCGGAATCCGAGGTGAGTATCAAATTACGACAAATGTAAGGCCTTTATGTTGTGTGCAATAAAGCTCACTTTGTGAGATTTGTCACTCAGGTGAAGCTCGATATCGAAATGGTTACTTACAGAATAGACTAGCTGGTGTCCTAAAATACAGGCCTCGGCTTAGTTTAGGCACCAGTCTCCCATAAATAAAATATTGTTTAAATAACTACTCTATGACATTTCTAAAAATACTTACCTACCTAGTTGAGTCATCATGATCGGAGATAAGTTCCTTTATTTTGTTAGTATTAAGTTATTCATTTGTTTTATTTGTGGAAGAGAAATAAACGATTATTATAAATCTAGATTTAATAAAATAAATCAGCTGGCAAGATGCCGAGGGAAAATTCGTCAGCTGGTGAATTTAAGTAGGCGATAGATGCCCCCTTCAGGATGCTAGCTGACGACCTTCTCGCCGGGATACATTCGGCTGACGTTTTGTTTTCTGCAAGCTATAATCTGACATAATTTTTAATCTGGAGGAAATTACTGAAAATATGAAAAGCAAATGGGGAACATGCATTATTTCCAATTTTCCTTTAATTTTAAAGAACTCCCATCTAGATTAGACCACCACATAAATAAAAAATGAAAACGCTTTAATTTATTGCCAAAATTGCGTTTTTAAACCGACAGCTTAAAGATTCGCGCGAAAACGGACGATGACGTCACTCGTCTCTATCACTGGTCAAGAACTGTCCCAACTCAAAGACATAAGGTTGCCTTTTTGTTGGCATAACAGCAGATACGTCACTAAACACTGATTGTTGTTTTTAGATAGGTACGTTCCGTTTCACGTTACTTTAATTCATTATTTTTGTTAAAAATCGATATTAACCAAAATAAAAACTTTGTAATGGCCTTTATTTTATACTTTTTTATCATTTTACTGCCAACATTATCATAAATTCTGTATTTGCATCTTCCCTATTACATGTTCGTGTGTCCAGCTGACGACCTTTCCACCGAGATACCTACAGCCGGCTGGCGTTTTGTTGGCAATATAATTGCGCGTTTCAACTTCGTAGAAAATCAAGATGGCGATGGCACAATTACTTTCTGATGATCTTTAGGCAATCAAAAAAAAAAATTTGCTATACTCGTGGCTTTATTCTTAATAACAATATTTTAAAAATAGCAAGTAGGTAATTAACGAGGAAAAATCAATCAAGCAATAATGCTACTGGGCGTGCCAAAGTTATATGAAATACAACACTTGAAAAACATAATTTAACCATTTTTTTAATATGAAGAATAAAATTTTCAACCTTAGTAACAAAATATTTATATGATATCGAAATACACTGACCTTATGTATTAAAGGTATTTACAATATTTTACATTCATGTCATGAGCGACCACTTACAAGAGAATAAAGAAAGAGAACACGACACAATTTTCAACAATGCGTATGTACATTAATACGTTTTCTTTTTATATTTTGACGTTAATTATGTAATAAATTGGTCTTGTATCCTTGCAATGAATTACAAACAAATAAATTGATTGATAGTTCTTACTAGTGTTACCCAGTTATTGGGTTATGGAGGTCTGGTAGGCAGCCGCTCCGCGTAAAATACTGGTATTCAGCAAAATCCGGTTTGTTAGAAGCCGACCCCAATATAGACGGGAAAAGGGTAGGTAGATGATGATAGTTCTTACTAAATGATTAACCCCTATGCCTATGCCTAGATCTAGACCACTGGTCGGCCCTCAGCAGGCTCGGTGGCAACAGTTTTATATTGCTTTTTTATATCGCGGTTCATACGTATTTGATTTAATTTTCTCACATAAAAGTCATACCACACTTCACGATTTTCCTTAACAACAATCAAATAGATATTCATTATTACTGGGCTAAAGTGATGTAGGAACAGTTGTACAATAAACATTTTGTTTTTATCTGTTATTTCTATGTAATAAATATACGATAAAACGTATACATACAACAATATGAGGTCACTCAGTAGAAATATTACAGAGGCGATGTACAAGCGAACCCATTTACTAGAAGCTGTATGTGCGCTAGTACTACGCCAAAGTGAACATACAATTATAATGAAAAGTACACAGTTCAAAATCACAGGTGAAAGTACCAAACATAATGTCAAATTTATGAAATACTTAACCGAGTCTAAAATTACTAAACTAACATAAGTTCCAGTGACATTAATTGATGCTGTTATTAAAGACGCTCCCCAAATGAAGAGGCTACTTTTCAAATATTTCTTTCGGACATGTCCATTGAAAACTTGTACAATCTCCATGTAGAACATATAGCATATAACTAACACCCAGTGGTTCCTCACTGATATTGAATATATTTGAATAAATAGCACACTAGTAGCATACAATGCATCGGATCTGATTTGTGTCAACTCGATCGGTATATAATAATTGTTTAACGACACGAAACACCCCAAGATGTTGGCCAAAACTGCGTTAAGAAAAACAAAGTTTTTGTAATTGCGAAACTTCTGCATGATGCACCATGAAGTCACCCCGTATATCAACGTAGCAGTTGACACCACTGCCATAGTGCAGTGTATGGTCAACTGGATGGTGTAGAACATTTGCATAGACCGGTGTTCCCTCACGAGGCTTTTGAGAAAGTTGTCAACACTATCACTCTCGATAGAAGAATATAATCCCGTCTCATTTTGAGACATGATAAATGATTCACAGATTTGATTGATTCACGTTTAGTAAACGAAATTCCGTTGGTGCACGTACGACCCCGTTCAAGGCAGTAGCAACAATAATCACTTTAAACGCATTAGTCAATGTTTTAAACCTAGTTATAATATCAACTGCGAAACAAGGAAGGAAACAGTTTAGGAATATTAAATTAAAACCGGCCAAGTGCAAGTCGGATTCGCACACGAAGGATTCCGTACAATAAACCTTTTGTTTTTATTATCTTTTGTTATAGCGGCAATAGAAATACACAATCTGTGAAAATTTCAACTCTTCACCTATTACGGTTCTTGAGATACAGCCCGCTGACAGACAGACGGACGGACAGACGGACAGCGGAGGCTTAGTAATAGGGTTCCGTTGGATACCCTTTGGGTACGGAACCCTAACAAGCACGTTTATAGGCTAGGTCCTGTGTGTCATAAATCACAATCTACGCAAAGGGAAAATTTGTTGAAATATTCAATATTGATGTCGTCATTATAACCGATTGCTTTTTTACTTTAGCTTGCCTTAAATGGAATCTAAATGAATGATCATAGATAAGTTATAGGTATACGGAATAGAAAGTTAAATCCCGCAAACCGCCATAGAAAAGGGAGAATCCTGCGACCGGACGTTTGTTATGTACGGTGGACAACTGCCTGATAGTTAATATTCGGGCTGTTGCACATGTTCTAATCACTCGGAAATCTCTGATACCAATGTAGGATTTTGTAAGCAGCGGTTCACTGCTGGTGGGATAGATGGCGTTGCGGATATTTTTGTATATATATATAATTCTTTCACTATTAGAATCCTACATTATCCCTGATAAACATATTTTCAAAAAATTTAGAGATCTGCATGAAAACTTCGACACATGACGCCTTCGTAACCCAAAGTGTGGAAAAAATACCAAAAAAGATCCTTATATCGCGAACTTTGCGGAAACTATTGATAATAGAGCAAAGTGATGTACTACAGTTTTATAGACGACATCAATATCCACAAAAAAGTCCGTTAGGGCATATTTTTTATATATGTATTTTATATTTTGTTCAAACTATTAGTTCAAAACCTAGATGGAATGGAGTAGTGGTGGTTTTGGTAGCATGATATTAATTCTTATTTATTACAATTATTTAATAATTAAGATTCGTTATGTACAAGCAAACTACACTTTGAATTATTCAAATCGGACCTTTCGTTTAAAAGTAATGATGAGTATAAAAATACTCTAAGTAAGAAAAATGTTGCAGTTTGCGGGAACTGCCGTCGGCGAGCGTTTAGTCTATTAATAAGTAATTTACACGGGGAGTTGAATTTCGTGGAGTAATAACTAAACCCGCGCGCACAAAGTCGCGGACGATTTGCTAGTTGTCAATCCTGATGATTCCGTTTAGTATAAGTTCTGAGAATATCCGCGCCCTGGAGCAGATCGTTCGGGCCTGACAGGTTGAACTGTGGGTCCGCTAGTTTTAAGTTTTCCAAAAAGTCCCAGTTGCTGATTGAAAACGATGTGGTAGGTAAGTTGCTTATAAGTTTTTTCATAATTAATGCTTCAAAGTTGAATGTGTAGTCTGAATGTATTGACTGGCATTCTAAGTTTGTTTCGTCATCACACAAATTACTACTAAGTAACTCCCAACCTAACCTAACCCCTCTTCCCCCTCTCTCTCTCTTCCTAAGTTATTTGGTGTACTTTTGGTTGTTTCTATTCTATTCTAAATAGCGTTTTACATTTATTAACGGGAAACACACGATGTTCCTTTCGATTATTTGCAGTGGCAATCACAACTGTCACTGCAGTTGTCAAACGTGACGTATTCGTTCTCTATTGGTGTGAGTCGCTTTTACGCCATGATTTTTCGACGCGCGCGCACCTTTGCGATGTTTTGGGGAAGATTCTAAATTCGTTACATCGCTATTCTGCTTGGGAATACCTTTGAGCAGCTCGCGACCCTCATATTAACTTCACTGTGTTGAAATCATCAAAAGGTGTATCATCGGCAGCGGATAGCATACCAGGTTCGTCACGTATTATAGTTTGTTATTTGCTGTATTTCCTAGGAACATCGTTTTTGTGTGATCGTCCAGACTCTCGGTCTGTCCCAAATGTGTGGTCTAACTGATCGTATCTAATAATTTTATCACTACGACACGAAAGTTCATTGCCTCTTTGCAGTTGCCGCTAAGGGCTCCTACACCCGATACAACGGCGCTCACTGTACGCTGTACCGCGTTTTCTATTATTAGGCTCACTTGGGAGCCTAGGTCAAGTAGACCTCTTAAATTGATGAAGTTTCCAAAAATTGTTTTGACTTTTAGAACTACAGGTATTGACAACACTTCCTTTTCTTCGTTCGCGATGTTGTTGACTCCATAGGGAGTTGAAGGTGTCGACGATGGGTTTTTCTTCCTTGTCGCTTGTTTGTTGCTAGCTAGTTCAGTTTCCGCTTCATGCATAAGTGTGTGGTGTGCCTAATGACACAATTATTTACACGTCTTTTGAGATTCGCATTGTTTTTCTCCGTGGCTAATATAATAAGCAGTTTTTGCAAATATGCAAGTTACGAGCTACGTCATTTCGTTTGTTTGTGTTCATAGCCAAGAATTGTTTGCAATTCATTAAATTGTGATTAGTTTTGCATATTGGGCATGATTTAGCTGTCGTGAAGAAAGCTTTTGGTGAGTTTTGTGACTTTTAAAGTGCGATGACCCTGCGTTTTGTTTTCGTTGTTGTTGTTTCGGTTTTTTGATCCCTTATGAGCCTACCTACTTTTCTGATTTCCATGGTTTGTTTGATGACAATAAATTTTGGCTACAGCACTGATGCCAAGATGCTGAACCAGTTTCTCCGCCTCACCCTTCAGTTTTGTTTTCAAGTGTTGCATTTTTTGAGCCTTCGACAGTGTCGGGTTGTTGTGTACACTTTCGAGGGTCTCTTAAAGTCAACCACTGGTTATAGTTTCCATGAAAATCCGGTATAGGAATTTTTGGCGTAATTTCTCGTAATGTGCATTGTTCCAGATGTTGTGTTGTAGTTTCCTTTTTAGGTCACCATAAAAGTTTTCTGCTGCATTGTATTTCTGTTTACACGTCGAGTTCTTATCTTGTAGTATGTAGTCTACTTCCTAATTTATCTTTTCGATGTGCTCCCGTTTAGTTTGCAGGGTACTTACGTTTCCTCGTCGAGGCGATCTCTCACGTCCGGCCCTGGTTCAGGCCATGGTCCGGAGCGAGGAGACATGGGAAGCGGTCACTTCCTTCTGCGAAGCAGTAATGCTAGCAAAGGAGGAAGTCGAACGTGTGAGAGAGAGGGAAACCTCACGCCCCAGCCGCCGCAACAGAAAAAGACGCCCCGGGCGCCGCAAGTCGCAGGGCGATTCTCGGCCACCGTAGGCGCGGGCCTGCGGACGGCGAGCTTTGGGTGGCTTGCCGTCTAATCAGAACCAGGCCCGGGTCGACGGCGCGCTGTGTTCCACGCGCGCCTCAAAGAGCTGTCAGCACAAAAGACGGGGCCCGCTAGGGCTAGTGCCTGCTGGGGTTGCGGACTTCGTTCGAAAGAGACACCGTACCCTGGAACACAAAGGGCACTAGGAGGAATACGGATGGGTTTTAGTCAGTAAGGGTCTGACACTCTCTTCTGCTTCACCCAAAGCAGGAGGAGTCATTTGATGATTTCCCATCCTTAAAAAAAAGGGTATTTAAGTTGTCGTCTAATTCCCATTTTTCCATCGGTACCGCTAATGCTATTTTAATCTTCTCCACAGTGCCTTCAAACGCTCTAAAGTTGCAGTATTGTTGACGCAAAAGATCTTGTTGCCTTTCCGTGGACTCGCTTGTGTCCCGAGGAGGTATGTGGAATTGGATATCGTCGAAAGTAAATTTCGATTGTCCCTTACCTTGCGTAGGCATCGCAGGTGGTTGTTACTTTTTACTAGTAGATGTGGACGGCAATTCCGATATACGTTTCAACATGTCTTGCAGCACTTTTTCATACTGCTTCTTCGTAGTGTTGAAAATATCGTCTTTGAAGTATTGAAGGTCTGTTGCTCCAGACTCTTCTAGTAGTTGATGGTTGTGAACAAACTTGTCCCAGTTATTGTTCAGCCGAGAAAGACGCTCCTCTAGGTACGCCAAGTACTTCCTGGTGGGACTGTCCTTCTTGTAGTTAGTGAAAATAAGCTTCAAGTCTCTTAAAACAGTTTCTTGATGGCTTACCTGTTCCTTTACACCCTGAACCATTATTGTTAGTTGTTGGCTTGACTGGAAGCCAACCCCAATATAGTTGGGAAAAGGGTAGGCAGATGATAATGATGATAAAATGTAATGTGGCCATATTAATTGTTTCGTCTCAGTTACGTTAAAGAATGTTTCACATTCATGAATGACTAAGAATGACTAGGACTTACAAGAAAAAATTATTTAAATTGAAAGTTCTAACTTAATAATTAGTTAGGTACATCTGGAACTACCGTACACCGGTCAGCTCGCAGTACGCTCGCGCACAGTTTTATCAGGCACTTTAATGTTACGATTTATAAGTAGGTGCATCAAACAGGTACCGCTGTTGCAACAAAACTGGTGCTCTTAATGCGAGCGTGCCTGGCCTTTAGATATGTTCCTAAAGGATGGAGGGAAGTGAAAGTCATATTCATTCCGAAGCCAGGTAAAAGTGACTACACAAACGCTAAATCCTATCGACCTATTAGTCTGACCTCGTTTTTACTAAAGACAATGGAAAGACTGTGTGAAAGGGAACTACGTGATGGCGTTTTAAAAACAATACCACTGCATGGTAACCAACACGCATACAGCTCGGGTAAGTCGACAGAGTCCGCTCTTCATCTGGTGGTGAACCAGATTGAGGAAGCGATTCACCAGAAAGGGTCCTGCCTGGGCACATTCATAGACATCGAAGGAGCCTTCGACAAGACAAACTTTTCCAGCATTAGTGCCGCTCTCTCCAAACACGGCGTGGAACAGGTACTAAATGACTGGATAACTAATATGTTAAGCAAACGAGTGGTTCGCCTTGAGGAAGAGCAGCAGTTGGCTCTGATAGCCAGAGGCTGCCCGCAGGGGGGTGTGCTCTCCCCTCTTCTGTGGAATCTGGTAATTGATGACCTGATCACCAAACTCAATGCACATCGTTACTACACAATAGGTTATGCTGACGACCTCGCAATCCTAGTGTCAGGGAAAGTGACTGGAACGATCTGCAACCTTACTCAACAAGCACTACGCATCGTGGAAAGATGGTGCGACGAATATGATCTGTCGGTAAACCCCACGAAAACTGAATTAGTCATGTTCACTCAAAAGCGAGCACTAGGCCACTACCGGCTACCTATGCTCTTCAATACAGAGCTCCAGCTGTCTAACGAGGTAAAGTATCTAGGCGTCATCCTAGACAGTAAGTTAAGCTGGAGTAATCACCTAGACTACAAACTAAACAGGGCCTGCATTACCTTCTGGCAATGCAGGAAAATGATAGGGAAGAAGTGGGGCCTATCTCCCAAAATAATACTGTGGCTGTACAGCGCAGTAATTTGGCCCATGGTAACCTACGGGGCCGTGGTGTGGTGGCCACGCTCAAAGCTAGCTACAGCCGTAAACAAGTTACAACACATGCAAAGGCTGGCCTGCATGGCAACGACGGGCTGCATGAGGACTACTCCAACTGCGGCGCTGGAAGCCATGCTGGGGCTCCCTCCGCTACACTTGTTTATACAACAGGAAGCGACGATGGCAGCAGTACGCCTTAAAACATTAGGTCTCTGGAGTAAGAGAGACACACGACACACCGCTCTGCTCGAGGAGCTCAACAATGAACTCCCCATAACAAAGGCAATCAATGACCGGGTACCCAAGCAATTTATCTTCGATAAAAAATACAAAATCCAATTGCATGAGGATCATCGGTGCGAGGGGCTCTGCCCCGCCGAGCTGCGGATCTTCACCGATGGATCAAAAACAGGTACAGGTACTGGTGCGGGAATCTTCTCAGAGGATCTCAATATCCACATAGCCACACCATTGGGGGTCCACAACACAGTGTTCCAGGCTGAATGCATGGGCATTTCTCTGGCGGCATCAGCCATCCTAACCAGGGAAGTTAAGGACCACTCAATACGCATACTCTCGGACAGCATGGCTGTCCTGCAAGCTCTGAACAGCCACACAGTGAACTCTGGGTTGATTCTCGAGTGTCACCAACGTCTAAACCAGGTTGGTAGACACAACAAAGTAACCATTCAATGGATCAAGGGACACAGTGAATCTCGAGGCAACGACGCTGCGGATGAACTCGCCCGAAGGGGGTCGAGTTTGTCAGCAATGGGACCTGAGCCCATCGTGCCGCTGCCTTTCGGGTACTTACGCAATCTGGTAAGGAAACGCACCGGAGATAAACATCACAAGCTATGGGCTGACCATAGTGAGTGTAGGCAGGCCAAGGAGGCACTTCCCTCTATAAATGGCCGTTTCACAAAACAAGCCCTAAGACTGACTAAACAACAGTTGCGTTCAGTCACAGCCGTAACAACTGGCCATGGGTCTTTTAATAAACACCTCTATGCTATAGGAGTCACTGACAGCCCGCTATGCAGAGCCTGCATGGAGGAGAATGAGACAGCAGCACACCTGCTTCTAAGCTGCCCGGTGGTTGCGGATTACAGGGCAAAGTACTTCGGAAACCCAGGTACCCTCTGCGAGATAGTTAGTAACACCAAGGCGTTGCTGGCCTTCCTTGGGGAGCTGGGGTGGATCGAATGACGCATTTGTCCCACCTACACGCAAAATACGCGCTTAGTCGTGGAGTTGCGGAAACCAGCCCGATTTACATACATACATACATACAAGTAGGTGCATCTTTGATTAAAGGAGATGTTTCAAAATGGGCCAGGTCTATGTACATTACCACATAAAAAAGAGAAAAATCCGTAGAATTAAGGAAAAATACATTTAATTTATTTAAATATGTACTGTTGTGGTAATTAATTGATGTTTACAAATTACTTTTATCGATTTTCAACATGGCTTCGCACCGATTTAGTTACAGATCATAGAAAAATAACTGTCAGCTGTCATAACAATGTCATTTCAGCCACTTTCGTCTCGTTGCCGGTAAATAAATATGTCAGAAATAAATGTCAAACGTCATTAATCAATCAAAATGACAGCTTACCGCCATGACGGGTTTTTGTTGCGTGTTGCAATTTCAAGTGTAATTTATTTTGTTTTACCAGCAAACAAAGCCATTTTAAAGAAATTGGACAGTTGAGAACTGTTTTAAATATATTTCTCTATTTTTAAGTATAGTGTACAAGGACCTGGCCCAGGGTCCATATATTTTGGAACATCTCCTTTATGCACATACAATTTATACCACATTTCTCGATTGTCCTTTACAACAACCAAATAAATTTTCAGTAGTAATGGGTTAAAGTAATGTAGGAACAGTTGCATACAGTACAGGAATTGTAATAAATATAAGTAATAAATATACGATACAGCATATACAGATAACAATAAGAGATCACTCAGTATAAATATTAAAGTGGTGATGTAGAAGCGAACCCATTTGCTGGTAGCTGTCTGTACGCTAGTGTTTGAACTACGCCAAAGTGAACACACATTTGTAATGTAAAGTACGCAGTTAAATATTATAGGTAAATCTAGCAAAATTAGTGTCAAATTGATGGGATACTGTGGTGTATGCGTGTAGTTACTTATGTATACCTACGTACGCGCCGGGCCGCGCGAGTTGCATCTCCGCGCCCGCGCCCCCCTTCGCCAGTAATAAACTAGCTACGCAAGCAAACGGTTGTTGTTACTCTCTCCGCCCCATCACCTAGTACTCACCTACAGTTCATCTGGCGACGATAGTGTGCATAACATAGTTCTAGGAAGATGAGTTACATCGGAAACCTATCAGTTTTTGACTACAAAACGCAAGAATGGCAGTTTTTCTGTGGCAGATTGAAACAATTCATAAAGTTGAATAACATCGAAGAAAAAAAAAAATCTCCTACGAAGAGCTAGTTCAGTTACTCAACAACCATTTTTCGCCGAAAAGGTCGACGTTCGCCGACAGGGCAACATTTTATGCAGCGACAAGATTTGACGATGAATCCATCGAAAATTGGATAGTTCGTTTACGCGGACTGGCTGCATTGTGCGAATTTGGCACGGAACTGGATACTCTGCTGCGGGACCGGTTCATCCTGGGTCTGAACGCGGGACCGGAACGTGACCGACTCTTCGAACAGGACGCGAGTAAACTCACCCTGGCGGCAGCAGTGGAGATAGCAGCTCAGGCGGCGTGTGCGCGACAGGCGCGACGCAGCCTCGCAGAGCCCGCGGCGGCAGAGCCTGTCGTCAAGGAGGAGTCCGTGTACATGGTGCGCCGGGGCGGCGGCAGCTCCGGCAGCGGCGGCTCCGGCGGCGGCGGCGCTCGTAATCAGTCGGGAAGTATTCGGTGCTCAGTGTGCGGTCTCAAAAACCATAGTGCGAGTGTGTGTCGGTATAAAAATTATACTTGCCAATCTTGCGGTACGAAGGGACACCTAAAGAAAGCATGCTCGAGGAAGAACAGACAATCCCGGGTAAATTGTGTCGAGGAAAAGGAATCCGATTGCGGCGATTGTAAGGAATGCGCCTTATTTAACATGAGGTATGTGGAATATAAACCTTTAAAATTAAGTGTGGAAGCTAACGGCATAGATTTAATAATGGAACTAGACTCAGGATCGGGAACGTGCATAATACCCGACAGTGTGTATTTTAAATATTTCTCAAGGTTTAAATTGTCTGGTACTTGTTTAAAAATGTGTATGTACAACGGTCATAAAATTGCGCCATTAGGATTTTTCAATTGCCATGTGAAATATAATAACAGGGATGCTTGGCTTCAATTTTATGTCTTAAAAAATGGGGGCCCGCCGTTATTAGGACGTGATTTTATGGCGAAGTTCGGTCTTACCATCACGTCGGAAATAAATAGCATTGATACCAGTGAGAATAAAATTAATGTGCAGATTTTATTAGATGAATTTTCAGATTTGTGGGAAGATGAATTAGGCTGTTTTAACAAGTTCCAAGTAGATCTACACCTAAAAGATAATACAATTCCAAAATTTTTTAAATCTAGACCGCTACCATTTGCCTTGAAGGAAAAAGTTAGTGATGAAATAGACAGGCTCATCAAATTAGGTATTTTAATTCCAGTTACCCATTCAGATTATGCCACTCCTATAGTTCCGGTTTTAAAAAACGACGGTAAGGTGAAGATCGCCGGGGATTACAAGTGCACATTAAATAAAGATTTAAAAATCGAGAAATACCCTCTGCCGCGTATTGAAGAAGTATTTGCAAAGTTAGGAGGGGGTGAGCATTACTCCAAAATTGATCTGAGCAATGCATACAACCAATTTGTACTGAGTGAATCTTCACAGACCCTCACAACCATCAACACGCCAAAGGGACTTTTCAAATATACCCGCCTAGCGTACGGGCTAGCAAACGCCCCGGCTATCTTTCAGCGAGCGCTGGAAACGCTCCTGGCAGGAATAGACGGCGTCACGTGCTGGTTCGACGACATTTGCTGCACAGGTCCTGATGAAGCCACCCACCTAAGTAGGCTGCGGGAGGTGCTGAGTAGACTGCAGGATGCCGGCCTAAGACTACATAAAAGTAAGTGCGCACTTTTTCATGAAAGTGTTACCTATTTAGGGTACGTGATCGATAAAACCGGTCTACGGACGTGTCCGAGTAAAGTCGAAGCGATATTAAATTCACCGGCTCCGACAAATGTCGTAGAAGTACAACGGTTTTTAGGAGTAGTAAATTATTATCGCAGTTTCATTCCGAACGCATCGAGTCTTTTGAGTCCGCTCCACGAACTGCTACGCAGCGATGCGCGGTGGGAGTGGGGACCGCGGCAACAAGCCGCGTTTGAGCGCACGAAGCTAGAACTCGCGTCGGAGCGCGTGTTATCGCATTTTGATCCCAGCGCGCCGCTCGTGTTGAGCGTGGACGCCGGCCCCGCGGGGCTCGGCGCGGTGTTGGCTCACGCGCCGGCCCCCGCACTCCCCGCGCACCCTGCCGACAGCCGCGGTGTCGAGCGGCCGATCGCTTTCGCTTCTAGATCGCTTACAGCGAGCGAGCGGAATTACAGCCAAATTCAAAAGGAGGCTACGGCGATAATATTTGCGGTCACCCATTTTCACCAATACCTCTACGGCAGGGACACCCCATTCATCCTTAAAACCGATCACAAACCACTATTGTCGATACTGGGCGAAAATAAAGGGATTTCTATTACCACCGCAGCGCGACTTCAGAGATACGCTATCATTCTCTCGGCGTATAACTACAAGGTTCAGTTTGTAGGTAGCAAAAATAATGAGATCGCAGACTATTTTTCAAGATCTTTGCCTACAGATAATTTAAAATCAGAAACTAATTATACGTGTCGTTCGTACTTAAACTTTCTAGACTCTCATTCAAGACCGATTTCATTTTCTGATATTAAGGAAGAAACGTCCAAGGATCCCGTTTTGGTAAAGGTAATAAAGTACATGGGCGTAGGCTGGCCTCGAAAAATTACCTGCAATAATATTCTGCCGTACTTCAAATGCAAAGGGGATTTGGAAGTTCAGGATGGATGCTTATTTAGAGGCTATAAAATAGTTATACCTACCAAGTTTAGGGAAAAACTGTTGCGCGAGTTGCATTCGACTCATTTTGGTGTCGTAAAGACTAAGAGTGAAGCTAGAAGTAGGATGTGGTGGCCAAATATCGATGCTGACATAGAAAAATGTATAGCGAGCTGTTCGGTTTGTATCGAAACACGCAGCGCCCCCCCGCGCGCCGTCCCCGCGTCCTGGCCGCGCCCGCCGCGCGCTTGGTACAGATTACACATAGATTACATGACTATTAATCAGAGAGTGTATTTAGTGGTTGTTGATGCGTTTAGTAAGTGGTTAGAGTGTATCTACATGGAATCTGGAACTACAACAAGAGCTTTAATTCACAAATTAAAATATTTATTCTCACGTTATGGTATACCTAATGTTATTGTTTCCGATAATGATGTTAAGATTTGTTCATCCGAATTTGTTGAATTCTGTCAAAATAATAATATTCATTATTTAACGTCTCCCATTTACCATCCCGCCAGCAACGGTTTAGCGGAAAATTCAGTTAAAACATGTAAAAAAATGATTAAAAATATTCTGTCAAGTGGGGGAAACCGAGAATTAAATGATAAATTGTTGGAGTACCTGTTCCACTATCGCAATAGTTGCCACTGCACCACCGGCAAATCGCCAGCGCAGTTAATGTTGGGGAGGTCCTTAAGGTCGAAGTTGGACATGATCTTGCCCGGAGACCGGTTACCTCATAAAGAAACAGAGACTGTAGTGAATAAGAGGTCTCTTTCGGTAGGCGATAGAGTGTGGGCTAGGTGGTACATCGCTAGGAAGGGTAAATGGGAACGAGGAATCATAAAAAATGTCATCGGATATAGATTGTATGAAGTGTATTTTGATAGGTATAAGGTTATTTGTAAGCGGCACATCGATCAAATTATCAAAAACAAGGGCGAGTACGCAAGTTCGGAGGACCAGGATATTGATAATTACTATGAGTCATATTCACCACGAGAATCAAGTCAATCAAATCCGATGGAACGACCGTCCTCGCCTATTGTAGTTGCTGGGTCGCCTCCCCCCCGCTCTCCAGAGCCGGGCCCGCGCGCGGGAGCGGAGGAGGAAGCGGTGGAAACGTCCGCGTCAGTCGCAGACGATGTAAGCGAGTCCGAAACTCCACCTTCGGTTGAACCGATCAGTGGGGTACCGGATGAACCAGTCAGTGACGGTTCGGTAGGCCGCTCGATGCGCCGTAGACGTAACGTAGATTATAAGGTATTCTTTTAAATAGCTGTAACCACTAAGTTTTAATGTTACTACTCTTATTGTGCAGGTTTCCTAATTAAGTTAAAATAGAAGAGGAGGGAGTTGTGGTGTATGCGTGTAGTTACTTATGTATACCTACGTACGCGCCGGGCCGCGCGAGTTGCATCTCCGCGCCCGCGCCCCCCTTCGCCAGTAATAAACTAGCTACGCAAGCAAACGGTTGTTGTTACTCTCTCCGCCCCATCACCTAGTACTCACCTACAGTTCAGATACATAACTGATTTTAAAATCACTAAACTTACATAGGTGCCAAAGATATTTATTATTGTTGCTATAAATGATGCTCCCCAAATAAAGAGGCTACTTTTCAAATAGCTTTTTTGGTCATGTTAATTGAAAACTTGTACAATGTCTACATAAAACATACGACATATAACCAACACCCAGTGGTTCCTTACTGTTATTGAGTATAATTTTAAAAATAGTACACCATAAGCATACAATACATTGGACCTGATTTGTGTCAATTCAGAAGGTAAATAATATGAGTGAAACAAAACTAAACACCCAAAGATGTTTGCTAAAACTGCGTTAAGAATAACAAAGTTCTTGTAATTCCGAAACTTCTTTATGGTGCACCACGAAGTCGCTCCGTATATCAACGTAGCAGTTGAAAGCACAACCATAGTGCAGTAATTTAAGTTTGTCGTCATCATGATGGTGTAAAATATTTCCATAGACAGTGTCTCACTCTATCCACAGTTTTGATAGATTCACTTTTAGTTAACGACAAATTAATGAATAGTTTGACTCGAAAAACTCCCGTATGCGTTTATTTATTTATTTAATATAGGCACACCAACGACTTATTTGCAATAAACATTTTAACAAAATTATTCGAGAGGATCCGCTGTAAACAAGTCACTTACAGGTATGCACATCATTGTCAGAATAGGTCTAATTAACATGAACATTATAAGAATTAATAAATAGTATAGATGTCCTGAGTTAAATGAAAATTGAAATTACAATATCAATCATCATCTGCCTTGCCTTTTCCCAACTACATTGGGGTCGGCTTTCAGTCATACCGGATTCAGCTGAATACCAGTGTTTTATATGAAGCGGCTGCCTACCCGACCTCCACAAATTTGTACAAAAAGGTAAAGTGAAAGTTAGTCACGTTGGTATTTTGTAAGTTTTTGTTCTAGGATTTTTTTACTGTTCATAGTTTTTAGGATTATATTATTATTTTATATTATAGAACAAAGTCTTAGTAAGTGGGTTCTTTTCATGGAAAAATAACAAATAAAGACTCCAAAGTTAAATCTTCCAGTCGGAGCATGAAGCATACTCGTTAAGTCGAATAACCTTTTTTTTTTTTTTTTTTCCTTTGTGGAAAATCCTCATGGATGTCCCTCGCCTGGGGCGGGCGAAGGGGTCTGTCAGACTCTTACTGACTAAAAACCACCCCGGTGTTCCATCTCACACTTGACCGAGGATTGTGAGAGCTAGAGTACGCCTTCCATAATCCCCGGCTATTGCCCGCGTATGCAGGCCACCTCAGGCCCGCGGGAGGAGCAAGGTCCCCCCGCAACGTCCAGTGGGGGCGCGTCTGGAACAATACGCGCCACCGTCTCGGGTCCTGCTGGATTGGGGGCGGCGGACGACCCCGAGTCCACCGTCCCTCCGGACCTTTCTACGGGGGCTGGAAGAGGGCGTTGTCCGCCCTCCGCCGACGCCCGGTTCGCCTACTGCGGCACGGGAGCGTGGCCACGGCCTCCCTCTCCCTCTCCGCAGCCTCCTTCTGCGAAATTACGATTTCCCAGAAGGAGATCACCGCATTCCATGACTCGGCGCTCCCGACCATCGAACGAGCGACGGCCGCGAAAGCCTTTCCCGCCATTCCCTCACCATGGCCTCGCGGAGTTGTGACCGACGCAACTCGATCTCGCGCTGCATCGGTTCACCAACCCGCGTCCGCACCTCCTCGCGCCACCGGTAAAGAGAGGCGAGAACCCTCGCCTCTAAGTCCCAGGGCGGTGATCTGGCCAGTGCACAACCCGCTTCGTAGGAGATCGTGCGATACCCCCTGATAGCCCTGACGGCCATCGCCCTCTGCGGTCTTCGCAGTATCGCGATGCTGCCGGCCGTCAGGTCAGAAGCCCACACCGGGGCCCCATAAAGGGCCATGGATCGCACGATCCCTAGGTATAAGCGCCTACAGGCGGTGCTCGGGCCCCCCAGATTGGGAAGCAGCGTTGCGAGCGCGCCTGCGGCACCCATTAATCTGGGCGTCAGCCGCCGTAAGTGGTGGCCAAAGTTCCACTGGCTGTCGAGCACCATTCCTAGGTATTTCATGGTAGACTCGACAGCAATTTCGACTCCCCCGACCACGATGTGCGACCCTGGTGGCGGCGCCCGTCGGGGACCGTGAAAGACCATGGCCTCCGACTTCTCCAAGGCTACCTCTAGACCCAGGCGCCGTATGCGACTCACCACTTGTGAGACCGCAGCCGTCACAAGCAACGCTGCCTCCCTGTACGAGCTCCCCCGGGCCGTGACCAGCGTGTCGTCCGCATAACACGTCAGATCTACTCCCGGTTGGAGCTCGCCCCTCAGCACCCAGTCGTAACCGCTGTTCCACAGGGGTGGGCCCAAGACCGAACCCTGTGGAACACCGCACGACATATCACGACGGCCCTCACCGTCACGTCCCCTGTAGGTGACACACCTATCCGTCAAATAAGCCCCAATTATGCGGCGGAGGTAACGGGGCACTCTGTGGTACTTCAGTGCCTCCCGAATCCAGGGCAGGGTGTTAAATGCGTTGGAGATGTCCAGTGACACCGCCAGCATTACCCCGCCCCGGGTTACCGCTTCCTCCGCCAGGACTTTCAAGCGCATTATGGCGTCGATAGTGGAGCGCCCGTGCCGAAAACCGAACTGACTGCCGTCTAGATCCGGCCCCTCTCTGTACAAGTGACTGACCAGGCGGGCAGCAAGTATCCGTTCAAAAAGCTTACCCACCTCGTCTAACAGAACTATGGGCCGGTATGCGGACGGCGAGTCTGCTGGGCGCCCCGCCTTCTTCAGCAGGACCAGACGACCTGTCTTCCACTGAGCGGGGAAGCGGCCCTGCTCAAGGCAAGCTGTGTAGAGTCCTCTCAGCTGGGGCTCTAGCTCCTTCAGAGCGAGGACGAGCACGCGGCCGGGAACTCCATCGGGCCCCGGGGCAACGGTTTTAGCCCGGAGTCGCATCACGGCCGTCCTCATCTCTGGTTGTGTCACCTCAGGGACCTCCTCATCCTCTGACTCAGCGGCTGTGGGCAGAGCCATCGGCGGTGGTATACACTCTTCTCTGTCAGGGAAGAGAGCTGCAACCACTACCACTAGTAGCTGAGGCTCTAGGCTCTCAGTGAGTGGGGGCGCCCAGGCACGAAGTTTTCCTCGGACCGCACGATAAGGGCGCCCCCATGGATCTCTGTCTAGCGTGGCCAACATCTCTTCCCTGAATCGAGTCTTCGACTCGCCGATGGCCAACCACAGAGCCTTCTTCGCCTCGCGGTACAACTCATACCGCGCGGCTTCTTCTTCCGGAACCCGACGACGTCTCCTCCGGTATCGAGTGTACTGGCGCCTGGCCGCCACGCATGTCCTGCGCATCTGCGCGATTTCGGCGGTCCACCAGTACAACTGACGCCTTGTGGATTTTGTGCGGACGCGGGGCATGGACGCGTCACATATTTGCGTCATCGCCCTGCGGAACCACTGCGCCTCCTCATCAACGTCGACGGGTTCGTTCGTCACTGACTCCCGGACCCAGGCCTGGATTATGGCAGCCTCCTCGAGAAGTTCCCTGTCGATCTGCTTATACGACCAGCGAGGACCGTCCGTTTGTGGGGCCGGCGGTCGTCCACCGCCCGCGGTCTGGGTGGAAACGTTGAAACGGATGTACCGATGATCTGACAACGTCTCCACCTCCACGGCGACTCGCCAGTTGTGCACACGGCCCGCAACAGTGGAGCTAGCGAACGAGACGTCCACTACAGAACCACCCCGCTGCCGCACGCACGTGTACTCTGAGCCCCGATTCATAACAGTCAGGCCGGTCGTAATTGCCCACTCCTCCAACACCTCGCCCCTAGGATCGGTGATCGGGGAACCCCACGCCGCAGACTTGGCGTTGAGATCCCCGAGCAATAGCACCGGGTGAGGGTGGAACTGGCCTACGACGGCACCCAGCTCGACAAGGAACCTCTCGAAGTCGGCGAGACTCCTGTTGGGCGAGAAATATGCCCCAATGGTGACAATTCCCTCCACGAGAGCAGCCACCCAGCCACGTCCTCGGGAGGGACTACGAAGAGTCCCGCCAATAATGGCGGGAGAAGTAAGAAATAGGAGACGAAGAAGCTATGGGAGGAAAATAGTCGTCTCCGATCCGAGCTAGAGGACCTCAAGCAGGAGTTTGCCGCTCAGAGGGATAACTTGCAGCGGCAGGCGGCGCCCACGGTCACCGGCCCTCCTCCTGCCGTAAATTCGTCGACTCCTGCAGCTTCAGCACAGCCTGCACTTGCGATGTCGGACCACGACATTGAGAGGGTGGCCCGAATTTGCATGATGCAGTGCGGGGACATGGTGTCTGCCCGACTAGAGGTTCTGCAGTCGCGTCTCCCCCCGGCCGAAACCCTCCAGCCGCCACTCGCGGCGGATAGACGGAGGAAGGAGGGGTCCGCAAGAACAGGGCCCGTACAGGCGGGCAGAAAGCTTGCGGAGGGGACCAGAAGATCCACGGAGGGGAATAGAAACCCCGCGTCAAGTGCGTCCGCACCTCCTCCCCAACCAAATGCGCTCCCTACGACCACGCCCCCCGCCCAGGAGCCCCTCGCCTGGACGACGAAATTTCATTGCGCGATCTTTTTCTCCAGAATTTGGAGCGACCGCGCAAGTCCTGGTCGGACATATTTGGATCCTCTGTCGAGGATCGGGAGCCTCCTCGGCTCTTGTTGCCGTCTCCGGCAAGCGGTACCTCCACAACCTCAGTTCCGTTTTTTCTTGTTTTATTGCAATTCATATTTAATCCCACGAGTCGATATAGGTTTTAATGTCCACCGGGCAGAGCCTAGATACCCGGTAAGCCTATATACTGCAGAGTGCGGCAGGTGCTCTGCAGGGGAAGCGCTCGCGACTGGACTTCCTCCAGCCATTCATCCCCTCACCGCGCTTCACAGCTTGGGATTAGGTGGGTTTTTATCTTAGAGGTAGCCTTCCTCTGGGCCAGGCGATTAAGCCAAGCCCCCGGCGGCGGCATTAAACATGCCTCCGTTCGCTGTCCGGCCAACCCGACTCAGCAAACCCGCCGAAAGTTCTCTCCTTAGGGAGAGAAAACATGTGCCACTTTGGTGCGCCTGCACCGCAGCGGCATGGTCACGTCGTCTGTCGATCGACTGTCATCGATCGATCAGGAGTGACCCCGTCCCGGTATCTCTCTTAGTCTGGTCTCTCACTTGAACCTTTCCGGCATGAGTAACTCTACCGGCAAAGCTCCAAGATCATCGAGACACACAAGCCTCACCACGACGACAACGTGGAGACACCCTCGGTGGGGGACACCCTCGGTGGGGGACACCCTCGGTGGGGAAGTCGAACAACCTTAGATAACTAACGTCATTTCCTCCCGAATAAAAATTTGCCAGCTGATAGTTAATATGTTTTACCTGCAATTTATTCACCAACTAGAGGTGAAAATTGTCTTGATCATGCTATTGTTAAAACCAGGCAAAATGCTTTCACCTTCAATCTGCAAACTACGATATCTGATCATTGCGCTATATTATTTTGTCTTGATTACAAAATTTCTGGAAAGGCTAAAGATACTAGCTTGATTAGGAAAATTTATTGGGAGAAGGCTGTATCTGAGTGTAGAGATATAGATTTTGGTCAAATCTATGATGAAGTTGATCCCTGTAAAGCCACCAGCATGTTTGTAAATGTTATGTCTGATCTGATACACAGGCATACACTGATCTTAAAAATTCCGCGCAACAAAACGCTTCTATAGCCATGGATCACTACCGGCTTCCTGCGGTGTATACGAAATAGGGACATGATGCACTTGAAAACTAAAAAAGAACCTACCAATATAGTATTTTATTCAACATATAAACGTTACAGTAACTTTTGTAATAATCTCGTTAAGAAACTAAAACGGCTTTATGAAAGAGATCAGTTAAGAATGGCTAAAAATAATTAAAAATAAATACGGGATTCTATAAAAACCATAACCAACTGTAATAAGAATAATAAAATAACTTCTCATGACTTACTATCTGCAAATTCTTCCCCACAGTCGTTTGTTAATACTGCAAATTTTTTTTTTGCTAGTGTTGGTAGTAGATTAGCACAACGTATACCTCCTACTCCACCTTTTAGAGATGTCGCGGAGCATATAGAAACCTCATCTTGTAGTTCTTTTGTACTCCTCAAGGTTGACTGTGATGAAGTTGAAAAAATTATACTTAACCTAAAACATGACTGCCGAGCGCGTTGGGATAACGTTTCGTCTGGGTTTCTGCAGAAGATCTCTGATTTCGTTACTCCTGTGCTCACTGACCTCATAAATCGCTGCTTGGAGGCTGTTTTCCCCCAAGCGCTGAAAATATCTATTGTTATTCCTATACATAAGGCAGGAAATACGGACCGTATCAACAACTATAGACCTATCTCAATCCTCACATCACTGTGTAAAATATTTGAGCGCGTCATAAACATTAGGCTTCTTAATTATCTGGAACCAAATGAGCTACTGTCTTCATCACAATATGGTTTTAGGGCTGGCAAGTCTACTGATGATGCTGTTCATAAGTTTACCACCTACTTAGTTAGAAAAATGGAAGCAAATAAGAAATGTATGACCATTTTCCTGGACCTTGCCAAGGCGTTTGACACAGTCTGTATTTCCAACCTTTTGAACAAACTAAATTGCATGCGTGTTTGGGGCAAACAATTTGATCTTTTCGCAGATTATCTATCAGGTAGATCTCAGTGTATTTGTATCGGTGAGCACATGAGAGATGATCTTTAGGTGTCATATGGAATCCCGCAGGGTAGTGCATTCTTGGACCTTATTATTTCTGTGTTACATTAATGAACTCTGCCAGCTTAATAAACTCCAAGACTGTACAGTCATCTCTTATGCGGATGACACTACATTGACATTTACGGCTGACACTTGAGAGGACTCTGCCATATTGGCTTGCTGCCAATTCGCTGACTTTGAACGCAGATAAGACCAAATTCATACAATTCTCCATTCGAGACACACCAGTGAACTCACATAACGTATCCCAAATATATGCTCATCATTGTTCTTTTCTTCCTTCATCACAGTGTAGAAATTGCCCACTTATCACATCAGCGAAATGTATACGCTATTTGTGTGTAACAATTGACGGTAAGCTTTTGTTTGGAGAACACATTCATAATATCTCTCAAAAAGTGCGTAAATTTTCGTGTATTTTTAGACAACTCAGTCATGTGGCAGATAGCAAGACACTGATCATGGTTTACTTTGCCTTGATTCAGTCTATAGTAACCTATTGTGTTACCTCTTGGGGCGGAGCCGACAAAAAAAAGTTGTTAGAATTGGAGCGAGCCGAGAGCCTAATTTTAAAGGTTCTTCAAGCCTAGGCTATTTTCGACCCGGGAGTTATATCAGGAAACTGGAGTACTAACTGTTAAACAGCTCTTCATACTATCAACCGTCCTTCGGCAGCATAAAAACGCATCGGTGTTTAGTCCAGAAATGATGAACACGAGACGGCACTATACCGTTTGCAAAACCCATAAAACTAAAACCAGATTTGCACAAAATTTTTATAACTTTATCGGACCTAGATTATACAATCAAATTAATAAATCTAAGAATATCTTTTATGATAATACGCGCGAATGTAAAAGTGGCTTCATGGTTACGTGGATTGGACTATCAAAAAACTAAAAAACTCCTAGAAATTAAGAAATAATAAAAGTAAATACGCAGTATTTAAAAAAAATATAAACCTTTCATCCTAAACATACAAATATAAAAACTTTCACTGACATGCACTACATACTGCACATCATACACTCATCACACGAGACACATACTCTGTTTCAATGCTCACACACTCATTAACTTTTATAATGTAGGTATTTACAACAACAAGTCCCTGTAACTTTTTAGATGTTTATTTATTGGTTTTGTCTATTTTGGTTAAAAAACAAAATTATATGTACTTTTTTTCGGTTATTATTATAGTTTTGGAGCATAACTACTATTACTTTATATCATCTCAAGCAATTAGGTGGGGACCTGTACCCCTATTCTGTAACAACATTTTCGTGTCTCGACAGCGGAATCCGAGGTGAGTATCAAATTACGACAAATGTAAGGCCTTTATGTTGTGTGCAATAAAGCTCACTTTGTGAGATTTGTCACTCAGGTGAAGCTCGATATCGAAATGGTTACTTACAGAATAGACTAGCTGGTGTCCTAAAATACAGGCCTCGGCTTAGTTTAGGCACCAGTCTCCCATAAATAAAATATTGTTTAAATAACTACTCTATGACATTTCTAAAAATACTTACCTACCTAGTTGAGTCATCATGATCGGAGATAAGTTCCTTTATTTTGTTAGTATTAAGTTATTCATTTGTTTTATTTGTGGAAGAGAAATAAACGATTATTATAAATCTAGATTTAATAAAATAAATCAGCTGGCAAGATGCCGAGGGAAAATTCGTCAGCTGGTGAATTTAAGTAGGCGATAGATGCCCCCTTCAGGATGCTAGCTGACGACCTTCTCGCCGGGATACATTCGGCTGACGTTTTGTTTTCTGCAAGCTATAATCTGATATAATTTTCAATCTGGAGGAAATTACTGAAAATATGAAAAGCAAATGGGGAACATGCATTATTTCCAATTTTCCTTTAATTTTAAAGAACTCCCATCTAGATTAGACCACCACATAAATAAAAAATGAAAACGCTTTAATTTATTGCCAAAATTGCGTTTTTAAACCGACAGCTTAAAGATTCGCGCGAAAACGGACGATGACGTCACTCGTCTCTATCACTGGTCAAGAACTGTCCCAACTCAAAGACATAAGGTTGCCTTTTTGTTGGCATAACAGCAGATACGTCACTAAACACTGACTGTTGTTTTTAGATAGGTACGTTCCGTTTCATGTTACTTTAATTCATTATTTTTGTTAAAAATCGATATTAACCAAAATAAAAACTTTGTAATGGCCTTTATTTTATACTTTTTTATCATTTTACTGCCAACATTATCATAAATTCTGTATTTGCATCTTCCCTATTACATGTTCGTGTGTCCAGCTGACGACCTTTCCACCGAGATACCTACAGCCGGCTGGCGTTTTGTTGGCAATATAATTGCGCGTTTCAACTTCGTAGAAAATCAAGATGGCGATGGCACAATTACTTTCTGATGATCTTTAGGCAATCAAAAAAAAAAAATTGCTATACTCGTGGCTTTATTCTTAATAACAATATTTTAAAAATAGCAAGTAGGTAATTAACGAGGAAAAATCAATCAAGCAATAATGCTACTGGGCGTGCCAAAGTTATATGAAATACAACACTTGAAAAACATAATTTAACCATTTTTTTAATATGAAGAATAAAATTTTCAACCTTAGTAACAAAATATTTATATGATATCGAAATACACTGACCTTATGTATTAAAGGTATTTACAATATTTTACATTCATGTCATGAGCGACCACTTACAAGAGAATAAAGAAAGAGAACACGACACAATTTTCAACAATGCGTATGTACATTAATACGTTTTCTTTTTATATTTTGACGTTAATTATGTAATAAATTGGTCTTGTATCCTTGCAATGAATTACAAACAAATAAATTGATTGATAGTTCTTACTAGTGTTACCCAGTTATTGGGTTGTGGAGGTCTGGTAGGCAGCCGCTCCGCGTAAAATACTGGTATTCAGCAAAATCCGGTTTGTTGGAAGCCGACCCCAATATAGACGGGAAAAGGGTAAGTAGATGATGATAGTTCTTACTAAATGATTAACCCCTATGCCTATGCCTAGATCTAGACCACTGGTCGGCCCTCAGCAGGCTCGGTGGCAACAGTTTTATATTGCATTTTTATATCGCGGTTCATACGTCTTTGATTTAATTTTCTCGCGTAAAAGTCATACCACACTTTACGATTTTCCTTTACAACAATCAAATAGATGTTCATTATTACTGGGCTAAAGTGATGTAGGAACAGTTGTATAAAAAACATTTTATTTTTATCTGTTTTTTCTATGTAATAAATGTACGATAAAATGTATACATACAACAATATGAGGTCACTCAGTAGAAATATTACAGAGGCGATGTACAAGCGAACCCATTTGCTAGTAGCTGTATGTGCGCTAGTACTACGCCAAAGTGAACATACGATTATTATGAAAAGTACACAGTTCAAAATCACAGGTGAAAGTACCAAACATAATGTCAAATTTATGAAATACTTAACAGAGTTTAAAATTACTAAACTAACATAAGTTCCAGTGACATTAATTGATGCTGTTATTAAAGACGCTCCCCAAATGAAAAGGCTACTTTTCAAATATTTCTTTCGGACATGTCCATTGAAAACTTGTACAATCTCCATGTAGAACATATAGCATATAACTAACACCCAGTGGTTCCTCACTGATATTGAATATATTTGAACAAATAGTACACTAGTAGCATACAATGCATCGGATCTGATTTGTGTCAACTCGATTGGTATATAATAATAGTTTAAAAACACTAAACACCCCAAGATGTTGGCTAAAACTGCGTTAAGAAAAACAAAGTTTTTGTAATTGCGAAACTTCTGTATGATGCACCATGAAGTCACCCCGTATATCAACGTAGCAGTTGACACCACTGCCATAGTGCAGTTTATGGTCAACTGGAGGGTGTAGAACATTTGCATAGAACGGTATTCCCTCACGAGGCTTTTGAGAAAGTTGTCAACACTATCACTCTCGATAGAAGAATATAATCCCGTCTCGTTATGGGACATTATGAATGTTGCACAGATTTGATTGATTCACGTTTAGTAAACGAAATTCACGTACAACCCCCTTGAATGCAGTTGCAACAATTATCACTTGAAACGCATTAGTCAACGTTGTAAACCTAGGTATAATATCAACTGCGACACAAGGAAGGAAACAGTTTAGGATCTATTTAAAACTATTATCATAAATGATAATCAGGTTTACGGCTAGGTCCTGTGTGTCACAATCGACGCAAAGGAAAAATTTGTTGAAATATTGATGTCGCCATTATAACTGATTGCTTTATTACTTTAGCTTGCCTCAAATGGAATCTAAATGGACGATCATAGATAGTTTGTAGGTCTATACCTACAAACCCGCGAACCGCCATAGAAAATGGAGAATCCGCCGACCGGACGGTTGTTATATCGGGCAGTTGTCCGATGTTTAATATTCGGTCTGTTGTACATGTTCTAATCACACGGAAAACTCTGATACCGCAATGTAGGATTTCGTTAGTAGTTCGCTGCTGGTGGGATAGATGGCGTTGCGGATATTTTGTTTCCGTACAAATTTCGCTCCGTTAGTTTTTCTTGTGGCGGCATTGATGCCACTACAATAGAATAGAAAATGCTCTTTATTGTCAATATAAAATTTGTCGGGTGTACCAACAATCGGTCTACTCGCTAAAAGCTATCTTTTACAGGCAACCTTTGGATAGATTCATGACAGGAAGGAGAAAAGGTACACTGGGTAGTATTTTAGTTCTCTTGGACGATTTCGGCCACCGGCCAATACACGTGAACTCTCTCTTTCAGCACTCTTATGTTCTGATGGAAATGGGACAGCAACCCGACACGACCAGAAAGAGATCTGGCGTAGGACCAATGGCTTGCGTGCTTTTGAAAGCACGGGGGTGTCACACAACTTCCTTATGAAAAGAAACCCAATGACCCCTTTTACCCGATCTAGGAATCGCTCAGAACTCCACGCTTGGCAGTCGCACTTGCGACCGCGAGACCAACTGAGCAGTTTATAATATAGGTACATAAATACCAAAAGATGTGTGAAATATTTTCATGTAAAGAATCTATGTAAGTACCTGCAAAATATCAAGAATGTATCATGTAAACTCACAAAGTTAGATGCTTGTGGTATTGTCTCGAACTCAAGCTAATAAAGGTTAATAAAGTTGGCGGTACTGTGGGGTTGCGCTCGCGTTGCCACTGTGACCTCCAGTGACCCGAGTCGAACGCGAATGACAGCGTCAGCTGATTTGCAATGGCTGTCCATAATGAGTAAGGGAGTGTTCAAGTGTCACGTAACGCATTTTTTGGAGTTTTGACCCTCCCTCCCCCTAGTAAAACGTTACGACGTAACCACCAAGTGACCATTTTTACCTAAAAGTCACAATTATGTGACGTAAAGGACCGGGAAGTCGCTAAAATACCTTTGTTAATGTTACGTGAATAGGCGTAGTTTGAACGACGCTCCGGGCCCCTTGAACGCATCGCAACGTTTTACAAGCCCCCCCCCCCCAATTCGTTACGTACCTAATAGTTTAACGCTCCCTTATCATTTTAGCACAAAATATTAAAAAGGTGTCAAATTACTGCTATCGGTTCTATTACTGATTCTAAACAAACTGTTTTATATATTCATAAAATAAGTTTGTATATGTTTATAAAACGCCTGGAAAAGCTACTGGTCCATGAAGACGGTAATGAGGGTCGATCTGCCGATCTCCCTGAAGCGATAGACATAGACTAGAGTCAAGATCAGCAAGTCCATAATTAATAAAAAGCGAAAACTCATCTATATTTGTGTATTGTGCCCATCCTAACTGGTTTCCGAAGTGCAGGTGGTAGGAACTGATGACGTGCGTATCTAAGTTGCGGTTGCAATTTCGAAAAACGAAAAAAAAAATTACAACCACCACAACCAGGTTATTTTTAACCGAGAAAAAACGGCGGAGAGTATTAATATACTAATAAATTAGAGTATTATAAAAGATTGCTATTTATTTTCATGGAGCCTGACGTAGTTTAAGGTGAATGCTCCAGGGTAGCCCGCGAAATTCAAATATTTTTATGTTTTTTGCAATTTGCCGGTCAGTGTGAAGCTGTATGTGGACCAAATGCGATCTGCGACCGTAACGCGTATTTATCTAAAGAATTATAACCATTTTAATCATCAATATAGCCCTCTAAGTTCATGTAGTTCGAAAGAATGAATATTTCAGAAATTTTCGAACTACATGAACTTGCAAAAAACATAAAAATATTTGAATTTCGCGGGCTACCCTGGAGCATCCACCTTAAAACATTCAGGTGTGAGCGCAGTTCCAGCCTTTTGTTCCAAGAACGGCGCGGAATGGAACAGCGACATTGTTTTGATGCGTAAACATTATTAACGGGTTGTTTCACAATTCAAATGGATTATTTATTTTTATTGAAAAAAATCGAGCCTAGAGGTAGTTTATGTCGGGCGCATTAAGTGGGCCAAATTTGTAAGATGACTAAAATGGCACCATGTCTAATAATAATATCTTTATTCATCAAGAAACATGACTCAATTGTGTTAGTATCAATATTTTATAGTTATTTTTCCTATTCTAATAACTAAACCTAAAACCATGAATACACATGAATCACTACCAAACGCATTTAAGGCGGCGACGCACTGTGGCCAGTACGTTATCAATATTTTATAGTTATTTTTCCTATTCTAATAACTAAACCTAAACCATGAATACACATGAATCACTACCAAACGCATTTAAGGCGGCGACGCACTGTGGCCAGTACGTCTATCATAAGTTTTATTAATCTACACTCGCTAGCGACTGTATTTAAAAAAGTGCATGAAAACTTAAAAAAAAAACAAGTTTCTTTAGGTTCAATATTCGCAGGTGGTAAAAGTATTACCTACTAGCTGTTGCCCGCGACTTCGTTCGCGTGTATTTTGAAAAGTTAAATTATGTCGCTATGTAAGATCGCTAAGATAAGATATACAAACAGTCAATATCTAGTTGTTACCTATTATAAATTCAGTCTCCTTTTAAGGCCCATTGTAAGCAACCACGTTTCAGTACCTAATATAATTATGCTTGCATGCAACTAAAACCTCTAAATTAATATAAACAAACAGCTCGCTTGATTCCCAATTTCGAATAATAACCACTTTATTTTTCTTCCACAAAAAATGCTATACATACAATAAATCTTGAGAAGTTGTGTTTTTGTGCATTCTAAATAATTAAAAAAATATGCCAGGGCGATACAGAGTAACTGACAGACACCATTTCCATAATTTTTGGTTTTTTGTCTGTTTATCTGTTTATATGCTTAGATGTGCAGAGGCATCACGTATACAGGGGTCGCGTATTTTTTTTTTGAAAGAGTCACCGCGGCCCTGGAACGCAAAGGGAATTTCTTAACACAACATCACGTCGCTTTGTGTGTGCTTACATTACTAGTTGCCAGTCTATCGAAACAATATCTAAAAAACTTATCTCGCAGCTGCTCTTCTCGAAATCTCACAATCTCTAACTTGTACGACTGTATGCCATCCTCTAAGTGTTTCTCAGACGTCTTCGGCTGCTCCTCTTCTTCAGATAAAGGATTCCTTCTCAAAAAATCTGCTATGATGTTATCCTTCCCTGCACAATGAGCAATATTGAAATCATATGCCTGGATACATAGACCACCTAACCAACCTTCCATTCATATCCTTTCTGCTCCTTAACCAACATAGGGCTTTGTTTTGAAAACGTTTGAAAAAATTCAACGCCCACACTAAAGCAAGACATTTTTATCCGTGATAGAATATTTTTTCTCCCCATCGCTTAGCTTCCTTGACGCATAAAATACAGGAAACATCACATCCTCACCTTGCATTAGTCAACAGCCAACTGCTTCATCACTGGCATCTACATATTACCTAGTGATCACATTTTTATCAGTCGAATAAAAATACAGAATGAGTGGTGATTCCAAAATCTTTATATTTTCCGAAATGTTTCTTTCTCCTTACTACCCCATACAACTGCTATATTTTTTTTAAGTTAGTAATACAATCTGAGATAAGAAAACAATCATAAGACCGATTTAACTTGTTTTGAGCTATTGTGGTGATTTCAAAGTTTTTAAAATTAGTAATTTTTTACTGTCGGGTCTGACTCCTTCACCCGAGATCTCATGTCCTAATACCGAAATTTTAGTATACCCAAAACTACACTTGCTTGGTTTTAAGGTAAGGTTTGCTTTCTTTAAATGTAACATAATCTCTTCTAGTGATTCCATAAATTCATTAAAACTATTTCCTCAAACTAAAATACGAGTATTATCCACTTAACAAATTGCCTTTTTATATCTTATTCCGGCCAGTAACTTGTCCATCACTCTTTGGAAAACAGGGTGGCTAGTTTTAAGCCCAAAAGGTAAAACATTGAATTCATATAGACCTAAAGAAGTAATGAATGCTGTTTTGTGCTTATCTTCTTCACACAATCGATGCTGCCAATAACCCGAATTTAAAGCGAAAGCTGCAAAATATTTGGCCCCTGCTAAATATCTCATAATATCGTCAATAATAACCATCCGCATGGTAACCATCTGCTATTACTTTTTTATTCAACTTCCTATAATCTACACGAAATCTTCATGATTGGTCTGTTTTTGTACCAATACTATCGGAGATGCATATGCACTTCCGGATTCTCGAATGACCTTTAACATTTCTTTAACTTTTTGATTTATTATGTCTCGCTGTTTGAGTGAAACTTTATATGGTGGGTGATGATCTACAGTTCTAATAGTGATTTCTTCTATGCTAAAACTACCCAATTCTGATGCCTTAAAAGCGAAGTTGTCTCTATATGAGGTAAGAAGGGTTTGTTTCTTTTTCTCCGAGTATTAATCTAAGTTAACATTAAGTTAATTAATTACGTCATCAACACTATCTGCTTTTGATATAAAATTATCGTCAAAGTTCTTAACTAAATTCGAAAAATATAAATAATCAGCTTCTGATGCAGAGTTCAAACGCCCCTTTCCCTTAGATCCATGATCCTTCATGATATTGTTATTTAAAATTGTTTCATCATTCTGGTCACAGCATACCACTAGTTGTGAATCTGATATAACTGATTCTGTTTGGTTAATTTGTGAAAATTTATACAAATTCTCC
This sequence comes from Lacanobia oleracea, assembly GCA_950371165.1. NCBI lineage: Eukaryota > Metazoa > Arthropoda > Insecta > Lepidoptera > Noctuidae > Lacanobia > Lacanobia oleracea. The sequence goes on along the minus strand of OX493392.1, from coordinate 20,382,909 downwards.
TCATTAAAGTAAAAACACTTATTAGAAAAATCGATGATCGCTTCGTATTTATGAAGAAAATTCTGTCCCAGGACTAATCTCTTGCTAATGTTTTAAATAATTAAGGAAATCGTTCAAAAAGACACTAGAGTTCACTATGAAGCACATCCTCGTTTTCCCGACTACTTCTAAGTATGAACCTGATATGGACTTCACAAAATGATTTGCCTCGTCACCGGTATGCTTTAGATTGAGATCCACAGACAATGGGGTATTTTACTAAAAATATCTAATTAGTCCGTCTGATAGATTTCCAAAAAATATTGGACACGTATTTTAACTTTTTTCACGTAAACAAATAATACAAAGTAACCTTTTTATTATTTGTTTACGTTTAAACACGCGTGACGTCATTGGCTTTGTAAAAATGTACCAAATTTACCAAGCCAGATGACGTCACGCGTGTTTTCAACTCGCTCTAACTCCTTTATTTTTCGTTTACGGGAAAAAAGAAAAATACTTTTGAAAATCTATCAGACGGATTAATTAGATTTTTTTAGTAAAATACCCTATTGTTCTGATATAAGTACACGAAATAGATGCTTCAGTATATACACGAAATAGAGCAAGACTTGCTATTATTACCTGGGAGTTGATTTCTCTCAGACACAGCCTCTTTATTTTATTTTTTTAAGGATGGGAAATCATATCATCAAATGACTCCTCCCGCTCTGGGTAAAGCAAGAGGGAGTGTCAGACTCTTACTGACTAAAACCCATCCGTGTTCCTCCTGGTGCCCTTTGTGTTCCAAGGCCCCCTTTCGAACAGATTCCGCAGCCCCAGCAGGCCTAGCGGGCCCCGTCTTCCACGCTGACATCTCGTTGGTCTCGGTGAAGTTGGGTATCTCTGAGCTCCGGCTGAAAAACGATCAAAACTGACCCGCGGAGGGTGCAACGAAAGATTGCCCGGTCGGAATTTGTCTCCTCAAATATTTCTTTTATTTGGTCAATGGTGGCCCAGTAACTCAGCTTTTGAGTTGTATAATCGGGTCCCCAATTTTAATTAATAGTGCATGTTTATCCCCTTGAATATCTTGATGAATATTTTTTTATCAGTAATCCCGGACTGTAATCAGCTAATCTATAAAAATGCGACTATGTCTTCTTTAAATTATTGTCTGTTGACGCGCATTATAGAATTTCTCCACAAAATCTATTCCTGATGGGAACTCCGCCTTTAGGCTGTCGCACATAACTTTAAATGACACATTTTCTTTATATATAAATTTGAAATATGCCAAGGCTGGTCTATCTAAATACGCACCCATAATGAGGGTTAAATCACTCTCACATTTATTTTATTTTATTTATTTATTCAAAAGTAAGTACATACATTTATTGATACCTTTAAGTTGATGCCAACATAAAATCATTAGAGTTTTACTGTGCAACAACATCTATATAGTTATGGCAGAGATTTGGTGAAACTAAGTAAGAAAATCGTCGAACGAGCAAGTGGAACCCGTACCCGTGAAGGATAGTACTTTCGCCATCTTGTTATTTTGCATAATTATAATAAAAACTACTTATCTTTGCAATTATTTAGGCGTTGGGGTATCGCCTGACCATTAAAATTTCGCAATCTCTCTGTGATGATACGGAAATAAAATAAGGGGCCTTTTTTTACGCAGTGCGTATGCGAAATTATTTTCGTACAGTGTAATCACCCTGTACACGCGGAATTTATCTTTGTGAAGTGTTTCGTCCTGCACAGACGGAATTATCTTCGTCCATTGTAAACGCCCTGTACACGCGGCTCTTCCACCATATGTGGGACCGTAAGCTAGGGCTTCAGCGGTACCCCGGGAAATAATTAAATAATAAAACTCTAAAAGATAATTATATTCAGCCACTGCTCCAAAGGAAAAGTTTTACAGATCTGCGGGTTTAAAAAGGCCACTTTAGCAGAATGTTACTAGAATCATAATATTAACCACACAACAATCAGTCAAATTTCTATTTTATCTTTATCGCTAACGAATTAGGTCCAAGCTTGATTGGGAAAATTTGACAGTGACGGGTACGTTATTTGCTGTCTGATTCTGCTAAAGTGGCATTTTTGTGATTTACTGTCTGATTCTGCTAAAGTGGCATTTTTGGGATTTGCTGTCTGATTCTGCTAAAGTGGCATTTTTGGGATTTGCTGTCTGATTCTGCTAAAGTGGCATTTTTGTGATTTGCTGTCTGATTCTGCTAAAGTGGCATTTTTGTGATTTACTGTCTGATTCTGCTAAAGTGGCATTTTTGTGATTTACTGTCTGATTCTGCTAAAGTGGCATTTTTGGGTTTTGCTGTCTGATTCTGCTAAAGTGGCATTTTTGTGATTTACTGTCTGATTCTGCTAAAGTGGCATTTTTGGGATTTGCTGTCTGATTCTGCTAAAGTGGCATTTTTGTGATTTACTGTCTGATTCTGCTAAAGTGGCATTTTTGTGATTTACTGTCTGATTCTGCTAAAGTGGCATTTTTGGGATTTGCTGTCTGATTTTGCTAAAGTGGCATTTTTGTGATTTACTGTCTGATTCTGCTAAAGTGGCATTTTTGGGATTTGCTGTCTGATTCTGCTAAAGTGGCATTTTTGTGATTTACTGTCTGATTCTGCTAATGTGGCATTTTTGGGATTTGCTGTCTGATTCTGCTAAAGTGGCATTTTTGTGATTTACTGTCAGATTCTGCTAAAGTGGCTTTTTTGTGATTTACTGTCTGATTCTGCTAAAGTGGCATTTTTGTGATTTACTGTCTGATTCTGCTAAAGTGGCATTTTTGTGATTTACTGTCTGATTCTGCTAATGTGGCATTTTTGGGATTTGCTGTCTGATTCTGCTAAAGTGGCATTTTTGTGATTTACTGTCAGATTCTGCTAAAGTGGCTTTTTTGTGATTTACTGTCTGATTCTGCTAAAGTGGCATTTTTGTGATTTACTGTCTGATTCTGCTAAAGTGGCTTTTTTGTGATTTACTGTCTGATTCTGCTAAAGTGGCATTTTTGTGATTTACTGTCTGATTCTGCTAAAGTGGCATTTTTGGGATTTACTGTCTGATTCTGCTAAAGTGGCATTTTTGTGATTTACTGTCTGATTCTGCTAAAGTGGCATTTTTGTGATTTACTGTCTGATTCTGCTAAAGTGGCATTTTTGGGATTTACTGTCTGATTCTGCTAAAGTGGCATTTTTGGGATTTACTGTCTGATTCTGCTAAAGTGGCATTTTTGGGATTTACTGTCTGATTCTGCTAAAGTGGCATTTTTGGGATTTACTGTCTGATTCTGCTAAAGTGGCATTTTTGTGATTTACTGTCTGATTCTGCTAAAGTGGCATTTTTGGGATTTACTGTCTGATTCTGCTAAAGTGGCATTTTTGGGATTTACTGTCTGATTCTGCTAAAGTGGCATTTTTGTGATTTACTGTCTGATTCTGCTAAAGTGGCATTTTTGGGATTTACTGTCTGATTCTGCTAAAGTGGCATTTTTGTGATTTACTGTCTGATTCTGCTAATGTGGCATTTTTGGGATTTGCTGTCTGATTCTGCTAAAGTGGCATTTTTGGGATTTACTGTCTGATTCTGCTAAAGTGCATTTTTGTGATTTGCTGTCTGATTCTGCTAAAGTGGCATTTTTGTGATTTGCTGTCTGATTCTGCTAAAGTGGCATTTTTGTGATTTACTGTCTGATTCTGCTAAAGTGGCATTTTTGTGATTTACTGTCTGATTCTGCTAAAGTGGCATTTTTGTGATTTACTGTCTGATTCTGCTAAAGTGGCATTTTTGGGATTTACTGTCTGATTCTGCTAATGTGGCATTTTTGGGATTTACTGTCTGATTCTGCTAAAGTGGCATTTTTGGGATTTACTGTCTGATTCTGCTAAAGTGCATTTTTGTGATTTGCTGTCTGATTCTGCTAAAGTGGCATTTTTGTGATTTGCTGTCTGATTCTGCTAAAGTGGCATTTTTGTGATTTACTGTCTGATTCTGCTAAAGTGGCATTTTTGTGATTTACTGTCTGATTCTGCTAAAGTGGCATTTTTGGGATTTGCTGTCTGATTCTGCTAAAGTGGCAGTTTTGGGATTTACTGTCTGATTCTGCTAAAGTGGCATTTTTGTGATTTGCTGTCTGATTCTGCTAAAGTGGCATTTTTGTGATTTACTGTCTGATTCTGCTAAAGTGGCATTTTTGTGATTTACTGTCTGATTCTGCTAAAGTGGCATTTTTGGGATTTGCTGTCTGATTCTGCTAAAGTGGCATTTTTGGGATTTACTGTCTGATTCTGCTAAAGTGGCATTTTTGGGATTTACTGTCTGATTCTGCTAAAGTGGCATTTTTGTGATTTACTGTCTGATTCTGCTAATGTGGCATTTTTGGGATTTGCTGTCTGATTCTGCTAAAGTGGCATTTTTGTGATTTACTGTCTGATTCTGCTAAAGTGGCTTTTTTGGGATTTACTGTCTGATTCTGCTAATGTGGCATTTTTGGGATTTACTGTCTGATTCTGCTAAAGTGGCATTTTTGGGATTTACTGTCTGATTCTGCTAAAGTGGCATTTTTGTGATTTACTGTCTGATTCTGCTAATGTGGCATTTTTGGGATTTGCTGTCTGATTCTGCTAAAGTGGCATTTTTGTGATTTACTGTCTGATTCTGCTAAAGTGGCTTTTTTGTGATTTACTGTCTGATTCTGCTAAAGTGGCATTTTTGTGATTTACTGTCTGATTCTGCTAAAGTGGCATTTTTGTGATTTACTGTCTGATTCTGCTAAAGTGGCATTTTTGGGATTTGCTGTCTGATTCTGCTAAAGTGGCATTTTTGTGATTTGCTGTCTGATTCTGCTAAAGTGCATTTTTGTGATTTGCTGTCTGATTCTGCTAAAGTGGCATTTTTGTGATTTGCTGTCTGATTCTGCTAAAGTGGCATTTTTGTGATTTACTGTCTGATTCTGCTAAAGTGGCATTTTTGGGATTTACTGTCTGATTCTGCTAAAGTGGCATTTTTGGGATTTACTGTCTGATTCTGCTAAAGTGGCATTTTTGTGATTTACTGTCTGATTCTGCTAAAGTGGCATTTTTGGGATTTACTGTCTGATTCTGCTAAAGTGGCATTTTTGGGATTTACTGTCTGATTCTGCTAAAGTGGCATTTTTGGGATTTACTGTCTGATTCTGCTAAAGTGGCATTTTTGTGATTTACTGTCTGATTCTGCTAAAGTGGCATTTTTGTGATTTACTGTCTGATTCTGCTAAAGTGGCATTTTTGTGATTTACTGTCTGATTCTGCTAAAGTGCAAGAAAAAAACAAAATTCACATGTCATTATTTGAACTTGTTCTAATTCTTTAATTCTTCTAAAGCTTTCATCAATAATAAGGCTATACATCCATAGAGGATGTATTACAGTACACATTACACACTGAATTGACTTGGCCTTGACCTGTAAATGTAGTCGAAATCAGCCAAGAGCTGAGAAAAAGAAAACATCCGAAAATAATAATATATTATTTAATTCAGGTAACAAAGACCCATAATATGTATACCTTACAGACTATCATACATATTTATAAAAACTTTAAAAATATATATTAACTATTGTACACGAAGTGACGGCGTTGTGTTCCGCTGCGTGTTGTCGCGAAGCCTTCCGCGAAATCGCCGATGACACCATTCGGCCAAAACTCTTCCTTGAGGAAGGAACTAGCCAGTGAAGAAAGTCGTTTACAAAATGTCTTCGAAAGAATAAAAAATTAAACCGGCCAAGAGCGAGTCGGACTCGCGTACCGAGGATTCCGTACCATCATTTAAAACGTGAAATGTTTTTAAATTTTCATCATCGAGGCCTATATTTGTCAGTGAATTCGTCACTGTATATTGCAGTTTTAGATCAACGCCATCTCTTGACCGCTAGTAAAACGTTTTCGACAATGTTCCAAAATTTTTCGTCATAAGTCGAAAATCATACGGCCTAAAAAAAGAAAAAAGGTTTGAATGTACAAACAACGCACCTTCTTATGATACCCCACATGGGCACTTTGAATTTTTATATTCCCTTTCAGTCGGTGTTGCAAGAAAAATAAATATATTTTTATTAATTATGTCTTCTTATATGTAAAATAGTTAAACAAACGTCATCTAAAACTATAAGAAATATCTATTTATTAGTAGTTCTTCAGATATCTAGCTGTGACAGACAGACAAATTTAGCCACACCATAAAGGTTCCTTTTTTAACATATTGATACGGAACCTTAAAAACGAAAAGAAGAGATTACTAAAGGCATTGAACCAAATTGCCATAGTCACCCTATAGCAATTTTGCTTTTTTTTTCGAGGTTGCAACAAAGCACGATGGAACTGTCTGTGTACAGTAAAACGAACAAAGTCTTCGTGGCATCGAAAAATCAGTCATTTATATCATTCAAAGCAGCTCATATTCATAATTTGTATTGTACCTAAATGGAATACTTACAAACATCAAATTTAATCTAGTGAAAACTAATAAAGACACTAACTAAAATGTTTGAAGTTGTAAAGCAAACTCAACTTTATAATAGTTTGGTTGTTGAAGTTATTTTTTTTAAAACTCATTATTTTATTTATGAATAAATCGCAAGACCAGTTTTGAATCGAAATTTCTTTAGCAGCGTTGTGCACTTTTTTGTGATGGGTAAAAAATTTTTGCAAAACCTTTATGATGTCTCTTTTAAGGTAGGACTAAGGATGAATGTGGCCAAGACGAATGTTATGGCAAGTGTCTCCGGCAATTCAAACCCTTTTGTTAAATTTGGGAATGAGGTGTTGGAAATTGTTGACAGATATGTCTACCTTGGCCATATTCTTTCATTTGGCAAAAACACCAGTAAATAGAGGTATCGAGAAGAATACAGCTTGGAAGGGCCGCTTTTGGTAAATTTGACTACATTCTTAAGTCGGGCAAAATCCCACAATGTCTGAAAACCTGCCTCTATAAGCAGTGTGTTTTGCCCACCATGACTTATAGTGCCGAGACATGGACGCTTACGCAGGAGATTGTGTACAGGTTGAGAGTTCCACAGAGAGCTACTCGTATAAAGCGTTCCATGCTTGGCATACGGCTAATAGAACGAGTCTCAAACGTCGAGATCCGAAGACGTACGAAGGATTTCGACATCGGAAACCGAATCGCGGTACTAAAATGGAGCTGGGCAGGACACCTGGTAAGGCGCAGTGATGATAGGTGGAGTAAGGCAGTGATCGAGTGGAAGAAGAACTGTTGGTCGACCAGCAGCGAGATGGACGGATGATATTGTTGCTATCGCAGGAAAACCCTGGATGAGGCTGGCAAGGAGCGTGGGGATTCACTTCCGGTGGCGAGGGCTTTCCGCTCGGTGGGCTTCTCGGCAGCGTGCGCTCTGGCGGGCACCCCTCCTTGGGAGTTGGAGGCGTGGCTGCTCGCCAGAGAGTACGAGTGGACGGTGCGGCGAAAGGCCCTAGGCAAGCGCCCCGTTGCGGAGGAGCGGGAGGCCGTGCGGCGGAAGGCGAGGGACGCCATCATCGTCCATTAGACGGAGGCTCGCTACCGCCACCTTTGGCCGCCGAACCCTGGACGCGCTCGGTCCGGTCCTGCGAGACTGGCTCGAGCACTCCCACGATTTCCTCTTATTTCGTCTGGTGCAGGTGTTGTCAGGCCACGGCTGTTTCGGCACGCACCTGCACCGAATCGGGAGGGAGGAGACTACGGCGTGCCATGACTGCGGCGCGGCGGAGGACACGGCTCAGCACACCCTCGAGGTGTGCTCGGCTTGGTCTGAGCCGCGCCGAATTCTGACTGCGGCGATCGGACAGGACCTCTTACTTTCCAGCGTGGTCAACGTCATGCTGGAGAGTGAGAGATCCTGGGCAGCGGTCGCCTCTTTTTGCGAGGACGTCATCTCGCAAAAGGGGCGGAGGAGCGCGCGCGGGATGACGACCCTCTCGCTGCGCCGCTCCGAAGGCGAAGAAGAGGTCGGAGAAGACGTCGTCTTCTCCCTCCTCATGGTGGTGATGGGTGGGCGATAGGCGCGGGGGCGCCTCCGCCCGCATTGCACTCCACACCACCTTCGACGGTCATGAGGACGTGAGGGGCCCGCCGTTTCAGGCGGGTTGTCGTCAGAGGAGGACTGGACGCCAAGGCTGCGCCGATCTCCCAGCCCTCCTCCACTCAGACTATCGGGAATACCACTGGGTTATTTTAGTTGGTATACCGGGTCAGCCCGGGGAGTCCCACATACCCCTCCCATTCCCCCGATGGGAGAGTATGCAATGCATATTTCCCAGCGCAAAAAAAAAAGGTCAAGACAAGACAAGACATTTATTTGTAGAAACATGAGTATACATAAAAGGAATGCAGGTTGTTCGAAGTCAGACTGTGGATGATGATGATAATGAAAAAATGTTAAACTCGCGTCAGGACACGTGACCTGATCAAATATTCGTAAGACGGAGGGAGAGAAGCACATATTCAAGTTTTCACTTTTGCTGGCACTCCCGGAGTGCAACCCGCTGTTTTTTTTAGTACTTACCTGCTTTACGCACCAAAAAGCCGTGTTTACCTACTATGTTAAAAATTACTTGCTCATCTGTGTTTGTTTTTTTCTTATTTAGCGATCCAGAACGGACGTATCACAAAACCGTTCTGCCAGTGTATCAGGCGACGCTAAAGATTTCTCTGGACCACCTTCCCAGGCACAAAAAGCGGTTGGTGTCTCTTCCATTCATAAACCAAATTACTTATTCGCCTTGAGGATAGAGTAAAGAACCTCGAGGGCAAGGAACATTGACGCAGAGAAGAAGCGTTAGTCACAATATATTCTTACACCACTTAACTCACAGAAAAATAAGAGGAAGAGAATATTGCTTACGGTAGGTATTGGCGGTCTTATCGCTAAAAGGGACCTTATGGCTAAAAGCTGTCTTTAAGCCACCTTACAAAGATTACATGATGTTTCATAAGCGTGTCTCATAAGTATGTCCTTCGAGGGTTCTCCAACTTCCCATCTTGTATTAAACGCTCACTACAAGGTTTTCAAGAACTTATAGTGTAGGTTGACTCTCTAGGTAACTGGTAGTTATGTTAGGTAGTATGGAACTAAAAGCTCTATCGTTTTTCAAATATATTATATTATTAACTTGCTAGGTTCATATGATCGCGCGGTACCTATAAGATTCCCTGCCCTATTACAGAGTTCTTATACCAAAGTATTTATTTTCCACAGTTGGACGCAAACTTGACTATGTGGAATGGGACAATCAAATCAATGCGAGACAATTTGAAAGTGGAGGAACTAGAGATGACTTTCAACGATGGCAGCAAAAGGAAGATCTGGAAAGTCAACCGACCGAGACCCGAAATTACCGAAACTGTAGACTTTGTTAGTGAAGTCCTACTATCACATAACCTACTACAAAAATTTATATGAATTACTATTTAACATAATATAACTTTCCCATTGCTGGATGCATCAGTGCTATTCTGTAAATAACTATTTCGATGTCACTCAGGTGAAGCTCGATGCTCGAGCTCACAAAGTGAGCTTTATCACACACAATACAACGTCTTCAAATTTGATACTCACCCCGGGTCCGCTGTCGAGACACGAAAATGTTGTTACGGATTAGCACTACAGGCCTCTTATCTGTCGGCGGCGACCTCTCCGCGACCGGCCTTGGTTCAATCTATGGTCCGGAGCAAGGAGGCATGGGAAGCGGTCACCTCCTTTTGCGAAGCAGTAATGCTAGCAAGGAGGAGGCCGAATGTGTGAGAGAGAGGGAAACCTCACGCCTCAGTCGCCGCAACAGAAGAAGACGCCCCAGGCGTCGGGATTCCCAGGATGATTCCCGGCCGCCATAGACGCGGGCCTGCGGACGGCGAGCAGTGGGTGGCTCGCCGTCTGATCAGAACAAGGCCCGGATCGGCGGCGCGCTGCGATCCCAGCGCGCCTCAAAGAGATGTCAGCGTGGAAGACGGGGCCCGCTAGGGCAGGTGCCTGCTGGGGATGCGGAATCTGTTCGAAAGAGGTACCGTAGCTTTGGAACGCAAAAGGCACCAGGAGGAACACGGATGGGGTTTAGTCAGTAAGAGTCTGATACTCCCTCCTGCTTCATCCAGAGCGGGAGGAGTCATTTGATGATTTCCCATCATTAAAAAAAAAGGACTCTTATCTTTAAGAATGGCCGGTTCATACCTCCATACTTACGTAATCCACCATGCGGGCTAAGCCCGAATCGATGGATAATGTGCCTACAAAAAATGTTCTAAGAGATGTTGGTTTTCCTCATGCTATTTACCATACACTAAGCTGTGATCGCGAACCCGCCTGCCAAGCGTGTTGATAATGGGAATACACCACACATCCACTGCTGGCCATAGCCCCCCCCAAAAGGGGGGGGGGGCTATGTCCAGCAGTGGATGCCTTTTGGCTGTTATGATGATGATGATGATTTCTTTAACCGCTAAAGTTAAGCAATTCCATCTGCCTAGCCTTATCCCAACTATATTGGGGTGGCTTCCAGTCAAGCCGGATTTAGCTGAATACCAGTATTTTACGAGGAGCGGCTGCCTACCAGACCTCCTCAACCCATAAACTGGGTAACACGGTACTTCTTGGCAAGATTGGAGTCAGATTTACTGGCTTCTGACTATCCGTAACGACTGCCAAAGATCTACAAATGACAGCCGGGACCAACGGCTTAACGTGCTTTCCGAGGCACGGAGGAAACTCGGTATGTTAAGATGGTCACCCATCCACAGACCGTGTGGTTCTTATTATCTAGCCACTAAAGTTATGTGTACCATAATTGCTTAACTTTACAATTATGGTACAAATAATAGAGCTTTCATCAATGCTATGTTTCTCCAGGTGCAACTGCTACCGTCGTCCGTCGGAAAAATAATTATGTCCTACCTCCCTCGTCAACAACTCGGAGATTATGCCAAGGTCAACAAGTACTGGGCGTATCTTGTGGATGAATTGCGAGCCGAACTGGTCGCCAGGACAAAGATCAACACCGATTATGAAAGATTACATGTGAGAACAGTTTTTTTTTATTAGCCTATTCTTTGAGTTTCGCTTCCACTCATCTTCTGCCTCGACGACAGAGTCACTGTCACAGTGGTGAAGGATGTGGTTTACGATGGAACGGGCGTGCTGAAAGCAATCTTGTTCACTCTTGAATAGGGAATATGCATGAAAAACATATTTAACATCTATACAGTTTAATATATAATTCTAACAGTGAAAAAAGAATCTAAATTACTCGAAAAACGAAGGGAGTAAATAATAATAATTATTTTAAATAAATATTTCTGTCCCTCTCGCGAAAATGCTGTTTTCTATGGCAGCTGTATAGGCGTCATAGATGATGACGTCAAAGTTAACATCGGACTTCTCCTTCTAATTGTATTCTTTGAAGCTTTATAACTTCGTCACTGATGAAGGTACTTATTTAAAAAATAATCTCATGATTTTTTACTAGAGCTAATAAGTATTTCATTTTGAAAATGAAAAAATCGCATGCATATTCCCTATTGAAGGCGCGGATTGTAGATATTTTTCCAAAGCCGAATGGAGTCCGCCAAATTGGCACTCAATATTTATTGTTTGTTCATATTTCTTTGTGTTTTTATACGGCTAGCACAACTTTTTGGACAGTCCATGAGAGACACCATTTAACTGTTTCCGATTAGACTGGAAGCCAAAACCTACATAATTGGGAAATAGTTTGGAGTAGAAGGCAAATAGAAGGTTACCCAAATAACAAAAATAAGGTATCTGAAACAAATAAGGCTTATGCTCAAATAAGACCTGTAGTGCGAAAAAGTCTCACGGTCTCTGGCGAGGCGGTGAACCTCCTTGCTGGACTGCCTTCATGGGATCTGGAGGCGAGAACCCTCGCACTCACGATACGAGTGGCACGTGGAGGCGCAACGCCGGGGCGAGACTCCTGTGCCGCTGCAAATCGCAGCAAGGCGGACGGAGCTCCGGCAGGATCTCATGGCGATATGGAGACAGCGACTGTCGCAACCCAGCGCTGGGTACACAGGGTATACAGGCGATAAGTCCCTTCTTTGGGGAGTGGCTGGAGCGGCACCACGGAATCCTCACCTTCCACCTGACGCAGGTACTCATCGGACACGGTTGTTTCGGGAGATACCTGTTTCGAATTCGGCGGGAGGACATGCCCAGGTGTCAACACTGTGAGATTCGCCCGGAAGACACGGTGGAGCATACGGTGGAGGTCTGCCCTGCTTGGGCGGAGCACCGCCGGGTCCTCGTCGAGGCGACCTCTCGCGACCGGCCGTGGTTCAATCTATGGTCCGGAGCGAGGAGGCATGGGAAGCGGTCACCTCCTTCTGCGAAGTAGTAATGCTATTTTTTTTTTTTTTTTTTTTACTATTGATAGGCACGCGTTTGACCACTATCTCACCTGATGGTAAGCGAGGATGTGGTCGTAGATGGAGCACGCTTGCCTAGAAATAACCTATTCACTCTTGATTTAAAGACTCCCGGGTTGTAGCTATCAGGAAACACAGACTCCGGCAGGGAATTCTACTCCTTAGCTGTACGCACTATGAATGTGTTCCCAAAACGTTTTGTGCGTATGGGTGGGATGTCCACCATGTACCGGTGGCGCATCGCCGTTCGTCTTGTGGTCCGATGATGGAACGGGCTTGGCGGAATTAAATTATGCAATTCCGTCGCACATTCCCCAAAATGCAACCGGTAAAAAACCGACAGGCTAGCAACTCGTCGTCGATGTTCAAGACTTTGGAGCTTCGACGCGACGAGCCTCTCATTGCCGATGATCCTCTTGGCTCGTTTCTCAATTGACTCAAGGGCATCAAGCTGGTATCTGGCAGATCCATCCCAAAGATGAGAGCAGTATTCCATACACGATCAAACTTGCGCTTGATAGAGTTTGAGCAACTGTTCCGGCGTGAAGTACCGTCTCACCTTAGCCAGAATCCCCAACTTCTTTGCAGCCACTTGAGCTTTTGCCTCTATGTAAGGGCCAAAATTGAGAGTAGATGTTAATGTAACCCCAAGAAGCTCAAGATGGTCGGATATCGGCACGGTTTCACCGCGGAAAGTGCTAGCAAAGGAGAAGGCCGCACGTGTTAGAGAGAGGGAAACCTCTCGACCCAGCCGCCGCAACAGAAGAAGACGCCCCAGGCGTCGGGAGTTGCAGGACAATTCCCGGCCGCCTTAGGCGCGGGCCTGCGGGCGGGGAACATTGGGTGGCTCGCCGTCTGATCAGAACCAGGTCGGTGGCACGCGTGGACCAAAGACGGCAACCGCTAGGGCCAGTGCTTGCTGGGACTGCGGAATCTGTTCGAAAGAGGTACCGTTGCCCTGGTACGCAAAGGGCACTAGGAGGAACACGGATGGGTTTTTTAGTCAGCAAGAGTCTGACACTCCCTCCTGCTTCACCCAGAGCGGGAGGAGTCATTTGATGATTTCCCATTCTTATTTCCATGCATAGACGACAGCCCCACGACTCGGCAAACAGTGCGCGAGAGGCCCTCTTGCGCTCACAGCGACAGAGTGGCCGGTCGTTTGTGACGGATGGCGTTTTCATAGCGTTAATCGTTACGTAACGTTATTCTTTGAAGTTTTGTTTTAAGTAATGTATAAGGATCACAATATAACTCATCAAAAAGTTAACTATGATTTTTTATTGAAATCTTTTAATACTGCTTTTATCATTTTTGAAGTATAATGTACTAAATAAAGGCCTATAACTTTATTTTAAAGTAGGCAAATTTTTTTTTTCAATATTTCATAAAATTTATTTTTTTAATTTTTGCTTGTTTGGATACGTTTCTTTTATATTATCCTTTATTTCTTGTCAATCTGCGACTTCAAGTCTGACAAGCAATTTAAGCATAATATTTAGTAAAATAACTTAGAAAGTTGTTCAAAGATTTCATGGAAACACGTCTTGATAAAATGCTCAGAAATGTATATTTTTATATAATTAATATTCTAATAACATTCCTATAATTTTAGGATATAGGCTTTATTTGTTTGTTCGTTTTTGTTTGTTTGTTTATGTGTGTGAACCAGGATTCCTGGTTGTGTCGTCGTGAAAAAAATATTAGATACGATGAGTTAGACTACACATTTAGGACAGACCGAGGGTCTGGTCGATCAACTAAAAACGATGTTCTTATGAAAATTTAGCAAATGACAAACTACAATACGTAACGTACCTATGCTATTTGCTGATGAATATCCGCCGATCAATGATTTCACCACAGTTGATATGAGGGTCGCGAGCTACTCAAAGGTATTCCCAAGCAGCATTTCGATGTAACGAATTTTGATTCTTCGCCGAAAGGAACGCGAAGGTGCGTCACGGTAAAGGTGGCGTGAACGAAGAATGAATCAAAGTTTGAATTAGTAATAGTATTTTTGTTACTAAAAAAATACAAAAATAAAAAACAGACGAGCAGTAGTACATAACGAAGTATCCAGACGCCTTTTCTAATAATGTACTCCGCATACAACTATCGACTCTTAGAATCTGTGGAGAAGGTCGCATTTCAATTAATGTAAAATATTGCATTCGACAACATGTGTGCGTATCCTAAAACAAAAATAAGTGGCTCTCCAATAACTCATCATCATCTTCCTGCCCTTTTCCCATGTTACTTGGGGTCGGCGCAACACGTTTTATTCTTCCATTCTGTTCTATCAGTCGTCACTCTATCACTAACTCCCTTTGCTTTCATATCGCTCCTCACACAATCCATCCATCTTTTCTTTGGCCTTCCTCTCCCTCTCCATCCATCCACATTTATGTTCATAACTTATATGCGTAGTTATATGCGTTTCATCCCTCCTCTTCACATGACCATACCAAGACAAGCGATTCCCTTTCAACTTTTCAGTCACTGGCGCCACTTTTAAAGTGCCTCTAATGTACTCATTTCTTACTTTACCCACTCTCGTTACTCCACACATCCATCTCAACATTCTCATCTCCGCTACATGCAATCTATTTTCATCCGTCATACGACAATAACTACGCAATTTAAAAGTGGATAACATAGTTTGTAATTTTCAAAATAAAGTGACAGGTTGGCCCTTATCATTAAAGGTCAATTTATGATTTTTCTAAGTGTGAACACGTGAAGCGTTTCGAAATAAAATAAATATTTTGTATTATTAGGAGTGATGGGTCGTCACAAGTGCTAACTAAACACTACAATACTATTAATAGAAGTACCGTTCACATTACTAAAAAGCATTACCTACCTTTTTACCTTTATTTATTATGTCAAAATAGGAGAGCTTCAGTAATTATGACAGTACTAATGAATACATTGTAAGTTAAAATGTATATACGAAACTATTTTGTAATGAATATAACCTACAAAGCGATTACAAATACAAAAAAAATAGGGCAAACTTATATTAAAGTCATGGTAAAATATTTGTACGACTTTTAAGTCTATAGTAAGTTATATTATCGTCTAATCACAACCAAAACGTTATATACGTGTTTCGCATTAATCAACTATTAAACGATTTTTTTTATATAAAAGTTTAAGAGTAGGGGAAAGTGGTCACCCAGACGTGAGACATAAAGACAAAGAGTTTTCACGCGCTTTGAGTAATTTTTTTTACTGAAGTTTAACTCCCAGTTGTAGGTATTTTTTATTTATTTAAATTAATGTTAACATTGTTTATTTTGATATAGGTATTGTTGTTATTTTTTATACTAAATTAGAATTTATACAAAGTTTTAATTCTATTTGCTGGAAGGCCTGGGGTACATTCGGCCATACAGGGGGTGCATTTGTACGCGTAAGAATGTTCCCTTTTAGATCTTATTTACCACTAATACATCAAATTTAGATTTTATTAAATAATACAGTACCTATCTTTTAACATTTGTTATAGGCATGCAAAAATTACGGCACTTTTTATTTATATCGATTGGAAACCTTTTATTTACTTCACATTTCGTAATGTACTTGTTTTATTAATCATAACGTGTTTTTTTTTTTAATTTCTTCTGTAGAATTAGAATAGGGTACAGATAAATTTAAGAATTGGGATGATATCAAAATTACGTTATCGTTCAAACAGCACAATAACAAAATTTTACCTACTGTACGAAAGTACCCCACACGTGGGGTAGGATAAGATGTTTGTACGAATGTTTCGTACAAACATCTTATCGTAGAAAAAGGGCTATAAGCCTTTAACCTTTCGGCATAATAGTTTCAGACTTTTTTGTTACAAACGACAATATATTTGTTATATTTTGGTTCAGAAACTACATAATTATAACAATAAATCACAGAAAAAAAAAATAAAAGTAAAAAGTTTCGTTCAATTTTTACATTTTAATTTTGTGTGACCAATTTCCCCTAAGGGCGCCTTCAAATTAGTCGCTAAGTGCCGCGCGACACTTAGCGACTAATTTGTAGTCGCCCTAACATTTAAACAACAGTTTCGTTACATAAATATTATGTAATTGTTTTACAACGTCTTATGCGACCAACGTGTGACGTTTATAAAACTAAAGTGTTGTCGTAAATGTCGCATAATTAAGTTGGGTACACGTTAATTTGACGTAAGTATACCAACAATATGACTTAATAGCCACATGACTAAAACGTAGTCATATCGTCACATTACAACTAAAACTTCCTATACGTATCATATTTGTCATGTAAATGTCACATAATGGTTTTTCAAACTACTTTCTAAAACAATATTGTTTTCCAAAAACCTCATATGCGACTAATTAAAACGTTTATACGACCAAAAGTGAAGACGAGTAAACGTTGTGGCCGAAACCATTTAATAACGTCGCATAATTTAGTTGTGTAGGCGTTTATTCGACGTTCACAATATGATTTACTAGTCACATGATTTCTTGCAGGAGTTGGTGCTCCGTCACGACACAAGCATGGAGATGATCGAGACGCAGGATGACGGCGGGGTCCCTCTGTGCTTGCACTTGAGCAACATGATGCCTTCGCCCATCAATCGGCGGCAGCAACCCTGCAGCTTAAGACCCTCGGAGAAATCTGCCGGAGTCTACTCGCACAGGCAGTTCATTTCTGAAAAGCTGACTAAGCCGATTATTGTAAGTAACATTTATTTTTAGTTTCTTCGCCTTTAATTGGTAGTGTTAGTGTAGTGATGTGTCGCCGCGCAGCACTGGTTTCCTTGCATTTTCATAAAATAGCGGCAGGCGATTTTATGTCCCAGTCGGCTACGAACTTGTACCTTTAAGTAGTTAGGTACTGATAAGGATAACATTGTCGACTCCATATTGATCCAAAGGGTTGGCATAGGTAGCAAGCACGTAGACCCATTTTTTACCAGTTATTAAAACTAATAAGTATTAAAAATACGTTTAGAGCAAACTATGGTTTAGAGAGACAAGATTTTTATGTTAGTAGAATTTTATTTCTGTGACAGAAGAGGTATACCTATACTCTATATACTCGTACCTAGCAGTGGGACAGCCGCTGGCTGAAAGATAAGAAACTATTTTCACGAGTTGTGACAATCATTTAGTCGTATACCTACGTACCTACTACAGAAGATTATCATTATTCATTTCTTGGCTTCTTTCTAATACCGTATCTTTATGATTTAGATTCAGAAACCTATCCGCAATATGGCGGACCTATCAGAAAGGCTGGAGCGACGGGGTGCTGCAGACGAGAACATTTGGAAGTGGTGCGAGTGTATACTGGCACATGCCAAGAGATATAAGAAGTGTCGACAGGTAAGTTACAGGATAGGTACTGTACATTTACCATCGAGGAAACTGGACAACTATGTTTCCGGCAGGTTAGGTCTACCATAGGTCTTGTAGGTAGTGAATCTACAAGTCGAGAAATCCTGCACAACACTTTTTCTTTTGCTTTTCTGTTTTATTCCTCTCTTGGGCAACAGAGCCTGTGCTTTTTCTGTCTAGATTTTGCGAAATCTGTCATGTAGGTCATCGTCCTGCCATACAGCAGTAATACAAGCGAAGGAGGTGGGCCGTGGGAGGGATAGACAAACTTCACCCTCTAGCCGCCGCAAAAGAAGAAGATGCCCCGGGCGTCGGGAGTCGCAGGAAGATACCCGGTCAACGTGGGCGCGCGGATCTGCTAGCCATCTGCTTCATGGACTGCCAGCCAACTTGTGCTATTAGATTTTTTTTCAAGCTGCGTTCACGTAAACGTTTCGTTAAATTTGAAAACCGGAACTGCTGCTTGGACAATCGATAAAGGTGCTTTGTAGCAAGAGGGATAGCCAGTAGAAATAGACGCTAAAAAGGCTAAATTTGCAAAGCTGGATGTAGTTCTAATTTATGTTGTATGGACCAGTTAGAACAGTGTGAATCCAAATTTGCCACTTCTAAAACCTTGTGCTCGCTGCGCAGCACGCGATAAACTGGGACTTTTTTCACTTCTTGCTCTTAAAATAAAAAAAACTATGTATTTTCAACAAGTAATATTCAGCATTTGTATGCAGCTCCATGAACTTTATAGGGACCAAGATGACCCTTCAAAGATGGTCAACTTATCTCGAAAATAGTCAATTTTAAGTTTTGCTCCCGTCCGTAGCAAATTATTGGTAAATCGCTCGTCCTATGAATAATAATGCACTCAGACTAGCAATTGAAAGAGCACTTCAAATTCGAATTGGCTCCTTACTTAGTGGCGTTATTTAATGAAGAGGACAGGCGAAAGGAGAAATTAAGTTTTACGAAGCTTTCACCCCAGTCTCTGAAAACGTGTCCCTCAATGCTTACACATATTATTACGAAGTGGTGGAGGAGGGATACTGTCGTCTAGCATTGAAACTTATACAGGCAATTGTGGCAACTTACGTCACGTAAGTACATGATTTGGCAATATTTTGCTACGAACGGGAGCAAAACGTTAAATTGACAATTTGCGAGAATAATTAACCACCTTTGAAGGGCTATATCTTGGTCCCTATGCGGTTCATAGAGCTACGTTTGGGCTTAGATTGTTGCAAAGA
This sequence comes from Lacanobia oleracea, assembly GCA_950371165.1. Taxonomy (NCBI): domain Eukaryota; kingdom Metazoa; phylum Arthropoda; class Insecta; order Lepidoptera; family Noctuidae; genus Lacanobia; species Lacanobia oleracea. The sequence continues at coordinate 20,363,870 of OX493392.1, read as the reverse complement.
AGAAGGAGCACGGTCCATACAAAATTAACCCACGTCCTACAGCAATGAGAAGTATCTCAAAAAAATAATAAAAATGGGCTTAAAAAGATGGCATATTTCCAAACTCCATCCTAACAGTCTAACTTAAAATCGTTTAAGGGCAGTAATATCTTTTTTTTTTTACTATTAATAGGCACGCGCTTGACCTCCATCTCACCTGAAAGTAAGTGATGATGTGGTCGAAGATGGAGAACGCTTGCATAGAATCTACAATTAATTAGCACAATAATACGAGTAGAATATTATTATTTGAGAAATACTTGGTTATCTTAACTTGACTTCAATTATTGAGTTGATAATCGAACAACATAGGTTTTTTTTCACTTGTTCGACCACCAAACATCGAACTAGTGAGATTTTAAATAGAATAGAGTAAACAAAGATAGATTTACCCTTCTCTATTTTGTATCTTAACCCTAGAACATGTTCCAACTATACATACTGCTTTTTTTGACCGACTTCAAAAAGAGGAGGTTATCAATTCGTCGGACTCTTTTTTTATTATTTCCTTTATTCATTTTATCAGATAACATTTTCAAATATTCCTATTCAAAAACTATATTTAAAAAAAACATAACATAACATTATACCTGTAAGCCCCGAAAGCGCAAACAAAAAAATAATAGCCCACCAGCTACGGGAACACGCTTTGAGCTACCGGTTCTCTGGGCTCTTGAGAGAGGAACCTCTTAACAATACGTAGCGAGTGTGTGGAAAGCAGTACTTCTGTACTGCTTTCTTAATCAAGCCCTTGATCCAGCTGCCAAATGAGAGCCTCCTCAGAAAAATCAGCAACACAAAATCCAAGATACAAAGCATTTTATTTCAAATAAACCATTCACAGGCACTTTTGAAACGTCAAGGTCGGTCAGTCAAAATTGTTGACGCTATTTGCACGTTCTAAAGCGTAGATCTCTATGGAGAAGAACGTGCAAGAAACTCCACGGACACTCTTTTAAATCATGTTCTGTTTTACAAAATTCTATGTTACATATACTTGTTGCTTCTGCATGTGAGGACAATGCAAAGGAAAAAAAGCTTATTATAAGAATTTAAAATATAAAGATTAAAATAAGCCAATGGCAGTTAAGAGATGACCAGACTCAACCGACAGTGCCCGTTCACGAGCATGACGCGTGTATCGGCACCATTCAGCTCAACCATTTCGAAGGGAACAGAATGATTCACCCACGCGCCGCCATCATCGAGACATTTAAGTGAGCATGACATGCTCTCAACCACCATGCTCGTTCATGTCTAACAAGTAAAGCTATAACTAATTACATAAAATGTAAATGGTTTCATGGTACTCACATTTACAAAATTTGAAAAATATGCTTCTACTTTACACAAAACTATGATAGTCAATGACCAAATAATAAATTGTCTTTTATAATGGCACAGCAAAGGAGTGGAACTCTCTGCCTGCGTCTGTATTTCCAAAAGCTTACAACCCTAATCTCTTCAAAGTTAGAGTGAACAGGCTCCTTCTGGGTAGGCTCGCTTAATCGTAGACTTTGTCTCTGTCATCTCTGAGATAGACTAGAGTCAAGAGTAAATCCCATTACAAATAAAAAAAAAATATTAAAAATAAATTAACAAAAACAACGATTAAGTTCTTACATCAATAATAATAAATAAGTGATTATAATAATTATGCAAGTACCTATAAAAAAGAGAGTGAACATTTTTCCAAATATAAAAACCTAACAAGTGGACACAACCAGCTGTGACTGTGGAGCAGGACCGGCATTTAGCCAAGCGTTTTTATCGAGGATATAATCTTCCAGTTTATAATACGCTTGTCTACATAGTGTGCGTTTTATGCATGCTTTAAATTTTCTCTCATTCAGTTCGAGAATATCAACTAGTATTTTATTATAAAATTTAACACAGTACCCCATAAAAGAAGTGTGTACTTTAGGCAATCTGAATCGGGGTTGATCTAATTTGTTCCTATTTCTAGGATTAAAATTATTATGCCTATCACTAATCTTGCTAAAAAGATGAAGATTTTCCCGTACATACATAATATTTTCGTAAATGTATTGACAAGGTACCGTCATGATGTTGATATCCTTAAACAGTTCTCTTAGGGAATCACGCCGACAGAGATTGTATATGGCTCTGATGGCTCTTTTCTACAGGATAAATATAGACTCGATGCCTGCAGCACGTCCCCATAATAAGATACCGTAATACATGATACTATGAAAGTAACTAAGATAGACCAGCCTCGCGGTATCTATATCAGTAAATTGACGGATTTTTCTGACAGCGTATGCTGCTGAACTTAGCCATCCCGCAAGAGATGTTAAATGGGGACCCCATCGTAGCCTTGATTCAAGCGTTATCCCCAGTTTTCGGTGAATTCAAGTTTCTCCTTGTTCAATACTATGTCGCAATCATTTCTTTTAACGTTCGGTAAGGCAAATCTGATGCATTTAGTTTTTTCCCCTTTTAATACTAAATTACAATTTATACAATTTTGGACCTGCTGTAGGGCGTTATTTACGTCGTCAAGATTTATGGAACGTCTATCTTAAAAATTAAGGACGTATCGTCAGCAAATAATACCATTTGAGTTTGATTTTTTAAAAGATGGGGTAGGGCATTAATATATACTAGAAAGAGGAAAGGACCCAAAAAAGAGCCTTGTGGTACCCCCATTTTGACTTTTGAACCCCGTGAATTGACACCATTTATTTGAACTTGCTGCTGTCTATCATTTAAGTAAGATTTTACTAGACTGAGTGCAAGTTTACCTAGTCCGTAATGTCCTAGCTTTAGGAGCAAGGTTTCGTGATTAACGCAATCAAATGCCTTGGAGAGGTCACAATAGATTCCTATGGCATCTTGCGCCTCTTCCCAAGCTGAATATATGTGTTTTAACAACGTGGCACCCGCGCGTCAGTCGTACAACGACCCCTCCCTGGTAAAACTACACTGTTGATCGTGTAAGATTTTATTGATGTTAAAATGATTGAGCATCTGATTGAGCATTACTTTTTCAAACACTTTGGTAAAAACCGGCAATACAGATACAGGTCTATAATTATTGGTGTCTTTGCTATCGCCCGATTTAAATAGTGCCCGATTTTAATATTTAAATAGGGTATAATCTTACTATATTTCATTATATCTGGAAAGACTCCTTGGTCCACACATAAATTAAATATTAAAGCCAAGTATGGTGCTATAGTTTCAATTATGGACGTGCACACTTTAATAGACATTCCCCATATATCTTCGGTCAATTTGATTTTGATTTGCCGAAAAGCTTTTATGACTGTTACAGGGTTGATATGTTTGAACTGGAATTCAGCCGTACAACCTGGGATGTGGGTTCTTAATAAATATATGAGACCTCAGGTGAAGAATTTAAAGATTCCGTAGTTTTAGTTGGTATATTGGTGAAAAAAGTTACAAATTCTTGAGCTACTTCTAAATTAGAGCTTTTGGCACCATTTCGCCAGTAAATAATCAGTGTTTCCGCGGGACCGTTATATCAACGATCATTGCGTGACGCTCCAATCGTTCTATTACCACAATGTCAGGCTTATTGGTAATCCTGTCAAAGACGATAAGTCGATCCCCATTCAACCTGATATTACCATCATCTAGAACTGGGTCAGGCGCATACAAAATATTACATAATTTTTATTCAATTTCCATTCCATCTCTTAATACAGAATTTAATAATTGTGCCAGGTGATTCGTAGCTACTAGATTATTTCTCATCCAACCTAAGTAATATGTGATTAAATTTGTATTATGTCCTGTAGGTACAGTCTGTTGTCAACATTATCTGATCCACCCTAAAAACAAACGAATTTGGACCCTCTGCTTGTTACATTAAGGTTCATTCAATTTATATGAAATTAACAGACAAGTGCTCGAGGACTCGATGAACATATACAATAATAATACAGACACGCAAATTTGATCTTTAACACGTAACGTCATGGTAAACCCACCCAACATTGTCGGAGCCACCGGCATTATGTATCATTTTGTTTTAGGTTCCAAAAATGAGTTTTTTTTGTTTTAGAGAAATACGGTCAGGCTATGGCTAAGACGTTATGAAGACAATGGAAATATTCAGCGGATTCGTCCAGGAGTAAAAGCCATCAAGTATAGTCCCGAATTCGAACGCCACCGGGCTATTGTTTCAAGCCATGTTGATAATCCATTTTTGCCCATTCGTGTAACCGCAATAAACCACAATATTTCAGTGGAAACAGTGAGAAGGCACGCTGCTGGGATAAGGAATTATAAACCGGCACTGAAAATTGCATTAACACCTGCTCATCGCGAAGAAAGGGTCCGTTTTGGCCAGGGATATTTACATTTTAATTGGGAAGAAAATGTTGTGATCTTCACTGATGAAAAATCATTTAAATCGGACAAAGATGGACGTGAAATCTTATGGCGAAGGAAAGGAGAACGTACAATGAGAAGTGCTTGCTACCTTGTAGAACCAGCGGTAGAATAACCCTGGGCTACTGGGGCTGGATGTCGTCTATGGGACCTAGTGAATTGGTGGAAGTTGGTGGTAGGTTTAATAGTAGTTTGTATTTGGAGATTCTGCGTGACGTCATGCTGCCGACTGTGCGAATTGCCTATCCAACATCACATATTTATTTCATGCACGATAACTGCTCCATCAACCGTGCAGGCATTGTGCAGGATTGGTTAGCTGCTCAAGAAGGTGTGACAGTTATTAATTGACCATCTAAAAGTCCTGATTTGAACCCTATAGAAAATCTATGGGGTCAAATGGTTTTAAATTGGGACACAACGGAAGTGCGAAACAAACACAACTTCGCTGAGATCGTGACATCGACTTGGGAGCACATGAGAGGCAAAGATTTGTGTTGGAATATGGTGCGCGGTATGCGTAGCCGCTTACAGCAAGTTATAGCAGGGGACGGTGCGCCAATCTGCTACTAATTAATCTAGTGTCTAGGCATTTTTAAACACACCATGTAAGTAAATGCTCAATGGATTGACTGTTAAACCATTAAAATGTTGCTGATTATGTGGTGATGTTATTGTTATAAATAGATTTTTCTATTTAAATAACATGTTTATTCACTACATATAGGCAGCTATAAATCTGTAAAACATTTCACAGAAGAATTCATTTTCTCGATAACAAACATTTGAGCATAAGCACACCTTTTTTAATGTTTATAAATGGTTAGATTTGATTATGGCATACTAATATAAAATGTATATTAATTTGGAAATATATGAGCATTTACTTACTTTATCTTAACTAAGTGTTTTAATGAAATAATAAACATTTTAAACTTGCAATTGTTTAGTTTTATATCTATACAAACTGCCCTTTTAAAAAGACAAGACCCTACGTCGTCCATTAAAGAAATGTAAAATAAATGTTATGAAATAATTAAAAAAAAAACAGCTGAGCAAAAAGCTATATTTAGGTTAAAACTTGGTTCGAACGTAGATAACGATGAACATCGCACTACCTTAGTGACTGCAAGACCAACTCAACTCTTATAAGGCGCATTAAAATTTGATCTTAGTTGTAATTTCTAGACGCAATATTCTAAACAATTTGAACCATATAGTATACTTTCATAAAGTTTATTCTTGCACAGCACAAGCAGCCAACCTTCTCCTCGTGCAAATAGATTATTTTGTATTTTAAATAATCACTCCATTGAGACATCATATTAAAAAAACAACCTACATTCAGTCAAAAAAGTATGGGGAATGAATGATTTGTTTATGGTTCCAAATTCAAGATTTTGTTTTTTTGTAGTAGTTAGATTGGCACAACTGTTTTCCATTTTGGCGCGGAGTTTGAGTTGCATCTGTTATTTATATTAAATACAGTGCTGGTTTTAGTAATATCATATGTAGTGTGTATTGCCAATTTCATAATGGACAAAAATATCGAACAAAGAGTTTGTCTTAAATTTTGCATCGCCAATGGAATTTCGTGTTCGGAGTCACTGAAAATGTTACAGAAGGCTTACGGTGAATCGACTTTATCAAAAACTCGTGCTTATGAGTGGTTCAAAGCGTTCAAAAGCGGTCGAGATGTGATGGAAGATTTGCCTCGCTCTGGTAGGCCTGCAACTGACCGTCTGCAACTGAAGTTAACATCGCAAAAGTGAAGGAAATAGTGACTGAAAATCCCCATTCAACTCTGACAGAGATAGCCGCCGAACTTTCTGTATCTCACGAGTCGATCCGTACCATTTTAACTAATCATTTGGGTATGAAACATGTTGCTGCTCGGCTAGTCCCAAAAGATCTGAATTTTCTCCAAAAACTCAATCGCATGAAAGTCGCTGAGGACATGCTAGAACGAGTCAGTTCGGACCCAACATTCATGAAACGCATTGTTATTGGTGACGAGACGTGGGTTTACGAGTTTGACATGCAAACTAGTCAACAAGCTTCGGAGTGGCGCCTTCCAACTGAACCGAAACCGAAAAAACCACGCCAAAGTCGATCAAAAGTCAAAGTCATGTTGACTGTTTTCTTTGACTATCGCGTTGTTGTGCACTCTGAATTCTTACCGGAAGGTCTAACGGTAAATAAAGAATATTATTTGAGCGTTATGCGGCGTTTAAGAGAGCAGATTCGACGAAAAAGGCCAGATTTGTGGAAAGAAAATTCTTGGATTTTGCACCACGATAATGCGCCTTCGCGCAAGGCTATCATTGTGAACGAATTTTTAACCAAACACTCAACAAATACCATCCAGCAACCACCATATTCACCAGATATGGCTCCTGCTGACTTTTTTCTTTTTCCTAAACTCAAATTACCACTTCGTGGCACCCGTTTTCAATCGATAGAAGACATAAAGGAGAATTCGCGGCGAGAACTGAACTCAATTCCGGAAGCAGCGTTTAAAAAATGTTTTGATGAATGAATTATTCGTTGGCGCAAGTGTATCGTTTCTAAAGGAGCATACTTTGAAGGTGATAAAATAAATTTGGATGAATAACAGACATTTTGTGTATTATTTTTTCTTTTTTTTGTTCCATCATCGGACCACAAGACGAACGGCGATGCGCCACCGGTACATGGTGGACATCCCACCCACACGCACAAAACGTTTTGGGAACACATTCATAATGCGTACAGCTAAGGAGTGGAATTCCCTGCCGGAGTCTGTGTTTCCCGATAGCTACAACCTGGGAGTCTTTAAGTCAAGAGTGAATAGGTTGCTTCTAGGCAGGCGTGCTCCATCTTCGACCACATCATCGCTTACCATCAGGTGAGATGGTGGTCAAGCGCGTGCCTATTATTAGTAAAAAAAAAAAAAAAAAACTTTCTTGACAGAGTAGTATAAAATAGAAAATAAAAAATTGTAAAGGGACGTTGCTTTTGCAATTTAGTAAGGCAAGGTAAAATACATATGTTTGCGCGAAGTCACTGCATACCCTTAGTAGCATTTGAATACCAGTTTTATAATGAATACAAATATTTATTTTTCAACTACCCACTTATTACAAGTTATGCGAAAATATTACCATTTTAGAAAGTTTATATTTGAAGGTTATCCGTCTATAGTTCTTTACAATAATACAAGAAATAGTTTTGGAATAAATTCTTAATTATTAAAAAAGCAAAACAACATCTTCGTCGCAGGATTTGATCTCGCAACTTGTTTTTCTCAGTCTTATACACAGACCACGAGACCAGAATTACTTGATCGCAATTATTAAAACAAGCTATTACACTAATTATATTATATCTAACAATTAGTTTTAACTTAAAACCTAATGCTAACGTTTTAAAGATCAAATTTGCGTGTCTGTATTATTATTGTATTGGTTCATCAAGTCGTCGAGCACTTGTCTGATAAGCTCGTATAAATTGAATAAACCTTAATGTTACTGTCAGAGGGTCCAAATTCGTTTGTTTTTAGGGTGGGTCAGATAATGTTGACAACAGACTGTACAACCGTATTTATGATTTTTGAATGTTTATTGGTGGAAAATGCATAGTTTTTGACTTTAAGAGCAAAAAGTACCAAAGTTCGGCAGTTTATCGGGTGGTGCGCAGCGAGCATAAGTTTTTTGAAGTTGCAGGATTCTCAGTATTCTAACTGGTCCATACAACACACCAAAAAATCAGAACTACATCCAGCTTTTCGAATTTAATGTAATTTCCGCTGGGCTTGGATATGATTCTCTGCTTACAATTTTTTTTTTGTTTTCTAGATAACGGAAGAAGAAGGAGCCGTCGGCGGAGTTCTGTCATTAGGCAAAGTGCACTTTCCTTGTCCTCTAATGAAAGTCAGCATGCAGATTCCTCTCGATCCTCCTTTGTATAAAGACCCAATAATGAAGTAAGTGCTTATCTTTATTTCACATTTTTGGAGTAGGTACCTTGTTCTATTGTTCTAATAGCAGCGAGCTTAACTGTTGATCGTTGGGTTTGCTATTGCTAGGTTCTCATGCTGATTGGAAAGGAAAGAACACTGCTGTTTAACCTACTCAGCTAGATTGGGTGAAGTTTTCAACTTCGTATATTTTGATGTTAACCACGGCCTCGCCTACTGAGGTTGGAATTGATACCCAACAGCTGTTGGAGACGCCACGACTGTTGACCATACCATAGCTGATATTCTATTGTACGCTGAGTACAAGTTTCGGCTATCATAACTACAAATAGGTGCCCAGAATCATCACTAGTCTTATATTTCTTTAAGTAAACGGTATTTACCGCCTATTGAGTTGCTTTGATTGCCTGGTCGACCCTGCTGCGCGTTTGACCCTGTGACCAGTGAGTGCCGAATCGTCTCGGCATTATGTTATGGTAGCGCTCTCGCGACGTATCCTTTGCCAAGTATTGTGTGTTTAACTTGCCGCCTTGCAGCAAATTAGGTACCTACAAAAAATTGTGAAAGATACGTTTTTAAACCTTGTGTAAAAGTGTTGAGTCATCAAAAATTTGGTCTTGTTATTTTCAGGACTTCTGCCAAGCCAAAAAAACCTGTTACGGAGTGTAATTTGGTGCACGTTCCAAAGGATAAAGTGAAGCGTTACAACCTTTGGACTCGAGACCTTTCAGGTCTTTACCAAGTCTTAAAAATACCCTCTTATCTAGGTCTTGACATGAAAGCTGCGCAGGCGGGGAAACGTGCACCCTGACTAATATTTTGAGAATTTTTAGTAGGTAGTGTACTACTTGTCTACATGTCAAATCTTAATATTAAAATAAACTGAAATATACATGGTTTAAAATGCTTTTGTTTGAATATTCTCTTGAGCCCTTGGTTGAATAAGAAAGAAATTAAGTACCTACTTAAAAATTACATGTAAGTAAAGATTCACTTGAAATAGGTAGGTACCTAGGTTCTTGTTTAGCTACTATCCGAATTTTTTCGTTCGTTTGGAAACAAGAACCTCAGTTTTCACTGAATTTGAATAAAAGCGGGGTAAAAGTTTTGCATTTGAGTAAATCGCAGTCTTAGTTGGTGTCAGTACAAAGATAAATATAATTGTGAAATACGGTAACAGTGAGTGTATTTCACTTTTTATTCGGTTTCTAGGTAAATCTACATAAGTAACTATTCTAATATATATGTATACTAGCTGACCTGCGCGGCTTCGCTCCCATCAACTGGCTATTCTACCTACCTAACCTACATACCTACCCGACCCTACCTATACTACCCTACCTACCCTATTTGTGAATCTAAACCATCAAGGGTGCCACCCAAATACAAAAAAAAAAACATTCAAATCGGTCGAGCCGTTTAAGAGGAGTTCAGTGACATACACACGTTCAGTAGAATTATATATATAAATATGTATATTTTTTAGACGTTGCCCCACTAGGAATTTCTCCTGAATCGTGGGTGCGTTTACCATACAAATATTTGTTCCGTGCGGGAATCGAACCCGCGACACGCGGGTGCGTCTCTTTCATATAAGTAAAGTTATTTGGTATTTTTTAATTTAATAACGTTCACAAGATATAATAAACATGTAACATTCATATACTCTAAAACTTATTTCGTATAATGTTATTGGATACAACGTTTATTTAATTGAAAATCATTAAGTCTATCGTTTAAAATCTATAACATTGTTTAAAAATTCAATAATTATGTCGTGCTACAAAAGTTACTGGCAGAAACGAATCGATGTAAAACCGACTCCAGGTAGTCTTGTCTGCCCTACCCCTAGAGTGTAATTTAAGCCCGCGTAGGCGCGGAGGGGCGAGGTGGTCCGTGAGCGGAGGAGCAGGTGGTTTTAACGCTCGCCACCGTGGTGGTGAGCGATTAACCCATCTGCGACGATAAGCTCGCGTAGGGCTTCTGAAGCCCCGCAACGCCGGAGCCGTGACAGAAACCATGCTTGCTTGTATCCTGCATACATGCGTGCTTGCATGCCCGATGCTTGCTTGCATGCTGAATGCTTGCTTTCATGATGCATGCTTGCTTGCATGCTACATGCTGCATGCTTGCTTGCAGTTACTAAAACTAGGTACTCATGCAACTTTAATGATTTTTTTAAGCTACCACTTATCAATATAATTAGACCAGACTAAGTTATAATGTGCATATAATATAAAATTCTGCTTTGTGTTTTTAACTAGGCGTTTTTATCATGTTAGACTTCTTCTTCTTCTACCTGGCGTTAATCCCGGCTATTGCCAGGGTCCGCCTTCCTACTTAGCTTCCTCCACTTTGCCCGATCTTGAACATCCTTCTCAGTTAGGCCATTGGCTCTTATGTCGGACTTAACGACGTCCAACCAGCGCTTGCGAGGGCGACCACGGGACCTAGCCCCAAGAACAGCCATATTCATGCATCCCCGACCAACGTACTCCATAGGGCGGCGCATGATGTGGCCATACCATCGCAGACGACACTCTTGCAGTTTTTCCCCCACGTCACTGACACCAAGACTACCTCTGATGAAAGAGCTGCGTATGCGATCGGATCGCGTTACGCCACTCATCCACCTCAGCATCTTCATCTCCGTGACGCGAAGCTCCTGGGTGTGTCTGCTTAGTGCTGGCCAACATTCACCGCCGTACAGTAGGACAGGCCGTATGATGCATTTATATATCTGCCCCTTGAGCTTCGGAGGCATTTTGCGGTCGCATACAACGCCCGTTACCTCGCGCCACTTCGCCCAAGCCGCGCCTATACGTGCTTGGACATCGTCGTCCACGTTGCCAGACTCGTGCAGCACGGATCCAAGGTACCTGAACGTATCGGACTTTCTGATCAGGTCCGAACCTATTCGGATGAACCTATTTGAATCCGTGCCGCCACAGGACATGTACTCAGTCTTCGCCACATTTAGTCTCAGATCACCGTTTTCAAGCGTGTCCTTCCAAATGTTGACTTTGCGCTCAAGATGGGCTTTGTTCTGATTAACGAGGGCGATGTCATCGGCATACATCATTAGCCATGGGGGCTTATCTTGGATGTTTGCCGTAACTACATCGAGCACCACGTTAAACAAGAACGGGCTAAGAGCCGAGCCTTGGTGAACGCCAACAGATATTGGGAAGCCATTCGATTCGCCAACAGCGGTCTGGATAGAGGACACGGAATCGCGGTACATGTCTCTGATAATGTCAATATAGGCCTCGGGAACGCCCTTGAAGCGCAGTGCCCACCAGATGGACTGCCGAGGTATACAGTCGAAGGCCTTCTGCAGGTCTAAAAAGGCCATATGCAAAGCTCTCCTTCTCTCTCTGTAAGCCTCAGCCAGATTCCGTAAGGCGAATACTGCGTCCATGGTGCTGTTACCCGCCCGGAAGCCATATTGACACTCAGAGACAGTACACTCGCTACGGAGCCGTGTGTCAATGATGCGCTCGAAGAGCTTCATGGTGTGGCACATGATCTTGATACCGCGGTAGCTACTACAATCCTGTACGCTACCTTTGCCTTTGTATACAGGTATCCCTGTATACAAAGGCAAAGGTAGCGTACAGGATCAGCCTAAATCGCCACTGGTTAGACTAAGTAGGTTTTATGTTACATCTAACGATTTTATATTCAATGTATGTTACGCTTGTAAAAATAAGATATTTTAAAATGATATCAATCGTTTACAATATTAATTGATCACTATGTCAAAACAAAATTATAGGGTCAGATGTTATATCTTGTAAATATTAGAGATTTTGTAATTATATCATATATTCCTTGCCCGCTACACGCAGCGTAGTAGCCGATAGCTCAACCACTGCGCCAACCGTGTCGTCGAAAATCGAAATAAAGTATATCTCACTAATTAGGCACTTCAATAGACCGATACATCCAATAATCCGGCACCCTCTGTCCACGCCTCCCTCGCCTCTCTACGCCTATGCGCTCCTTCACCGCGTCGAGCACTCGACGTCTAGCAGTCTAACCTAAAAACTTCTCACGTGCATGCGCGTACGTAATTAATTACCTGTTTTTTTTTTTATTTCGGAAGTCGGTGTTTTTGGTGATTTTGTTTTTGAACACCGACTTCCGGAATTAAAGTTATTTTTTACTTTGTAGTGTTTTGTTTTTGCAAGTCGGTTTTATTTTTTTGTAAAAATAGTTTTTTATTTCAAACACAGCGTGACGGCGTGATGTTATGTTATGAACTGGTGTAAACAATCAACAGACATGCGATTTCAGAAATCCCGATCCATTTGCTATCATTTATTGAAGAGTTCCTTTGCCTGCCGTCAAAGTTCTTCATCAGATCTTCACCAAATTTAAATGGGACCAGTCCGAGAAAATACTCTTCCAAACAAAAAAAAAACCATTCAAATCGGTTCACAATTAGCGAAAATATCGCTGAACAAACATTTTTCATGGGATCCCATCAGATCCTGACTTGTACCTTCCATCATCAGCTCAACAATATGAAATGATGATTACCAGGCACAAATATCTGAATTGCGTTAGAAAGTTTATGAAAAACATTGTATGTGCTTATGAAATTTGAGGGTTTCCCTCGATTTTCATGGGTTCCCATCATTAGATTCTAACTTGGTAAATGATAATTGATATCTATTTTGCAAATAGGTTACAAGTAACTCTTTTACACGTCATTTTTTTTTTACATATTACTCTGGATGAGGCCGGCATTTCCTAGCTGACTACCCTGAGAAGAAACACCGAAACAAACTCAGAGGTCATAGTCTCTTTTGAAGTCCATACAATTGCCAATAACATATGAAAACCATGTAGGTTAACGTCTGAGGTGGCCTTTTGAGGAAAGCACCAGGCAGGTTTGAGTGGGCCTGTCCAGACAATGCAAGCATTTGTCAGTTATCGTGCAGCTCAACTCAGAACTTTGAGGAGCTCATCGAGCCGACAAACAATACCAAAGTAAGGACATTTGGGTAGGCCGCATAGTATACTCAAACTGCCAGACTGTCATGAAAATTATCCTTAAAAATAAGGACCTACATAGTCCTCACACTTACAATACTTCATTTTTAAGAACCATGCAGATGTTTCTGAAATGATCTTTAGAAGAAAGAACCACACAGATTTGAGTGAAACCTGTCCAGTCAGTGCAAGCATTTGTCAGTAGTCGTAGCTCAACTCAGATCCACTTAGGAGCTCAACAACTCGACGAACAATACCAATGAAAGGACATTTGTGTAAGCCGTACAAAGCACTGAAACTGCCAGACAAACATTAAAATTACTCGAAATAAAAAATAATCCACATATTCCCCTTTATAATAAAAATAATTATAATACTTTAGTCATTAATTATGTCAAATTGTATACGATAAAAAGAAAAATGTCAAATTGTATATAAAATAAGAAAAATGTCAAATTATATACAAAAAAAATGTCAAGCTGTAAAAAAAAATAAAATGTCAAATGTAAAAGTTAAGTATTCATAAAAATATCAATGTTTCAGCCAAAACAATAACAAAAAATTAGTAAGTATTCATATATTTTATTTTATCTCCGTGTGGCTCCGGATTAAGAATACTGCCACCCCATTTCATCCCATGGATGTCGTATGAGGCGACTAAGGGAAATTTTGAGACCGTGCATATTCATCCAGCACCTTAGGTCACCCGCATGGTGGCGGGTAAACCATCAGCAACAGCATTCCTAAGGAGGGTTAGTGTCAGGCTGGCGGCCGACTGTAAAACATTAGCCAAATCACTAGGCAACATGGTAGGATTAAATGGAATGTGCGATAGGGTTAGGGCGTACCCCACAGGCGACGCGCAGGGGCAGCACCCGGCCCCTGTGGGAAGTGGACAAGGGTTGTTGCACCACCCCGGGCGGGGGCAACGTAAGAAGCTAGCTCGAGAAGTGAGATTGAGGTATGCAAGTTGAATGTTGGGACTATGACTGGAAGGGCCAGAGAGTTAGCGGACGTATTAAAAAGAAGACGAATAAATGTAGCGTGTTTACAGGAAACTAAGTGGAAGGGAACAAAGGCGAAGGAAATTGGTGAAGGATACAAGTTTTTCTATTGTGGAAGTGACGGTAAAAGAAATGGCGTGGGAATAGTGTTAGATAATAAATTGAAAGAAAGCGTGATGGAAGTAAAAAGGATTAATGATAGATAGAAAGTTGTGAAAGTTATGATGGATAGTGTGATGTTGAATGTAGTTAGTGTGTATGCCCCGCAAGTAGGATGTGATGAAAGGGTAAAAGAGAAGTTTTGGGAGGATTTTGATGCTATTATAATGACCATCCCCATGCATGAGGAATTGATAGTTGGAGGTGATTTTAACGGGCATGTAGGTAGAATGAAAAATTGTTATGAAAGAGTACATGGCGGATGGGGTTTTGGAAGTTCCAATAACGAGGGAGAGACGTTGCTGCAATCCGCTACTGCATTTGACCTGGCAGTAGCCAACACTTGGTTTCAGAAAAGAGATGAACACCTTGTCACATACAAAAATGGTAACCACAAGACCCAAATAGATTATTTTCTTATTAGGCGCAATAAGATAAATCAAGTCAAAGACTGCAAAGTGCTGCCAGGAGAAGACTTGGTCTCACAACGGTTATGGTATTGGCGATAAAAACACAATTTAAGAAAAGCAAAGAGCGTCCTCCCCCAAATATAAAATGGCATATGCTAGAGTAGAATGATTGCGCGAAAGAATTTAGAGAACGAGTGGTAGAAAAAATGATACAAATGGCAGACATGAAAGAACGAATTGTGAATGAAAGCTGGAATGAGATAGCTGAATGTATAAGGCAAGCAGCGAAGGATATTTTGGGAGAGACAAAAGGAAGAGGCACAATAGAGAGGGATACATGGTGGTGGTCGACAGAAATACAGAAAGTGTTGAAAGAAAAAAAGAAGATATTCAAGGAATGGCAGAATGTGGGATTGGAAAGCGTTAGTTTAAAAGCTGAAAAAAAGAGTGAGTATGATGCTTTAAAGAAAAAAGCTAAGAAAGCCGTGGCAATAGCAAGAGCAAAAGCTCTGGACCAATTGTACGACACACTGGACAGTCCAGCTGGCCAAAAAGACCTATACCGGCTTGCTAGAGCCAGAGAGAGGAAGGCGAAGGATGTTAGTCAGATAAGATGTGTAAGGGATGAAGCTAGAATGCTTCTATCGGAGGATGAAAAGATTAAGGATAGATGGAAGGGCTATTTTGAAAGACTGATGAATGAGGAAAATATCTGGAGTGGTGTTTTAAAGAATAAACAAGTGAATGAGGGGTTAGTGAGAATGATCAGTGTGGATGAAGTGAGAATAGCAGTGAATGAATTAAAGAATGGTAAGGCAATTGGTCCAGACGGAATTCCAATTGAAGTGTGGCAGTTATTAAGAGTAGATGGATGGACGTGGTTAGCTTTATTCTTCAACTAGCTGTGCCCGCGACGTCGTTCGCGTGCGCTTAGGTCGATGCCAACCTATTATCTTACTTCTAATTTTTGTTTACTAATAGATAAATGCGACAGTTTGGCGGGCTGGATGTTTCTTACTCAATTACGACAATACGGCTGAACAGATCTGGATGAAATTTCGCACAGAGTTAGATTAGTCTGGAATACCACATAAGTATTATTATCTCGGGAGTACCTACTTTGGGAGATATTCAAGATTCAAACCATTTACTTACAGGTAGATACTTTTGAATTGTTAAGATCAGTCTATCAAAAAACATGAAGCTATTTGGGATTTTTTAAACGTAAGTATATCACTGTGAAAAAGAACGTACATTAACTCTACGGCCAGTCTTTTATATCATAGTAAGTACCTATTATAAAATACTGGTTTTACGGACAATTTTATTAACGAATCCAATAAAAAAAACAGAGAACAGCGACTTTAGTCTTTTAGAGACTTACAAAGACTTTAAAGACCTATCAAAGACCGACCCCAAACACCTAAACTGTACTCGAAAATCGTGTGAGGGTCCTTCTCCAGCAGAAAATCTTAACACCGCAATTCAGAAAAACGCGTCATCAGTGCAACGCCATCTATCGACCAAGTAAGTAAACTGACAAAAAGTTCAGCATTGGAAGACGTTAAATAAGGAGCCCGTATGACAACATCAAGGTATTAAAATGTTTACTTTTATTTTGCTACATAAAAAAGTTTCACAAATCGTGTTTTCATGCATTTTATTTTTCTCAATAGATGGTGCTTTGCCTAATCACAATACATTAGGAAGTTTCCTACTAAACTTAAAAATTCAGTATATTTTGATTTGTGGATCGGTTGTTATGATAAATACCGATAAAGTGTAAAAATGTTCAATTTTATTTAGCCACGTAGGTATTAAATGTTTCACACATAACTCTACAATTTGTTTTGGTGTTTTATACATGCGTTCGTGAATTTCATATTTTTCAATAGATGGCGCTGTAATCAGAATACATGAGGAACAGCATATAATACATTAGGAAGTTTAATATCTTTTGATTTTGTGGGTCGATTTTGATGAAATAAACGCTAAATGTTACTCGGATTATCACTTAATATTTTTAAGTACCTAGATTTGGAACCCAATTTGTGGTTTATGCGTGATGCTCCCTCAAACGCACAGACAAACAGACAAAAATTTCAAAAATAGCATATTATTTTGTGTTTTGTATCTTTTTCCTAACTTTTCAATGTAATTTTTGTGCAAAAATATTCAATGTACAGACACGGTTGGTTTACGATTTTATTATACGTAAGATAAGAAGATAAGATATAGAATAGATTATTAACCGGTTTCATAGAATCTATTTATTATGTAGGTATAATCGATTTTTTTTTAAGATATTTAGTAGGTACTGAATGAGGAGCTCGTAGCTAAGTTATAACAGGCACTCGGGTCGATGGACCCGTCATCATCATCTTCCTGCTCTTATCCCATGTTTTTCTTCCATTCTGTCCTATCAGCTATCACGCTATCACTCACTCCCATATTCTCTTTCATATCGCTCCTCACACATTCCATCCATCTTTTCTTCGGCCTTCCACCACCCCGTAATCCACATCGTCCGTTCCATCCATCCACATAATTATATTCGAGTATGTGTGTATGTTAAAATGTTCACCCATCCTAAGACCGACCTCGGCAAGTGTTGCTTAACCTGGAAGATCGAGTATCGACCTGGGATTCACTGTTATATTCAAGGCACGCCTAGAATCTCGCAGTCTCAGACACAGAATGTTTAAATTTAAATGGTCACCCATCGCCCATACATCGAACCGACCTCGGCAAGCGTAGCTGAACCTTGATTTGATCGACCCGTGGAATAACAAATCCGTGGGCTGACCTCATATTCCTAAGGAGAATCTTAACACCGCGATTTAGAAAAACGCGTCATCGGTACATCGCCATCTATCGACAATTTAGTTAAACTGTCAAAAATGAGTTTGAACTTAGGAGCCCACATGTTACGATAAATAATAATACTATGATAATAACATGTTCACTTTTCTTTTGCTTGTTACATAATATTAAGAGTTTATCAAATAACTCAACAATATGTTTTGAAGTTCGTTTCACACACTTGTTACTACTATTATTCTCAATAGATGGCATTGCAAGTCTCTGGAGTCTCAATGAAAACTACCTATTTTAGCGCTCGATGAAGTTTCTTCCTAAACTTAAAAATTCAATATCTTTTTATTTTGTGGGTCGATTTTGATGAAATAAACGCTAAATGTTACTCGGGTTATCACTTAATATTTTTAAGTACCTAAATTTGTAACCCAATCTGTAGTTTATGCGTGATGCTCCCTCAAGCGCACAGACAAACAGATAAACAGACAAAAATTTCAAAAATAGCATCTTTGTGTTTTGTATCTTTTTCCTAACTTTTCTATGTAATTTTTATGCAAAAATATTCAATGTACAGACACGGTTGGTTTACGATTTTATTATATGTATAGAAGATAAGTTGTTGCTGGAAGAAGCCATACCTGATGAATGGTGCAACAGTTCGTTGGTGCCCATCTTCAAGAACAAAGGTGATGTGCTGGAATGCAACAACTATAGAGGAATAAAGCTTATCTCACATAGTATGAAAGCCTGGGAAAAAGTTATTGAAAGGCGGTTGAGAGAAGAGAGTGAAATCTCACAGAACCAGTTCGGTTTTATGCCTGGTCGAGGTACAACGGATGCCATTTTCGCTATCCGCCAGCTGTGCGAAAAATATAGAGCTGTGCATAAAAACCTGCATATGGTATTTGTTGACCTCGAAAGGGCATATGACCGGGTGCCTCGTGAGGTTTTGTGGTGGGCCCTTAAGGAGAAAGGTGTGCCTGGGAAGTATGTGCAGTTGATCCGAGCGATGTACAGTCGAAGCAGTACTCAAGTCCGGTCTACAGTGGACACCACTGACAGTTTCAATGTAGCAGTCGGTTTACACCAGGGCTCGGCCCTCAGCCCTTATCTCTTCCTGATGATAATGGACGCTCTGACGTCGGACATCCAGGAAGAGGCTCCCTGGTGCATGCTGTTTGCTGATGACATTGTGCTGGTTGCAGAAAGCGGCCTAGAGGTCCAGAGCAAATTGGAGACGTGGTGGCAAAGACTGGAGAGTGTTGGTCTGAAATTGAGCAGAACCAAAACAGAGTACCTGTTCTGCGATTTTGGCGGTCTCTCGAGTCCGATACCTAGCTCTCACCGGAACGCCTATACCGATTTGCTCCGACTTTGGTATCTCGGGTCGCTTGTCCAGGGAGATGGCGATATAGACCGAGACGTAACGCACCGGATCAACTTAGGATGGATGAAATGGCGACAGGTCACTGGAACAACTTGTGACCCTCGGATGCCCCTCAAATTAAAAGGGAAAATATATAAGTCCGTGATAAGACCTGTCGTAATGTATGGATCAGAATGTTGGGCTGCGAAAAAGACGGATGAAAATAGATTGCATGTAGCGGAGATGAGAATGTTGAGATGGATGTGTGGAGTAACGAGAGTGGATAAAGAGAGAAATGAGTACATTAGAGGCACTTTAAAAGTGGCGCCAGTGACGGAAAAGTTGAAAGGGAATCGCTTGTCTTGGTATGGTCATGTGAAGAGGAGGGATGAAACGCATATAACTAGAAGAGTTATGAACACGCTCCTTTTAGAGGTTCTTACATTATTTCGTTTATTTATTCTTATATACATACAAATTATATTATTATATTAATTACTTATTTATTCTTTTGATGTAAGAACTTAATCGTTCTCTTTATTAATTTATTTTTCATTATTTGGTCATTGACAACCATAGTTTTGTGTAAAGTAGAAGCATATTTTTCAAATTTTGTAAATGTGAGTACCATGAAACCATTTACATTTTATGTGAGTAGTTATAGTTTTACTTGTTGGACATGAACGAGCATGGTGGTTGAGAGCATGTCATGCTCACTCAAATATGTCTCGCTGATGGCGGCGCGTGGGTTTGATCATTCGGTTCCCTTCGAAATTGTTGAGCTGAAGGGTGCCGATACACGCGTCATGTTCGTGAACAGGCGCCGTCGGTTGAGACTGGTCATCTCTTAACTGCCATTGGCTTATTTTAATCTTTATATTTAAAATTCTTATAATAAGCCCTTTTTTTTTCTTTGCATTGTCCTCACATGCAGAAGCAACAAGTATATGTAACTTGGAATTTTGTAAAACAGAACATGATTTAAAAGAGTGTCCGTGGAGTTTCTTGCACGTTCTTCTCCATAGAGATCTACGCTTTGGAACGTGCAAATAGCTTCCATGTTTTTGACTGACCGACCTTGACGTTTCAAAAGTGCCTGTGAATGGTTTATTTGAAATAAAATGCTTTGAATTTGAATTTGAACATAAATGTGGATAGATGGAGAGGGAGAGGAAGGCCAAAGAAAAGATGGATGGATTGTGTGAGGAGCGATATGAAAGAAAAGGGAGTTAGTGATAGAGTGACGACTGATAGAACAGAATGGAAGAATAAAACGTGTTGCGCCGACCCCAAGTAACATGGGATAAGGGCAGGAAGATGATGATTCATATATTTTATTAGAGCAGCTTAGTCCCAAGCCATTTTGTCTTCAAGGTAATCTTTTATGGTGTAAAAAGCCTTCTGGGAAAGTTTACGCTTTACAAATGCTTTGAATTGATTGATGCTTAGGTCTTGAATGTGACTTGGAAGTTTATTATAAAAGCGTATACATTGGCATCTAAAAGAACCCCTTATTTTTTAAGCCTGGATACAGGAACAACAAATATGTGTTTATTCCTAGTATTATCATTATGTATATCACTGTATTTTTTAAACATTTCTATATTTTAATGGGCATACAAAATATTTTCATAAATAAACTGAAAAGGGACAGTCATTTTATTTAGATCTTTAATTTTTTCCCTGAGGGAGTAACTGGGACTTAATTTATAAATTGAACGAATAGCTCTTTTCTGCAAAACGAAAATAGTCTGGATATCGGCGGCATTGCCCCATAATAGAATACCATACGGCATGACAATGTGGAAATAACTAAAGTAAACTAAACGAGATGTTTCTAAATCAGTTAAATTTCTAATTTTTCTGACAGCGTATGCAGCAGAGCTAAGTTTTTTCGATAATTTGTCTATATTTGGTCCCCACTGAAGCTTAGCATCTGAAGTTATGCCTAAGAACACAGTAGTATCTTCAGGACTCAACTCTTTACCCTTTATTAGCACACACGAATCCACTCGCCTAACCTGAGGCATAGTAAACCTAATAAATTTTGTTTTTTTTCGTTAAGATTTAAGTTTCACATTAAACCAGTATACTATTTTTGAAATAACATTATTTATATCGTCAGGATTGGCGAAAATATCGGTGAACATACATAAAAAAAAATTACACAGCCGAACATAGAACCTCCTCCTTTTTGAAGAAGTCGGGTAAAAATGACAAATATATTCTCTTTATGAAATGCTTTATTTAATTTATTATGATTTTTCTCAATAATCCAGTAATCCGAACATTCCAATTATCCGGCACCCTCTGGTTTTCGATAGTGCCGGATTAGTGAGATTATACTGTATATCGTATCAGCGGGGGTAACTACGACATGAGGGTAAGACAGATCCTCTGCCGGGCCGGTCCTGGGCACAGGATAATGGGGCCAAGTCATAGGAATAACTTTGACAGAGGACTATTTAGCTAAAACATGCAAAAACATTAAACTAAATTCCAAATTTACACGACTAACGTTTACAAAGTCACATTAATGATTAAATGAAAGGTAATTCTATTTTTAACCCACTTCCAAAAAGGAGGAAGTTCTCAATCTCAGTTGTAATTTTTTTTATGTTTGATACCTCATAACTTCGTCATATATATGAACTGACTTGAAAAATTCATGTTTTGTCTGTTTGTTCGATTTTTTTTACTATTGATAGGCACGCGTTTGACCACTATCTCACCTGTTGGTAAGCGATGACGTGTTTGAAGATGTAGCACGCCTACCTACAAGTAATTTATTACTCTTATTTATCTATTTAACACTTTCAGCACACAAATGTACATAGGCGGACTTAATGCCATAGGCATTTTCTACCAGTCAACCTTTGGGTAATGCAGAGAATAGTCGTAGGTGCAATAAAGAAAATTTAAAGCGATTGATAATTATTCAAACACAATAATTAACAACATCTATACTAATGTATGTGTGAAGAGTTTGTTTGTTTGTTTGCTTGAACGCGCTAATCTCAGGAACTACTGGTCCTATTTGAAAAATTCTTTCAGTGTTAAATAGCCCATTTATCGAGGAAGGCTATAGGTTATATATCATCACGCTATGACCAATAGAAGTGGAGCAGCAATTAAAATGGTGACGCAGACAAAGTTGCGTGGGTCAACTATGTAGTACAATATAAATATAATACAAACGAAATTCTAAAACAATTAAGACGAATAGGTTAATGGGAAATATTAGCGCTGTAAGATACAACTGCCAACTTCTTACGAATGTGTTCACGAACTTTAACTTTTAAGGATAATCGGTTGGTGGCTATCCTGATCTCTTGGGGGAGCGCATTCCACAGAGAAATAGACTGAACGAAGAAAGAAGAGTGAATAAAGTCAGTACGGCTTAGACTCCCAGGTTTTAGCTATCAGGAAACACAGACTCCGGCAGGGAATTCCACTCCTTAGCTGTACGCACTATGAATGTATTCCCAAAACGTTTTGTGCGTGTGGGTAGGACGTTTTGTGCGTGTGTTTGAGAATTTCGTGCCGAACTACCGTACCGAGAGCATTATTGTCCAAGTGCGCAACTAAATAAAATCGTAAAAGTGTAGAATTGTGATCCCTCAGTGATTTCTACAGGCGAACCCAACACATCATCGTCTTGTGAACATAGTGAGACTTGTGGTAGTGACCAGTGTTACGAACTTTTTATAATATTAGTCAATAAATCAGAAACTAGTATTTAAATCACCGTCAATACAGCAACATTTGAAAGTGTCTCGGCAAAACGCGTAAGCGCCTGCGTACGAGTATACACGGCGCTTACGACCTTCTTCTCGCCAACAGTCGCTGTGCTTGACATCGTCAGCGACATACTCTCCGCCTTCGCACACTGTGCTACACAGTGTTTGATAGTTGGAAAAGATCGGCATCTGTGCCGTAGCGTGTTATGACGCTCGCCTGTTTGTTTGCTGCTTGCCGCAATTTTGAGTATTTGGCGAAGTCACCGCTTCGCTGCTACGGCTGCTACGAGCTACGAACCAACATCGCCTACGAGAATCTTATCGACTACGAATTCGATTGCAAGTTGCCACAGTGCGTCACACGTATTTTCGTTTAATTATATTGGATTGTTATTCGTCTTTGGTCGAGTATTTTAATCTCTTATTTTACGGACTCCTCCGAAAACACCAAAATCTCAGACTAACAATATAAGCCAGACCCAGACTGTATCTGAACCAGACATCAATTCTGCTATAACAAGGAGGGACTACCTTAACACCAGTAGAAATAAACGTTTCCGCAGCTCGCCGCAGGGTGGCGCTGTTTTGAGTTTCCGGGAACTGCAAGATCAGCTTGGATATTGGAAAGATGAACAGAACACCACTATTTCAAAAATGTTAGCGGATCAAACCGCAGTAATATCCAAGTTAGCAACTGACATTGGGGAAATTAAAACTCAAAATACCCAGATACAAGTGTCAAATACGGAGATATGCAAAACAAATGAAGAATTTTTTTTTTTTTTTTTAAACTTTGCCCCACACTAGGAATTTCTCCTGTATCGTGGGTGCGTTTACATACATATAATATCACATACACAAACAGCCAGACCCGGAACAACTATCTGTAGGCCATACAAATATTTGTTCCGTGCGGGAATCGAACCCGCGACACGCAGCGCAGCAGTCAATCGCTCAACCACTGCGCCAACCGTGTCAAATTGTGAAGTCAATGTCTTGCATTAATTTACAATTTGAAGAACTGTAAAGAGAAGTAGAAGATCTAAGAAAAGAGCGACAGGAACAAAAATTGTACTTATATAGAAAATTTGGAAAAAAAAATACAGGATTTTTAATAAAGTCGAGATCAGCTGGAATTGAAATCCGAAACATACCACAGTCAGACTCGGAATCTGGTGCCAGTCTTACCAAAACAGTCTGCAGTATAGGCGAAACAGTTGGTGTACAGATAGCGGAGCCTGACCTGCGGGATATTTATCGTTTACCCGGAAAATCGCCCCTACCGCTCCCGTCTCTTCACGACCGATAAATGTGGAATTTTCTTCGGTACTGAAAAAACAGACACTGATATCTGCCGTCCGATCGTGTAACAAAAACAAAGGAAAGGGCGACAAAATGAATACAGCACTCATCGGCATCCTGGGAAATTCTCAACCAGTCTACGTCGCAGAACAGCTGCCTACTAATACCAAGAAACTCTTTTACCTAACGCGTGAATTTTCTAAAAACAACCACTATAAATTTTGGTGGATTTCTAATGGCAATATCTTCTTACGGAAAAAAGAGGGAGACAAGCAAATATTAATATACTCAGAGAAATGTCTCCAGAATATCATAGGCATGTGACTAGTAGAATTTAATAATAATAATCGTTTATTTGCAATACAGGATTTGGTTATTTACAAAATATGTGATTGAAGCCTCCTTTTAAGCATAATTGCCTGTGTCAGGAGACTCTGCTCTTCCACAAAAAGACGTACATAATTATATTCCGTTTATGCAAATATAAAATATAGGATATGCTGTATATTGTTATTAAAAGTAAATATGATAACTAAGTGCCAAATATTTAAATAACTATGATTAGTCAGCAACTATGTTAAAATTGTTTTTAAATACTATATTAATTTCTTTTCCCAACACCATTCACACACACACTCATACATAGAATTGTACATAATCAAAGATTTCATGCCAAACATCCCTCAAAAAAACAAATACAACTCTTCACCACTTAGTTACAAATATACACACCGTATTATTATTATGACACCCAAAAAGCTTCTCTCCCAAATCAAATTGCTTGTAAAAGACGTATTGTTGAGCAGTATAAATATACTGCTCAACAATACGTTTTTATTACTCATATATCTGCGTCGCATACATACTTGCATGTTTTCATAAATCAGCTTTTCGCTTCTCATCAGTTCCTCATCTTTTTATTGTCAATATATTATATTATCGTGATCAAATACTTGGTTATTCATACAACATCTGGACCACCTTTCTTGTGTACACACGTAATTATAAATGTCTAATATAATTGAATTAAATCAAAAATTTGAGTCTTAAAAAAAGACAAAAAAAATTAACTGCTCTCCGGAACAATATAGTATATACCTTCCTAGTCATAACAATGCGATACAAATATTACACTTAAATATAAGAAGTGTAAACAAACACTTTGATGAGCTAACAGTACTCTTATCTACAGTAAAAAACCCAATGCCATATAATAGTTTTAACTGAGTGTTAGCTGAGTAAAGTAAGCAAAATTCCCATTTTGGATGGTTATACATCACACTACACTAAAAATACTAGTAATCAAAATGATGGTATAATCATAATTATACACTGATGACACCCTTAACTGCAACATAATTGAGCCAGACTTTATGGATGCTAACTGCCTTATATGCTATCTAGATCAAAAACTGGCGCTTATTACCATTTACCGTTCACCAGCTTACAGAAACAGGCAACATTTTGACAACTTTTTAGATAGCCTAAATAAAGTCTATGACAAATTATCGGAGTATAGCAGTGTTGCCCTCATAGGCGACGTTAACATTGACATTAAAACAGACAATCTTGACGCGCGTTGTAATGACTATCATGTGGCTAATGCGATACACGGACTAGTACCCACCCATACTTTATCAACCAAACTAAATAATTGCCTAGATCACATTATGCTGAAGTCAACACTACCTGCCACATCTTTAGTAATATAAACATATATTACAGATCATACGCCAGTGATGCTTTCATTAGAACACGTTGGTCAAAAACATAAACCTATCAATTTAGTCAGTAGAATAGACTACCTAGCGATTAAAAATGAGTTAGAAAATATGAATTTTATCGAAATCCTACAATCACAAGATGCAAATGAAAGTACCAATATGTTCGTATCCCTTTTGATGTCTGTTATAAATAAATTCACAAGAATTATTAGAGTCCCTAGAAGAAAAAGAAATATAAAGCCCTGGATTACTCCAGGACTCCTACGATGTATTACACATAGAGATAGACTTCACAAAAAACTATCTTGGAACCCTAACGATCTTATCCTCAAGCTAACTTATACCCGGTATCGCAATTATTGTAATCGCCTTCTGGGGAGGCTAAAGAGCGAGTACAAATTGAGACAGCAGGAAGTAATCCTAAAGCCCTATGGAATGCTATCAAAGGTATAACTCATACTCGACAAACTAAAACGTTGCCTTTAGAACTGCTCAATATTCAAAACGATCCCAATTTAGCCGTTAATCATGTATGCTGATTTTTTACAAATGTTGGTCGTAACTTAGCAAATAAAATAATCACTGCGACTCAAAAAAGGACAATCGGAACCATATCAGGATCAATCATCTTCCCCTGTTAATTCGTTTGTTCTCATGGAGACAGATGACACTGAGGTAGAATCAGTCATACTGCAGTTGCGTAGTAACTGTGCAACGGGTTGGGATAAAATCTCTTCCGATCTGCTAAAACAGTGTAGAAACACTCTGATAGCCCCCATTACACATATAGTTAACCGATCTATAAACATGGGTTTTTTCCCTCAAGCACTTAAAAAACCTCTGATACACCCAATACACAAAGGAGGGGACAGAGACTGTGTCAATAACTATAGGCCAATATCGGTGTTGTCCGCACTATCCAAGATACTCGAAAAAATCCTAAACTCCAGACTAAACGGATTTTTGGAGAGGCACAACATTATTGCAGAAAATCAGTATGTCTTCCGAAGTGGCATATCTACTGAGGATGCCGTACTAGATCTGACGCAATTCATTGCAAGACAACTGGATAGTAAAAACAAATGTCTTGGCATCTTCCTAGATATGGCGAAAGCCTTTGACACGGTCTCTGTTCCCATCCTGCTGGCCAAACTTGAGTCAATGGGTATCAGGGGAAAACCTCTTCAGGTGTTTGAGGACTATTTGAGTAATAGGACACAACAAGTACAAATAGGATCCTATCTTAGTGGCAAACAAGTTGTCAATTTTGGAGTGCCACAAGGCAGTGTTTTAGGTCCAACGCTTTTTAAAATTTACATTAATGACCTTTGTAAAATGTCCATACCAAATTCAAAAATTTATACATACGCAGATGACACTGCCATTGTGGTGCATGGTTCTAGTTGGGCTATCGTAAAGCAAACGGCGGAAAATTGCCTTGAGAGAATAATGCGCTGGCTTAAGTCCAACCTACTAACACTAAATTTAGACAAAACTTATATGTAGCCTTTAAAATAAAAAAAAACAACAATCCACCTGAGGAGTTCAATATAATTGCACACACTTGTTTAGATAAAACACAAAGCTGTCATTGTAAAATCATTACACCCGCCAGTGTTGTCAGATATTTAGGCGTTCAAAAACGAATCGACGAGTATCTAAGATGGGATCAAAAACTTAAAAAAGTAATGACGAGATTGAGAAACATGATCTTTTTGTTTAAAACTCTCAGAAAATCTGCATCACAAGAGCTTCTCATAAAAATATACATTGCCCTGTATCAATCGATCATAAACTACTGCATTCCTGTATGGGGCGGAGCCAACTAAACAACTGTACTCTGAATGCCAGACGCTAACTATTCGACAGCTTTTTGTGCTCGCATCAATTCTGATAAAACATCGAACAGTTCTCCCACTTACTGTAACTGGTAGACGCAGAAATCCAGCGCCTTGTCCACATGTCCCACACAGCACAAAGTTTGCAAAACGGCAAAATTATGTTTTAGGTTCTATACTATACAACAAATTTAATGAAAAAACAAGTATAATGAGACTTAGCAGTCATGATGTCAAAAATAAGGTAAAAATGTACTTACTACAATTGAATGATACTAAAAACCTTATGACCCTGCAAGTATATTTTTTTTTTTGTCGCAGAACACATGCACTTTCCTCACTCACTACACCACACACACACAATTCCACATCACTCATCCACTCTTATTCAGTTACATGCATCCCTCTGATTTACACCTCATATCTTAACCTCACCAACAAACCCTCACACTTAGTACTTTATTTGTATGGTAATGACGCACAAACGTCATAAGTTTAACGTAAATAGCTGAACACTATCCCCTGAGATACAGGTTTCCGCCTAGTTCAGGGGGTAGGGTCAATGCTCTGTGTACCTCATTTTAACCACCGCAGAAAAATAAAAACAACAATTGTTAAAGCTTATTGTGTACCTAATAAGTTGTATTTTTTATAATGGTGAGAATTAAACAATTTTATTTTTTTTATTTTATGTCTACCATGTACCGGTGGCGCATTCCGGCAAATTCCCGACCCTAAATAAAACAGTGACAGTTTCATATTATTCTGAGCTGAACACTAGGTACTAGTCTAATATTAAGGTACTAATAGTATATACCTAATATGACGTATCATCATCATCATAACAGCAAAAAAATCCATTGCTGGACATAGGCCGCTCTAAAAAGGGGGGGGGGGGGGGGTTGCCATAATCGCTTGTCAGTGGTTAGTTGGCAGCAGGTTGCCAGGCAATGTACTTGCGACATGCGTCAGAGCGGCAACAACGCATCGTAGATTTATCGTTGTAAGGTGCATGACCTATGCTTAGACATAGTCAGCTGTTAGGAAAGATACATCGTGTTCAAACGGTGCAAGATTTAAAAATCATTTGCGACTAAACTGCTGCTCCTATTTAATTGATTTTTGGTACAGAGCTTGAAAATGGTACCTAGTATAGGCAGTTTAAAGGAAAACCCCTCTGTCGTATCAACTTTCTATACATTGGAAATTGACAATAATGTAGAAGCAGTTGTGTCTTTATGTTCATGTAATGGAGATCTGATTTTATTGACTTTTCTGCTCAAAATGTGTTTTAACAATAAGTTATGATTAGATTTACTTACTGGTGAAACGGTACTTTTGCAATATTTTCTTTCAAAACACCATTTCTATTCAAACAACCGGGCACATTACATGTCATTGTTCATGACAAAACGAAAACCGCACTCAAACTACAATATTTTTTTTGATAAAATTGGTAGACTAATGTGTTAAGGTGAATGCTCCAGGGTAGCCCGCGAAATTCAAATATTTTTATGTTTTTTGCAATTTGCCGGTCAGTGTGAAGCTGTATGTGAACCAAATGCGATCCGCGACCGTAACGCGTATTTATCTAAAGAATTATAACCATTTTAATCATCAATATAGCCCTCTAAGTTCATGTAGTTCGAAAGAATGATTATTTCTGAAATATAATAGAAAAGATATTTAAAAATATTTAAATATCTTAAATACTTTAAATCTTAAAAATAACTTTATTTACATTTGCAGTTCACGTAGGAAACAAACACGTGCGTTGGCACTGAGTGTCCGCCAAGACAGTCCAAGCTCAACTGACCGAACACTCGGTCCCTTCCCTGTCCTCGCTGCATCCCCTCTGCCGACGATCGTGTCCAAGCAATATGGCGCGCTTGCGTTTCCGGTGACGATTATTATTAGGTTTACAAAATAAATTGTTAGATGGCGCTGCGTATTGACCATGGCGCCATCAATCCACGACATACTTATTAGCTCTAGCAAACGATCATGAAATTATTTTTTGAATACCTTCATCAGCGATGAAGTTATAAAGCTTCAAAGATAACGATTAGAAAGAGAAGTCCGATGTAAACTTTGACGTCATCGTCTATGACGCCTATATGTATAACTGCCATAGAAAACAGCGTTTTCGCGAGAGAGACAGATATATTTGTTTAAAATAATTATATCTCCTTCGTTTTTCGAGTAATTTTGATTCTATTTTCACTGTTAGTATTATATTTTTGTATATTTTTAGATAAAGTGTATAGATGATAAATATGTTTTTCATGCATATTCCCTATTCAAACATCCACTGTTTCACTCGAAAACATGCCACTAGAAAATTTCGTGTGACATCCATACAACCATCTAAAAATTCCGTGTGACAAAATAGAAATTGTTGCCACCGAATAATGAGAAAATATATTCTTTAGTAGGTGATGGCAACACCATATAATTTGGTTGACGAGAATGTCGGTAGACAATTTCAGACAATCAGAACTTGGTCGAGTCTATTATCTGTTTCTCATTCTCAATCATAGATTCATAGTGTCTGCACTCCCTGTCAAAAACAAAAATATGCTAATGTCAAAAGCTGACAAACATATTTTTCCAGAAGAAAAATAATTCTAATAATTTCAATCGTCTACGCTTAAAAACAGTTGTATAAACTTTCTACAATATCGCCCGAGTTGAATAATGATAAATGTGACAAAATTGTGTTAGAAGACGTGAGAATATATCAAGAACAATGAGTAAACACACTTATACCACGGCAAACCTTACGGATAAAGAACTGAAGGAGCAGGGCAACAGATTGTTTAGCCTCAGACGTTTCGAGGATGCTATGGCCTGTTACACAAAGGCTATTGTGAGTTAAAATACTTTTACTAAACTCTTCACCTGCCTCATAAATTCTTTTTCACTTGTTCACACAAAGTTAGGGATAATAAGACATTCCACCTTTGTTTTTTTAATTGCGCTTTCCTGAATGTGCCTCAAAATACATAATAAGCCTGTAAAATTGCTCTAATAAATCATTAAAGTTTAAAGGTTGTTCACTAAAAAAATATCCTTGTGGCCTATATTTTCTTTTACATAAGATGAGTGCTAAGATGGCCTTCTATACTATAACAATGACTCAATATACAATCAAACAAATTAATTTCTTTCTGGTTTACGATTTAATTGTTTACTTTTTACATATTATTAATTGGAATTTCTTAAATGCGAAGATAATGATGAAGTGTTTTATTTTATTATAATTTCGTACATTATCTTAGTTTGTGATTCCATTCATTCATGATTCATAAGGTATGATATTCAGTACATTACAAAATATGCATGTAATCACCACTTTTGTTTATGAAAAAATAACTTTAAGTATAATTTGCAGCTGTTCCATACAGGTAAATTTTTGTTAGATTAGCTGTGGTGGAACCTTTACAGAGTAATATCATATTATCACTTTCTTCTTTTTAATTGGCAAGCAAAACTGAGTAATTAATTTACAGCAATTAAGTATTTCTAAAAACAAAAATGAAATCAGCCGGTCACAGTCTACTTCTCAATTTAACCAGAGACTTTGTATTTATAGAAATTGTTACTAAAACACTAAGTCTTAAATACCTAGTTAACACTTGGTCCATTTGGCCTACTTTCACTAACTCTTGTTTTTATCTCACCACCGGCAATCAGCTAAAAAGCTTGAAACGAGTAACGTAACGAGTTGGCGAGCAGCAAGTAGCAAGTAGATTGTTTCGATAGTTTAGTTGCTCGGCTTTAAGGGAGTGCTTTTGTGTGACGGCAATTTCTTGCACCACTCACTCCGATCTGCACTTTAGGTAGAACTATTTTTACCACTGTCGTCTCACAAGCATTTCTTTGGCGAAAATGTTGCCCGTCTGAGGACTCCCAATGCCACTTTTCCCCTGCTTCCCATAAATACCTCAATCTCCATAACCAAACTGTTGTTTACTCCTTTTCATGTTTTGTTGGCAGTCTGCTTACATAATTCAATATTTCCTTCTATTGTTCATTCATCAATTCATGGCCAATGCAGTATTCACATAACCTTCAGACAAGACTATGAAACCTTGATAAATACCATTGCAGATAAAGAACCCTTCAGTAGCAACATACTTTACTAACCGTGCACTATGCCATCTGAAGATGAAGAGATGGGAGGCTACATGCCAGGACTGTCGTCGGGCACTGGACATAGACAATAACCAGGTCAAGGGACACTTCTTCTTGGGTCAGGCCTTGGTGGAACTGGACTGCTATGATGAGGCTATAAAGCATCTGCACCGAGGTAGGTAGTCCATCATTGACAATTTGAATTATACATTATTTTTAGCTAATTCAGTCAAATTTTATATCAAAAATGTCCTGTGAATAAATTTTAAGTTTTTTTTTTTATTTACAATGGGTTTGCTCTTGACTCTAGTCTATGTCAGAGATGACAGAGACAAAGTCTAGATGGAGCGAGCCTACCCAGAAGGAGCCTGTTCAATCTAACTTTGAAGAGATTAGGTTGTGATTAGGGAGTGTTCCCATACAAAATTTTAAAAGATGTCTGACTTAGGTAAAATCAATCCTAATTATAGTTAAAGCTTACTTTTCCATGCATCATCATCATCCACAGCCCGACTTCGCCCACTGCTGAGCATACGCCTCTCTTTTCTTGTGCCAATCCCCACATTCAATCCATGCATATTATTCAGTATTTTAATTATACAATTAGCCCTTTGATCTCTGTCATCATCATGTTATTAATTGTTATAAAATGATAGTGTCACCATGTACAGAATTATCCATAAGTATGTGCCACAAATAATTTTATTTTAAATTACTAATTGGACAGGCTACAAAATATTACCACATATTATCACAAGGAAAATTAATGGAATTTTTGGTTTTTAATTCAATAATGTTAAAATAGATAAATTAATTACTAATCCTAACTAATATTATAAATGCGAGTGGGTTTGTTTGCCTGTTACGCATTCACACCTAAATTGCTGTGATTTTGATGAATTTTTGTCCGGAGATATATGGGACCATGGAAATTTCTATAGGCTACTTTTCGCAATGTCTATATTAACACGAGAAAAGTGTGAGCAAAAGCAGGTGATGTATAAATTGGTTCATTATACTTTATTAATGTCACTGCTTATCAGTAATGCTAGTAGTTGTTATCCATTCATGAGGTAAACCGTTGGGGGCACATAACGGAATTGTGAGAAACCTAATATATTCGGACATCAATAGTCATAATGACAAAATCAATGTTGGGTCTATTTTTAGCCACAGTCAAATGGATTAAGTTCAAATATATGTAGGTATATCCAATTATCATAATATTTTAATTTGTAATTCAAGGTGAAACATTATTAGATTTGGCATTAGCGAATTATGGCTGTTTTTAATAATTTACGTAACTAAGGAGCTTCAACTCGGGAATGAAAAAGTTTTTGTTTTGATGTGGTGTAGAAAAAGATTTCTATGATGGAATTGTGTAAAATCTTCAAATCTAGTTAGTCAGAATTTCCATCAAAATAATTTATGATACTTACTTATAGTTCACAATAAATAGGTAATATAAAATACATGATAACTTCAACCCTGACGAATCTATACCATCAGGCGTGGAAGTCAAACTGGGTGGCGTCGTGGTTGGGTGGAGTATGGTGGTGTAAATAAATTTAATCAGTAATCGCGGTAGACGGATCAATAACAGCCGACATTACACACAGAACGATGTCTGGGCAGCTGTTAGGCTCGCGCTACTCTATGGTGGCGGATCGCGGAACTAGCAGAAAACCCATGGGCAAAAACTTCATACAACTGAAATGCGCATGCTGGGCGGGAGGAGTCACTCTCATAGACAAAGTGCGTAATTAACTCATTAGGGGGACTTTCAAAGTAACGCCTATTACTGAGAAAATCACAGAGTCCAGGCTAAGATGGTAAGGACATGTTGTGCGTAGACCCGATGACCATGTTGTGAAAAAGTGCCTTTCCATGGCTACAGGAAAGAGAGGGAGAGGTAGACCACAAACTACCTGGATGACAAATGTCCGGAAGGACATGCAAAAGCTTGGCCTTACGAACGATGATGCGTAGCAACGGAGTGAATGGCGCCGAAAGATCGGGAAAGCCGACCCCGCGTAGCGGGAACAGGCGAGGGCAAAGAGGAAGAATACTTATAGTTCACAAAACCTTGTGTCACATTTTATAATTCATTCAGTGTAGTGACACATTTATGTGATAGCTAATATTTTATTAAAACTATCTATGGTACGTGCCAGATAAACATGCAATAAATTAAATTGACCTTTTCCTATCCCTTCTTAGATACCTACCCAAACAGTAAATTATGAACGGTTTTCCTTTACTAGAGAATCTTGATCCTTAAATCAGGATTTATTTATTTATAAGTACATGAACAACATGACTGATGGTAGGTAATATCCAAAGCGTTGCACAGTGCAAATTATAAAAAATATGATATAAGTCGATTCACGACAGCTTTATATCGTTATTTCTGTTTTTGATAATAAGAGAGTCAATAGAGGTATGTAGGTCAATGACAATCAGGCTCCTACCATAGATAAAATGCAGTTAGACCAATCCTTTTTATTTAGTTTTTAAGATTCAGTAGACTATTTATTTTTCTGAAACCCAGTTTAGCACACGCAACTTGATTGTTTGGCATATTGCCATACTTATTCAAAAAGTGTGATTCAAAAGTTGGTAGTCCAAAAATAAAGTTGATATCTGAGCTGTTTCAGAGAAAAGTAGGTATAATGTATCTGATCGAATTTGTAGATCAGATATGTGAATCAGACTTTTTGATATGTCCTATACAATAATAGCATCTATTATTGTGAGAAAACAATCTAAAACTGCTTAACACCTTCACTCCCGCGTCGGTCACCGGTGACCTCAAACAATACATTTTCTATTGTGTCTTTTTGTCTGGCAGACAACGTGTTAACATAGTCTTAATTTTTTTTTCAGCCAACGATTTGGCGCGTGAACAAAAGCTAAACTTCGGTGATGACATCGCAGCTCAAATTCGTATTGCCAGGAAAAAGCGATGGAACTTACAAGAGGAGAAGAGAATATCACAGGAGATTGAATTGCAGTCTTATTTGAACAGGTACTTGTAGACGACGCCACTGAGTAGCTCGTGGCTAGATAATAACAGCCGCACGGGTCGATCTTCAAGGTTAAGCATCGCTTGCCAAGGTTGGTCTGTGGATGGGTGACCATCTTAACATACCGAGTTTCCTCCGTGCCTCGGAAAGCACGTTAAGCCGTTGGTCCCGGCTGTCATTTGTAGATCTTTGGCAGTCGTTACGGATAGTCAGAAGCCAGTTAATCTGACTCCAGTCTTGCCATGAAGTACCGTGTTACCCAGTGAATGGGTTGTGGAGGTCTGGTAGGCAGCCGCTCTTCGTAAAATACTGGTATTCAGCTAAATCCGGTTTGACTGGACGCCGACCCCAATATACTTGGGAAAAGGCTAGGCAATGATGATGACTTATAGACGACGCCAAAATACACTAGCTTTTGCCCGCGACTTCGTACGCGCATATCCCATTTTCTCCGATCCCGTAGGAATTTCGGAACGAATTATGTACCTGCGTATAAACTTTTCTCTTGAATCACTATGTCTATTGATGAAAACCGCATTAAAATCCGTTGCGTAGTTTAAAACATATAAGCATACAGACGGAAATGCGACTTTGTTTTATACTATTGTAACGATAACAAATTACAACACGCCAACATTTTTATTATGTGGCTATGGCCTCCCCGAAACGTCGCTACATGGACTTTAATATAAAAAAAATGTCGAGTTGAGTACCTCCTACTTTTTGAAGTCGGTTAAAAAGAAAATAAATACAGGTACTACTTATGAGATTTGGCACACATATTTAAAAGCTATATAGACGAATATATACAAAAACTGCAATTCTGAAAATATTATATGCGCTAGGATCGCTTTGATAACCTTTTTTTACTTCGGTTAAAAAATGAATCTCTCTAGAAAGCAGCACAACATACATTAAAACTTTATACCAGCTGTTTATTTAACTGCATCAGTGACTATATTTAATTAACGTATGCTTGTTGTTAAGTTTATATTGAAATATTCAATGATACAGTTCCTTGCACACCACGGTCCGCTGCCCCAGATGGTCGTCGGCCCAAGATTGTTTACTTACAAAGCGACAAGGTGAAACTAACAATGGGGCATAATAATGTGACAAATTGTCAAATGCAGATGCAGATTTTCAACAGCAGATTTCATCAATTGACTTTAGTTTAATTTATGACTCGTAGATAGCACTTATATGATAGTCTTATAGAATTTTTACTTACTTCAAATATGAGGTGTACAATAAAGTATATAATAAATAAATCCACTATTACACTATTGCAAATATATTTACATTATAGTCAGAACGCAGTAAAAATCTTACCACGGCGTGACGTATTGAGAATTTTAAAAGCGTCGTATCTTCGTCAATTTAGGTTTACGAAACATAAGAAAAAAAGTGCGAGTCGGACTCGCACACGAAGGGTTCCGTACCACCGTCCATAAACCTTAATTTTTATTATCTGTTGTTATAGCGGCAATAGAAATACACAATCTGTGAAAATTTAAACTCTCCACCTATTACGGTTCTTGAGATACAACCCGCTGACAGACAGACGGACGGACGGACTGATAGCGGAGGCTTAGTAATAGAGTTCCGTTTTGTACCCTTTGGGTACGGAACCCTAAAAACGGGTCAAATATTTTTTAATAATCTAACTGACATACTAATTAGATGGACAAGCCTATTCCAGATACATTGCTTCATTTAAAAAAAAGTCGTCTGCGAATGAATACGGTCCTTCATCATCATCATCATATCAGCCGAAAGACGTCCACTGCTGGACATAGGCCTCCCCCTAGTGTCGCCACAACAACCGGCACTGTGCGTTTCGCATCCATCGGCTACCAGTGAATTTACGGTTTTAATACGGTTGAAATGACAAAATTAAAGCGTATGTGATGGATGCCACGAATTTGTGATTACGTATTTAGAACATAGATGTTACCATACCATGCTATTTGTTCGTGTTGTTACAAGAAATTGTCTGTTTTTACAGGTTAATAAATGAGGATATGCAGCGTAGAATAGAAGCAATGAAACTAGATATAAGTAATAAGGATGATATCAATACTAAGGCTTCCAAAATTGAGGATGAATGTGTGAGTTCAGCTTCATATTATTTAATTTAATCACCGATATACATGTGAACTTACTAACATGTGTAAGTACTCGTTATGTATTGTAATATTTCATTCTATAATTTACAGAATAACTACAGGAGTGAATTAAATATATTGTTTTCTAAAATGGACGAAAGGAGACGGGTATGTGATTTTCATTTATATTTAAATTTTAATCAATAATGTTTGTTCTGTGCGTATTATGACGTGTAAAAGAAAGTAAGTAATTAACGTAGCCTACCTACTGGGCCCAAGTCATTTAAGGCGCGGACTGACTACGATTTGAAACGCTACAACTGCACTCACACAACCGCGTCTGCGCGCTATACGGTAATACACACAGGCAAACACGGTTGTTTGTGTGCTAATAGGAAGTTGCATAGTATATGTAAGGAAATCAGATGTTTTCTGTGATATATACATTATGACATGTGTACCGAAATTAATTTAGCGTACAGTTTAGATAAGTGCAATGATACAATAAATATTTATAATACTAATCCGTTTATTTTATTACAGAACATGAAAAACAGAGTTGGCATAAAATAAACTAGTTGTTTTAAATACTCAATTTATTCAATCAAATTGAAACAGTAACAATTTTAATTATAAAATAACAAGGTGTCAATAATCATTAATCATTATCAAAACACAGCTGTTTCACACATTTTGGTCGAGTGAGTATTGAACTTTTGTATGAAACAGCTGGTTTTTTTCGCGATTTTAAAGTTGGTCTAATAGTGCAAGTTGTTCATATTCATGGGTGAAACTACAGCCTGTGAAAATTTAGCTAGTCATTTGAAAATAACCCTGTATATTTAATTTTTCAACGAATACAAGCTATATGTAGCTATATTAGCATTAATATTCTGAAAAATTTAGACATCTTGGCTGTATCGTATCTGCCTGGGTGATAAATTATTTTGCGTTTCTGATATAATACCATCACGTATAGGCATGCCACGTGTATGTCTAGGGTCCACTATTTCTGGGAGAAGACAGTTCATATAAAATCGAACCAATTCTTTTTCCATTTTAATATTCCAGAAATTTTCATCCCTTTCTATGAGCTCTAGTTTTAAATTTTGGTTTTGTCCACCCCAAATTGCAAAAATACACTTGTTTTTCTGTGTAACATGAAGCTGTCCTTGTACTTGAAAGTACCAATTACTGTTGCGATTGATTGAGTAAGTATCGTCTTTTTTATTATATTTATATAACTGGATTTTACCATCTTTAATTGCTTCCTCTATGCCTTTTTTATAAGCTGTCACTGGACATTTAACCTCCACAATTGTATCCTCGCCAATAATTCCATCGGGTGTTGCACCGATAAAAGGGAACTGACTATGTATAAACAATCCACATGGCTCGATCACAACATTTTCCTGTTTTTCGAGTTGTTGCAGGGCTAGTTTCTCGTTTTCAACTCCGTGAGCAATTGATGCAATATGTGATATATTTTTCGTATATAATAAGTTTTTCACCATATTTGCGCAACTTATGTTCTTCCGCCTTTTGATAATTTTGCCAAAATTCGATGCTGTTACCATATTTTTTCTTAATTCTAGCCAATCACTGCAATCTCTTTGTAATTTTGTTTCGTTTTGGATACGATCCCTGTCCGTTGTTAGACTTTTCAAATTATGGAGAAATTCTTTTTTCGCTGTGTCGAAATCGTCTTGTGTCATGTCGGGGGCAGCACAGTTCACTCCATAATCATTATTTAAGCCGGTACTTTCTATTTTATTTAGGAATCTATTTTTTTTATGAGGATTTCTTCGATTCCATGACCTTTATTTTCACGTTTTTGTTCCAGTTTTTTTAAACAACTTCTTGGACTTCTTCCCAGAAACCTTTTTTGTAATGTGTGCTTGGGTAACTTGTTATTATATGTGACGACAGCTGCAGCGCATCTTCCTTGATATGCTCTTCTCGTGGAAAAATTTACTCTCTTTCCTCTAACAATTTTAGCTATTACACTATTGAAGCGTTCAGCAGCGTTGGTGTCGACATACTCTAATAAACTTTGTGATTTGGAGGCTACAGCCCCAATTATTACTTTCAATCGAAACCAAAATGTCGAATTTGTCACTTCCATAGCACTCATCAACGATTTCTCTTTATTACAATAATAATCCTTACATTCGCGGTGGTCTCCGAACGAGTGGTATAAAGAATACTGTGTATCAAAATGCAAATGATGTTTAGCCTGTGCAATTGCATAAGATCCCTCTTCCAGTAACCTACGTTGTTCTTTTATTGAGGAAACTATCACTTTTCGTATGCTCATTACCTTTTGGTCACTTAATAATTTTCTGTATTTTAATGGGTATTTGACCTCTTTTGACACTGCTCGTAATTTATTACATAGATTACGGAGTATGTGATTCCTGCATTCAATTTTAATCACAGTTGTGTTAGGGTATGGATTTTTTGCTAAAATTTTTGCATATGTTGCTGAATCGCCATCTGCAATAAGCCTCCCGTAAATGATATTATACATCTCAATTGACTGCTTGAAGCCCTCACTGATTATTTCAGCTTCCATTCCCGTCGATGATCCCTCATAATTTTTATAACATACGTGTACTTTCGGTATCATATTTTTTTTCTGTGCACGGGCGCAAATAATGCAATATTTGTTTTTGACGGCCATAAATAACACTTCGCCAAATTTTCTGCCAGTTATGGCAGCAGCTCCAGACAGAGCTTTATAATTATTCCCATAGGATCGTGCACTCCAACAGCCATCAGCGTACACATCTATTACTGCAATACCGTCTTTTACTCTTCCTTCAGCTATGGCAGCTTGACGTTCTCGTTCAGCAGCAGCTTCCATCTCCTCGGCAGCTGTCGCCTCCCACTCGTCGAATACCTTATTTTGTATTTTAGAATAGTATCGCTCAGAAAAGATAGGCACATTCATAGAAGACGATATCTCTTCAAATTGAGAGTACGCTATTCCTGAAGATACTATTCCTATTACAGCGCCAATATTAGTATCAACGTTTTCAGTGTGTGTGGGATCCACAGAATCGATATAAAAAAATAAACCACACATTTCGCATTTTAATCTAAACTTTGAAATTAACCCAACTCTCTTTTCACCCAGCAAAATTAAACTTTGAAAACCACAGTTAAATAAAGCACTGTGATTTGAGATTTCTTTCAGTTTGTTAAAAAAGTACGTTATATCTATAATTCTTCTGCCGGTAATTGCTGCGTAGCTTTGTTCGTTTTCTGGTTCTATAGAAAATATTTCACCAGTTGGATTTCTGAAACAAAACGAGTCAGGTATAAATATTTAAAAAAAGGCAAGTGTTGGTCATACTCGCACCTGAGTCATTTTTCTTTATTCAAATTGTAAAATTTAATATTTTTAGGCAGATGCCTAAAAATATTAAATTTTACAATTTAAAATAAAATATCCTGACATTTCATAAATTCGTTTTTATACTTACTCAGTACAAATAGCAGTATTTAGTGTATCTGAATCAACATCACTAATAGGTGCTTCCTCCAACCGAAGACTTGTCCTAAAATATAATATATGGTTTTTTTATTTCATACAAAATTTTACATAAAATATATAAATAAAGATTCGTTTTTAGCTACTGACGTAGTACTCACACTTTAGAATTAACATTTGAAACCACTGGTGCCAGCTCTAATATGTCAGGATTCATGTTTATTGGACTGCTTGAACTAAAAGAAATTTTATATTATGTTAAACCCATTTTTGATAAAATTAATACAATATTGAACTGTGTGTGTATTATTGAAGTGTGTTTATATATGTAGGAACTATACCGAAGCACACTTACTCTCTAAGCATAGATTCAGCTGAGCTACTGGGTTGACCAACATCAGTATTATAAGTCTTTTGTTTCTTTGATCTGAAAACAATAATTTTTATTTTGTTACTAATAAAATCTCATCATTTTTAAATGCTATGATTAAATTATATCTGTACTTGTCATCTGTATGAAAATTAAGTCTACCGGCGCGGCGCGGCGGTAGGTGACCCAAAAAAAAACATCATCAAATTAATTTATTTTTAGTTTTATTATGTTTACATACATACATAGGCTGATAAACACATTACTCTCCCCTTGCGTCGCGCAGTCGGGTAGAAAGAAAATACCTATTTTAATAGGTACCTATATTTATAGAAACTGAGTTACTACTTACTAATAACTGAACAATAATTATAAATATAAACATTCAAATAAATCAAACACAAAATAATTATAAATGCACTTTGATTTATCTGCAACTTTGTTTTTGTTACATTTACTATGGTATCGCTTTTCGCGCAGTGCGGGGCGACGACGGTGCCAAGGACGTTTGCACTAGGCGTATTCAAATATGTATTCTATTGCTATGACAATAGGGTGCACCTATTTATTTTTGGATATATCGAACGTTTGTAGAAATTGACAATAATATACCGTTTTGTAAGTATTTCGACTTTTTATCGTTTCGTAGAGTAAAAAATTCAAAGAACATATTATAATCCCTATACTTATTTATTTGGTACATCAACAGCAGCATATAAAAAAAATAAAACAGTAATAAGTACTGGTATCGCGTTCAAACCAACATAAAACAACTAACTACTTACCCAAACATTCCATAATTTTTTCGAGTTATTTTTCTTTTTCTTGTAAAAGACTTTCGCAACATTTTATTTTTATTGCCCATTGTTTACACTGAGAATCACTATAAATCGTAATCGCTTTATATACAGCCAAGATTAGGGTTAGAGAGTCGCCTTAGTAGTCAGCCACAGGACTTTATTTCACTTTTTTCAGTCTTTTATCCATAAATTACTCATAAACTACGAATATCAAATTACGAGACAGAGCGTCCGGTACCAACCGTGCTTGCCGAGCGCTGCCCGAGACTAAAGTATGACCGCGTAATCTATTTTTACTATTAGCTAGCTTCAAATAAGGTTGAGAATTGAAAATAATAGTTGCGTTGACAATGTGAGTAACATGCGAATGCGCATTTATTTTACGGGTTTTCTTTAGATTATTCAGAAAATACACAATAAATTAAATAATTGTCCGGTTAAAGTTCTGGAAAAATGTTTATTCTATTTAATTCTTAAAAAAAAAAATGTTGTTATCACTGAAAATACAGAGATCTTCGACGCCAAAGTTTATTTTTGTGGAGCAAAGTCCGAATTTTTTATTGGGAAAATTAAACTATTTTTTACAATTCTATTCGGTTAAAATTTTACTTTAAACCCTTTTCTGTCCACTGTATTTTTTTCAACGGATGTTTTTATTGCATTACGCCATACTCGACGATCCAAGAAACCTATTTTTGTGACTATTGAAGTACCTAATACCGCGCCTTAAAGAGTAAATCATCGATCGAAAAGAAGTGCAAAAAAGCAAGTGTGTGGTCGAACAAAAAAGCCGACCCAAAGCAATTACTGCACTTGTTTCCTCGAACATTCATACATATTCGATTTAACTGCCTGGCTGTGTCGAATAATACCGGCCTGTTTATGTTTATAGCAAAAAGAAAAAGTGCTGACATTAATATTTGCTTCAGAAACGTGATGTACCGGACTACTTGTGCGGCAAGATAAGCTTCGAGATATTGAACGAGCCGGTGATCACTCCCAGCGGCATCACTTACGAGAAGAAAGACATTGAGGAGCACTTGGAGGTGAGAGCCTTTATCATATCAGAGCATATAACTCCAATACTGCTGAAGACACACTTGCTCGTAAAAATAGGCCGCAAAATAGGGTATTTGACTGGATTCACCTTCAATCAAAACAGGTCAACCGGTCAAGTGCGAGTACTAAGCGTCCGCTGTCTTTCCGTTCGTCTGCCTGTCAGCGGGCTGTATATCAAGAACCTTAATAGGTACACAGTTGAAATTTTCACAGCATGTGAAAAGAAATAAAAGTTAAGATTTATGGTGCGGAACCCAACGTTTGCGAGCCCGACTCGCACTTGGCCGTTTTTTATTTAAGTGATCATTTGCACTTATAACTCGACTTTAATTCATGACACTATAACATTTTTACTAAAGGGGGCTCCCATACAAGAAACGTGTTGTTTTTCGGTTTGATTTATGGTACGGGGCTCTTTGTGAGTCCGACTCGCACTTGGCTGGTTTTTAAGCAACGTGTGCAATGGCATCTCAGTCGCAATCTGTAAAAACCGCTCAATTTACATACACTTTTGACATATTGTAACAGATGTGAATGCCAATGTTGCTTAAAAATAGTAAAATTGGCCCCTTGTTACCGTCATAAGTTGCGTTTTCAAACTAGAGGACCTCTTCCCTAAAAGGAACGAACTAGGTAGTTTCGTTCACATAAACGGTGATACTAACATTTGGTTTCTATAGATCTATAGAAAGTCATCACAATACCAGTTCTGCTATTGCCCGCCGAGGCAACTATGATCAAACCCTTTAATGCTAAGAGACTGTGGAAGATTGAGCTTCACCCACCTGATAACCAGATGGGACATATTTACTATCAATTTTTTATGCCTATGGTAGCTTGCCTATCGAAAATCTATACTAATATATAAAGCTGAAGAGTTTGTTTGTTTACTTGAACGCGCTTTTAGGAGCTCGTGGCTAAACAATAATAGCCGCACGGGTCGATCTTAAAGGTTAAGCAACGCTTGCCAAGGTTGGTCCGTGGACGGTCTGTCGAGGAAGGCTATAGGCTATATATCATGACGCTAAGGCCAATAGGAGCGGAGCAGTAATACAAATTGTGACGCAGACGAAGTTGCGCGGGCGCGGCGTTCTTTTTTTTTTTTGCTGGCAAGCCTATTATCAATCAATCAATTTATTTATTCAGAAAAATAATCCATTTGTTTGTTTGTTCTATAGTAAAAAAAAAAACAAAAATACTTTACAAACTATGCTATAATGTTAGTAAAACACATTACAAAAGATTACTTAAAAGTTGGTAAATATCTCTCATCTGGTTATCACGTGGGTGAAGATAGTTCTTCCACCGTCTCCTGTACTATTTGAGGAAATTAGGACACAAAAGCCAAATGTGTATTGCAATAAATAAAATACCTCTAATGCTATGATATTGTAATTAATTGATAAGGAGATTAGTGAGTGACATAGAAGTTGTTTCATTTGCCGATAATTTCGTAATCTTTATTAACTAGCGTACGGTGACGTTTGCTTAATTAGCAGATTTAGGTCATTATAGCTAGATTTTATCTACAAAATACAACCGACTTCCAAAAACAAAACACTACAAAGTATAAAATAA
Organism: Lacanobia oleracea; assembly: GCA_950371165.1. Classification (NCBI taxonomy): domain Eukaryota; kingdom Metazoa; phylum Arthropoda; class Insecta; order Lepidoptera; family Noctuidae; genus Lacanobia; species Lacanobia oleracea. The sequence goes on along the minus strand of OX493392.1, from coordinate 20,319,558 downwards.
CTTCGAAAGAAAGAACTTTAATTTCAGAAGTCAGTGTTTTTGGTTATTAATTCGTTTTTTGTTGACACCGATTAATTATTTTTCATGTTTTAATGGTACCTGCGTACCCATTAACAGCGTACCGGCGTGATGTTATGTTAAGAACTGGTGTAAACAATAAAAAGATATGCGATTTCAGCAATCCCAATCCATTTGCTATCATTTATTGAAGAGTTCCGTTGCATACCTCCGAAGTTCTTCGTCAGATCTTTACCAAATTGAAATAGGACCAGTTCAGGAAAATACTCTTCCAAACAAAAATAAACATCCAAATCGACTGACAATTGCGAAAATAACACGGGTAAAACATTTTTCATGGGATCTCATCATCAGATCCTAATTTATACCTTACATCATCAGCTCAGCAACATGAGATGATGATTACCAAGCACAAATATCTGAATAGCGTTAGAAAGTTTATGAAAAACATTGAATGTGCCTATAAATTTTGAGGGTTACCCTCGATTTTCATAGGATCCCATCATCAGATTCTGACTAGGTGACAATGGGGCCAAAACAAGAATTTTCCAAATCGGTTCATAAATAACGTAGTTATGGAGTAAAAAACAGTAAAAAGATTCCAACCGTATTGAGAACCTCCTCTTTTTTTTGAAGTCGGTTAAAAATAATTTTTGAAAAGTTAGTCAAATATTTTAATCAACAATTTGATTTAATCATCACTTTTCTCTTGGAACTTCAAACCTCACACGACAAAATACGTGAATGTCTTATATTATTTCATTGCAAAGGTATAATGTAGTCATGATTCATAACTTATGAAGTGTGTAGTGTATTATGTAATGTAGTTGGAATAGTATAGTCGAAATCTAAATTATTTACCACTCAAAGTTTAAACGTGGCTGTTTTAAAGTTTAAATTTTATTTAATTATATAGTTCCAACCTATCTCAATAAAGGGAGTATTTTTGAAAACTGGCACTGTAATAGTTTAATACGATATTGACTATACCGATATAGTAAGGCTCGAAAGACGAGGCGGGTCGCTGCGCAGTAGCAAACGCATGACATCAAGAGCGAGGGGTGGAAAGTTGCGCATTTCACAGCCGCCATAAAGTTTGACTTTCAACCACTACCAATCCACGTTTATAAACAATCAACAATTTTTATTTCTATTACAGCGTGTCGGCCACTTCGATCCAGTGACCCGCGTCAAGCTGACAGCCGACCAGCTGATCCCTAACTTTACCATGAAGGAGGTGGTGGACGCTTTCCTGCAGGACAACGAGTGGGCGATCGACTACTGAACGTGGTGCAACCCCCCACTACTTGCGCCACTGCGCTTAGCTCGGTCTTAGGTAGTTGTGTTGGTGAATGTGAAATGCAGTAATACCCTGAATAAACATACGTTAGTCATGTCACCGCCAAGTCGCCGACCGATCGCCTTAAAGATATGCAATGTTTAACAGAAATATTGTAAAACTTTAATAGGGGTCATTGTAATCACGAACTAAAATGTTGTAACGCTGCCTGTAGAATGGTGGTAATAGTAGAGTTTTTATTGTATTGAACTATGTTTATTATGGGACGAAATCTGAAATCGCGTTTATCCGATTATGTTTGCAAAACTTGCACTGAAAAGTAGACTTTTTCGCGATTGCAGGGCATGCTCCCACAGTAAAAGTTGTTCCTAATTTTTTTTTTAATTTTTTTTACTATTAATAGGCACGCGCTTGACCACCATCTCACCTGATGGTAAGCGATGATGTGGTCAAAGATGGAGCACGCTTGCCTAGAAGTAACCTATTCACTCTTGACTTAAAGACTCCCAGGTTGTAGCTATCGGGAAACACAGACTCCGGCAGGGAATTCCACTCCTTAGCTGTACGCATTATGAATGTGTTCCCAAAACGTTTTGTGCGTGTGGGTGGGATGTCCACCATGTACCGGTGGCGCATCGCCGTTCGTCTTGTGGTCCGATGATGGAACGAGCTTGGCGGAATTAAATTATGCAATTCCGTCGCACACTCCCCAAAATGCAACTGGTAGAAAACCGACAAGCCAGCAACTCGTCGCCGATACTCAAGACTTTGAAGCTTCGTCGCGACGAGCCTCTCATTGCCAATGATCCTCTTGGCTCGTTTCTCAATTGACTCAAGGGCATGCTCCATCTTCGACCACATCCTCGCTTACCATCAGGTGAGATAGTGGTCAAACGCGTGCCTATCGATAGTAAAAAAAAACTCAAGGGCATCAAGCTGGTATTTGGCAGATCCGTCCCAAAGATGAGAGCAGTATTCCATACACGATCGAACTTGCGCTTGATAGAGTTTGAGCAGCTGTTCCGGCGTGAAGTACCGTCTCACCTTTGCTAGGATCCCCAACTTCCTTGCAGCCACTTGAGCTTTTGCCTCTATGAAAGGGCCAAAATTGAGAGTAGATGTTAATGTAACCCCAAGAAGTTCAAGTTGGTCGGTTATCGGCACTGTTGCACCTCGGAAAGATGGAGCTGGGTGGAATTGGCTCCTTTTGGCGGAAAATAGACACGCTTGGGTCTTAGCAGCATTGAACTTGACCAGATTGGCATCACCCCATTCAGAGACAGCCTGTAAGGACACATTCAAGCGCTCAACCATAGCCTCCCGGAGAGACCGGATCTGCGACCCACCAGCTCGTGCGTCGGATACGTATCTCTCAGCAACAGTGCTGTCGTCTGCATACCCAAAGGTACCGGGTTTAAGCAGATCATTAATATGCAGCAAGAACAGTGTTGCCGAAAGCACTGACCCCTGAGGAACCCCGGCATTAATATCCAGCAGTCCAGACGAGCAGCCATCTATGAACACACGGATAGACCGATCCCTCAGGAAATCTGTGATCCAATCACACAAACCGGCGGGCAGACCGAAGGAAGGAAGCTTACTAATAAGGCTATCGTGCCAGACCCTGTCGAAGGCCTTCGAGATGTCAAGGGAGACCGCTAGTGCCTCCCCGTGCTTCTCTATGGCTTCACTCCAGATGTGAATGGCATACGCTAGAAGATCCCCAGTTGACCGATTTCGGCGGAACCCGTATTGTCGGTCACTAAGGATATCATTCGCTTCTAGGTACGCCAGGAGCTTATGATTCAGCACGCGTTCCATAGTCTTACAGAGTATGGACGTTACCGAGATGGGTGATTAATGTGATCCCTTATTTCTGTAGTGCGATTCACAGTGAAAGCATATGATTCACGGTGAAGTGAATGAAGTGAGCTGTCAAAGAATACAAACAAGATGGAATCACAGCTCACTCTACCTAAATTTACACTGAGCTGTTGACAAAATAGACTGCCAGTAACAATCTCACCGTGAAATCTGCAGCTGTAATCTGTTTATCCCCAGCATCAAGTAAAACGACGACCCACTTCACAGTTTTCACAGTGATTTTTTGAAGTCAAAACTTCTTTAGGCGCATTTTGCACTTTTTGGGTGAACAAAAATCATAGAACTCGTGTCATCGTCACCGAACGCTTTCCATGAGCTATATATATATTATGTATATATGTGTACTTTTTGGGTGAACAAAAAGCGTGAAACTCGCGTCATCTGCACCGCACGCCTTGAGCCATATTGCACAATTCACAAGTTACTTAGTTTTCACTTCTATCGGCAGTCGAAAAAGACAGCCCCGCATGTTTTTTCTAAAATAGACCGGTTGATCGGCGACTTGACGGTTTATATAAAACTTATAGAATAAAGGCAGATTTCTTACCATATAAACGTTTTTCGTTTGTTTTTCGGGTACAGATAGCCAGTCTAATAGGGAATATGCATGAAAAATATTTTTTATTTTTACAGTATATCTAAAAATATACAAAAATATAATACTAACAGCTAAAATATAATCAAAATTCCTCGAAAAACAAACGAGGTATAATTATTTTAAACAAATATATCTGTCCCTCTCGCGAAAACGCTATTTTCTGTGACAGCCGTCATGGGCTTTGACGTCAAAGTTCACATCGGACTTCTCTTTCTAATTGAAATATTTGAAGCTTTATAACGGCTGATGACGGCCAATAAGTATTTCATTTTGCAAATAAAAAAATCGCAAGCATATTTCCTATTACAGGAAACCACATAATCGTCTTTGTCTATGAGATGAGCATCTGCTCGATCTGACTTCTATTGTCTCTTTTTTTAATCTCGGAGATTAAATTGACAACTTCAAATGTCAAACTGACTTAAATGTTATTGAAATCTATGTCAGTTTATTTTCACCTGTCAATATAGTCTCTGAGATTAAAAAATAGACTTTAGTATGTCACCTATAGCGTGTCCATTTATGCTGGTAGCCATTTAACATCAGCCCGCTTGTTTGCCAAACATACAAAACCTGCTCGTTATTCTGATCATGATTTTCTATGCTATCTTAGGGCAAATTTCATCAACCAAACTGATCGCGATCATATAAACCACGTTTACGAGCTGTCAGTGTCGTTATTTTCTGTGGAATATTGACACTGACAGCTCTTAAACGCAGTTCAGATGTACTGATCGCGATCAGTTTGAATTGGTGAAAATGGCCCTTATGGTAGATAAATTTCTAAAAAATACGTTGACCTTTCCCTAATATGTCTTCATAGGTACACCAACAATTAAAGTATCGACTTTATGGTGGTGTATTCAAAGTTGATTTTTAAGTAACCATATATATTGAAAAGCCCTAAAAATAGTAAGCGAGCAATGGAGTCTTCATGTGGAATCTGATTCATGATTTCATCCTAAGGACCATGGTAATAAGGAATAGTTAAAATTAATCGGGGTATTACTGCTTGTGATTGTGTTCGGTGTTATTCACGTGCTTAACCTAACCTCGGCCATATACGCCAATGTTTGGATGGACGAATGCTTGTTACTTAGTCACTCCAGAACGTCTGAACGGATCTGGATGAAATTTGGCACAGATAGATTATAGTCTGGAATAGCTCGTATGCTACCCTGGGAGTAAGCTCCCTTGGGATAATTTCCGATAATCACGCGGGCGAAGACGCTGGCAGTAACTAGTTATATAATAGATTTTCTAAATGTGAAAACGTATTATGACGATTTATCTTCGTTTTCTGGTACCCCATAGAGACGATTGGTTATTGTTCGACGTAATGAATTTACATATCGGGTTATATGAAACCGGGATCTGTCAGATTCTAATGTATCTGTTTAATAAACACCTTACCCTCTTTTGTGTTGCACAGTCGAGTAAAATAACCCATAGATATCAATATTCATGATTTCATAAACCTGGCTATACTAGGGACTTACCTAAGTATATAAAATACAATTCAAGCAACGCTTGCCAAAGTTGGTCTGTGGATGGGTGACTATTTTAACATACCGAGTTTCTTCCGTGCCTCGGAAAGCACGTTAAGTCGTTGGTCCCGGCTGTCATTTGTAGATCTATGGCATTTGTAAAGTCAGAAGCCAGTTAATCTGACTCCAGTCTTGCCATGAAGTACCGTGTTACCCAGTTAATGGGTTGTGGAGGTCTGGTAGGCAGTCGCTCCGCGTAAAACACTGGTATTCAGCTAAATCCGGTTTGACTGGAAGCCGACCCCAATATAGCTGGGAAAAAGCTAGGCAGATGATGATAAAATAAAATAATTTTATCAGTGGCCTCCGTACGAGTTTTTTAACGATCTCAATCGCGTTGTATTGAAACTGAATGAGAGCCATCTGGTGATAATAACGGTAAACCTTTTTTTTTCATACAATTTTACATGTTTTAGCGAAAGATTACGTTAAAAAAATCACACTAAACACTCACTTTCGTCATAGGAAAATCGGCATAATGAGCGTGTAGGAGCTATAGATGGCACAGAAGCGTCAATTTCAAGTGTATATATGGAAAAAGTTCCGAATTTGCAACACTAGATGGCATAGTCTTCGCCGTGCACGTTCCATAGAGCAATAAGCACGTTGAACTTAAACATGTATGAGAGTTTAAGACCGCGTTTCCACCAGAGATGTGCGAGGATGAGAACCAATAGAATCCCTTCATTTACCTAGCCTCGCTCAGCGCAAGTGATTCTTAACAAACACATCCCTCGCTACGCATTCACACATAGGTATGTCTGGTAGAAACACAGCCTTGCTGTTAGCAGAATCGTGGATGTGTATCATAAAATAAAAAATATAATAAGGATGAACATGCTAACTCGTCATAGATTTTTTACTGTGCTTCGTAGAATTTCTTTGTAGTTTTTCTTCTGCTCCTATTTTTATTTAAGGTGGATGCTCCAGGGTAGCCCGCGAAATTCAAATATTTTTATTTAGTTCGAAAGTGATTATTTCTGAAATATTCATTCTTTCGAACTACATGAACTTAGAGTGATTAAAATGGTTATAATTCTTTAGATAAATACGCGTTACGGTCGCAGATCGCATTTGGTCCACATACAGCTTCACACTGACCGGCAAATTGCAAAAAACATAAAAATATTTGAATTTCACGGGCTACCCTGGAGCATTCACCTTAAGTACTTTCGGTCGTCTTGAGCAGTTGTCTTGCCTCAAATTCCCTCACGTTTTGCATAAAAAGCTTAGCTTGCAACAGACCGGTAACACTCGGGAGTGTATTCTCTACAAGCACTGTGCACAACACTAAACTAAAATTATTTGCTACTCTTGCCTTTTTTGTAATAGAAAATAATAATAACAATGTACTTTAACAGTTAACTAGCAACTCTAATGTAGGTAGGAAAAAAGTCAAGTAAAGAAGTACTTTAGACATAAATGAATCGTATGAAAATTGACAAATATAATGTCTGTTCATCTGATCAAAATTATGTTATAGTTACTTAATATAAATAGTCCTGACTGATTTCGGGCATGGTGGTTGGCGCGGGGCATAATATGTACGTGGTACAGGCGTGTGTGTGTGTGTACAGGTGCACTCCCTCTCATATTCCGATGGGCCAGCATTCATGTTTCCAGATCGTGTCAAACTTGACACGTCAAACTTGGTCGTCTCAAACTTGACACGACCGGAGAGATCTGGAAACATGAATGATGACGCTATCACGCTATCGCTTGATGTTATAATATGTTTCTGAAACAATCTATCGGTTTCTGAGAGTCTTTTGCCCGAAAAGTTACTTACATTTTTGAAGAAATAGTAAGAACAGCCATGTGTTGAATGTTAACAAATGAGTGAAATTGTAACAATAATAAAAGATAACACCCTGTTTAGTCAGGCGTTATTTCGGATTTTGCTGGAATACGCAATTTTATGTATATTAAATGTCCTTTACATTATTTGACATTCTATCGCAATAAGTTATTGCATTAGACCTCTCACTGCGAGGTATAACCTTGTGAAATATAGCACGTTCTTTTTTCTTTTTACATTTATTGATATTTTAGACCCCCTTTTTTGGGAAGGGAAATCACGGGTTAATCAGTGTGTCAGACTCTTACTGACTAAGACCCGTCCATGATCCTTAAAACGCCCTTCGCTTTCCAGAGCCGCGGTGACTTTTTCGAACAAATCCGCAGCTTTGGATTCTAGACCCCTAAAAACAAAAGGGGTTTAAACATCTGTAATTTATATTTATTTAAATGTTTTTTTATTAATTATGTCACTATTCGTTTCTACTGTTGTCTAATAAAATACCGCACGGAGTATTCGGTATATTTCGACCGAAGATAAAGCTATTATTCTGATGAATTCCTTTTCTATTGATTCGATAATGTGTGTTTGTCCTTGTTCAAGATCTCAGTCAAATGAAATACTGGAATGTTGATCGATTTGCTTATTTTGTGGTAGGTTGCTATAATTATGAAAATATTCTATTCATGGAAACAAAAGCTTTTTCTCGAAGTTTTGCTTTTTTAATAAAACATATCCTTTAATTAAATGGAATAATAGACTTTTACAAGGAGTGAGAAAGTTAATTGTACCAAAAAATGGACTATTATCATTTACTTTTACTATATTAAGGGTGGTAAACGTGCGGTCAGGGCTGGTTTTTCTGACGCCAAAAATTGGTCCGTAATTGGTTCGTCTATACTGAAGCGAACTCGACACGCTGTCGGCAATCTTCGGGAGCGGTCGTGTGTGCGAGACATTGAAATTGCCATGTTTCTTGCATAGTAAACTTTCGGAAAACTCGTGTCATTATTAGTTCTATTTTATTTAATTCTATGGCTATTGCATTGTATCAAAATAGTCATGCAGTATGTGAAAAGACAGAATCATTACGTGATTGTGTTAAAAAAAGCAAGTAATCTGTTTCGCAACTTTGTTGTAACCATAGAGCTCACATTATTTGTATGTGTCTAGGAAGGTGGTATTCGATTGTTGAGACCATAGACATTAGTTAATTCATGAAATAATATTGTTTTTAAATGTGATAAAATGTAGTTAGTAATTATTAGAAAACTGCGTTTGTTTTCTTTGTATTGGTCATAATTAATCGATTCTTAAATTAATCGATTTTCTGCTTTATATGTAGGTTTAACGAATCTTGAAAACGGTTAAATTCTTTTTTGGGAAAGATAGAACAGTTTGCACGATTTGCTAAGGTGTATGTAAATTAAGGTATTCTTATTTAAATAATGTCGAACTTGTCTAAATTATGTAATTGTGTAAGTATATCGGATTATTGTACGTAATTTGATACTTATGAGGAGTGTTTTCTAAATTGGTATATAATAATAACCAATAATGTTACGAATTTTCAACAAATATTCATAGACACAGCATATTATAGTCATAATCTATTAAATTTTTGCATGGTAAGGAATGTTTGATGTTGGATGGTAGCGCGTACGCGCGCGTTTTTTTGTAAGTATTATACATATATTCAAGCACGATGTACATCGCGTTTGTCATAGGTCACGCGCGTGGCGACCATCTAGTGGCCAATCCCTGTTAATGTTGAGACGTACGTAGCGCGACTATCAGTACCTACTTATCTTTAAATCTGGCCCACACTGAAAAAATACCCGTTTTATATGCGGCATAAGTTGCGCAACATTGTTGCTAGAACTTATTCTGGTATTGCGAAACACTAGGCTACATCTTGTCAAGTTCGAATGTGAAACGTGTTCAACAACAACTGCAAATTATGTGGAAACAGCAACTTACAATTATATCCTTGCAACTATGTTGAACAACTTTGTTGACCACGAAAACGGGTCTTTTAAGCACACTACTGAATAGCTTACAGCACAGATCCATTACATCCGTTATACAAACGCATATTATATTGAATTAGAAAAATCATGTACACTTTTAGACATGGCACACTCGTTATAGCTTCTTTCAGTGCGGACCAGACATTAACTGGGTATGTTTGATAGCATTTGTTGGTGTCAAAGAGCAAGGTCAAGGAGCGAAAGCGGTAAACGATCATGAAATAAAATCGTTTCCACATAATCAGCACATGTTACCTTTTAGAACTATGAAATTGTGAGGTGAAAAGGAGTACGAAAAATAAGGTGCAAGTAAAAATTGTACTCTCTCTCTGAGATGCTTAAAGTTTTAATTCCTTGACAGTGCCCAATGCACAATTGCTAAACGAACAGATTCACTTGCATGTATGTCGCTACCTGACACTTGTAATAAGTTACGTTTAAGTAAATGTTATTTTGTACTCGTGATTTTTATTTGAACTGTCCCCTATTTTAGAGTCTTGTATGAGTAGTTCAGTGAGATACAAGACATTTTTGTCTAAATATTTGTTGGCACCATATGGGATTCAAGAGTAGTTTAATCTTCTGTAATATTGCCAATGAAATAAGTCTCACTGCAAAACTAATGTATACCAATTCCAAGCTGAAGAGTTTGTTTGGTTGAACTACTCAAGAACTACTGTTTCGAATTGAAAAATTATTTTAGTGTTGGAATGCCTATTTATCGAGGAAGGCTAAAGGCTACATAACATCACGCTACGACTAATAGGAACGGAGCATTAATGAAAAATGTGACGCAGTTGAAGTTGCGCGGGTCAGCCAGAGGTCTTAAAAAAACCTCAATTATTTTATTTCAATATCGTATAGGTAATTCAATTTAATTCGTCAATTTTATTATGAATCTATGCTGAATACGCTTCTTTAGAAAGACCTACAACACCACAAACCTAATTATTCAACACACTTGCACTCGGTTAATGCAAATGAATGCAAAAGGCTGCACCCTAACTAGCGAAGCAGGCATTAGATACGCGGCCAACCTGTTACCATGTTCAATTGTTTATTAAAGAACACGTCAGGAACACCTGTTGCGTCGCTAATGCACAGCGATACCGCACGGAATGTTTACTCCGGAATTACGGCCGTGCCACTGAAAGGGCTTTGAAGATGGGAAAATAAACAGGCTTGTAGTCATAGAAAATGGTAGGCTTTTTATGCCCGTCAGTGTACTTTAAGGAATAGATCGTAATGGGGATGAATTTTGAATTTAATTTTAAAGAAAATTAACATCATGCTCTTATTTTTCGGAGGGTTAGGCAGCGGTATGCCTACAGTACACCACATTTTGCTTAAAACAACAAGGTGCGAGACTATTGGCGGATTATGTACACGACGATACATCATTATCCAGATTACCGTTTTGAATCCGTCTCTGATGGATTATTATTCGTGTTGCTACTGAGAAAGATTATTTTTAGGAAACCGACGGGGTCCAGAACACTAAACAATGGTACAAGCACAAATTCTAACACTTAATAATTTAGAAGACATGAAAAGAGCATTAAATACTTGGGTGATTGCAAAGCTGTTAGGCTTTGGATCGAGGATCCCGCGGGCCCGCAGACATTCCAGATAGAAAATCCCGTATTTTCTTCGATCCGGAAATCGAACCCTGGCCGTGAGCATGACTTAGCAGTAGCGCTTACAACCACGATATCAAAGAGGTATTTAAAGACTAGTCACGAAATCGATCCAGAGTAGAATCTTCTGGGTCAATTTCGTGACTACATACCTACCTAGACAATTATCTATTCAATCAAAAGGTGAAAACCAAATCTCTTTACTAAGTCTCCCTTGTCTGTCTAGGTATTTTCCGTCTGTTTGTCTGTCACGTGGCTGTATCGCCTAACCGTAATGCCTCCGTTGAAATTTACCCAGACCCCTAGTTAGCGAGTCCGACACGCACTTGGCCAGTGTTTCATTTTTTGACGTCGAGCTTTGCATCGTTGGTCATTACTAATTCATTACGTGGAGAACTCAGTCGCGTACGGTCGATCGTGACATGTTACTGAGTTTAGCAGCTATTTTTTAGTGCTTTCGGGTGTTTAGATCGGTTTTATTGCGCCCGCGTTGATTCTGAAGAGTTTTGTGCGAATCCTGCGGTGTTAGAGTCCACAATAGTTCTGTGATAGTGTCTGTGTAGTGCTATTTAAAATCACACAGTGGAAACTTTAGTGAAGTGTATGTAGATAACCGATATTATGTGATACTAGTGTCAAGTTCCTGCCAGTACGTGTAAGTACTATGTGGTAAACGAGCTCAGTGTAACTTTATGGACAAAGGTGCTACGGACTAGTGAAATTACTGTTTGTACCTGAGGGGATTGTAAACGTGTTAAGTGAAGTGAGCTGTCTAGCCACAATACGTGTAGTGACAGCTCACTTCAAGCTTTCAGGGTGAGATTTTTACAGAATAGATCGGATTTTCAAGTGAAATGTACAGTGTCATGGCAAAGAAGGCTAAGCGTTCGCGCGGTGGAGGCGGCGCTGTGACCAAAACTGGACCAGGGCAGATTCCTGAGCAGGTAGGTATACCTTAAGTATTTTTGTGGCTTTACAGATGTTTTCTTCGTGGTAATGACTAAAGAGCTACTCGTTATCTCGTGCTGACAAGACATATACCTATCTTTTAAAATAACTAGGTACTGAAGTCATCATGCCCGAAAATCTTATAAATATGTACACTAGAAGGGAATTGAAAGGTCGAAAAAGAATGAGAGAATATGATTACATTAGTAACGTGGTATGGATCTATGAACAGTTTTATGCATTTAAAAACCCTTACCTAGGTTAACCACAAGGTATTTAACAAGCTGTAAGCTTTTTATATACCTACTTAGATATCGCATTCGCTGATGGGTAACGACCCATGACTAAATGGAATTAACCTAACGAGTTCCATCCGAGTCCGTATGCAAGTTCCATGCACTTTTCAAGTTACGTGGTCACGGTGGTATAGTGATAAGCTCGATTTGCGGTGCTTTTCCTTATTATAGACTAAGCTATCTCAGTTCTTTTCGTAGAAATTAAAACCTACTAACTTTATTTAAAAATAAGAACCAGCCAACTTGCTGTGACCGGCTAGGACTTACGCCGCTTACCTACGTTCTAAAAATACCAAAAAATAAAAGTATCATAGTTATTCGATTTAGGTATATTTACTAACCGATTTTAGTCTCTAACTAGATCTAACTTCGACCTGACTTGGACTTTTATCAGTCGGTTGACTATGTACTGTCAAATTGTGCATATAGGTGGTGTTCCAAGTATCCCCAATGGAAAAGACGTCTACAGATATAGGCCATAGGTCTCCCGCAAGTGCCACCACATCGACCGTTCCTATGCGTTTCGCAACCAGCAGATTTCCAGCCATCACTAGGTCATCTGTCATTCTTGTAGGAGACTTTCCAATGCTGTGCTTTTGGGAATAAAGAAAGAAAGAAATTAACATTTATTGCCAACAAAACAGTCATAGTATTTAAACAAAGCAAAGATTTGTAAAATAATAATACCATCCCATCACTTTCCGTGGGTGTCGTAAGAGGCGACTAAGGGATTCACCAGAGAATGGGTAGCAGCGTTCTCTGTAAAACACAACACCATACTGCGATCGCCAACCCGCCTGCCCAGCGTGCCCCCCCCCTTTGTGGGAGGCCTATGTCCAGCTGTGGATGTCTTTCGGCTGTTATGATGAAGAAAGATTTCTAATAATATAACAGTGTGGTAAAATGAGCTGGCTTAGCAAATGTTGAGCAGTTGGCACAATAGCCACAGCGCTGGCCAACGCTGATTAACAGCCCGCCCCCTCTCATTACTATCCGTAATCCGACGATATTTTAAAGCACTTCACTTACGTAAAATTTTATCCAATTTAGGCTATCGACCAATTCACCTAATTATAGTTCACAAATTGCCGTTTATGTTTGCAAACGCGCCTACGTAACAGGAGAAATTCCTTTTGTCCGCATTTTAATTCGTCTAATAGCCGCTGTAATAAGTTGGTTCTTTAACAGTTATGCAGGTAAAGGCATTCGTTTCATGACAAGCACGCCGCCTACCATACTGCCTTGCACGAAGGAATGCGAGCTTGTTAATGAGCACATGAAATACTTGCTCATAGCTGAGTGGCCCATGGTTTGAAGCGTTTGGATAAACTGAGTTACTGGAGACTCGGTTTTATGTTAAAGATCATGGCTCAATTATATTAAAATGCTCTTCCTCTCTCCTACTTATTTAAAATTCTGCTGTGCCCAACAGGGTCCATGATTATTTCTCTTCATCCTATGTGTACTTTAGGAATATTTTTTTTTAGATTTTGTAGGAATAGTTTTTTCCAGTAATAGAATAGTTCAGGACAGAAGACTGAGTGAGCCCTTGATCCTCACATGGGTCCGGAATCAGTTCTTACCGGTAAGATGGTACAGCAGAGCTAAACATAAGCTACTCGTAATTAATATTAACTTGGACGTAACCAGTAGTGAAATTCTGTAAGCATCTCAAGGTGTAATCTTCGGTGAAGTGAACACGAAATGAGCTGTCAATTCGTACAAACAAGATGGAATGACAGATCTTTTGCTTAAACTGACACGGCGTGAGATGTTGACAAAATAGACTGACAGTTTTGATCTTCGAAAATTAAAGATAAAGACGATGGGTGCATGATGTCACGCTTAACCATTTTTCTGGTACTTTTCTGGTTCTCCTTATTCTATTACGCGATTGCCATAAAACATTTTCCAATATGTCGTTGATTTAAATCGAATAGCATAGGAACATAGATGCGTTTCGCACATGGTGCGAAATTGGCGATAGTATCTATTGGTAGGAGATCCGGTATAAGAAATAAATAACATGTGAGGGTATATACCCTCGCATGTTATTTAATTCTAATATAGAATAAATGCTAGATAATGTTTAGATTGAAACGTTGGAAGTGGGTTGCCTAGATAAATCATGTGCCAACGATGTAAGACAATAAAATGTTTTACAACATTTTTTGACCAACTTCCCTCATTTGTTATTTATAAAAGTCGACCATCTGATCAGAATATACTCCAAGGAATTGAAAAAATATGGGTTGCCTATTTCCCCTCTGTGCAACTACGGGGTTTCCAGGTATAAACAGGTAGGTAAATATAGTTAATTTATCCTCATCAGTTATTTAACCAAAATACATATCAAATGAAAGCTTGTTTTATTCACAATCCAACCGTATTAGGTTGCCTTATCAAAAAAGTGTGCCAAATCCATGGTTGCCTAATTCTTAGATGTTATATCTGCGCGAGTGTTGAGAGTGGTGGAGAAGCTTTGCTCCCGCAATTCCATTTAACAGATAGAGATGAAACATGCCAGGTGTGCACCCGGCAGCTACTTAGTAAAAGAGAGTAGGAAACGCTCTTTATTCTGTGTTACAAAAAAAAGTGCTTTCACTTACACGTTCAGTTATCAGTGACAATACATTATTATGAAATAATAGTTTTTATTTTCCGTTAAAAATGCACGTCTTTGAAAAAGAGTTTTTTTTCGATCATGAAAGCGCGGATTAGATGGGGTCGCTCCCATTTGGTAATGCCCATATTTGGTAACGATACACACACTTAACGGTTTATCGCATGCACCAGGTACAACAGTCTCTCTACACACTCGTGCCATCACCAGAAAACAACGCTTCCGCGCTGCAGCGCCGCTACAATTGCTACGGCGTAGCAAACTTGCGTAGCAGATGCTACGAAGTACAAAATTGATTGAAAGATGTAACCGGCATTGGAATTCTGTAAGCATCTCAAGAGCTTAGGTGAAGTGAACATGAAACGAGCCGTCAATCCGTACAAACAAGACGGAATGACAGACAGAAAGACGTTGGATGCATGACGTCACGCCTAACCATTTTTCTAGTACTTTTCGAAGAGATATTTTTTGCTCCTCCTTATTCTATTACGCGATTGCCATAAAACATTATCCAATATGTCGTTGATTTAAATCGAATAGCATACATGGATGCGTTTCGCACACGGAGCGAAATTGGCGACAGAATCTATCGAGACAGTTTTCATCGAGAATGCTGAACAGGAGGTTGAAAGTGCAATAAATAGTTAAGGCGAGCCTTTTTTATGATGAGGCACCTTCTATAAAATACTTTGAAGAGTGTAAGAAAATAAAATTATTTATTTAGACTTCGCACATGACATACAAAAAAACAGGGTACCATTAATTGATTGAAACTAACGATATTAAAAGAACTGTGTCAAAAAGGCACATATCTAAAAATTATGCGTGATATTAAAAAAAAACAGTGCGCTGGCATTCAGATAGCACGCCATGATGATACGGACACATTTAATTTACTGAGGTATTTTGTATAATAATAATAATAATCAAGGATGCCTCCAAACGTCACTTTCGCTAACAACTTTTAACGATCTTACGACAGTAAAAAAATGCACACTCATCAGAAAACATGACGCTCCCACGCTGCAGCGCTGCTACGATTGCTACGCCGTAGCAAACTTGCGTAGCAGATGCTACGAAATCTAAAATAGTTTTAGACCAAGGTAAAACCATTGTGGAGCCGAAAGACTGCAATAACATGAGCCCTAACCTAATAATTTTCGAGTATGTTGAAAAATGTATGTGGTCCTTTAATTTTTTCCGTTACGTTTAGTTAGTAAGTGTTATTTATGGAAGAAAATAAAAAAATATAAAGAATTTGTGCAACTGGTAAATTCTAGAATCATTCCTAGTGTGTCTACTTATATGCTAGCTATCATTTATTTCTCTATAATCTATTTCCACATGATAAATCATAATAGCGATTTAGTAAAATATTAAAAACATACTTAAACATTAGTACACGCACAGCAGGCATATATAACGTTGACTTATATGTAATTGAAACCCAAAATGGACATCTATCAAACTTTAAAACAATGACGAGCTCTTTTGAACCCACGATCAGTCCACACATTAAACAATTACCTAAATCGCCAAAATTTTCGGCAAAACTGAAAGAGAATCACTAAAAGTTGTTCTTCGTCCATAAATCGCGTTGTCAGGCCGCGTATCGCTTTCATTCTGCAACGACTTGGGAACGAGTGTCGCTAACCAAATAGACCGTGTTCAAATAGGACGGCGATTTAAAGAGATAAGGCTTCGTCGCGTTGACAGCTGAGCGGAAGGCTCCCAGTCGGCTTTCATGATATGCTAAGACGGAAGAGTATAAAAGTATTTTTTCGTTGTGTTGACAATCCTTAGATTCTAGTTGTAATCAGTTTGTTAAGTTAGAGATTAGAATTAAAGTACAACTTTTTATTACATGTTGCGCGGATTACGGCGGAGTTTGAGCCATTGCTATAATTAACCGTTAAATTTTGTTCAATATCGTAATCATTCACAATGTTGGGACGCAAGCCATCTCTCTATAAAATGGAGTAGACCATAATAAAGATAGGACCACATGTGGGTTGAAGGACATCGTCCAATGCACGTCTCATTGTAAAGAAAACTAGTGATGGGCTCAGCTGAAAAACTGGTTATTTTTAATCTTACTCCATGACTTCCAGCTGGTTCAGTATCTGGTCTAGTGAGGACCATAGGTTATTTAATAGCTATTTATAGCAATCGCATTTCCGCTGCCACCCCACCTCGCTTATCGCCTTCTCCACGATGTAGCCTTACCCGGATCCCTGCCAAAGTCTATCCGTAGAAAGAAAGAGTATATTGTAACAATTGCATCGAAGACTCGTAAAGAACTGTTGCTCCTGGCTAGCGTCCAGGCCGCCGACGTTAGGTGCTACCATTCAATTACACATTAAATAAAACTCTAGTTTATCTCACATGATGAATGTTTTCACTTTCTGTTGAGATTTGGCTGAGAATGCGGTGGAGAAGTTGGTTTATTTACGATTTGTGTTTTGATTATACGTAAATTGTGTGTAAGTCCTGGTAATCTGTCAAGTGCTATGAAATTGTATTGTGTGATGGATAAGATAGGAAATTTGATCTTCAAAACTCTGCATATTTTTGGTATTTTTTTGACTAGCTTTTATATTTCTGCCTCTCAAGAGCCAGGATTATCTGTGACGACCTTTAAAAAACCGTCATTACTTCGTAATATCTAAGCATCACAACAAAAAAACCCCTCAAAGTTTTCCGGAATATAGAGATAAAGTACAACCTATATGCTAATGAAGCCCTATACATGCTAATCCAGTTTAGGTACATTCTAAAAGATCCCTTCAACCATCCAAACATCAAACTTTTGCCTTGATAAGACATCTAATTATTCAAACTTCCGACAATCCCGTCCCATCCATTCCGGGCATCCCTTCGCGTACGTCGCTCACGTATATCGCTATTTCCTCCGTCATGTGACGTGTGGCCCCTGCAGCGTTCGGGGACAGACTGGCTTCGTTCTCGGGCTCCGGAGGCAGAGCCAGGCTTCAGGACGATATCCTGCACGCAGGCGCCGTGCACACCCCGCCCCTAGAACTAAGGTAGGGTGTTCTACACAAACATGGGAGACGATTTGTTCGTCCTGTGCTGAAAAGGTAGAATAGTTTGTGGGGTAAGTAATGAAATATAGGGAAATATCTGATAATTCGTGAGTTTAGACGTTGTGTGAGGGATATTGTCGAAAAACACAAAGGTGGATTAAAAGAGAATGTTCTGTGGAATCAAGTCCTCTCATGCATCACTATAGTACTAAAAACGTAAATATGTCGTACTTGCACAACTAACAGAATCTCTTGCCAACCAGTTGCGTTATTGCCAACTTAGTCGAAAAGTTACATTATGAAACACTCTCGCTGAAAGACTGCACCGTATTCAGTTGAACGTTGTATGGTGTAAGTGTTCTCGTTCGGCAGCGCCCTGCGCAGAGTAGGTCAGGACGGGGGCGCGCGGGGGTGTGCGGCGCAGGGTAGGCGGGGCGGGGGGAGGGGGGAGGGGTCCCGATTCATGTTTACGGGGCTCGGCCGTCAGCTGTTCGCGCGACATGAATGTGCCGCGCCCTCGACGCGCCCGCGCCGACTCCGCGCATCGATTGATTGATACCTGAGCGGCCACGTGCGGCGCGCCGGCCGCCAGTCGCCCCGCGCTCGCCGGCCCGCGCGCGCGCCCTATGCGAGCCCGCCCGCGCTGCTTGCCGCCTCAGCTCATCAATGGAGTGCCCGAGGTGACCGGCCCCTGGAGCCCGCGAGCCGCGCGACACCGCCCGTCTCGTAAGTACCGCGGCGTCGCCCGCGCCACCACTCCACACGTACTCGCACAGCACCCCAATCCGTTAGTAAATAATGGTTTTTCCGATAGCATTAATACCCGGAGACAATTTATGCGACTGCGCCGTGTGATGTTTACTGCGACCCGCTCCTCGGGCCACCTTCTCATTACATTAGCGCCGGAAATTTTCTATATAGAAGCGTTTTTCTTATCGATCGTCCAAAGTTTTGTTCGTTTCTGACGGAATATTTATAAAAATTCACTATCGGTTTACGTAATCGAAGGACAGTGTGATCGTTTGTTATTGAAAGCCGCGGATCTGCGAGGTGTGTACGAGACACGCACCCCAATCATTACATAAAACATTCCAATCGGTTTCTATCGACCTGTCTATAGTGTCTATCTGTCGTTATCTTTCCATTGCTATTGCTCTCTTATGAGCTTGGCTCATCGTATCGTAAACTTTAAGGTCTAATATATTGGTGGAACGTTGATTGCATCGCACACCCCATGGTACATTAACATAAACATAATCATAACAGGGAGCAGTTTGTTCTGTTCGCTTAAAACGTGTAACATAACAGTATCGCCAATATTTACTTAGCAACAAGTCATAATGAAGTAATAATACGCAGCGTTCAATTTTGTTCATAAGCATATTGCCAGCTTATGTTACAGTCGACAGGCTGCCAACAAACTGTCAATCAACTTGTAAAAGCTCTCGGATATTATACAACGTTACAACTTGCGATCTCCGCCTAATTGAAGAGCAGCGCTTGGAGTCGATACTCACTGATAAGTGATATTTACCTTTACGATGCTGCTACGCAAAGGTACTTAACTTGATGTCGAGACATGATTGATTGATGATTGCAGCAACCCTTGCTTGGAAGTTTAAAGAATGAATATAAACCGTATATGTAAGTGAAAGGGTACTTACGTGTCAATTATTTTTAATGCGTTTTCAGTTAATTACTTTAATCACCTTTGGCTGAGAACAAATAACACAAAAGAGGTAGTTTCTTTGAAAAATTCAGATTGACGGGTTAAATCGCTGCGCACTTATAAGACTACGGTCTCTGTAGAGAACGTCACTTTAAACTTATCGTCTTACGCTATTCGGGTTCCAAACAGAAATCATTATAAAGACGATGGGATGTAATTCATGCTGTATGTACACGGTGAAGGGTTTGATAGATTCGTACTTTAATATAAATTCCAAAAATACTGTGATCATAAATAATGTGTGGTGATATCATACCGTGTTTATCTATACTAGTATTATAAAGAGATAAAGTTTGTGAGGTTGTGGGGGATAATCTCTGGGTCTACTGAACCGATTTTGAAAATTCTTTTACCAATAGAAAGGCACGTTATTTGTAAGTGTCAAAGGCTATATATATTAACCCGAAAAATACTGCCCAACGAAGTGGGCACGGGTCAGCTAGTTATGCTATATTTAGAACAAAATGTCTTGCCCACCGACGCCACACAGTTCGTGTAATAAGATTTCCGCCAGGAAACATACAAGGCGTCAAAGGGATATGCAGTAGCATATACTTACTAGTGTTATTATTACAAGTACGAAGGTACCTTCGTACGCTTGTAATAATAACACTAGTGCGATTACCTCATCTCCCAGCTTTTAACACACCATGTGTAAAAAAATTATTTCACACCCTATATTTAATCTAGCTTCTGCCCGTGACTTCACACGCATCATTATGTAGGCTTTGAATTTGAATTTGGCATTTAGGTTCCTTGGGGAGTCTAGAATGCTTTCCCCAAGGAACCTATATGCCAAATTTCAGCTTTTTACGACCAGTAGATTAGGCTGTGCAGTGTCCCTTGTCTGTCAGTCACGCAATCAATCGGTACGTAACGGTTTTTTTGTTATTGATATTGATAAGAAACTTTGATAAGAAACGTAGACTTTCATCAAGCAGCATAAAAGGCGTCAAGGGATTTATGTCGAGAGGATGTGCAGTAGCATACCCATGCACGCTTGTGATAACAACACTAGTGCGATTATCTCATCTCCGAGCGTTAACCATGCACCATGTGTCGCAAACGGGTTATTATAGTAGATAATATTCTCAACTAACTAATAATATTCAACAGCGCTATAAACACAATACGTCTAGTAGTATTATTTTATGGAATTATTTAGACTGAAAATCAACATTATTGATCCTACTATCCAGTGGGTTTAAATTGTCTCCATGTTAACCCTTGTTATGTTGTATATGGTAAAGTTTCCTAGTTTACTTTAACTTGAAGCTGATTAAAAATAGATAAATATAAAAGAAACAAAAAAAAATAAATATATATATAATAGATTTTTTGCCGTTGATTTTTTTTTCGCGATTGCAGTGTTGGTCCCATAGTGAAAGAGGGTCATAATGATGAGTAAAATTACCCGTGAAGAGGTATTGCGTTTATTATGTTTCAAGTTGTATTAGTAGAAGTCGTTTTCATAAAACAAAACACTACAAATTAAAAAATAACTTTAATTTCGGAAGTCGGTGCTTTTGTTTTTTTTACGTTTTTGAACACCGACTTCCGAAATTAAAGTTATTTTTCAATTTGTAGTGTTTTGTTTTTGGAAGTCGGTTTTATTTTTTTGTTAAAAAGTTTTTTATTTTTCACTTTTTAGTGGTACGCAGGTACCACTAAAAAGTGAAACTACAAACACAGCGTGCCGGCGATGTTATATTATGAACTGATGAAAAACAGTATATGTGCTTATAAAATTTGAGGGTTTCCCTAGATTTTCATGGGATCCCATCACCAGATTCTAACTTGGTGACAATGGGACCATCTCAGGAGTATAGGCTTTCGAATAAAAAAAGATTTTTTGAAACCGGTCCAGAATTGGCGGAGAAATCGGTGAACATACATAAAAAAAAAAAATACCTACAACCGAACATAGAACCTCCTCCTTTTTGAAGAAGTCGGTTAAAAACAGATTAGAAATTACATATTTTTCTATAAAGCACTTAGGTACCAAGTCAACTTTTTTTACCATATTGCCATCAGATTCTTAGCTTTAAGGATAAGCCAGTAATATAGTATTGTCATGGTCTGACCCTTACGAACCACTCTCCCTTACGACGCTGCCCTTAAGACGTGATTAAGGGATTCCACCAAATGTGTAGGGTCCTGGTTTTATTGCTACCGGCTCAAAACTGATAACATCTATCTTAAATAGGATTACGGAAATGATTCAGTAAATGGGTTATCTATATGTGAAAGTATATAAAGATATCTACTTAAGTAAATAATTTCAATTAACTATCGATTTGTGATCTTTTGTATTTTTTGCGTCATTTTTTTTTTTTTGTGTACACTGAAAAAATTAGTTAGGTAGTTGTATTTTTATTCAGTTAAATATGTTAATAGTTACGAAAGTAACTAATCTTTATTGATTGTACGACTTCCTGCAATGATTTATTTATATCTTATGGTCATCAACAAAAGAAAATTATAAAACTTTATTTTATCATAAAACACAACCTGTAACATAAATTGAGATTGACACTTTATCGACAAACTCCCAATTCATAAATCGACATGTATATTTAAATCGCAAATGATTTCTAATAATGAAAATTGTGAAAAACATTTGAACCAATTAGTGTGAAGATCCAGTAACGCAAAACCACTATTAACTTTTACTTAAAATCAATTCGAAGGAATCATATTTTCTTTAATTATTTCACAACAAAACAAAAACTCATTTAACATTTCAGTTCCCTTCAAACAAATTCGTTCGCACAGAATCTTCTCTCTGTTAGACAAAAGCAATTTAAAACACTGAGAGCACCTGAGAGAAGCATTTGAAATACAATCTTCGCTGTAACCGCATAGATTTAGTGCAACTGTCAGCCGTAGCAGCGGAGCAAATCAAACAGCTCGTAGCAGGCGTAGCTTGTCATCGTAGACGCGCTACGAAACTGATACGATGTTGCTACGGAGACATGAATAAATGCTAAGGTGATCATAGCTTTTATATTTTTGTAACGAGGATGTAATTTTACTTTAAAAAATGGACTTACAGTAAAAATATTAATAAAATAAATAAATTATTGTTGAGTGTAAGATTTAGTTCCACTGACAGCCGTGACAGCAAAGCAAATCTAATATCTCGTAGCAGACGTGGCTTGTAGTGCTACAATGCGCTACGGATTTGCTACGACTTTTTGAACTAAACCTGCTGTAATCAATGATCACCGCAGGTTGAAAATATTTTTAATATTCTTCAGATTTTGTTTTTTTTTTCGTTTTATTTCTTTGATTACTCATAGGCATAAAACCTGCCTGGCATTGCTTTGCTGTTTTGAAAAGATGCTATGTATCATGATCATAGCTTGAAAAATATTCGTGAGACCGAGTATAAAATGAACCAGCTTTGGTTTACCTTACAAAAAATATAGGTAATTAACAAAATTCTGATACTTTTTGTCATCTTAGCCTTAAAGCTGCTCAACGCTACGAAATCGCTACGACATTATGAACAAAACTACGTTGATAAGTGCTTGGAAAATAATCGTGGTTATAGATGAGTATTTATACAGCTTGTCTATCCCAAAAAAGCAATAGATAAATTATCGTATTAAAATTATCTATCGTTTTTTGGTTGTATATTTAATGTCTTTGGTTGCATACTTCTGTAACAATTTTGGTGAATAACACTTATAAGTACTATCAAAAAGGACTTTGACCTCTGAGTATTCAGCTGGGAAACACAAGCCTCACTAAGTTTAAATAGACCAAAAACAAAAACTGACTAATTTCTAGAATAAATATAATTTATCATTTAATCCTACATACATTAATGTGAATTATGGCATTGACCTGAGGGCCAATTCTATTATTTTCAAATTTGCTTAGTAGTTGTTTAAAAGATAGTGTTGGAGGAAAAGGATTGGCCTTCTGTATGTTTGGAGGAGTTAATACAAAAAAATAATGCTCAGTAAAAAAAATGCTCAGTAAAACCTCCAGTGAAGCCATGTATTCATCCTAATCAAATGTATCCGCTCTGTATGTATGTATGCTCACTACGGCATACTCTTTGTAGTTGTTTATACAGTCCTCTATTTACGAGCTCGCCACAAACGAATGCAACCGTTTTCAATCTCACTCCGAGTCAAAGGGAACACTTTAATTCCCCTCTTAAAGGGATTCACCGGAAGCTTTTTCTTGTGCTTGGTTTCAGATTGGCCAGAGTTTCTTTATAATAATGGCAATCGCGATATTACTGGCTAAATAATTTTGAAAATAATGAAAATATTCGTTTAAAAATTTTACATCTTTAATACAAAACCGGCCAAGTGCGAGTCGGACTCGCTCACGAAGGGTTCCGTACCATAAACCTTTATTTTTATTTTGTGTTGTTATAACGGCAATAGAAAAACACAATCTGTGAAAATTTCAACTCTTTGCCACCTGGCGTTAATCCCAGCCATTGCCAGGGTCCGTGAAAATTTCAACTGTCTACCTATTATGGTTCTTGAGATACAGCCCGCTGACGGATAGATGGACGGACGGTCGGACTGACAGCGGAGGCTTAGTAATAGGGTTCCGTTGGATACCCTTTGGGTACGGAACCCTAAAAATGAAATTGCTTTCTGTGTCCGTCAGTGGGTTTTGTCGTTCATGGAAACAACGCAACAGATTTTACCGTCATGTGGAGAATATTCATCTCGGAATGTCTATCTGTATAAATGTAGGCAGTAACAATAAATAAACTGAGAAAAAAAATAAAGAAAGGCGAAACAGGGGCTGGTTCGTAGTGTCAGTACAAAACAGATTTTCCCTTTTTTTAATTTCGAATTAGGTCACTACTTTGAGACAGGTTTTTTTCTTTTGCAAGCTAGTTCTTATGTCTGATTTTATTCGAGGCTATAAACTTTTTAGTTTATTTGGTTGATTAAGGGATTAAAGGCTCTGGATTAAGCTGAGTTTAAAACTCATTCATTTGATTGCGATGTTTTTTTAATCCAATGTTTACTATTTTAATTATTTGACTTCAATATGCTGTGCATTTCGAAATTATGCTTCCTTATCTTGCCAATATTGTAAGAAATAGATTTATATTCAAACATTGATGCTACTTATACATTCAGTCAAAAAAGTATCGGGAATGGATGATTTGTTTATGGTTCCAAATTCAAATTTTTGTTTTTTTGTAGTTGTTAGATTGGCACAACTGTTTTCCATTTTGGCGCGGAGTTTGAGTTGCATCTGTTATTTATATTAAATACAGTGCTGGTTTTAGTAATATCATATATAGTGTGTATTGCGAATTTCATAATGAACAAAAATATCAAACAAAGAGTTTGTCTTAAATTTTGCATCGCCAATGGAATTTCGTGTTCGGAGTCACTGAAAATGTTACAGAAGGCTTACGGTGAATCGACTTTATCAAAAACTCGTGCTTATGAGTGGTTCAAAGCGTTCAAAAGCGGTCGAGATGTGATGGAAGATTTGCCTCGCTCTGGTAGGCCGTCAACGTCTGCAACTGAAGTTAACACCGCAAAAGTGAAGGAAATAGTGACTGAAAATCCCCATTCAACTCTGAGAGAGATAGCCGCCGATTTTTCTGTATCTCACGAGTCGATCCGTACCATTTTAACTAATCATTTGGGTATGAAACATGTTGCTGCTCGGCTAGTCCCAAAAGATCTGAATTTTCTCCAAAAACTCAATCGCATGAAAGTCGCTGAGGACATGCTAGAACGAGTCAGTTCGGACCCAACATTCATGAAACGCATTGTTACTGATGACGAGACGTGGGTTTACGAGTTTGACATGCAAACTAGTCAACAAGCTTCGGAGTGGCGCCTTCCAACTGAACCGAAACCGAAAAAACCACGCCAAAGTCGATCAAAAGTCAAAGTCATGTTGACTGTTTTCTTTGACTATCGCGGTGTTGTGCACTCTGAATTCTTACCGGAAGGTCTAACGGTAAATACCTAAAGAATATTATTTGAGCGCTATGCGGCGTTTAAGAGAGCAAATTCGACGAAAAAGGCCAGATTTGTGGAAAGAAAATTCTTGGATTTTGCACCACGACAATGCGCCTTCGCACAAGGCTATCATTGTGAACGAATTTTTAACCAAACACTCAACAAATACCATCCAGCAACCACCATATTCACCAGATATGGCTCCTGCTGACTTTTTTCTTTTTCCTAAACTCAAATTACCACTTCGTGGCACCCGTTTTCAATCGATAGAAGACATAAAGGAGAATTGGCGGCGAGAACTGAACTCAATTCTGGAAGCAGCGTTTAAAAAATGTTTTGATGAATGGGTTATTCGTTGGCGCAAGTGTATCGTTTCTAAAGGAGCATACTTTGAAGGTGATAAAATAAATTTGGATGAATAACAGACATTTTGTGTATTATTGATCTTTTCCCGGTACTTTCTTGACAGAGTAGTACAACTTCAGTTCAGGAACACATTGACGTGAGATGTAAATATGAGCTTCTTGTTATCAAAGCGTTGGTTTAGAATCTCCCAACAGACGATATAATGGTCGCTGCTGATAGGTAGGTAATGTATCAAGCTTTCGGCTTCACCTTTGACCTTGCCTTTAAGGAATTGCATTTTTTGTGCGTTTGATAATACTGTGTTTTTGTGGATTGCGCTAAATAAATCCTTAAATGACACCCACTGCTGATAGTTTCCCGAAAACACAGGAACTTCCATTGGTGGTGTTGACTTTTCCCGATAGGATGTTGACCACATTTTGAAGTTGATCATGCTGTTGAAAGTCCGCTCGTGTCTATTGAAGTGGGACTCATAATCATTGCAAGATCGTTCCCTGACTTGCCAATGATCTCCCAGTGTAGGTTGTCAATGGTAGTCCATCGGTTTTGCAGTATTCGAAGGGCATCTTCGAACTCCCATTTATCGACAATTGTCTCAATATCAATGTTGCCGACAGCTCGAATAAATGCTTTAAAGTTGACCGACTGCTTATGAAGCATGTCGTCAAGCTTGCTATTAATTCCCCTCTACTCAAAGGTCGCAGGGGCTGCTGCTATTTCTTGCGGTTCTAGCTGACTCACCGAAGTTCCGGCTGCGAATTTCTGTGCTTGTTGAGGATACACTGGCTGTTGACCTCGCTGAACCAACTCATTTTGACGTTGAACCATAAGTCTCTTTGCCGTCTCGTAAATGTCTTCCGTACGCTCAAATTCCGAGTTGACAAATTGATGATTAATGACAAATTGAGTTGATGATTGGCCTTTTCAAAAGGGAAATTTTTCATGATTTCTCTGGAATTCTTACCAGTACTTTTCAAGTAACTCGAGTTTACGCTTATAGTAATCAAATGATTTACACTCTACGCTATCCTTTTTAAAATTAGACAGAAATTTTCCCAAACTCTCTAAAATACCGATTTTTACTCCTTTACTGCACATGCGGTACGGTTGTGGAATTCACTACCGCCTGACTTTAGGGATTGACAAACTCTTGCAGTTTCTAAAAGAAGAGTGAAAGAATCTTTCCTTCTCGTCATAGTTGCAAATAGGTATGTGTTATTATTTATCTTTTATATCATATAGTATGTATTAGTATGTTATTTATGTATTGTATGTCATATTTAATATGTATAGTTTTCATTTTAGCTTCTTACTGTTACACACTATGTCTACATCTCTTTTTACTCTACTCTCCTTTCGCAGGTATGCTGGAAGAGATTTCTATAGAAATAAGCATCACTTTTGTACCTATTTTTCTGTTTCTTTCTTCTTATCTTCTTATTAAATGCGTGTACATAAATTGCTAAATAATAAAAAAAAAACTCGATTTCTTTGACATACAGACTCTCCATCCTGTCGCTGGTAAAATGAGTAAAATTGAACGATCTTACTTGAAAGAATTTCTTGCTGTGGCTACCCCGACGAAGGTTGCTCCCCAAGTCAGTGGCGCGCTGGTGCTGCTTGTGTGAGCTATACACTCACTGCTGCTGAATACGTACACACGTATTCGGTAGAATATATTGAGCACTCCACTCAATACACTGCTGCTACTGTCACTTCACTTGCTGATAGTTTAGAAAAACCGCACTACATAAACGACTCGCGAAGTTCTTGGCTCGAAGGACCAAAATGTTGGGGTCGCGAACTACATGGTATTGACTATTTGGATGGGTACTAAAACACTTTGTTTCACTGATTAAAAGAGTTTATTTTAAGTACTTTAAGCTACGCTAAAATGATGGCTAATAATAAGCTGGCGAATGCACGCGGTTTTCTGTCCGAATATGCACTGGCTTTGTGGCGCACTAAGTGCGGCGAAATTGAATAGCTAGATCAGCAAACCGTGTTCGATATTTATTATTGCATCGAACATTGTATTTAAATAAATAAAGAGATTGCTTGTGTCCAGTACACAATAGGGAATATGCATGCGTTTTTTTATTTGCAATATTAAACACTTATTAGCTGCGGAAAACGATCATGAAATTAATTTTTAAATACCTTCATCAGCGATGAAGTTATAAAGCTTCAAAGATTGCCATTAGAAAGAGAAGTCCGATATGAATGTTGACGTCAGAGTTCATGACGCCTATACAGCTGCCATAGAAAACAGCGTTTTCACGAGAGGGACATATATATTTGTTTAAAATAATTATATCTCGTTTGTTTTTCGAGCAATTTTGATATTTTCACTGTTAGTACTATATTTTTGTATATTTTTAGATAAACTGAATAGATAATAAATATTTTTTTCATGCATATTCCCTATTGCCTTTTCTTCGTGTTAGTAACTTCAATGTCTACAGATTTCCTAACCTCTCATCTAAGCTATTTACTTCAGCCAATCTCTTGCTCTAAAAGCCCATTACCATCCAAAATCACACACCACACTAGAACCCTAATTTAATCCGCTATCCAACATCATAATTAAGGCTTAAAACATGTTTAATCCAATGAAAGCACGGCGTTATAACCCTGCTAATGTTTTCCTTAAGAATGGTACCAGTATCAGCCCTATTACAATGTGTAAAATAGTTTTGAACTATACGGCGCCGACGGAAATTGTACTAATGGTATAACGAGAAAAGTTTGTTTGTGTGTATGTTCGGAATATATACGGAACTGCTTATCTGATTGACGTGGAATATTTCAATTTCGGAAAGCTTATCGCCCCGGTAAATTATGTGAAACGTTTACGTTTATTGCATGGGATATTGTAGATTAATGTTTTGGGGAACCCAGCATGACTAGGGGTTGTAAAAGTCATTTGCCAGCGACGAATAAATAACGAGTTGTCATCTGTATCTATATCTACTTGCAAGAAGAAAGAAAGAAAAACAGTTTATTCCACCCAAACAGACGCACATTAACATTTTATTATTTTAAAATACACAAATGAAAACAGCTATAAAAGGAAATGTATAAGTAAAGTAAGCAATAAGTAAGTGCTTATAATTAAGTAAAGTCGCTTCTCAAGTAAATCTATAAAATTTTAATCGCATAACTTTATAATTATTTATTGTAATTTATATAACAATATATCCTGTTTGTTGTTTTAAAGCATTTTTTTTTTATAATTAACATTATTTTTTTATTGTTATTATTATATATTTTTGTTTGTTTATTTGTGTTTGTGTATGTCATTTAAATGATTATAATTTTATTAAATACTTATTTTGATGAATTCAACGTTTGTAAGTGGAAAGTTGTGCACTCATTCTTATATTTGCATCTTATTCTTGGAAGGACACTGACTTCTAAGATACAGACATATGCCTAGTTTGGAAGTCAGGGTTTCATTGTTTGTAATTGTAGCCTTTTACATATATTTATCACCACATAGAACTGTTCTGTATGACTTTGATGATAAATAAATAAATAAATACGGGCAGCGTTGTTCTTCTTAATTATGCAAGGCAATTTAATACAGTTTTGACCATTAAAAATGTAGATATTTATATTTAAAAAAACTCGGTGTGATATCGTGAAGCCATGCAGTGGCGGGTTTTGTAATAGAAAACCTTTTTGTACGAGTATTGTAACAAACTTGCACATAGAAATACACCAGAGGTTTACGTTACGTTACTATATGTACGTCAAAAATATTCGTGCTAGGCACTCTGAAGAACAATTTCAAGTAACAGTATTATTTTTGCGATCGATGTCAAAATGTAGGGAAATTAGAGGCGTGGTTGACAGTTTTCAACTGCAATGTAAATGCAAACCCACCAAAAGGATACTAGAAATACCCCTCCGTAGTTAACATATATATCAAAATCACATAAACCCAATCCGATTTCTAAATGACACTGATAAAAACTCGCACACGTGTGCATCTGATTGAATAAAATATTCAAATAAAATGTTCACATTCAGATACATCGCGCATACACATGCGATCCTTGAATCGGGGACACGGATTTGCGAGGAACTGTGTCTCTATATCGGACGGATTCTGTACGGGGCTTAAGATCTGTGTGCAGAGTGTACAGCCCACGCAGTGTAACGTCTTGGTGCCTTAGTGGATTTATTTTACAGGGATATGGTGCGATATGGCCTGAAAAGGGGACTGGGGTAGGTTGTTTTTGTTGTAACACAAATAAATTGTTTCATAAATACTATCTTTACGTATTATTGTAAGGGATTGAAAGGGTTTTTACTTTAGATAGTGGCAAATCTCAATTGACACAAAATACTGTGTTGTACTAGTATTAAAATTCTATGTTTAGGCGTAATTGATTATTAAACATCCAAAGATACAGATTTGCTAAAATTCTTAACGAGAATTTAACTCTGCTATTCTCTTTGTTATTTTTTTACGTCTGGCTGAGACGTGAAAAAATAACATAAAACGGATTTGAATGAAACTTGGAACACGGATAGATTATATCCTGGATTAGGACATATTTTACTTTAGGAGTATGTTTCCTTGGATTGTTTTTCAACGTGGGCGTAGCCGCTAGCAGAAGCTGGTTAAAACGATGCTAAAAGAAATGCACGTGTTTTATTACCCTACATTATACATTCGTAACTTTTATTTTAATGACTTTAAATACAGTTACATCGTTTAGATAACAATTTCTGCTACATCTCGTAAAAACAAGAAACAACAAAACCCAAAAACATGTTATGAGCGCGGAAGTACTACCTACCGAACAAAACCGCGTGCTCATCAGTTATCTAACGGGCGCGTCCGATCACAAATCAGTTGAGCGGAACGGTCCACACAACAACTGTGGGCAACCATCCATCATGCGCGATAGGGATGTACCTACGGAAGGCAGAGATGGAAATACAAAAAAAAAAAACTTCATGATTGAAATTAAAAAGAAATGTAAAGGAAATGGACACCTTTTCCACATCACATTCTCTACTTTTCAATTTAAATCATGATAATTTCATAGCACTAGGTCAACGGAAAACACACATACATTTCGATTCCCTTGCGAGTGTCGAAATAAACGGCCGTATCTTTTTTTACGTAAACTAAGAAGTTTGATCTTTTCACAGCTTCAAGGAACTGTAGACTTGAGTGTATGGTTTTAATTTCAACTCGATACCTCCACGCGTTCCCGAGATAAAGGGTCATGACAGACAGTCGGATGGACAACAAAGTGATCCTATAAAGGTTGTAGTTTTTCCTTTTGAGGTACGAACCCTAAAATAGTTAAAATATGTATTAGTAGATCTTTTATTCCTAAAAAAAATAAAAAAAATATTAGATTTTTTTACGAATGAGATGTCTTCGTTATTTTTTATGCCTATTTACATGGGTACAGTCATCAAAGCTATTTGGTGTACATGCATAAATATTTCTTTTTCCACTGGACTGCCAACATTTTTTTCTAATGTGTGCATTATAACTTGTTAAGGTTTATGACATACTCATGAGTGTGGTGCATAATAATTATCTACTCAGCAAATTCACAACCTTGTTTAAAAGTAGCAAGTTAGCTGTCTGCATACCACATAGCTTTGCTGACTGTACAAGGGCATAAGAAATTAACGAAGACAACCTATATACTTATTTGGAGATTTTTAAAATATACTGAAAACTTCGCTTGGGCAGCCCAAGTGTCCCCAGGGAAGCCAGCAGTGATGCCGTGGAAGTGGCAAAATTTTGGATCAAAAAATGTAAGTCACAGTCGTGCCGACACAAAAATGAATTAATAAGGTCCAAAGACATGGTAAAAACAGAAACTTTAATTTCTATCTTTCTTTTGTTTAAAACTCACGGAGGCAAAGTGAGGAAGTACGATTTCTTGCAGAAGTTCCGCATTTGCGAAGGGTTTCCGTTACAAGTTACAACCCTAATAAATATACCTTCGTTATCGTCCGAACTCCACCGAACACTCACGAACTCGCGATAGTAAGCCAATCTCATCGGATCGCCCTCCGTTTCATTAGTTGGAGTAGAGAAATATCATAACACAGTGACAAGACAAACAGAACAGTTCTTTGTTAGAACACGGTATATTAGTATCGAGATGTTTGCCGAACATACGAGGGTAATTGAACCGAATGCTGCTGATTTTCTTCTACCTACTTATTAAGTTCTACCTGTCTGCTAAGGGAGAATGTTGTCGTAATAAGGATTCGTCTGTAATCAATTTCGTTTCTTGTTGATTGCACCTTAATAACGTTACCTTCGCGATGACAATGAAATATTGTTGTTGGGTGAAGTAATGTTTTTGTGTGAGTTTGTACGTGTATCTATCATGCCATCTGTTCGTGTTCCGTTTTTACTCTTTTGGAAAGGGAAAAGACGGTTGAGAATTTCCTCGTTGATGCTCCTTGTCGTTGCAGGTGATACTATTGACCTTGATTTTGATTCCTCTGTTCAATTACATGGTCGGATAAAATGTTACTAGATTTTTCCATCTGAAATACTTCAGTTGTTTGATGACAATGGGAAGATATTGGTAATGAGCTCTTCCCCTGTTGCATAAGACTTAGAAACTGGCGAAAAATGAGTGTACCATTTGTAAACCCTGCTTATCCCTTTGAGGAATACAAGCGTGATGTGAGATTAAATGTGAAAATGAAAAATCCGAGATTAAAGAATGAGAAGAAACCACATTATATTTTGGCCCAAAAAACCTCGTAAAACAAATTATATCCTACAGTAAAATTCTACAAACCACATTAACCGGCCAACTGCACCAACCAAAAACTAATTTTGTATGCAAGATTTCATCAGCTACCAACAAAATGCAGGTTCACAAAACCGAGCCAGGCCACAATCTACCGTGCCTTAGTGGCGTGGCTCTCTGACGTCTGCGCCATATATCAGACTCCACCTGTCATGGACACGCTATACATTGCAAGACAATGGCCACCCGCTATGTTAATAATATAGTATGAACAGATTCGACTGCCCGATTGTTAGGAGTGCTCACGGAGTGCTATACAATTGTTTTAGAACAATCACATGTGGTGTGAATGTATTCAGCGGTAAAGTGAAACGAAGGAGTCTGTTGTCCTTTGAAATCGGTTCTGAATCTATTGATTTTGACACACTTTAGTGTAGGATCTTCTGTTGAAGGATGACCCTCATAATGCATTCATATTGGCTATTTGAGCTGAGCCCTTATCGACCTCTCTTCTACCACCACCTGTCGTTAATCCCGGCCATTGCCAGGGTCTGCCTGAGCCCTTATCGAACTTAGCTTCAATATAACTATGGAAGCTTAGTTTCCCATCAGACTTTTATAAAGTTCTGATTTGTAGTGTTAGCAGAAGCTTGCAGTCGGCATTATTTTTTTCTTCTAGAACTTCAACCATAACCGTCATATTTAAGCCAATTTTCACAAAGCATTTATGATTTATACACTTCCTTCATGATCCACGCCGTCCATTCGTGAAAATTGTATGAAAATCCGTTCGATAGCTTTTGTGTTTATCGCTTACAGACAAACTGACAGACTCGGTGGGAGATGTTGTTTTATAATATGTAGTGATTGTGATGATAAAAGTGACAGTGGAGAGAAGTAGCGATAGTAATATTTTTTGGTTATTGAAAGTAGGTGTTCTCTTAATCCACCGCTGCCCAACGTGAGCTTTTGGGTTCTGTCAAGTACCTACGCCCGATGAACCCTATTTATTTACGTTTACCACTCCAGTCCAAACTATAAATTCATTTAAAATTGTGAGCTCAGCGGTAGCCACAATATATAGTACATATGCTTACTTATTTGAAATTGGCTGCTTGAGATATTTCCCAATATTACTTTTAAAGTCTTTGTTACGAGCAATTTTCTCGTAACTACGTATTGGAGTACATTACGAGCGATGCTCGCGAACCTATTACATAGTATGGCTTCTTAACTTAATAACTTCTATGACTCGACACAAAACCTGAGTGCTATTGGCTTAAGGCTAGCTTCCGACACAAACTAATAGTTTTACTAGCCTGAAATTGTTCACTTCTAATAATTCAGGGGTATTACAGAATATGGTAGTATAATCTACCATATTCTGTAATACCCCTGAATTATTAGAAGTGAACAATTTAAATTATATGGTAGATAGGGTCTCATGGCTAAAGAAAAACAGCTGCTCACCTCTAGGTTAAGCAACGCTTGCCAAGGTTGGTCTGCGGATGGGTGACTCCAGCTTTGCCAAGTATGCCTATTTGGACAGTTAATGTAGTCCAGTGTAACACAAGACTATGTTTAAACTTAATATTTAATGATATATTAACAACTCGTTACTAAATTGTGTTTACAGTAAACTGGCATTTCCGGAAAAAGATCTTGGCATTTTCCCGGAAGTGTTGGAATTTTTAAACGAGTTCAACAAATTTCTTCTTCATAGCGTACGGTCGTACGATCTTTGACAACGTTTAAATTGCGTTTTTAATTAAAATGGAATATTCACATCCAAGAAAAGTAACAATAAGCAACAATGGTAGCTTCTTTCCAACATGGGGTGAAACAAACAGAATAAACTATTCTCCAAACCAGTGTCGACACACGAACTAGATGAAATGAACCAATAAATATATTCCGAAGCTTATTTCTGCCATACGGCTTGACAAAGGCGAGCCGGCAACAAATGGCGGTGTGTCGACGAGAGCGGTGCCAAAACTGTGTCCGCGAAATTTCAGGTACGTCCCGGAGCGGGGACGAGAACTCACATCCGTACGGTTATGTAGGTCACTGTACGTCCTTACTGCAGCGAGTGACCACGCGGCTTGAGATCCAGCATACTCTGGGATGTCTTCCATTTTTACCCGACTGCGAAAGAAGGAGGGTTATGTTTTTCGTGTGTATGTATATATATTTCTTTGGCACGCCCTAGAGCCTAAACGGCTCGATGGATTATAGCTTGAGAGATGTCATTAGATTTGTATTTACTGTGAGAGTGAAACTGGTTATATCAAAATGAAAAAAAAAAAAAATAATCAAAATGGTGGATTTTGGCGCCAAATTATCCCCACAAACAAAATTTTTTTTTTTTTTCGAAACCTATCGAGTGAGATATCAAGATAAAGGACTCGAGGAGACGATTCCAAAAATGTAACTCACTAAAATGTAGGATATAAAAAAAAATAACTTTGTCAAAAAACCCGACCGCTAAAAACAACTAAAAAGTTCGAAACAAGTCGCTTTTCAAGCAGTCTGATGCAGTTCAATCACTGATCCAATGCCACCAACTGCATCACTTTTTAGTCGTTTTTAAAGGGTCGAGTTTTTTGACAAAGTCAATTTTTTTTAATGTTGATAATGCAATTTACCTAGATTTTTTGCAAGCTGCTAACGGTTAAATACGACAACCGTCGATCTCCAGGTTAAGCAGCGCTGGGTAAATATTTATTAAATATCAAAACTTGTCCGTGTCTTGGAAAGTAAGATGTTTTAAAGCGAGAAACACACTGGTCCTACGTACGCAACGTATGCAACACTTTTGTATCGTATCGTATGTTGCGTTGCATACGAAAAGTGTGTTTCTACTGCATAGTTTTTCATATAAAATCAAGAATCCAGATATCATAATGCGTTGCATACGTTGTGTACGTGGGACCAGTTTGCCTCTAGCTTTAGTCCTGGCTGTAATTCGTAACGTTTAACAATAACGTTTGTTTGCCAAAAACAGAGCTTTACATTTCCTTATGGTATACATTACTAGCTAGGATACATAACAACAAGAATATGAAACAAAGGAAGCATATCTTACTTATGAACTCCACACTAGGTCGAGCCTGTCTCGTGGAGTACATTGGTGGGATTACCAAATGCAGTGTGCATTTTATATTTAAAATTACCGACGAGAAGCACAAATCTTTAAAAGACATAACGGGTTGTCGGAAGACAGGAAATCTGTGAAAAACCTTGCTAAAGTGTATCGTGTTATCTAGATACTGGAGGAGGTCGTATGGGCAGGAATACTGGTACTCAGCTGCACACCGGTTTGACTGGAATCCGACCTCAACTTAATTGGGAAAAGAGTACGTAAATGAATTGAATGAAATATTCCTTCCCACCCGTTTCGTTTTTATGGTTCCGTACCCAAAGTGTAACTAACGGAACCTTTATGGTTCGGAACCCTATTCCTAAGCCTTCGCTGTACGTCCGTCCATCCGTCCGTCCGTCTGTCTGTCAGTAGGCTGTATCTCAAGAATCGTAATAGGTAGACAGTTGAAATTTTCACAGATTGTGTATTTCTATTGCCGCTATAACAGCAAATAGAAAACAATAAGGATTATGGTACGGAACTCTTCATGTGCGGGTACGACTCGCATTGGCTGGTTTTTAGGGTTCCGTACCCGAAGGGTTACCAACGGAACCCTACTAAGGCTTCGCTGTCCGTCGGTCCGTCCGTCCGTCCGTCTGTCTATCAGCGGGCTGTATCTCAAGAACCGTAACAGGTAGACAGTTGAAATTTTCTCAGATTGTGTATTTCTATTATTGCCGCTATAACAATAAGTAATAAGAATTAAGGTTTATGGTACGGAACCTTTCTGGTTTTTTTAATTTTTCCTCTCTATGCCTAATTATGCGGTCTTCTATGGGTATGAACGTAGACCGTGTGTCATAGTATATTGCCCTTCATTGATAAGGTTATTATAGATTAAAGCCTCATTAAGTTGGGTGAACTTTGACAACAGCTGAGTCAACTCGGTGCCGTCTTTTGATAGACACAAATAATAAGGTTTTGAGGGGAAACACACAGGTTTCACTGTTGCAAATGATGCTGATCTATTTATATTCAAATAAGCCGGTAAAAAAACCTGCTAAGGGACTTAAAATGTGAGAACTCATTCATCTCATGAACCGCAATAGGAAGATAGCCGTAATATCATGCTTGTTACCATTTGAAGAGACAAAGTGAAAACGTCTCATGCCAATGCAGTTTGAACTGATTTACTCAACAGATGGTAAAGAGTTTTCCGATAACGAAAAACATATTAAAAAACCAAATGACTATCGAGAATGTAAACAAAAGCCAGCTTTAATATTACCCCTCCATAATTATTCAAACGCACAAATCCCCGATCATATATCTCGATAGCCAGCCATACAGCCAGACAGATCAATTCATCAGTATGCACACAGTATTATCTATCAACGAACATGGTAACACTAGCGTTGACATTATTATATAGTGCAATGCAGTAGCATTTGAACCGTCGCGAACCAAGGCGAGGCGAAGTGGTACAGTGACATAGAATACTCAAGATGCTTCTCTAGTGAGAACAGTGTATTATTAATTTTCTTGTAAGAACTTGAAACAGGATACAATTTATGTGGAATATTAAATACTGGTGTTACATGTGATATGTTTAAGCTATTGTAAGAATAATGTAAGAAATGAAATTGTTTCTTCGTTATTCAGTTTGTTTTATTTGCTTCTACATGCGGTTGGGTGAAACTGCATGTGCACGTGAAAGAAACAAAAATATCCCAAAGGAACGAAAAATAAAGAATAATACATTACATCTTTCTAAGGATGAAAAGAATCCCGTGTCCTATTCCAGGGCATGGTCTACCCATGTGCCAAGTTTCAGTTAACAGACAGACAGACAGTTTCACATTTACAATATAATTATAGATTTGACTGTTGAAAGTACACCCAGACTTTGCTTGTAGATAATTGCAGAGAAAAACTCAAGCTCTAAAATGGTTTGAGGACTTCTTCTTTCCATTCTCTTTATCACTGGATCAATATGGCAGTAATTTATGACAAAATTGAGAGGGATAAAGTGGCCTCAAGCTGGCAAATGAGGTCAATGCCAAGGGCCCACATCTCAACCTCGAGCACGTATTGGACCGCCTTTTGTCTTCTTGTTGAAGCATTTTGCTCTAAATAAAATGCATGAGAACAAAAAATATAGGCCACTTTTACTTAAGACTAGTCAAGGAAAGAGATTCCAGTTTATTTTTATTGTTCGAACTAGATGACCTAGTGAACTTCAAACCACGTAAAATTGAGTTGATTTTAACTTTTTTATCTCTTTTCTTTTTCGTAATGGCAAACCAAAAATAAATCAAATCGATCGCGCCATTTTCGGGTTTTAGTGTGACTAACGTAAGGCAAATGATTTTTAATTTAATATACCTATATATTGATTTTGCAGTCACTACAGTCGCTAATGTTGACAGTATCTATTTGCTTTTTTCGTGCTCTTTAGTAAGATACACGTCCTTACAAATCATAAAATAAAACTGAACCTATAAAAATACAGACCTGTAGTCTACGGAAAAAATCTTTCACAAAAAATGTCGAACAACTTAATAAGAAA
The DNA here is from genome assembly GCA_950371165.1 of Lacanobia oleracea. Classification (NCBI taxonomy): domain Eukaryota; kingdom Metazoa; phylum Arthropoda; class Insecta; order Lepidoptera; family Noctuidae; genus Lacanobia; species Lacanobia oleracea. The sequence goes on along the minus strand of OX493392.1, from coordinate 20,281,371 downwards.
TAGTTGTAGACGATTCTCCGGCGATAGTTTCCGCCCGAGAGCATCTCCCGTGCTCCCGATCTGAGATTACATAATCAAATAACATGTTGATGGCACTGACAAATTCCTCTTATTTACCGCCTGGCTCCGAGGTCATGCAAACAGGCCATGGGAATAAGGAATAAGGGCAGGTACGAGTATACTTGCCCCATACTTGTCTGGCGTTCTTACTTGACTTGCGTACTTCAACGAGCCTTTTACGTAACTTCGCGTGCGAATATTTTTTCAAACTCCTAATCAGATTGCGTATGGAAATTTGTCCAATAAAGTACAAAGTATTGACGCAAAGTCGTAAACTAAGTAGAAGGAAGTCGAAAGTCATAAGTTTTTTTCGTGTTCCAGTTAACCAAATCAGGTGTGTTTCTTTATCAAATTAGGCTCGGTCTATAGTTGTGACATTTTTGCGATATTTTCCCGAAATATCAGCTGAGTATGAAGACAGGCGGTTTAAGTCACGGCATAATGGAAACAGGCGACGTAAAACATGACGTAGCCAATCATCGCGCGCGGCGACACCATTGATTTGGTCTGAGGATTTAGTGATGGACTGAGTGGTCGTAAAATGATGTGTCAAATATTCATACAGTAAAAAAGTAAAAGTTGTCAACAAAATAATGTTCCATTTTTCAATCATATTTGATTTCCGAATTCGAGATAACTATGAAATTATGAGACAACAATCTCTATGTAATTCAAAACAGAGTTCCGATTAATGGAATCGGAACTCTGTTTTGAATTACAATTAATGCAGTCCGTACTTTTTAGGGTTCCGTACCCGCAGGGAAACCTACGGGACTCTATTACTAAGCCTCAGCTGTCCGTCCGTTTGTCAGCGGGCTGTAACTCATGAACCGTTATAGGTAGACAGCTCAAATTTTCACAGTGTGTATTTTTATTGCCGCTATAACAAAAAATAATAAAAAATAATTAGAATTAAAAATAAAAGGGTGCTCCCATACAAGAAACGTGTTTTTTTCGGTTTATGGTACATACGGAACATTTGTCACACTGATGTTACCGTATCTACCTTTCTATCTATCGAATAAAAAAAAATCTAAAGGAAAACAAAAAAAAACTAGGTTCTTATTGTCTTAACTGTTAACAAGTCTGAAGTCGGATCTCAATAATTTCATAATAGCGTATTAAACGGTTCGTGATACTCAAGAATCAATATGAAAAATTCCATCGCTTCAACATAAAAACGAGAAGCCAAGTTATGATTAAAATACTTGTATCCATATTACAGCGTATCTAACAACTGTCTAGAAATAAAACTGGTATTTGTGCTACATATTTGTTCCCATGCTCCACATGAACGTAAACAGACTAGCTAGGTTTATTTAGTATCGTTAATTTGGTACAATATTTGTACACAACGTTCGTATTTGCTTTGACTAAATTATTAACTTTGTTTCGTTCTAATTGTTTGCATCTTGCATAGTTTTAATTAGGAACTATGTAGTAGTTTACATTTGTTGCGAGCCATTAGCGGATTCAGGAAGGGGGGCTTAGGGGCTCAAGCCCCCCCCCCCCCAAAGCTGAGATATCTTTGGTAGTCTATAACCTAACATACGAAATGTCCAAGGAGGCATGATAATATGCATTAAGCAAAATCCTTTCTTGCGGAGGTGGCTGCAACTGCATGCCAGCGCCTGCGCTTATTATTATATACTGTAATATGTTTTATAATGATATTTTGTATTTAGATTTAGTGTTTACCAACATACTAACATAGTTAATAAGCTCATAGGTACTGTTACTAACCATAATGGATCTGGTAATCTGATAAACGAATAAATAATAATAATAAAATAAAATGTTATGTGCTTTTTTTCAGTATTAGCCATGCTAAAACCGACCTTCAGCCGGGTCAAGCTCCCTAAACGATAAATCTGGATCCGCCACTATTGCGAGCTAAAGTTACGGGGAGATTGGAGCGAGTTGCTTCCGCTCCCGCATCGCTTATCAGCGTGAACTTGGTCTTGCGCATCATTTATTCAGTTTCACTGTTCGGCCTATTAGGTTACGGAATATTCCCGCTCTGAAGCATTAAGATAATGATACCTCTGCTTGCTCATAATACTGGGCGTGCCTGTACGCGAATTAGTACAAGGAGGTTTGTTTTAGGATGATAGTGATGTTTAAAATTTTGAATAATCGAGACTGGGCGTTGTTTTATCTTTTCTAACTTCCAAAACATGCTTTTAAAACTTCAACGGATTTTTTTTGTAGAATAGAGGAGTCAACTTTTTAAAAGGGTTTTTAAGGGGATCCAGCTGGTGGTGTTCTGTGGTTATTGCTTACTTCCAAGGGAGATAGGTGTGTGTTTTATTTATGTATGAGTTTAGTATGTAATAATGTTCTTGCACCTCCATCGTGAGATCAAGGCTTAACACGTCGTTAGTTTTGATGTACTGTCGTCAAAACTATAGGTACCTATGTGGTGTTTAATATTACTGAATATGATTTAAGGTAAAAAGTTGATTACAAGAATTTTCAGACAACGTATTAAACTAGAAAGAAGAAGAAATAAAAGGCGTTTATTTGCGCCAAGCACGACGCATACCATGAAAAAAAAAACTGATATTTTTTCCGTATTTATTTTTCCGTCGGTAAAAAATGCTAGTTGCAAATACAGCACAGTTTAATTACGTAAGTTCTTTTATAAGGGCTGTACCAGTACCTTCAGTGTCGTAGTATAGTACTCGGGGGAAATTACAGCACGGCGACCTAATTCTGTAACAATTAATATCGAATAGTTAATTGGAAACCATCATCTCGGCTCATGGCATATGCTGACGTCGTGGTTTCGTAATTAGTTGAAACTGTTTATTATGAAACGTAATTTTGATGGCTAAGGACTGACTGGGGGGCATTGTGGCGTGTTGTTAGTCATGAAAATATTCGAAAACATTTCCTTTTTAGGGTTCCAAAAAAAAACGAAACCCTTATAGGATCGGGTGTCTGTCTGTCCAAAATAAAAATCTAAAGTCGTTTATTCAAATTATGCTGAGCTGACTTTTTTAGGGTTTCCGCAGTGCTAATTTAATCTAGCCCGTTATGTCCCACAGCTGGGCTAAGACCTCCCTCTCCCTTTTCCACACCCCTCTGTCCTCATAAAAAAAAAGTATGGGTCAATTTAGAAATTTTTCTTTTTTTCTTTCGATCTTTCTTTCTTTACCGGCCAGGTAAGAAGCGGCTTTCTAAGGTAAGAGCTGAGTTCGTCTCTTCACCTTTTCTTTCTGCAGTGCTATTCGGTAATAATTTCGCCGGGAAAACTTTAGTGTGGTAAGCATAAAGTGAGCTGTCAAACTGTGCATCCATCACTAGTGAATGACAGTCCACCTCACATATATTTTTACGTTAAGACATTATTAAAATACTCAATCCAGCCGATTGAGAATTTTGAGTTAAGAATGTGACAAACCCTACTGTTTACGGTTTTCAGGCTAAAGCTGAGTTTGTGGAATACGTTTTATTTAATTCATAATTATTTGGTAAATCATTTCATATATTTTTTTGTAGAGGTTGGCTTGCTCTTGACTCTAGTCTAGGTCAGAGACAAAGTCGACGACGGAGTGAGTTTACCTAGAAGAAGCCTGAGGGCTTAGCACGAATATTTTCGACTTATAGAAACGTATCGTAAAATTTCACCATAGCTACAATAGGTACTCGTTTCGCACATAATTTTATTTGAATTATAAAATATTCATATTTTTATAATATATAAACTGGGGGGAAAATACACAGTTTATACAATTATAAAAAAATATTTAAATTATAAAAGAAAATCATAAAATTAAACCAAAATATTATGGGATTGTAGTTTTTCACATTCAAAATTCAGACACGTTAACGTTACTATACGTCAAAATATTCGTGCTAGGCCCTCTGTTCACTGCGGGCCTGCGGACGGCGAGCTTTGGGTGGCTCGCCGTCCGATCAGAACCAGGCCCGGGTTGGCGGCGCGCTGTGTTCAACGCGCGCCTCAAGGAGCTGTCAGCAAGGGAGACGGGGCCCGCTAGGGCCAGTGCCTGCCGGGGTGCGGAATCCGTTCGAAACAGAGTCATTTGATGATTTCCCATCCATAAAAAAAGGCCCTCTGTTCACTGTAACTTTGAAGAGATTATGGTTCATTGTGGTCGGAAACATAGACATTTTAGCAATTGCATGTAATTTTATAGTAGGTACCTACATTGTGTGTTTATCACAGTCCTTCCCTATTTCACTTTCCCTAACGAGAAATTGTCCTTTATGGAAAAGTAATCTTTAAATCGCCTGAAACTGATTGTTGAACGTAATCCTGTCAAAGCAAGCTCCTCTAAGCTGGATACAGCTACTCTTTAAATATCTACATACCATAGCTCTATAAGATATTAAATTAAAAAACCGTCGGAATCGGACTCCCACACAAAGGGTTCCGTACCATAAGCCGAAGATTACATTTATTGTATGGGAGCACCTTCAATTTTTAATTAATTTAATTTTTATCATTTGTTGTTGTAGCGGCAATAGAAATACACAATCTGTGAAAAAATCGACTGTCTACCTATAACGGTTATTGATATACAACCCGCTGATAGACGACGGATGGACGGACGAACAGCGGAGTCTTAGTAACAGGATTCTGTTGGTTACCTTTCGGGTACGGAACCCTAAAACGGTGAAATTTTATTTTAGAAAAGCCTTTTAAAATAGTCACTCGATTTTTGTTCAATGCGATCTATTTTCATTTTTCATCCTCTACAGTGAAATTTGATTGCTTTTCATACCATATGTACGAGTATAATAATAATAAATAGTACCTATAGTATAATGTCTCGCGGTAGACGAAATACTTGTAGGTTCCTACTGCGTTTATTTGAAAAATTGTACTTAAGTTTCTTGTAGTTTTATAAGTATGTAACTTTACACAACGATTAATTTTCCGATTTGACTAGATTTCTTTGTATATCTTTCTTTGTTTCTGCTTTGCGTTTGGAACAGAAAAGAAAAGAATTATGACAGTATGGGAACGATACGCCTTATTGATAAGATATTGATGAGTAGGTGGTAACTTTGAATACTGCGTATATTTACTCAGCATAATTATAACCGTAGGTTTCCATAATCCCGTGCAGAAATCAAAAGCAACAAATTCTTTGGTCGACTCCTAGACATACATTTGATGACAACACAAAAAATAACATTAAACCCAAAGTTATTTAGTAACACCCGCGTCGTAATAACACACGACCTATAAAAATATGTGTGGCCTTCTTTACGAAACATTTAGTTCTGTGTGCAAACAATATTCGGTGGTGTTAGATCGCTCCACAGACCACTGAAACGCTTCGGCGGTCGCTGCTTTTTTAATTTGAAAGAAAGAAAAAAGTTTATTTAGGAATTGTACAAGACAAACATAAAAGTAAATAAATTAAAAACTTCCTCATTCTCAACTCCTTTAATACAAATTAAGCATATCAGTGAGTGTCATCTTTTCTCATAGAATTGATGGTCATAATTCTTACTATGATTATCGAAAGCCCGCCATACTCTTGCCAAACATTACAAGTCCCTAGAGCCAGAATATGCCGTAGTGGCCACCAGAAACTCGCCGAGTCAATGAAACTCGACGAGTTCCGGAGATTGGATTCGAATATTATATTTTGGATCCTACAACAACATCATCATAACAGCCGAAAGACGTCCACTGCTGGACATAGGCCTCCCCAAAGGGGGAGAAAAGAACAGCGGAGGAGTAATTAAAACCTGTATTAATTTCTACTTCCCTCCAAGTTTTGTCTTCTGCTGGAAGACAGAACAGTTAGTCCAGAAGGCACCAAGGAGCAGCTTGTATAATGGCTATGAGGATTGTGTTTATCGCAATTTGCGTGGGCATGAATATTCTTAGTTGATACTGGCGTCTTTGGCCGCTGCCAGCGCTGCGATTCTCTGCTCTATGGGCTGCCATGATGAATAAATGATACAAAGCGTAGTGTGTATGTCCTTGTGTCAAGGACGCACACGTCAAATAATTACAGTTTATTGTCATTTACTTGCTGATGACTTTATAGAAGCTCTTTTGTTTATTAAAATAATGTTTTATTTGAATTGTTTGACTGGTGAAAAATTGCTCGCCAATGCACTTACTTGGCGAATGTTTATACTTTTCTACTTATCTCTTCAGGGAATTAGGTCGTGATGTTTTGTTTATATTGTTGTTTTACTGTTTTTTTGTTTTGAGTTAAAATAGTAGTTAGAAGCACTAGAATACAAGTGATATTGAGCTCGTTTAAGTCAAAGGAGACTGTTTCCGTGATCCGTTTTATTTCGTTTAGCGCAAGAGTTAAAGGGATCAGAGGATGACAGCATTGTTAAGGTACAATAAAAAGACGAGAAGTGATCTCTGTGAAAGTTTGAAGTGGGTGTTATTGAATACTGTTTTTCGACGGCTGCTTGCAATAACCATCGAAGGTAAACTAGAAATTATAAAAATAGGATGAGAATATAAATAATAATTAAAGAACTCTTCTATATACCTAAACTTAATTATATGGGTATGGATGAACTGAAATAATTTAAAATCAAAATTGGATTAGTCTGCGGTATACCTACTACTAATAAATTAATTATACATAAAATGCAAAAAAAAACGTATAAACAATTAAAAATCGAGATGAAATTGAAAATGTATGAGTAGCTACCAACTAGAAAACATTACCGATCAATAAAGGTGTCGAAGTTTTTGAAACTTTTCCATAATTAGGTAAAATGGAATACGAGCGATCCAACAGCCAAGATGAAAGAATTTTAATCTTGCCATACATGCAGCATAGTAAGAATCTAAAATCCACTACCAAAATTATTTTGTGGCTACCTAAATATTCCGAACTGTTCCCTGAAAACTGCAATATGCCAGGAAGCCAACGAGCCCTGCTTCGTGCATATACAAAAGCTGTAGCAGTTGGTTGCCAGACCGCATTGTGGTCGATAACATTTGTCATATGTTTTATATGAGGGAAATGCGATGTGGTTTGTGTTCCCTATTTCCAATATAGAGCTGTGTAATATGTTACCTACTTATGTAAATTTTACAGCTGTTACTATGGCACGTTGAGCTTAGGGAAAAGTTTGGGATAAAAGCGGGGGATGATAACCAAAAAGAATAATTATAAAAAGTACTGTTGAAAGAGGCATATCATTATATTATCTCGGTAAAACAATATGTTGGTGAAACAAGAATAACCAATCAAAACTCGTACCAAAAGGCTTAAATACAAGGAATTATTCTTGCTTATAAGCACGGAACATATTAAAGTACAATTCTCATAATTAAACGTTTGCTCACTTGAGTGCCTCCACGTTCCGCCCAGAGTAACTGCGTTTATAAGAGGAATTACATCCCAAATCTGGGATAAAAAGGTACCAGCGCTCGGTTCTGTATCGTTCGCAAGTACGTTTAGGTCGTCCCGGGGGGTTAAAAATGCGTTCACGCCATAGTAACTTGTTTCAGAATTGGTGAGCGCCAACCGTCTGTAACTTGTCTCAGAAATAGGAAATACGCATGCGATTTTTTTATTTGAAAAATGAAATACTTATAAGTTCTAGTAAACAATAATAACATTATTTTATAAATACCTTCATCAGCGGTGAAATTATAAAGCTTCAAAGATTTGAATTAGAAAGAGAAATCCGATATGAACTTTGACGTCAAAGTCAATGACGCCTATGCAGCTGTCATATAAAACAGCGTTTTCACGAGAGGACAGATATATTTGTTTAAAATATTATATCTCGTTTGCAATTCGAGCAATTTCATTCTATTTTCATTCATTCTCAATAGTAAAAAAAAAAAAAAATATTTTTAAATAAACTGTAAAGATAATAAATATTTTTTCCTTCATATTCCCTATTGGTGAGTGCCAACCTGCCTGCCTGCCTGCTTTCTACATGAATACACCCTTACGCTAGCACAGTGGCGTAGCTAGACACAAAGGGGCCCTGCATAACAAAACATTTGGGGGCCCCTTTCTACCCGACTACGGCAAAGCCCACAGATACTGTTTTAGCTACATAACAGGGTAGCACAAAACTGTGACTCATTTTACTTCTTACCACTGTAATAATGGATGGATGGATATTGATGTTTGTTTCTCAATCAAGCCAGAACGGCTGAACGGATCTATATGTTTGCTACGGTGATAGACTATAGTCTGGAATAGCACAGGCTACTTTTTTCCCGAGAGTATGTTCCCTTTGGATGGTTTCCGTCATTCACACATGTCATGCCGCTGGCAGAAGAGTAACTCATTCATCCGGACCTCACGTTACTGAGAATTTGAGGCTGCTGACAGTATTTTACGACTTTTCGCTGTCGCACGCCGGGGCCCCTTTAGTTTGGGGGCCCCGTATTATTAATACGGCTGATACGGCATTAGCTGCACCCCTACGCTAGCACCACTAATCTTATACTGTGGAGTTGCTTCGTAAGGGTAAAGGCTGTCCGATTAGATGTGATTCTGCCGTGACTCAATAATTAAAGCGGCAAACTCGAGGCGAGCATCTAAGAAACTGGTTTTAGATAAACCCTCTATGCAGTAATCACCTCAGACAAGGCTTTAATCTTTATAAAGTTCAGCTTAGTGTCAGTTTACTTAGATAAGCGTAGACGATAACTTCGACGAAATACCGTTACTAGTGACCAAAAAACTATATGGAAATTGTATAGAAAAAGAAGGCTGCGCGTATGCTTAATATATACTTCTGCTCATAAAGGCTTTTCACCATATTTTTAGTATCGGCAAAACTTGCAAGAAAAATAAGAACTTTATAGGTGCAAAAGGAATTATTCTTGCATAAAGCATGGGACATATTCAAGTACAATTCTCATAATTAAAGGTTTACTGACTTCAGTGTAAGACAATGACCTGCCCAAATAACATTTTGGTGTCAGTTACAGGCTTTTTTATGACTTTAAGTAATATAACAGGGTTATAATTATCTCAGTTATAACTAAAGGCGATATAGAGGAGTTAACAAACAAGTTTTAGACCCCATCGCAGCACTAAAGCTTTAATGGACGACGTAATACAGCTTTGAGAGTTATAATGGCGCTAGTAGCAGCAAGTATTCTTAATACGTTATAGCTTTAACCTTTTTGTGACACCCAAGTCTGTATAAAAGATATAACACTTATAAAATATTAACACTTATTGTTGTATAGTTATTGCAATGAACTCTTTTATACCACTTAAGGTGCCACATTGACTGTTATCGCAGACATAGGCTATAAAATAGAGTTTATCGAGAGTTTAGTAACACGAGAAACTAAAGGTGTCAAACAACTCCTCTGTCTAGGTTTAACCTGTAATAAAGGGTTTAACTAAAGCTTATTGTGTTAGGCAGTACTCTTTTACAGACGTTCTAAAGGTATTGGTGTCAAACAACGCAAGTATGGGTCGTTATTAACACTAACCTCACTTTTGTAAAGTTCGCCATTGTTTTGGTAACCTAACAATTAATATTATTTCGAGTTATTCAACATTTGACTACAATAAACAAATTTCTTACATTATTTGAAGAATTCCATGAATGCCACTTAATTGAGATGAGAAACATGGTATGACATTTACCGTGAAATCATAAGGGCAGTCATTTTTCACTTCACATACTTAAATAACATAATGTTCCATAATATTATTCTGCTGTGTTGAATAATGGATGACATAGCACTTCCATTACGAACAGATTTAAGTTTAATAAGGTTACAGGCTTTTTCATCTAGACGTGCGCTTTTTACCACCTGTAGTGCTCACTAACGCGGTAATACCGGTTAAAGTAGTAGCTGACGATGAATAAACGTTCTTGTGCAGCTTTAAGATCTTTTTGACACCTTACTGTAGGATTTATACAACCTTTAGCGTTTACCAACTCTATTTTACAACGGTAATACAGATTAAAGTAGTAGCTGACGATGAATAAGCGCTCTTGTGCAGCTTTAATATCTTTGTGACACCGTACTATAGGCTTTCTATAACTTTTACCTGTAAAACTGTGGGCCTCTTTCGTGGTTATAAGTGAGTTAGAGCATGCTCTAACTCAGTTGCACAGGTATGCGTTAACACTTTTATACTCAAATGGAACTGATATACGAGTCTTATGTAGGTTTTTTAACGCTTTAGTGTTAGTTGGGTGGCCTTCCAGCGTTACATTTAGAAGAGGAATTACATCCCAAATCTCTGTTGTGTTGTGTACCGTATCAGGGGGCTTACAACGCATTCATACTACCATGGAACGATTAGTGTCTGTATTACTATCGATATTCGTGTCCACGCAGGTTCAGGTGTTCTTTGCTTATCTGGTAAAAAATGTCACGGTCCATCATTTTGAGACGGAAGTAGAAAATTATAGTTTAATTATCCTTCTCATTTTTTTTATTAATTCCGGAACGATGGTAAAAGAAGGTTGAATAGTTCCTCTGGGGCTTACGAGCTTTATTGGCTCAGCGCTTTTCTAATGATCGCGCCCAATGATTTTGGCTTTCAGGAGGTGCAATAGTTCAATACAACTTGTTGGGCTTGTCTCAAAAATGAAATTTATCTGTTTCTATGACAAAATGGTGATAGCCACCTGAAACGCTTGGCTTGTATTAAAAGTGATGATATAACTTCAGCAGCAGCCCCTGAGGCGCCTGCAAGCTCTGTAATTCACACATTATGTGGTCGCGAATTCTTCGGTACCCCGTGTTCTATTCACAGTACATTTTTCAGTTAAAAACTTTTACATTCTACCCACTAAAACCTGCTTTTAAAGGCGAGTGTTTATGCTACGTTCTAATACCCCGCGTTTTTGTGTTACTTTTAGCTTTTGATAGTTTTGGTGCAGGTGCATTACTTGAATTCTTTGCTTCTTAAGAAAATATTTACGAGAGCTGAATCTAGGTACATATTTTACATTCATTGCGCAAAGTAACTAAAATAATTTAGCATATCTTTTTTCAGAAATTAATTAAATGCAGGTATGTGTTTTCTTTTCATTGGAACGTGCTAATTTTACGTTTTTGACTGAACGACCTTGACAATTCAAAAGTACCACAGTTTACCAACTTGAGATAAATGCTTTGACTTTGACTTTGCATAATGTATGAAAAACGTCGTGTAGTAGGTACCTACTTGAGTTTGTTGTTCTTAACTCTTTTTTAGATATCCATTATGAGTTCTGGAGCATGTGACATTATGGGTGATTTTGTAATCAGATTATTCTCTTATCTGTCAAAACTAAATTGAAATGTAACAATCAATAATTTCCGTACGACTGTTCTGCTTTACTTACAACTTGACAACAATTATTTTGTCATTTGGACACGGCGACAAAGCAAAGTGAAGCAAACGATAATTATTTTAAAAACATAATTGGTTCACATGCGGGCCGTAATTATGAAAATATGCTGTTCAATTGTATACTAATTATTAAATATTTTTAACAAGTTCTGCTGCCTAATTAACCTGAATACCTAGGCATGTAATTGAGAATGGTATTTCAAAACATTTATTTATATAACTAGTAGAGCAAGAATCTCCCACACACACAAACACAAAAAATACTTATATTCGGCCAAAAAATCAGCATTGCCATTTAATGTGGCAATGCTGCCAATATACTGGCCATTTTTCCCATTGACAGCGATGTGGACGACAACTTTTATGCGCAGTTTGAAGTTCCTCCCCTGTCCCCTTACATACTTACTTGTAAATAACTATGATTACTATCAGATACCAAGATAGTTTAAACAAGATGCCCGACTTTTTACATGATAAACGTATATAACCTAGCAGCAAATATAATTCTTCCGTACCTCATTTCATTACTTATCATTATCTAGCAGCGAGATGTAATCCCCCCCCCCCCTTCTATGTTAAAGTTCCTATGTAAAACAGGATTGCAAGCTAGTTGCGAGCTAAATTAATGTAGAACTAATCCCCCGGAGACGCCTGTCTCTTCGTAATAATTAATTAGGTGAATATGCACCTGGCTTACGTCGTAAGGTATTAGCTGAATCCGATTAAATACGTCGTTATTGATGATAATGTAAGGCGGCGTTTGTATAGGAGGTATCTGTGAGCTAATTTGATAAGGGTTATATCATTGGATTATCTTTTTGGGATACGTTGAATGCCAAAACCAAAATCATAAGTATTGAGTGCGCGAAAAAGCGATGTTGAACGATCATTTTGAAAAAGTTGGCGTAGCGAAAGAATGCACAATTAATGTACATGTAAAGAAATAACCGAAAGCACCACTCATTGAGTTCTGGAGTTCTGCTAATAGTCTATTCTGTAAGTAAAGATTTCGATATCGAGCTTCACCTGAGTGACAAAACTCACAAAGTGAACTTTATTCCACACGACATAAAGGTCTTATGTTTATACTCACCTCGGATTCCGCTGTCGAGACTCGAAAATGTTGTTACAGAATAGCACTACAGATAGGCTGTGCTAGTGTAAAATACTCGTATTAAGCTGCATTCGATAGTGTGGAAGCCTAACCCAAAATAATTATCGGGAAAGGGATCATTGTGGCGTTTTCCATTCCATCAATCTTTACTGTATTTCTAGGAAGAAATAAATCACTACGAGTATAACATTATAATAATTATAAATAATGTTTATTTAAAAAAATCACAACATTGAAGTCAAAACTTTTCTTGGTTGCAATAGATTGAAATACTTTCTGATTGTATATTCAAGTACCTATAAATTCTTGCGCTTGAAAGTATAAACCTGAGGTATATACACGATGCTATTTTAGTCATCTAACAACGGCAGCCCACTTCATCTATCCAATGACTACTACACATTCATTATGAAAAAAAAAAAACTATATTAATAAATATTTGAATACATACATAGTTTGAAACATCTAGGAGCGAGCGCGGTCCCAGCCTTCTGTTCCAAAGACGGCGCGGAATAGAACGGCGACATTGTTTTGATACGTAAATATTATTAACAGGATGTTTCATAATTCTAATGAATTATTTGCTTTTATTGTACCTATCACCTTAATGAATTATTTAAAAAAATAATCGTATTTAGAGGTATATATCGGGTACATTAAGTGGTCTTCCTTTGTAAAACGACTAAAATGGCACTGTTTATGTTGCTACTTAATTCAGTAAAGATTATTGTAAAACTTAGGTACACAGCGTGTTTCACAATCTTGGTAGTAATCTTTCTAATGTGTGCATTATAATTTTTTAAGCTTTTGACATAACTTACGAGAGTGTTGTACTATAATAGCCTACTCAGCAGACTCACAAAATTGATTAAAAGTAGTTGCAAGGTAACTGCCTGCATACCTACCTAATAGCTTTGTTGACTGTACCTACTATGTGCTTTTCACGTATTCCTTTCACGAGTATGTCCAATGTGAGGTACGTCTACTCCCACGGTTCAACATGATTAGGTGCAGCGGCTACAGTCCGTGCGTTGAGAGCTAGTCGTTCCTCATATATTGCACGCGGGACTAAGGATGTACCCAAGTAGGGCAGGGAAACGTATCTGAAGTTTTAAGGGGACGTTCTAGGGATCGGAAGTTATTATGTTACTTCCAGGTTCGCCTTGTAGTAAGTTACTCGAATGAGTGCATGAGTTTATGTAATGAAATAGGGATGTGCTGCTTCGGATAGGAAGCGATTTCAGATAAGTAAGTTTTTAAACTTTTAAATAATTAATGTATGGATGCAAGTATTCTTGCAGATTGAAAGAGAATTTAAAAATGTCTTTGGGAGTCACTGCAAAAATGCTGAGAGTGTGCGTCGTCTAGACTAACTAGAGATGGTACAGTAAAAATAAATACATATATAAATTCGGAGACAGAATGGGGCTAGTTTTTACGAGCTTCTAATGTATTTTAATAAAGCGAGGCTGGTACTACGATTGAAAAGTTACTGAATGTGTAAAAATGTCAACAGTGTCTAGGTGCATACCTACATTGCAATATTATCCTAGAAACATATAGTTTCTGTTGAATAAATCAGGAAAGCAAAGCTGCAAGGAATTGCTAGTATATTAAAGACAAAAGTAAGTCGTCGACGAAAAAAAAAAAAAAAACAAGTATCACACACTTCACGTTCGCAGTTCTTTTACTTGAACACGTCCCATCTCTAGCTACAGAAGTATCTACATTCATCGGCCATCTTGGTCCGGGGCTAAAGCGATAAGCCGCAAAAGTCGAAAACGTAGCGAGGCTTCGTTTGAAGGAGCTCGTAAGTATGCTAAATTGTTGTTTATGCTTATGATAATGTTATGGCCTGTACTTGAGAATCGTGGCCCGTGGCTCGTGGCCCATTGAGGCCGAACGAAAGTGGCCCCGCCCAATTTTTTATGAAGGTATTCTAATTTATAAGCGATTTACTGCGAATGTGATGTTTGAGAACGGAGAATGATTAAATTAATTTTGGAATGGATTTGTTTGAATGTTGTGTTGTTAGTTGAAGCAAGAATCACTTTTGGTTTATAACAGAGGTACTTGCTGAATACTTTATCTTCGTTTTTTCACAAAGTTCACTAAATAATTTAGTAACCAAGATATCATAAATAGTGCTCTGATGCATAAAGCGATATCCAAACTGTGACGCAGTCTGAACTATTGAATTAGTTACGTTCTAAGAAATTTTGTAATCTTGTAGCTAAAAAAAGCAAAAAATTAGGAGTGCCGAGTATTCATCAACCCACTTATTCCGCCGCATATTTATAAGAGCCTTCACCGCGTGTATGTAATTATGCAAGTCCCTGTTTTTGATATCGTTATGTAAAATATATTGTCGGTATAATTTAACGGCTATCGCTTTAACTATAACTAAGATTTATGAGTTTTTTATGCATAGTGGAATTATAAGCCTACTTTTTACAAGAACAAGACTTGCAAAAGTTATTTTTATCTGTAGTATTTTTTTTCAAATATTTTGGTTCTTTAGGTCACAACTACATTATATTATATCCACGAAAAACTGTCACTATTATCAACCATTTTTCTGTGTGACCTACAATTTGAGGCTAAAGCTGGACAAGCATAACCCTCTGTCACATAAAACTAGCCAAATAATTTACCTTTCATCTGAATAACACTGAGTAAAAACTCTATGGGTAAAAGTTACGAGTAAACTTCTACGCAACAAAATCACGTATCAAATTAAAACTTAGCATAATATTGCACTCCACAGCAACTTTCAATTCGCAACTCAATAAACAACTCATAACAAACTACCAACAACTGTAGCCAAACAACTGCACGAGCTACAAACAAGCAACATGAGCCCGATCTTCCATAGTTCATAACAAGCTCGTATTTATCTGCGGCCCATGGCAATCATCAAACTTTTTTATGTCTTAGTGGAAAAAAGGTTTACTAGGTGTCACATAAAATTAGAATTTAGGTTTCATCTACACGAATTTAACTAAAAACTCCACAGGTAAAAGGTTTATATAAACTTCTACAAAAAAAATATTACTTATCAAATTAAAACCTAACAAAACACTGCACTAAACAACAACTTTCAATTTGGAACTCAATAAACAACTCATAAAAGCTACGAAAAACTGTAGCCAAACAACTGCACGAACTACAAACAAACAACATGAGTCCAATCTTCCATAGTTCATAACAAGCTCGTATTTATCTACGGCCAATACAATCGTTAATCTTTTTATGTGTAACCTGTATTAAAGGTAAGGTAATTAAAACCTAACAAAACATTGTACTTCACAACAAATTTCAATTTGCAACTCAATAAACAACTTATATCAACTACGAGCAATTGAAGCCAAACAACTGCACGAACTACAAACAAACAATATGAGCACAATCTTCCATAGTTCATAACAAGCTCGTATCTATCTACGGCCAATACAATCATTAATCTTTTTATGTTAAACCTGCATTGAAGGTAAGGTAATTAAAACCTAACAAAACACTACACTTCAATTTGCACCTCAATAAAAATCTCATATCAACTACGAGCAACTGAAGCCAAACAACTGCACAAATAAACAACATGAGCTCAATCTTCCATAGTTCATAACAAGCTCGTATTTATCTGCGGTCAATACAATCATTAACCTTTTTTGATTAATCTGCATTGAGGGTAAGGTAATTAAGACCTAACAAAGCATTGCACTTCACAACAACTTACAATTTGCAACTCATAACAAACTACGAGCAATTGAAGCCAAACAACTGCACGAACTACAAACAAGCAACACGAGCCCAATCTTCCATAGTTCATACCAAGCTCGTATTTATCTGCGGCCCATTAATTCGAGCAACGATTACGCGCCGGACGGTTCCCCCAACACATCCGCCTTCCTAATGACCTGGATTTATAGCACTAGATAGTATTAAGTTCGTGAGGACTAAAATGTAGATATGTGGAGGCATGTAAGTAGTAACGACTGTTTGTTGTTGTTGTTTGCTCTTGCTATCACTTTCGTATATGGATTTTGCCACTCAGGGAAGGGAGTATTTTTCTAGTAAATCTACTTGAAAACATAAGATGAAATAAACTTTATGTGAAGACTAAAATTAGTACTATACAATTCTGGTTCCGATTTGCTGTTTGATGCAATTTATAGGAGCATTATTCCAGCAATAAAAATCTGTCTCGGCTTGGATTAAAATGTATGTGTGGGTGTAGATTGTTTGTTGTGTTGTTGTTTAACTTCCTAACGTCTATGATGATGCTGTGTTACTGCATGAGTTTGAATAAGTAGCTTTTAGATTTGATTGAATTTTTTACGTAAAACCAGCTTAGAAATAGGCCCTGGATTTATAGCACTAGATATTATTAGCTCTGTGAGGACAAAATGTAGATGTGTGGTCTGTTGTAAGTTGTTGCTGTCTGCGGGTCGTTTGTATAAAGAGTACATATATAGTATAAATAAATTAGGTATGCATTTCGTATTAATTTCACATAAAAGTTGCATTATTCCGCCTATTGTGCTTAGTGAAACATAACCACTAAAGGAAGAAGAAACACACTCACACATCCTTTTACCTAATGACCTGGATTTATAACACTAGATAGTTTTAACTCTACGATGGCGGCGGGGACTTAAATTAGATGACTTAGATGTGTAAGTAGGAATGATTGTTTGTTGTGTTGTTTAGACAACTTCTAAGTATTTTATCATGTTGATTTTTCAGTGCATATAGTCCATGCACTGAAAGATATGACCCAAATCCATAATTTGTATCCCATAGGTTTACATAAAGAGAATACCTTACTGCATTAAGTCCGCCGAAAAATAAAATAAATAAATAGTAATTAAATAATTTAATTTGGTTTAATTTCTGATGTAACATCGGCTTAAAGATAGAAGATTCATATCCCTTTTAATGAACTGGATTTATAGAACTAGATAGTAGTAACTCCGTGAAGCCTAATATGTAGATACCTTTGTGGATGTATGTAGTTAGTAACAAAAGTTTCAAGAACGCTTTTAATTCAACTAAAAGAAGCATTATTTATTGCAGCAACACACCTATGATATCACATAGTTCCAAACAGAGATTCATATCCCTCTCCTTATGACCTGGATTTATAGCATCAGATTATATTTTAATAGGACTAAAATGTGGATGAAGTCAAGGCTATGTTGCAGTATAATTGTTAAACTTTCATGTGTTATACGGTGCTGCTCTGCCACTCACACACATGGATTTCATGACACTTTTTTAGGGTGAATTAATGTTGCTGCACCAGTTTACGAGACAAAAGTTCACTTTCCTCCTAATGACCTGGATTTATACCACTAGATAGTGTTAACTCTAAGGCGTGGCGGCGGCGAGGACTAAAATGTAGATGGGTGGGAGTAGTTACGAGTGCTTGTTGTTGCAAGTTGTTGCCGAGTGTCCTAAATAAGTTAGTGTTGTTTTAGCAAAGACGGTAATGATTAGATGAACTGATTTAATAAACGAAATAAGTATCTTATTTTGTAATATCACGATTACCTAGTATTCTAACGCACAGCATCTTTAGTAAAGTAGATTTGTCATATGTAGACATTCCTATAAAAAAGTTTTTCGAAAACCATAATAACAAGTTCTTCTCGAATATTGTGATGCTTATCATGGATCAAAAGACTTTTTTTTTAATTACATGGCAAAGAAAACGCATCGTGATTCTATTTTTATTGACTGCAAACTAAAAGATTAATCGTTTTCTCCTTTATCGAGGCGGCTTAATAATTACAGCCGCATGTTTCAACCTTCGGTATTAAACAGCGCTTGCTGAGCACGGTTCCATAGCATAACAAGACTCCTTCGTCCCTCAAAAAGCACGATAATTGGTCCGGCTGTCATTTGTAGATATATAAATCGGGCTGGTTTCCGCAACTCCACGACTAAGCGCGTATTTTGCGTGCAGAAATTGTAGAAATTATAGAAATTGTAGATATTAGACACCAATTACCCACGTTAAAAGGTATATGGTACGCACCAGAAAAACTTGCAGAAAGTACATTGAGCTTTCCTTAACACCCCTTGATAGATACCCGAATACATTAAGAACCGTTTTGCACTACTAGAGAACGTAATGGATCATGATAGAGTTCGATTCAGTACCGCTTTGTTTCTTTATTTCTTATTGGTTTTTATTTTTATTTTGGGACAAGCCTACTATACAGTCCCAACCACTGCAACTCCTGAAAGAAAACAACAGTGGCGACCACCAGTAAAACGCCAATGAAGCCCGACCAGTCCCGGAGAAACGATTCAACTGTCTTGGATCCTGCAACGAAATTAATCAGAGAAGATCAGCGGAGGAGTAGGAAAAAAAAATCCACTTCCCTCCGTATCAAGCAGAAGATAGAATAGAGCTAGAAAGGAAATATATTATTATGTGTGTAGTTTTTATTTCCTTTTAAATATTAGTATGTTAATGTGCAAAAACAGTCACCTGACCTACTGACTGTAAGACAATGACCATTTTTGCACATTTATCTGCTGCCTACCACCGAATAGGCTTCACTCGTGGTAAAACACTGGTATTGAGCTGCATCTGGTTAGACTGTATCCGACCCCAACATAGTTAGGAAAAGGCTAGGCAGAATGATTTCTTTGCTCACGTGAGGCATAATTATTTTCAGTATATTCTCAGGCACCGCTTAGTTTTCACCGGCGGCTCACTAACAAGCTAAATCAACCGATCTAGCGCCGCTAATGAGCGCTCACGCGTCAATTACGCCAAAATCAAGGGTGCGATGCTTCTGCATCGTTTGCCATACCTGTCCATTATACTTATCTTGTGAACAATACCGTCATTTAAACCAAATAAGAGTCTATTAGTGTATGTTTGGATTGTACAACTTCGACAGTGGGCATGGGTGAGGCATTTTGATATTATAATTATGTACCTTTTTGTCTAAATACATTTTTGACGGAAGCATCAAAGCATTGTAAACCTCCGATACGATGACATGTGGATGCCATCATGATTTCGTTGTGAGAGCGAGACGAATCTATACAGTATAAATAGCTCTATCCCATTTTCAACCAGTGCCCGTGATTTCGTTCCACGCGAACGAAATCACGGGCGTCGGAAAAAGATGTGTCACATACATAAAATCTACGTTCAGTTAATACCTTGCGTATCCTGATGTTTCTCAGAATTAAGACTGAAGTTGGCTGGTAGAGAAAGCCTTGTTGCATTAACCCCTGAAGCACCGAGTACGCAAGACAATTGAATGGTAATACATTTGGCCCCAACTGGGACTAATGGTCCTTGAGAGCTGTCCGTCTATGTACCACTACTGTACATGATGTTATTAAAACTAAATTAAGAAAATAGGAAAAGAGTAATGCAGGGCAGTCTCTGATCACCTCTTCCGGTTAAAAACGCCGACAGCCAAGGTACCTCCTGGTTTATAGTATTAGTAATGGATGGCGTGAGGTTTTCTCTACGCGCTATCATAATAGATAATTTATATATCTTTACAAGTTAAGCATCTGCCTAGCTTTTCCCAACTATATTGGCTTCCAGTCAAACTGGATTTACCTGAATACCAATATTTTACACGGAGCGGCTGCCTACCAGACCTCCACATTCCATTAACTGGGAAACACGGTACTTCACGGCAAGACTGGAGTCAGATTAACTGGCTTCTGACTATCCGTAACGACTGCCAGAGATCTACAAATGACAGCCGGGACCAACAACTAAACGTGCTTTCCGAGGCACGGTGAAAACTCGGTATGTTAAGATGGTCACCCATCCACAGATCAACCTTGGCAAGCGTTGCTTAACCTTGAAGATCGACCCGTGCGGCTGTTAATAGATAATAGTTAGTTATATAGATAATAGCCACGAGCTCATTCAAGCGATCATTGTTCAAATAGTGCCTATAATTAGGTATTATACTAGCTGATCCCCGTGGCTTCGCCCGCGTGGATACCTCCGATACTTCCAACAAATATGGTTATATTTTAAACTTGAAAAATTATATATTAAAATCTTCCTCGAGAACCATACTATCCATTGGTGAAAACAGCATGAAAATCGGTGCAAAAGTTTTTGTTAATAGCGAACAGACAAACAGACAGGCGCGGCGGAGGACTTTGTTTTTTATTATGTACTATTTTATATTATAAACTTGACAAATTATTTACTAAAATCTTCCTCAAGAACCATTCTATCCATTGGTGAAAACAGCATGAAAATCGGTGCAAAAGTTTTTGTTAATAGCGAACAGACAAACAGACAGGCGCGGCGGAGGACTGTGTTTTATAATATGTAGTGATGTTTACAGTTAACTTTATTTAAAAGTTTCATAAAAAGCTTGTAATCTTGGATCGAATCGGCAGAGCTCTACTGAGATACTTAAAGCCTTTAAAAGCGTTTTCTAGCGGGTCGGAAATACACCCTGGGGCTTAGTCGTAAGAGTCTCAACAATTGCTCTTCTCCAAATGAAATACTGGGTGGATTTTCATTCAAAGGAAAATTTCAGACAGTAAATATACTTATGAACAACATTCAATAAGGAACCAACTCTGAAAAATGACAAAAAAAAACGGAAAAGTGCGAGCTAGACTCCCACACCAAAGGTTCCGTACCATAAACCGAAAAAAAGACACGTTTCTTGTGTAGCCCCCTTATTTTTTTTATTTAATTAAATTTTTAGTATTTGTTGTTATAGCCGCAATAGAAATACGTACTCTGTGAAAATTTCAACTGTCTACCTGTTCTTGAGATATAGCCCGCTGACGGACTGACGACGGGCGGGCAGCGGAGGCTTAGTGATAGGGTTCCGCTGGTACGGAACACTAAAAAAAACATATTCAACAGTAGGCTATGTTTTCTAGCATTCATGACAAAGCTAAAAGTATTTGAGTACGCTGTGTGTGTGTTGTTTCATAAAATATGAACTTAAAACTAATAACTATAGTAGCTGCTTATCACTAGTTAATGGAGATCCTGCTTATAAGAATTATTTCGTTTTGATAAATTCTAAATTTCGCAGTTTAAAAGGTAAAGTGCATTCCGTTGCTTTCAAAGGAATCCGGCAAAAGTTACCAACATTTATCAATCGTGTTAGAAACAGTCCAATGGGTAGTGAATTCACAAACTTTGAGTTTCGTCAGTACTTTGCAATTCGGCTTACTGAAACTATTCAGCGATATTTACTTTAGTTTGTTTAGCGTTTTAGCTTGGACTAGGCTCTGGTATGGTCAAAGGAGGGGTATGTATAATGGATGAGTAACGGCAAAAGTTTCAAATAGCGAGGTCCCTGCAGTATTGACAAAAGTCACTGCATATGTACTACCTGCAAAGAAATCGTTTAGCAAATTAAATATTGATATCTAATTTATGTAATTGTTTTCATGCAATGATCTTATTCATGCCTCATTTAATATATTTATTTATCTTTAACATCTGATACTACAACTACAATAGAGGGGCAATTCCCATATTTTAAGGAACTTTCACATTTGCAATCTGTTAAAAACTTCTCTAATTACCCTACATTTTGACAAGTTTTTGATATTTATGTCGCCGAATTTATATTTCGACTTGGATTTGAACGTTCTTTAAGTACTACCTACTATTTTCTTACAATTCACTAAGACGTTCTAGGAGCATGGTCCGTGGGTTGTCTTATCATCGTTCCTCTTTACATAACATCAAACATAAAGCAAATAAAATGGAAATCATACACCTACTTACCAAGCACAACATTCAAATACCCTCAAGTGATCAAACGTGACCTTTTCAATAATATCTACCCACGTGCTAAAATATATAATGAAAAGAATCCTTAGAATTAGAGAGTACACACATGACAACTTTGTTACACGACGTCGACGCGCGCATAATCAAGAAGCGGTCTTTTCAAGTTTAATAGCATAGATAAAAGTCGTCGTGTACACAGGCCCTTAGCATTAAACCCCCACTGATGATATTTGAAAGAAAATTGGCGAAACGAAAGGAAAATTAAGCTCTTCAGCGAATGAAAAGGTGTGAAAGATTCAGTTTCACAGTGCGCTTTAATTGCTCGGCTTTCAGGGATTTCGGAGACTGGCTCATTCCGGCACAGAGTAATGTGATGCAGTAGGTCAATGTTGCTCGTTTATCTTGATGAAGTAGGCTTTCGTTTGGGGACGGCTTACATTTTGATAAATAGAGTCAATGAAGGATTGTCACGAAATTCTACCCCAATATTTTAGGCGTCTCTTTTATAAACAACGCGTTCTACTGCAAATATAGAGGGACTAGTCGACCCACGCAACTACGTCTGCTCCGCTTCTATTGGTCTTAGCGTGATGATATATAGCCTACTAGCTTCTGTCAGCGGCTTCGCCCGCGTGGTCCCTAGGGAACATATTTGCGGGATAAAAAGTAGCCTATGTCCTTTCTCAGGCTCTAGACTACCTGTGTACCAAATTTCATTAAAATCGGTTCAGGAGTTTTGGCGTGAAAGCGCAACAGACAGACAGACAGAGTTATTTTCGCATTTATAATATTACATTTCCTCACTATATTAAGCGGTGTTATTATAACGATGATGTTTATTTTTTTTCCGTGTGTAATATAATTTTTGCCAATTTACAGTTTTACTTTTCTGAGGGGTGGTAGTTTCTTGATCTACCACTTGTTGTTACTCTGTGGCCTGTCACTAACGAGTGACGAGTGAGCTCTCCCATCGCCGGTGACTCATTTTCATTTCGATTTTAATGGATGACGTCACGCCCGATGTCACTCCGAACCTCTTTACGTTAATTGGTTTTTCAGTTATTTACTGTTACCTATTTAGAATGTAATTGCTCGTCACGGTTTTAATTTATTATACTTTTGGTTCAGAGAAATTAATTTATTCAAGTAATACTTTTATGAAAATCAATATTTATTCATATGCGATTTGTGCACCTTTTCGTTTTATTTTTGACGTGAATTGAATAGAATAGACGTGATAACGTCTTGTAAATAGATGAACGCCGGCTGCACGCACGAATAAGTTTCACGTACCGTTTGAGCCAAGCGTGCAAGCGAGAGCGCGGAACAAGCGATAGAGAGGCACGATCGGCCTAAGCGTTCAGCTTGTTTGTTAAGAATTCAGTTGTTTCCTTATGACGTTATCACTTAAAATTATTGTCCGTAAACCGACTTTACAGACAACCAATTTTTTTTTGGTATCCGAATTTTTTCCTGAGAGGTACATTCTGGGGTGTGAATTGGTTACTTCTAGACAAGCTCCACTGTCGATTACATCATCGGTTTCCATCAGATGAGGTTGTAGTCAAACGCGACGCTATGAACTAGAAAATAGAAAAGAAAGTAATTAATACTTAAGTACCTGCTGCAATGTGAATAAATTAATATTCTCCACCATTCATTGTATGTTATTTTTAGTGTTCCGTACCAACCAACAAACCAACGGAACCTTATTACTAAGCCTCCGCTGTACGTCCGTTCGTCCGTCCGTCTGTCTGTCAGCGGGCTGTATCTCAAGAACCGTAATAGGTAGACAGTTGAAATTTTCATAGATTGTGTATTTCTATTGCCGTTATAACAACAAATAATAAAAATTAAGGTTTATTGCACGGAACCCTTCGTGTGAGAGTCCAATTCGTACTTGACCGGTTTTTTTGCATCCACTCTCTATTGGAAAGCTGCGTTAAAAAGCCGTAGTAAGGAAACATCGGCCCACGGATTTCGTTACTAATAGACTGTGACGGCCTTTAACTCGTAGTACAGCCTTCTATACAACGTTGGCGTTAATACCATTAAATTGTCGTAGCGTGGTCAACTCATCTGCCTAACCTTTTCCCAACTATATTGGGGTCGGCTTTCAGTCAAACTGGATTCAGCTGAATACCAGTGTTTTGCGTGGAGCGGCTGCCTACCAGACCTCCACGACCCATTAAATGGGTAACACGGTTCTTCTTGGCAAGACTGGAGTCAGATTTATTGGCTTCTGACAATCCGTAACGACTGCCAAAGATCTACTAATGACAGCCGGGACCAACGGCTTAACGTGCTTTCCGAGGCACGGAGGAAACTCGGTATATTAAGATGGTCACCCATCCACAGACCAACCTTGGCAAGCGTTGCTTAACCTTTAAGATCGACCCGTGCGGCTGTTATCATCTAGCCACGAGCTCCTCGTGTTTGTCGTAGCGTGGTAGACGTCAGATAAACTTGCAATAAAGTACATTGACCTTTCCCTAATATTCTTTCACAGATACCCGAACAACAAATTATGACCCGTTTTTACCCGACTGCGAAAGAAGGAGGGTTATTTATTACTAGAAAACGTAAAGAATCACGAAAGAAGTCGAATCAGGACAGCTTAATGTCTTTACTTCTGTTTTTTTTTTAATATAAGAAAGCCAATAAACGTATGTGGATCAATGACCGTTATTGCACATTTATCTGGCACCCACTGTTTTTATATCTAACGGCACAGTTTGGATTTTTTTTCTAATAGGTGTCTGTCCCCCAAAAGTCACCCATCCTCAAACTTAATTACGTTAAATGTCCGTGTTTAGGTCTCATACATATATGTACCATATTTTACATATTTTAATTAACTGAAATCGGTCCAGTAACTTAAATTTAGCAGTGACAGATGGACTAAAAGACACACGAGTGATACTATTAGGATTCTGATTTTTCATAAATGCATTTTTAGAACCCCGTAAAACTGATGTGTTTCTGGTATTTCTTTTATTCCTTAGTTTTGAGTACCATAAATATCACTTTTGTTTGTGATCGTTGGATAAGGATTTATTTATTCTCTATCCTGAGTTTATTTTTTTAAATTAAATAACTCACTTTTACAAAAAAAATGTTGCTATAAAAATTATAGGACCATAAAACAAATTTAACAACAATTTTTTTATTTAAAGATACCACCAGAAACTGTCTCTGGTTTGCAAAACGATTTGTTTACACATAAACCCATATGAGAACTGTATTAATACCCACGTTGCGTCCGACCGTTTTCAACCTTTCATTAAATATTTACGAAAGCGGGGAAATCTGTTTTTGGTTTTCGACACCGTTCAGTGAGGTGTCAAATTAAAGTTCAGTAAATGGACGATCTCGTGCAAATATATTTTATATTGTAGAAGAAAAAAGTCGATACAATACGAACTATTACTATTATGTACAAAATTGTTGCTATCAATTACAGTCGGACTAGGTGATGTGTCATCACCAAGAAAAGTATTGATTGATTTTTAGTTTCTACATATTATGTCAAGATAAAAATCAAGAAGACTTTTTAAAAACTTGCAATGAGATGTGAGATTGAGTGCCTACAAGAAATTTAAATATTGTTTGTACTTTTTATGAAGTTTGTTTTTAAAATACAAACAAATAACAACTGAAAGCTTTCAAAGCCCCTTAAAGTAATTAAATAGCCATCAGGCGATGGCGACGCTGCAAATAAAAAGGTTCCGACTTAATGTGTCCCTTTATTAATAAGCTGAGTAGGTACATAATCTGATGGATTCAGCAGAAGGGAGTATTTAATTTATAGAGACAATACACTGAAACTATCAAATACAGGTAGAGAAAAGCGTTCTTGTGTTTTTAATCAGTTATTTTTCATGGGACATGGGACTTACACATCATTGGACATTTGTCATCTGCCTAACCTTATACGCGTTAATTTTCAACGCGTTGTTCTTGGCAAGTGGGCTTACCCCTCCTGTAAACGTCTCTTTGTGCCAGTTAGCCTATTTATGTTCTGTACCTTGCTTGAACGTGGAAACTCTGTTTTACGTAGTCCTCCGCTGTTCTTTTCTAATTAATTTCGTTGCAGGATTCAAGACAGTTGAATCGTTAGTCGTTATTCCAACTCGTCGAGCACCTTTGCCTCGGCGCCTCTCTGGTGGTCGACATTGTTTATTTTGTTTCTCAGGAGTTGCATTGATTGGGAACCTTGTGACGTACTTAACTCTTCCGGGATAACGAATGTCATGATCTGTTGTGTTTTATAAAATTCCGTTAAATATTTCACATCACTGCGACTTTAGTTTTAACAAGCTCTGACAAATATTGACAGAGTTCAGAAAGTTTAATGAAGTAATAACAGGCGATGGTTTCTTTTAGTTTTGGTAGTTAGTTATATTACTAGACTTACATCCAAAAGTCAGTGGCTAATTTCTTTGTTTTGGGTTACGGTTTAAAATCGCGTACTAATTAAAATATATGTGGCAGACTAATTTGGACTCTTGTGTAATTTCTCGACTTTGATAACGTATTATGTATTTTTTATTTTTACAGATAGACTTGCGTTTGACCATAATTTCACCTAACGGAACACGCTTACTTAAGAATGACCCATTCACCCGTGACTTAAACAAGTCCCAGCTTGTGGTTATCAGGAAACATATTATACGACTCTGGCAGGGAATTCCACTCCATAGCTGTACGCGTAGAAAAAGTATTCCTAAAACGTTTTGTTCGCATGTGTGGGGTGTCCACCATGTACCGGTGGTGCATCGATATACCTCTAAAATCCTATTACGGATATACCCCTACGCTTACTACAAGCTCGACCTACGCTATGTTTTGATAAACATCCTTATAAAAACAAGTTATTTTTCCTCATATGTATAAGAACTAAAAACATCACTCCTAAAAATAGCCATAAGTCCTTACACGCGATTTCTAAGACATTATTTATAGCCGTGAATGGTGACATAGCACATTAATAGCCTGTGAAAGAGAAAGTGTCTCGTGCTTACATAGTTGCATGTTATACTAGAGAAGTGGACGTAGACCTTTATTTAAGGAAGGGGCTTTGGTAGTGAGGGTAGCGAGAAACTACGAGTACTTTAAATGTGATTATCATCTGCCCCAATTTAGTTGAGAAAAGCACAGAAAGATTTAAGAAAACAGATTTTTTAATCTAATAAAACCGGCGTAAAGTTATCGTTATCAACATCATAATTATATCAGATGAAAGACGTCCAGCCTCCCCCAAGCGTTGCCACAACGACCGGTCCTGCGCGTCTCGCATCCATCGGCTACCCGCGACCTTCACCAGGTCATCGGTTCACCTTGTGGGAGGCATACCAACGCTGCGTCTTCCGGTACGCGATCGCCACTCCAGAACTTTTCGGCCCCATCGACCATCTGTTCTGCGAGCAATGTGCGTAAACTGTATTTTATTCCTGAACTCCTTATGTCATTTGGGTGCAGGCACCATCTCTACATCGGGGAATAGGAACATGATTTTATATTACACTTGCTTCTGGCAGCGGCTTCGCCCGCGGGAAAGTCGAAAATGAATCCAAGGGAACTCCCGGGTTAAAAAGTATCTGATGTCCAATTTTAAGACAAGTTATAGTTAACTTGGCATATGGAATGCAAAGTTTTTTCCAAATTTGTCCAGTTGATACAACAGGTAGACTGACTACTTTCGTATTTACAATATAAGTATGGATTGTATATTGTACCGAATGGTAAAACTAATCGGTAAAACGTAAACCGTAAACGTGCTGGTAATAGTGAAAGTGAATTGTATTGCTCAGTAATGCACAATGGGCGGTTACAAGAGACGCCTCGGGCGCAGGTCATGCAGGGCGCGGTTATGTTAGCGAGCGGGGCGAGTGGCGGAGCTGTAACGATTTTTGTAAGGATTATTTTTAATCGGTTCAAATATTAATTTTTAAACAGCATATTTTATTTTATAAATTAAAAAAAAAATAGAGTCACTGCTAATCACGAGGTCTTAGGTTCGCCCAGGTCAAACCAAGTGTTTTCCATCAAAGATTTACAGTAGCAGCCCAAAATCTTTATTTGAGGCCGTAGATGAAGTTAAATGTGGTTGTACACTCACCTAACCCACCAAGGAATCAGGTGTGATGTTACGTAAATTTATACCAGTCATAAATCATTATATTAGCAGCAAAAAAATAATAGGTATCAAGTCGGTTAAGTGCTACGTCGTCGTAGCAATCGCGTAGCACCGTAGTGCAGCCGCGTAGCAGCAGCGTAGCACATCGTCTCAACTATCTACTTTAGTGTCATGAATTAAAGTTGAGTTACAAGTTATCATTTGTAATAAAAACGGTTAAGTGCACGTCGGACTCGTACACGATGGGTTCCGCACCATAAATATGTTGTTATAGCGGCAAACAATCTGTGAAAATTTCAACTTTCTGTCTATTACAGTTCTTGAGAAACAGCCCGCTGACAGACAGACGGACGGACAACGGAGGTTTAGTAATAGGGTTCCGTTGGTCACCCATTGGGTAGGGAACCCTAAAAAGGGATGCAATAGTATTTGAACTTCGTCTTGTAAGACATAGTTAAAAAAATTGATGGCTATCCCGAATCCTAAATTCCAAACAATAATACACATTTACATAATCTATTGAGATCATTTGGTATTCATTGTTACCCTATTGACTGCTGACGATTATTCAGTACTAAATTAGTTAATCAGATTTTATCAATTAATTCAATTATTATTACTGGGTTGGAGTGATAAACAACACAAAACTAGCATCGCATTAGGTATTTCAGTCACATTCAACTGAAATATTGGTAAATCATCTCTTGACTCCTCCCGCTCTGAGCGGAGCAGAAGGGAGTGTCAGACTCTTACTGACCAAACCCATCCGTGTTTCTCTTAATGTCCTTTCCGTTCCAGGACCGCGGTGACTCTTTTGAACAACTTTGCAACCTTGGCAGAGTAAATGGCTTTGTATCCCTACAAACAAGATGTAATGAATGTTCACTTCATGCTCACTCCGCGTACGAGATGTTGAAGGAATAGATCGACAGAATACGTTCAATTTGACTTTGCATTATGAGCATTGAGACCACACAGGGGATTCCCCGAAGCGTATGAATGGTGTAACAAAGTCAATGATGCTGCAGCCGTGTGTACGCTCCAGCACACATGCGTTTCTGTCTGTTTGTATCTAGTCCCGATACCTTTTGGAGCGTGTAATTGTGAGTGGGTGGGTGGTCTTTTTATACCTACCTACCTAAAGATTTTTTAACAAGCAGGTTTCTTATTTTCCGTACATTTTAAGGGCAGATTTATCAATCTTCAAATAACTTTTACCAGAGGAATAAAAATGGCGGTTTTGATAGCTCTTGTATAGACAATATGTCAAACTCAAACAGCCGTATTTATTATTGGGTCCAAAACTATCTTACTATTTAAATAATCGTCCAAATTAAACAATCGCTATTTTGTCGTGTTATATGACAAAAAGTACAGTCGAACACTTTGAGCTTCAGCTGGCCCTATTTGAGAGGTTTAATAGCATACAAAGTCAGTTTACAGGTTTTGCTACCAGTGCCGTGCAGTCCAATGGGATAGATACATCCCACTTACCAGTCTGAATATTAACATGATTATTCCAAATTACAGACAGAATCTAAGAACAACCAGAACCAGAAGAACCAGAAAAATTCCATGAACAGCTATCGTTGTTTAAAATTATCGGATTTTATTACAAACCCTCGTCACTAACAATTAACAACTCGCTCAGCTAGCCGCTCCGCTATACTCCTGTACCCATAACCTTACAATTCCAGGGCTGTCACTTAGTGGTTTTTAATAGAACCAACGCGTTCGCGGACAAATGGTCAACAGGGCTTTCATTACGTTTAAACTACTTTTGTATGGATGACTGTAGGAACATTGATAACACAGGAGGTTCTCAAAACGTATTAATGGTGTAACAAAGTCAGTGAATAAAATTAATTTTAGATGTAAAATTATCAAAGTTGCTTTTATTTTTAGAACTTTAAAACAAAATATTCTCGGTAGTTATTTAACTTTTGAGAATATATTATTTGAGCATATTATTCTAATCGCTGTGGTTCCCACCCGCTTGGCCTTTATACTCAAACCTTACAAATTAACCGCTTCGCTTTACTCGTATACACATAGCCTTACAGTCTGCAGGGGTTGCAAACGTTCGGCCCGTGTTATTGAATATCAATATCTAATGCGTTGGCCAATGAATGGCCCAATACCAAATTCATGTAACGAAGCTGTGTATCGTGTACTTTTTAGATTGAGAATAAATGACTATCTTTGGTGGAGTGTATGGTTGGTGTATGACTGTTAAGGCCTGTTATCATGTTATGCCAATGCCATTGTAATACAGGCCATATTTTTTAGCTTGCTATAGGTGCAAACTCCCTTCGTTCCGTTTTGATTAGAAACGCGATATTATTAGATTCGATTTTTCTTAATAACGTTGTTAATTTTGTTTATGTGTCTGTTTTGTTTTTCTCTTGGTTTGTCTTTCCTTTAAGTTGAACCAGCCATGTTGTCTCTGCACCACCATCCATCACATGTTGTCTTTGTTGTCGACTGGTAGAAAATGCCTATGGCAGTAAGTCCACCTTTGTACAATTTTTACTACTGCATAAAGTTTTAATAAATAAATATTGCTTTAAGAGTTGCATACTGACGGTTACGATGTGATTGATGCATCTTTGTTTTGTTCATTTGGTGTATAAAGTTTAACGTCAAATTTATGTTTTTTTTTCTTTTAAGGTTTTGGCGTAAACAATTGTCGGTAGGCCAATTGACCATATAATATATCATCAATGTTGACTCACGATCAACGATGCAAATCAAAAAAAAAAACAGTATTTTCTCGCTCTGCTACCCGCCTCACTTTACTCCTATATCCGTCACCTTATGAATGCAGGGGTGGCAACCGCGCGGCCCGTGTAATTGGCAGCAACAAACGGCCGCGCCGGGTTTATTACGCGCCGAGCCGGCAAGCAGCCCGTCCGAGCGCCGTTTAGCGAATCAAAAGTGAATTGAACCCGTTTGCGGCCGTTCCTGATATGTTTATTTTGTTCTGATTAAATTAATTGGTGGAAACACTGGCAACCCTTTGTTAATTTGTGTTTCATGTTTGATGATTGCGATCGGTGGGGTCGGGCTTGAGATGAGTTACGAAAACATGGTTTTTGAATGTTTTTCAGGTATGCTTGTGATAGGAATTTTAAATTCAAATTCAAATTCAAAGCATTTTATTTCAAATAAAACATTCACAGGCACTTTTGAAACGTCAAGGTTGGTCAGTCAAAAACATGGAAGCTATTTGCACGTTCCAAAGCGTAGATCTCTATGGAGAAGAACGTGCAAGAAACTCCACGGACACTCTTTTAAATCATGTTCTGTTTTACAAAATTCCAAGTTACATATACTTGTTGCTTGCATGTGAGGACAATGCAAAGGAAAAAAAAGGGCTTATTATAAGAATTTAAAATATAAAGATTAAATTGAGCCAATGGCACTTAAGACATGACCAGTCTCAACCGACGGCGCCCGTTCATGAACATGACGCATGTATCGGCACCTTTCAGCTCAACCATTTCGAAGGGAAACGAATGATCCAACCCACGCCCCGCCATCAGCGAGATATTGAGTGAGCATGACATGCTCTCAACCACCATGCTCGTTCATGTCCAACAAGTAAAACTATAACTAATCACATAAAATGTAAATGGCTTCATGGTACTCACATTTACAAAATTTGAAAAATATGCTTCTACTTTACACAAAGCTATGGTTGTCAATGACCAAAAAATGAAAAATAAATTAACAAAGACAACGATTAAGTTCTTACATCAAAAAGAATAAATAAGTAATTATAATAATAATATAATGTGTATGTAAATCAGACTAATATAAACGAAATAATGTAACTAA
Source organism: Lacanobia oleracea (assembly GCA_950371165.1). Classification (NCBI taxonomy): domain Eukaryota; kingdom Metazoa; phylum Arthropoda; class Insecta; order Lepidoptera; family Noctuidae; genus Lacanobia; species Lacanobia oleracea. The sequence continues at coordinate 20,249,149 of OX493392.1, read as the reverse complement.
AAAAAAGAGAGCGAGCATCTCTTCCAAATATAAAAACCTAAAAAGTGGACCTAAGCAGCTGTGACTGTGGAGCAGGACCAGCATGGATGTCTTGAAAATTGATTCTTACTTTTGGCTTAAATCAAGTTTTTAAGCAATACTAAGTCAAAACTATAATGGGTGTTCAGTTAATAATGGCAGATACTATAATTATTTATTAAATAAAAATTTATATTTCAATGCTTTCAGCGTTCGTTTCAGTATTTTTCTACTTCTTATAATATTGTTTTATTCTTGACTATTATTTAGCTATATATACTTTTACTTTACTTATAGTATGTATTTTGTAGAAATTATGCGATTATGAACAAACTATGTCAACTTGCAACATACTTGAATATAATGTAGACAATTTACATATTTGCACGAAGGCACGAGTACATTAATAACTAGCCCTTGATTGAATAAACATTTATATATATTTAAAACGTTCGTGTACCTACAATACGTTCTGCGCAATATATTTTGAAAAGACTGTTATATAAATTACAATGTAGCAAATTGTTTAATGAATTTCTGGAATTCTGGATTAAAAATCATATCCACGAAGATTTACTACCTGATTTTTAAAATAAACAGACAAGAATATAAGTCTCAGTAAATTATAATTACCCACAAAGCCCTATCAACCAAGAACACCTTCAGGAAGCCGAAAAAAAGAAGACCCATTTCTTCGTTCATTTACAAAGCGCCTTCTTTCATAATCAACTAATTAACTTAGTCCTTTTTAACCCTCTTTTCTTAGTTCATTATAATTTCATGTGGAACACCGTTTAACACGCCAAACAATTGAATGTTAAACTCGTAATTAAAAGTAAACGGAAGGGAGTAATTTGCAAGTTCAAGTCAACGGCACGCTAACTTAGAAATGTATTACAAACTACGGGCCGTTTAGCGCCTGGTGCCTTATCACAGCTCGAGATTTTATAAGTTTACTTTGAAGGACTTATGCGAAAATTTTTGTTTTTGTGTCAGGGACATTGCTGCTAGATGGCGCTACTAGTAGGTGTTTGGGAAGAATATCGGTGACATATTTTTTTGAATTGATTGGTATGTGTTCTTGCCTTTTTGTAAATCCTTACTGGTTTAAACCTTTTATGGCTTCGTCACCTTTACTAGTCAGATACATTCAGACCAATTACGATTGATTTTAGTGTGAATCACCGCTCACTCTACAAATAATAATTCAAAGTATACGGAAGAAATAATCTGCAAATTCAAGTGACTACACGCTAACTTAGTACTTATCACAGCTCGAGATTTTATAAGTGTGATTTGAAGGGTTTTTGAGCGAACTTTTTGTTTACGAGTTCTGGAAATCGCCGCTAGATGGCGCTAGTGCCAGCAGTGCAATCATTTTGGCTAGAAAGATACTGTTATTTTTTGTGTTTAATTTCGTTTTAATTTTTTGTAACTTACTTTAAACTAATTTATGACATAAGCAAACACATTTTAATTTTGTGTGGTGAAACAGGACTACTTTAATGTTTTCAATGGGATGGGTATTGGGGCTCTCTACAAGACCATCTTATCTACCAGAAACCTTCATTATTGGCAAATAAATGAATTATAATGGCTATGGCTTAACATACCTATTGATAACATAATAACAAAACATTAGAAACACAAACAATAAATTAATAGCACCGAAGTTTGTTAGAAGAAATAACATATTAACCCCATAACACAATAATTTGTTACGTGCATAGGATGCGAACTAACGATCTTCGTAGTTTTCTTTCTTCCCAGACTATGATTGTATTTGCTCTTTTGTTTCAAGCCAGCACTTTGCTCTCGCGGTCTCATTAGCGAACGTTCCACCATTCCAATTGTCAATGGTTTCTCGATTTCCAATTTCGAAAGCTACTATATTTTTTTTCAGTATTTGTTGAATTGTGAAAATTTCAGTAAACTTCTGGTTTAAGCGCTATTTTTGAACAGAAGAATTTTGTATCATTATTTGTTCTTAGAAGCGATTTGGCTTGGTAAAATTTAACTTGAAACGATGATGCTGTGAACACCAATTATTTTTGTTTGATTAGCGCACGAAGTAAATTCACATCTTTTTTCCCATGAGGGCAGACTGACCGACACCGATTCATTACATGCTTCTTTTGATCCAATGATCACAATTTATTGTTTTTCGTTGACGCATATCTTTTCAAATTTTACATGTTTTATTTATTATTATTTTTGTTTTTCTAAGGTGCCTATGCGTCATACTTGGCACAAATAATCTAATTTTATTTCTTTCTGGGTAACCTTGAAAAAAGGAAGTTGTTTTATATGCCTACTTGAATTTTAGATATATTTACAGCAGCAATTTTAGCTCGTATGGACTCGTATTAGTCTTTTTATAGACTACCCATAACCCCACTTTTCCCTCCATTACACGTATGGCACGTTCCCCAATACCGACTCGAACCATGTGGTCTTAAAGCCTCACATGTGGTAGCCTACTGGCCCCTCGCCAGCGCCAACTATTAAGAGAGTAGTGCATCACTACGTGCCAAGCCGTACAAGAACATGATACTCGGAGTTTATATTGTTCTGTTAGTTATTTATAAGGGGAAATAAGCTGTTGCTGAATGGGCAACTTTGGGAGTGTGATTGTTTTGTTTGAATCTGGTTATTCAATGTTCTATTCTGTTGTGGATTTGTCGACTGACAAGAAATTGGTTCAGTCTACTTATTTATTAATACAATCATATTATACATAACATAACGATGTATATGATACTACAACAAAAATATAGACCCCTGTCCACTTGTTAGTCAACAAACTGTGTGTGACGTCTTACCCTTCAGCTGAACATCGGGGAGTCTCACCGGTCTCGGACACACGGAAATCTAGATTTTTAAATGTGTAACTAATTTTTTGTGCTGATTTAAATTAAAGAAAGTCTTTTCTTACTTTCTTGTTATATTTCTGATTTTGACTGAAAAATGGAAGCAACCCAGCCTTGCAAAATAATAATCAACATAATATTGTACAACGATCATCACTATTAAACTTCTTTATTATTTAGGAGTATACAAAAACTCGTATACTAACTCAATAATAAAATATATTTCTGGAATATATCAGGAAAAGTTATGCTTGCCAAGTTAAAAACCACATTTTATAAAACTTAAACACTTTTACACCGCTTTCAAAGCTCACAATGTTTTGTTCCGTGTTTTCAACATTGTTCCCTTGATAGTTGCTATTGTTATCTGCTGAAGAATGCTAGAGTGCGGCTGCATGTGGCTTGCAGTGCCGATGCAATTAAAATTGTGCCTCCGAGTTTTGCCTTGTTCGGAGGAGAGAAGAGTGGGTACTTTCAGTCGAAGAGTTAGCTATTTTTAGACTTTACTCGGGAATAGTTAAATTAAAATATCGTGTATAAATTGAAATCAATGATGATCATCAATTATTATTTAGTCTGCAATTTAGTCCGTTGTGCGTGGTAGGTCGGTTTTGACAGCACTTTGGTGAAAACGCGATTTGTCTTCGACTTATAGTAAAGTACAAACCGAAGACAAAGCGCGTTTAATAATGTTAACATTATAATGAAGCTAGATAGTGGAGCGACCGAATTTGGTCGTTAATTTCGGCACGTACATAGTAAATTTCGGACGCGATCCACGGATAATTTACCATTAATTTTGACCGTAGAATGCGTTCGAGATTGACTGTGTATGGGTGACATTACCGAATTCGGTCGCTAGATGATCGGTAAGTGTGTCGAGACTTCTCGCCCTGGACCTAATTTGTCGGTAATAACCGACAAAGTTTCAACAAAAAATATCATTTGGTCGTGGGCTTCTTCGCAGTTAAGTAGAAACACACTTGTTGTGACAATCTCATAAACTCAACAAGTAAACATCCCGTCCGGTCCAGTCCATACACTATTTCAGAAACATTGACTTTAAACTGTCCCACTCGAAAATTGATCGCCTCGTCACAACATCGCCAAACAATAACAGCTTTCGAACAAAAGACGATCAGACCATCAACCATCGATCGTTGTTACCCCACCTTGATTGATTGACTCAACTGTTGATTACCCCTGCACCTGCCAAATAACACTTGAACCCTCAAAACAAGATATTTTTTAGTTAACATGGGTCAATGTATTTTGGTAGGTGCTATTGTGTGAAAGATAATGGGAAGGATGTCGAAATGTCTTTTTAATGGAATGGTGTTTTGGTGTTGTGAATTTATAACACTGTTTAAAGTGAGGGTAGCGGTAATTTTCCTTTTTTATATTCTATCTTGTCATTATTATGAATGAAAGTGTCTTTCAATATTATAAGAGCATCAAAATGTGCCTCCAAAGCTCCAATAGATATATGTTTGTAAATTCAGTAAAAAAAGTTACTTTTTAAATATCAATAAAAGGCTATTTGCATTTCGTAATCCAACAAAAAATGCTAAAACCAAACAGCATACGTCAATTAACAACCATTGTTATTTAAAAGCTTTACTCGTCCATCAATTTTCCCTAGAATTACCATGTAAAAATATGAAAAGCCAATATTTTCCTGCCATACATATAAAATCAACTAGCTTCATATTCATAAATCATCACGAGACCGGTGGGCCATACCTTGCCTAACAAACAATACGCTGTTCGATTACTTTCTGTCAAAAGCGTTTGACGAAACCATGCCCCTGGATACATCACCCTTGTGCCATTGTGATAAGGTTGTATATCCCTCTGTAGTGTTGTTTCGGGTTGTGAATTTAGGTTTGTCGACAAGAGCGTATACTGCTGTTAACACCAGCGACCTGATTGATGATTCATGATTGTTTACGGAGTCAGTTAATGGCGGAGAGTATGTTCCGCTTTGGCTGTAGCAAGTCGGTTGTCATTTTTGTCACAGGAAAAGGATTTGGTTGTAAGGAAGGTGGGGGGGAGAACTAAGAAATAATAAACAAATAAATTAAGGTTGTTACCGTTATGAATATAGTGTGGGGGTAAAAGTTATTGATACACTGGGTTTGTAGGCGTCAGATCAAGGTTCGTCAATATTTTCTGACATTAGGTAAATTGACGTTAGTAGTCCCTTATGTCAAGAGTCGCCAACTAAGTGGCTTGATTTTTTCTGAAAATCTTTGTTTTCCTTATTCGTAAAGTATACGACGACCAAGAAGTCTGTGAAGCTCTTTAAGATCTAAATCTATCTATATCTATATACCCTATATCTTTTCAGTTAATTATATGAAACGCCTTGTAGAATGTAGATAAGAAAATCATGTAACTAGCAGAATATCATCATCATTATTCATTTCTTCTTTTCACTATTTAATCAGGGTCTTCGAAACATGTCTTCTTCCATAACTCAGTATCATGTATTGCGGAACAAACCGTTTTCTACAACAAAGCCGCTACTTAGAAAACCAGAGTAATTGCTGCGAGTCATAATGCACAGCAATGACTATCCATTGTTTTGTAACTTTTTTTGCTTGCACTAAGTGATTGAATCCATTCAGCTGTGAAGAATGACTTCATAACTGATGTTTGTTCCATAATATAGTTTTTTATTAGTTCCTCTTTTTATAGAGGAGGTAAAAAAATGGGAGATAATCCAAGCGCTGGCTAATTGCATGTTGATAACACCTACTAACCAATCGTATGTAGACTACCATAGAGTTGAAAATTGTTTATTGTTACACACCAAAATAGTCAAATACCTAATTTACCAAAAATATTAATTTTCATGGGTACAATGGAGGCCTTATCGTTGACAACAATACCTACCAGAAAACCTTTCGATGGACCGAAAGTACCTACCATCAAATAATAAGAGGGTAGGAGGGTGATTATTTAGTAAATGTTGTCCAAAACAGCTTGAAAGAGTTCAAGTTCAATTTATTTTAGAGCGATGTAGAGATAGGGTTAACAATTTTTGGTGTACAATAAATTGAATTCTATGAGGAGCTCGTGGCTAGATAATAACAGCCGCACGGGTCGTTCTTCAAGGTTAAGTAACGCTTGCCAAGGTTGATCTGTGGATGGGTGACCATCTTAACATACCGAGTTTCCTCCGTGCCTCGGAAAGCACGTTAAGCTGTTGGTCCCGGCTGTCATTTGTAGATCTTTGGCAGTCGTTACGGATTGTCAGAAGCCAGTAAATCTGACTCCAGTCTTGCCAAGAAGTACCGTGTTACCCAGTTAATGGGTTGTGGAGGTCTGGTAGGCAGCCGCTCCACGTAAAACACAGGTATTCAGCTGAATCCGGTTTGACTGGAAGCCGACCCCAATATAGTTGGGAAAAGGTTAGGCAGATGATGATGATGATGAATAAATTGAATTCTATCTATCTATCTATGGCTAAATTTTAGCCTAAACCGCAGACTTGCACAAGGTGACTTCGCAGCCGGTGAAGCGAAATTCTAACTAGTTTAAACTGTTACTAACTACCACGTCTAACTTTATACCTAGGAATAGCGTGATTGAGCTGTGGGCCATTGAATTCTCAATTTTCTAGTGCCACTAGCTCCCATTCTCTACCGTTATCTTTTTTATCTGGCGATACGGTTTTGGGTTGTGATGATTGTTTCACGAAGTTTTTTCAGCAACGTGGTATTGGCCCCGTACATATTAAATGACCCGTGACACTTTTCATTAAATCATAAAATGCAGTTTATCTACTTAATATTGGGAGATATCTAATTGAAGCCTTAGTTAAGTTACCATTGACTAGGAACTGTGGTTGTCAAAAGAAATATAAAAATGAATTGAAGTGAAGTTCTATGCTTGTTTCACTTTACCTGTTGTATTGTTTGCATAGGTAATGGAATGCCAATCATGTCAATGAATAGTTGTCCCTCAGTGTGCCCACGGCCTGTCGATGTCGGTAGTTCATGCTCAACGAGGTAGATGGCGCTAGCTGTCACTATTGTTCAGGTGAAACCAAGTTAGATTCGTTTTGCTATCACTGAAACATATCAGGGGAAGTTTCTTTGCCACATTCAGATATACAGCTGAAATCATAAGTTTTGAATACATAAAAATATGATGAACGTTTTTGTTCTTTAAATATCCATGTAGGAATATTCCTGTTTTAATTTCTTTAAGAACAGGTTTCTCTTAGTCAGTTTTGTATAAGGAATAACAAAATAAAACTGTTATTTTGAAAGCTTTCTTATAGAAAATATATCAAATAAATTTTTTCAGTAAAACAAAAAAATTACCTGCTTTTCGAAAAAAAATATTGCCCTATTTATTGACTTTGAAAATTACCTATTTAAACGATGGTTCGTACCTTATCGAATTTTCTCAATTACTTTCATTAATCCTTCTTGTATTTGTACACATAATGTAATCCTTTTCACTTTAGTTATTTACCAATGCAACTGCCAATCAAAACTACCCATCAATGTCTTGGCAACACCAACCTACATTATAAATAATTCAGCCAAGCCAGGTCAGTTCACATAACCCTTACGCATTAAATATTTAACCGGTAATTACCACCTGTTGTCCGACTATAACCGGCCGTCCGGTTGTCGCCCGGCTTCGACACGGGGATAAAACCGGTGTTAATCACGTTGACGGTTTTGAGGACTGAAGTGCTTTGTGAAAGGGAAACGTGGTATTGACGTTTGGTTAATTAAAATGCGGGTTTAATTTTGTTTGTGAAATTGTGCCTATTTTTTTTGGCTAGTTTTAGTGAGTCTTGTTATGTAGAGAAAGCCAAGTTTTGTCATAATAGGAAGCGAGGTTAGATATAGATAATCAATTAAAAGTTCAGATTCACGGCTGCTACTGACATACCAAATGCCAATATCTTTTTCCAAACCCCATGACCAGGAGTTGCAATTCCTCGATAAATCCTTTCTAATGAACAACTCTGTAAATTCAACATTCATATTATTTCGTTTACTCATTATCAAAATGACATTATTCACTATCATAATAACCTTCAACGCTGTTACGAACGCTGCGAACGCTGTTGTGTTGGTAACTTTAACGAATTGCCTAATACATTGATGTAATCTGCATTCAAAAATGAATATAATTAGGTAGGTAAGTATGAGTAGATTTATGTTTCTGCATTTTAATTGCGAAAAAGACTAAAGAGAAACAGTAACAACAGTTTAATGTTTTACATAAAAAGTAAAAATAACTCTCTTTCTCTCTAAACCTTTATCTTACTTTATGAGTACTAAAATCGGTTCAATAATTTCCATTTACAAGTAGTTGGTACCTATGAAATTCTGTGAGGAATAAACGCTGAACTCCTTTTCAATATTTATTGATTTATTAAAACTTTGTGCACTAGTAAGAGCTCGGTACAATCGCGGACTTATATTCCTCGGAATATTCTTTTAACTCAACATAGACGTTCCTTCTGTGTTTTTTCACAGATTACTAGAAAATATAGGTTTATGCACAATCAGTTTTGAATTCTCAGTAAAGGCAAGTAATGAAAGAGGAAGCAAACTTATCCTGTCAGCTGTCACTCGTCGCGCTTGCTTCTCGGTACTGAATTCAATAATAAACGGTCTTAATACATGTTGGTACCGTTACCATAAAAAGCTAGTGATGATTACTGCTGTTTTTTTTATTATTATTATCTATTTATTTATTAGACAGCAAAAGGTCCACTAAAAAAACACAAAACATAAATACTTAAGATGTTAGTAACAATATATCCTGTAAACCTTCGTTAGTACTTATATACTAGTTACTACCTACGTTACTACTTATATACTACTACTATTTTTAATCAATGTTTTTGTATGGGTACATTTATATATCAAGTAGGTAGGTAGGTGACTATTTCATCACCTATGTTGTAAAAAGTAGAGATTTATGTATAATGTTTTACAATCTTGATTTTATGTTTGCAATACACAGCACATGCAAGCCTTTGGTACTTGCTGAAATACTTTCCCTCCAGTTCATTCATTCTCTCAATTTCGTTAATTCTTGCAGACAAAATTAAATACTTTACTCTTTTCACCACGTAATCGAGTTTTATAAAAGCTACTTGATTTTTTTACTGACTCTACGTGTTACCTTACTACACATACTGGCCCACAGATGGCGGTAGCAGTAAGGTTCTCAGGACATCTAATATTTATACGTACATAGTTCATGTACCTACCTTACTGTTTTCCTATACTTTTGTGGTTGGAAAACAAAACTTTCAAAATGTTAAGAACGTTAACGATGGGGTAAACACTAATAGTTTGGATAAGTGACTTGTTTTCATACAAAGCACCTGAAAAAACCCCATAAAATAACATGTTATCATTAGTTTATGATATGTTAGCATAAAAAGAAAACTTCTGAAAAGAATACCTTACCTTACTTTATTCGGATAATACGGATTGGGATTGAATTGGATTACCAATCCAAACTAAACTAAACTTAAGTTAAAAAAAATAAATTAAATAGCATTTGCTCAAAAATAAGAAAAAATGTTCCAACACTCCTTTTAAATGCAGCTGAAAATATTTTACATAAAAAAGTGGAAACTGATTTCATTCAATTTAATAAAATTGTACCTTTATGAATGTAATCATATTGCATTTTACTACGGCTGACTGTGAATAGGCGTTGATTTTTTAACGTCACCCCCTCCCTGTACCGCGGCGCGTCTACCCCCCCGGCCTCCCGTCTGCTTGCTACTATAGAGGCGAAGATGCCGAAGGTCCAGTCAATGGTTCGTCAGTTTTTTTGGTGAGATCGTCTGATTTGTGCATTCAACCTGCATAGTTTAGGTATTCCAAATTATATTGGGATCGGCTTCCAGTTCAGCCATATGCAGCCTAGTACTAGTATTTTATAAGGATTAGTGCCTGCCTGACCTCTATAATCCAGTAAGCGAAACCCCTTATCAAAACTACAGGTAACGCCTATAAATGACCTTCAAATATCGTGTGTTAAAATGAAAACACAACTTTCGGCCTTCAGCCTTTAATAATAATAATAAACATTTTATTTCGGAAAGTCCATAATTTGTTAGTACATAAACCTTAATAACTATGTTAGTAAACATGCAAGTTTGATATATGTAAAATGTACCAGTGGGCAATCAAATTTAAGCCCTCCTTTTCCATATCGAGTCCATTCTATTCCTTATTAGTCCTTTTATCTGAAAATTCTTCAACTATAGACCACTGTACAGCGCGATGAGTGATTTTGAATATAATTTTGGCCACCTGCTTAAATCGACTTTCATTGATGGAATTGCTTGGTAATGCTATGGTAATGTTCTGTTTTATACACCCTTCATGGCGAAGCTATCACCTTTTTTAATAATAACGCTCTATAACTAGAGTAGTGAGTTTTGTTGCTAACGCAACAAAACTTACTTTCAATTATCTTCATAAGTACTGTTTGTGTGCACCTCAACTTGGGGGACCCTACTAAGTAGATTTTCTGAAACAATATCTTTGTAGTGTCGTTACCGCGACCACCCGACTCGCGTCCGATACAACGATGCATTTAAAATGCAATCGAGTTATCCTGCCCGGACTCGATTTGCACGGAACCGATGCGCGTCGGAATATCATTCCGCTGAACAGAATATCATTTTCTCTCGTAACGGTACAATTCTGTTCTGCATAACTTTATATTACACCTGTGCTTCCCAAGGACTTAGGCGGAAAATCACCTAGAGTTTAGTCATGATTTCGACAGTTACATGTTACATATAGGCATATATACCATCAACTGGGCACCAACCCAAACTTCAGGCTACTTTGAGGCTATACTGATGCAACAATATTTGGCAGACCTGAGCATCGAGCAAAGGTACCCTCTATAACGCACTAGTTCAGTACAGTGGCAGTTTGTTTCACATGTCTTCGATGTCAATGTAGGAATTTGTAAACGCTTAAAAGTTATTTTATCGGGCATAGTAAAAACCTTCTTAAAAGAACTGCAAGTACGAATTTCAGATAGATATTGAATATACTTTATTGAACATCAAACATTCTTACCAATTCTAGACTAACTTAACTCGAACACTTAGTTAACTTTTACGGTTTTTATCAAATAATTTTACAACCATGTTTTAAAACAGTTTTGTTTGTAAAATCAAAGTAATCAAGTCTACGAATTTTCAAAACATAGTCTCCTCTAAAAAAAAGTAAAACAGTATAGCGTTTACAAGGTCTTGTACGGAAGCTGACTATGTGGGGAAAAATCGTATGCAACGTATCATAGAGAAAAGGAGAACAAACAATTCTGGCGCGTATATCGGATCTCAGCCATTATCCTCTTTGGTCAATTAGATTGCATTCTCGCCTCCTTCCTGCTTCTAATTGAATCATGTTCCTGGTTTGTGGACAGAAAAAAGTTAATTGGGCGCAGTGGGTTTTTTATATGGTATGTTATTATCTGTATCGTAGGTCAGGTAGGTACAGATGTAGGTACATTATGTACTCTGGTTTACAGGTTGGTCAAGCTCGTCGAATGTTTTGAACAAACTACGAATGCAAAATGTTATCCTGAGAATCATATAATTAATCAATATAAGATACCAACGACACATGATCTCGATAAAAGAAGAAATCGTGAATTTATGAATGAGATAAGTTTATCCGTGTCCAAAAGTAGCTAAGTGTTCAACTAACGACGAAAATACATTAAAAAATGTTATGTGGTACCTTTAGACAAGGCTCAAAACATCAAAGTTAGTAAAACAATAAAGAAAACAGAAATAGCTTCAGTCGGGGCCAAGTTGTAATTATTTGTTGCCATTAGCCACCGATGATACCAATTGACATCCAGACCTGCAAGTTTTCTTATGAATAAATTAACTAAATCGTTTCTAGTACAGTCAGCGATAAAAGTCGATTAACACTGCTGCAATAACATTACGTCTTCTACAAAATAGTAATACTACTTTGTACTATATCTTATGATATATTATTTATAGTATGTTTAATAATTATTATTATTGAGAAAACTTAAAAGTTATCTAATCTATTTTTTCTGCTGACTGTACCTATGAGCTGAGTCTTTTAAGTTTATTCCGACCAGTTTCTGAACCTTTTAAAAGCTTTGAAAAGTTCGAAAAGTAGTTGGTAGAAACTACTTTTTGCTTTACAACTTTTGAAGAAGAAAAATAAGAATCACCCAATTCAAATTATCCGTGGCAGTTAGGTCCAACTAGAAGTGGCCTTTAATATTTTTAGTCCAGTTTGAATTTAAAAATGAAACGAAAACTCTTCACTTCACGGTTATATTAATTAGGCAACTTGGAATAGGAAAAGTAAAGTAATGGTACTTAGAGTGCGAGAATTTCTAATCTATACTTTATTAATATTTAAAGCTAAAGAGTTTGTTTGCTTGAACGCACTCGAATCTCAGGAATTACTGGTCCAATTGAAATCCAAGTCCAAAAATTCTTCAGTGTTAGATAGCCCATTCATCGCGGAAGGCTATATATCATCACGCTAAGACCAATAGGAGCGGAGCAGACGAAGTTGTATGGGTCAACTAGGGTTTTTATATTGTCGGAACAAAAAATAGCAAAAACAATTTTACTAATCAACTTTTTAAAGGCTCAAACTCAACTCAAACTCAAAACATTTATTTATAAAAAAACATTTACAGGCAGTTTTGAATGGTCGGATCGGTCGGTCAAAAAAGACAAAGCTATTTGCACATTCCAAAACGTAGATCTCTATGGAGAAGAACGTGCAAGAAACTCTACGGTGTTCGGTGTTCTTGCACGTTCAATCTTTTAAAAATAATAAATTGTTACAAAGTTTTGTTTACATCAAGTCGAAATTATACATACATGACTGTGTCAACGATGTAAAAGAAGAGCAGGATAAAAGTGTCAGGAAAAACAAGGACATTTAAAAAAAATAATTAAAATAAACCATGACAGCTGAGAAATTACCAGTCCCAACCGAGGGCGCCCGTTCACGATCATGACGCATGCACTAGTACCATTCGGCTCAACCATTTTGAAGGGAGCCATATGATCCAATGCATACGCCACCATCAGCTAGACTTTAGAGTAAGCATGACACTCCCAACCGCCAGGGTATATTCAAGTCTCTATAGCGAGGGTGTATAAGTATTTTTTGGGCAACCGGGCCCTATAATTGTCGACCACATCATCACTTTTCATCAGGTGAGATTGTGGTCAAACGCGCGACTACCAATAATATAAAAGGATCTAGTTTGCATAATGTCTAGGTAGGCACCCAATAAACGTAGTGTACAATAAATCTCATGTGTTAAAGAAGCGTAGTTTAGGGAGAACTCTAGTTCCTGTACTGGCGATACACGCTGATGAAAGTAGCCGCGACGTACCAACATGTACCATGTTCTGAAGCCAACACTTGTTTTTAAATACTCTGTATTTCGTTTTAGTTTTCTGTTGACCCTTTTTAGGGTTTGTACTAGAAGGGTAACCAATGGAACCCGATTACTAAACCTCCGCTGTCCGTCCATCCATGTGTCTGTCAACGGGTTATTCCGCAAGAACTTTAACAGGTAGAGAGTTGAAATTTTCACAGAGTCATCATCATTTGCCTAGCCTTTTCCCAAATATATTGGGGTCGGCTTCCAGTCAAGCCGGATTTAGCTGAATACCAGTATTTTACGTAGAGCGACAGCCTACCTATCCTCCACAACCCGTTAACTGGGTAACACGGTACTTCATATATAGGAACGTTCTTATATATTAATACATATAACATGAATATTAGCAAGGTAAAATCGTCAACTTCTAATGAAGATCAGCGCGAGTAGTATCTCCTTCCAACATCAAACCTCATTTATCATAATAACGTCAGCATTGTCAAAGTTAGCAGACATTAATACTTTAAAACGCGTTGCGGGTAGGAGGATAGTTCCACCCACCCATCCACCGAAGGGCGGGCACATAGACCGCTTGCCCTGATAACCGTGGAACCTTCAAATATTCACCTCTAATTACTTGGGCTTCTACTGTTGGAAACTTGCTTGAGTTTTCGAATGAGTGAGAATGTTATGAGTATTATGTAGTAATCTGCTATGTATTCTCCTAGAGTAGGTATTACAATAATTGGTTTATGTCTGTTTTCTGTGTTGTTAGAGTCCGCTTTTATTTATTGTTTGATTATTAAGAAATACGTTTGGTGACTCATACTATTATTATCAAACAAAAAAATTGTTTGCAGCGAGTTAAAGTCGGGTTTGTAAAGGTAATATAATAATAATAATAACATTTATTACAAGTACCAAGACTCAAAGTGTTAGTAACAAAAAACATACAAACTATGTTAGTAATACATTAACAACACAAAATTGCGACTTCACTGCTGCAAGGCGACAGGCCCAGCTGATACCCAGCAGCAGTGGTTCACAAACGCACAATCTAGCCTACTTGCTATCATGGACAGGATGCTGTTGGCGCTGCCCCGCACCCTATTGACCAGGGATGCGCTTCCGCATCACAGTATAAAAACAGTCAACGTGAGCTTCAGCAAACATCCCCGATGCACTACAGTATCGGGGCAACCCCATCAGCACCCTGAAAGCGTCATAAAAATAAAATAAATATGCATAAAAAATATATTTATCTACACATTTATCTAAAAATATACAAAAATATAATACTAACAGTGAAAATAGAACCAGAGTTGCTCGAAAAACAAACGAGATATCATTATTTTAAACAAAGATATCTGTCTCCCTTGCGGAAACGCTGTTTTATATGGCAGCTGTATAGGTGTCATGGACTTTGACGTCAAAGTTCATGTCGATCTTCTCTTTCTAATTGTAATCTTTGAAGTTCATCGCTGATGAAGGTATTTATAAAATAATTTCATGATCAAGTTAATAAGTATTTATTATTGTGTTGTGTCGGTCGTGTCGTCTTCTGACGCAGTTGGTTGGTTACAAAACTTGTAGCGCTAAGACGAAGGCTTGAAAAGGTTCATTCGATACATCCCTACAAGTAATGTGAACTAAGCTAAATTCTAACGTCAAGTAAGTACTTAGACGATATCGGTTCCACGATTAGCTAAATGTCAGCTTTAAAACTTCATCACCATCCATCTGCCTAGCCTTTTCCCAACTATATTGGGGTCGGCTTCCAGTCAAACCAGATTCAGCTGAATACCAGTGTTTTACGTGGAGCGGCTGCCTACCAGACCTCCACAACCCATTAACTGGGTAACACGGTACTTCTTGGCAAGACTGGAGTCAGATTTTACTGGCTTGTGACAACCCGTAACGACTGCCAAAGATCTACAAATGACAGCCGGGACCAACGGCTTAACGTGCTTTCCGAGGCACGGAGGAAACTCGTTATGTTAATATGACCATATTAACATAACGTTGGTCTGTGGATGGGTGACCACCCATCCACAGACCAACCTTGGCAAGCGTTGCTTAACCTTAAACATCGACTCGTGCGGCTGTTATTATTTAGCCACGAGCCACTTCATCACCGATACATATAATACAATTTTAAAATTGCGATTTCGTTTTCTGAAATCTGCACGAGACTATTCAGATTTCAAAGATTTTAGAAGGAATAAAGTTCTTTGAGAAAATAAATGTCTAATTAACATAGTGCGTTTTGAAAACTTCTAAAAACAATACTTTTCATTTTAAATTTTTTCTTGTGTTTCACTTGAAACACTCTAAGCAACGCGCAGTGACGTTATTCTAAAATATTCAGATCAGTTAAAATACATTCATGTAGGTATATGCAAGATCACTGCATAATAATGAAAGTCGAGTGTGAGTGAGTCGAGTTCTCATAGTAACTCCCCAGGGACGGACTTGTACGGTTGTACCTATACTTTTATAACTTAATTTCATGTTTACCGACTTTTAGTGGGCATAAAATAGCGCTATTTTGCGTCAAAATCGTTTAGCAGACAATTTGAATTTAATAGGATGTAAAATTCGACGTGATGAATATTCGCTGCCCCGGCGCCGTCATTATTAATTGATAAGCTACTTTGTACATCCTGAGCGGCTATTACGAGGGTGAATTATTCGTTCTGATTTTATGAACTTATTTGGGAAGTTACTTTGTTGTTTTCAGAACATTTTCTGCCAGTCCCCTCTATTATGACTTGACAATGGTATCATAATTTCATTGTGAAATCGGAATGCTGCCTTTCGTCTCGTCTAGCTCTCTCATGGTGGAAAGGAGATAGTATTGGCATGTCAGAGAAGAATTCAGTTTTCTGAAAGCCTGATCATGTGTAATTTTTGTCTTCTAACTGTCGTTTATAAAAAAAAAATGAAAAAATGTTTATTCATGAAAAAATGCAATTAACAATTTCTTCTGTAGCTCCTTTTATCTATCTCATGCACAGTAGTAAGTACAAGTTTATATTTTCTCCACAGTGAGGCTCTGACAATATATATTGAATAGGTACTTGTTTATTTTATTTTTATAAGAAGCTTTTGTGACACAGCTATCTATATCGACCGGAAGGTTATTAAAAATAGTTGGAACCAAGTAGTTTCGACATCTTCGACCATAATAATTATTACAAGTGGGTACAACAAACCTTTTCATATTATTATTCCTTTGAGTTCTAACCCGAATAACATTGTTTTTAAATATATCACTACCATACGGTTCTACAGCTACTGACAACACAACCCTCTCATGAGCCGGCAGCATTTTACATTCCAAAAATAACTCTTCGTAATCACTACTTTTACAACGTTTTTTTGTGTTTTTATCTACTAGTAGTTTCATAAATCTGATCTGATCTGATCTGATTTTAGTTTCTCGTTTGTTTTGCCTATGTGCTACATCAAATCTCTGATTTCCAAATACAAGATGTCAATCGTTAATACCTCAGTCATCACGAGATTTAAAACAAACAACTCCTGACCCCGAAAAGCCGTCCGTGATCGTTCTATAGTTAAATTACATTTTAAATTACGCCGCTGATGTTGTGTTGAATTCTTTAAATTTTTATCCAGTGGAATGTAATTTCAAGAGAGGGGGCAAACAAATTACTTTTGGGATCGCCACTCGCTGCCTAGCTTCACAGATTCTTCTCCTCTTGTAAATTCTTCACTTGTTCTGGAGCAGATATTTTTAATTAGACAGTTTTATTTGATGGAGCTATTTTTCATGGACGATGGCATATTTATAAACTAAGGGTGTTAAGTCCTGTAAGAACTTTGTTCGGTAATTATTCAATGTGCTGGTATATTATGGTCCACATAACTTTGTTTATCGTCTAACATTCTTATTTGTATTTTTTTAAATCTAAATGATAAGCTTAAATACTGATTGGCGGATTGTATATAAATTCAAATATCTATAGCGTCCTTGAATTTAGAAATTAATGTCTGTCAAGACACTTTATCTCGGGAACGCGTAGAGGTATAGAGTTAGAATTTAAACCAAATACTCAGGTCTACGGTCCCTTGAAGCTGTGAAAAATTATAGTTATAAGTTAACGTAAAAAAGTGATGACCGTTTATGCCGCACAAAACGAGTATTTCGACACTCTCAAGGTCATAGTGTATTTCTCGTTGAGCTAGAATATGAAATTTGACAAGTACTACAGTTTTATACTACACGTCTAAAAACTATACATTTGTAATTAAATCATGAAAATATAGGTTTTATTTAAAGCACTTAACCAATCATCGAGCGTAATAAACCACTCATTGGATTCAAAATCTAGGTAATAAAAAAAAATGATATCCCGAGTAAAATTTAGCGTTTATTTGATCAAAATCGACCCACAAAATCAAAAGACATAGAATTTTTAAGTTTAGGAAGTAATTTTCCAATGTATTCTGATCAGTCAGAGCGCCATCTGTTGAGAAAGAATAAGATATAATAGCAAAATAATATAACAGCGCAGCATTGTAGTTTATTAGGGTATAGGTTTGGCTTCTAAAGGTCTTGAAAAGTATCTGATATATGGTCCAAATTCATTAAATCTCTGATTTGTTCTGGTTCGTTAATCGTGCATTAAGCATTTATCTTAGAGCTCTCTTGAACTAATTTGGTACTTGCGAAGTACTGGACGGTACGACTTGCGGATCAGGCCTGTAGAGTTCCGTACCAAAGGACTCTACTATATTAAGCCTCCGCGATATATTCTTAGATCGGAAGAAACTGCGAGACTTGATTCTTGAAATAATTATAATACGAGTACGTACCTACAAATTTGTACGGAACCCTCGGTTCGCGAGTCCAACTCGGTCTTGACTGGTTTTTTTTTTAACCGATAATAGTTTCTAAATTATTTTTTGTTGAAACTAATCATTTGGTTAGATTTCTTTATAAAATAGGCTGTAAGTCTTGCTTCAGGCTCTGGCGAGCTGGAAAATAGCAGCTAACTGAGTTAACAACCTGTCTACATCTTGAAATTGTAGTTTTTTATGAGATTTCTAGGCACTATGCTGTACCAGTTTAACAAATGCGACCTTAGACCCAAGTTTGCCGAAGACCTAGTTTCAAGTCGACGTCACCTCAACCGAAGTGCATAATGACCAAAAAATACATAAAAAAGCCTTAATGTGAAAATGTAATCACAAATTATCATTTAGTATAGAATTTTAATGTTATATTATCCAAGGTGAATGGTTGTATGTCGTGTTCAGCTTGAGTACAATGTCGTCATTACGTCACTAGAGTGAAACGCCCAAACTTTTTTCAGTGGTGTATTAGTGAAATTATAATAGAGCTTTGTCGCATTATATTGAACTGTAAATTGAAGTGTGTATAGTTTAAAATGGCTTCTAGCCTTCCTTAAACAACTTGAGTGAGTGTGTTCTACCTATGTATGTAGGGACAATGCAGGAAAATGTTGTTCCTACCAAACCCCAGATTCTGAAAGCCCAATTAAAATACTGATAGAAAAATCTACTTGCATTACCGCAAGAAGGCCTCTGCTGTTTCGTGTTAACTATTGTATAGGGTGATAACCTTAATCACAATCATATTAATGTTGACATGTGATTTGTCATTAGATAAAACCAATTAAACCGATACAATAGACTAATCCATTCCAATCAGACATTCGTAGAAGGCATGTTTGGCTTTTTTTGGAGGTTAATAATAAACTTTGACACATGCTTGAATAGGGTGACTCTTAATTAACCTTATTATCATCGTCCACAACCCGACTTTGTCAACTGCTGGGCTTTTCTTTTCCTGTGCCAATTCCCACGCTTCCAGCCACCGTCATCCAGGTTTTATTTGCGATAGCAACAATGTATTTTGCCCACTTTTGCCAATATTATTTCCAAAAAAAATTACATAACATTTCGACCCGACTGTTTTAAGCCAACACTCTAAATTGCCTTTTAAAACACTCCCACAGACGCGTCCAGCTACAGCAACGTACTACATATCACGTTGCGCTGCAAACAAGGCCGGTACAGGCGCTCGCAACATCCCAGGGGCTGCAATGTAAACTCGACAGTGGATTGACTTGCGGCTGCACTAACCCGTTTATACCACCTATATATGTACAAATTCGGTACGCAAACGGCCATAATGGAATTACTTAGTGAATGTAACCGCTTGTAAGGGATATTCGGACTGTTTGGCTAGCATAATGACCGTTCAGATGTTCCTACAATTAGACAGAAACGGGCTGCAAGGCTCGCTTCGTGGATTAGACAGTATTGGTTTCTAATTACTGGACTACGGTTAGCCAATAGGAAGGGTTTTGAATATCAAAGGTCATTAATAAAGGTGAAATAATTTGCTTCCTACAGCCTCAACTATGGTTTTTTGGTTTGAGTAAAAACTATGATTTAGTAAATAACTCGTCGCTGGGAATTATGACAAATGCTATACGTCATTATCGTCCAGTTTTTTTTTTTAAAAGGCAGTGACAGACGGATAGATAGACACACAGACGGTCAAACAGATAGACCTATGAGTGATCTTACAAAGGTTTAGATTTTCATTCGGTCACACTACCTCAAACCATCATCAAAAAAATTTGTATCAACTGTTTGACTGAACGATCAACAGTCGCTTAATCATAATTTTTAAGTCTGGCAACTTAGAAAAGATTCATAAATCGATTGTTTCAGTTGCACTTATCATTCCTCTTTTGTTTAAACGGGCCTTGATATTGTTTCGGGTGAATAGATAAACAGTAAATACCTTTGTGTATCTTACGTATTTGCTTAGTAGCGTCTACAGTATCAAATATTCATAGTTTGGCATCTAAATAATCAGCTTTTATGTTAGTTAAGGGTGAATGTTTGTGCTGCGAATTTGGAACCGCAGGAGAAGACTTAGAAATTGAATTAGAGAGTAAGGTAGCCGTATCTTAGGCCTGTGTACGAGGAATATATATTTATTTATGATCTTACGGCAAAAGCCCGATTTCCCAAGAGTTGCAAACCGAAATCTTGTGTCTGTAATCTAATTTAGTAGAAGGAATTATCTGCACTAGTGCAGATTTTGTGATGAAATATTTTGATGGGTGTGATGTTTTATTTATTGCTGTAAGTATCTACAAACTTATGTTTACATCTACAATAGCGAACTTGTAATACGGTAAGAATAAGTTATGTGTCAGTGCAATAATATGTAAGATGCATAGGTAGTATCCGTATCTTGGAAACTACCTATCAATAAGTTATTAGGGGCCGAATTTTCAAACGACACATACATTGTAGGTATAACTTTTGCTTTGAAAATAAATACAGTTGTTAGACAATGCAAAAACGGTGAAACCGCTATATTTATTCCTCAAAGAAAAGTTATCCGAATATTGAAAAATCAGCCTTAAGGGAAATTAACATTGCTAAGTTATTTTGTAAAAAAAGACATCGAAACCACTGTGAAAAACGAGACGCACAATCTCGCAGTTTGTCCCGAACATCTGTTCCATCACTGTGGTTACTACCGAATCGATCACAAAACAACGAAAAAAAAAGACGAAACTTTGACATAAAACACGATGTTATTTTATTAAAAAATGGGACGTTGGAACAAACATTTTTTTAACGGGAAAACAAATAAAAATGCTTGGCTGCTGCTATTGGCGCCCAACGTGGTACGGAAATTTCGTGAACAAAGTTTTGAATTCACATTTAAACAAATAGGCTTTGATGGACAGTGTGCGCTGAATACGGCTTTATCTTTTATCTTTGCTATATGGATGTGATGGATGTTATATTGTTGTGAAAATTTTAAAGTGTCAATTTCTGTACCTTTTGTGTCAGGAAAATAAATTTTATTTGCTGTTTTTTTTTTAATTGATTCTCATTGTTTAGAGAAAAATGCTAATGTAAACAACATTAGTTCAGTATTTTATGACGATGACGCAAATTCTGAAGGACTGGCAATTTATTATTAAGAATTCTCGAACGGTCGGTGTTGTGACCTCGAAATATATCTTCGAAAGATTCGTGCATAAAAATAGAACCTGGGTATTTTTTTATATTTTACAGCTTTTGGTCGCTAATATTGATTCATCTTTTAAACTTAACTTGGCTAAACGAATGTAAAGTGAAATGAACTAACATTGAAAAATATGTATAAAACTACAATTGAATGGAATGCTCTGCATTTATCATACAAAGCGCAAAGCGACATAACTGCATTACGTTCCCTTTTAAGCAGATTTCGTAGACAAAACAATTCTCCCACACCGAACACACGCGACCAGCGAAAGAGCAAAATGGCATCCCAAAAATTCGTTTTACATTTTCCTCAAAAACTTTTCATTTTATCGTCACAAACTTGTATGCAATTAAATTTCCCACCACACGTCACGAGACTTTAAAACATTTTTTATAAAATGTATAAGTTAATAAAAAAAATGGAATTCGATCGTAATGGCTTGTAGTACACGGTAGCTTGGAGTGTTGCCAGCTTTCTAGTGTTTAAGTAGCTCGACTTTCATGATACCCACTGTAATGTAGATTTAAACGTCTGTAATTTTGCTTGTAATGTATGAGCACTTTCATTACTCTTTAATTCGTCGACTTTATCAGGGGAAATTATGGTTTCTTTTGCCGACGACTTTGTAGAATGCACTAAACGGAAGTGCGGAATTTCGTTTTGTAATAAAGCCTTTTTGCTCGAGGTTAGTTGGATTTTAAGTGTGGTGAAGGTGAAAATAAAGAAGCTATTAGTTTAACATGGTGGTTGGTGCTGCTTGCATACTAGGTACAAATAGCATTGTTCGCTTTATTCCGGTGAAACCAAATTTTTCTTATGCATACAATAGTTTACTACTTTATTTTAAAATTGTATTTTACTGGGTTATCTACTAGCGCACGTGGTCGCGAGATGTAATTATGTAAAGTGAATTTCGTAACTAAAATATTATCAGTCTCATTTGTAAATCTTAATTACGCTTCACAGATGATGAACAGTTTAGATTTTTTTCTTATAAAACTAATATAAAAATAAGGATCGTTTTCAATCAAAAATCATGATTATGGTTAAGATCACACAAAATTCACAAACCTTACAAAACCGCTTTATTACGAGCAAATAATGTCCGCACAGACCTTTACAAAGTTCAGTTTGCTTCGGTAACATCTATGAATTCAAGCCAAGTTTGCGTAATATCTCATTGCAAGCTAGTAGAACGATGCCAATTAAATGTCGGGGTATTCAGCCATAGTTTCCTAGTACCTACGGTTACATTTTCTTCCTAATTGCCTCCTTATAATGCAGCGTTTTGAAGGAGTATTTTCAAAACAAGATTGTTGATATAGACGTTGTAAAGCATTTTAGACTATATTTGGCTCCTTGCTTTTTGAATTGTTAAAGCTGCCTGTCCATTGTCGCGGTGCCAGGTAGCGGAGTGGAGAAACGGAGTGGAAAACGGAGAAATTTTAACCAATGCATTTGGTTAAAATCTCCGCACCACGTGAGTCACTGAGATTTTATACAATTCTATTGGTTAAAATTTCTCCGTTTCTCTACTCTGCTGCCGCGCTCCGCGATAGTGGACAGGCAGCCTTAAAGGCTGCTGCACCAATAATAATTCTAAAATGAGAAGATGGACAGATGCAATTAAGAAGGTTGTGGGATGTAGAATATCCACTCAGTTTTTGGCGGTTATATTGCGCGTTATCGATTATGTTTTTGCATTTTAGGCTGTTCTTTCGAAAACATCTTAAATATAGCGTACAGATGAAGCAGTTTTTCGTTGGCATTTACTGAGAAATTATATTTGAATAAATAGGTAGTAATTAATCTACATGATATGATACGTAATTTGTTTCAGCCAGAATTTATGTATCGGTATCACATAATAAGAAAAAAAAAACCACCAAATCACCTCCAAATCGTTGAGATGAAACCATTTTACTTCTTAATTTTTTATCAAAAGAGTATAAAAAATACATTTACTGCTTTGCAATACAAACGAAAATAACTTGGCTTTGTTACTTAAAAAAAAATGTACTATTTTTATTACAAAAAAATTAAAAACCTGTAGCGGAGTGGCGCTTCGTTTGTATGCACAAGGTCATTGGCATACAAGCCTTAAAAACTACATCCAAACACTATTGCACTTCAAAAGCACACAAGCAATAAAACTAAACGGAGGTTAATCTGGCAAATAACCGTGAAAGTTGCCGCGATTGCTGCCAACCCCCTAACTGTTAACACCGGGTTGAAGACTTGGCAGCCGGCTGTACTGTTATGACTCGTCGTTGCCCTTCATACAACGCGCTTCTTCAGGTTATTAGAGTAGGTACAGTGGAGAGAAAATGTGGAGAACTGTGCGTTTGATTTTAAAATTGGTATTTAATTGGAATTGTTATTGAAATTTGAGATAGTGCGTTCTTTTGATTATTAACACACTTGGCCTGTTGGCTGTTACTACCCCACTGTAGAGCAAAAATCTCTTCTTCTGCCCACCCCTGTTCAAAGCGAACCCGCTTTGAGGGGTGGGCATTCAGCCCATTTAAGATATATCTAAGTCCAAGTTTCTTCATCACCAATATCAGTGACGCAAGAATATATACGGATTATTTTACTCTGTTTGCTAAAAAAATCGTAATGCAGTGGGCTAGCAAACTAGAGGTTGTCGATTCGATCCCTGCCTGTTGCATTGACGTGATAATTTCAAGGTGTATTATGGGGTTGTATGTGTAGTTATTATCAGTCTGAAAAAACTACATAATAATTTGTGCAACCTACATTGCTAGAAAAAATAACCTTCGTAAATACAGGCATGCATACAACGATTTATTGGTACACGATAAAGATAAAATTATAGGTATTTACATAACAATTTTCAAGTAAATAGCGCTATTTGCAGTACCTATAATGGGTAGGTACCTATAGCGTGGAAAAACTACTCAACGTTCAGTCGCGTTACGCTGGAACTTGATAGATTGTGGAGCTCATCGCAGTTTGATGTTATAACAAGAAAATGGAGAAAATTTAGTAAATTAATGTTAGACTAGAATTTAAGTTATTTTTTGGTAAAAGTTTCAGAGTTTGGTACGTTTACAAAAACCGGCCAAGTGCAAGTCGGATTCGCACCTGAAGGGTTCCGTAACATAAATCTTAATTTTATTATTTGTTGTTATAGCGGCAATAGTACACAATCTGTGAAAATTTCAGCTCTCTACCTATTACGGTTCATGAGACACAGCCCGCTGACAGACAGACGGACGGACGGACGGACGGACAGCGGAGGCTTAGTAACAGGGTTCCGTTGGTTACCCTTCGGGTACAGAACCCTAAAAAGTAAACTTGTGCCTTTACCTAATATTAATCATCTGCTTAGCCTTTTTCCCTATATTGGGTTCGGCTTCTAGTCAAACTGGATACAGCTGAATAACAGACTTCCACAACTGGTAACTGGATTACACGGTACTTCTTAGAAAGACTCGGTCTCAAATTTTTAGGCCTGTATTCATATTTTTTTAGTATGGGGGTCTTTTTTGGGGGTCAAACTGGAAAATAAAAAAAGTTTTTTAACTGTATCATGTATTCAGCTAAATCCGGTTTGATTGGACCGAAGCCAATTAGCGGACCCCAATGTAGTTGGGAAAAGGCTAGGCAGATGATGAGATGATGATGTGTGGCATATCAAATGAAAGAGCTTACTGTGGGGGTTATAATTCTATTTTTTTTTTTTCAAAATATTAAAATAATTAATTTTGAAGTTATTCAAGAAATTAGACCAAAAATAACCGTCTCCCCTTATCTCCGAAACTTCAGAGCCCAATATTATATTAAAAAAAATGCATATAATAGTTCTATACCTAAAAATTACAGGAAAACCTATAAGAAGTCTGTAGTGTTAAAACAACACGTTTATGAAATTAAATTGGTGTGGAACCCTTTACACTCGAGTCCGACTCGCACTTGGCCAGGTTTTTCCTAGAATAAATACATATAAAATTAAGTACATATTTAAATAATTCACTTAAAAATAAAAATATTAATTTATTTATATATAATAGGCGCACGGTAGTACGCCAGGTCAAGTTCCGGCCTAACGTACGCAGTGTGTATATTTACATTATTATTAAAATTATAAATTCTCTTAAATTTAAACCACCCACATTCAGTCACAAATGTTTGAAACTGTTATTTCTTCATTTTGATTGTTGACTGTAAGCTGTGACATACTACTCTGTCAAGAAAGTACCGGGAAAAGATCAATAATACACAAAATGTCTGTTATTCATCCAAATTTATTTTATCACCTTCAAAGTATGCTCCTTTAGAAACGATACACTTGCGCCAACGAATAATCCATTTATCAAAACATTTTTTAAACGCTGCTTCCGGAATTGAGTTCAGTTCTCGCCGCGAATTCTCCTTTATGTCTTCTATCGATTGAAAACGGGTGCCACGAAGTGGTAATTTGAGTTTAGGAAAAAGAAAAAAGTCAGCAGGAGCCATATCTGGTGAATATGGTGGTTGCTGGATGGTATTTGTTGAGTGTTTGGTTAAAAATTCGTTCACAATGATAGCCTTGTGCGAAGGCGCATTGTCGTGGTTTTTTCGAATTTTCTTTCCACAAATCTGGCCTTTTTCGTCGAATTTGCTCTCTTAAACGCCGCATAACGCTCAAATAATATTCTTTATTTACCGTTAGACCTTCCGGTAAGAATTCAGAATGCACAACAACGCGATAGTCAAAGAAAACAGTCAACATGACTTTGACTTTTGATCGACTTTGGCGTGGTTTTTTCGGTTTCGGTTCAGTTGGAAGGCGCCACTCCGAAGCTTGTTGACTAATTTGCATGTCAAACTCGTAAACCCACGTCTCGTCACCAGTAACAATGCGTTTCATGAATGTTGGGTCCGAACTGACTCGTTCTAGCATGTCCTCAGCGACTTTCATGCGATTGAGTTTTTGGTGAAAATTCAGATCTTTTGGGACTAGCCGAGCAGCAACATGTTTCATACCCAAATGATTAGTTAAAATGGTACGGATCGACTCGTGAGATACAGAAAGTTCGGCGGCTATCTCTCTCAGAGTTGAATGGGGATTTTCAGTCACTATTTCCTTCACTTTTGCGATGTTAACTTCAGTGACCGTCAACGTCTGCAACGTTGACGGCCTACCAGAGCGAGGCAAATCTTCCATCACATCTCGACCGCTTTTGAACGCTTTGAACCACTCATAAGCACGAGTTTTTGATAAAGTCGATTCACCGTAAGCCTTCTGTAACATTTTCACTGACTCCGAACACGAAATTCCATTGGCGATGCAAAATTTAAGACAAACTCTTTGTTCGATATTTTTGTCCATTATGAAATTCGCAATACACACTATATATGATATTACTAAAACCAGCACTGTATTTAATATAAATAACAGATGCAACTCAAACTCCGCGCCAAAATGGAAAACAGTTGTGCCAATCTAACAACTACAAAAAAAACAAAAATTTGAATTTGGAACCATAAACAAATCATCCATTCCCGATACTTTTTTGACTGAATGTACTTTTTTTAAGGATCTGAAATCATCGAATTACTCCTCCCGCTCTGGGTGGAGCAGGAGGAAGTGTCAGACTCTTACTGACTAAAACCCATCCGTGCTCCTCTTAGTGCTCTTTGCGTTCCAGGGCTACAGTACCTCTTTCGAACAGATTCCGCAGCCCCTTCAGGCACTCGCTCTAACGGGCTCCGTCTTCTGTGCTGACAGCTTTTTGAGGCACGCGGGGATCACAGCGCGCCGTCAACTCGGGCCTGGTTCTGATCAGACGGCGAGCCCCCCAATGTTCGTCGTCCACAGGCCCATGCCTGTGGTGGTCGGGAAACCGGGAATCGTCCTGAGATTCCCAACGGCTGGGGCGTGTTCTTCTGTTGCGACGGCTGGGGCATGAGGTTTCCCTCTCTCACACATTTGGCCTCCTCCTTTGCTAACACTGCTTCGCAGAAGGAGGTGACCGCTTCCCATGCCTCCTCGCTCTTGACCATAAAATTAACCAAGGCCGGTCGCGTCAGGCGGAAGGTGGATCGCCTGGATTGTGGCGTGCCCAAAGCTGTAATATACCTAAGCCTTCTTTACACTGGAGTAAGAATAACCCGATCAGAACACATTATCAAAACTTTTCACCGTTACAGACCGTGAAAAGTTTTGATAAACTTTAACTTGACATAAATATTCTGTAATTTGTAACTTTCTAAATATGTTCATGTCTACAAACATGCGCCGTGCGTTGATGGCGTGAGGCAAATTTATTCTCGCTTCCGTAGTATTGGCCTAATGGCCGCAAGTTTCCATTAACTAAGGTTCTTGCCGAGAACTTAAAAAATGTTAGGGGTTAAGTGAAAGCATGGTAAATTTTTAAGAAGGTATTATCTTAGCTGAAAATTGGGCGCCATCTACCTAGAAACAGGTGATTTGAAGTTGAGTAGCAAACTTTAAAGAGGTACAAACTGAACTTTAAACTTTGTTCACAACTTTTCTGAAGGCATCATTATGAGCTGCCTACAATCATTGGGTATTAACAGCGTTCTGATAAGCAAATATGAGCCGATACTAAAACACCAAGGTCAGACCGAGGAGGCCGTATTGCAAAGATCGAAATTTTGCGTGATCGAAACCCTTACCACATTCATACTGTCTACTCCAACCAAAAGTGTCATAAAACATTTGGAATTATTACAGTCACAGTGAAATGAACGTGCAAAATCAGCGTTGGGTGAACTGACTGAACTGGGTGACTATTCATGTGGCGTGCAGTTCGATCGTGGCGAAGCAAGGCGCGGAGGAAACGTCAGAAAAATCGAATTTCCATGCCGGCAGTCGAGGCTGAGGCGGCGTGGCGCGAACACCGCGCACACAGCGCCCGCGCGCGCCCCTACTCGCGCGATCCCACGCGCCGCGACCACTCGCCAGGTGCCACGCGCGACGCGCGACCTGCACCTCGCTCAAATCCTGATCTAATCCTACACGGTGGGCCAATTAAGGGATTATGGGTTTGGCAACGGTCGTTCCGATTGGGGGTCCGTTTGTCGCCCGACCACATAAATTCGTGCTCGTTTCTTTCTTCATTAAAAGGTGACGTCACTCCCGCGGTCGATTTTCGTGATAAATTCGCGATTGTGTTAGTGGATCATAAAAGTTTGTTGATTGGTTAATTGTTGCATTGTCTCATGTTTGAGTGGTGTCTGTTGATGCAGAGGTAATCCTCAGGACTTCGGCCTTCAGTATTTATTGATTACTGAACAATATTGCATTTTATACGTTGTGATAAAATAAATACATCGTCTACATGTCTGCATTATGATTCATTTAATTTTTGCTGTTCATGTTTAGTGACGTTTGGAGAGCGATTGTACTAATTTGAAAACTTTTATTTCGACGCTCTTCAACTCAAACTTTTAGAAATTATTTTTTATGAATATCTGTCAGCTTTCAGGGATAATAAACTTATTTAAGCTCATATTAAACCGATGTTGAACTACAACCAGTATATTTCTAAACTTACACCACGAGATTTAACCTGGAATTGTATCTATCTAACTTTATAATTTCAGCTTCTTTCCTTCCCAAATCCATGATCTCCAACTTCAAGTTGAACCAAAACAGTCGAAAAACCCTCTTCTACAAAATTACGAAACCCATTTCTTTGCCATAGTATTAGCTATGCTCCATCCAATTTATTGTATTAGTATCTCACATAGCCATAGGACAATATATTACTGACAGCAATAAGATATTTCTGCGTATTCGTTAAGATAACATGAATATATCGCTGTTCTCTCATTCCTTGTACGACTTTTTTCGCGGTATTTTTCTCAAACTGTCTTTATCAAAGTATTACATCCTTCATTTCCTAATAAATTGCTGACAGTAAAGTTTTATTTGTGTTGTCTTTAGTTGAATTCGAGACTTGGCAACATAATGTTTCGGCGAATGCAAATTTATAGGCGTAGTAGAGGTAGAATGTAGGTAACAGTCACCGTAAGGTATACAAATAAAAATCGATCGGAATCTTTTGGCTAATTTAGGAGAAGGTACATACACAAATTATTCACTGACATTGTGAGACTTTTTCAATTCTTTTTTCTTCAAGCTGAACAGTCTTTCTTTATCTTGCAAACAAAAAAACAATAGCTTTTCAAAAATATCTCAAATCCAGTATCTACCTACATGAGTTTTGTATAGATTTTCGCATAATAAAGGTATTTAGTTTGCTCAATTGAACTAAAAGGTCAAACTAGTAATATAGCGGTCATGGACGAAATACCGTCGTCATTTATATAAATAGAAACCTAAATATTACGCAGCAATAATTTTAACTGCTTTGCACCGCAACAAAATTGCTATAATTCAATCGTTTTTTTTTTAATAACACAAGGATTACTCATAGAAAATACGGCAATTTTCTTGAAGAAAGAAAGAAGTTTAAAATCGGTCACAAGGATTCTGTACACAAGATGAATCGTTACGATAGATTAATTTTCGCGTTGTTTTGCGAAATACTCACTAAGTAACTTTTTTAAAGTAGCTTTCAAAGTAGTTATATTAATATAGAAATCTTTAGATAATATATACATGTAGACTTAAAAAACTACACTAATTATCAAGAAATTATGTACAAACGCATATAAAAAAAACAAATCATTGAGCATTAAAAAAATAATCTACATCGCTGTCCATGGCAAAAGTGCCCAGAACTGATTCTTTGTCCGTAGAAAAGTCCAGCCCTCTGGTCACGTGAACAGTCGATAAGTTGTTTACTGATGTCCCGAAAGACTCGATGCGCACTTGGACCCCATGGGCCTAATGCTTTCAAATAGACAACATGCCTAACTAGTCAAAATTTTTCATTTATTGAATTAAAAAACAATCACGAATCAGTTAGCTAAGAGTTAGTTTTATTTACCTTAGTGTAAATTATGAAAGTTCAAAGATTTATCTTTGATATTTCCAGAGTAAAAAAAAAACACAAAAGAAAGAAACCAACCCCTAAAACAGACTTTTAAATCGTCAGTTAAAAAAATCCGAACAGCTCTAAAACTGCAGTCAGTCCGTCACTGTCCGTTTCTATGAACCGGATTCAGTTGTTCGGACACTTTACAGAGACTGACGGTCGGTAAATGTGTCACGTACGAGATTCGAACTCAATTAATTTGAATTTTCTGTCGTGTGGCATTGTGCTACTACTGCTAACCGATAGTTGTTTAGCTACAGATAGGTTTGTTCCATGAAACGTATAGCCACTGATTCTTCATAAATAAGATATTAACTCAAAATTATTATTAATTAACCTATGCGCTGCCACCATCGATGCCGTGGAAGCCATGTTTTGGGCTACTCAAATCTGAGAGAGTGTTCTGTACATGAACTTTGTCAAAGGAAGCCTAAAGTCCGAATTTATGCCGATGGCAATGGGCTCGCTCTTTATTGCATGGAAACATATTAACAAACCTACTCAATGGCAAAGAGTGGGTGTACTATAGGTACACACCTGTCTAACTCCACTAGATTTACTCGAAAATAAAATTTATCAAAAATATTGGGCATGTTTCGGCCTCCAGTCTAAAGCGTGATAATAAGGTCTAAAATTCATACAACTGTGACTAAAATAATGATTCATAATTTCCCCAGCGTAAATTGGCAAGCAAATTGTATTTCATAAGTACGACTAGGTAAAATTGACTTGCCTACGAATTTTCTTTATTCGAATTCATGATGGCCACTCAATTGCCACTATAATGAACGGCCAGACGGAAAATCACCTGGCTTCATAGACGAATTGGTAATCACTGTACCTTTGTTGGTATAGGTAGACAGGGTGACGCTATTACTCGGCCTTAGAAACAACAGCGTATGTTATTTTATGAATTTGAACCTTATTGACAAACAAAAAGTGAAACTTTAGGTAACTACATTTCCTGAACAAAAATTTGAACGAAACGGACTTTTCCCATCATTAATCAAAATATTTATCAATATTAATGTTTTCCCATTATTTATCGTTTCAAACAACGAAATATATCGACACTCGTTTTTATTTATTTTCCTCGTTATGTCGAATCGTCATATTACAAAATGATTTTTTACCAACAGATTAAATGTTTTGATAAGTACCTGGCTAAATATACCGAGTGGTATACGTAGACGAGTAATTTTGACAACACTTTTTTTTCCTATGACTGTATAAAAAGTTTTGATACTTTAGAAAATTTATATTGTTTTTATTATAATAAACATGAAATCTGATTTATTTCGACAGTGTTACTCATTCTGACCACGTAATGCCTCTTCGTGTTGTGTTGTGTAAACAGTGCTGTGGATCGGACTTATGGGATTAAACCACTGTACACAAGGTAATCGTTTCTTGTTTTTGCTTAGTTTCACGTAGACTCTTGCTAATAAAATCCAGCAAATATGTTTGAAATGCAGCATAAAAATGTTTTATATGGCAACAATGATCAAATAATCTACAATATGTCCACTTTTAGTAGTCACTTAATAGCAATATTAGACTTTTTACTTTAAATTTTAGCGAGATTATAATTTTTTACTAAAAATGTCAGTTAACTTTCTACAGTTTTTTTAATAATGTGACTATCTTCTTTTTAGTTGCTAGTTTCTCTACTTCTCGACATTTATTTTCACAAAAATTAGTAAGTAGTACTTAAAAACTAAAACTTTACATAAATTTAACTTTGCTTAATATCAATACACCTTGCCTTGCCACCTTCTACTAAATAAAACTTAGGTATAGGTATTTCAGAATATATATTTGTGTGTCATTCTAAACAGTCACTGTGCCGTGTAATAAAATTACTTTTTACACGGTATATGAATGCCACGTGTAGAACAAATGTATTATTTTGACATGGGTAAACTTTTAGTGACGAAGTGTCATTCTGGGATTCAATCCAATGAAGAGTTTCACCTTTTTTACACATTATTCAAATCGCACTTCCATTATGATTGTTTAAAATAGAAAGAAAAAAAACACACACAAATCAATAGTTTCGTCATTAACAAAAACGAGTAACCAGCAATAATAATAACATACTAGACACACACTATACACAGTCTATATATTAAAATACAATGTTTTTATGTATAAATACATGCTGTGATTAAAACCACATTACTCCATTTCGATGTAGACTATCGAATATACGTAAACTGCTTTTGTTTTTGTCGCTCGGTTTTGCGGCCTTTGTGGTCAACAAATATTATTTTAAATATTATTTGGGTTACAATGTAGTACGTCCAAAGAGAAAAAGGAATTTGTAATGCGATCGCTGTTAAGTCAAGTTTCGTTTCACCTCTTTGTTGTTTGATGGCAATGTAAATTTTAGAAAATTGGGGTGCCCTCTAAGAATGTTGCTCTAATTTCACTAGGCCGATTACAAATTGGCCTAATTTTGTAGTTCATTATAGAACATGTAACTTTGTTTTGAACGTCATTCGTAAAATATCAAAAACATTTTCAGTACTATAACATAACGTAAAATTAAATCTCGAAAAATATACTATACTGAAATTAAAAGAAAAAAGGCTTTAAATAAATACAACTCACTTCCAAATAAAAACACTTTAATTAATAAACTATAATTTTCGGAAGTCAGTGCGAAAAATTAATGAAAAGGAAGCAGAAATATCGAATACAGTTAGTCTAATTTTGTATTTCATTATAGAGCAAGTAACTTTATTTTGAACATCATTCGTAAAAGTATCAAGAACATTTTCAGAGGGCCTAGCACGAATATTTTGACGTATGGTAACGTTAACTTCAGTAAATTGTTAATGTGAAAAAATACAACCCTATAGTATTTTGGTTTAATTTTATGGGACACACACATTTTATATAATCCTAAAATATGAATATAGTATCTAATTCAAATAAATATTATATCGGAAACGAATATTGTAGCTATGGTTAAATTTTACAAAAATGGTCAAAAATATTCGTGCTAGGCCCTCAGTACTATAACTTCGTAAAATGGAATCTAATGCACTGAAATAGAAGCAGAAAATCTTTTCTAAACGAACCCTCAGATATTGAACACAATATTGTATATTAAAAATAAAAACCGCTGCATTACCTCCATCCTCAATTCAGTTCCATACAAACCACACGAGGTCGAAACTCCTTTGTGTGTTTATTCTGTAAAGCTGCACGTAAATGTTGAATCACGGCAGGATTGTGCTTATTTTTAAAATTCAATAGTGCGAGTCTGTGCGGGCTGTGTGGCTCTGTGCAAGTATAGCTACTAGGTAATAGGTACGGCTTGGGTCGGCCGAACGCAATCCCATATTAATATCGCCAGAGTAAGGGTGCGTTTACATTCTAGTCGAGTAGATTGGTTCTAGAGCTAGTAGGTAAATATGCCAAAAGGTATGAAGCTCAGTAGCCATGTTGCAAGTCATAGCATAATCAACTTATAATGCTCCTATTTGCCACGGGCTTCCTCTCTGTGAGAGGGACTTTATACTACAAACATACGAACTTATTTTCGATTTATGTTTTTTTTCTCAGCCACTATAATTTTTCATATTCTTTTTCGCTTGCGTTTGCTTTAATTTTTCAGACATCTTGAAACGAACGTGTGGTTGTTATACGAAATAGTGGGTTCAGCATCTAATGAATTTCAAATATAGAATTTAATAGGTACCAACAATAACGTTTTTCGGACAAAACTGTATAGTTATTGGTACTTTCTTTTCCCGCCTACTAGTCCGCTAACTTGCTCACCAGCGTAAACGAGCCCCAAGCTACAGCATAGGCCCGCTTATTGCCGCATTCACATCGGATATTGTGCACATTTAATATGATACTACTCTCTTCTGTAATGAACGTCGAGATTACAAAATGTTACCTATTGTGAGGGAAAATGTTCGCGCAAACTAGTTTCAGTATTTATGCCCTGTTGTGAGTTGTAGCTCAAGGCAGTTATGTTGAATAACTTTGATACTTGTAGGTAATGTAAGCCTATAACAATTGCATAGAATATTCCGCTATGTAGCGACTTTGAAGCAGCAACAGATAGTTTGTTAAGTTTTAGTTGATATTATATAGGTACTGCTTGCTATTTCTTGTGAACTGCTTACTGTTATCCAAAGTGAATAATAGTTTAAGTGAACCTACCAATTTTGATTGCAAATACTTCATTTTAATATTTCATCAAAAACATGAATAAAATAAATCGACAAAGCACAAATTATCCTTTCGTGTACTCCATTAGGGATTTAACGTTCAATGAAGTTTAAAAAGTTTCAACTTTTCATTCTTTATTTAGTTAAGGACATTTTTAAAAATTACGAACTTCCGTACCCACTAAAGACCATCCTAGCTGCTCACTTTTGTGCGTAAAATATCATGCTTTTATACCTACCCAGTGACTTAATCGGTGCATTGTTTATCAAAGTAAATAAATTTGTATCATGTGATAACCATCACTATCACCTCAATAATCATTCCACCAGCAAAGCACAAGACTTCGTTAAACTCCAAAAAATACCTATCTGTACCGCCCTATACCATCTCAAAGACAGCCGTGACCTATAAACCGGCTGTTCAAACAACTATCCTACAAAACAAAGTGCCGGTTAAAACAATTGATCCAGACTGTCAGATGTTTGACGTGGCTCATGGCTCTAGGGGCAGTGGCTCGGTGACGTCATCACCTATTTCACCTTACGCCTGCCCTGCCCGACAGACGGGGAGCATAGAGTAACAGGGACAGAAGGTCAACTGTTTATAGGGGAAGGGAAAAACGATTTTGATTCTTGTTGACTAGGTTATATTTCTGGATAACGTAGACTAACTCAATGAAAATATTTTATCGTGATTTTAAATAAGAAGATTTAAACCACTAGTGACAATACGTCGGTAAAAAGATAAACTTAACAAAACTCATAATTATTAACCTGTTACGGCTCATGAAATACAGCCCGCTCACAGATAGACGGGCTGATATTGGAGGCTTATTAATAGGGTTTTGTTGGTTGCTCTTAGGGTACGAAATTGCTATAAACAAGTCGATGTAAGAAAATAAATAATTTCACGTACTATTAACGTTCAATACACTGGTCTAAGAGACGGTGGAAGATCGGCCTTCACCCACGTGATAACCAGACAAGACATATTTTTATACAAAATTTTATTGAATATAAATATGCAATAGATCGTCAATCAAAAATTGTTCATGGCTATTTTGAATTAAATTAATTTCAATCAATTTCTTTTCATAAACTTCACTCTTTTGAAAACCAAAGAATTTAGTTTTAACGAATAGTATTTAGCATGGAGAGTATGTCTTGGTTGGCTTGCCTACTTATTTCTGTTCATGATTACCTGGCAATAAGATATGAACAGGTAAGTGAAAATATGTAACTATACCGATCTGTAACCAATAAACATTGGCATCGAAAGATAGATAGTTTAATTAGGTACGAAAAAATATGTCATGAAAAATTGTATATGGCAATTCTTTTTTTGTGGCATGTAAGCTTGACTGCAAAAAAAATAGCTATGGAAAATTTTCGATGTCTGATTCGGGTATCAGGTGGATGAAGGATGATCTTTAACCGTCTCCTCTACTTCAACAAAATATTGCCAAAGTAAGCCCTCGTTATTCTTTCTTTTTTGTTATTCTTATTAGGTTTGTAGGCCTGAAACATCACGTGAGTGACTATTTTAAACATTTGCCATAATTTTAAGGTACTTAAGACATGTCAGAATGTCAGTGATTAATATGAAATTACTCCCAATGAACTTCATTGGGAGTGATTCCGTTTGTTATTAATTTAATACTGAAAAGTGAACCTGACTACAAAGTTGAGTTCATTGGCCTTTGTTAACGTTTTATAAAAAATACGTTATATAAAGCTGAATGAATAAAATCTGTTTTAATTATAGATAACATCTGTGCGTTATGTGGAGTAAGTTAATTTCTGCTGTTTTAGTGCAAATACATATAACATACGCCTACAAGAAAGTTCTATTAAGCTGTGGGGAAAATGTAGGACGAAATTTTTGAAGTAATACTTAACTAACCGAGTCGTAAAGCATAAAATTGGCTCCCGAAAGTGTTATGACAACTCCCACGCTGGACTCTTTCAAGAACCGTTTGGACGTACTATATCCCTAAGCTATTTTTAATACAAGCGAAAGATTTTAAAAAGTTGTCATTCCAAGCTATATCTGGTATTTAGCATATTTTGAAAATTGCCACAAACACTCAAGTAAATGATACAAATAATAGTTACAATTTCGTTATCAATTATTCTGAAAACAGTTCAATTTGTGATTTAATTTAACTAAGCAAAACTCGTATTACCTCTTTTCTACTCATCATAAATTCCAAGAACCCAAATTCCATTATTCAATACCGAACAGTCGACAATTACAGAAATGCAACAGTTAGCCTAAGTGGTCGAGTTACGTCAAGTTAGGTCCACAACCGATGTTAACTCGGATAAGCCCGATACAGTCGAATCGATTAAAACAGTACTCGAGTTACTTCGATATGCCGATGTGAAAGCCACTCATGCACAATTAGAGGGAAAATGGTCGGCACTAGTTCGGTTAGAGAGGTGGGCGGCGCTCTTCGGGTAAAACGGTCAATACTTGATACATTTGCAAAGTCAAGCTGCACTTGCCGTAGTCATTGATGGCTAGTTTACACAGTGTGAGCTGCTGAATAGACAGTAGACAGCTACTCGGTTTGCCGTGTGAGAGAAACTGTCAGGCGAGCAGGCGAGTGAAAACAAAAAATGTTGAAGTTACTCGGATGCGAGCTACCACGACTCGCACGTGACAGTAACTCGTAAGATACGTCTAAACAATACGAGTTTCTGCACTGCAGCTACTCTGCAGACTTACTCACATGTTAGCTCACAAAGTGTAGACAAGCCATGAGTGAAAGAGTGTTTGGTACAAACGTACACTTTCGAGCCTTGAAGTGTATTTTACAACCGTTGTGGTTGCCAATCAGATACTTATTTAGGCCAAAGTTAAGATTGATCAAAGACAACGTGGCATGCTACGTATAAGCAAAATCAAAGTGTTTAACATGTGCACATATAAAACGTCAGAAGCTATTGTACGGTTTAAATAGGACGTTACGAAGAAGAAACGTCAAGAAAAAACATTAGAGATTTTTATAATATTTCCAAACTTTGTTTGTTTTGTGTGTTTGTTTGTGTAGGTATTAGAGGACATGTATTATTAGACAGATGGTGTGCTCACGTGTCCATAATGTGCGAGATCTTCACAAAGAAGGTTGGTTACTACAGCAGAGCTGAAGCAATCGTCTTGGCAGAAATCGGTCAGATTACATCATCATTATCATTAGAAAACAGTGTAGACCAGCCAACAGCAGCTATGACGAATGATATGCTCTACTGACTTGTCACACGGTCAATCCCAAACATTTTGGACTTATTGCGATCGTTTACACTGAGAGCATGGAACGTCATTACAAAAAATCTAATTCAAAATCATCAATCATTTCAATCATCAATCATCAAATCATCATCAGCCGCGAAATGTTGTGCGCAACAATTTGAGCCATAGTCAGAATAGTCACAGACCATAATAAATAAAACTTGACTCTAACTTAAATCGCATGATTTCTGTAAACTTTTTGTCAATGCTGCTTCTTGCAGTGGCCGCTGAAACGTCTTTGTGCTCTGTAGCAAAAGACGTGCACAATTGCACATTCGTGCTTTAGACAGTTTGTTAAGCAATGTTGTGGTTGCCAATCAGATACCTAGCTAGGCCAGTGGCAATAAATTTTCCAGGTTCATAAATGGTCGATTCTTCTGAAATGGCCATTTTATTTCAAGATTTAAGACTAGACTCTATTGCATTCTAATGAGCCATTTTTGTGATATTTTTAGGCGATCTTTCTGAAAGTTATGAATACAGATGTAAATGCCAGTTAAAATTAATGTTGTTTATAGGTATCCATAATTACTAAAACTTAACTATAAATCTACTGTTTAGCAAATATTTAAACCATAAAAACTTTCGTCAAAGCAAATATTTTATACAGTCTTTAAATATTATTTATTTGTGCCTAACAGTAATAAAGTTTTATATGTTACCATACTAAATATTACCAGTTATAATTTGAGGAAATTAGAAGGATTTATGACCATCGTATATTACACGAACCAAGGAAACATAGCTGCAAACGACTCTTATACGTTACTAATTAGTTTTAATATGCAACTTAAAATAAAAATAACTTTGGACACAATACAATTTGTTTCTAATTACGAAAAACAATCATTTCAAAGAAATGGGTGTAAGAGATGGGTTCTAAAACAAACGAGTGCATAAAACAGTCTAAAAGCTTACTTAGCCTTACCCTAATATTATGTTAAGAAAATATTAAGATGAAGACACCTACAGATTTCATACCTCAAAACCAGAATTGCTAAAAATAAGCCCACGCGTAAATGTCGTAGCATTTTCGTAGCACCGGCGTAGCACAGTGCTACGAGCCGCTACGGCGCGTAGCGACTACTTAGTTTAACTGCCCTATAAAATTAGTCCGGTATCTTATCGTATATTAACAGTAACTGGTAAACCATTACTCAGGGAGTTTTAAATTTACAATAATAGCTGTTTAATCTTATTTCGCTTTACCTTCGTTTCGGCGTCACGATATTTCTCTGTTATCGGTTGATCTAAACGTACTTTGAACTTTTACCGACCTCAGAATGTAGCCATAAAGCAATTCTGAATTCCAATTCAGTTCCTAAACATAAGGAAAATATTAAAATGACTTCGGTTATTGGGCTGGTTGCGTAACAGCGGTACGGTGGGGTTTTGTTTGACTAAACAGAGGATAATTTTGTGCTTGAAACTTACCTATTTAAATACAACATGTTTAAAATAAGGTGTATATAAGTGTATTTTATTAAAAGAAGGATTTTTTGGCATACAAAAGATAGTATTTAATCAGACTATTAAACCATACATATTAAAGTCGAAAACCAAAACACAGCAAACAATTTTTTGTAACGTTTTGAAATGAAGACTGAAAAAGAATTCTCAGTCTGTCATATTGTTAATGGGTTCACTTGAAAATTTTCAATACGAGCAGAAGCCCGGAATCTGGACTAGTACTCGGTTAATGCCCAGAGCCTAACCCCATTAAATGGGACTGAAACTTTACTGTCGATATCACTAACACCTCTGCCGATCCCTCCGGGATATAGAGACATGATGTCGCGTTACGTACACGTGATAGTCGATTCATCATCTCCTAGTACATGAGGTAACATAGGTCGCACTTCCCCGGGGAGGCGTGCCATGTACTACAAGATTAACCAAGCGTTGTTAGTTGTTGGGCGTTAATTACAACTTTAGATGGCTCACTATTAAACTTGGTCAAATTATGCTTGTTTTTATGATCGGTTACTGACAGATTAAAATGTCAATGAAAAATATCTTTTGTTGTTATTTCTAATGAATCAGCATGAAACGAAAACAATGAGAGAAATTATGGTAAAACGTACCGAAAATCACCACAAGAAAGAATATTTCCGCTCGATTCGAGAATTGACTGAAAAATATCTAACTACGTAACGTATTCCAAGGTAGATATTGCAGGTGTGTACTGATATTTATATAACCAGCCAATCGCCAATATATCTCCCCACGCAAATGTGAACCATCTTGTGCTACAAGATTCACCGAACGCCTTGCGAGCGTCATTAATTTAGATTGGCGGCGTACACTTCGATTGTTTATTCCATTAAACTTATATCGTTGTTGGAAAACCCGAGTGGTTTTCACTCCGGCAAAGTTCGCGGTGCGCGAACGATGGACACCGTATGAACACGGTGTTCTAACTCACCTTAGATGACCTTTTAGGTAGATACGATGGAAAGGCAGCAGATGTAATTAAGGTGAATTTGTTGATCAAAATTGAGTTTGTTGGAAAATTCTAGAACTTTCAACCCTGCCTTTCTTCGGAGAGTCCTGTAAACCCCGAAGAATGGTAGGGTTGAAAGTTATACTATGTCCTAGAGTTATATTGGTCAGCGTAGCCTATAGAATTGGTAACGAGAAGTAACGTTAAGCTAAATAGGAAGTAACATTTTGAGTATACATTGGTTTCTTGCACAAGATTTTCCTGGCACCAAAAAACAATCTTCATTTCTGAAGTTATATTAACATTTAACATAACATAACAATTTTTTTTTAAAAACGTTGCCCCACACTAGGAACTTCTCCTGTATTCGTGGGTGCGTTTACACACATATAATCTCACATACACAAACAGCCAGACCCGGAACAACTATTTGTAGGCCATACAAATATTTGTTCCGTGCGGGAATCGAACCCGCGACTCGCAGCGTAGCAGTCAATCGCTCAACCACTGCGCCAACCGTGTCGTGAAATATTATGAACAACCAAGAAACTGTAATGCATGTGAAAAGTTGAATTCGTCTAATTATTTATAATAATATCAATTCAGCGATAAAAAAATTAATCATCATCCAGTCTTCGTACCATGTTACGTGGTGTCCGCGCAACACAGCACGAGTCCGTGTTTCCTAATAGCTACAAGCTAAGGTTTTTGAAGACAAGAGTGAATAGGACATTTCTAGGCATGTGTGTTCCATCATCGACTATATCCTCGCTTGTCATCAGATGAGTTAGTGGTTAAGCCTAACCCTATCAATAATAGTAAAAAGTTAACTTTTTTCTAGCCTTTTCCAAAATTTTTATGGTTCCAAACAAAAACGGAACCCTTATAGGATCACTCGGGTGTTTGTCTGTTTGTCTGTCCGTCTGTCACAGCCGGTTTTCTCCAGATCTCGTGGACCGATTCTGTTGAAATTTGGTACACATATGGACTTTTGTGACCCAAACACGGACCTGTTACGTAAATTATTATTTTTTAAGTATGAGGGTCACTTTTGAGGGTCAAATTAGAAAATTAAAAAAAGTTTTTTGAACAATATCGTATTACATATCAAATGAAAGGGCTTACTGTCAGGGTTTAATTATATATCTTTCATAATTTTTAAATAAATAATAATAATAATATAATAATAATATATAATAGTATTCTAATTTTAGGCTTAGTAGTTTCGTAGATAACGAGGGGCCTTATCTCCGAAACTACTGCGCCTGAAATTTTGAAAAAAATGGAAACAATAGACGTTAACCCAAAAATTACAGGAAAATCTATAAGAAGTTAAAGTGTAAAAATAAGATTAAAAAGAAATGGTCGGAACCCATTGTTTATTTCCAAACCACCCATGTCATAGAACGAGACAAAAACCAACTAAACAGCTGGTTAATTATCCGTTGGTTGTAAAAGTCAATGGGAAACGGGGTCAGGGACTCATCGTACTGCGGGTGATGCATTGGCACTGAGTTTGTAATCGTATGCATCGGTGCGGCTTAAACCATGGTTTAAACACAGGGTGCTGTTATGCAGGTTTAATGGCGCTAGGTTATTTTATGGCCTTTAGTCATGTGTTTTTAATAGGCAGGTATAGGCGTGAGGAGGAGGTCGTTGGTTTATGATTTATGAATTTCAGTTGTAAAATTCAGAAATGAACACCTTTTGGTACTATTACTTAAAACAATAATTATGCAGCTTGATTTCCTAGCAGAACACTGTTAGTTGTAAAATTACAATTACAGAAAAACTTACATACGAGAAAATTGGCATTTTTATATAAATGTATATAACAACAACCTACATGTATAACAACCTTAACATGCAGTTA
Organism: Lacanobia oleracea; assembly: GCA_950371165.1. NCBI lineage: Eukaryota > Metazoa > Arthropoda > Insecta > Lepidoptera > Noctuidae > Lacanobia > Lacanobia oleracea. Next base: position 20,207,010 of record OX493392.1, on the reverse strand, counting down.
TTTCATCATTCTGGATCATTTCGATCAAACTATACGATTAATAACGTTTTAGTGGTAGAGGATCTATAGTTCAACAGGCGGGTGGGATTGAACTCGACAGTCCAATGACCTAGCTCGCCAGTTGGGCTTTTGCCGAAATATACCTACTGTTTCTTTTTTACCTGACTGCGTGACGGTAAAAACATGGTTGTGTTTTAACGAATTAAATATTTTTGGCTAACTAAAAACTTATTTAGCTTAATGAAGCATATTATAAACGTGTCGTTGATAATTTTGTAGTCAATTTATAATTTACATAACCTTTTTAACTTCGGTTTTTGTGCAGCCGGTTTTATTTCAATTTTTTTTTTCATTTTCAGTAAAATATATATGGCAATAAACAAAAAATAATTACTTTACCCAAATAGATCAGCAATGTATCAGAAAGTTAAAATTGATTTTCTAACATCAACACTTTGCATCAATCCTGTACATACGTACGTACATTAATAGTAATCAAAAATTGATTTCCATTGGCAAATTAATTAATTTAAATTCCATCCTAACGTCGGTTGAAAATGTTCTAAACTAGCTAATGGTAGCTCAGTTGAAATTAATTTATCAAATGGACGCTCGGTGTAATTACATGCGTCGAGTTTGTAATTAATTAAATATTAGGACCCTGTGGATTATTTTGCAAACCGATGTTTTGTGTGCGCGAAATGAGTGTGTAATCTCGTGTTTGGAGCATGGTATTTGCGCTTATATTTCAATTTAATATTTTGTTTGAATAGTGAATTTTGTTGGTAAGTTGCTTTTACTCATGAGTTCGAGTCTAAGCCATTATATTATGTGGATACATAAATAGAGTTGCTTAGAGGGCTAAGATATAACTTACCTAAATACTTTTGCAATATTGGAATTTTGTTTTCGGCTCATAAAGTCACGAATCTTAGTTCTGCCTGCTTCGGTTTGAAATGCTAACAGAAAATAAAAAACCTTGATATTACTTATTATATAGTTATTTTCTTTTCTATGAAATTCAAACCATAACTGTTCCAGTTATATATTTCATAAGTAAACAGTCAGCCAGTATCACCAAGTACTTGGTTAAAAATATTGTAAAGAAAATCGGACCCAACACCAAACCTCGAGGAACGCCTCTCGCTACAATGCCTCACCTTATGATAGATTTGATTTCAAAAAGATTTCTTCTGAAGATTTCAAATTTCGACGTCATTTATCAGTTATAAAGCAATCAAAAAAGTTTAAAATGTTATTTTTTATACCGTAATACTTTAACTGTCCAATAAAATACCATGTTCTATTGTATCAAACGCAGAAGTTAAGTCGAGAATTTTATTAAGCTCAAAACTTTAGTTTTTTTTTTCCATGTTATTTATTCTATTACATCTTGTGTTTCTATACCCTATGGATATGAAAAATATTAAAGTTTATAATTTTTTGGCTACCTATATTCTAGATTTGATCACTTTTTCAAAAACTGTAGCGGGGTGCTGTGCACGACGACACACATACAATGTTATCGTTTTGATTTTAATTAGTAGTATCTAATATTACGCACAGTATTTTTCACTTCTTGCCAAGAAAGCTGTCTAACCCAATGTCACATTTACCTGTACCTAGTCCTCGATACCCTTGGTAAAAATAACAAACCCTGTTATCATTTTGGTCTGTTTCATGGCACAAAACTTTTAATATTACTTGATTTTTTCACTCACTGAAATGTTATTGCACTGAAGTAAAGGCTAATGCACGCATATCAGTCATGTCACCGTCAAGTCGTTGGTCAGTCACGTCAGTAGAAATTGTAGCCGGCAAACACATTGGTTACGTCACGATACGACCGAAGTTTGTTATTTCCACAATCATTATCCTTACGTTACGTGACTGATCGGCGACTAGACGATGAAGTGACAGAATCATGTGTAAGAACGGTAATAGCAGCATGTCCTGCGATGTCGCAGGTGTCGGTGAGTAGCCCGGATGCGGCGGCGACGCGCGCGCATGGCCCCGCCCCCTGTAGCCATGCGGCGCGCTAGCTGAACGCCGGCGCCGGCGGTGCATGTACGCGGCGGCGGGCGGCGCCTCGCTCGCGGGCCGTAAGGTAATTATGACTCCATATTCCTACTATCCGTTAAATCCAGAATTTTACTGTTTAGTAACCATCTCAGCCCGAAGACGTTCACTGCTAGTGAAAGCCCTTCTGCGCCAATACCAGCTTTGGGTCTATAAATACCACCATTTTAGTTCGTATCCAGGCTGATGTGGAAGTGTTACTTAGATCATAATGAATGAAGAAACTAGATCGATATTCGGAACGATCGCAGGAGTTGTAGGGCCGGAAAATCATAAGCTGATCTGAAGATATCACAGAGGCATCTCTGGATAACTAAACTTACCGCTTTTTCCGAAGAAACCCGCGTTAAAAGCTTCGACCTTGCCGTTAGTTCCTTAGACTAGTGACCAGCAATATTTATAACAAAACTTATCCTCCACCTTGCGCAGGCGCGCCAGCACGGCCGCCAGCCCGCGCCGCCGAGCCCGCGGCCGCACAGCCCCCTCCACCCCGCGCCCTCCGGCGTCCGCGCATACTCGTGCCAGCACTGGGAGTCCCGCCTCGCCGCGCCGCCGTCCCGCGTCAACCCGCCCCACGTCGACGACCCGCCATCGCCATGCGAACTCATCGAGGTATACAACTATAGTGCGTTTTTTTACTTGTCCTTTTTGGTAAACAAATATGTCGGACTGACGTTTCGATGTTGATTTTGATGATATAAATACTGTACGTGCTGCTAACAAAAAGCAATCCTTTAAAACGTGCGTGATTGATACGAAATCTGATTGATGACTTTCATACCATGTTTGTTTATCAAATAGTACATAGTAAGAAAATACACTGTGCAGTACTCACCGTTTGAAAGCATGAGGCACGAGACAGACATGATCGAACAAATCGATTACAACAAATTATATTATGCAATACAAGCAATTTCCCGAAAATGGCTTCGACTTAAGTTGTAATGTTTACATGATGGGTATTTCTAGTTGTATTGATACCAACTTCAAAGCAAAATGGTTGTTTACTAGAAAAACAAGATGAGGCATGAGCAATTCTTGATGCCTTATTATCAACTTGATCGTCGGTCATACCCGTCTCTTGTCTTGTGTTTCTCAATCCCTGGCGAGTACTGTACCAACATAAGTGTTACATGTAATAGCGTAAGCATGGTATCTCATTATATGTGTTGTGTATGTACAGAGGCCCTTTGAGCCTCGCATCCATGCTCTAGAGGTAACATTCGTAGCTGCGCCGCTATTTAGGTATGTATTCAATGTTTACCGTATTCCATAGCTAGTTTATGTAAGCATGTACGTTATGAGACAATGCAACGTATAGGAAACGGGAGAACGTCACCATTTTATAATAATATGAGGTATAGATGTCCTTAATTGGCCTCTCGTTTATAAATGTGGTGTAGTTTGTGTCAGAGACGGTGTAACATGTGTTACTGTGAAGTGTTATTGAGTGCAGTGATCAAAGTGGGCCGGCCATGAAACTGCGACACCAAGTGGACACTAGCGTCCGATGGCAGGTGTCGAAGAACCAGAGACTGCGACTCGACGTGCGGAACGAAACATGAGCGAAACGAGTGAACACTCGAACTAAAAAACTAAACGCCAAATTGCGCTTGCTTCCATAACGTATTCACTTCTCACATATCGTAAATCTAAGATCGACCACTTTACTTATATATAAATAAATTAGATATTAATAAATTAAAAATAGTTTCGCGCCTTTCTTGTGCCTATCTCAATCTAATTCTAAAGCATTCTATTGTGAGGTTTAATTGAAAGTAGGTAATTAATTCTGTGATGGGACTAATCTAAGGATGATATCGACGTTTGATGTGTAAATAGTCTTTGTATCTCTTTATCGCTAGTTAGTGGTAGTGTAGACGCGCTAGAAGTAGTTCTTCGCTGATAAAAAATAAGACTAACATAGTGTGTCGATCCGCGATAACTTTCATAACTGTATAAGTGAGTGACTGAGACTTGAGAGACAAAGTGCGTTGTGGATAGCGGCGAAGCTATCAGGGGCCCTTGGCTGAGTTTTGTGCCAGAGCTCTCCAACGGCCACAAACCTGGCAAGTATGCAGGCAGCTCTTATGCTAAGAAGCAAATCGCGGGAGAGAAGAAAACAGCGTTTAAAGAGAGGGATAAAGCACGATCTGCCCAGCAACATAGCTACCAAACTGATTGCACCGTTCCCGAGATACCCTCCAGCTTCATGGGTATGTCTTATGTTCATTTTAATGGTGTGTGTGGTTGCATGCTGAATGGTAGTTATGATCGTATAATCATTGACTTGCATAGTAAGGATAGGGTGCAAATTTACTGACGAATTCTGTGCGTCTGGTATGGTGAACGCGAGCCCTGTCCTTACTAAGTATTTAAATCTTTGCCTATAATTCATCAAATTGTGTGATAGTCCCTTCCAATTTGCTTGATTTTTGCTAATACACTCTACAAAATTTCTAAAACCCTTGAATAACACTTTTGTTGTTCTATTTTGAAGAGTACATAGAAAGTCGAACTCAGTTTAAGCAAGTTGGAAGTGCTATCGAATTTTCTGAACAGCTGGTGTGTCACACGGGTAACTAGCAGGAATGCAGCATGAAAGTAACGTGTTTCATATCGCTTAATGAAGTGTTGGCGAATGTTCCGAGGGAGGTGACTCGGTTTGAATTAATTGGTCTTTGTTAAACACGGAGTTACGGGTTAGCGGAGTTGTAGTTTGTGGATATAATTGACTGATTTAACTGCATCAAATTACATTTTTGAAACTAAAACTAACTAACCCTAGTTACCATTAACATATATTTTAATACCTCATGCATATTTCAACTTTAGAAACCAAAATAATTTCTACCATAATTTCGACGAAACTTCCTAAAATTCACAAACCAAATATTAATTTATGAACGAAATGCCATCAGTGGTTTCCCGGTTCAAGCGTATTTTAATTAAGGTGCAATGCTCTTATGTTTGCCTCGTACCGTACATGGCATACTTACAAGAAAATAAAATTTTATGAAACACTAGTTTTTTCCCGGTAGGTACTTCGTTCCTGTGGCGATATAGTCCAGTCCAGGTGAAGTGACATTAATTCGCACTTAGCTCAATATTAGTAGAATTGTTTAAAACACTATCAGAAATGAAATTTAAAAAGTCCACATCGATCCGATACGTGGTAAAAAAATACACGGGGTCAAAGGTCACAAACGCGATTTTCAGTAAAACAATAATTTTTATCATAAATTAGTTCAGACAAAAATTGTAGATCAGATAAGTATCTATAACAATCTAATACTTTTTTCCTAAGAGCCACCGTTTCTGAGATATAACGCGCTAAGTACACTACCTCAAAGGTGGCGTGAAACGTGTACATATTATGACGATTATAACTTTTCCAACTTTTTGAATCAATATATCTCAGAAACGGTGTCCTAGAAAAAAAGTATCGAGACATTTTTTATAGATAATTATTTGATCTACAATTTTTCTCAACAAATTTTATAATAAAACTGATCGTTTTGCTGAAAATTCTGCTTAAAACCCGTTTTTGTGACACCGAGTAATTTTTTTTTCCAGGTGTCGGATCGATGGGGACTTTTGAGATCTCATTTATGATAGTGTTTTGAACAATCCTACCAATTTTGAGCTGTGTACGAATTAATGTAACCTCGGATGTCTAAATTGACCGGACTATTAGTTAAGCTTTCTATTAGTAAAATAATTTTTGTTGGTAAACATTGGATTATCAACGAAATTTATTTTGTTGCTCGTAAAAATTTAGGGGCTACGTATGAATTGACCACTAGAGGCGCTAGTGTAGCGTGAGGTTTTAAATGTCAAATTTATCTATTGACGCGAGGTTATGTACTTATTTGTTTTGGTTTTTATTTTTTTTATTCTCTTTCTTACTTTGTTCACATGCACGTAATAACAACTTTAATGCTATGATTAAGAACCTTACTCGACAGTGGCGCCAACTAGTGAGTACAGAAATGGGCAACAAAACAGCCCTCATTGAAGCTCGTGATTGACAGCTCACTTGAAGCTCACTTCACTTAGTCTATCACGGTGAACTTGGTTCAGCCAGTATATTTTGTAAGTAACCATTTCGATATCAAGCTTCACCTGAGTGAGGTAGCTCACAAAGTGAACTTTAACACACACAACATAAAGGTCTTATGTTTATACTCACCTCGGATTCCGCTGTCGAGACACGAAAATGTTGTTACAGAATAGGACTGCAGAATAGTTATATATATGACTAGTCGACCCGCGCAACTTCGTCTGCGTCACAATTTTCGTTACTGCTCCGCTCCTATTTGTCTTAGCGTGATGATATATAGCCTATAGCCTTCCTCGATAAATGGTCTATCTAATACTGAAATGATTATTCAAATCGGACCAGAAGTTCCTGAGATTAGAGCGTTCAAGTAAACAAACAAACAAACAAACTCTTCAGCTTTATATAGTATATTAGTATAGAGTATAGATTTATAAACAATCAAACAATATAACCGGCTTGAAGGTATTAGTAGCATAGATCTCATCATCGGTCTTGCCTTTTCCCAACTATATTAGAGTCGTCTTCCAGCGAAACCGGATTCAGCTGAATTCCATTTTACGTGGAGCGGCTGCCTACCAGACCTCCACAACCCATTAACAGGGTAACACGGTCCTTTTTGGGAAGACTGGAGTCAGATTTACTGACTTCTGATAGTAGGTATAGACCTAAATAATCGTTTCGAATAATAACCGTTATAAAACTGTGCTGGCTTCGCTTGAAAGTTCGCATACAAAGTTTAAACTTCCGTTTGGTCCTCAAGCCCTGTGAAAAATCCTTTCTTTAGATTATGTTTCTATGTATGGACATTGGTAGTTACTAAAACTTTTCATGCCCATATACTATCTTCAGTTGTTTTCATTATGCGTTACCATTTAAGTCACTGGAACACTCGGTAAATTTAGTCATCATCATCTGCCTAGGCTTTTCTCAACTACATTGGGGTCAGCTTCCAGTCAAACCGGATTCTGCTGAATACCAGTATTTTACGTGGAGCGGCTGCTTACCAGACCTCCACAAACCATTTTTTTTTTTTTACTATTGATAGGCACGCGTTTGACCACTATCTCACCTGATGGTAAGCGAGGATGTGGTCGAAGATGAAGCACGCTTGCCTAGAAATAACCTATTCACTCTTGATTTAAAGACTCCCAGGTTGTAGCTATCCGGAAACACAGACTCCGGCAGGGAATTCCACTCCTTAGCTGTACGCACTATGAATGTGTTCCCAAAACGTTTTGTGCGTATGGGTGGGATGTCCACCATGTACCGGTGGCGCATCGCCGTTCGTCTTGTGGTCCAATGCTGGAACGGGCTTGACGTAATTAAATTATGTAATTCCGTCGCACATTCCCCAAAATGCAAACGGTAAAAAACCGACAGGCTAGCAGCTCGTCGTCGATGTTCAAGAAGTTGTAGCTTCGACGCGACGAGCCTCTCATTGCCGATGATCCTCTTGGCTCGTTTCTCAATTGACTCAAGGGCATCAAGCTGGTATCTGGCAGATCCATCCCAAAGATGAGAGCAGTATTCCATACACGATCGAACTTGCGCTTGATAGAGTTTGAGCAGCTGTTCCGGCGTGACGTACCGTCTCACCTTAGCCAGAATCCCCAACTTCTTTGCAGCCACTTGAGCTTTTGCCTCTATGTAAGGGCCAAAATTGAGAGTAGATGTTAATGTAACCCCAAAAAGCTCAAGATGGTCGGTTATCGGCACGGTTTCACCGCGGAAAGATGGAGCTGGGCGGAATTGGCTCCTTTTGGCGGAAAATAGACACGCTTGGGTTTTAGCAGCATTGAACGTGACCAGATTGGCATCGCCCCATTCAGAGACAGCCTGTAAGGACACGTTCAAGCGCTCAACCTATGCCTCCCGGAGAGACCGGATCTGCGACCCACCAGTTCGTGCGTCGGATACGTATCTCTTAGCAACAGTGCTGTCGTCTGCATACCTGTGTAACACGGTACTTCATTGCAATACTGGAGTCAGATTTACTGGCTTCTGACTTTCCGTAACGACTGCCAAAGTTGTACAAATGACGTGTTTTCCGAGGCACGGAGAAAACTTAGTATGTTAAGATGGTCACCCATCCACAGACCAACCTTGGCAAGCGTTGCTTAACCTTGAAGATCGACCAGTGCGGCTGTTATTATTTAGCCACGAGCTCCTCACTCGGTAAATTTAGTACCACCTAAATTTTATTTGATTATAATATAACACTTGGTCGAGCCAGTTTTAAGTTTCTGCAAGACTACGCATGGGAATTTATTTTTAAGTATGCTTGACGAAATACGTTTTTACCAATCTATTATTCAGAAGGCAGACAAATTGATTTTCTCTTTCAGCGTTTAATGAACTGTTCTCATTAACAACTGCAGTGATAAACTAAGTAGGTCAAACGAATCCTAAAGTTGAACGTGTAACACAAAGCGTTTGGTACACCTTCGTTTTTCCCACAAAAAGTTTTTCAGTTGTTCCAGTTCAAAACTCTCGTAAGGAGCAACATTCACATAAACGCAGCTTTTAAGACCTTTCTTTGGTCCCTCTGTAATTTTTTTAATTTTTTAACATTGAGTAAAAAACTGATTTTTATTTAGGAAATAATTGGTTGAATTTCATTTTGACAAAGCAGATAGTTTAAAAAAATATATTGGTTCTCAATGATAAAAAAGTTCTTACGTTTTGAACCATCTCAATTTAAAAATGTGATTGAATAAATTACCTGAGTATTAATCAAGCGACGTGAAGAAGAGTATGTTTTAATCGAATAAATCTATCCCGCTATTCCACTATTGCTCATTCTCAAAACTTCAGAAAATTTTGAAACAACTGAAATAATGTCTATGTATATTGACCATGTTTTCATTATTATTTTTTTACAATTTTCTGATCTATTGACATAGACAAAATTCTGCTCATTTACTGGAAATCGAGCTATCAAAAAATTGCAAACCGTTTAATTCATCAAATTGTTTAAATCAACTATACCATTTCTCATTCACTTTGTGCCATTTTTATCGCGAAAGTCGTAAATATCATAAAATAATATTTCATTATAAAGCATCTATAAAAAATAAAGAACTCATAAAATATATATAAAAACAATTCTGACACAATATAATTATATTTGACGGCCGATATATTCAAAGTTCTCGGCTTACGATGATAAAACACATAGATTTGGAGCGGGTAGACTATAAAAATGACGGATGGTTAGCCACTTAGTATGTACGGCGCGTGGCCGGGCCATTTATCAAGCGTTGTCCGCGCCCCCCGTGTTCCGAGCCTGTTCCAAGCCTGTTCCCAGCTTTGTTTCATCGCTGGGTGTTTCAGGCGTGTACTGAGCTTTGTTTCATGGCTCGCAACTTGCAGCTGGGACACAATACAAATAATTGTGCTCGCTGTTACTTTGTAGGTACTCTTTGTTTGTGATGTTCCACTTGCAGGCTTCTGAATTTATCAAGATAAAAGTTTGTTTTGCGATTCTGAAGGAAAAATGTTTACATTGCTCTCGTTTTTAAGTGTGAGTTTTATGAGAAAGGTAAGGTCTCAGCTGTAACATTGTGTTCGAGCCTCTCTTCCTTTCGTGTAGATTATTTGAATTACTGCTTACTTGTAATAATCGACAAACTATTAAAAAAAAAATACTAATTAGAAGATTCTTTACTCTATAGAGAATTTAAATTCAGAATCCGCTTATCAGTATATAAATGAATCATGTGATTTTCTTTTTTTTTATAAATAAGCTTGAAAGTGTAGTCTTATTAGTTTTACAATATCTACACTCCACAAGATCTTGAACAACATGAATCTTTGTCCTAAATACCCAGCATCATGTTTTCGTAGCGCAACTAGAAAGCTCAATTCTCCCAAATAAATCACAATTCTTTCCCTGAAACACAGAGAGCATCCAATATTTACACTAAGAACACTTCGACATCGTATTTCAAATAAACACTGCAATAAACTTCAATGCTGTATTTGGTGCAGCAATCTCTCCGCGATAAATAATGGCTTTCTCTGTCTCGGAGACCCGGAGTTGACACCATTCTGAGTGAACGCACATAATTATGTAGGTAAGGAGGAGCCTAGATATATATAAAGACAGTAGGTCTGTATAGTTGTCTGTGAAAGGAAGGACGTGCACCGCTGCATATTCCATCACGTGAAATGAGAGCAAGTAATTAGTGAGAGTACATTCTCAGTAAAGTAACATAATATCTTTTCTGTACTTTTTGGCATGAAGCTTGCAGAAAATCTTCGAACAGTCTGTAAGAAACCCACTTAAAAGTTCCGTCCAAAGTTTTGTTAAATATTGTCCGTTGTTAATGTGTTTAAATAGCTACCAGTATCGTGGCTTCGTTCACGTGACCTTCAGATTCGGCTTCACTGTACCTGGTTTCAAATGGTACCCCTTAACTACATATCTCGTAAAAGCAACGCTTACAATTTTGGTTACATAGTTTGAATACAAAACACTGTAAATACTGTAGACATTTAGTACAGAGATATACTGATTTGAGGTAGTCGACTAGTTGCTAACATAAATGGAAGAATGTTGTCGAAAAGGAGCTCCACGTGTAGATAAAAAAGTCTTTAAACATGCGCATTATACCGTAATTACATCATTTCCCCGAGCGACACCCCTTAAATACATGTACTATGAAAAATCATTCAGTTTGCGTCGAGTTTATAAAGCGAGCGAGTGCTGTCAGGGCCCATTCAGCTATCACGAGGAAGCTATTATCGCTCTCGGCCCCACGAGCGCTCCTTCCAACACCATCAGCCAACACCTGTATTTTAAAACCCACCTTAACATTCTACCAATACGGTACAAACTTCGGTGCACACAATATTGATGGGCGCCGATGATAAAGTCGGCTTGTGTTAGGCACGAATGATGCGGCAGAAGTTTTACTTACCCGCTGACTTATTTACCGTGTTGTATTTTTTGCTGAGGAAATGACAGAATTATTTTTTGAATAAAAAAGACAATTTATTTTTGCTTTTACCATTTTTGCCACTTTGAGAAGGTTTTTATTTGGGATATGATGTCAGTACATGCTATTCATTTGCGTCGTGTTGTTTTTGAGGGCAAATAATATTGTTCTGCATCTTGCACTTAGTGTTGCCTCGAACTTAACCGTTATTACTTACACTATTCAGTGCACTACTAATAAGTTTTAACTAACCACTTAGCGTATTATGTAAAGGGGTAAGTTTTACAATCTATAATGAAAACCGACTTAAGAAAACCCTAGACTGAAGCAGATTTGTTTACCAAAGTAATCTAGAAATTGTCATTTATTAAGATAAAATGGCGAGAGTATAACAAAGAACTTTGGAACGTATACGCTGCAAGCACAGTGACGCTTAGGTTAGGTTGGAGTGCCTGGGGGTTTTCACATCGGACTGAAGTTACAGTGAACGAATATTTATAAAAAGTTGACCTATCAGAAAATTGTGCTTTTTATTTTTATATTATTATTATCTTATTACATTTTTATTTGTTAAAAAACTTTTTAACAAAAAAAAATATAATGGAAGTCGGTTATTTTTTTGTAAAATGTTTATATTTTCTTTTCACTTTTAAGTGGTGAATACTTAAATGTCTACGCAGAAAAAACGGTTTGCACTCCGGGAGTGCCAGCAGAAGTGAAAACTAAAACTAAAATACGTGCTTCTCTCCCTCCGTCTTACGAATTTTCGTCATACGGTCACGTGTCCTGACGCGAGTTTAACATTTTTTACCCATCACAAAAAAGTGCACAACGCCGTTAATACGTAGTCATTACTATCTATACAAAGATAACTTACAAGAATATTCCTATGTTGATTTCTCTAAAGAAGTTTTCATTTCAAAATAACTACTCAGCTGTTGACGGCCATATTGCGCGTTATCGCGGATCTGTGGGGCCAAATCTGGTTTATAGTTACGTTACAATCTCGATATCACGTACGTAACGTAAATTAAATTGGAATCGTTATTTAATTGGAAAATAGGATTATATGGATTTAATAACATGGTTTTCACAGGACCAAATGGCAAGTATGACGTCTCGAACTAATCACAGAGATCGGATCAGAAACCTCAGTGTAATCGGTGTACATGCATAAAAAAAAACCAACCGAATTGAGAACCTCCTCCTTTTCTGGAAGTCGGTTAAAAAATAAGCTGCCAAGTGCGAGTTGGACTCGCGTGCAAAGGGTTATTTTAGCACTTGAGACTTTTTATTGCATTTCCTGTAATCTGTGGGAAAACACGAGTAACTATTAGGTATCTGAATTTATTTTTCAAAATTTTAGGCTTAGTTGTGTCGGGTCTAATTTTTTTTACTTCTGAAAGTTTTATTTTATATTATGAAAAAAATATAACTAAAACCCTTACAATAAGCACTTTCATTTGATATCCCACTATACAGTTTAATTTTTTTTTATTTAATTTCTAGTTTGACCCGCAAAAGTGTCCCCCGTACCAGAAATTTATTTGTTTACGTAACGCGTCCGTGTTTGGGTCACAAAAGTCCATATGTGTACCAAATTTTAATAAAATTGGTCAAGTAGATCCGGAGAAAACTACCCACTTTTTTTTTTGTTTCTTCATAGTCCATAGCATAACAATGTATCTAAGAATATTTATTCATCGTCAAACAAAATACAGGCAATGTTTATAAGAATGCGAACAGTAGAACAACGAGAGTATAGTTAGTAATTTTTTTTTATTTATTCTTTTACACACATTTTTGTACAGTTTTGAGTTTCTATGTACCATTAAACCATGATTGGTTGGTAATGGTACTCACATTCACTACAATAATACACCTTAATCACTAAAACTTAATAACTAATAATGTCGGTATCTTAATAGGTAACGTCGAAATGTAGGTACATGAAATATTTGCATGTTACGTATTGTCTCAACTGCGCGCTACTGGGCCGGTTACTAGAAAACTGTCTCTAATCAACGCACACAGGTTGCTCCATTTTTATTGATACGTGCTCACAAAATATACAATAAATCTTATATTAAGTTATTTATGTAGTCGTAATAGTATTTTTGTTTATAATTTTTGGTAAATTAAAATCATCAGTTTTTATTGAAATCAATCAATGTAGAACATACCACAGACATTGAACTTGTCAAATATCGCTCGATGTAGGCGTTTTATATTCATGCACACTTTTCTCACCGTCAGCAATAATAAAACGAGCAACTTATTAAACAAATAACAATTTCATTATTCAAAGAGGTTTTATCTATGGGTAGGTAATCAAACAGGTGACTTGTTTTATTGAAAACATAAGCGTGTGGAATTTAATTTAAAAAAAATATGTCCTATTATCACAATGTTTTTGCTGCCCGCAACGTCCTACTAACAGCGGAACAGCGCAATTTTTCCGAGAAGCCCGCAACAAAGCTAATTAAATTACGGAAAATGCAATTGGTGGCGGAAAATGAAAATGTTTTCGTAGCACTTAGGAAGGGTAGCTTTATAAACGACAATTATTATTTATGCATCCGTTTATTGCCAATTTTATTTTTTACTGTCGTTTTTGTCCTGACCTTATCTTTGGTGATAAGGAAAAGTGTTATAGCTGTCTTGATTACACGTTTTGAGAACACACTTTTTAGGCTTCTGGGTACGGGTTGGAATTTGGCTCTCGCCGAGGTAAAATGCTAAATGCATTTTAGAGCGTTAACACCTCGTGGTTTGTACTTCATACAAAGTCGCAAACCCTTAATTCTCATTCTCAAAATGTATGATTATATAGTAGGGGAAGGTGGGGGGACACCGGATAGTTAAGAAAAAGACACAATAAAAAAATTACTATGTTATTTATTGAGGTAATCAATGTCATAAATGTCTAAGTATACCTTAGGTATAACTTTGGCATAAAAATGTTTGAGATCAATCTTAGTAATTACAAAATATAATTGTTTTAATAAAAATTATTAATTCGAATTCACCCCATACCTATGGGTCAAACCGGATAGGCATTTTTTATAATAATAATAATAATAATAATAATAATTCAACAGTCCTTCGCTATCCAGGATGTCGACCAATTCAGGGAGACGATGAATCTGTGTGGATTAAACGGGGAATATTTCAGGGCGACAGTTTGAGTCCGCTTTGGTTTTGCTTAGCTCTGAATCCTCTAAGCACATTGCTGGAGGGTTCAGGTCTAGGCTATCGGTTGAGAAGAGGTGGTCAGGCCATATCTCACCTTCTTTACATGGATGATCTGAAACTCTTTGCCCCCAACAATTCGCGACTGATGGAGCTACTGAAGGTGACTGAAACCTTCAGTAGTGCCATCAGGATGGAATTTGGTGTGGACAAATGTACAGTCATGCATGTAAAGAAAGGGGAGATTATGGAATCTGAGAGATTTCAACTCTCGGATTCCATACAGGTTAGATCCCTCAGCTCAACCGAAACCTATAAGTATTTGGGTATATCGGAAGCGTTGGGCATTAATGTTACTGACATGAAGCAATCGTTGAAGGAACGCTTCTTTGGCCGCCTGAAAAAGGTTTTGAATAGCCTTTTGTCGGGCGGAAATAAGGTGCGCGCCTTCAACGGTTGGGTCATGCCGGTATTAATGTACTCTTTCGGCATACTCAAATAGACTCAAACTGAGCTTGACGGCAACCTAGCTAAATTCAATGGTACCTTACAAAATAAGTTAAATTTTGTAGGCCATAACATTGAAGATGCTAATAAATTTTATGATAATTTCTTTTCAGTGGTTCTTAAGGAATTCAATGCAACTTTTGAAAAGAAGTCTAAGGATACTTTCCCTAAGTATGTATTTAGTGACTGGGCGACTAAAGGCATTAGGATAAGTAGGGAAAGACTATATGAGCTATATGGCCTTAAGCCTGTCATAAACACTGATTCTTTTAATAAGTTTGTAAACAAATATTCTAAAGTGTTCAGAAATACTTGCAAGGTAGCTAAAGCCCTATATATTAGTAAGAAGATCAAATCGTCAGAAAATAAAATAAAGACAGTTTGGAAAGTTATTAATAATGAAACTAATAGAAATAAAAAACGAAACACTGATTATTTACTGGAGACTACACATGGTGCCAAAAGCTCTAATTTAGAAGTAGCTCAAGAATTTGTAAATTTTTTCACCAATATACCAACTAAAACTACGGAATATTTAAATTCTTCACCTGAGGTCTCATATAATTTATTAAAAGCTAACGTTCCAGGTTGTACGGTTGAATTCCAGTTCAAACATATCAACCCTGTTACAGTCATAAAAGCTTTCCGGCAAATCAAAATCAAATTGACCGAAGACATATGGGGAATGTCTATTAAAGTGTGCACGTCCATAATTGAAACTATAGCACCATACTTGGCTTTAATATTTAATTTATGTGTGGACCAAGGAGTCTTTCCGGATATAATGAAATATAGTAAGGTTATACCACTATTTAAGTCGGGCGACAGCAAAGACACCAATAATTATAGACCTGTATCTGTTTTGCCGGTTTTTAGCAAAGTGTTTGAAAAAGTAATGCTCAATCAGATGCTCAATCATTTTAACATCAATAAAATTTTACACGATCAACAGTATGGTTTTACCAGGGGTCGTTGTACGACTGACGCTGGTGCCACGTTGTTAAAACACATATACTCAGCGTGGGAAGAGGCACAAGATGCCATAGGAATCTTTTGTGACCTCTCCAAGGCATTTGATTGTGTAAATCACGAAACCTTGCTCCTAAAGCTAGGACATTACGGACTAGGTAAACTTGCACTCAGTCTAATAAAATCTTACTTAAATGATAGACAGCAGCAAGTTCAAATAAATGGTGTCAATTCACGGGGTTTAAAAGTCAAAATGGGGGTACCACAAGGCTCTATTTTGGGTCCTTTCCTCTTTCTAGTATATATTAATGATCTACCCCATCTTTTAAAAAATCAACCTCATATGGTATTATTTGCTGACGATACGTCCTTAATTTTTAAGATAGATAGACGTTCCATAAATCTTGGCGACGTAAATAACGCCCTACAGCAGGTCCAAAATTGGTTTACTGCTAATAATTTAGTATTAAATGGGAAAAAAACTAAATGCATCAGATTTGCCTTACCGAACGTTAAAAGAAATGATTGCGACATAGTATTGAACAAGGAGAAACTTGAATTCGTCGAAAACACGGTTTTTCTGGGGATTACGCTTGACTCAAGGCTACAATGGGGTCCTCATTTAACATCTCTTGCGGGACGGCTAAGTTCAGCAGCATACGCTGTCAGAAAAATCCGTCAATTTACCGATATAGATACCGCGAGGCTGGTCTATTTTAGTTACTTTCATAGTATCATGTCTTACGGTATCTTATTATGGGGACGTGCTGCAGACATCGAGTCTATATTTATCCTGCAGAAAAGAGCCATCAGAGCCATTTGCAATCTCTGTCGGCGTGATTCCCTAAGAGAACTGTTTAAGGATATCAACATCATGACGGTACCTTGTCAATACATTTACGAAAATATTATGTATGTTCGGAAAAATCTTCATCTCTTTAGCAAGATTAGTGACAGGCATAATTTTAATACTAGAAATAGGAACAAATTAGATCAACCCCGATTCAGATTGGCCAAAGTACACACTTCTTTTATGGGGTACTGTATTAAATTTTATAATAAAATACCAGTTGATATTCTCGAACTGAATGAGAGAAAATTTAAAGCATGCATAAAACGCACACTATGTAGACAAGCGTATTATAAACTGGAAGATTATATCCTCGATAAAAACGCTTGGCTAAATGCTGGTCCTGCTCCACAGTCACAGCTGCTTAGGTCCACTTTTTAGGTTTTTATATTTGGAAGAGATGCTCGCTCCTTTTAGAGGTTCTTACATTATTTCGTTTATTTATTCTTATATACATACAAATTATATTATTATATTAAATACTTATTTATTAGTTTTGATGTAAGAACTTCATCGTTCTCTTTATTAATTTATTTTTCATTATTTGGTCATTGACAACCATAGTTTTGTGTAAAGTAGAAGCATATTTTTCAAATTTTGTAAATGTGAGTACCATGAAACCATTTACATTTTATGTGAGTAGTTATAGTTTTACTTGTTGGACATGAACGAGCATGGTGGTTGAGAGCATGTCATGCTCACTCAAATGTCTCGCTGATGGCGGCGCGTGGGTTTGATCATTCGGTTCCCTTCGAAATGGTTGAGCTGAAGGGTGCCGATACACGCGTCATGTTCGTGAACAGGCGCCGTCGGTTGAGACTGGTCATCTCTTAACTGCCATTGGCTTATTTTAATCTTTATATTTAAAATTCTTATAATAAGCCCTTTTTTTTTCCTTTGCATTGTCCTCACATGCAGAAGCAACAAGTATATGTAACTTGAAATTTTGTAAAACCAGAACATGATTTAAAAGAGTGTCCGTGGAGTTTCTTGCACGTTCTTCTCCATAGAGATCTACGCTTTGGAACGTGCAAATAGCTTCCATGTTTTTGACTGACCGACCTTGACGTTTCAAAAGTGCCTGTGAAGGGTTTATTTGAAATAAAATGCTTTGAATTTGAATTTGAATTTGAATTTGACGCCCTGGATAGGAGGGTCCGTACACTGCTGACCGCAAACCGGATGCATCACCCACGATCGTCGGTGATGAGATTGTACATCCCGCGAAAGTGTGGAGGTCGAGGCTTTTTAAACGCCAAGACTCTCCACAACCGCGAGATGTGCAATCTCAGAGAATATTTTCGCAAAGCTGATGTGGGTATGCACCGAGATGTTGTCGCAGTGGACAAGGGTCTCACCCCGTTATCCATGGCTAAGGAGAACTGGCGCAAACCTGTGATACTTACCACAGATGACCGCAAGGAAGTATGGAAAAGCAAGGAGCTTCACGGGCGCTTCTATCGGGCTCTTCATGGGTCCGATGTAGATTTTTCAGCGTCCGTGGCCTGGCTACGATTCAGTGATCTCTTCGGGGAGACTGAAGGTTTTGTCTGTGCGATTATGGACGAAGTTATCTTGACGAATAACTACCGGAGGCATATTATGAAGGATGGGACGGTGGACGTGTGTCGGGCATGCCACCGTCCGGGTGAGTCCATCAGACATATTATCTCTGGTTGTTCTCGTCTGGCTAACGGCGAATACTTGCACAGGCACAACCAAGTGGCCAGGATTATCCATCAGCAACTAGCTTTGAAATACAAACTTGTGGATGCTGAGGTACCGTATTATAAGTATGTGCCCGACCCAGTTCTCGAAAATGACCATGTCACGTTGTACTGGGTTCGATCTATCATCACTGATAGTACTATTGTTGCCAATAAGCCTGATATAGTGGTGATAGACCGATTAGCGCGCCGCACAATGATAATTGATGTTACCATCCCGCATGACGAGAACCTCGTGAAGGCCGAGAAAGAGAAACAAATCAAGTATCTCGACTTAGCGCACGAGGTTGTCGACATGTGGAATGTGGACTCAGCTGTCATTGTGCCGATAGTCATTACGGCCAATGGCCTGATGGCCAAAAGCTTCGACGAACATCTGTCGAAGCTGGCGTTACGCGGTTGGGTAAAAGGCTTGATACAGAAGGCAGTACTCCTCGATACGGCTCGTATTGTGAGGAGGTTCCTTTCTCTGGAGCCCTAACCACCGGTAGCTTGGACCCTGCTCCCGACACCGGCGGACTACTACTTTTTATATTTTTAAATGTATTTTTTTATGGTTTTTAGAGATATATTTAAAAATATACTTTGTATGTAATAAGAATAAATAAACGAAATAATAATTCCATTTATTTGTATAAAATGTGGTAGAAACAGATGTTTCAATAATATATTTAGTGCAAAGACACATTCTGCCATTTAATGGCATACAAATATTAGTCTATTAACTTGTTTTTGTGCCACTAAAATAGTAACACTCACTCAATAGTTATATTATAAGTACACGAATAATAACAGTTTTCCGCAATAAATTCTGGAATTCTACAGAAAACAAAACCAATATAACCTTATTATACATATAAACTAAAGTTTAAACACACATCACAAATCGTAAGGCAACTACATTAACAGTGTTTTAGGTATTAAAATACCAACTATAAAACTACAGTGCATTCCTGAAGTGATAGGATGGACATGACTTTTTGTTGAGAAATTCGCTGACTGAATAAAAGCATTGCGATATCAACCACATTTTTAAAACTGCACAGAATTTTTGGTAAGGTAATTCAGTTATCCAGATCGGTAATGAGTTGTATATAAGTGGCGCCATATATACGCAGCTCCGTCTGAATAGTTCTATCCTGGGTACAGGGATCTTTAATAAATATTGAGTAACTTTAGTTTTATTCAAGGGGTGAATACAGATACTAACAATAAATGTAAATAATCAAATTATTCTCAGTTTTTGCATACAAAAAATAATAATTCTTGCCCAGAACAACTGATGCAACTTTCGTGAGCCCATTTAAGACAAGCAGTGCATTGGTACCATTCATCTGTGGACTTAGTTTGACTGTACTTTTCGCCACAAACCAAACACTCCGAATCCTCCTGATAGTTTTCTTTATGCGTCTTTTTACCGATACCTTTACCTTTGCCTTTTTTTGTTTTAATTACTGATGACATAGCCTTATTTGCCAGTTCATTTTTATACGGTGATTCAGTCAAAATTGCGGTTTTTCCTCGACGCGCAGATGGCCGCATGTTCTTTTTAAAATGAGGAATCGGCATGATGTCTTTCGGTGATACAAGACTTAAAGAATCTGAAAACGTTTGTCCTTCTGTAGATGTTCCTGCTTGTGGAGACGGAGTTCTTTCATGAGGCAATGGATCCTGAGAGAATTCATTTGTGCTTGGTGGTACAAATGATATTTCTGTTGTCTGTGATGGTGCAAAATCTACATCTGTAAACGTGTTGGGATTCAGAGGGCAAATTCCAGTTTTAGTAAAAGCAGACACTGCATTTTGCATAGTAGCGGCACGATTATAAGCAGTTCCAAACAAAGATGCCATTTGGAATTGGGTGACAACACGCCCTGGATGATTACGAAGCCATAATTGGACTTCTTGCGAGTAAAACGTGCTCAAAGGCCCCATAAAACCAACATCGAGTGGCTGTAAGCGATGCGTGCAATGAGGTGGCAAGCAGAGCATTATGGCACCATGCGCACGAGCTAACTCAATAGCTTCTAGGTTCTTAGTGTGAGTGGCGTGACCGTCTAAGACGAGAAGCACAGGATCTTCATTGCTTGGTTTGACATGGCCGATAAAGTGACGCATCCATTCAGTGAAAATATGTTGTTGCATCCAACCACTTGGATGGCATACAGCTACTGTGCCTGGTGGTGCACCATCCAAAAGCTCACTCTTCATTCGTACGCGAGGAAAAATCACAAGAGGTGGAACATAATGTCCAGCTGCGGAAAAGCAAAGCACTGCCGTTACCAACTGTCCCCGTTCAGCTGAAGCTAGGGCACCAACTTGTTTTTTACCTTTGACCGATATAATTTTTCCTATTTTTTTTGGTACAGAGGTCAATCCAGTCTCGTCCATATTATAAATTCGTGTGGAATTGAAAGCGTGCTTTGCATAAAGTGTATCTAAAAGATTAAAAAACGATGACACTACAGCTCTATTAAAGCCCATTGCTCTTGCAGCTGATGTAGCTTCAGGTGATCTTAGTGACAATTCAGAATGTCGTTTTAGAAATCCATTAACCCAATCTAAGCCAGCGAGTCCAGTTTCCACATTAAAAGGATGTTTCAAATTATTTCTTTTGGCCAATTGGAATGCCAAAAGTCGCAGATCTGTTTTAGTCAATCCAAATAGTCGAGATTCCATAGTTTTGATATGTTCAACTAGCATACCTTCCAGCTCATCGGTGAAGACGCATTTTGCAGTAGCAGGGCACTTCCGAAACACTTCGTCTTTGGATTTTCCAGCTTTGATCTTCTTTACACGATCTTCTAAGGAACTTTTGGGTACACTATATGTGTGTGACGCTAAAAGATATCCCATTCTGCCTTCCAGCACTGAATTTATGGCTAAAAGCATGTCTGACTCCGACCACTGCAGCCTATTTGACTTTCTCACATATGTTCGTGGCATGTTGACGCTCGCACTCTGTAAAAAGTACAGTAGTAAAACAGACGAATAAAACAAACGCCCGCAATACCTACATATAAAATCAATCGGGGTGAAACCGGATGGTCGAAATCACCCCGTCCGCTTGTACCCCACAGGTGCCATGTTTGAAATTGCAATACTAACAGAGATTATGTTTACACTCATAGCAACAACAAATACCGTTTTAAAAGGTTAAATATATATTACTT
The DNA here is from genome assembly GCA_950371165.1 of Lacanobia oleracea. Classification (NCBI taxonomy): domain Eukaryota; kingdom Metazoa; phylum Arthropoda; class Insecta; order Lepidoptera; family Noctuidae; genus Lacanobia; species Lacanobia oleracea. Next base: position 20,185,510 of record OX493392.1, on the reverse strand, counting down.
CATAAAAAATACAACTGTATAAGATAACACATAGCTAAACTTAATGATAACACTTTAAAAAAGTCAAAATATTAGATAACTTACCTTTGTTTACAATTTTCGTTTATAGACGCACGCGCTGAGATGTTACCGTCGCCGCCATTTGCAACTGCACTGAGTAAGCATTCGCGCGTACTTCACTGCAAGCTAGAGCGAGACAGCTGTACGCGGAGTAATGAAATAGCAACTATCTGGTTTCACCCCCTGTCCGATTTCACCCCTCATTCCTATACCCTTTAGATAATAAAACCTGTTACCCATATGCAAGATCTAAAAAGTGAGGTAACACCTTTTTTGAAAAAAAGTAGAGCAATTTTAATTTTATTACTTTTATATATTGAAAAATATATGGCTAACGTATTTAATCACAATTTTCTCTGACATTGAACTCTGACGTGAATTCGTTCAGAGATAAATATGTGCATTTAGCGATTTGTCGAGCAATATTTTTAGTCTACAGGGACCTAATTCTCCCGCAACACTCGTACCGTAACGAGCGGTGTAACCCTTTGGTCCAATGTTGGCATCAAAATAGTGGGATTTTCTCACAATACGTATTCTCGCAACAATGCACAGGGCGTCCCACGGCTATGCCACATGGAGAGAAAGTACCTTGAATATTTTAGATGGAATATTTAACTGAAAGAAGACATTATTTTAATTTAAAAAACAATTTAAACTGCATTCATAGATTTTTAAATAATTACATGGTTGAACCGAGAATCGAACCCGCTACAGGAGAAAAAAATACCCTGTAGTTCATCATACCGATCGATAGACTTATTATTTTTTGCTAAATAACATAGTGTCAAAAATAAAAGGAAGATCATGAATTTTAACATTTTTAATACAAAATGAATTAATTGATCAAATGCTCAAAATGAGTCCCATACTGTTGAATACAAAGTCACACTCTTTTGATTATTTCACTCCCTGTCGTTTTTTGGAAAATGGAACACATATTTGAATTATTTCTATTATCAGCCAGCTGCATTGCGATGGACAAAATAATTTACGCGTCTTTCGGCTCAGGATACGGCTCGAATTGTAGTATACAACCAGGTACCTACTAATTACGTATCTCTTTATCATTTTATCATGCACTTAAATTATAATAGGTAAATGATGCGTACTTCTCAAGTGCTTACATTCATTATAATGTCAGTTGTATGCCCTTACGGCAATGTCAGCTTTTAATTTTTTTGAACAAAATTTCACATCAAATGTTAAAATTCATGGTCTTCCTTTTATTTTCTGACACTATGTTATTTAGCATAATATATCCTTGTGATGTAGCCTTTCGATTGGTATGATATAGCTACAGGGTAATTTTTTTTCTCGTGTAGCCGGTTCGATTCCCGGTTGAACCCTGTCATTATTTAAAAATCTATAAATGCAGTTTTAATTGTTTTTTAAATTAAAATAATGTCTTCTTTCAGTAAAATGTTCCATCCACAATATTCAAGATACTTTCCCTCCATGTGGCCTAGTCGTGGGACGCCCTGTATTGGTATTGTATAGCTGACTTACCCTGGAAAAACACACAGCGAAATTATGGTGTTCAATGTTTAAACACCACAATTTCACTGTGTGTTTTTCGTGTCTCATCGCATTGCAAGACTTTATTCTTCTCCTGACACAGTTCTCAGGAGAAGAATTTTGTCTTGCAGTGCGATTCTGTAAATATCTCACTGTATAAGTTTAAGTGAAGCGAACAGGAACTGCCGGTCGATTCTGTAAACATGTCGAAGTGAAGGCTTGTGTGAAGTGATCACAGAGTGAGCTGTCATTCCATCTTGATTACTTATAGATTGACAGTTCACTTCGTGATCACTTCACCCAAGCCTTCACTTCGGCATGTTTGCTGCAGTACGATTCTGTAAACATGTCGAAGTAAAGGCTTGCGTGAAGTGATCGCGAAATGTTAATCCATGTAATCAAGATGGAATAACAGCTCACTTCGTGACCACTTCATCCAAGCCTTCACTTCGACATATTTACAGAATCGACCGGCAGAGCTGTGAATCTATACAAACATGATGGAATGACAATTCACTTCATGCTCCACCTAACTTTACACGTTGAGGCGTTGACAGAATAGATCGGTTGTAGTAAGATGTTCACATACCTACTGACATCAAGGAGACCCCTACCTTCCTTCATCACTCTAAACACACTATCGCTGTCAACCAAAACGATTCATTCCAGCATATAGAGGGAAAGTGGCAGTATTATAGTATTAAGTGGTGGTGTAATTGAGTGGAATAGAGCAATTATGGTGAGGTATCGCTTGAGCAACCATTTTGTTTGCTTGGTGTTAACATACGCCGGGAAAGTGCTTTCTGTATAATAGTTTTAAGCATACATGTTTATGTAACAAGCTGTCTAACGTAACGAGTTACTAAAGCCTATTGAATGTAATCTGTAGAATCTTGTGTCAATTGATTTGATTGGTAATTTTTAATTTGGTGTTAAAATCATAGTAAAAAAATACACAAAGATATGTAGGAGAAGATATGTATATTTTTTAACACCAGCCAAGTCAGCCAAGTGCGAGTCGGACTCGCACACGAAGGGTTCCGTACCATAAGCCTTGATTTTTATTATTTGTTGTCATAGCGGTCATAGAAATACACAATCTGTGAAAATTTCAACTATCTACCTATTATGGTTCTTGAGATACAGCCTGTTGACAGGCAGACGGACGGAGGGACAGCGGTGGCTTAGTAATAGGGTTCCGTTGATTACCCTTTGGGTACGTAACCCTAATAAATAGATAGGCAGACCGAATGCCATTGGTATTCTCTATCAGTCAACCTTTAGGTAATGCAGTGACAAATAGCTTTGTATTGATATTTTTATTCATTTCTAGTAACTCGTCCTGGCTTGGCAGGGATGCAATTTAAACAATAAATACTAGTGGATTTTTCAATGAAAAACTTTCTACAAACCTTGTCCTTACATAAAGAATACACCAAAAAAGAATCGGACAAATCTGTTATTGATTTTTATTGATACAGATTGATATTTTTTGTGGTGAGTAACTTTAAAGATCCAGGGTCATAGTGAATTAGGTATTGATTTGATTTACTGATCATACATCGTATCTGATGCATCATACGGCCTGTCCTACTGTACGGCGGCGATTGTTGGCCAGCACTAAGCAGACACACCCAGGAGCTTCGCGTCACGGAGATGAAGATGCTGAGGTGGATGAGCGGCGTAACGCGATCCGATCGAATACGCAACTCTTTCATCCGAGGTAGTCTTAGTGTCCGTGACGTGGGGGAAAAACTGCAAGAGTGCGTTGGTCGGAGATGCATGAATATGGCTGTCCTTGGGGCTAGGTCCCGTGGTCGCCCTCGCAAGCGCTGGCTGGACGTCGTCAAGTCCGACATGAGAGCCAATGGCCTGACTGAGAAGGACGTTCAAGTTCGGGCAAAGTGGAGGAAGCTCAGCAGGAAGGCGGACCCTGGCAATGGCCGGGATCAACGCCAGGTGGAAGAAGAAGACTTCGGTCAACCAACCACAGCTGTGAACACATGAGATTGATAGTCTGATTTGACATTTTTGTGGTGTCTAACATATGTTTTATTAACTGTCCGATTTGGCTGTACTGATTTGATTAGCTGATATTATTTACTACAAAGAGTCGCAGCTGGTAACGTAAGATTGATTAAGAGTTAATTGAATTGAATACTATATTAATATTTATGTATGATACAAATTGTGTATGTCCCATAAACATAAACCAAAATACTATGGGATTGTAGTTTTTTATATTCAAAATTCACTTACGTTAACGATGGTTGTACGTTGTTTTATAAGGGACAGTTTTATAGAATTTCGTTTCTCATAAACATTTTCATAGAATAATCAATATGCAGAATACTTACTTTGAATGTCAGATTACAACATATTTTATTAAAACAAAATATATACACTTAAAAATAAGAAATCCTAACTATACTAAGGCGTCAAAAAATTTGTCCGCATCGCTGTCCACTGGAAGTGAGCACAAAAGACTGGCTTATCCTCTGTCCGAGGTAAAATCCAGCCCTTGGGTCACACAAAGTGTCAGCTAAGCGTTTAGAAAGATCTTTAAATAAGGCATGCGCACTCGGACCCCACGGTCCAAGAGTTTCAACCCCAAACGGCTCAAAAATACTCGTATAATTGCCAACAAGGTTGTTATATTTTCACCGCTTGAGGTTCTCAGCAGTCGCAGCGGCAGTACCAGCACAGCACGACGAACTAGGAAGATGAGATGGCGCAAGAGTATCGACACAAGTAGCGTCCCACACTAAAGGCCTACCCATCTTCCTTTGAATTTAATTATTGGTCTCAGCATCATGATATATAGCCTATAGCCTTCCTCGATAAATGGGCTATCTAACACTGAAATAATTTTTCAAATCGGACCAGTAGTTCCTGAGATTAGCGCGTTCAAGTAAACAAACAAACAAACTCTTCAGCTTTATATATTAGTATAGATAAACTTTATGTGTCGATATTCACATCATAGAATAACAAATCAAATATTCTATATCCTCATATTGAGTAGTTAATATAAAACTTGTTACCAAGAAAAACATTTTATCGAGTGCCGGTTTTAAATGCGGTGGTAAATGCATACCCTCCTATAAAATTACAAAATCGCGTTCACACAAACAATGCGGGTAAATCCTAGTCAAGCAAAACTTTTCATTCGGGCCCGGTCGACGGAACCCCACGAAGCGGCAATAGTGGTAAATGGCGATGGGAATAAAAGACAAAACTATGCAACAAGCATGCAGCAAGCTTACAGCAAACATGCAGCAAGCAAACAGAAAGCATGTAGCAAGCATGCGGCGTGCAATACTCAGCATGCAAGCAAGCAAGCATGCAGAACGTAGACGGACATGCAACAGGCAAAATGCAAGCCAGCATGCAGGCGAGCACGCAACATGAATGCAGCAAGCATACAGCAGGTATGTAGCAAGCATACAGCAAGCATGCGGCATGCAACATACTTGAACATGCAAGCAAGCAAGCACGCAGCATGCAAACGAGCATGCAACATGCAGTATACAGGCGAGCATGCAACATGCAGCAGGCATGGTTTCTGTAATGGCTCCAGCGCTGCTCCGGCGATCCCACGCAAACTTATCGTCGCAGATGGTTTTAACGCTCACCACCACCGGCTTCAGCGGCGGGCGTTATAACACCTGCTCCTCAGCTCGCGGGCCACCTCGCCCCTCCGCGCCTACGCGGGCTTAAATTACACTCTAGGGGTAGAGCAGACAAGACTACCTGGGGTCGGTTTTATAGCGATCTGTTTCTGTCACAAATTTTTGTAGCCCACATGTTGATTTTTTAACATCATAGGTATTTTAATTTAAGGTAAAAATGCTATTTTATAAATATTGAATTATATTTTCACTGAAATATAAAATACCATGGAAAAATACTTCGGACGAACAATATTCGTTAAAAATAACTGTTTGATAAGTTTGTTAAATAAAAATATGAAATTCATTGAATTGTATTTCTGTGCAATAGGTTTTATTCAAGTAAATAGTCTTTGAAACAATAATATTCGACATAAAATTACAAGGACCAAATATTATATGAAACATTTTCTGCGAAACGAAATTCTATGAAATTTCCGTCTGCAAAATAAGGGTACACCCCTGTCTCTAATAACATCATTATTATTGGCTGAAGTGTAACTAAGTAGCTGTTGAGAGTCAGTGCCGGCCGATGAGGCGGTTTTACAAAAAGATGCAGAAGAAGGTTTCACTAAAATTGCAATATCAAAAGTTAAACATAAACTTAACTAATTGTATACCTACATTATGTCTGCACGTAACTTTAAAATTGATTATTTCACCCTTTGTTTGCTAACGATACATGAATTTTTAAATTGCCTACGCTTACCTAGTAGTTGTGGTCCGTGCTATAGGCGATAATAGTAGACTTAAGATAGATTTTATTAAAACTGTGCAAGCTTATTAAATACATTTTTTAATTATTAAAATATTGCTGAAAATTGGTTCTTATGTACATATTCATAGAATAGCTGACACGAGAATACGCATTACCAATGCGGCGTCCTTTTTCCATAGAAAATGTTCTGCGTTCAGGCATAATTCGCGTAGAATAGGTTCTGTCGACTTAAATCGTCAATATTACAGGAGCAATTTAGTTTTAGCTTAGATCAATCTTCATTTAAAACTGCATTTAAAACAACCAACTCAATTTAAATTCAAAATCAAACAACTAACTACCCATACACAATCAAAATCAGGTCAACCTTCTACATAAAACAGAAAGCATTTAAACTAATAGAGTTATAATTACACTGAAGTCCAACACGTAACTGATGATTAAATATTCACAAACCCGATATCAAAGCGAGCATAGATTAAATAGAAATCTGACAGCTAGTGTAGTGACACGGCCGGCCGTGTCAAGGACTGCCTATGCAGATATCGACGTGACGATCGATAAGATGACTAGTGACGTGACGTGCTGCGATGACGAACACTTGATTAGCTGATGTGTAATCACGTTAGGATAGGTTCGATCGATTGATTTTTTTTTTGTTGGCTGTTTTTTTGTTCGAGTGCGGCCTTGAGATTTGGTGTTGAGCTTTTTTAGTGGTGTAATGGGGTCAATTTTATTGCAGAACTAAAAATAACTTAGTTCAAAATCTCTTCAAGATTAACCTTCTAGTGAAAATGATATAGTTTTTTTTTAATTTAATTGAACTAATTATGTTATGCACATGGGCACGTGTGCATGTGGTTTGTAAGGTGGAAAATTATAAAAATATAACTGCCTAAAAGTAGCTCGATATAGTGCAAAATCGAAAATCCTACACGAGGTAGCTATTTGGTTCAACAATATTTTTTTACAACATAATTTTTTTATTCGAAGCCTGCACTGTAATACCAATATTACAGTGTTTATAGGGAATAGTTTAAATGTAAAAAAAGCAGATATCACGGACAATCTAACTGAGATGTTAAAGTTAAATTGTAATAAAATAATATTGTGTGCATTTCCTTATTTTGAACAATTGTCAAGTAGACAAAATAATTATATTCATAGTTTAAATAAACACATGCACTTTTTAGTAAGTCACTATAGTGACAAGTTTATGTTTTTTGACACAAACATTTTTGTGGAAAATTTAAAATCGACTAGGGATACAGTGTATTTGCCAATTAGTTTTAGACACACAATAGCAAGGCTATTAGCTTATTTTATTAACTCAGATATAAGTAGTATGTCGCAGTCTTGTTTAATTAAATCCACAATGTTTAGTAATTTTACTAAGAATCAGGTGGAGAGCCTTAGTAACGGTAGCTCTAGTGCTACAAATACTTATAAAAATTGTACGGAGTTTCCATGTATCCCTATGGATACTCATTTAAACTAGTCCATAAGACAACAGAGGATACCAGCGACAGAATAGTTATGCCTACCATTAACAAGGTATCTTCTTGCTCTTTAGTAAATAGTTGTCAAAACGGGAGTCAGCAGCATGCCTTGAAATTATTTCATCAAAATATTCAGGGTGTCTCTTCCAAATTATTAGAAATTGAAATGTTTTTAGAAAAAACAATGTTTGACATTGTATGTTTTAGTGAGCACTGGTTGAAGGATTACCAGATGCTAATTAGTTATGAAAATTATAATGTGGGCAGTTGTTTTAACCGCAAATCTATGTTACGTGGTGGTTCCCTCATCTTATTAAAAAAAAACTTAAAATTTAAGCAACGTAATGACATCGTTAACTTATCAGTGGAACATTGCATCGTTCTGTCCTGTGTTGAGCTAGATAAGCATATCATAGTGTGCGTGTACAGACCCCCAAACCCTCAAAACTTTACTTTATTTGAGTCAACAATGGAAGATATCCTTGCGAAACTTGCAGCAGGTAACAAGCCCGCGATTATTTGTGGGGATTTTAATATTAATATTTTAGAAATTAATTTAAATAGCAGCAGATTTATAAGCCTTTTTAAATCGTTTAATTTGTCTAATGTGTTTACAGAACCGACTAGGGTAACACCAACTTCTTCAACCTGTATCGATAATGTATTCTGCGATTGTGAATATTTAGATAAAGCCATAGTTAATTACCTTCCCTCTGATCATAGTGGTCAATTGGTAACATTTCAGTTTAAAGCAGCCTTGGAAAAAATTCATATACAATATAGGCCAATTACAACTGGCAAACTAGCTAAATTCAATGGTACCTTACAAAATAAGTTAAATTTTCTAGGCCATAACATTGAAGATGCTAATAAATTTTATGATAATTTCTTTTCAGTGGTTCTAAAGGAATTCAATGCAACTTTTGAAAAGAAGTCTAAGGATACTTTCCCTGAGTATGTATTTAGTGACTGGGCGACTAAAAGCATTAGGATAAGTAGGGAAGACTATATGAGCTATATGGCCTTAAGCCTGTCATAAACACTGATTCTTTTAATAAGTTTGTAAACAAATATTCTAAAGTGTTCAGAAATACTTGCAAGATAGCTAAAGCCCTATATATAAGCAACAGATCAAATCGTCAGAAAATAAAATAAAGACAGTTTGGAAAGTTATTAATAATGAAACTAATAGAAATAAAGAACGAAACACTGATTATTTACTGGAGACTACACATGGTGCCAAAAGCTCTAATTTAGAAGTAGCTCAAGAATTTGTAAATTTTTTCACCAATATACCAACTAAAACTACGGAATATTTAAATTCTTCACCTGAGGTCTCATATAATTTATTAAAAGCTAACGTTCCAGGTTGTACGGTTGAATTCCAGTTCAAACATATCAACCCTGTGACAGTCATAAAAGCTTTCCGGCAAATCAAAATCAAATTGACCGAAGACATATGGGGAATGTCTATTAAAGTGTGCACGTCCATAAGTAGGTACACAAACGTGGTAGGGAGGATACACAAACTTAGAGTAAAGTTTTAAGTAAATAAAGCAGGTGTTGTCCATTTATAAGGACATTAGACAAGGCATATAAAAAGCATTTTCTTTTAAGTAAATAGTGGAGTCAGTTTCCGGAAAATGACCGTATAAGCTAAGTTGCGGTATTAAATTCGCGGTTGCATTCTGAGAAAATATTAGAGCTATATCAGGTAAATTTGTGCATGCCGATTATGGAGTCTTTCTGTCTGCTTTGGCAATTAAACCAAGGAATTGATATATGTAGTTAAGTAACAGGTTTGAAAACCCTTAACTACGGCAACGTGTAATAGAATAAACGCAATACCATAAAAAGGTTCATTGTAATCATCATTATGAACAACTTTAATATACTACTCTGTCAAGAAAGTACCGGGAAAAGATCAATAATACACAAAATGTCTGTTATTCATCCAAATTTATTTTATCACCTTCAAAGTATGCTCCTTTAGAAACGATACACTTGCGCCAACGAATAATCCATTCATCAAAACATTTTTTAAACGCTGCTTCCGGAATTGAGTTCAGTTCTCGCCGCGAATTCTCCTTTATGTCTTCTATCGATTGAAAACGGGTGCCACGAAGTGGTAATTTGAGTTTAGGAAAAAGAAAAAAGTCAGCAGGAGCCATATCTGGTGAATATGGTGGTTGCTGGATGGTATTCGTTGAGTGTTTGGTTAAAAATTCGTTCACAATGATAGCCTTGTGCGAAGGCGCATTGTCGTGGTGCAAAATCCAAGAATTTTCTTTCCACAAATCTGGCCTTTTTCGTCGAATTTTCTCTCTTAAACGCCGCATAACGCTCAAATAATATTCTTTATTTACCGTTAGACCTTCCGGTAAGAATTCAGAGTGCACAACACTGCGATAGTCAAAGAAAACAGTCAACATGACTTTGACTTTTGATCGACTTTGGCGTGGTTTTTTTGTTTCGGTTCAGTTGGAAGGCGCCACTCCGAAGCTTGTTGACTAGTTTGCATGTCAAACTCGTAAACCCACGTCTCGTCACCAGTAACAATGCGTTTCATGAATGTTGGGTCCGAACTGACTCGTTCTAGCATGTCCTCAGCGACTTTCATGCGATTGAGTTTTTGGAGAAAATTCAGATCTTTTGGGACTAGCCGAGCAGCAACATGTTTCATACCCAAATGATTAGTTGAAATGGTACGGATCGACTCGTGAGATACAGAAAGTTCGGCGGCTATCTCTCTCAGAGTTGAATGGGGATTTTTAGTCACTATTTCCTTCACTTTTGCGATGTTAACTTCAGTTGCAGACGTTGACGGCCTACCAGAGCGAGGCAAATCTTCCATCACATCTCGACCGCTTTTGAACGCTTTGAACCACTCATAAGCACGAGTTTTTGATAAAGTCGATTCATCGTAAGCCTTCTGTAACATTTTCAGTGACTCCGAACACGAAATTCCATTGGCGATGCAAAATTTAAGACAAACTCTTTGTTCGATATTTTTGTCCATTATGAAATTCGCAATACACACTATATATGATATTACTAAAACCAGCACTGTATTTAATATAAATAACAGACGCAACTCAAACTCTGCGCCAAAATGGAAAACAGTTGTGCCAATCTAACAACTACAAAAAAACAAAAATTTGAATTTGGAACCATAAACAAATCATACATTCCCGATACTTTTTTGACTGAATGTATGATCATCACTGAAACTGCCAAAAAAAAATCGACTTTCTCGTACATTTCTGTGCGCATAACTCGGCAAAATGTACTGAATAGCTATTTTTTTCGCGATTTCTGGTTTGTTCCCATTACAAAACTTTGTTTTTTTTTTCTTTTGGCTTCGCAAGGTTTGTGCATTTAGCCAATGTCACGTTTGGTTTATTTTGTTCGAAGAATATAAAGGTAGGGAAATGAAGATTCTATATCTATGCGAAACACGGAATTTAAAATAGGACGGACAAAAGATATATAGAATCAGTTTTTTTATTGAATGATGAACAAAATAATAATAATAACTTTATTGACCTGTGTTACAGGAATCAGAATCATAAAATACAATGACGAATAATTGCAACCTCATATTATTTAAGGTGATGAATGAGACCATACATTTTTATACAGGAAAACTATTTGTACAAAGTAAAGAAAGTATTGAGGTAGGAAAAGGACTATCAAGGGATAAGAGGTTACTGAAGACGAGGTTTCTCTCTCTGGAGCCCTGACCACCGGTAGCTTGGACCCTGTTCCCTATTTTTATATTATTAAATGATTTTTTAATTTTTTATTCAAATATTTAAAAATATAATATCTTTGTACAGTTGTTGTTGTTATTGTATATCTCGCCTTTATTGCGTAGGGTAGGCAGAGGTTTTACATATTAAAATTAAACTCATATTTCGCCAGTTATGATCAAATCCATGTGATAGGAGGCGACAACTAAGTAATGATTTGGCAGTTTTCGTGTTTGTTAACTTAAATACCTAAACTGTTATTTTGGTACTTTAAAAGGTCAGCAAACTTTAATTAGCTTATCTCTTCAGGAATTTCAAAGTAAACTATTTCAAACAACAACTAGTTTTAGTGTCCTTTTTTATACAAATGCTATTGAAAATTATCGCCTGATGACACGTAACGCAAACCCGTAGTTCTATGTATAGTGTGCCGTAAAATTCACTGTACTGTTACTCGTACATTAAACGTTACTGGGTATGGGATAGCAGTACGTACCTTAAGAAAGTAAACACTAAAACAAAAGAAAAAAATCTGAGTTGCTTCATTAGTACTTACCTCATTTTCACAAAAACTGAAACAGTTTTAAAAAAAAAAAAATGCGCCTAAATATTATCTCTTGCAAAAAAATGAATTCAACATTTACGTTACTTAGCGCTATAAATTGTGGAAACCGCCTCAACTGTTAGCTGACGTGACGTTCAACATCCGCCATATTGGATTTTCAGTTTAAAAAAAGAGAACTTAGGTAGTAACAGCCAACAGTACCTACGTACCAAAATCGATGACCGACTTTGAACCTTCATTCAGTGCTTTGTAGACTTAAATCGAAGTCTATAGGGCATTGTTGTACCTAATAGTCTGATAATATTTATGTCAGTCAAGCAACGTATATCGACAAGAATGAATGGGTAGTAGATACACGCTGTAACGAATAGTTATTCAATAGATTTTTGTATTAAGTATGCTTTGGAATACTTAAATTTATTTTGCCAATTCGTCTTGTTCTTTTTGGATTATAAAGAAATGCTTAAACTAACGCCTCAAACATTTCGGTTAGAGCGTTTTGACGCAGGATTCAGTAAGGCATTACCGAACCTATTACTACATTAATTTCGTAAGTAGTCCTCCAATCTCAATCTCAATGTAAAAAAAGCAGATATCACGGACAATCTAACTGAGATGTTAAAGTTAAATTGTAATAAAATAATATTGTGTGCATTTCTTTATTTTGAACAATTGTCAAGTAGACAAAATAATTATATTCATAGCTTAAATAAACACATGCACTTTTTAGTAAGTCACTATAGTGACAAGTTTATGTTTTTTGACACAAACATTTTTGTGGAAAATTTAAAATCGACTAGGGATACAGTGTATTTGCCAATTAGTTTTAGACACACAATAGCAAGGCTATTAGCTTATTTTATTAACTCAGACATAAGTAGTATGTCGCAGTCTTGTATAATTAAATCCACAATGTTTAGTAATTTTATTAAGAATCAGGTGGAGAGCCTTAGTAACGGTAGCTCTAGTGCTACAAATACTTATAAAAATTGTACGGAGTTTCCATGTATCTCTATGGATACTCATTTAAACTAGTTCATAAGACAACAGAGGATACCAGCGACAGAATAGTTATGCCTACCATCAACAACGTATCTTCTTGCTCTTTAGTAAATAGTTGTCAAAAAGGGAGTCAGCAGCATGCCTTGAAATTATTTCATCAAAATATTCAAGGTGTCTCTTCCAAATTATTAGAAATTGAAATGTTTTTAGAAAAAACAATGTTTGACATTGTATGTTTTAGTGAGCACTGGTTGAAGGATTACCAGATGCTAATTAGTTATGAAAATTATAATGTGGGCAGTTGTTTTAACCGCAAATCTATGTTACGTGGTGGTTCCCTCATCTTATTAAAAAAAAACTTAAAATTTAAGCAACGTAATGACATCGTTAACTTATCAGTGGAACATTGCATCGAACTGTCCTGTGTTGAGCTAGATAAGCATATCATAGTGTGCGTGTACAGACCCCCAAACCCTCAAAACTTTACTTTATTTGAGTCAACAATGGAAGATATCCTTGCAAAACATGCAGCAGGTAACAAGCTCGCGATTATTTGTGGGGATTTTAATATTAATATTTTAGAAATTAATTCAAATAGCAGCAGATTTATAAGCCTTTTTAAATCTTTTAATTTGTCTAATGTGTTTACAGAACCGACTAGGGTAACACCAACTTCTTCAACCTGTATCGATAATGTATTCTGCGATTGTGAATATTTAGATAAAGTCATAGTTAATTACCTTCCCTCTGATCATAGTGGTCAATTGGTAACATTTCAGTTTAAAGCAGCCTTGGAAAAAAATTATATACAATATAGGCCAATTACAACTGGCAAACTAGCTAAATTCAATGGTACCTTACAAAATAAGTTAAATTTTCTAGGCCATAACATTGAAGATGCTAATAAATTTTATTATAATTTCTTTTCAGTGGTTCTAAAGGAATTCAATGCAACTTTGAAAAGAAGTCTAAGGATACTTTCCCTAAGTATGTATTTAGTGACTGGGCGACTAAAGGCATTAGGATAAGTAGGGAAAGACTATATGAGCTATATGGCCTTAAGCCTGTCATAAACACTGATTCTTTTAATAAGTTTGTAAACAAATATTCTAAAGTGTTCAGAAATACTTGCAAGGTAGCTAAAGCCCTATATATTAGCAACAAGATCAAATCGTCAGAAAATAAAATAAAGACAGTTTGGAAAGTTATTAATAATGAAACTAATAGAAATAAAGAACGAAACACTGATTATTTACTGGAGACTACACATGGTGCCAAAAGCTCTAATTTAGAAGTAGCTCAAGAATTTGTAAATTTTTTCACCAATATACCAACTAAAACTACGGAATATTTAAATTCTTCACCTGAGGTCTCATATAATTTATTAAAAGCTAACGTTCCAGGTTGTACGGTTGAATTCCAGTTCAAACATATCAACCCTGTGACAGTCATAAAAGCTTTCCGGCAAATCAAAATCAAATTGGCCGAAGACATGTGGGGAATGTCTATTAAAGTGTGCACGTCCATAATTGAAACTATAGCACCATACTTGGCTTTAATATTTAATTTATGTGTGGACCAAGGAGTCTTTCCGGATATAATGAAATATAGTAAGGTTATACCACTATTTAAATCGGGCGACAGCAAAGACACCAATAATTATAGACCTATATCTGTTTTGCCGGTTTTTAGCAAAGTGTTTGAAAAAGTAATGCTCAATCAGATGCTCAATCATTTTAACATCAATAAAATTTTACACGATCAACAGTATGGTTTTACCAGGGGTCGTTGTACGACTGACGCTGGTGCCACGTTGTTAAAACACATATACTCAGCGTGGGAAGAGGCACAAGATGCCATAGGAATCTATTGTGACCTCTCCAAGGCATTTGATTGTGTAAATCACGAAACCTTGCTCCTAAAGCTAGGACATTACGGACTAGGTAAACTTGCACTCAGTCTAATAAAATCTTACTTAAATGATAGACAGCAGCAAGTTCAAATAAATGGTGTCAATTCACGGGGTTTAAATGTCAAAATGGGGGTACCACAAGGCTCTATTTTGGGTCCTTTCCTCTTTCTAGTATATATTAATGATCTACCCCATATTTTAAAAAATCAACCTCATATGGTATTATTGGCTGACGATACGTCCTTAATTTTTAAGATAGATAGACGTTCCATAAATCTTGACGACGTAAATAACGCCCTACAGCAGGTCCAATATTGGTTTACTGCTAATAATTTAGTATTAAATGGGAAATAAACTAAATGCATCAGATTTGCCTTACCAAACGTTAAAAGAAATGATTGCGACATAGTATTGAACAAGGAGAAACTTGAATTCGTCGAAAACACGGTTTTCCTGGGGATTACGCTTGACTCAAGGCTACAATGGGGTCCTCATTCAACATCTCTTGCGGGACGGCTAAGTTCAGCAGCATTCGCTGTCAGAAAAATCCGTCAATTTACCGATATAGATACCGCGAGGCTGGTCTATTTTAGTTACTTTCATAGTATCATGTCTTACGGTATCTAACTATGGGGACGTGCTGCAGACATCGAGTCTATATTTATCCTGCAGAAAAGAGCCATCAGAGCCATTTACAATCTCCGTCGGCGTGATTCCCTAAGAGAACTGTTTAAGGATATCAACATCATGACGGTACCTTGTCAATACATTTACGAAAATATTATGTATGTTCGGAAAAATCTTCATCTCTTTAGCAAGATTAGTGACAGGCATAATTTTAATACTAGAAATAGGAATAAATAAATTAGATCAACCCCGATTCAGATTGGCCAAAGTACACACTTCTTTTATGGGGTACTGTATTAAATTTTATAATAAAATACCAGTTGATATTCTCGAACTGAATGAGAGAAAATTTAAAGCATGCATAAAACGCACACTATGTAGACAAGCGTATTATAAACTGGAAGATTATATCCTCGATATAAACGCTTGGCTAAATGCTGGTCCTGCTCCACAGTCACAGCTGCTTAGGTCCACTTTTTAGGTTTTTATATTTGGAAGAGATACTCGCTCCTTTGTTTTTTTTTTAGAGGTTCTTACAATATTTCGTTTATTTATTCTTATATACATACAAATTATATCCTTTATTCATCATTTTCGCTTATTTCTAAATTTTTAAATATTTTTATACAATATATACATAAAAAAAACATTTAAAAATATAAAAATAGTAGCCCACCGATATCGGGAACAGGGTCCAAGCTACCGGTGGTCAGGGCTCCAGAGAAAGGAACCTCCTGACAATGCGAGCCGTGTCCAGAAGTACCGCTTTCTGAATCAAGCCCTTGATCCAGCTGCCCAACGAGAGCCTCCTAAGGTGTTGGTCGAGGCTCGTGGCTATTAAGCCATTGGCCGACACTACTATCGGTACAATGATTGCGGAGTCCACTTCCCACATGTCGACAACCTCGCGAGCCAAGTCAATATACTTGATTTGTTTGTCTTTCTCGGCTTTCACGAGGTTCTCGTCATGCGGGACGGTTATGTCTACAATCATTGCACGCCTCACAATTCGGTCCACCACCACTATATCAGGCTTATTGGCAACAATAGTCCTGTCAGTGATGATGGACCGATCCCAGTACAATGTGATATTGCCATTATCGAGAACTGGGTCGGGCGCATACCTATAGTATGGCACCTCCGACTCCACAAGAGAGTATTTCAGAGCAAGTTGCTGATGGATAATCCTGGCTACAAGGTTGTGCCTATGCAAGTATTCTCCGTTAGCTAGACGTGAACAACCAGAGATAATGTGGCGAATTGATTCTCCCGGACGATGACATGCCCGACATATGTCGACCGTGCCGTCTTTCACAATAAATCTCCGGTAGTTATTCGTCATGATAACTTGGTCCATAATTGCACAAACAAAACCTTCGGTTTCTCCAAAGAGATCACCGAAACGCAGCCAGGCTACGGACGCTAGTTGGTCTACGTCGGGCCCATGTAGGGCCCGGAAAAAGCGTCCGTGAAGCTCCTTACTCTGCCATACCGCCCTGCGATCGTTAGTGTCAAGCACCGCAGGTTTGCGCCAGTTCTCATTTGCCAAGGAGAGCGGGGTGAGTCCCTTGTCCACCGCCACTACATCTCGATGCATACCCACGTCGACAGCTAGGAAATATTCCCTAAGACTGCATATCTCGCAATTGTGGAGAGTCTTAGCATTTAAAAAGCCTCGACCTCCACACTTTCGCGGGATATACAGTCTCATTACCGACGATCGTGGGTGATGCATTCGATATGCAGTAAGCAGTGTGCGGACCCGCCTATCCAGGGCGTCAAGTTCCGTTTGAGTCCATTTGAGTACGCCGAAAGAGTACATCAATACCGGCATGACCCAACCGTTGAAGGCGCGCACCTTATTTCCGCCTGATAGAAGGCTATTAAATACCTTCTTCAGGCGGCCAAAGAAGCGCTCCTTTAACGATTGCTTCATGTCAGTAACATTGATACCTAACGCTTCCGACATACCCAAATACTTGTAAGTTTCAGTTGGAGAGAGGGATCTCAGGTTTATGGAATCCGAGAGTTGAGTTTCCACGGATTCCATAATCTCTCCACGCTTTACATGCATGACCGCACATTTGTCCACACCAAACTCCATCCTGTTGGCGTTACTGAATGTTTCAGTTACCTTCAGTAGCTCCATCAGTTGCAGATTAGTGGGGGCAAAGAGTTTCAGATCATCCATGTAAAGGAGGTGAGATATAACCTGACCACCTCTCTTCAACCGATAGCCTAGCCCTGAATTCTCCAGCAGTGTGCTAAGAGGATTCAAGGCTAGACAAAACCAAAGTGGACTCAAACTATCGCCCTGAAATATACCCCGCTCGATCCTTACCGGTTCGCTATTCCTTTGGATATTTCGACATCCTGGATAGCAAAGGACTGTCCTCCATTGCCCCATACATGACATCAGGAAGGTGCGTAGCGTTGCATCAACTTTATACAATTCTAGCACCCTCATGAGCCATGTATGAGGCACCGAGTCATAGGCCTTCTTATAGTCTATCCAGCATGTCGACAGATCCTTTCGGGAACGCCGAACCTGTTGGCTAATGGCCATATCAATAAGGAGTAGCTCCTTAGTACCGCGGGACCCATTCCTACATCCATTTTGAGAGGCAGACATGATGTTGTTGTTGTTAATGTGACTATTAATCTTTGCCCTCAAAATGGATGTAAGAACTTTATAGACCGTCGGTAAACACGTGATCGGTCTATAATTTTTAGGTTCCGCAGTACTACCTGATTTATGGAGCAGGTGGGTTATTCCTGTAGTTAAGAACTGGGGTAGCGACCCAGACTCTAAGGCAGACTGGAATTGAGACGCCAAGCAAGCGTGCGATCTCGTAAACCATTTAATCCAGAAATTGTGCAGCCCGTCCGGCCCTGGAGATTTCCAGTTAGGTAACGGACGGACTGCACAAGCTACATCTTGGGGGCTGATGGTAATTGCCCCCATTTCTTGTATCGGATCGCACACACGCTCGACCTCCCGAGTCCAGTCACCCTCAGTATGACTGACAGGAACCGACCAGATGCTGCGCCAGAATGAACACATAGCATCATCATCCGGCAAGCGCGTGTCAGTCACACCTTGGTCCAGTCGCTCCCAATCCCTATATACCCACCTTTCATTACTTCGGAATGTGCGATTCTGGGTGTATCGCTCCACTCGCCGCCTGTACCTACGAATACGGCTTGCCCATGCATACACCTTCTGCTTCAGGAAGTCGATGCGCTCTGTGACACGAGATATATAATCTCGGGGATTGACATCAGTCCCCGAAAACACCCGTCTCACAAAGCGCATCACTCGAGGGCGTGTGTTGCCTTCCCTGAAGCAGATCAGTTTGCCGATTAGCGCTCTGGCCTCACCAATACGACGCTCGATCCTGCACTGCCAAGCTGGCACGGCTGGTTTTGGTCGTGTAGCTCTGTCATTGGTTATTTTTATTTTGACATGAGCTACACGGCATGCCGCTACAGCCGCGCAGTACATGATCGAATGTGCATCGGTGAGGTTATCACAGTTATCAAAATAGCTTGACAACTGCGAATCCAGAGCAGCCACCAGCGCCCTGTTCTTGTTATGCATGGGCAAACGAGGTAAGCGTGGTCTAAGTTCAGGCGGCATGTAGCGGTATTCCCGAATAGCACACTCCAAAGCACTCCTCAATTCGTTATTGCACTGGGTACTTACGTTTGTAACCCTGTCATTACTCTCCTCGTCAGCGTGGCTGGGCAATTGGGTTGACGATGCTGGTGCCACAGTCTGCGACGGAGGAGCAATGACATGGCTACACATTTCAGTGCGGAGGCGATCAAGCACACTATCATCCAACATACGGTTACGCTGGATGACGCGCACCTGATCCGACAGTCGTTGGGCCGATACGCTGACAGCTGGTTCAAGTACCTGAAACAGAGAGAGCATCCGACCACGGTACGCAGTCAGGTTAGTTCCCCCCTCTGTAGCCCCAAAGTATGAGCGTATTACATTCTCATTTATGGATTGAGTCCATTTTATACGCTGCACACTTCCACCGATAGCGGGGACCCTGTCAGAGACCGGTGGGCCTCGAGGTCCTAAGCTGGCCGGTGGTCGGCCTCGCCCGCGCCGACGCGCAGGTGGTGGTGTCGTCGGCGGCGAGAAGTATTCGTCGCTCGAGCTCGACGCAACTGCAGCTACCGGAATCTCTGGACTCGCGGCTGGCGCAGGTCCCGGCGGCTGCGAGGCGGAGCTCAGCGACGAACCCGAAGATGGTGTTGGTGCGGCTTGTAGTCGTGCTCGGCGTCTTGTTAACATTTTATTTCCATACTGTCCAGTTTTTGTTCATTTACTTAGATTTTTTATTTTTGTGTGGTTCTATTTTTTTTTTCTTGATTTTTTCGGTATGAAATGCATTGTTTCTTTGGTTTTTTAAATTAAAATCGATAAAAATACGGGATGAAAAATTTCTTATGTCACTTGCCTTGACAGCCGAGCCACAGATTGCCACAAATTATATTATTATTATAATTACTTATTTATTCTTTTTGATGTAAGAACTTAATCGTTGTCTTTATTAATTTATTTTTCATTATTTGGTCATTGACAACCATAGTTTTGTGTAAAGTAGAAGCATATTTTTCAAATTTTGTAAATGTGAGTACCATGAAACCATTTACATTTTATGTGAGTAGTTATAGTTTTACTTGTTGGACATGAACGAGCATGGTGGTTGAGAGCATGTCATGCTCACTCAAAGGTCTCGCTGATGGCGGCGCGTGGGTTTGATCATTCGGTTCCCTTCGAAATGGTTGAGCTGAAAGGTGCCGATACATGCGTCATGTTCGTGAACAAGCGCCGTCGGTTGAGACTGGTCATCTCTTAACTGCCATTGGCTTATTTTAATCTTTATATTTAAAATTCTTATAATAAGCCCTTTTTTTTCCTTTGCATTGTGGTCACAAGCAGAAGCAACAAGTATAAGTAACTTGGAATTTTGTAAAACAGAACATGATTTAAAAGAGTGTCCGTGGAGTTTCTTGCACGTTCTTCTCCATAGAGATCTACGCTTTGGAACGTGCAAATAGCTTCCATGTTTTTGACTGACCGACCTTGACGTTTCAAAAGTGCCTGTGAATGGTTTATTTGAAATAAAATGCTTTGAATTTGAATTTGAATTTGAATCAAATCTCAAATCGTTTATTGAAATCCAAAATAAAAACCGGCTAATTGCGAGTCGGACTCGCATACGAATGGTTCCGTACCACAACTTTTGCCTTTATTTTTGTTAAAGCGGTAATAGAATTACACAATCTGTGAAAATTTCAACTGTCTACCTATTACCGTTCTTGAGATACAGCCCGCTGACAGACAGACGGACGGACGGACAGCGGAGGATTATTAAGAGGGTTCCGTTGGTTACCCTTTGGGTACGGAACCTAGAAATAATTAGGTGTGGACTCTGTCAAGCACAGCAACATTTAAAACAAATTAATTTTCAGTGAAGTTTTTGCATTGGGACTCGTTCTCAAAGTGAAGGTTGGGATGAAAATTGAGCCCATCTAATTTCAGAAGGGTCCTGGATATTTTTTTGCTACATTCTAAATTACAGTCATGTTTTTATCCGCAAAAATAAATATGGGCTGAAACATGTGACCCGTCAAGCGGGCTCTAACTCAATGTAATTAAGCCAGGCCCATACAGGATGAGGAGTCGGATAATGAACAGGTAACGTGTATGTAGGAACTCATTATACGAGTAGATAACACTTGGTAGAATGGAACTTGTAAAGTGAACAATGATTTAGATGTATGTGGTCAATTGTTTCAAGTGATAGACGACTTAATTATGGGTTTAATCACTAACAATATACTCGTATAAAGCTGAAGAGTTTGCTTGAACGCGCTGATCTCAGGAACTACTGGTCCGATTTGAAAAATTCTTAGATATATATTCAGTGTTAGATAGCCCATTCCCCATAGCCCATATTTGAAGCGGAGCAGACGAAGTTGCGCGGGACAACTGGTACTAGATATAAGTAGTTATCAGCGCCTGTAAAATTTGTTTGTTAGCTATGGTAAGATATCATTGGTAGACACGACAATCTTTCATTCCTGCCTGCTAAAAGTTTCTTCATAGTTTCAAGTGACACACGTTGCAAGAAGCGATTTCAAAGTTTCTAGCTTAAAATGACGAAATTCCATACACACTTTCACTCAGCAACTTCAACCTCCTAATAATTATTAACAGACGAATTAAAAAAAAAAAAAAACGTTATTGTGCTCACCTTCTTTGTCGGAGCATAAATTTCATGTTTACTTCACCCAGCTGCTTAAGCTGTGCTGTATGGTATTTTATAGTCACACTTTTTTTAAACGACATCATAAAGTGTATTTTGAGAATATCGTAATAAGGAAAACAAAAGAAATCTGACCTCCAACACCTAACGCCGTCAATGGAAAAACACGCGTCGCAAATCAATAAAAACAAACTGTAATTTACACCTCAAACAGATTACCGACGAAATCACCTGTTGATTACAAAATCGATAAAGTTTATGTACACGTGTCTACCTTATAACGGTTTAAATTACTGACATTTAAGCACCACCTTGGAGTAACCAGCAGGTGCTAAAATTCCCTTCGGCAGGTACAGTTTTCTCTGGAAAACTATACCTACCGAAGGTTTTCGTATCAAAGGTGTCTGCACCTTTGATACGAAAACCGTCTTTACTGCTACCACATAAAGGTGCAATCAATGTCAACTTGTTAAGATTGATTGATGTGTCAACTGTACTTTGATGTTACTTTATCAGCTGACGTCCAGGCATTGACACTTTCCATAAATTATCGATATTTAAAAACTGTAATTTTTCTAAAGTTTACCTCATTAGTCATTGTTAAAACTTAATAGATAGTGCTAGCAAAGGTTATGCCTTTAATTATGCATTGATTTTCATAATATTGTATTTTTTATCGAAATTTAGGGTTGAAATCTATCTATCTGTTAATTACTTTGTTCACAGATTAAATTGTAAGTAATTAAATTATCAAGAACTATAATCCATTCTCACTTCTTCAGGAAATTTCGTAAACACTAGGTCACATGTGAAAAAAAATGACTTTGTCAAAAAACCCAACCGCTAAAAACAGTTTTTTTTTTTTATTTCCTACTTTTTAGTGAGTTGTATTTTTGTAATTGTTTCCTCGAGTCCTTTATTTTGATACTCCTCTAAAATTTATTAAAGGCATAATTATGGTACCAAAAATCGGCCATTTTAATTTGTGCCAAAAACCCAGTGTCACTCTTACAATTAATACGAATCTAACGTAACCACTCAAGCTAAAATCCATCGAGCCGTTTAGGCTCTAGGGCGTGCCAAAGAAATATACATACATACAAACACTCGAAAAACATAACCCTCCTGTTTTCGCAGTCAGATAAAAAGAATTGATTCAAACTTGCCCCTCAGCGACCAAGTTATCACTTGGATTCGTCAAATTGACGACAATTAATAATAAACAATAAATAACCGGCCATTTTCACCAATTGCGGTACGCTTCTCGCTAAAATTAACCTATTTAACGAAGTTCTTAAAAAGATGTGAAACAAGTTATTTTTATTAAAAATCCAATCGATTCAAAACCTCCTACACAATAGTCGTCATAAAACTGATAGTCGTTTAGAGCTTTTCTATTACCTACTTATATACCTGAAAGGACATTGGTTAAAAAAAATCAAGCTATTATGTATAATTGCCGGTTAAAATACGACTGGTCAAGTGCAGTGCGATTCCCCAACCAACTCTTTTACAAAATGATAGTATAACTAAGACTTCTAACGATGTTAATTAAGAAATCTTCATATTATTTTTAAGCTTCATTTCACTTAATATCATACGGCCATTTTTATAATAAAATCAATCGATTCAAAACCTTCCACTTAATAATCGTGTATATGCCGCTAATAACAAGTCATTGTGAACAACTGCCGGTTACATCACGAGCCGGCAAGTGCGGTGCGCGCTCATCAATCAAATTACTGGCCGGTGATGCGGGCCGCCTGTTATGTACTTACTGGGAAAAGCTCATTTGTACGTCGTTTTAACGCTTTTCAATTTGCGCTACGTTGGCAGTAAATATTATTAGTGGATGTCCCCAGTACTTAAAATAATGACTGACAAAAATAGCACTATTATATAATGAGCTTATTATCTGAGGATTTTGCCAAAAAGGATGGTAACTAGGGCACAAAAAGAATCAACCTACCTCAAAAATAAAAACAGAATCCTTTTCACTTATTAGGCAAATGCGGGCAGCTATTTAAAAAGATATCGTATCTTTACGTAAACAAAACCTTGAAAAGATTTTGTAGGTTGCCCAGCCAAAACAGAACAGCTAACAGCCGCAATAATCGCGAAAAGAAACGGCATGTCAAATTTAATAACTCCACATTTGTAAATTGAAACGACTTACACAAATTGAATATATTTCATCAGAATACCCGAGTCTTGAGCTCTGCGAATATAATAGATTTATTACCTACATTGTAATAGGTCAAACGTAAAACGAGCTTCATATTTTTAAAACTTCTTTCTGGAGTTATATTTCATGGTTAAAAGTTTATACGGAGAGAATGGTAAATGTTTGTATTCGTAGATCAAAGAAACTCCCTCCGGTGTGCACACAATAAATACCGGTGACCTGAAGAGTCAGGTCGATCGGGAGCGATATCCATTCGTTTGCATATGTAATGCGAACATAACTAGCCGTTTTACATAACCGTAATAGACGGCACGTTCAATGATTTCTGCGCTTTCAACGAGGGATCTATGAATGAGTGAAATATTGCAGGAACACGTATATTTGCAACTCCCACAACTGTATTTGAAATATTCCTGAAATATATTTTAGTGAAATGTTTTCCCTTGATGTTACATAGCTTATCGTGAGGTTAAACCTATGCAAACGTTGGCGTAAATTCTTATCTTTTACACGTTACAAAACACGAAAGTCCAAGTGTTGGCATGGTTTGAAAGTACGTGGGTAGGCTTTAGAATGTTTTGAGTTAAGATATCACCTGCAATACGCTTGGAAACTAATCACTTACGGCTGAATTTCAGATTGTGAATGTTGATTTTGTTTTAAAAATCCACCAACTAAATTCTACATGGGCTGATGAATTAAAGATGATTGATAAGCTTTTTAGGTCATCCATGTACGTAAGCTGTTTCATTATAGGATTCTGGTAAATTCCAAAAGGAAAGACTTTTCCAGAATTGAACTGCAATAGGCTTTAAACGAAATACCTATAATCGATAGCTCGTGAAATAGAGTCGTAGTTTGTGCCTATGAGTGGGAACAAGAAGTTAAAAAATCTATAATTCGCAAACCAAATTGAGTTAATGTTGGTGAATAGTAATTACGTGATTAAGACATGCATAAATAATTGCTTAATGAAACTGTGGCGAGATTACATAGATTAATCGGGACACGACCCTCAGAGTCCTGACTGATGGGTTAACGTTATAAATTAATTCTGTTTACATAATTTGAGTGATTGCCATTTATGTATGGGGTTAAACTCGGTTGGACGGCAATAGTTATTTAAAAAAAAAAAAAACAATCTTTTGACATAGGTAGAAACAGAGTAAATAAGATTTTAAAAAAGCATTTTGTGACCAACCATTACCAGCTCCTAATTTCTATCTTTACTTTTCATGTACAGAAAAACCTCGGCAATAACTTGAAAATGGCTATAAAAAGCACATCACGAAAAATCTGCTAATCGAATTATGGAACCTTTTCGAAAGCTCTAATATTTTTTAAAGTCATCCATCATTGGGATTTTATTTCAAAATCTGAAAATCCCAAACGATAGAACAGACGCACTTTCATAAAAATGTGTGTAAGCTGTCGCAGGTTTACGTATCGATCCTGCCCCGATACAATTCGCGAAGCTTGCCGTGCTTGCCTGCGTCACCGCCAAAATGTCACTGACGTGAAACAGTAACCTTTCCTCTAGAAAAATGTACTTAGGTAGGTACGTAGAAACAGGAACGCATACCGTACTAGGTAGGTGGACGGAACCCCGTCTACAGTCGGTCTCGCGGAAATATCAGTAGGTACCAAAATCTAGGCACGTTTTCCAGTCTCGCAGTTTTGTTTCGTCGCTTGAGTTCCATTGCCGCGGGTGATATTGTATTTAATGATCTTTGGATGGCATTCAAATTGATGACTTTTGTTACTTTGAATGGATCGAAAAATAACTGTTAATAAAATTGATTTAAAAAATGTAATAGAATGTGTAAAATTGAGAAAGGTCAAAGTTAAGTTTGTATTGTCGAATACAAACTTAACTTTGGCCTGAAAACCTGCCAAAGGAATTACCCCACTTTAATTACTTAGGGACAAGTTCAAACTAAATTCGCGAACCGTCTCTAAGTATATATTCCTATTCATATTGTTTTAGTAATGCAATTTGATCTTGAAGGTTAAGCAACGCTTGCCGAGGTTGGTCTGTGGATGGGTGACCATCTTAACATAACGAGTTTCCTCCGTGCCTCGGAAAGCACGTTAAGCCGTTGGTCCCGGCTGTCATTTGTAGATCTTTGGCAGTCGTTACGGATCGTCAGAAGCCAGTAAATCTGACTCCAGTCTTGCCAAGATGTACCGTGTTACCCAGTTAATGGGTTGTGGAGGTCTGGTAGGCAGCCGCTCCACGTAAAAACACTGGTATTCAGCTGAATCCGGTTTGACTGGAAGCTGACCCCAATGTATTTGGGAAAAGGCTAGGCAGATGATGATGATGATTGTTTTAGTAATGCAATTAAATTTTAAATAAAAAGGGGTCTCGCGGAAATATCGTTAGAAAATCCAGGCACATTTTCTCGTCTCGCAGTCGCTATGCATTTCGACGCTTGAGTTCCGTCGCCGCTGGTGATATTGTAATGATCGAGTTTCTACGTGGCATTCATATTTATGACTTCTGCATATCTGAATACATTTCTAATTGTATAAAACATGAGCAAGTTTTGTTATTGTTAGTATTTATGGACAATCTATAAAATATGTTAAACTTACGTTCATGTTATTTAATTACTTTCACAAGACCTTGTGAAAGTATCAGTTTTAAAATCTAGATTTTTTTTCTCGTCTCGTATTCACAATGTGTTTCGTTGCCAACGGTTATGGATATTACTTTAATGATGAGACTTTTGAATAGTTGTATAAAAATAACTTTTATTCATCATCATCATCATCATTATATAAGCCGAAGGCGTTCACTGCTGGACATAGACCTTTTTTTATAATGGGGGAAATCCTCATGGATGTCCTCCGCCCTGGGGCGGGTGGAGGGGTCTGTCAGACTCTTACTGACTAAAACCACCCCGGTGCTCCATCTCTCACCAACCGGGGAACGCGAGAACTAAATGCGACTTCCGTAATCCCCGGCTGGTGCCGGCCCGCCTCTGCAGGCCACCTCGGGTCAGCGGGGGGAGTGAGGTGTTTGACTCCCCCCGCGACGGCAAAGAGGGGCTCACGGGAACACCACGCGCCGCCATCTCGGTTCCGAATGAATGGGGGGCGACGGATATCCCCAAGTCCGCAGCCTCCTTCTGCGCGACAACTGTTTCGCAGAAGGAGACCACCGCATCCCAGGAATCCTCGCCGTTGACCATAGCACGAACTACGGCCGGCAGCGAGAGATCACTGCCTATCACAGAGATGAGGGCACGGCGTGGCCCCTCCCAAGCGGCACACTCTGCCAATGTATGCCGCGCCGTGTCCTCCCGACAGTCGACACAGTGGTGACACCGAGCGTCCGGCTCCCTGCCTATGCGACACAGGAACCTCCCGAAGCAGCCATGCCCCGAGAGGACCTGCGTCACACGAAATGTCAAGGAGCCGTGCCTTCTCCCGAGCCACAGGTCGAGCACCGGCCGGATGGCCTCGATAGTGACGAGACCAGCGGAAGGGCGTGAGAGCCTGTTCCGCCATTCCGCCACCAGAACCTCGCGCAATTGCGACTGACGCAGCTCAATGTGCCGCTGCATCAGTCGCTCGCCACGCGCCCGCGCGTCCTCACGCCACCGGTGCAATGACGCGAGGACTTTTGCCTCCAGGTCCCAGGGCGGAGATCCGGCCAGTACGCAAGCCGCCTCGTAGGAGATCGTGCGATAACCCCTGATGACTCTGACGGCCATCACCCTCTGTGGCTTCCGCAAAACAGTGATGGTGCCGGCCGTCAAGTCAGCTGCCCAGATCGGGGTCCCATACAGGGCCAGCGATCACACGATCCCCACGTACAACCGCCTGCGAGCGGTGCTCGGGTCCCCCAGATTGGGAAGCAGCGTTGACAGCGCCCCAGCCGCGCCCAACAACTTGGGCGCCAACTGGACATAGACCTCCCTCAAGTGCCGCCTTAAGTCTCGCATCCATCGGTTACCCGCGACCCTCACCAGGTCATTGGTCCACCTCAACATCATTGGTCATCGGTCCAACTTTTATTGTTGGGAAAATATTATTTTCTATATATATTTTAATGATGCAAATAGGATATTTTAATTATGGTCAGTTATAAGGAAACTCTTCTGGATATTATAAATAAAAACCGGCCAAGTGCGAATCGGACTCGCACGCGAAAAGTCCCGTACCATAAATATTAATTTTTAATAGGCTTTGTTGTTGCTTTTGAATTTGAATTTGAATTTGTCTTCTCGTTTTGGACCCATTAAACCATATTTCGGAGGTCAAAATTCACAAAGCGAAAATTACCCACGACCCGTTATGCATGGAATATGGTTGAATGGGCCTAAACATTCAAAATGTGGTGTGCTCGACGTTTTCAGTAATCGAGCAAACGAGCGTGTTCGATCTTTGAGCACGAATATACAATCATGTGGTCAGATGCGGAAGGCTGTGCTGTGCTCTAACTAAATTTGTACTGAACTGCGTTGTTGGGGTTGAATTTGGGAAGTTATTATTTATTGGTAGATTCTAGCAATGGCAGAGCCATTTCTTTCTCATGAGTTATGATTTTAGGTATCTTTTTAAGAATTTAGGTAATTATGAGTATAGAGAGGAGCTCATGGCTAGATAATAACAGCCACACGGGTCAATCTTCAAGGTTAAGCAACCCTTGCCAAGGTTGTTCTGTGGATGGGTGACCATATTAACATACCGAGTTTCCTCCGTGCCTCGGAAAGCAGGTTAAGCCGTTAGTCCCGGCTGTCATTTGTACATCTTCGGCAGTCGTTATGGATAGTCAGAAGCCAGTAAGTAGTCTGACTCCAGTCTTGCCATGAAGTACCGTGTTACCCAGTTAATGGGTTGTGGAGGTCTGGTAGGCAGCCGCTCTTTGTAAAATACTGGTATTCAGCTAAATCCAGCTTGACTGGAAGCCGACCCCAATATATAGTTGGGAAAAGGCTAGGCAGATGATCATGAGGTAATTATGAGTTTAGACATGAAGTGTTTATCGATTCGTTATTATAAACGGGCGACCACGTGCATCATATTTGTAACTGAAAAAAAAACCATTATGGCAGTTACATCCAAAAAAGTCCCCAAATGGCCACCATGGTGTTGTTGTGGCCAAATGGCCACAAATGGCATGGTATCTTATAAATAGGTGACCATTTGGGGGCTTCAATTCACCTAAAATTATTATTCTTATCGTTTCGTTTTTTTTTTACTTTTTCGAAGTCACGTCTACCACTGTATCAATTACCTATTATCGATTCGATTTTTTTCGTCACTCCGACGACTCATTTGGTCGAAAAACTTTTTACTGAAGTTACAATAACATTTGTTCGAGGTATTATGTTTCCGAACTTTCATTATGCCACTTTTTAATTCAAGTGGTGTAATGGTGGTGTGGTAGTGGTGGTGGTGGTGATGGTTCATAATAGTGGTTTTAAGTGGTCTCAGTTAGAAGTATGCAAGTGGGCATGCGGCGTGCAAGCAGGCATGCAGCATGCAAGCAGGCATGTGGTAAGCAAGCAAGCATGTGACAGCATGCAAACAAGCATGCAGCATGCAGAGTGCAAACAAGCATGTTACATTCTTTTTTTTTATTATTATTGATAGGCACGCGATTGACCACTATCGGAATTAAATTATGCAATTCCGTCGCACATTCCCCAAAATGCAACCGGTAAAAAACCGACAGGCTAGCAACTCGTCGTCGATGTTCAAGACTTTGGAGCTTCGACGCGACGAACTTTTCATTGCCGATGATCCTCTTGGCTCGTTTATCAATTGACTCAAGGGCATCAAGCTGGTATCTGGCAGATCCATCCCAAAGATAAGAGCATTATTCCATACACGATCGAACTTGCGCTTGATAGAGTTTGAGCAGCTGTTCCGGCGTGAAGTGCCGTCTCACCTTTGCTAGAATCCCCAACTTCTTTGCAGCCACTTGAGCTTTTGCCTCTATGTAAGGGCCAAAATTGAGAGTAGATGTTAATGTAACCCTAAGAAGCTCAAGATGGTCGGTTATCGGCACGGTTTCACCGCGGAAAGATAAAGCTGGGCGGAATTGGCTCCTTTTGGCGGAAAATAGACACGCTTGGGTTTTAGCAGCATTGAACTTGGCCAGATTGGCATCGCCCCATTCAGAGACAGCCTGTAAGGACACGTTCAAGGGCTCAACCATTGCCTCCCGGAGAGACCGGATCTGCGACCCACCAGCTCGTGCGTCGGATACGTATCTCTCAGCAACAGTGCTGTCGTCTGCATACCCAAAGGTACCGGGTTTAAGCAGATCATTAATATGCAGCAAGAACAGTGTTGCCGAAAGAACCGACCCCTGAGGAACCCCGGCATTAATATCCAGTAGTCCAGACGAGCAGCCATCTATGACCACTTGGATAGACCGATCTATCAGGAAATCTGCGATCCAATCACACAGACCGGCGGGCAGACCGAAGGAAGGAAGCTTACTAATAAGGCTATCGTGCCAGACCCTGTCGAAGGCCTTCGAGATATCAAGGGAGACCGCCAGTGCCTCCCCGTGCTTCTCTATGGCCTCACTCCAGATGTGAATGGCATACGCTAGAAGATCCCCAGTTGACCGATTTCGGCGGAACCCGTATTGTCGGTCACTAAGGATACGAGTATCATTCGCTTCTAGGTACGCCAGGAGCTTATGATTCAGCACGCGTTCCATAGTCTTACAGAGTATGGACGTTACCGAGATAGGTCTGTAATTCGACGGCTCAGCTCGACTACACTTCTTGGGCACGGGCTGCACGTTAGCTTGCTTCCAACCTTCGGCACTTTTCCAGTCTCGAACGAAAGGCGAAATAGGCGTGTCAAGATCGGAGACAGCTCAGGCGCACAAGTCTTCAGAACAATTGCCGGTATCCCGTCGGGACCACTAGCCTTGTTCACGTCTAGGTTACGCAGTACTCTACGGACATCCTTCTGATGAATGCGAATGTTCGACATACTCGACTCGCATTCACCAGGAGAGGCGGAGGGCGTCGCGCCACCAGAATCCAGACGTGAAGATTCCGCAAACAAAGAAGCAAACAAGTTCACTTTCTCCTCAGCGGAGTGGGCCAGCGTCCCGTCGGGTCTCAGCAGTGGTGGTAGTGAGCAATGCAAGCAGGCATGCAACATGCAGCAACCATTGTTTCTGTCACGGCTCCGGTGCTGCGGGGTTTCGGCGGCCCAACGCGAGCTTATCGTCGCAGATGGTTTTAACGCTCACCACCGCAGCTTCGGCTTTGCTGGCCAGCTTCAGCCGCCGCAGCAGGCCTTCAAACCACCTGCTCCTCAGCTCGCGGGCCGCCCCACCCCTCCGGGCCTGCGCGGGCTTAAATTACACTCTAGGGGTAGGGCAGATACGACTGCGTGAAGTCGGTTTTGCAGCGATTCGTTTCTATCACTAAATTAGCGCAACATATTGACTTTTAATGACACTACTTTAATTTAAAATACTGCCAAGTAACCGGCTATTTGCAAAATAATCCGTAAAATGTTGTTTCGGTGTGGTGAAAATATGGCAAATAAATCATTTGACAAAAGAAAAAGTTCAAAAGAGGCTTCGGACAATAGCAAAAACTAATCATGTATCGGCGAAATGTAGTTCAGTAAAACAATACCCATCACACATGCTACTTCGATAACATCAAAATATGTCAAATAATGTAAGTAGTAAATAAGGCTTCAATAAAATGAAATTCGATCAAAAAAAAAAATCGGAAGAGTGTCAGTCGTGAGAGTCGGTTCCCCCCAAAATATTTTATTTCTTTATCGTGAAGAAAATCCTGAATCTAGAATACAAATTAGAACAACAAGCGACTTTTACTATACACCAGCGTTTACAAATACTTACCAAAACTCTTTCCGTAGTCGGGTTTTAGAGTTTCTTGCACGTGGAGAAGACTCCATCGGGATCTACGCTTTGGAACGTGCAAATAGCTTCATGTTTTGACTGACCGACCTTGACATTTCAAAAGTGCCGTAAAGGGATTATTTGAAATAAATGCTTTTAAAATCATTAACTTTATATTACTTAGCTTTGTTATAAATAGCGTTTGCGGTATATATTTAGATAATTGCATCTAATTAATACGTCTATTAAAATCATTAGACTATTACTGCAAAGGTCTTTTCTCATACAGGGCACTACATATCGTTAAAATATATTAGGCCGTGAGATCCAATCATCAACTTTTCCTTCACGTAAGTCAGTTTAACCCAACCGCTAAGCTTTAAATATTGAATAAAGAATTAAGGGCCCTTGTCCCTTAAATTTCGAAAATCCAACTTATATTCGCGTTGGGATAAACTTTTACTCTGACATTTTCGCAACTTCAATATGCATAGTAAAGTTGGTTGACTTAATTTTCGCGTCGTGAATTTTTAAAGCAAACCTATTTGTAGGCAGTCTCATTAGCATACTTGCTTTCCGTGTTAAAGATTTGGGGGTCTAATTTCGTATCACTAAAGGTCAAAACATACGTCAGCAAAATCACACAGATATTTTAAATAACGTCAGCACATAAAATGCTTTTAAGGACCATAAAGAAACTAGAACATTTATTCACAAAACTTTTAGTTTAGTTTACCTTCAGTTCTTCCTCAGTAAAATCAGAGCAATTTAAACATGAATCGAGTTTTTCTTTAACAGTCGGTAGTTACTACCGTTTCCTTTTCCTGCCTTTGACCTGACTTTTACCTGGAGGAAGCGAACCATAGCGATGACTCGCTACGACGAAAGTAGCGAAAAGCGTAGCAAATATTTATGTTTGAATTGTGCTACGAGCTGCTACGCTTCTACGAATAAAAAGTTTGTGGGAGTTTTTTTGATATTTCAATGATAAATTATATTTATTTTGTAAATTGGTTAAAAATAACAATTTTTAAAGTATTTTGCAGTCTCAATTTAAATTAAATGAAGTCGATGTTTCCTAGCTACTTAGAGGTCAAAGTCTCCTTTAAGATCGATACCGTTATAATTTTAAGGTCAGCTAATAATGAAAACGACGCAGATTAACGCCTAAGGTAGTCTTTTGAAGAAAACATACACATACTTGACTGTCCAGGCAGTGCTAAAAAGTGTGTCAGTTATAGACTACCTCTACAAAAAAACTACCTCTAAAAAAAATAGTGGATCATTAAAAAAAACGTATGGTTATAATAAAGAAAAAGTTGCCTTCTATTCGAAAGCATTAACCGATTATGAAATTAAGCACAACAACAATAAAAATTCATAGATTGTTCCGGAAGGAAATATTTAGCCTATTTTCCCAAGTTTACTGAACCCTAAAACCAAACGGTGAGTTCATAGCATGTTTCATTTACGTGAATGCTAATCTGCTTGATAATTATGAACCGTGGCTTAACTAAGTACCTACAGCGGCGATAACCGCAACGAAAAGCGTGTCGACATGCTTGGGAAATATATATTTTACATTATTTTTAACAGAATTTGTAACTTCTTGAAGTGAGACTAAGTAATAAAGTCATTGGTAGAAAATAGTTACATAGAATAGGATGCTATTTGTTATTTACACCATACAAGTCACAGAAAAGATAGAAGAAGAATACATTACAAAGGCCTAATGTAATGTATTATTTTTCTATCTAATCTTTATCACCGCATATTATCATATAGTGACACAACGGGCGGCTCCATCACTAAAAGTGATATTTTTAAGACGAACGTCTAATTCAAGTAGATAACATAAAAGTTGCAAACACATCACTCGATACACATCCCCGCACATTGCTGGAAACGCAGCCTAACTGTCCCGAACAAACAGAGCCTTAGTGGAGAATGCAAAACATATTTGTTTCAATTTGGTACTCTTATTATGGTACCAAACAGCTACTAAATCATATCCCTAAATACGACAAAATAGTGCCTGTTTCCTTCTTTGTTTTTCTCCACTTACTTTGTCTAAGCCACGCAACGGATTTGTTTTCATTGATAGGAAGAGAGATAATCTAGGCACGTTACTATTATACTTTACTAGATTAAGAGTTGTATTGCAGCCCCCTTTTGGGATGGCTCAGCTAAGTATCAGCTTGCCGCGCTTGACAGCTAAGAGTCTCATCGGTGACGTAAAACTGGTGAATGCCAAGCTACATAGCTTGGCTCATCGCCGTAAGATTGCCTGCTTGTCGGTCTTCTACAGATTGTACTTTGGTGAGTGTGCCCAAGAACTCCACGACCTTATCCCACAGGCCCCCTTTCTACCATCGGACATCCTTGTTGCTATTTCACCAATTCGCACTAAGCGTTTCCAAACGTCTTTTATGATGCACACAGCAAAGGAGCGGAACTCTGCCTGCGTCTGTGTTTCCAAACGCTTACAACCCTAATCTCTTCAAAGTTAGAGTGAACAGGCTCCTTCTGGGTAAGCTCGATCCATCGTAGACTTTGTCTCTGTCATCTCTGACCTAGACTATAGTCAAGAGCCAACCCATTAGAAATAAAAAGATAACCCGCGCAACTTCGTCTGCGTCACATTTTTCATGCACGTTCCGCTCCTATTAGTCGTAGCGTGATGTTATTTAGCTTATAACCTTCCTCGATCAATGGGTTATCCAACATTAAAATATTTTTTTCAATTCGAACCAGGTAGTTCCTGAGATTAGCGCGTTTAACCGAGCAAACTATTAATATTTATGGAGCCGCTAATATGTTATGTACAAAATCTTGTGTCACTAAAACTGCTGATGATTCTTAGACTTTGAGCCAACGAAAAGATGTAAAAATCGCAATGTGCGATTTTTGCTGACAATCGTCGAAAAAAATCTTTAAGAGTTCTTCAAGATACAATGCTTAGGAAGGCGTAAATTACAAAATGTTATACGAATGAAAAAAGCAAGCACTTCAATTTTAACAGATAATTAGGGCTTGTTGAACTGAGAACAGAGGACAGGTTTGAAAGGGTCATTCTTGTTGACAAAATGTACAAGTGTACTTTTCTTTTCTTCGTTGGAAGGCGCATTATTGTTATGTAAAAATTACACCATTTCACTGTTAATTTGAGTAGTAGTTTTTATTTATTTTATGAGTCATTTCGTACCTACAGCCATATATTACTGTGAGTTATTAGACCATAAAATATTTTCATGAAATATTTCATACCAATTTTGGAATAAAGCACTTAACACAACTTTTCCATTGAATACAAATTCAAAAGCTAAATTCTTTTACAAAAATATTTGTGCTAGGATAGAATAAAATTGTAAAATAAAAAGCAGAATGTTTATTGCAACTCCTAAACGTCAAAACGTTGAATTTATGACGTCGCTCGGTTTGTTGAGTCAATGAATTCGCA
This sequence comes from Lacanobia oleracea, assembly GCA_950371165.1. Lineage (NCBI taxonomy): Eukaryota > Metazoa > Arthropoda > Insecta > Lepidoptera > Noctuidae > Lacanobia > Lacanobia oleracea. The sequence goes on along the minus strand of OX493392.1, from coordinate 20,150,387 downwards.
ACGATATAATAAAAACCTTATTTATCATAATTGTATTACTTCTTTACGAAACGAAAAATGCAAGTAACACTTGATTTATAATACAAGTTGTATTTTTTGCGAACCTGAATTTGTAACATTGTTTTGGTTTATTTAAAATATGGAAATGTTTTGGCGTGCATGCGACGGAATAAAAGAAAAACAGAATATTTTCAGCGTCCTGTTGCAAGCGTTGTCTGAAGGAAATTAATTTGTTACTCGATGAAATCGTCTGAGAGAAGCCTCAGACGATTGCATCAAGTAACAAATTAATGTGATCAATTGCAATGGCAAGTGTGGCAGGCACACACTTGCCATCCATTGCCTTTATTGTTTTTTACAGGAATAAATTGAAAATTCTGTTACGTTGTTTTTATAAATGTTAATATTGTGTTGTTTGTTTTATCGTTGTTTTGTGTTGTGTCTTGTCACCGAACATAATATTTTAAGTGCGGTAACTACGACATGGCAGGCTTCGACCCTTCAAGTTATTGTGATATTTAAAAGTTGTATCTTATAGCGCCTAGAATGTGTGGGCTTACAGGAATACCAATATTCAGAGGGTTCAGTAGCTCTCAGTCTATTAAGATGGGTTGTGACAGTTAAGAGCATTTGGTGATCAATACCTACAGTGCGATTCTATAAAGACCTCACCATGAAGTGAGCTGTTAATGCAAGCCCACTGCACCAATTGTTTTACAGCGAGGTGTTTACAGAAAAGACCGACTGTAGTTACAAGGTTAACATCACAAAAATCACGTGCTAACAAGCCAAAAAACCTTCAAAACATTATTTTTATTTTCTAAAACCAACGTTAACTGGTAGCGAGCACAGCCTGCGGGTACAATTGCAAAACAAGTAACAAAACAATTGGACAGAGAGCACACGTAGGCTAGTTCTAACTGAAACAAACAATCATATCGAAATTGTTTACCAGTCAGTATTGCTGCTACCGTGTTGTTTTACAAAGTTAAAATCATAAAATGCAGTACCTTTTTTTTTAAGGATGGGAAATCATCAAATAACTCCTCCCGCCCTGGGTGAAGCGAAGAGAGTGTCAGACTCTTACTGACTAAAAGCCATGTGCCAGTGCCCTTTGCGTTCCAGGGTACGGTGCCTCTTTCGAATAAATTCCGCAGAAAAGGCAAGGCAGTTTCATAACTGTAAAGTCCTTACGGGGGTGCCATATTTTATCACGCTGGCCTAGTGTGAATTGGTAGATGTCACATGTTTTCGAAGTTTTGGTTCAGGAACATGCCGGTTTCCTCACAGTTTTTTTCACGATTTTGAGAACAGTGATGATTGAAATAAATAACACAAAGAAACCAAATGCCTGATGTTGAACTTATTAGTCGGGGTTATTACCCCTTGACTACTACTGCTTTCCTGATAATCCTGGCTCCTGGGCCTCTGTACCCAGGGTTTCAGAATTTGTTCGAAACATTTACCGCGGCCCTGGAACACAAAGAGTATTTGGTGGAACACGGGTGGGTTTTAGTCAGTAAGAGTCTGATACTACCTTCGGTTCAGACAACGCCGCCGCAAAAAAAAATATCCCTGTCGCTGAAAAGCAGCGCTGTGGCTCTGTCTCGCACACGAGTCCCAGCATTATGCTGAGCGATGGTAATTTTGCGTGAATGTGACGCATAACCCAACTTTTATAAAAAAAATATATTATATTTTTTTGGTAAACGCTTTTTCTTTCTATCTTCTTTATTTCTGTACAAATTGTCAATTCTTTCATCGATAACGATTATAGAAAAGTCAAAATAGGATTGACGTGCGCTACCGAAGTGTCACGTAGTCAATCACTTACATTTTGGTCTTTAGATAGTCGCTATCGCCGATTTTAATTCAGGAGCTTTTTATATTTCAGCAATTGCTCAAGCAGTTTAAAAACTGTATACTGTGTGTGTGTGTGTGTGTGTGTGTGTGTGTGTGTGTGTACTGTGTGTTTTCGTATAGTCTTTCTCGTCGATTTCAACGACGGTGACCCCATGAAATTATCTCCTAACGTTTGACCGAATATGGCTTTAAGTTAAAACCTAAGGCAATCCTGTTAAGTATGGGTAGGTATAGGAGGGTATAGATCTCTCTACCTATACATATTTAGAGTTTTTTGTTGACTGTATCAATGTGTTCAACTATTCGTGTCTACTCATCGTAGTCGTATTATAGTGATCCGCCAACAATTCGCAATAATAAGGTGGGTTATATCATACCGCCTGACCTATTAGCTGCCCCCCGCATTGACTGAGAGGTCAATGTCCTATAATACCTTCACCCACTGACTACTGACTATCGATGTATCATTAACATATACTATCGAGATACGCGATGCAGTCATCACGAATGACTGTGTCAGTAGGTATTCATGAATGTTGGCGGAGAACCAGTTCGGTTTCCGCACGGGTCGCTCGACGGTGGACGCCATCATGCGCGTGAGAGCCCTCTCGACGGGGGACGCGGTTTCCCGGGGCGGGGTCGTCTTGGCGGTGTCTCTAGACATCGCCAATGCCTTCAACACCCTGCCCTGGAGTTGCATCAGGGAGGCACTTCGGTATCACCGGGTGCCGACCTATCTTCGTCGCGTAGTCGAGGATTACTTGACGGACAGAGCCGTCATCTACCCCGGTCACCTGGGAGAGTGGAACCGGCGAGAGATGTCGTGCGGTGTTCCACAGGGTTCCGTTCTGGGGCCGCCTCTGTGGGACATCGGCTACGACTGGGTGCTGCGCGCTGACCTCCCTAGTGGCGTCAGCGTGGTCTGCTACGCTGACGACACGCTGGTACTGGCGCAAGGGAGATCGCACCAGGCGGCGGCCGACGCTATGACACGCGGGGTTGCGATAGTCATTGAGAGGATCCAGCAGCTGGGTCTCGAGGTGGCCTTACACAAGTCCGAAGCCATGTGCTTTCATGGTTCTCGGAACAGGTTGCCATCGGGATCCCAAATAACAGTAGGAGGGGTTCACATCGGTGTCGGATCGACAATGACGTACCTGGGTCTCGTCCTTGACAGCCGGTGGAACTTTGTCGAGCATTTCCGACGTTTGGCACCCAGACTGGGGCGAGCCGGGGCTGCCTTTAAGCGGCTTCTACCCAATCTAGGGGGTCCAAACGCCTCCTGCCGAAGGCTTTACGCGGGGGTCGTGCGGTCCATGGCCCTTTATGGGGCGCCGGTGTGGGCGCCTACTTTGAGGAAGCGACCTGCCCGTTACCTCAACGCGTCCCAGAGGGTCATGGCCATCCGGCTGGCCCGGGGATACCGCACGGTCTCTGGCGAAGCAGCGAGCCTCCTTGCCGGACTGCCGCCATGGGATCTAGAGGCGAAAGCCCTCGCGGTCATTTACGAATGGCGCGTGGAGGCGCTACGCCGGGGCGAGACTCCTCTGCCGCGGCAAATAGCAGCACGGCGGACGGAACTCCGGCAGGATTTCATGGCAGTATGGAGACAACGACTGTCGCAACCCAGCACTGGGCACGGCACGATTGCGGCGATAAGTCCCCTCTTTGAAGAGTGGCTAGAGCGGCGCCACGGCGTCCTTACCTTCCGCTTGACGCAGGTACTCACCGGACACGGTTGTTTCGGGAGGTACCTTTTTCGGATACGGCGGGAGGATACACCCGGGTGTCAACACTGCGAGGATCGTCCGGAGGACACGGTGGAGCATACGGTGGAGGTTTGCCCTGCTTGGGCGGAGCACCGCCGTGTCCTCGTCGAGGCGATCGGCGGCGGGGATCTCTCGCGTCCGGCCCTGGTTCAAGCCATGGTCCGGAGCGACGAGACATGGGAAGCGGTCACCTCCTTCTGCGAAGCAATAATGCTAACAAAGGAGGAAGCCGAACGCGTGAGAGAGAGGGAAACCTCACGCCCCAGCCGCCGAAACAGAAGAAGACGCCCCGGGCGTCGGGAGTCGCAGGACGATTCTCGGCCACCGTAGGCGTGGGACTGCGGACGGCGAGCATTGGGTGGCTCGCCGTCTGATCAGAACCAGGCCCGGGTCGGCGGCGCGCTGCGATCCCAACGCGCCTCAAGGACATGTCAGCACAGAAGACGGGGCCCACTAGGGCCAGTGCCTGCTGGGGCTGCGGACTTCGTTCGAAAGAGGCACCGTACCCTGGAATGCAAAGGGCACTAGGAGAAACACGGATGGGTTTTAGTCAGTAAGAGTCTGACACTCCCTCCTGCTGTACCCAGAGCGGGAGAAGTCATTTGATGATTTCCCATCCTAAAAAAAAAAAAAAAAAAAAAAAAAAAAAAAAGGTATTCATGAATGTCAGATTAAAAATTATGCAGGATATAATATATTAGGTACGTTACAATGATAAATAGCTTATATTCGTCAATATTTCGTATTTTCGTCTGACTTTGAAAGTAGGACTTGATCTTTGAGTTTTATTTTAGGAAATAGCGCCTAACTTTTGACAAGATGTAATATTTTAAGGCTTAATTTTCCTAAAGCCTAGGTACCTTAAAACTACTAAAATGGTACCTACATATAATCTTTTCTCTCTGGGTCTTTCGTACTTTATTAGAATACAAGCTGCACTAGGTAACTTTATTCACTAGAGTACTTATACGTTAAATTTTCCCATTTCTTTCTTAACTATCTACCTCAGATTTTCCTTTAAACTTTAATAACAGATGTAAATGGTACACCAAATGGTAGATGCTACACCTCACCGAGTTAGCCATAACACCCACGTGTTAAACATGAATATTACAAATAGCCCAGGATAAGGGTAATTTTACACAGTTAAACACACACGTTTTGCCCTCAAAGCGTAAAGTAGGTAGGGGTAGCAGTGTGACCCAAATACCTGGGTATATTAAACATTTCCCTTTCGTAATTGCTTTGAAAAATTCGCGTTGTTGGAAAATGTGATAGAGCTGGTAGTTATGACCGTGGAGACTGACATTCTTTTGTTTATTAATAGTTTTTCATGTTTTCAAGTATGAGGATATTTTGAAGTTACTGTAGGTTTGGACCTTGAGTTGAGAAACATAATATTTTCATAAAGAAGAACCTTGGTGATAAAAAGTGGATAGTTTTCTAACAATTTTAAGCCATGTTGCATAATTTTAATCTAACACGGTTTAAAATATGAGTAATGATAAAAATAAACGTTTTAGTTAGAATTTTAGAGTCGATATGGGATATAAACTTGTACATCTGAGGGGAATTACTTAATAAATTTTATTAAGGTCAAATCTTTTTATGTTTTTTGCAATTTGCCGGTCAGTGTGAAGCTGTATGTGGACCAAATGCGATCCGCGACCGTAACGCGTATTTATCTAAAGAATTATAACCATTTTAATCATCAATATAGCCCTCTAAGTTCAAGTAGTTCGAAAGAATGATTATTTCTGAAATATTCATTCTTTTCGGCAAATTGCAAAAAACATAAAAATATTTGAATTTCGCGGGCTACCCTGGAGCATCCACCTTAACGGACAATTATTTAAATAGCACATGAAAAAGTTAAACAGCCCCTTGAAATTATCACCAAACCACCCAAGGACAGAATCATTGCATATAAATTGGATGTTTCTAAAAGATAATAAGCACCCACAGTTTCCACGAAGTCAACCACCGTATAATACGAAACCTGAGTATATTTTAAAACATTTAAGCCACATTCGCATGACGAGGTGGCGTGTGCCTCGCCCACTGTGTAATAACATTTTTGTCCACATAAATCAAGTTGTAATAATTTGCACAAAGGACTTCAAATTAGCATAATGTGGGCTTCGATGTTTCTGGGAATACGACTCTATTATCGCACATGTTTTTCTTGAGTTTTTATGCAAAGGAATGAGAGTTTCATTGTTCCGGTGGATTATGGGGTAGACGAGTCTTTGTAGCGACAATGCTTGTGAGGTGTGCCTGTTAGTATTAGCTATCGGCAAATATGAACCTTTCATATAAACTTTTAGCAAAATTTTACTCGTTGAGCCTACTTGCTCAGACCAGAATTATTTTTAGACACCAGGTTAAACAACAAATATTCCATAAATAATGACCCTGACTTGTATATAACTCGGAGATACAAAATAACTCTGTTTTGTACAAGTGGGTATGAATTTACGAAAACCATTGCGTAGTCATTACCTTTGTTGTAAAATAACTGTTGTGCTTAACTTCATACCAACTTCTAGACCCAGCTGTTTACTATGTGCATTGTTGTTAAGTTTAAGAAAATTAAGCCTTCTAAGTCAGATTTTCCTACGATAAAATATTTTACGCTATTTGTTACCGCATAGACAATTACCGTGTTGAAAAATGACGGCTCGTGGAAATACGCCCGTACGGTATATACTTTAGTAGGCCCGGTGAGGCTGACTATTAGACGCAATCATTTCACTATTTATGTCCTCAATTGACCCAGAAACGGACGATTTGCATAGTTACGATTTACCAGTACACAAAGCGCATGGTGTGGGCTTATAAAATAAGAGTGGAATGTCGTGCTATACGGTGTCAAGAAATGCGTGGTCATATTTTATGAGTTCTGTATCTATTTTAGTTCAATCACAGATTTTAAAATACCAATTGCATAACACAGCTTGTAAAGTGGTTCCTATGTTTTGTATCTTATCAGTCGTGTTTTGTGATCTGGTTTTATGAAACTTATGTAGGAAAGTTTATATTTTTTCTGAGGAGCTCGTGGCTTAATAACAGGCACACGGGTCGATCTTCAAGCTAAAGCAACGCTTGCCGAGATCGCTCTGTGGATGGGTGATCATATAAACATATTGACATACCTCTTGGCCTCGGAAAGTACTTTAATCCGTTGGCCCGGGCTGTCGTATAATAATAAAATAATAGTAATCGTTTATTTGTACATTTATATTTGAGCATCCAAAACAAAAAGTTATACATTGAGACACAAACAAAAGCGAACTGCTGCCTCCTAAACTAGGCCAAGAGCCTGTGTTTTAGGAGCCAATGTTCCTCCAGAAACAGTTAATCGCGGACGGACAACATTGCATTTTGTAGATAGTTGGCAGTCGTAACGGATTGTCAGAAGCCAGAAAATTGAAACCAGTCTTGCTAAGAGGTACACCGTGTTACCCATCAGTTAAGAGGTTGTGGAGGTCAGGTAGGCATCCACTCCGCGTTAAGTAGGTATTAGTATTCAGCTGAATCCGGTTTAACATGGAGCCGTCACCAATCATCATCTGCCTAGCCTTTTCCCAACTATATTGGGGTCAGCTTCCAGTCAAGCCGGATGTAGCTGAATACTAATACATATTTATAGTGGAGTGGTTGCCTTCCTGACCTCTACAACCCATTAGGTATCTGATTGGGAGCCGTCACCAATATATTTGGACAAAGCTAGGCAGATGATGATAACAATTAATTTTATTTGCATAGTTATTTCTCTATAGGTACCTACTGTTTATCATAAACACAATCATCATCTGCCTAGCCTTTTTCCAACTATATTGGGGTCGGCTTCCAGTCAAGCTGGATTTGGCTGGTTTTGTTTTTTTTTTACGAGGAGCGGCTGCCTACCAGACCTCCAAAACCCATTAACTGGGTAACACGGTACTTCATTGCAAGACTGGCCTTATATTGTGTTTATCATAAACACAATATCACCCTTAAATATGACCAAGAACTTCTAAATCATCCTGTATAGGTCAATAACAAATTCACTTCCGTAAATCAAAACCCCACGAACAATAAGACTAGGGACATCGGAATAACTTGTTTGATATATCGACCGTCTCCGATTCTAAGTTTCCTTTCGCTGTTCGTAAGACTTGTTTATAGCTACTTTTAGAGGATTTTTATTGCAGTCAGTGTTTCCTTGTGTGCACGACATGATATATCGCCGGCGGCCCAATACCCCGTGTAATATGCTCTCAAATCCACTGGCTATTGGCTATATGTCCTCATTTTCTGTTTATCGAAGTCGTGACTTGTAAAACAATTTTTTACCGAGCGAAGGCTGACTTCTAATGTATTTATTGGTTTTACTATCGGATGTAATTATGTTTTCGAGTTTCCGTTTTATAAGGCGACATGTGGCCTTATATTATTTGGGGACATAAACCTTCAAAAAAGGCCCTAGGAACTTGGTTGGTAAACATGTTTGATTTAACGAGAATTCGTGTTTCTCACGATACCTGTAGGTACTTACAAACGGACTCCATGTTTTTATATTTTATTTGTGATGGGTTTGCTCTTGACTCTAGTCTAGGTCAAAGATGACAGAGACAACAAGGTCTACGACGGAGCGAGCTTACCCAGAAGGAGCCTGTTCACTCTGACTTTTAAGAGATTGTAGCTTTTTATAGGAATTGGATAGATACATACCGGTCTATAGGTATCTTCTCCGGCACTTACGAGCGAAATGCTCTATTAAACCATCGACGCGGCACTTAACGCGGAAAATATTGCACGGACGAAATTGCTGGAATCAAAATGTTCAAAAGAGCTGTAGCACCTATTTTAACGAGCAAATAAAACGATTCCATACAACTCCAAAAAAAAAATACTAGAATATTTCGAGACGTCGATGCATTGAAATTCTGAGATTTAAGCGTCCTCGCTTATCTACACATTTCTAACGGACGAATAGTGTTCGCAACCCATCACCACAACGACGTACCTTCCCATACCCCTCAGCTACCGGTAGCAATCTCTCAGTTACACGGTAGGCCCTATGTCTGAACAGTGCAGTTCTCCTTTCCTTCAATTTCTCCCGATGCTATATTTCATCTCGCCAATTCTCGAGAAAGCCAACTAAGTCAGCTTTCATCTTCTTTAGCTACATAAACAAATTGCGTTCTGGAGCGTAGTGTGGAGTTTCTTAGAATGTAATAGAATAGACTACTTTTGATTATGATAGAAAAGATAGAAGAAAACATCGCTTAACGCTAATCAGCTAATCGAATTGGTAATCGACAATTCTTATTCGGTCAGGCAGGTTTTCATGAAATAGGAATGCTGCGTTCGATCGCCTATTGACAAATATTAGATAAGTATAGATAATAGATAGTCAAAGACAGCCTTTGTCTTTGACTAAGATCCAGTAATACAAGAACTAAAATTGTGAATGTTGAAGCTCACCTGTGTGTTATTCTGTGCAGTGCGCGGCCGGGCGCGCGGCCTGGGCGGAGGCGGCGGCGCTGTCGGTCGGCGGGGGCTGCGCGGGCGCAGGCGGCGCGGCGAGGCGCTGCTCCGTGCTCGGCGACCACCCCGGCGCGCGCAAGGGCCAGACCGGCAAATGGCACAGGAACAACCGGGTATAATACCGTTGAACTTACAGCATTGGAGGAATATTGGTCCAGGACGCATGTTCAAACTGATTTCAAAGGTTGTACCTATGGAAATATGAAACTTACAGCTCTTGAAATCGGTAAGGTAAATTTGTTGATTGAGTTAAATTTTATCAATTGCTGAAATTCGTCCTTACGTAACTTTTTGGCAGCATACACCTGCCTCCCAAACCACCAATGAAACAAACTTGAATGTATCTTCAAGTTTGTAGCTGTCGTGGTGGTGAAATGTTTGCTTCTTCGCCAGTGAAGTCTCAACCACGGGGTCGAAGTTTATGTTAGGATTTATATTATATTCTCTAGCTAGACGCTAGAAAGCTATCTACGTAGAAAGCTAGACAGCCAATATTCAGATTTACGCAACGCGTAAATTAAAAAATAAATAAAAGCAAATCTATAAAAAAAATCGTAAAGAATTTGATGTATTTATAAAATGTCATCATGGACTCCAACCGAATCGTCATAGTGGTATCACTGTAACGATCGACGATAGAATGGATCGATCGACGTCCATTTCATTGATCGAAGATCAAGTGTCTATCTATTGGTATGGGTGAAGTTTACCTACGTAAAAAGCCTTACTAAGTCAAGTTGTAAATGCTTCCAGGTGCGAGATGCATCGTACGGCTCGTCGTCAGAGTCGGACGGCGAGGCGGACCGGGAGCCCGGCGACACGTGGGGCGTGGCACGGCTGCTCTACGCCGGCCTCGGCACGCTCGCACTCGGCCTCGTCGTCTACTTCGTCGGCACCGGCGACAAGGTACGCGTAAGTTGGATCTTGTCTTAATTTTCAGACGTAGTTTGATGGTTTAGACCATAGACATAGAGAATGAACTTGAACGCTGAGTCCATTCTAATACCAGCATCCATTTCAGCAGACCATTTTTGTCTCTATCAAGTCCAATGTCCACGTATGAAGGTTTGAAGTGAATACGGAACAAAAGTGAGGGAGAGATTATGAGATTGTATCCATTTAATCCAGAGTGGCCCTAACCACACACGGTTTGCAGAAATGGCTGAGTTCTATGAAGAAAGACAAATATTACCGCACACGTAGTCGCTTTGTTTCTATCTACACTGTACCTAGTCAATTTTGTTGAGGGTCCATTCCGTCTCAGTCCATTCTTTGTTCTACGATTAAGACTTCTTTCTCGTCCCATAGCTGTAGCGTATCCATGGGCTTAGATACTTATATTCGTCATCTTTTTCCTAACGGATTCATAGACAACCGTGCTTGGCATCTAGATTACACCAATTGATTCAGTGTCAAAGTGGGTGTACTTAGTAATTATAAAAAAACTGGCTTTAAATATTGCAAAATTAGTTTTAGTATGCGAGGCTGCTGTACTTCCAACCTTTACAGAGTCGACGTCTGACTTACTTTAAGTATATCCTTAAAATTACTTCCCTACTATTATTCGATTATCGAGTATGATCATGCAATTGGCAGTTAACCCCACTCAACTCAGCTTAAGTTAAACGGGCTTGATCTAGAATTATAATGTAGGTAACAAAATATCTTTTACTATTGGCTTGAAAGCAGGTATTAATAATTTCGCCAGAATAGCAGTTAACCCCACTCAGCTTAAGTTAAAGGGGCTTGACCTAGAATAGTGTAGCAAAATATCAAATAGTGGCTTGAAAGTAGTAGGTATAAATAGCTTCCAACTTCATAACACAACCTCTCAAGCTGATGTTCCTACAAACTCGTTACACAAAACGCTTATCATCATAAACTTTCACCGTCACTGCAAGAGGGGTGCATAAAAGTTTCAAAAAGAGCGCAAGTGTCCTTTGTGCAGCAAGTGACAATGGGAGACGTCGACAGACACTCGTAGATTCGTCCTTTTATATCCATTTGTCGTGCACATTGCGAACATCTTGTATTGTGACTCTAGCTAACATAGAGATAGTAGTTTAATAGATAGCTTTTATTAACCTAGCTACTTAATGATAAATGAATCATCAAACCCAATATTTTTGGATAAGGTTTATTCAAGAAAAAGATATTATTATTTAGTTCCAAACTGACTCTAGAATGATTTTTATCATGTAGTTTCCTCAATCAAGACCCACCTACGTTCCAAGTACCCTTTAGAAACGCTTTTGTACTCACTACTTAGTTTACATTTAGTTTAACGTCGGCGCCCTCTTTTGCGAGTTTCTATATTCTGATATAGGTAATCGACTCGACTCTTACCGACTCAAATTCTCAGTCCCTACTGCTACTATAAGTTGGGAGCCTGGAAAACAAAACTAACCCTCCGACTGGTACCTACAATGTCAGCCTCACACAATGTTATATCAATACAATGTCATCTTGTCATGGTGACATCCCTGTCACCCTTGAAGATTCTAAGTTTTTTAACGTATGTCAACACATGACCTGTTTTGTTCGTCCCACAGCGGAGGACGTGTTTCTAGTGGTAGCCACTGTTGATTCTCAGGAGATGTAGCGATTGGAACTCGACTGTAGCAGACATGAATTTACTCGTACCAATTCCTTGACAAATTAAATGAAACAAATGGTAAAAAGTGTCAAAAATACTTCCAGGGTTTCAAGACTCCTGCCCTGCGTCTGGTGGGTCCTTCGCTCATCGTGGCAGGTCTGGCGTGCTGTCTGCTGCGTATTCTCTTCTGCATATTTGCGAAACCTTGCTGTCGACGGCGAACCATCTACAAGGAGAACAGAAGGTAACCTGACCAAGTGACCAGCCAGAAAGTCTTGGGTTAAAACTTTTTGAGGAAAGTAGACGGCGTGGGAGTTAGAAACCGTCGGAACGATGCCCTGATGAAGGTCACGAGACAAGAACTCTAGCGGCTGGAGCTGATACGAGAAGTGCGCTCAGGTCCATGAGGCGGTGCTTGGGGAAGGTCTATGTTCAACGGTGGACGTATTTTGGCCGGAAGCCGAAAGGCTTCCAGGTTTAAACTGAGCATTATTATAAAATTCCCTTTTTTAAACTATGTATTTGTATTTATGTGTACAATAGATAGACAAGAGGGATTTAAATACTTAATTCAAACTTTGGTGTTTCCTATTATCCCTGATGAGCTGTTTACCTCGGTCTTACCTGATGGTAATTCATGGATGAAGACTACGATGCAGCGAGCGATTCCTGAAGATACGTTCATTTTTTCTGTTGTTTCTAGACTGTCTGGGTGCGGGGAAGGCGAGGAGATGCCCCTGGCGGGGAGTGTTGGCGGCGGCGGCGGAGGCAGCACGGGCCCCCGCGCCGGTCCCGCGCAGTGCTCGCCCGCGCGCCGCCTGGACGCGTCGTCCTGCGACGTGTCCTCGCTGTCCAGCGGCGAGGAGGACGAGCGCCTGCGCCGCTACCGCACCGCCTCGCTGCACCCGCCGCCACTACACCAGGTTACTGTTCAGCTTATGATGCCTCACGAGACGAACCATTTTTTCCGTCATCCAAGAGAATCGTTTTCGATAGTTGGTTTTATGCTTTGTGATTTAATCAGAAGACTGAAGTATGGAATATCAAAATTTTTACTGTTGTACAGGTCACGGCGCATCAGGGCGCAAGCTCGCCAAATGGTTTGCGAACGCCAAACGGGAACGGGTTGCACCAGAGCGGTTCCAACCAAAGCGCGTTGCAGCGGAGCGGGTCCACGCACAGCGGTGCCGCGGGTCCAGTGTCGCCGGGGCTGGTCGCGCCCGCGCCGCTCAGCGTGCCTACGTCACCGGCGCCGGGCGCTGTGGCGCCGCCGCTGCCCCCCAGCGCCATGGCCGGCGCCCCCGCGCGCCGCCCTCCCCCGCGCAACGTCTCCTTCGCCGGCGGACCCGATGGCGAGCTCGTGCTTAGCCCCGCACAACTGCGCTCCTAACCCACAAGCAATAAAGGTTTTCGCAATACCCCTTTTTTTACCAAACTCTTCGGACGATGTGACTATATCGCGAACCGCTACGGATATCGGTTATGTGATAGCGGGAGACTCTTGACAGTTTAAAAGTTTTTAAGTGAATTTTCTATTCGATAAGCTACGAGGTCGTTGATTTATTTGCACGTTTGGATATATTCTCGCAAACTCCTATCGATACTCGTAACTAATTTTAAGTATAATTTGCTAGAACTAACTTGACTGTTTTTGGTATGCCTACATTTGTGTTAACGACGTGTAACAAAATAAGGGACATTTTTTTATTTCTTTACGAAGGAAAGCAGCTAGACTGATATTCGCCTGAGAACTGTAGGTGTCTGTCTGGATGTTGAAGATTGCATTTAGAGTTGTGGACTTACTAACCGTATCTTGTTACACGTCGCGACTCTATGTTCAGTTTCTATGGCAGAGTGCTTCGACTGCATGTTCATTGAGCAACGAGTGTGTAAGGGTCTGCCAAACCAGACGTACGTGACCCACAAGACGGTGGTTGTCCCACAAGGCGTTGGGCGGACTATTCAGCCCCGTCTGGCAGATCCTTGACTATTTTTACCGTAGTACTCGTATCATGTAACTGTAAGCGTTAATTCTAACTGTGTAGAAAATTACTGAATGTGCTAGATCCATCCATCTCAGCGGGCTAGTAGAAGCCTCGCTGCACAACGAGGTGTGGTGTTGCCGACCAAACTTTTTGTAATTAATTGTAATAAGCTACGCTACTAACGCCATCTCATCGGACAATCCGTTTCTTTTAGAAAACATAATTATAAATATATATATTATCATGGCTTCAACGCCAGATTCCTTTAGAATTTTGAAGATAAGTATCTAAAAATATTAATTTAATTGACATGTTTTAAAAACATTCGAAAAGTTTATATCTGTAAGTGTTCCTAGAATGCGCGAACGTTCCAGCACTGATGAATAAAGTAGGTGAAAGCTAACGAAGTTGAGCTGCGTGTCCATTGAGGAATGAGAACAATACGTGACAGTCCATCCAAAGATATATAAGATGTTCATTGTAGGCAGTAGAATAATTTATTAGTTACACAACACCACACCTTGGAGCAGTCGGGAACTAAATAGTGAATATAATTATAAACATTATTGTTTTAAAACTGCCTACTACTAGACGCGAATTTATACTTAAATATAAAATTCATAAAAATAGATTTATAACTGACAATAATGATTGTTAACTGATGTATAAAATGTTATGGCGTATGTGCGTTGATTTTATTTTGATTATGTCCAACAAATCGTGAGTAGTTCAAGCGCCGAGTGGCGCCGAGTGGCGCGTGACGTCACGGCTCCTTCGTGCCCGTTCAACACGTCACAACGGACACACGAGAGAGGAACCTTACTTTGCAGCTTAATTAAGCGTTTCATTTTATATATAAACAAACTTGGCGTGTGAACTACGTATAGACACCAAAGGATATAATATAGTTAGCTAATTACATAAAGGTTGGTGTATAGCAAGAGATACTGTCTAACAGTAATGTTTTTATGTGTAAGTAACTACGGTAAATTAATAATACATACATGTGTGTTACGCGTGCATTGTATATGGCACAATATAGTGAATACTGTTTATAAATATATAATATATTTTAGAAATATTTGCACCTTTAGTAGTGAAATATTAAAATGTATATCTGCAGATTTTAGCTAGACTATTGTGGAAGACACTAAAGGAGTGTCATAAAAACATATTTTGAAAATTATGTTTCTGTAGACGAAACAGAAAATTATTGTAAAAGTTTTTGATTAGTTTTTGTCAATTATATATTTGTAATCAAATTAAAGTGTAGTTACTTTGAATTGTTTAAATCTAAGGAGGGTCAATTACTTACTGATTATTTTCGAGATAAGATTCGCTTTGTTTTACTTGCTGTCTGTATCGAGCACTATTTGTACTACTAATGCTTAGAAAACTCCATTTAATTATACAATCATCGTAACCGTCGATATGCTTTCTCGGTCGCTAAATTCTGGATCTTCAATACAAATTAATGCATTAATATTCTTGGTATCTATTTTTATATTTACTTATCGTCATTATTTATTAATAAATACTCGAATCAAACATAACTAAGTCCGATTTACTGCGATTGGCGATTAGGCGACCACAAGCACGCTAATACGGACATACATTTAACAAATTCACGTTGCCTGAAATAAAAATTCGTATAAAATATTTTAAACATCAAAATAACATAATAGACGTACATAATAGATGTTAAGAAAAATATGAGCTTCGTTTAGACTAACTGGCTTGTGTAACAAAGTGTTGTGTACATTAACGAAATAGATACAGTCATACCCATTACTAACATGTCACTCCTTGCATCTCTTCATACTTACTAGTCGTAAATTAGGTTTCGTCGTGTATAACTTTTTTCTTTGAACATCACCTGATATATAACATTGTTTTCGCTTCACTTTTGATTAATACGATCTAAGCGCACATAAAACTGGTGACAGGGTTCATTTATTTTTGTCTACTAGCAGACGAGTTTTCATTTACTTGTTAGAAATTACATCACTTCTATTTTACGAAGGGAAATTCGTCTGCTTATTTACGTATATAAAATTATATAGATCGTTTTATAGAAAAACTGTAATATTGACATAATAAAATTTTCACTTCACAGTTCGTACTGAAAACACCAATGTTTAAAATTAAGAAATTAATTTTAATTTCTAATGAAATTGTGTATATAAGCAATGAAAAGGTCAAATCTTAGTGTTTACGTCAGTGTAAGCGTGCTGCTATACACCAATAGACATTTTGTTCCTTTAGATTTAACTGTAAAGTAATAATTTGCGCCAATTGCTGTACTTGACATGCCTAGTTAACTTTGTGAAATTACTAAAATACTCAGAAATTAGATTGAATATCCAGATTAGGAAGAGCTAGTGTTTTCACATGGTTAATATATTTTAATATTTTAGTATATACGTGCTTCCATTTAAGCTTGCATTGAAGATGCTTTTCTCGTATTTCCTAATAAAAGTGCAACTGCATAGTGTGTAACCTAGATTTATTTACCTAATGAGCTAAGCATTAAGTTCCAGGGCCTAACAGCAACTGCGTTTTGATGGCAATCTGTATTTTTTCATTGATTGTAATTAAGTGCCGTGTTCAAAATGTCGTAATTTATCATATAAGTTCACGTAAGTTTAATATTCCTCGCATCACTTGTAGAATGTTGTCAAAACGCAGCTTAGGGAACCTCCTGACTTTCGTAGATAGATTTTTTGTAAATATACTGTGTACCTGCTTTGTGGACAACTTAGGCGAACATGAGGAGTAATTTATGAGTGAGCGCTCCTATCTTACTGTCGCATTTATTTTGACTTGGCTTACGGTTATTACCAAATACCTCTGTGCAAATTTTATTTTCATTAAGCAGTAATACATCGACTGTCTTCTCTATTATTACTGCTTTACTGTGTGTGTAAGTGGACTGGAATCGTTTGTTCAGCGAAGAAATAAAGTTTTAAATTGACATAGATTATGTTACAATCATGATAGTTGCATACATGGACGATGTTTTTATAACAGCGAGAAATATCCCTGCCACTATTTTGTGAATTAATAACTGTTAGATAGAAATAATATGTTATCGACGTGTTTTTTTTATCTGCTGTATGACTTATTTAGTTGATCTGTATGTTGTTTGCCCTCGCTTATAAATTGCTACGTTGTTATTATGTTGCGACGACCAAATCGTAAAGCTATCAGTTACATGCTATGTTATTAAAGTTAACTAATAATATAATTTTAATGTAAAAAAGTGTTCCTTTATCTAATGTATTGTTTAAAGATCGTTCTTTTAAAGTTTAAGGGTAGTTTCAAGTTTTGTATATATTCTATTCCTGTTTTCTGCTCTTTCTTAATTTGGGAAAATTAGAAACCAGAAATACTTTATGGTTAAAATAATGCTAGAACGAACACTTTTGATACAGATTAGCTTCACACTTGGAATGCTGACATAAAAGTCGAACCTTCTTTAAACTAAGTGAATATGAACTTGTCGAGACTATTTTCTGACTTTGGACGTTTCAATTTTCTACATCTGTGTGCGGATTCTACATCTTCCTATATTATAGGAAAGTAATTGCGGTGCAAAACAAAAAGGACAGAACTGTGATTTAAATGTTATTGTTAAAAGAAGGATGTAAAGACTTGTTGGGCAAAGATGAATGTTAATGTTTAGTTCCAGAGGATATTGAAATAAAATTAATGACATAGCTCAAGGGTTACCTAAAATTGAATTTTTATTATAGAATTTTATAATGATAAAGAGCAATGGTAAGTAATATTGTTTTGTTACGTTAATGTAAATATTTTATGTCATAACCCGTATTGTTCATCATCGTTTGTATTATTTATAGGCATTGGTGCATATCATGTGTATAGAGCAGATGATTAATCAAATAAATTAGAACAAAAATATAGTTGACGATGCCGTTTCATTTGTATACCCCTTATTACCAGAGCAAAAGGTTTTAAATTACAAAACAAGCATATCAATGTAACATGTGATATATTTATTTCAACACTACAATATTTTCATTTAAGAACATAAAAATACATTTATTTACATCAATTATTATTGCAAATCTTTAAAAAAAATCACAACATAAATTGTCTTAAACCTTAATCAACAGTATTCTAGTTAGATCTGTTCCGTAGAGTCATACTTAGTTGGTTATTTTTTGCAGGTTTTTCATTAATAAAACGTTTGTTAATTACAACAGAAACAAAGAGGAATGATTTAATTGCGAAGATTTTGTCATAATTTTAAATTATAAAAATTAGACATTAATCCTACAGAGCATGCAGTTTGTTAGTCAAAAAAATATGTAAAAAGTATAATAACAATAACATATTCTCGATGGTGCGTGAAATTAGCAATACATAAGCAAGCTTCAATAACCAATTTTACGTACACATACAACCGTCGAATTAATCCTGGTTAGCCATGGGACACATTACATCGATTATGGAATAAATACTATACTCACATACATAATACAAAATACGATACATAAATATTTAATTATAAGTACATTATATTTTTCTTTCTATCTAATGTTAGAGTTTGCGTTGTTAGTTTACATCTACTTAAGTTTTATTTCATTAAAATTGTTTATCAACATTGTATCAAATATTTAGTTCGACTGTTAATAGAAATATTTTGGACTTTTGAAGAATTATTTAAATTTCAGCTTTAACCTATTTTGATTAAGAACTACAATATTTTTAACCAACGCAAACTCGATCACAGATAGTTTCAGACACACGGCAATAGAATATCTGAGACCGTTTGTGTGAAACCACTTTAATTCTTCTATTTTTCATAGACTAAACGTGGACGTAACAAGAGATCCAACCCGTTAATTTTTAGAAAAATAACAATTACTATGAAATCTCCTATAAATTTTATCTTTTCATGTTATTTTGTCAATAATCTAATTTACGTTTAAATGCTACGTGTTTATATACTGTCCAATTGCTAAACTATATTTAAACTTATTTTAATTTTTTTATCGAATCTACAAATTGATCATTTTAATTTCAAAACCTCATATTTTCAGCTTTGACAGTATTTAAACACGGAAATGGAGGTGTCAATACGAACCTATTCTATGAAAATAATGTTAACATAAACCTAAATAGAGTATTGAAATGAAATAATTAATAAGAACTTAGGATATTAATTATTGTTTTCAGATTGTAACTGAAATAATACTTACATGAGTGTGAAAGGCTGGAAAAACTTAACATTTGACCGCCTATGTGATACCTAAGGCTAAAGATATAAACACATCCAGTATGATTCAAAATGGAACTTCTATGAAGTATGTAAATCTTCAAGATTTCCCTAAAATATGATATGATCATAGATTTAAATAGTAAAGATAGGGTCGTCCGAATATTTGCTTATTCGCGAGCGCCATTAAAAACACTTCATTTTTCTCTCTCTCTCCCGAAGATTGCCGACCGTGTGGCGAGTACGCTTCGATTTGGACGGGCCAACTTTGGCAATAGATAATGTGCGGTCCACCCTGTCCTTACTATATAAGTCGATGGATATGATACCCTATATCTCAGCTGAATAGCTGCCAACTCATTATACGGAACTCTTTAACAATTTGCGCTTTATCCATGGACGAATATCGACAGAATTTATGGTCAATGATATTTTTGAAACTTTTTTTTTTAAACGTGAACACGTGTAACTAGACAATCCTTATTCTTAAACACGTCAGAGTTATTGTCAAACAGAGCATGCAATGAAACGTAACTAATTTTACAACTATCCATTCAATACTCCACTGATTGTCAATGTGCATTTATAAACAAACTTTCAATAAACTACATTAAAATAGTATCCTTCATCAATCCAGACCTTAATTCGTCAAAACGTAAACGTAATAATAATATAACGGTTAGTAAAATTTACACACATAGGAAATAAAATCTCACATCACATACATTATTGGTTAAAACAGTAAAAATATAAGCAATGACATTTATTTTGTTAATTTAGGGATAGAGATCGTTGACCCAGAATTTAATTTTCATAGCACTAAAACACTGGTCTTTGAGCCTTTTATTCATCCCTTTCAACGTCTCACCATTTTTTTTTTACGTTTCCTTAATTCAAAAAACGTCACAATCATATGACATGTTTATCACATCTTGTTTGTTTGCATAACATCGCACAATTCCTTACAATCGTTCTGTTTCATTATATTCCTTATTGACAAAGAGAATAAGTGCATTTTACCGTGTTATTCTCCCGAAGGTCGCGTTTGCCAGCTAATATCATATGGTTTCTACGAGCCCCTTGATGCGTTTCGGTCGTGAAGGCTCACTCGATATGAACGATGTCTCTTCTGAGGAGTTGCTCGGCTTGAGGAGAGTTGACGATGTGCTTGGTTGACTCTAAAAAGGAAATAGGGTGGATTTGTAGAACTGCTTAGACATGGACGTAGCCAGAACGAATTAAACAATCAACGAACTAAATAGAATGAAGATGAATCGGAGAGAGAACAGAGAGGGAAACAATAACATTCGTTTGCACCCTGCGATTGAGTTTCTGCGGGTAAGATATTTATGTAAAATGAATGATAACTTGATATTTGGCGTGATGAGTTTGTTCGAGTGTCTAAAATTTATTTTGATTCAAAATAGGGAGCGTGCACGGCGGAGACTGCGCCATTGATGATTTTGTGCTGCCACCGCTACTCGCTTCGTTTAGAGAAACGTGCAGGGTGAGACTGTGCCATCTACTGTTGTTAATTCGGAACTTTTACCATATTAATACTTGACATTGGACTCTTCTGTGTTGCTAATGGTAGTTTCTGCACGCTCCCCGAACCTAATACAAAGCTATAAAAAAAATAATGAGCAGACCTTGTCTCAAAAATAAGTCACGGAAATGTGCTACTAATATAGCTTAAATAACTTCATTGGGCCATGTTTATTTGAACCTTGGCTACGTCCATGTCTTATATAATGTAGGTTAATATAATTAAAACAATGACTTCTGTTAATACATACATTACACAGTATGGATGTTCAACTTTTCATCTAAATTCATCTGCTCGTCTGCATCGTTTGATAAGTTCTTGTTTCGATGAGATTTGTTCGGAATCAAAAAGAATATCTGGGTCAGTCATGTTTTGAGAGTATGTGGGTAGGACAAGGCTTTTGAATTAGCCCGTAGCTGTACACTGCTGAACAATATTTTGGGGGTTAAATAATTAACTGAGCTTGAAAGGTAGTTGTTGATTCGATTGGTTGTATCGAAACTATCAGAGTAATTTAGGTAGATTATTTCATTTCTTACCCCAACTGAGCCATAAAACGCTGAAAAATTGACCAGTCTGGTTCGGGATTCATGTCCAGCAGTGTAGTGCCATTGGCTAACATCGTATACTTGCATTCAAAATCTCTGATTCAACATTTACTCAACTGTCTATTTTAGCTCTACGTAGTTTATGTTGATATTTGAGCGACACTGCGTAATAATTAAAAAAAAAATAGGTTGCAATTAGATTTGAACTTTGTTACATAGGACATAAGAGTTTGTTGTTTCCAAACACTTCTAATTTTAGTATCCGAAATTCTGAATTCAAGTGAAAGCAAGACAAACACAAGCCATGTAAGCGGTAGGTAGGTACATACCTGTGGTACGGCGGGCGGCGCCGCGAGACTGGACACCACGGCGTTCCTTTTGATGTCCTCCATGGGTATCTCTTCAGAGCGCGACCGTGGCGAACCATCCCGAGAGCCGTGGGCACTACTGCTTCGAGATACACTGCTGTAATAAAGAAGAATGTGGCTTGGTTAGCAGCGCATTAAAGCGCAGATCCACCGCGGTGCAAGGAGCAACCACGCGAAGCAGTAATGCTAGAAAAGGAGGAGGCAGAACGAGTGAGACAGAGGGAAACCTCACGCCCCAGCCGCCGCAACGGAAGAAGACACCCCGGGCGTCGGGAGTCGCAGGACGATTCCCGGCCACCGTAGGCGCGGGCCTGCAGACGGCGAGCATTGGGTAGCTCGTCTTCCGATCAGAACCAGGCGCGGGTCGACGGCGCGTTGTGTTCCACGCGCGCTTCAAGGAGATGTCAGCATAGTAGACGGGGCCCGCTAGGGTCAGTGCCTGCCCGGGTAGCGGAATTCGAAAGAGCCACCGCGGCCCTGGAACGCAAAGGCCATTAGGAGGAACACGGATGGCTTTTAATCAGTAAGAGTCTGATACTCCCTTCTGCTCCGCCCAGAGCGGGAGGAATCATTTGATGATTTACCATGCTTAAAAAAATGTGATGGTGCCCACTTCAATCCACGGAAACGCTACGCATTAATTGGCGTCACTGGTACATGCGTGGCATGCTCGAATATGGCGCTCTTATAGCTGCACGCTGTGCATGCGGTACACTCTATACACGAATATTAACCCACGACTATGTACAACTGTTTCGCAGCACAGTTTTGAGGTCTTCTACTTCTTATAAGTAAGGCAGTAAGGTCTAACCTCGCACACCCTAGTGTCAGAATTTCTAAAACGCCTCAAGGGCCTCTGACATGGTTTATTTGACGACCACCGGCTTATACGTGCCTTCCGAAGCAAGCAATCATCTTTTTATCAGACAATTAGGTGATTCAAGCCTGCAGTGTCCTAGCCAAACTGGAAACAACTTTTGAGGTACACCTTGTGGAACGGAGACGTGTGTAGTGTATATTGCAGTGGAAACGTAGACCCACTCTGTCAAACGAACGAATCCACGTAGCTAAAATGCGCCGCGTGGGTCTGCGCCTTTATAGTCATGGTCTTTTTATTAGGTCATGTCGATATTCAGCAGAAAGCGATCCATAACTAGACATAAACTGAGGAACCTATGCCCTTTTGCTAGTCTAGTCTACTAGTACTTAACACGCTCGCGGCCTTGTGAGTAACATAACGTGAACAAGCTGGAGAGATTCATTTATTCGTAATACTATAAATGGGAGATCACCTCGACACTGATAAAGCGGCTTTATTTTAGCTATTTTCGCTCTATCAATAGTTTTCTCAAGACTATTCTATTCAAACTCCAAGACCAGATACGTACACAACCACATAAAGCTTTAAAATAGGACCTACAAACGTCAAATTATTTAAAAAGTTTTGACTTGTAATAATAGAACGAAGTGGCTCACCTCTCTCTGCTAGTAGTACGTTCTCTATAGACGACGATGCCATCCTTGAGCATGTGTCCGCTGGGCCTGCGCAGGCGCCGGTCTGTGTCGTCTTCTCCACCTACCGACACAACTGTATAGAGTGTGATATTGATTCCGCACAAGGGATTATTACAAGAATTGGTTTTTTATCAGTGTACAGGGTAGAATCGAAGAAGAAACCGCGTTATGCAGTTACCAAGAAACTAAGGATAAATAAAATATTTATCAGTCAATCTTCCACAGCAGAACGTGGCTACATGTGGCACACAAGCAAAAGCCTTTCCATACTACATACAAGTCTCACCAATAAACATATTCTATACAGTACAAGTGTTTATGGGGGACTGCACATATTTATTTATATTTATGAATAACTTTTACGTTCAAAAAGTGCTGTCTTTCAGACTGACCTGACTTTGAATTTGATTTATAAGTTTACGACTCATAGATTGGAAAGGAAAATTAGTAATAAGGAAAATATGTATTTTAGATAATTATCTTATAGACATCATTAACTGAATTTTCATTATAGCGTATATTGTTAATACGCAGGTTTTTCAAGAAATAAGAAGATTCCGTCTTTTTTTGTAATGGGTTTGCTTTTGACTCTAGTCTAGATCAGAGATGACAGAGAAAAAGTTTACGATTTGAAGCAGATACAAAAATGCTAACCTGTGGATCGTCGCACAGTGGCCAGCGGGCGAGCGAACAGGGCCCGCTGGCGCGGCGCCAGCGCGGGCGCGCACATGCCCGCCACCTCCAGCAGGCGCCCGATCTGCTGCATCTTTTTCTGGCGGGACTTCGTGCGACCCTGGGGACAAATTATTGGGAATTGGATTTTTAAAACATAATAAACAGCTTCAATTAAGAACTATGTTTTCTGAAAATCGACTGCGGAAAAATAACGGTTTTAAAAAAAGAATATGGTCCGAGCATAATATATCACTCACAAATAACGTGGCTTTCTATTGGTAAAAGATTTTTTTTAATTGTTTCAGTAGATCCAGAGTTTTCCCACTACAACGTCACAAACTCACAAATTTTACCTCTTTATAATATTAGTATGGCCAACCCGCCTGCTAAGCGTGGCGATTATGGCAAACGCCCTTTCTGGGGGAGGCCTATGTCCAGCAGTGGACGTCTTTCGGCTGATATGATGACCATGATAATATTAGTAAAGAATCTAAAAGGCCGCTGACTAAAAGGGGTTGGGCTAAGTGAATAGAAATAACCACATTATGTCAGCTAAGTTACATGAGACAAAAGATTTTACAACAAATTAAGTTGAAGGCATTAGAAAATACACTAGCACGCAGAATATTTTATTCTAACTCATAAAAAAAATCTAAATCAAAATCGTTTATTCAAATTGGGCTGAGAGCTATCACTTTTTGAACGTCAAGTTTTACAAAAGACAGTCCCCCAAAACGCCCGCCCGGCACAACTTCCTAGTGTTTTAGCTGTGGAGAAGAAGTAGCCAACAAACTCCCTAGCAACACATCTGTCTGTTACGTTTTAAGAATTATTTAATAATAAGTATGCAAAGTAATCAATATATAATACGAAAAAAGAAAATAATAATCATCATCACATCTGCCTAGTCTTTTCCCAACTATATTGGGGTCGGCTTCCAGTCAAACCAGATTTAGCTGAATACCAGTGTTTTACGTGGAGCGGCTGCCTACCAGACCTCCACAACCCATTAAATGGGTAACACGGTACTTCTTGGCAAGACTGAAGTCAGATTTACTGGCTTCTGACCACCCGTAACGACTGCCAAAGATTTACAAATGACAGCCGGGACCAACGGCTTAACGTGCTTTCCGAGGCACGGAGGAAACTCGTTATGTTAAGATGGTCACCCATCCACAGACCAACCTTGGCAAGCGTTGCTTAACCTTAAAGATCAACCCGTGCGGCTGTTATTATTTGGCCACGAGCTCCTCAAAAAAAAAAAAAAAATTATAAAATATTATTTATCACTTGTTACACTCTATGATACTGACACAAAAGTAAATACTTACCTAAATAAAAACAACCGGCCAAGTACGAGTCGAACTCGCACATGAAGGGTTCCGTACTATCGCCATTATTATAATCCACTATCATGCCGTTAAAATCAAGCACAATACTCGGAAAAACACGTCTTTTAATTTAAAAATATAATTTTATATAAGTACTAGCTTCTGCCAGCGGCTTCGCCCACGTGATCCCCAGGGAACATAGGTATTCCCGGGATGAAAAGTAGCCTATGTCCTTTCTCAGGTTCTAAACCATCCGTGTACCAAATTTCATTTAAATCGGTTTAGTAGTTTTGGCGTGAAAGCGTGACAGACAGACAGACAGAGTTACTTTCGCATTTATAATATTAGTAAGGACAAGGATATTTTTTGCGAATATTTTAGTAATACAAACTCTGTGAGCAATTCAAATGTCTATCTGTTGCCATTATTAAGATCGAGCATAAAACGCCAAAAAACACGTTTCTATTTCTAGTAGCCCTAATTTAAATTTATTTTTATTATTTGTTGTAATAGCGGAATCAGACTTAATATTTCAACTGTCAAACTATTACAGTTCATGAGATATAGCCTACTGACAGGCAGACAGATGGACACTGTTGTTGGGATCTGATGATGGAGACCAGAAAGGTATATAGGTCTTTACCTATGAAATTGCCGTTTTGTATGAAAAATTTTAAACGAATTTTTTTCATGTATTTTTTATTTGTATTAATCGAAGTAATCACCCATGCAATCAATGCATCTTTGCCAACGCAGTGGCAGTTTATTGATGCCCATCTTAAATAAATCAGCTGGACGGGAGGCAACCAATTCTTCAAAGGCATTTTGTACTGCCTCTCGGGTATTGAATTTTTTTCCTGCCAAGAAGTTATCCAAATTCTGGAAAAAGTAGTAGTCTGTAGGTGTAAGGTCTGGTAAGTAGGGCGGATGACGGAGAGCTTCCAACCCCAGTTCTTGCAACTTGGAGACCGTCTGCTGTGCAGTATAAGGTCGCGCGTTGTCGTGCAGGAGCAGCGGAGACGAGCGAGTGACCAATGCTGGTTGGAAATGTGCCAGCTTCTCCATCATTGTGTTCAGTTCTTCACAGTACACATCTGCAGTAATGCTCACCCCGTTTGGTAAGAAGCTGTGATGATACACACCGGCGCTAGACCACCAAACAGTGACCATCACTTTTCTAGGGGTAAGTTTTCGTTTAGGGCATTGTTTAGGTGCTGAACCAGGATCCCACCAACTTGCTGAGCGCTTGCGGTTATCAAACAGAATCTATTTTTCATCGCAGGTAACAATGCGGTTCAAAATTCCTTCATTTGTGTGTCTGTTGAGCAGTGCAAGGCACGTCTCGACGCGTACTTCGCGCTGGCGATCATTGAGTTCGTGGGGCACCCATTTGTCAAGCTTTTTTACCTTGCCAATTTGACGCAAATGGACCAATATTGTTTTGACGCTAACGTCGAAAGCTGCTGCTAATTCAGCCGTAGATTGTGTATCATCAGCTTTCACAATCGCCTTTAATTCGTCATTGTCGACCAAAGTCTTCGGACGACCGCGAGGTTCATTTTTCAGGTCGAAATTTCCAGAACGGAAGCGAGCAAACCAATAACAGGTGGTGCGTTGGTTTGTAGTGTTAGCTCCGTAAACGTCGTTGATGTTGCGTTCCGCTTGTGCCGCGTTGCTGCCACGACGGTATTCATATTCCATAATTACTCGAATTTTTAACGTATCCATGATGACAAAAAAGATTGAAATGCGATGAAAATGTAACACTAATCAATAAACAAATGACTACTTTTGGAAAAAAAATACATGTTTTTAAAATAAAATTAATTTGAAATTAGAATTCTTAGCCAAACAAAAATTATTTTGATTTGAAATGGCCAGTACTGCAGAACTCGTATACACCTTCAATTGGGCCTCTTAATGTTGTGTCAAAAGTATCAAATCTCGTGTCTGCATCGTACGTGTTTGAAGGTCATATTTCACAAAAAAACGACTTTTTGCAATTATCACGGTTTCTATTGCTCCAGTGATGTTAATAAGACTTATGATCAAAATTGTAGAGCGTAAAATTTGCTACAATTTTTGAAACAAACATTATTCATGCGAGAGCGCGCAGCTCTCAGCCGTACTGTAATACTACTCTGTCAAGAAAGTACCGGGAAAAGATGAATAATACACAAAATGTCTGTTATTCATCCAAATTTATTTTATCACCTTCAAAGTATGCTCCTTTAGAAACGATACACTTGCGCCAACGAATAATCCATTCATCAAAACATTTTTTAAACGCTGCTTCCGGAATTGAGTTGAGTTCTCGCCGCGAATTCTCCTTTATGTCTTCTATCGATTGAAAACGGTTCAGTTGGAAGGCGCCACTCCGAAGCTTGTTGACTAGTTTGCATGTCAAACTCGTAAACCCACGTCTCGTCACCAGTAACAATGCGTTTCATGAATGTTGGGTCCGAACTGACTCGTTCTAGCATGTCCTCAGCAACTTTTATGCGATTGACTTTTTGGAGAAAATTCAGATCTTTTGGGACTAGCCGAGCAGCAACATGTTACATACCCAAATGATTAGTTAAAATGGTACGGATCGACTCGTGAGATACAGAAAGTTCGGCGGCTATCTCTCTCAGAGTTGAATGGGGATTTTCAGTCACTATTTCCTTCACTTTTGCGATGTTAACTTCAGTTGCAGACGTTGACGGCCTACCAAAGCGAGGCAAATCTTCCATCACATCTCGACCGCTTTTGAACGCTTTGAACCACTCATAAGCACGAGTTTTTGATAAAGTCGATTCACCGTAAGCCTTCTGTAACATTTTCAGTGACTCCGAACACGAAATTCCATTGGCGATGCAAAATTTAAGACAAACTCTTTGTTCGATATTTTTGTCCATTATGAAATTCGCAATACACACTAATATGATATTACTAAAACCAGCACTGTATTTAATATAAATAACAGATGCAACTCAAACTCCGCGCCAAAATGGAAAACAGTTGTGCCAATCTAACAACTACAAAAAAACAAAAATTTGAATTTGGAACCATAAACAAATCATCCATTCCCGATACTTTTTTGACTGAATGTATAAGGTCAACCTTGAATCTCGGTGACTAATCCTTTGTAAACTTTAAAGAAATGCAGTTGAAATATTTTTTCTTGCCAATTTATCGTGAACTTTTCGATATAGCTCTTGGACTATTCCTTAAAAATTGAGCTCATTATGTCTTCTAAACTAAGACTCGAATAAATTTATGACTTGCCGATAAATTGCGTCTAATAAGCGACTAAAGAATAATTGTTACGACCTACACAAAATTAACCTAACTCCAATAGAAATCGCACTTATCCCATATATGTTTTGTTTGTCGTCTGAAATACATATTTTTAATCCATTTTTTTTTTAGTTATTCTTCCAAGAGAATAACTTTATTTTTCGAATTCGTTGGCGAACACATAATAATATGGTTTTGAGTGTTCGTTCGAGCAAAGTATAGAAAAGCTATTTTTCGTACACTCCCGCTAACGTAATCATTGTGGTTGGGCTCATTTGAATCCGTCTGATGAGCACTATATTTACTGTGGTTAGGAACAATGACCTGATGATGGAGACGAAAAAGGTGGATAATGGAACTTTTAGTTGGCTTATAATACTATAAGCCAACACAACACACAATACAACCATCGTGTTTGGTCTCATTTGAATCGTCATGATGTCTCCTCTCTTAGTTGACTACTCCTATATCCATCTACTCATCGTGTTTGGGCTCGCTTAAATCCTTCTAATGAGCACTTTCTATTGGTGTCGGAAACTGTATTTTTTATTTACATTTAAAATACATTACTTAAAGATATTTTATATTTCGTATTTTAAGTACTTGCGAGATAGTATTTTGTAATTTGTATCTAGCGGCCGGAGTGGAGCCATTGGCTCCACCTCGCGCCACTGATTGAAACGAAAATAAACCATAAGCACATAAAAATAAAGTTTTAAATCAGTGGCTAGAGGTTAAAGCAAAGTATGCATTTTGCCGAGCCCTGGACATGAGCATGACATGCCTGGGTCATGACAGGTAAAGACTTACCAAATATCAGGAGGTTAGAATCGTGATGAAGTAAAATTGGTTCTAACAACTATTACCACATCATATTGATTTAATTCATAATATTAGTAGGATTACATATTTTCAATTTATTTCTGGAACTTCTGAAACCCACGCAGACAAGTCGGGGGAAATAGCTAGTATTTACTTAAGGTGAATGTTACGGGTCGCTCATTGCCATTTTCCCGCGAGATGGCGCTGAAGTTAACATTTTCAGTTTTATTTTACTTTAAACAATCGAGTGTAATTGGAACAATATTAAGTCGCAGAAATAATGGTGCGACAATCGGATATTCCACTTTATCGAAATTAGTCAAAATACGGCATAAAAACCCTTCTGATTCGCCATACTTCAAATCATACTTTCAATCATGTCTATGTGTGTGTAAACGGTACTATAAGCGAGTTAGATATTATTTTCGTGAAGTATGGCGAATCAGAAGGGTTTTTATGCCGTATTTTGACTAATTTCGATAAAGTGGAATATCCGATTGTCGCACCATTATTTCTGCGACTTAATATTGTTCCAATTACACTCGAAACAAAATAAAACTGAAAATGTTGACTTCAGCGCCATCTCGCGGGAAAATGGCAATGAGCAACCCGTAACATTCACCTTAAGACAATTCAAACCCGACTCCATTTCATTTCTAGGCTTGTAACCATTGACATTTTATAAAATTCTTGACACATTGATGTTTGACGTATATAAATCTCAAAATGAAAACATTTATTTTAGCGTGTGTCTTGAGATAAAATGTGAAATTAACGTTGTAAAAACAGACACTCCAATATAGAAAATAAAATGTTTACCCAATATTGCTTTGTGATATGAAAACTTTAAGAGAATCCTTTACGTGTATACAAATGAAGGAGATGACTTGGAGTCGCTATTTTCATCAAGCCGTAGCTATCAATTTCCTGGAAAACGCGTCCATAGTCGAGTAAGAACTACCAAAGACGTTGTACTTTATTTTGTTTCGATCTTTTATTACATACCAATTTTATACATAATGCAAAAGTTGGCGCGGATAGAAAAATATGCGTTGTATATTGTTCAAGGTCATAAAAATATACTTTCACATGGTTCAGATACTTTTTTAACACTAAATTTAATATTATACTGCTAAACCTGTACCATTTGCTGTTGAAAAAAATAGTTAAATTACGAAAATCTGACAGCTCCGATTTGAAAAAAACGTGACGCAGGTCCTGCCTGCATGAGCTCCACGGAGCATCTGAAGAACTGATCAAACGAGAGAGATGCAAATACTTTTGCAAGGCAAAAGATGAGATGACGATAATAAGAAACTAGCTTGGACTAAAAAAACGTAAGTGCCAAAATAATTTTTTGGATTTGATAACATAAAAGTATTACTAAACTAAACTCGATAATGTTATTTAATCTATGTATTTTAAAGTAATTTTCATAGGACCAATCTAAAGCGTTGCGTCTTGTAGCTAAAAAAATTAAAAATATATTTCGAACTTTGTATTTTTTCTCTATCGATAAAATGTCTTCGTATCGTGTGTTCCTTCAGTTGAATACTAGATCATATAGTCAAGAAACATATACCACAATTTCACATTCCTGTTCCAGGAACCTGACAAGATACGTTAAAATGAAAAACGGCTTTATACTGATTGAATCACCTTAAAGCCGCTTCTGGTCTCCCCATCATGAGAACCTTGTTACTAGCTAAAATAAATAGTACTTGTTAGGAAAGTTCAAATGAGCCTTAACACGATGCGTATAAGAGTAGTCAACTAGGAAATCACCTTTATGATTTCCATCATTAGATAGTTGCTACCAGCTACAATAAATATTTCAACCCGTAGGATTCCTATGAGCCGAAACACGATGAATATAAAAGTAAGCAACTAAGATAGCCACTACTCACCTTTATAGTTTCCATCAGCAAATCGATGATATCAGCTACAATGAACAGTACCGCCCCTTACAATTCATATGAGCCCAAATACGATTGGTATAAGAGAAGTCAATTAAGAGAGCTGCTACACACGTTTATGGCTTTCATCATCAGATTGTTGTTACCAGCTACCCTTATGGTTTCTATCATCACATCGGTGTTACCTATATACCGTTATACATTGCAGCTAGTAACAACGATGTGAGCACTAGCTCATCAGAAAGATTCAAATGAGCCCAAATATGTTGGGTATAGTTAATTCAAAGAGCCGCTCCACACCTTAATGGCTTCCATCATTAGATTATTGTTACCAGCTACAATGAATAGTACCGCCCCGTAAAATTCATAGGAGTCCAAACACTGCGACGGAATTGCATAATTTAATTCCGCCAAGTCCGTTCCATCATCGGACCACAAGGTGGACATCAAGGTGGACAAGAGACGAAAAGACATTGTTTGCCCTACAAAAAGTACTAAACATGCTTTCGCAGCCAAATTTTATGTTTTTCTTGGACCACTACTCTACAATAGACTAAATGCAAAAGCAAACATCTATTCCCTAAATCTTAGAAACTGTAAAAAAACTCTCAAGGAAACTCTTCAAAGTTTGTCTTATGAAGATTCAGAGAAATTGTTAACGGTATTTAAATAAAGATTGTTTGTTTCCTGTTAATTTAAATTTAGGGTAAGTTAGTATACCAAGGTTTTAGGAAGTATGATTTTTTGTTTACACCATTTATACCATTTTTATATACCTAAAATATGACAATTTAATTTTACATAATTACGTGATTATTTAATAACATTTACCTCCTTTTTGCCTGAAACACAGGATTTCCTAGTTCAGGCACATAACACCAGTGAACTTGTCATAGATTTAAGCAAAAAATGTATTTACTGTTTTACTCACATAACTTTAATAAATTTTATTATTTATTATTATTATTTATTATTTTATCCCACCCATACGCACAAAACGTTTTGGGAACACATTCATAGTGCGTACAGCTAAGGAGTGGAATTCCCTGCCGGAGTCTGTGTTCCTGATAGCTACAACCTGGGAGTCTTTAAATCAAGAGTGAATAGGTTATTTCTAGGCAAGCGTGCTCCATCTTCGACCACATCCTCGCTTACCATCAGGTGAGATAGTGGTCAAACGCGTGCCTATCAATAGTAAAAAAAAAAAAAAAAAAACACGGTGGGTAAGAATTTCATGGTTTGGATCCTTGTTCTCAATTGCAATAGTGCTTATTAAAAGGATTTCAATAATGAATAGTGCTCATCAGAAGGATTTAAATGAGCACAAACACGAATATTTATAAGAATATATGTAAAATAACTATTCGAGACTACGTCTGAAGACATATTCAAGGTCATATAAGTATGCGTTAGACATGATTGAAGTCGAAAAAAAATAATTCTTGCTCTACTTTAGATGACAAAAAAATACGGTAGGTCTCAACTCTGTCGAACTCTGGGTTAGACATGACCGTTCATCTTTGGGAGAAAATAGATCCTTGCTAGATGCCTTAGCTTTCGAAATTCAAATGGGCCAAGCTGGGGTAAGTGCTCTCTAGATCGGCCACTTCTAAGCCTTAGGTATATTTTTTTAACCAGTGACCGACTAATTCTGATATTTGGCGACAAATTTCGACAGCGACTATTTTCTATGTAATCGAAACTAAAATACCTGATGTTGGCCATGCCAGTGTCAGTCACACACACAGCACACTTTATTTCACTTTTAAACACAATTAAATGATATAATATCTTCAAGTTCACGGTCATTTGTTGACACTTTTAGCTGTTATGATTAGTTTTTACTGATTCTTCATTTTCTATTAAAGATAACACTCACACTTTGTTATTGGACTAATAAGTGTAGTTTAAATTTATCATTGAAGTTTGGATTAATAAAGTACATTTACAGATAAAATACATAAAATTAATACGGAGCTGTACACTATAGTTTTTGCGGTCTACCCTCAAGTGAAGGACTTTGTACCATAAACACGATTCTTGTATGGAAGCCCCCTATAATTTCTAATTAAATTTAATTTTTATTATTTGTTGTTATAGCAGCAATAGAAATACTGTGAAAATGTCAACTGTCTACCTATTACGGTTCTTGAGATATAGCTCGCTGACAGACAGACGGACGGACGGACGGATAGCGGATGCTTAGTAATAGGGTTCCGTTGGTCACCCTTCGGGTATTGAACCCTAAAAAAATGGATTAACCCACAGAGTCAGATAAATAAAATAATAATAATATAAATAAAAAACAAAATTATATGAACGCATATAATGAAAATCTTACTTTAGTAAGTCGTTGCTTAGCGGCCATACTGCGAATATGGTCATCGAACTTGAACTTGGCTCGTAACAGCACCGTGCGCGGGAGTGCGCCCGACGCGCCCACGCGCGGCTTGTGTATCGTGAGGTGCAGGCATCGGGGGTCTTCTTTGTCTCCTTGTATCTGGTTGGTAAGGAAGAATAAATCAATTTTTAGATTACTGTATTGTAAAAAGGTCGAACAATTATAGTATAAAACATTTTCACGAGCGATAAAGCAAGCAAATCCAGCATTATTTGATCCCTCTTAACCTCCCTCCCTCTCCTCCTCTCATTTATTATAAGACAGGTTATGGTCACTGAGTGCATCTAATCATGACTTTCTAAATATATGCTACTCTTTTTCCAAAGTTTTTAAATAGAAAAAAGTGACGGTCCATACAAAATTATAATAGTAATACAGTCAAAACGTATGGAGCAGCTGGTTTACTCAACTTTACTCAAATTAAATTCATGATTTTCCCCTATGAAAACATTCTATACTATTATTGTTGGACTATTTACAAGACACTAAATATGTAAGCATAACTTTACTATACCTACATATTGATATTCACTCTATGAAGCTTCAAGTAGTGACGAAGCTTGCGATAGTGATAAGCAAAAAAAACTTTAAAAATAACGTGAAGTATGTTTTTATTTACTAACAATAAAGTGCTAAATACGAAATCAAAGAAGGCGTAAAAAATAATTGATTTAAAAATCTATGACAAAACAATGTTCTATAAAAATAAAATTACATTGATTTGGTACCTGATTTATCTAGATGCAAAAAAAAAACAATGATTACGATTATTTTCTTGAAAAATCAACTTGGACACGTAAAAGATAAGACTGAATGTATGTTAGTTTTATTTAACGAAAAACTATTTAACTTACTTCTAAGTCTTGGAGACTTCCAACGAGCTTGGCGACACCCCATCCAAGCCTCTGCTTGTCTGGTTCAACTAAAATTATTTGTATATTGTCTACTGCGAGAAACCTATGCTGCCAAGTGCCGTCCTTTTGTATAATATCACAAGATATGAGATCAGAATCATCTGTAAAAAGAAAAAACGTAGATAAGTTAAAATAAATCCCGCCATTTTCAAAACTATTTTTTCAATATCGAGCTCATCGTGGACTAAGGCATTAAAACATACAGCCAATAACATATAGATTAATGATGGGATACACCAATACAGCCTATCGAGAATATCCGATCATTTATTTTCAGAAAAGGTTTACGTCATAAAATATACGAATGCTGGCAGCTTTTTGTCAAAAAACTCTCAGATGCCCATATATTCTTATTCTTTATTTATTATTTCTTTGTCAATTTTATGGCATGTTTTTATTTTTTCGACTCAAATAGCTAGGTTTTATACCTAACGAATGAGTTTTAATATCCTAATAAAACCTTTTTTAAATTCTTAGTTTATTTCGAACACATAAAATTGCAACAAAGATTTGAATTGAATTTTAGGCGTTTTTGTTTCACTGCTATTTTTAAATGTTTTTCAGTAATTAATCAATTCAAAAATACTTACTAAGGTCCAAAACGTCTCCAACTTGAACGAACGGCACTGGGTTAGTTAGAGGCAGCTGTGTTTCCGGTTTCCCGGTGAGTTTCAAATATAAGTCCCGGATCAGAAAGAAGGTGCGTATTGCTCGCCGTGCTCGTTCCATCTGGTTGAAATAATATTTATTTAGTGGACATAAGTAGACGAGAGAGAGTGGGTAGTTGTTTTATAAGTATAATTTATTTAATACTACATGCACAAAAATATACAGAGGCGGACTTAATGTCTTAATACTTAATTTTATTGCAATAAAAAATACCAAATAATTATAATTTAATTAAGTTATCTGACTGCTTCCTTAATAATGTGTAATTGTGGAGGAAAGAAAGGTAAACAATCTTAATGTGACTTTTTTACACAAATACATATTAAACAAATGAACTAATGCTTAACTTATGGTTCAACTGATTTAGTAATCGCTATTGTTGTACCTATTCACATTGGTTTTTAGTTGCATTTTATTTTTAAACTGAGTATCTAAATAAAAAACCGGTCAAGTGCGAGTCGGACTCGCCCACCGAGGGTTCCGTATAAATTTGTAGCTACAAATTAGTGTATATAAAGACTATATTTTTTTATGATTTAATTACAAATGTATAGTTTTCAGACTTTCCCCTATACTTGTATCTTGAGACGGTATTTTTTGGATAATTTAATTTATTTCTAGGTCAACGGGAAATACCTTGTACATTTTGATTCCCTTGAGAGTGTCGAAATACTAGACGAAACGACCGTGTCTTTTTTTTACGTCACCTTAGAAGTTTGATTTTTTTTACAACTGCAAGGGACTTGAGTAAGTATGGTTTTAATTTCAACTCGATACCTCCACGCGTTCCTGATATAAACGGTCTTGATAGACTGACGGACGGACAACAAAGCGATTCTATAAGGGTTCCGTTTTTTTTCCTTGTGAGGTACGGAACCCTAAAACGATTTAATTAACTACATACATTCTTTATTATTATTTTTAATCTTGTTAAAAAAAGAAAATTTTATGTTGTACAAACAGCCAAAGCTTTGGAGGAGCGGAGTCTCACACACACACACACACACAGGCGTTATCATGCTTAAAAGGAAGCTCCAATCATAAACTAATTTAAACTAGTTGGTACAGAAATAAACATTTTGTATTTGTGTATAACTTTCTAGTATAAATGATTTACCTCTCCACTGGGCAGTCTCTTGGCGAAGGCGATGCCCGACATTGGCGTCCTGGTGGGCGGCAACAATATGGCGGCGTCCATGCACAGCCATTCCACGTTCAGCGGCCGTTTGCTCGTCTCGCAGTACCTGTGCAAATGAATGTCTATATTTGAATTTCGAATTCGAGACAAATATAGGGAAGACGCAAATACAGAATTTATGAGAATGTTGTTAATAAAATGATAAAAAAGTATAATATCGATTTTTAACAAAAATAAAGAATTAAAGTAACGTGAAACGGAACGTATCTAAAAACAACAATCAGTGTTTAGTGACGTCACAGCTGTTATGACAACGAAAAGACAACCTTATTGTCTTTGAGTCAGGATAGTTCATGACAAGTTTAGTGTCAGACAGGATTGACTCAACTTCCTTTTTTAGGTGAAATGTCAAACTGTCAGTTTAAAACCGCAAGTAGGAAAAGAAATTAAAGCGCTATGTTTTTTTTAACTTATGTATGGTCTATTTTTGTACGTAAAACACTGGTATTCAGCTGAATCCGGTTTGATTGGAAGCCAACCCCAATATAGTTGGGAAAAGGCTAGGAAGATGATGATGATGATGTATGGTCTATTTTGAACAGAATTCTTTAAAATAAAGCATGATGAAAATATCGCATATTCCCCATTTTGGAACAATAAACTTCATGTCTTGCAAGTAGTTTTATTTCAATTGTGACCCATACTTTATGTTACAATGAATGGTCACTAAAAATCAACTTCACGCCAAAGTTGATAATTGAGTTAGTGGCGATGAATTCAAATTATTTCTAACTGTAAATTCAAGTATATTATATAACTAAAGACATAACAGGGAAGCAGCATAGCTATTCGCAACCATTCGATTCTATACCAAAACGAATGGTTGTGGATTTGTAATGTTCTTTTAGAGATTTGTCATGTTTCTCTGTTACTACTAAGATTACAATTTGGAAAACAAATAAATACAGTAAATAATTCTTTACTTATAGATTACAGGGAAACTTTTAAGAAGTGATGAAGTCTAATGTTTTAACATTCGCTCTTGGCAGGGTTTTTGGCTGCATTTACGTTCTTACTAAAACGTTCTTTGCCCATCAGTTTTTAGATAAAGTGATACGATAACATTTGTAAATAACAGTGTTTATGGCTGTGTAATTGATAATGCCAACGGATATTTGTCGTTATTGCGTGTGATAAAGATATATTATCGGATAAAATGACATGTGAATGTCATTTTTATAATGTACCACCCACCTACCTTACATTAGTGCCTCAAATGACAAAGGTCAATTGAGGCCCTAACATATTTCATGATGCTGATATTTAAATAATATCTTGTATTCGGTAACATAATTTCCTAGTTACCATTTTATTTAAAAAGTTTAATAACAAAAACAAAACTTTTTGAAGCTTAAGTTATAGAGTGCAAAACGTATCATATCAGTACGAAATATATCACATAGAACTTAGGAGACGCTCTGCTTATACAGGAAAGGTGGCAAAAACCTGCAGTGTAATTGCAATAAATACAAAATAATAATAGTTTTGAACTGTATTATTTCCATATTGCACATAAATTTAGGCAGTACATTACTGTTATATATTTCATATATGTGTTATTGTTATTATTTATTATTAGTAGTAAGTTAGTTTAGTTATTATTTATTTATTATATGTATATTTTGTGTGTGCTAATATGATCCTTGATTGGACGAAATATACGTTTATGTAATTTAAAATTAATGCAATCAGTCAAAGCTTTTATTTTGACATTGCAACTGTATTCATTGCGTTTTTTTTACGTTATTCGCGCATTTTTAAATATTATAAAGCAACGGATCTGGAGTTATTTTCGATTGTGAAGGTATATGTACTAGTAATGCAATTTCGGTGCTGGTCAAACCCAATACCTACTTTCCCGTTACTTCTTTATGCTACCACGTTCAAAATGACCCGTTCCGCACTAGTTATTAACAAAGCAGTAACTATCACACTTACTCATCCTCAAACATGTCAAGGAAGATGTCGTCGCACTTGTAGAAGTTCCTGGCGAGCGCGGCGGCGCGCGCGCGCAGAGCGTCCGCGGCGGGGGCGTGGCGCGCGCTGGCCCCGCCCCCCGCGCCGCACATGGCCACGCGCATTAATGTCACGCTCAGTTCTAGCGTTACTAGACGGACTTTTGATGCTATAAAAGAAATAAAGTAACGATTATTTGTTTATGTGTTGGAACTTTGGGAGATATTTGTATAGTCCAGATAAATGAAATTATGAGATTGGAATTAGTGGGAGTCATAAGCCATTACATTATTTTTTGCAGTACCTATGCAGATTTTTTAGACATGATCTTTTGTTGATATATTGCTCCTCTGCTCAAACAAATCGTGCTACCCATATTTTTTTTACTATTAATAAACACGCGTTTGACCACTATCTCATCTGATGGTAAGCGATGATGCGGTCGAAGATGGAGCACGCTTACCTAGAAGTAACCTATTCACTCTTGCCTTAGACTCCTAGGTTGATTAATTTATTAATAAATACAGCGGGGACACAAATAAACCGACATGTATCTAATACAACAAGACAAATAGCCTACGATAAATAACGCATGCAGGGAAACCCCACATGATTCTTCAAACGGCGTCGGAAGAATTCATCAAAGGAAAGATATTTCATTCAAGCGGTATATATTTCCTTTTACTCAAATATTAGCAAGTAGTTGTTGAATAACAGTACACATATGTTGACACCAGGATTTTTTTCTGCCTGTCCCAAGCAGGGAGCATTTCGGTTACCCATTGAAGGGGTTTTCGATAGGGTTTTCCTAAGCAGTTAATCAAAAACCCATACGATGTGGGTAACCCTTTCGAATGGGTTATCGTAATGAAGGGGTTACCCTTTCAGTGGGTTTCAAGTATAGAACCTATTCAATGGGTTATCATAATGATTGTGTAACTCTTTCAGTGGGTTTCAAGTATAGAACCTATTCAATGGGTTATCTTAATGAAGGGGTTACCCTTTCAGTGGGTTTCAAGTATAGAACCTATTCAATGGGTTATCATAATGATTGTGTAACTCTTTCAATGGGTTTCAAGTATAGAACGCATTCAATGGGTTATCATAATGATGATGTAACTCTTTCAATGGGTTATCATAATGATTGCGTTACTCTTTGAATGGGTTTCAAGTACTAAACTCATTAAATGGGTTATCATCGTGATAAGCAAACCTCATAAACGGCTTACCTTTTCGAAAGACTTAAACACGAACCATTGGTTATTTATTGAAAGGGTTTTTGATATGGTTTTTCTAAGCACTTAAATAAAAACCCATACGATGTAGGTACCCCTTTCGAATAGCTTGAAGGGCTATTATGATTGTCCATTGAAAGGGTTTTTGGAAGGGTTATTAAAAGGGTTTTGAATGGGTTTTCGAAAGGGTTTTTGAAAGGGTTTTCGAAAGGGTTTTTGAAAGGGTTTTTGATAGGGTTTTTCTAAGCAGTTAAATAAAAACCCTTACGATATGTATTACCCTTTTGAACAGCTTAATTTAAGCCGTTAAGAAGAGCGTGTTTTTTTGTATGGGAATGTCTTAGTTAATTTGGTTGATTAGGAACGGCCACACGACAGTCAATCCGTACCAAACCTATTTGGTCTAATCAAATTGATAACCTCATTATAATAACTAACACACAACATAGCGTAAAACTATGTTCCTCGAGCAAATATATTGTCGTTTTCATCATCATCATTTCAGTCAAAAGTCGGCCACAGTTAGACACATGCCTCCCCCACGTGTCGCCCGCCCCATCAACTGGTTCTGTATTCTGTCATGAAGTTCAGTCCTTCAGTTATATGTAGATCTGTTCACGAAGGAAGCAGCGCGGGAGTGGCGCGGCGGCATACGAGCGGCGCGCCTAATCCAGTGGTGCCCGCGCGTCTGCAGTAACGTACTCATATATAGGCAACTTCTAATATCATAACACTACGCGCGCCGCGCGATCTGCCCGGATATACGTCGCCGTGCCGCTCGAGTTCGTGTCTGCGGCGACTGGGTGACCATAATCGACTGAATGAGTTAAAAAAATGGTAATCAGAGTATGCAGTGTCAAAGATTTACACTAAATAGACTGGTATATGTTTAGACGATGTATGTTAGTGACTAAAATGGTTTTCTGAAGAACCACACAGATTTAGTAGATTTTTTGAGGCAGTGCACGCATTTGCAGTACCTAATCGTGAAGCTCAACTCAACAATTATAAAATTAACTAGAACGACTTTGATCTTTTAATTTTAATTTTATCAATATTTTGACTTTTGTGTTAGAAATTAAAAAGAAAGTCCGAGCTAAAACCGGACCGAGGCCATAAAGCAACACTTGTCCAGACAAATATGGCCGTATGTGCACCCTACCCCAGGCGATCCGGATAAACATCAAAGTACCTACAAGTACGAGCAGTGTCTTTGAGATAATCACCTGTATGCCCACCCGAGTGAAGAAACGGAACAGAGACATGACAAAGCTTGTAATAAGTAGATAATACAACTGGGCTGTGATAGGTACCTACCCACCGATTAATATTAGTAATGAAACGGATTGGTAGGTTACTCTTTTATCCGGATACAGATCACATGGAAACAAATGTACCTACTCATTTAAAATTTAGGTCTACACTAAAACTAGGTACCTATTTATTAGGTAAATACCTACATAACCACCCACTATTTTTTACAAAATTTACTTAGGAAGTGAGCTCTTTCAATTTAAAAATATTTTAATAATTAATAGGTAGCTAAGAAGGTAGGTAAGTAACTTATAATAATATCTTTGGGTTGTACCAAAGGTCGTAAAAATATACGTAACTTGATACCGAATTAAAAGGCAAATATCTAAATCCAAGTTCATAGCTTAGGTCAAGTGTCAGAAATATTATAATACAAGTTAGAAAACAATAATGATTACGCACGCACAGCACAGTAAAGTACCTAATCGTCTAACACTGGCAATGACAAAACAGCGCCCGCGTTCCCGCTTAGCGTTAGTGTGAGTGCCTGTCGGAGCGACACACACAGCAGTTACTTGCCTAGACAGAACTACTAACGATTGGAAAATGATAAATTTGGATGTGTTCCGTAATACCTACCGTTATCAATGAAAACTTAATGATTTTCTATTTTTTTCCATAAGTTGTAACTTGATAATATGTTTAAGCTATGTTTCTGCGGAATCAATATTGGAAATGTTTTTGTTTATAATATAGAAAAAACAAAATTAAAACATGCCATTTACACCGTTAAAATGTGCGAAATTAAAGAGATGGTAAAAAATACTGTCTAAATCCGAATATCAGCATAATATGGTGAAAATATGTTCAAACAGCAAATGATTTTGGCATTACGTTTGCATGGACAGTTTATGCGTCGCCAAAATACCCACACTTACAATTTTCTTCTTTTTATTGTGTAGAATGTTTGATGTACCTATCCACTACCTACGCTATTGAATACGACATTATGCCAGTTTCGAGAAACTAACTTAGCATTAGGTTAGCATAGCACAAGGTTAGTCTTTGTAAATAGGACATTGGTGGCAATAGGCTAGTTTCCACCATCAATAAATTGCAAATCTATTTAGTCAGTCAGTTAGAGTCTTCTTCTTCCACCTGACGTTAATCCCGGCTACTGCCAGGGTCCGCTTTCCTACTTAGCTTCCTCCACTTTGCCCGATTTTGAACATCCTTCTCAGTTAGGCCATTGGCTCTCATGTCGGACTTGACGACGTCCAACCAGCGCTTGCGAGGGCGACCACGGGACCTAGCCCCAAGAACAGCTATATTCATGCATCCCCGACCAACGTACTCCATATGGCGGCGCATAATGTGGCCATACCATCGCAGACGACACTCTTGCAGTTTTTTCCCCACGTCACGGACACCAAGACTACCTCGGATGAAAGAGTTGCGTATGCGATCGGATTGCGTTACGCCACTCATCCTCCTCAGCATCTTCATCTCCGTGACGCAAACCTCCTGGGTGTGTCTGTTTAGTGCTGGCCAACTCTCGCCGCCGTACAGTAGGACAGGCCGTATGATGCATTTATATATCTGCCCCTTGAGCTTCGGAGGCATTTTGCGGTCGCATACAACGCCCGTTACCTCGCGCCACTTCGCCCAAGCCGCGCTCATACGTGCTTGGACATCGTCGTCCAGTTGCCAGACTCGTGCAGCACGGATCCAAGGTACCTGAACGTATCGGACTTTCTGATCAGGTCCGAACCTATTCGGATGGTGTTTGAATCCGTGCTGCCACAGGACATGTACTCAGTCTTCGCCACATTTAGGCTCTGACCACCGTTTTCAAGCGTGTCCTTCCAAATGTTGACTTTGCGCTCAAGATTGGCTTTGTTCTGATTCACGAGGGCTATGTCATCGGCATACATCATTAGCCATGGGGGCTTATCTTGGATGTTTGCCGTAACTACATCGAGCACTACGTTAAACAAGAACGGGCTAAGAGCCGAGCCTTGGTGAGCGCCAACAGATATTGGGAAGCCATTCGATTCGCCAACAGCGGTCTGGACAGAGGACACGGAATCGCGGTACATGTCTCTGATAATGTCAATATAGGCCTCGGGAACGCCCTTGAAGCGCAGTGTCCACCAGATGGACTGCCGAGGTATACAGTCGAAGGCCTTCTGCAGGTCTAAAAAGGCCATATGCAAAGCTCTCCTTCCCTCTCTGTAAGCTTCAGCCAGAGTCCGTAAGGCGAACACTGCGTCCATGGTGCTGTTACCCGCCCGGAAGCCATATTGACACTCAGAGACAGTACACTCGCTACGGAGCCGTGTGTCAATGATGCGCTCGAAGAGCTTCATGGTGTGGCACATGATCTTGATACCGCGGCAGCTACTACAATCCTGTACGCTACTTTTGCTTTTGTATACAGGAATAATCAGGCTAAATCGCCACTGGTTCGGCATTTCCTTGGTGATCAGGATGCGTTTAAAAAGATCCGTCAGAAGGTCCACGCCATGTGGGCCCATCGCCTTCCACACTTCAATTGGCACATTGTCAGGCCCGACCGCTTTCCGGTTCTTCATGTGGCGAAGAGCAATGCGGGTTTCGTCGGGGGAAATAGGGGAAATAAGTCCAAGGCTAGGAGGCGGTTCGGGAGGAAGGTTATGGGGATGCTGTTTGTTAAACAGCTCCGCGGAGTATGTACACCATCTCTCCTTAACAGAGGGGGCATCGTAGAGCAGCTTACCCTGGGCGTCCTGTCGATGGAGCTACTGACGGTCACTGAAACCTTCAGTAGTGCCATCAGAATGGAATTTGGTGTAGACAAATGTGCAGTCATGCATGTAAAGAAAGGGGAGATTATGGAATCTGAGAGAATTCAACTCTCGGATTCCATACAGTTTAGATCCCTCAGCTCAACCGAAACCTATAAGTATTTGGGTATATCGGAAGCGTTGGGCATTAATGTTACTGACATGAAGCAATCGTTGAAGGAACGCTTCTTTGGCCGCCTGAAAAAGGTTTTGAATAGCCTTTTGTCGGGCGGAAATAAGGTGCGCGCCTTCAACGGTTGGGTCATGCCGGTATTAATGTACTCTTTCGGCATACTCAAATGGACTCAAACTGAGCTTGATGCCCTGGATAGGAGGGTCCGTACACTGCTGACCGCAAACCGGATGCATCACCCACGATCGTCGGTGATGAGACTGTACATCCCGCGGAAGTGTGGAGGTCGAGGCTTTTTAAACGCCAAGACTCCACAAACGCGAGATGTGCAATCTCAGAGAATATTTTCTCAAAGCTGATGTGGGTATGCACCGAGATGTTGTTGCAGTGGACAAGGGTCTCACCCCGTTATCCATGGCTAAGGAGAACTGGCGCAAACCTGTGATACTTACCACAGATGACCGCAAGGAAGTATGGAAAACAAAGGAGCTTCACGGGCGCTTCTATCGGGCTCTTCATGGGTCCAATGTAGATTTTTCAGCGTCCGTGGCCTGGCTACGATTCAGTGATCTCTTCGGAGAAACTGAAGGTTTTGTCTGTGCGATTATGGACGAAGTAATTTGTCAACAAATAACTACCGCAGGCATATTATGAAGGATGAGACTCTGGACGTGTGTCGGTCATGCCACCGTCCGGGTGAGTCCATCAGACATATTAACTCTGGCCTGAAGGCCAGAGCTAATGTGTATGGCTAGAAGGGCCTGATACAGAAGGCAGTACTCCTCGATACGGCTCGTATTGTGAGGAGGTTCCTTTTTCTGGAGCCCTAACCACCGGTAGCTTGGACCCTGCTCCCGACACCGGCGGACTACTACTTTTTATATTTTTATATGTATTTTTTATGGTTTTTTAGAGATATATTTAAAAATATACTTTGTATGTAAATAAAAATAAATTAACGAAATAGTAATAATAAAGCAAGCACCTGAAACAAAGAGAGCATCCGAACACGGTACGCGCCCAACTAACATTTTGGTGTCAGTTACAGGCTTTTTTATGACTTTAAGTAATATAACAGGGTTATAATTATCTCAGTTATTACTAAAGACGATATAGAAGAGTTAAAAAACAAGTTTTAGCCCCAATCACAGCA
Organism: Lacanobia oleracea; assembly: GCA_950371165.1. NCBI lineage: Eukaryota > Metazoa > Arthropoda > Insecta > Lepidoptera > Noctuidae > Lacanobia > Lacanobia oleracea. Next base: position 20,105,653 of record OX493392.1, on the reverse strand, counting down.
CTATAGCGTTAATGGACGATGTAATACAGCTTTGAGAGTTATAATGGCGCTAGTAGGAGCAAGTATACTTCAAATTCAAATTCAAAGCATTTTATTTCAAATAAACCATTCACAGGCACTTTTGAAACGTCAAGGTCGGTCAGTCAAAAACATGGAAGCTATTTGCACGTTCCAAAGCGTAGATCTCTATGGAGAAGAACGTGCAAGAAACTCCACGGACACTCTTTTAAATCATGTTCTGGTTTTACAAAATTTCAAGTTACATATACTTGTTGCTTCTGCATGTGAGGACAATGCAAAGGAAAAAAAAAAGGGCTTATTATAAGAATTTTAAATATAAAGATTAAAATAAGCCAATGGCAGTTAAGAGATGACCAGTCTCAACCGACGGCGCCTGTTCACGAACATGACGCGTGTATCGGCACCCTCCAGCTCAACCATTTCGAAGGGAACCGAATGATCAAACCCACGCGCCGCCATCAGCGAGACATTTGAGTGAGCATGACATGCTCTCAACCACCATGCTCGTTCATGTCCAACAAGTAAAACTATAACTACTCACATAAAATGTAAATGGTTTCATGGTACTCACATTTACAAAATTTGAAAAATATGCTTCTACTTTACACAAAACTATGGTTGTCAATGACCAAATAATGAAATATAAATTAATAAAGAGAACGATTAAGTTCTTACATCAAAAAGAATAAATAAGTAATTAATATAATAATATAATTTGTATGTATATAAGAATAAATAAACGAAATAATGTAAGAACCTCTAAAAGGAGCGAGCATCTCTTCCAAATATAAAAACATAAAAACCTAAAAAGTGGACCTAAGCAGCTGTGACTGTGGAGCAGGACCAGCATTTAGCCAAGCGTTTTTATCGAGGATATAATCTTCCAGTTTATAATACGCTTGTCTACATAGTGTGCGTTTTATGCATGCTTTAAATTTTCTCTCATTCAGTTCGAGAATATCAACTGGTATTTTATTATAAAATTTAATACAGTACCCCATAAAAGAAGTGTGTACTTTGGCCAATCTGAATCGGGGTTGATCTAATTTGTTCCTATTTCTAGTATTAAAATTATGCCTGTCACTAATCTTGCTAAAGAGATGAAGATTTTTCCGAACATACATAATATTTTCGTAAATGTATTGACAAGGTACCGTCATGATGTTGATATCCTTAAACAGTTCTCTTAGGGAATCACGCCGACGGAGATTGTAAATGGCTCTGATGGCTCTTTTCTGCAGGATAAATATAGACTCGATGTCTGCAGCACGTCCCCATAATAAGATACCGTAAGACATGATACTATGAAAGTAACTAAAATAGACCAGCCTCGCGGTATCTATATCGGTAAATTGACGGATTTTTCTGACAGCGTATGCTGCTGAACTTAGCCGTCCCGCAAGAGATGTTAAATGAGGACCCCATTGTAGCCTTGAGTCAAGCGTAATCCCCAGGAAAACCGTGTTTTCGACGAATTCAAGTTTCTCCTTGTTCAATACTATGTCGCAATCATTTCTTTTAACGTTCGGTAAAGCAAATCTGATGCATTTAGTTTTTTTTCCATTTAATACTAAATTATTAGCAGTAAACCAATTTTGGACCTGCTGTAGGGCGTTATTTACGTCGTCAAGATTTATGGAACGTCTATCTATCTTAAAAATTAAGGACGTATCGTCAGCAAATAATACCATATGAGGTTGATTTTTTAAAAGATGGGGTAGATCGTTAATATATACTAGAAAGAGGAAAGGACCCAAAATAGAGCCTTGTGGTACCCCCATTTTGACTTTTAAACCCCGTGAATTGACACCATTTATTTGAACTTGCTGCTGTCTATCATTTAAGTAAGATTTTATTAGACTGAGTGCAAGTTTACCTAGTCCGTAATGTCCTAGCTTTAGGAGCAAGGTTTCGTGATTTACACAATCAAATGCCTTGGAGAGGTCACAAAAGATTCCTATGGCATCTTGTGCCTCTTCCCACGCTGAGTATATGTGTTTTAACAACGTGGCACCAGCGTCAGTCGTACAACGACCCCTGGTAAAACCATACTGTTGATCGTGTAAAATTTTATTGATGTTAAAATGATTGAGCATCTGATTGAGCATTACTTTTTCAAACACTTTGCTAAAAACCGGCAAAACAGATACAGGTCTATAATTATTGGTGTCTTTGCTGTCGCCCGATTTAAATAGTGGTATAACCTTACTATATTTCATTATATCCGGAAAGACTCCTTGGTCCACACATAAATTAAATATTAAAGCCAAGTATGGTGCTATAGTTTCAATTATGGACGTGCACACTTTAATAGACATTCCCCATATGTCTTCGGTCAATTTGATTTTGATTTGCCGGAAAGCTTTTATGACTGTCACAGGGTTGATATGTTTGAACTGGAATTCAACCGTACAACCTGGAACGTTAGCTTTTAATAAATTATATGAGACCTCAGGTGAAGAATTTAAATATTCCGTAGTTTTAGTTGGTATATTGGTGAAAAAATTTACAAATTCTTGAGCTACTTCTAAATTAGAGCTTTTGGCACCATGTGTAGTCTCCAGTAAATAATCAGTGTTTCGTTCTTTATTTCTATACTATTACTTAATACGTTATAGCTTTAACCTTTTTGTGACACCCAAGTCTTTTTAAAAGTGTTATCCGACACCTCTTAACACTTATTGTTGTATAGTTATTGCAATGAACTCTTTTATACCACTTAAGGTGCTATATTGACTATTATTGCAGTCATAAGCTATAAAATAGAGTTTATCGAGAGTTTAGTAACACAAGAAACTAAAGGTGTTAAACAACTCCTCTATCTAGGTTTAACCTGTAATAAAGGGTTTAACTAAAGCTTATTGTGTTAGGCAGTCTTCTTTTGCAGACGTTCTAAAGGTATTGGTGTCAAACAACGCAAGTATGGGTCGTTATTAACACTAGCCTCACTTTTGTAAAGGTCGCCATTGTTTTGGTAACCTAACAATTAATATTATTTCGAGTTATTCAACATTTGACTACAATAAACAAAATTTCTTACATTATTTGAAGCATTCCATGAATGCCACTTAATTTTACATACGACTGCTCAAGAAGCAGGAATGAATAGTAATGTTTAGCTTGAGGTACCTATTTTATTATCATAATTTTTCTTTTAAATCTTTAATAAATCCTAGGCGCGTTAAAATTGAGATGAGAAACATGGTATACATTTACCGTGAAATCATAAGGGCAGTCATTTTTCACTTCACATACATAAATAACATAATATTCCATAATATTATTCTGCTGTGTTGAATAATGGATGACATAACACTTCCATTACGAACAGATTTAATTTTAGTAAGGTTACAGGCTTTTTAATCTTGACGTGCGCTTTTTACCACCTGTAGTGCTCACTAACGCGGTAATACCGGTTAAAGTAGTAGCTGACGATGAATAAACGCTCTTGTGGAGCTTTAAGATCTTTTTGACGCCTTACTATAGGATTTATAGCACCTGTAGCGTTTACCAACTCTATTTTACAACGGTAATACAGATTAAAGTAGTAGCTGACGATGAATAAGCGCTCTTGTGCAGCTTTAATATCTTTGTGACACCGTACTATAGGCTTTCTATAACTTTTACCTGTAAAACTTTGGGCCTCTTTCGTGGTTATAAGTGAGTTAGAGCATGCTCTAACTCAGTTGCACAGGTATGCGTTTACACTTTTATACTCAAATGGAACTGATATACGAGTCTTATATAGGTTTTTTAACGCTTTGGTGCTAGTTGGGCGGTCAGGTTGTTTCCTCCCTCTGTAGCCCCAAAGTATGCGCGTATGACATTTTCATTAATGGATCGTGTCCATCGCATACGCTGCACACTTCCGCCGGGAGCTGGGACCCTATCAGAGGCCGGTGGGCCTCGAGGTCCTAAGCCATCCGGAGGCTAGCGTCCTCTTTGACGACGAGCATGTGGTGGTGGTGGTGGCATCGTGGGCGGCGAGAAGTACTCGTCGCTGGAGCTCGACGTGACTGCCACGGCCGGTGTCACAGCACTCACGGTGGGGCTGGGTTCCGGCGGCAGCGAGGCGGAGCTGAGCGACGAGCCCGGAGATGGTGGGCGTGCTCGACGAGCTGCGGATCTTGTCTACATTTATTTCTTCTTCAGCGGTCGGTGGTCATAGTTCTGTTGCGTATTTTTTATTTATTTTTATTTGTCCGTATTATCTGTATTTATTTTTATCTATTGATTTATCTTCGTGTTGTTCCATTTTGTTTATTTTCATAAAATGTAATTAAAATATTCGCAGAATTTCTTTTTGTCAGTTCACTTGACAGTCAAGCCACAGATTTATTTAACAACACCTCAAGAGGCTTTCGTTAGGCTGCTGGATCAAGGGCTTGATTCAGAAAGCGGTATTTCTGGAGAAACCTCCTAACAATACGAGCCCGAATTGTTAGGAGGTTCCTCTCTCTGGAGCCCTGACCGCCAGTAGCTTGGACCCTGTTCCCGATACCGGTGGGCTACTATTTTTATATTTTTTAATGTTTTTTTATTTAATTTTATTGAAGTATTTAAAAATATAATTTATATGTAAAGAAAATAAATAAACGGAATAATAATAATAATAAATTCATCCGCAAGGCAGTTTTGTGGCGAACTGTTGGGCACTGGTGACCCCACGGACCTGATCTCCAGGGAGAATTCTTGTTCCTCATTTCCGGCTTGCCTTTATTGGCTGGCCGGGGTGAAAACTGACGAGGAACAGAGCTCCCAACTCTTTCTTGCCTTAATCGGCCGGTCTGAGTGGAGATTCGCAAGAGCAAACGTGCTCGGGAGAAGGATGTATAATCCAGTAAGGTGCTGGTAGGGATCTTGACCGTACTTCCGGGATTGTCCTGATAGCCGTGGTATACCTCTCCACTCCTCTAGCACCTCAGGATATGTTGCCCCCTTGGCGCTACGTTACTTTGTGCTAGCGACCCTTTTTGGGGGGCCCATTTATTGAGTGTGCAAGTCACCCCCTGCTATTTTAAAGCCGCTTTAATTGTCAATGGTCAGGCAGGGGCCAATAGTTCTTCCATAGTAAACGATTATTAGTCCACTAAACCAGCCAAACCCATAGCGTTCCATCTTTTGTTTCCATATTCTGCAATAGTCCTGCTCCAACCAGGGACTGTCCTTGGGTATACTTTCACAGTGCATACAGGGATAATCGTCGGTTGGTGTCCCATTCCATTTGAAATGTCTAAAGAGGCCTCTGGGAGTTGGCTTCGGCCCCTCGTACGCCTACCAAAGGCCCGGTTCTCTAGGAAGAGGGACCCAAGAAAGTAAAAAAAATAATAATAATAAATTCATTTATTATTATTACATTTACTAATATTTAAAACAACAAATAATAAAAGTTAAGGTTTACGGAACCCTTCGTGTGCGAGTCTGACTCGCACTTGGCTAGTTTTTTCATATATTTTTGTAAGTAACGGTCTGCTAATGGTATTACTGAAAGTTATATTTGTGTGCAATTGAGGAACGCAGATGCATTCGGCTCACGCACATCAAGAAAATAAAGTGGATACATGATATAGTATTTAAATCATGTTTACCTCTAGACGCGGCTTCTATGCGTTATTATTTTAAGGTGGTAGGTAACTTTGGTATCGTAAAATAGTCATTCTTCACAATAGACAGAAACGTTCAATAAGGGATGATTTATATTAGACCGGGCCGTGTCCGGGCCGGGGTGGGGCCGAAGTGGAGCCCGTCCGTGCTGCACTGCACGTTTATATTACACCGAGTGTTAAACGAAGTGTTCGTTAAATAAGCGAATAGTGTTCGTATGACGTGGGACCGTGCAACAACCGGGGCACAAATATATGTAACGTTACAATGCCGTGCCCCGTCCGTCCGGGTCGCGTAAATACGAAGGCGGCTGCAACACAGACACCCGTAGTCTGTGCTGCAGGCTGCAGTATGTTGCTGATGGCTTCAAGCAGTTATAGTCTGTCTAAACCCAGCTGCAACACAGCGGTCTGTCTGTAGTGCAGCTGCATTTGTTTCTATAATTTAATGAAAAAATGAAAAGGCGGCTGCAACACAGACACCCATAGTCTGTGCTGCTTTATCATGCGAATGGCTTAACGCAGTTATAGTCTGTCCACACCCAGTTGCAAAGCAGCGGAGCCGCGCTTCGCAGGGCTCCAACTTAGAGGCCATGGCGGGATCTGAACCTAACCTGTCCGAGTAGGGGTGCCCTAAGTCCCGTCATCTTCATCATCATTTACCATCATCATCATCATCAACCAGCATCATCATCACCGTAATCATCATCAAACAACATCATCATCACCATCATCATCATCATCACCACCATCATCATCATCATCATCATCATCATCATCATCATCATCATCAACATTATCACTATCATCATCATCAACATCATAATCATCACGACCATCATCATCATCACCACCATCATCATCATCATCATCATCATCAACCAACATCATCATCATCAACCAACATCATCATCACCATCATCAACCATCATCATCATCATCATCATCATCATCATCATCATTCAACATCATCATCATCATCACCATAAACCAACATCATCATCACCATCATCATCATCATTTACCAACATCATCATCACCATCATCAACCAACAACATCATCACCATCATCATCATCATCATCATCATCATCAATAACATCATCATCACCATCATCAATAACATCGTCATCACCATCATCAACCAACATCATCATCACCATCATCATCATCATCATCATCATCATCATCATCATCATCATCATCAACCAACATCATCATCATCATGTTCATCATCTTTTGGAAGATTAGTTATCACGGAAACCAATCATCATAATCCTTATTTATGGAGGGGGAGAAGATATTCCCCACATACCACTTAACGTGGTCCTTGTCGCTATGTCAAGGACAAACTAAGAATCGATCTGTCTGCAAAGCCATTGATCATAGTACAGACACTAGACACAAACGGACGGACGGACGGGCGGACGGACGGACACCGGAGGCTTAGTAATAGCGTTCCAATGGTTACCATTTGGGTACGGAACCCTAAAAATAAATACCATGCTTACACCAAAAGAAAGATAACGAAAACGTAGAAGTTATCATGGTATCCGTATAACAACCAGGGAGCATTTCAATTACCCATTGAAGGGGTTTTCGATAGGGTTTTCCTAAGCAGTTAATCAAAAACCCATAGGATGTGGGTAACCCTTTCGAATGGGTTATCATAATGAAGGGGTAACCCTTTAAGTGGGTTTCAAGTATAGAACCTATTCAATGGGTTAGTATATTGAAGGGGTAACCCTTTCAGTGGGTTTCAAGTATAGAACCCATTCAACGGGTTATCACAATGAAGGGGTTACTCTTTCAGTGGGTTTCAAATATAAAACCCGTTCAAGGAGTTACATCATGATAAGGTTACCTCTTAAACGGCTTACCCCTTCGAAAGAGTTAAGTCTTAACCGGGGTTGTACGGTCCCTGGTCCCAAGTCTTTACAGTAACTTGTTTCCAGCGCCTTCCCAAATCATCCTAGCCACTACAACACTGTTCTACGTTTATCTAAACTAATATTATAAAGAGGAAGGATTTTTTGTTTGTAACGATTTAACTCAAAAACTACTTGACCGATTTTAAAAAATCCGGCAGGGTATTCCACTACACAAGTAGCAAAACTTTGCCTATAAAATTCATAATTTGGCGTGCGCTGAGAAAACTTTGATGATACATAAAAACAATTAAGTAACTACATAATTGAAGCACTCATCAAAAAAGCACGGGAGGAAATATGTCTAACTTTCATGGTTAAGTCGCAATTGCCACTTTTTGTTCATATAATTCAATCAAAACTCGGGTGGAATAGAATAGAGGTGATTTTAGTATAATGATAATAATCATTGTCCATTTAAATAGTTTGATAATTAAGGTTGATTATGTACTTGTAAATTACACTTTAAATTATCCAAATAAGACTTTTCGTTTAAAACGGGTATAAAATGCTCTAAGTAAGAAAAATGTTGTGGTTAGAGCGAACTGCCCTACGTTGAGTCTATTAATAAGAAATTAACACAATACCCTATAAAGAGGGAGTCGATGTAGTTCGTGGGTTACCTACAAACCCGCGCGAACGAAGTCGCGGGCAAAGTGCTAGTTTGTAAATAAAACATCAATACCTCATGGTATAAAATGTGTTTTAGTAATGTTAGCGCTATAACTGTTTACATCAATACTAACCTGGTTTACAGCTCAAATTCGCAATGGCCATCAGCTTCGATATCAACAAGGCGTTGAAACTCTGCAGCGGGTGTTTAGGCGGAGGCGACATTGTGTCACTAGAGGGCGCTGTGGTCGACACCCCACTGGACTCATGTGTACCTGCTGTTATCTCTTCCTCGGGACATAGGAGCGTGTCTAAAAGTTCTGTGTTCACTCCTAGAATGAGAAAGTGAATGGTGTTAGTGTGTGCTAGCTATACTACGATGGCACAATGTAAACATGTTCCCCATTTTTTCTAATCTTTAATCGTGGACCGTTGTAAGCTGATGGATAATGAGTAGGTAATGTTAATACTTCAGTTGACGTATTCGTCCAAATATTCGCGTCATATAATATAAAATGTAATATAAAATACACCTTGAAAATTTTGCAATAAGATTGTTTTTATATTGACAGTGTAAAGCGAATATTTTGAAAACATACTCCAAGAGAAGTGACAGCATTAACGTGGAAGCACCAGGGTAGCCCGCGAAATTCAAATATTTTTATGTTTTTAGCAATTTGCCTCTAAGTTCATGAAGCCGTATAGAATTACTTTTTCATGAAATAACCATTCTATAGGGCTTCATGAACTTAGAGGGCAATATTGATGATTAAAATGGTTATAATTCTTTAGATGAATACGCATTACAGCCGCAAATCGTATTTTGTTCAACATACAGCTTCACACTGACCGGTAAATTGCAAAAAAAAACATAAAAATATTTGAATTTCGCGGGCTACCCTGGCGCATCCACCTTAAGTGCATAAGTTTTTATGCAATCTTATAGGTTTACTGTAGCAAGCATCTCGAATGGTTAGTGAAAGCAACATATTGCCTTAATCATGCACTAAACTAGGACAGATGGGATGGATCGATTGCTGTGTCCAGATACCACGGCAGTATTTCATTTATTGTTTAAGAATACCGTACTTAAAAGCAGTCTGATTGTTAATTTTGACATTTTCGAAATTTCGTAACACAACTAGGTACACGAAATAATCGCGCGCTAAGCCGCTCTAAAGAACAATTGGTATTGGTATGTTCTGTTGACAATGTAAGTCATAAGATAAAAAATGGGATATGAGTGAAACTAACTTACCCACTATTTTATAATCCGAAGGAAGCAAAAGACAGAGAAAATATAAAATTAGTATAAAGAACAAGCAGTTTAGATCCTATTTGTACCTGTACAAAATCATAATTCGAACACGTGGACTCTAAATAAAATAAGAGAACATTTGAATCGAGCATTGCACTGTGCATTGACCTTGCTCGAGCGGGCAATAAGGTTAAGCCTTCGGAAGTTGCACTACAATAAGGTTCAAAATATTCATTCCAAAAATACCTTGTGAATCCAGCTGCCTTTATAAATCTATAATATCTACAGCATTCAAATATTAGTTCGACCTCAATTCAAACAAAATGAAAACTTAATATAAAATCTAATGTAAGGTGAATGGCATGATAAAGGTCGGACCATTATGACGATTTTATCTACAAACTGGCCACATGTAAAATGTTTGCTCACCTTTATTGTTGATCAATGCGAACAGCAAGCAGAGAGCGAACAACGCTTTGTAGTCATTTTCGCTGCAGTCCAAGGAGTCCAGGATCGTCTTCAAAAACGGCCTTTTTTCAATCTCCTTACTTTCTCTCTCAATAATACTGTCTAAGGTGACTGATCGTTCAGCAGAAGTACTCGGTGCTGCACCAAGCAGCTTCTGTTTCTCTTCATCAGTAATATTGTTGTATTCATTCGTTTTTGACGAACTCGATTCGATCCCTGAATCGGGCAAAGGCGAGTCGGGCATGTTCGCTTTGAGAGTCCCCGAACTAGAAGTCTTTGCTGGGTGTATTTGAGTAACTAGATCTTCGGTGGAATCGTGATCGATGCTCGACGACTCGCTTATATGTGACGTGGACGGAAGGGAAGTCGAAACTAACTCAGGATCGAGATCACAACTCGAGTGATCGGTATCGTAACCGAATGTTTTAGGACCACCGTATTCTGGGGTTGTGTAGTCCCTCTCGCTTGAAGTATTCTCTAAAGCCTTCTCTAGACTGAGTTGCGGTTTAGAGAATTCTAGTTTGACATTGGACTTTGCATTGCTAATATACATTTCTAGTATCTTGGTCGCGCCGTCCTCGAAAACTGATAAGTCGGATTGTAATATTATCCAGGCCAGCGCGTGTACAATCGGACCGTGCGTTATAATAAGGAACACTTGCGATAACAGAAACAGGGACACGACGCACGATACCGATGGCTTGGTCTCGTCTTCTGATTCCATTCTCTGTCGGGGAAATGTCATGCGTGATGGAGATTCGGCGTTCTTGCCTTTGAGTATAGCTTCTAAGTTTCGTGTTATAGCTTCTATGCTTTGTATGTGATCTCGGTTGTAGGGTGAAGAGGATTTTAAACGTCTCACACTTTCGGACGTGAGTGAGTAAATGTACAGAGGCACTAGCAGTTTGTGCAAGAGATGCTCCGTCAGTACATCGTTTAGATCAGGAATATTTAGACATAAGATGTCATTGATATAATGGAGATGGTCAAGATGCTCAGCTACAAGATCATCCAGTTTCTGCTGTGATTGATGGCTGGAAAAAGAATTTCTGAAATTTGAGTCGTAAATATTGTCTGTTTTCGGATTAGATAAAAAAAATGATTTTGAATTTGGTACATTTAGTATGTAACCGGTTGATTGAAATCTTCAAAACAAAAAATCGAAACATAAAATTCATCAAAAACTATCTACAATAAAAAAGGTATTGTAAATGAAAACCGAACATAACAAAACAGACCAAAACAAAATCACAAGTAACATAATAGCGTTACTTACTCAGCGTCGTTCCTGACGCACGCGTCCAGTTCTAGAATGTGTTTGCCGATAAACCAAACGAGATTACTGAAGTACGGAGCCGCGGTCCTGTGGGACAGCAAATTGAGTTAGCATATTGATGACCACTAATGAAATAGCCGAGATAGCTACATAGTTAAAATATGCATAGCTTTTAAACTATAGACTTCATTCACTCCCAGGGTTGCGGAATTGTTCCAAAGAGTGGGTTTTCGTCATTAACGGTCTGACAATTTCTCCCGCTCCACCACGAGCGCGAGAAGTTGTTTGATGATTTCCCATCCACTAAAAGTAAAATTTAGTCGAAGTCAAGTTCTTTTATTATTATTGGCATATAACTAACGAGACGTACGAAAAACTGGACTGCAAAATTTTATCGTCCATATCCTTGAGCCTCATTTTCTAGGATGACTTTGTTCCGCAACAATCACAGTACACTTTTTCTCACAAGGCTTTGGATGCCCTTAAATGTCCGTACTACATTAGAACTTTATTCCAGTAAACATGTGTCGGAGAAGTAGATCGTATTTTAAAAACAGTTCCATGGAGTATGTCATAGTCTACAGTTACCTTACAGGTCTCGATGGCAACTGAAACCAGTCTAAGTTCACTCAAAGCGCGCGACATCGCGACATTACATCGAAATCGAAGCTAGACCACATCGTAAATTGTAGCTCGTCGACGTTTCAAGTTCAATGTCAATAGAGCTTTGACACGCATCTAGATAAAACATCATAGACTACACCAGCCGTCATGACAAAGTCAGGTCGTACAACCTTATATCAGCTGGTTTACGTACTCCCGAAATGTACAGATTTACAATCGAGTAGAAATCGATTCGAATCCAGTCGGTACTAATTTGAAACGAATTTACTAATTTTACAATTTAATTCGGATTGGAATTCGAATGTCGACGCTTTTCAACCTTAGTATGTTGCTACAATGAGGCGACTCACGATGTGAATTAGTCTAGGGGGATACACATATAGGAGAAATAAACGAAAGGTACATACCTATCCCTAATAAACCTGAGCATGCTGGCATCCTGCACTCGGTACACGTTCAGGGTAAGAGTACGCACAGCGATGCGCACCATGGACTCCGAATGGTTGAAGAACTTGATCGCCTCCGTATACAGCGGGAAATCCTTCGTGTGCTGTCAATATTAATGTGTGTTACTTTCAAAGTACTTAGTCGTTAATTGATTAGGTACGCCTAATAATCGTTAAGATTTGTATGCAGATACAAAAAAAAAAATAAAGAGGTAAAATTGATGTTTTGTTTATGTTTGTGATCCCTAGAAGTAAGTATATTAGCTAGTGATAATGTAGCAGTTACATTATTACTGATAGGCTACTTTTAATTCCGTAACCTACCCATTCCCATAGAAATACCTTCACGGTTGGGCTTGGGATAGGCTATAGAAGCAAAGCTGCGACATAATCTTCTGTATAGTTAAGTAGATAGCCAAATATTCGTAGGGAACGAATCATCATCATCTTCTTGCCCTTGTCCTGGGGTAGGATAATATCCCCCATTAGGCTACTACCCTAGTAACCAATTTTGTTGTACATAGGTGGCCATACAACCGTGCTAGACTGTCATTTTTAACCCGAACCATATATTATTATGTCGTGTAAATACAACGGATATTTTGCTGTGATGCCGTCAAGCGAAACACGCTATAGTTCGCGACTTAAAATTGACACCACTTGAAAACTTAACCTTGAGTTTCATCCATATTTTACAACGCAGGTATAGCAATGTAGGGAAATATGCCTATAATTTAAAAATAAGGGCAACGAACCAGCACCGTTTTTGACGAGATCTGGCCCATTCTACATTTAAAGTTACTTCAATGGGCCACATCATCGCTAGCCATCAGGTGAGATAGTGGTCAAACACGAGCTTACCCTATGATTAAAAAACTTCTAACCTTGATTGGTATTGGTACCTACATAGACTAAGGCGGAAATTAACATTTGCATATCCGCATTCGACACACAATCAGACCAATGTACCTATGCAGCTGCTGATGCTATCACAGTAACATAATATTGCCAGTTGATAAGAGAAATTGTTACTTGTAGATTGTAGTTGAACTAGACATGATTCTATCTTTATAAATTCAATTCGCCAATGAGTGATCTGAGGGCCTTTTTTTTTAAGGATGGGAAATCATCAAATGACTTCTCCCGCTCTGGGTGAAGCAGGAGGGAGTGTCAGACTCTTACTGACTAAAATCCATCCGTGTTCCTCCTAGAGCCCTTTGCGTTCCAGGGCTACGGTAACTCTTTCGAACAAAGTCTCGACATAAGTTCTTTGTGATATTTCTGACGCTTAGTAACGTAACGTATAATTTTACCATACCTACCATACTAGCTTCACACATAATATTTATTTGAATTGGATACTTACTATTTTTTTATGATATTTTTGTACGATATAAATTGTGTACCGTACCTAGTATGTCACGTTATGCTGTAAAATGTTATGGGGTTTTAGTTATACTCAAAATTCACTTATGTTAACGTTACTGTGCGTCAAAATATTCGTGCTAAGCATTTTCTGTGCACTGGCAATACCAAAACTGTAAAAATGGGATAGTCCGTGGACAATAAATTTTAGAAACGAGAGATCCGACTGCACTTGAACTTTATACAAGGTTTAACGGTAGATATTCACCATTACGAACCACTTTTACTTTATTAGAAAGGTTCAAGTAGTTAATAAATAAAAATCTTGATGTGACTTTATATAGGTACATATTAAAAAATAAACTACTGTTGAAACTAAATGTTCTACTTATTGGTATAGTAATCGTTGTAAGTTTTTATAACGATTACTGTACCAATAAGTAGAATAATATAATTAATAATATAATATAAAGTAATTTATATTGATCTTTAGTTGCATTTTATTTTGAAACAGTTTTTAAATAAAAATATTAAAAAGACACATCAAGACTGTTTACTTTTATTTAACTACCTTAACCTTTGTAATATACCTAGATATCGGAAAAGCAACGTAAAAAAATACCTAATAATTGTTCAGAACACTTTGTCGAGTTAAGCAAACACTTTATTTCAGGTTTTGCGTTATTACTGTTACAATATGTGTAACTGTAAATGTGTATGTGTAACTGTAATAAGTACTTATTTTGTGTTAACTACCTTTTCCGCGGCTTCACCTATAAAGGGCTCGTGGGATATTCGTAAGGAATACACAAGAATCTAGAAAACTAGACTAGGCGCTCACCTATAGATTAACTTAGTAAAAGAATTTTCGTAATCAGATTCGAACTTCCCTCAATTACGTACCTTCTAAGAAATAATCCATCATCTGCCTAGCCTTTTCCCAACTGTGTTGGGGTCGGCTTCCAGTCAAACTGGATTCAGCTGAATACCAGTGCTTTACGTGGAGCGGCTGCCTACCAGACCTCCACAACCCATTAACTGGGTAACACGGTACTTCATGGCAAGACTGGAGTCAGATTTACTGGCTTCTGACAATCCGTAACGACTGCCAAAGACCTACAAATGACAGCCGGGACCAACGGCTTAACGTGCTTTCCGAGGCACGGAGGAAACTAGGTATGTCAAGATGGTCACCTATCCAGAGACCAACCTTGGCAAGCGTTGCTTAACCTTCAAGATCGACCCGTGCGGCTGTTATTATTTAGCCACTTGCTAACCTACCTAACCTACTAAGAAATAATCCATTTTATAATATTTGTTGAGATAATACTCTTGTATGAAAGTCATGAACAGGAAATAGTCTAGACCTGAACTAAAGATTACCTAATTGATAACACATGACCTGAACAGAAAAACCTTTTATTAATCACAGCTGATAAGAGGAGTGTATCAAAAATAGTATTGTTGTGGTCATTTATTTTACAACTAAATGATAAAATATCTTTTTTAACATTGTTTTATGAAGATATTTTTTATGAATGTAAATAACAAGTTCAATCAGTACTGAATGGATTAATCATTTCCTCTTTCTTTTCACTATCTGTTTACTAAGGCGCGGCCTACACTGTAGGTGCTCTGCATTTTACCCGGTAAAACAGTATGTAGGTAGTTGCTTTCGAAAAGACTAAACTAGAAAGGTAAGGTAGTTAAATGAAGGTAGGTAAACAAGCTTGATGTGACTTTTTACACAAACACATACTATACAAATAAAATACTGCTTACACTAACTGTTCATTTGATTTAATAATCATTATTGTTGTATTTACATTGATTTTTAGTTGCATATTCTTTTGAAACTGAGTTGTTAAACAAAAATGATTTTTACCTCTATTTAACTATCTGATGAATGATTCCGAAATTATCTTTTAAAAACCTAACAGAAACAGACAATCAATTTTACCTCTCTGAAATATAAGGTTTGAGAATTTTTGTTTTAAAAATCAATATCCTCAAATAATACAATATGTTTTATGATAAAAACGGTACAACAGCATAGCAATTCAAATTATATGATGGCTCAGAACACAAGGTGCGTTTGCTGTTCGAATACAATTTTTATGACAGAGAGATGAGGTTTCGGGTACTTAGCAGCAAAAACTCCATTTCACAGCCACCATTAAGTTTGGATTCATTTTAATTTTAAGATTCATTCACTGTAAGCTTTTTTTTAAATCTTACCTCGTTGTAGAAGAAATGTATGGTATGATTGTTGAGTTTCAAACTGAGCGTCTTGAGGAAAGATATATAGTAGGCCATCACTTCCTCATCGGAGAAGTCAAATTTGTGCACTATTATTGAGTTCACATGGTTATTGCTCAGCAGATAATCTGTAACAAGTATGTGACTCTTAGAACTGCATACAAGAAAATGTGACATTCAAACATCGCCTTGTTAGCTATTTAGGACGAACAGACGGACGGATGGACAGTAGAGATTTAGTAATATGGTTCCGTTGGTTACCTTTTGGGTATGGAATGCTAAAAAGTAACATTATTTAGTAGTTATTATTACAAACTAAATAGTTTAACATTTTGCAACTGTTTTGTTTATTTTATTTTAACATGAAACCTGATGTTGATATTACTCATGCAACAGTCAAAACTAATATCCAAATCAGAACAATAATTTGTATGACCAAAATGTTATGATTTGTTCAAGTGAAAATATGTACACATTAGTAAAAAACAATCAATCAGACAAGCATTAACATATTATTACATAATAAAATAACTTACATAAGGATGTTTCATTTCTGATATTCTCAAACAGTATATTTAAGGTCTGTAACAGCTGCACACATACATATGATGAGCCTCCACACTTCTGTCTCATGATCTTCAAGAAGTATGACAGCATATTCTTTTCCAAG
Organism: Lacanobia oleracea; assembly: GCA_950371165.1. Classification (NCBI taxonomy): domain Eukaryota; kingdom Metazoa; phylum Arthropoda; class Insecta; order Lepidoptera; family Noctuidae; genus Lacanobia; species Lacanobia oleracea. The sequence goes on along the minus strand of OX493392.1, from coordinate 20,089,124 downwards.
AAGAAGCTGAAAATTGAAGAATAATTCATAAAATTTGTACTGTACTAATTTAATGTATTGGCAAAGTAATCTAGGTGAATGTTGGAATTTTATCATAACTTTTCACAAACAGACCTAAAAATTAGATTTTCTTGTATGTATGTTAATTGGGCTAGTTTCCACAACTCCACGAACAAGCGTGTATTTTGCGTGCAGGCGGGACAAATGTTAGTGAGATTTTCTTTCCTGAACACTAGTCATACATTATTGTTTGAATGTCAATACATTCAAATAATAATGGGGCAGGTCCAATCAAAACTGTATAGTTATCTCTAAAAAAAAACCACCAAGTGCAAGATGGTGATGAAGAAGATGCAAAGAGTTTGAAACAAATGTCATTTTTGTAACATGTTACTTGCAAACCATAAACTTCGTTTAGGTTTTCCTGTAAGAACCAAACTGAGATCTCCAAGATGTTTTTTTTTAATTTTAGACTGAGTAATTTCGGAGATAAAGGGGGAATTTTGTCATCTTATTTCTTGAATATCTATTAATTATGAAAAAGTATATTCAAAACCCTCACAATACGCCATTTCATTTACATCATGCAGTACAGTTGAGAAAATTTTACCTATTTGTTAAAAACAATAAACAGCCTTGGATCATTTCATTTAAGGTGAATGCTCCAGGGCAGCCCGCATTATTCAAATTTTTTATGTTTTTAGCAATTTGCCGGTCAGTGTGTGTGAAGCTGTATGTGGACCAAATGCGATCCGCGACCGTAACGCGTATTTATCAAAAGAATTATAACCATTTTAATCATCAATATAGCCCTCTAAGTTCATGTAGTTCGAAAGAATGTTTTTTTTTTTTTTTTTTTTTTATATATTCATTCTTTCGAACTACATGAACTTAGAGGGCTATATTGATGATTAAAATGGTTATAATTCTTTAGATAAATATGCGTTTCGGTCGCGGATAGCATTTGGTCCACATACAGCTTCACACTGACCGGCAAATTGCAAAAAACATAAAAATATTTGAATTTCGCGGGCTACCCTGGAGCATCCACCTTAATCTTTTCCACCAAGTACTACAAAGGAAAAGATTCAGATGGGAACAAAATCAGGCTCAAGAGACTGAACCTGTTTTTCAACTTGTGAAAAGTGAAATCTTAAGACTTGATTCTGACCAACCAACCAACCAACAAAATATATAAAAAAAGGGTAAAAAATAATAGATAAATAATAATAATAGGGTAATTAATAGGGTAGCATGTACCTAGTGATTAACCATGGTCTACTGTGTCACAGAAATAATAGCAGTCCAAAGTATGTATAAGTTACAGGACACTAGGAATACACCCCTCTTGGATGACTCAGCAATTGATCAAACATGATTTTTATGACTTATGGATACATAAGCTGTTAAAAGTATTATGATTGCTTTTAGGGTATCTGCAGAAATCATTGGTCCTTGTTTGTTTTATCTACTAATTAGTATTTCTAACCACAAAGTAAACAACATTGACTTTTCAATGACTGTTTAGCCTCATTAAGCCAACATTGTTTACAAATATTTAAATAATGACCACAAATGTATACTTACTCAAAAACGGAGCTGTCATTCTGGTCGCCCCATATCAATATCTCTGCTATACACCTGAGCGACTCCACCAATGTACCCCGATTACTCTCGGACACCGTGGTATTTTTACAAAGAATATTATGTAAATACTTCAATCTTTCTAAGGAATGAGGGTTTTTCGGGCGCCCCCACGAGGCGCCGAACCAACTCCTGCTACGAAACATGACGGCACTAGTATCCTTTACACTTGATCAACGAAAACAACACACTTTTTCATTTTTTTTGGTTCATTCAGGCACGTCGTCATACTAAACCATTAGCACCATGTTCTCTTTTTATTTTATTTTATTTTATTATATTGATCACATTACTGGGATATTCCGTTCAACTTAGGATTGTATTTTATTGAGAAAAGAGCTATATATTGATTATTTGTATTATTTTTGTAATTTATTACTCGTACGATTTACTTGGCGAACGAAATTTTGACACTTCTCTGGCTGGTTGTTCTGAAATTGGCATTGACAGTGGTGGTTACGTTTAGATTCACTGCAGTTATTTGTTTCTAAAATTGCTTAAACTTTCTCTAAATTTGAATAATCTACACTTTAAAATGAGAAATAATTACCTATTAATTGTAGTACTCGTGCGTGGTGGTGGGAATTCAACTAAATTACTTTCGACGATTCTTTGTTATATATAACTAAACGCAGCGGGCGTTTGTAGAGATAGCTACAACGTAAGCCCTAAACTCATGATCATAAATGGGTAACAAGCACGTAACAAGATTAAAATTCTTCCAGAATGGCGCTAGCATAGCTGCCGGGTATGGTATGAATGTATAGGCGCCAGATAAACCGTGTATTCCGTGTATTCCCGTTCGTCCCCTCGACTTCGTCCCCCGAGGGGGACGAACGGGAATTCGTTATTTATTTTCCCGATGGTCCCTCAAAATTTTTTGGGGGGACGAATGGGAATAATTTATTAATTCTTTTTTGGGTCTATTGCTCCCACTAAATAATATAAGACTGGTGGTTTTAATTGGTAAAAAAACAAAATTGAAATAAAAATCAGTCATTTATTAAGGAATAAAAATCACAGTAAAAATCACAGAATCAACTTTGCGATAACTCGCAATATTTTTATATATAATATTTTTTTAATTATGAATAAAATTCTCCTTATAACTAAAAATTATGATTTAAAAATCTGTGTATACAGATTACAATAAAAAAAGTCTGTATTATATTACAATTAAACACTACAAACAGACTTTTTACCATTCAGGTTGTTTCCTTTTGAAATATAAGTCACTATTTTTCGTAGAGTTGCTTATATGTATGGTGGCAAGATTTTACGTTTTACGTTATGTAAGTGATTAGAAAAGTTTACTCATTATTTTAACACATAAATAGGGTCAGTAAATTATCACACTTTCAAAAGCAAAATTAAATAAAATACCTAAAATATCACGAAATCAAGATAAAAATAACAAAAAAAAACTTATCGTACTAATTTTTAAAAAGTCACATTTGCTTATATGTATAGGTATACGGTGTCACATTTTTGTGTTACATATTGTATAAGGAATCAGAACAGGTTACACATTAATTTTACATATAAATAGCGTCAATTAGCACAATTTCAAAATCAAAATAAAAAACATATACAAAATCAAAGTGAAAAAACATGAACACAAAACATCATAGAGGGTAACAACAATAAAAAATTCACAAGTATTGAAGAAAGTAGTCGAGGTCATAACAGTAGGCAGTAATAATTATTGCACACAAAGTCTAGAGATTACATCAACGTACACAACCATCGAGCACTTTACTTATTATGATTAATACCTACGTAAGTTTTTCTAAAAAATGTCCTACAGTTATTTCTGAATTAAGAAGTTGCATTTGGCAATCCATAATATATTGGTCTGTCAAGATTGAATGTAGCTTACGCCGTTTTGGATTTTGTTTTGCTTTCACGCTGTATAAGTTAGAGTCTTGATGTAACACCGTAAGCAATTTTAAAATATTAGGTTTTTTTTTGCCTATGGCACTATTTAATTTAAAATGCCACCCTTCGGCAAAGTTATTAGTACGGTGTCGTTTTCCAAAACTGCACCACACTTTTACGAAATTCGATTGAAGCCACTGCGATAGCATGTATTGCCGAAATTTTTCACTTTGGCTATCACCGGGGCTTTCGCTAGCGATATAAAACCAGCCTTCAAAAATACGTTCCTCTGGTAATAATGGAAGCACCGCACTTAGGGCTACTTGACGTCTTAAAGTTTTATTTTTTGTTAGATTTAATTCACGGCCTTTCCTCCAAATAACATTATTAAAATGGTAATAACAGCCGTGGATACTTATCTCTGGAAAAATTGTACGCATAGCAGACATAGCTGCTTTGCGTACAATTTGACATTAAAGCGTAAAATAATGGCGTCATAGCTGTGCTTTGATTATTACTTCCTAAATCACCATGAACGGTGTAGAGCTGTTGGAATGGAGGTGGACAACTCTTAAATGTACCGTCACCAAATATATTTTTTAAAACTATCAATTTTTCTTTAGCTTCTTGGGAACAAAAAATGAGTAAGCGTGTGTTACCGTAACAGTAATCTGCTAACAAAAATGATTGAAATTTTTGAGGAACCTCAACCGTTTTAACGTCATTGAAAGTGATTTTACTCATATTATAAGTGCTATTTCGATGGCGATACAAAGTGCTTTTGATGTTTGCAAACTTAGGAATATCTTTGGGTAAAGTTACTTTATCAAGTCCTTCGTCCAAAATTTTCGAAATTGTTGAATTAAAGGCGGCTGGTACGCAAGGTACATCATCAGAAGTTATATTTTTCTTGCATTCATCAATATGAATGTCTATTATGTTTTTATTGAAGTCCGGTGTACAGGATGTGTGTGTGGTTTCTTTCAAAATTTGATCATTCTGCAATAAACGTGCATAATTTATTTACCCATTGTCTGGTTTTGCATGAAAAAAGAAGTCAAAAAAGTAGGTACTTACTTTTATGGTTAAGGTCCCACTGCACTTATTCTTTCTTCTAAGATGACATTCCCATACAACAGCTCCACTTTTGTTTTGCCTTTTCCTTAAAAATTGGTATCCAGCACGCAGAAGCACGATTCCACCTTTCCTTTGTATATACTGCAAACAGCTTCCTGTACTACCAGAGGGACCAGGATGCGCTTCTTGTGACATTGTTAAGCTCTAAAAAACAGGAGACAACAATTACACACTTATTAATATAATTTAGAATGATATTTAATATATAAAATTAAATACTAAAATTGAATACAAATATTGATACCGTACATTATTAGCATAAATTAATAAGACATGAGACAATATAGTATTGACTATAAACAATCTAATAATATTTGTAACTTACAAAAATGTAGGTACTTACATCAGTAGTTTTCCGCAGAACTCGTGTCGAATATATATTATTACATTAACACCCGTGCACTTTCATTGTTTTGTCAACACTAACCCGACCGGTCTAATTTAAGGATAGGAAAGGGAGAGAATGTCAGGTAAACCAATAGGATTTACGCAAATAACACAATGTTATCGGCACTCTTTTGTTAACTACCAGAATCGCCGGCGCTTCCCGTCAGAGTTGCTATATTTAGTGTAGGTAAACATAATGAAACAATGATAAACTTAGGATACGTTTTATAATTCATAAAAAAATAGAGAAGAATTTTGTAAAATAATGATTAAATCTAACGAAGAAACTAATTTAAAAGTAAACTACGAAACATCGAATAAACATATTTTCTGCACAAATCTTTTTAGTGGGACGAATGGCACTAATCGAAGAACATATTCCCATTCGTCCTCTCTTGAATTAGGATTGGGACGATCGGGAACAAATTAAATATTATTACGAACGGGAATACACGGTGTATTCCCGTTCGTCCCCTCGACTTCGTCCCCCGAGGGGGACGAACGGGAATTTACAAAAATAATATTTAATTTGTTCCCGATCGTCCCAATCCTAATTCAAGAGATATTTTCCGCCAAAAGGAGCCAATTCCGCCCAGCTCCATCTTTCCGCGGTGAAACCGTGCCGATAACCGACCATCTTGAGCTTCTTGGGGTTACATTAACATCTACTCTCAATTTTGGCCCTTACATAGAGGCAAAAGCTCAAGTGGCTGCAAGGAAGTTGGGGATTCTGGCTAAGGTGAGGCGGTACTTCACGCCGGAACAGCTGCTCAAACTCTATCAAGCGCAAGTTCGATCGTGTATGGAATACTGCTCTCATCTTTGGGATGGATCTGCCAGATACCAGCTTGATGCCCTTGAGTCAATTGAGAAACGAGCCAAGAGGATCATCGGCAATGAGAGGCTCGTCGCGTCGAAGCTCCAAAGTCTTGAACATCGACGACGAGTTGCTAGCCTGTCGGTTTTTTACCGGTTGCATTTTGGGGAATGTGCGACGGAATTGCATAATTTAATTCCGCCAAGCCCGTTCCATCATCGGACCACAAGACGAACGGCGATGCGCCACCGGTATATGGTGGACATCCCACCCATACGCACAAAACGTTTTGGGAATACATTCATATTGCGTACAGCTAAGGAGTGGAATTCCCTGCCGGAGTCTGTGTTTCCTGATAGCTACAACCTGGGAGTCTTCAAATCAAGAGTGAATAGGTTATTTCTAGGCAAGCGTGCTCCATCTTCGACCACATCCTCGCTTACCATCAGGTGAGATAGTGGTCAAACGCGTGCCTATCAATAGAAAAAAAAAAAAAAAAAAAAAGAGAGGACGAATGGGAATATGTTCTTCGATTAGTGCCATTCGTCCCACTAAAAAGATTTGTGCAGAAAATATGTTTATTCGATGTTTCGTAGTTTACTTTTAAATTAGTTTCTTCGTTAGATTTAATCATTATTTTACAAAATTCTTCTCTATTTTTTTATGAATTATAAAACGTATCCTAAGTTTATCATTGTTTCATTATGTTTACCTACACTAAATATAGCAACTCTGACGGGAAGCGCCGGCGATTCTGGTAGTTAACAAAAGAGTGCCGATAACATTGTGTTATTTGCGTAAATCCTATTGGTTTACCTGACATTCTCTCCCTTTCCTATCCTTAAATTAGACCGGTCGGGTTAGTGTTGACAAAACAATGAAAGTGCACGGGTGTTAATGTAATAATATATATTCGACACGAGTTCTGCGGAAAACTACTGATGTAAGTACCTACATTTTTGTAAGTTACAAATATTATTAGATTGTTTATAGTCAATACTATATTGTCTCATGTCTTATTAATTTATGCTAATAATGTACGGTATCAATATTTGTATTCAATTTTAGTATTTAATTTTATATATTAAATATCATTCTAAATTATATTAATAAGTGTGTAATTGTTGTCTCCTGTTTTTTAGAGCTTAACAATGTCACAAGAAGCGCATCCTGGTCCCTCTGGTAGTACAGGAAGCTGTTTGCAGTATATACAAAGGAAAGGTGGAATCGTGCTTCTGCGTGCTGGATACCAATTTTTAAGGAAAAGGCAAAACAAAAGTGGAGCTGTTGTATGGGAATGTCATCTTAGAAGAAACTTAGTTTACAGCATATCCAACCCAGGCCTACCCCGCCTACCTATATATAGAAAACATCACATTGGTAGGTACACTTCTTACTCGTAATTTCATTTTTAGGGTTCTGTACCTAAAGGGTAAACAACGGAATCGTATTTTTTTTCGGTTTATGGTACAGAACCCTTTTTGCGAGAGTTCGACTCACACTTGGCCGGCTTGTGAGCATGGAGTGAAAGTTGACAAGATAGACTATCTTTATGTATGAAAAGTGTCCGTCGAAATGGTGGCGCTACAATCGTATCAGGGTAAATTTAAAAAAAAAAACTGCGTTAAAGTTATTATAGTAGGACAGAAAATTAAACAAGGAAATAACAACTTCTGATTCGTTATAATTTCGTTATGGCGCAAGTAATACATAATTATTATTTTTTTCAACGCTTAACTAGTAAATATAAAAAAATGCATTGATGAGATGAGAAAATTGTAGGGATCTATGTTCAAAACAAAAATAACAAAAGTTCATCAAACTCGTCATACTTCAATCCCTCTAAAACTGCTATGATAGACTTTAAATACCCGTGCAATAACCTACATACATTTATTGATATTCTTAATTACAAAAACCAAAATAATGACATAAAGCTATCTTGAATCGACTTCTATCGTGATCCTTTACGTTCTTTAATAAAGAAAAACATTATTGTTCGAGTATCTACGAAGGGATATTAGGGAAAGATCACTGTACTTTATTGCACGTTTATCTCGTGTATTCCCGTTCGTCCCCTCGACTTCGTCCCCCGAGGGGGACGAACGGGAATTCGTTATTTATTTTCCCGATGGTCCCTCAAAATTTTTTGGGGGGACGAATGGGAATAATTTATTAATTCTTTTTTGGGTCTATTGCTCCCACTAAATAATATAAGACTGGTGGTTTTAATTGGTAAAAAAACAAAATTGAAATAAAAATCAGTCATTTATTAAGGAATAAAAATCACAGTAAAAATCACAGAATCAACTTTGCGATAACTCGCAATATTTTTATATATAATATTTTTTTAATTATGAATAAAATTCTCCTTATAACTAAAAATTATGATTTAAAAATCTGTGTATACAGATTACAATAAAAAAAGTCTGTATTATATTACAATTAAACACTACAAACAGACTTTTTACCATTCAGGTTGTTTCCTTTTGAAATATAAGTCACTATTTTTCGTAGAGTTGCTTATATGTATGGTGGCAAGATTTTACGTTTTACGTTATGTAAGTGATTAGAAAAGTTTACTCATTATTTTAACACATAAATAGGGTCAGTAAATTATCACACTTTCAAAAGCAAAATTAAATAAAATACCTAAAATATCACGAAATCAAGATAAAAATAACAAAAAAAAACTTATCGTACTAATTTTTAAAAAGTCACATTTGCTTATATGTATAGGTATACGGTGTCACATTTTTGTGTTACATATTGTATAAGGAATCAGAACAGGTTACACATTAATTTTACATATAAATAGCGTCAATTAGCACAATTTCAAAATCAAAATAAAAAACATATACAAAATCAAAGTGAAAAAACATGAACACAAAACATCATAGAGGGTAACAACAATAAAAAATTCACAAGTATTGAAGAAAGTAGTCGAGGTCATAACAGTAGGCAGTAATAATTATTGCACACAAAGTCTAGAGATTACATCAACGTACACAACCATCGAGCACTTTACTTATTATGATTAATACCTACGTAAGTTTTTCTAAAAAATGTCCTACAGTTATTTCTGAATTAAGAAGTTGCATTTGGCAATCCATAATATATTGGTCTGTCAAGATTGAATGTAGCTTACGCCGTTTTGGATTTTGTTTTGCTTTCACGCTGTATAAGTTAGAGTCTTGATGTAACACCGTAAGCAATTTTAAAATATTAGGTTTTTTTTTGCCTATGGCACTATTTAATTTAAAATGCCACCCTTCGGCAAAGTTATTAGTACGGTGTCGTTTTCCAAAACTGCACCACACTTTTACGAAATTCGATTGAAGCCACTGCGATAGCATGTATTGCCGAAATTTTTCACTTTGGCTATCACCGGGGCTTTCGCTAGCGATATAAAACCAGCCTTCAAAAATACGTTCCTCTGGTAATAATGGAAGCACCGCACTTAGGGCTACTTGACGTCTTAAAGTTTTATTTTTTGTTAGATTTAATTCACGGCCTTTCCTCCAAATAACATTATTAAAATGGTAATAACAGCCGTGGATACTTATCTCTGGAAAAATTGTACGCATAGCAGACATAGCTGCTTTGCGTACAATTTGACATTAAAGCGTAAAATAATGGCGTCATAGCTGTGCTTTGATTATTACTTCCTAAATCACCATGAACGGTGTAGAGCTGTTGGAATGGAGGTGGACAACTCTTAAATGTACCGTCACCAAATATATTTTTTAAAACTATCAATTTTTCTTTAGCTTCTTGGGAACAAAAAATGAGTAAGCGTGTGTTACCGTAACAGTAATCTGCTAACAAAAATGATTGAAATTTTTGAGGAACCTCAACCGTTTTAACGTCATTGAAAGTGATTTTACTCATATTATAAGTGCTATTTCGATGGCGATACAAAGTGCTTTTGATGTTTGCAAACTTAGGAATATCTTTGGGTAAAGTTACTTTATCAAGTCCTTCGTCCAAAATTTTCGAAATTGTTGAATTAAAGGCGGCTGGTACGCAAGGTACATCATCAGAAGTTATATTTTTCTTGCATTCATCAATATGAATGTCTATTATGTTTTTATTGAAGTCCGGTGTACAGGATGTGTGTGTGGTTTCTTTCAAAATTTGATCATTCTGCAATAAACGTGCATAATTTATTTACCCATTGTCTGGTTTTGCATGAAAAAAGAAGTCAAAAAAGTAGGTACTTACTTTTATGGTTAAGGTCCCACTGCACTTATTCTTTCTTCTAAGATGACATTCCCATACAACAGCTCCACTTTTGTTTTGCCTTTTCCTTAAAAATTGGTATCCAGCACGCAGAAGCACGATTCCACCTTTCCTTTGTATATACTGCAAACAGCTTCCTGTACTACCAGAGGGACCAGGATGCGCTTCTTGTGACATTGTTAAGCTCTAAAAAACAGGAGACAACAATTACACACTTATTAATATAATTTAGAATGATATTTAATATATAAAATTAAATACTAAAATTGAATACAAATATTGATACCGTACATTATTAGCATAAATTAATAAGACATGAGACAATATAGTATTGACTATAAACAATCTAATAATATTTGTAACTTACAAAAATGTAGGTACTTACATCAGTAGTTTTCCGCAGAACTCGTGTCGAATATATATTATTACATTAACACCCGTGCACTTTCATTGTTTTGTCAACACTAACCCGACCGGTCTAATTTAAGGATAGGAAAGGGAGAGAATGTCAGGTAAACCAATAGGATTTACGCAAATAACACAATGTTATCGGCACTCTTTTGTTAACTACCAGAATCGCCGGCGCTTCCCGTCAGAGTTGCTATATTTAGTGTAGGTAAACATAATGAAACAATGATAAACTTAGGATACGTTTTATAATTCATAAAAAAATAGAGAAGAATTTTGTAAAATAATGATTAAATCTAACGAAGAAACTAATTTAAAAGTAAACTACGAAACATCGAATAAACATATTTTCTGCACAAATCTTTTTAGTGGGACGAATGGCACTAATCGAAGAACATATTCCCATTCGTCCTCTCTTGAATTAGGATTGGGACGATCGGGAACAAATTAAATATTATTACGAACGGGAATACACGGTGTATTCCCGTTCGTCCCCTCGACTTCGTCCCCCGAGGGGGACGAACGGGAATTTACAAAAATAATATTTAATTTGTTCCCGATCGTCCCAATCCTAATTCAAGAGATATTTTCCGCCAAAAGGAGCCAATTCCGCCCAGCTCCATCTTTCCGCGGTGAAACCGTGCCGATAACCGACCATCTTGAGCTTCTTGGGGTTACATTAACATCTACTCTCAATTTTGGCCCTTACATAGAGGCAAAAGCTCAAGTGGCTGCAAAGAAGTTGGGGATTCTGGCTAAGGTGAGGCGGTACTTCACGCCGGAACAGCTGCTCAAACTCTATCAAGCGCAAGTTCGATCGTGTATGGAATACTGCTCTCATCTTTGGGATGGATCTGCCAGATACCAGCTTGATGCCCTTGAGTCAATTGAGAAACGAGCCAAGAGGATCATCGGCAATGAGAGGCTCGTCGCGTCGAAGCTCCAAAGTCTTGAACATCGACGACGAGTTGCTAGCCTGTCGGTTTTTTACCGGTTGCATTTTGGGGAATGTGCGACGGAATTGCATAATTTAATTCCGCCAAGCCCGTTCCATCATCGGACCACAAGACGAACGGCGATGCGCCACCGGTATATGGTGGACATCCCACCCATACGCACAAAACGTTTTGGGAATACATTCATAGTGCGTACAGCTAAGGAGTGGAATTCCCTGCCGGAGTCTGTGTTTCCTGATAGCTACAACCTGGGAGTCTTCAAATCAAGAGTGAATAGGTTATTTCTAGGCAAGCGTGCTCCATCTTCGACCACATCCTCGCTTACCATCAGGTGAGATAGTGGTCAAACGCGTGCCTATCAATAGAAAAAAAAAAAAAAAAAAAAAGAGAGGACGAATGGGAATATGTTCTTCGATTAGTGCCATTCGTCCCACTAAAAAGATTTGTGCAGAAAATATGTTTATTCGATGTTTCGTAGTTTACTTTTAAATTAGTTTCTTCGTTAGATTTAATCATTATTTTACAAAATTCTTCTCTATTTTTTTATGAATTATAAAACGTATCCTAAGTTTATCATTGTTTCATTATGTTTACCTACACTAAATATAGCAACTCTGACGGGAAGCGCCGGCGATTCTGGTAGTTAACAAAAGAGTGCCGATAACATTGTGTTATTTGCGTAAATCCTATTGGTTTACCTGACATTCTCTCCCTTTCCTATCCTTAAATTAGACCGGTCGGGTTAGTGTTGACAAAACAATGAAAGTGCACGGGTGTTAATGTAATAATATATATTCGACACGAGTTCTGCGGAAAACTACTGATGTAAGTACCTACATTTTTGTAAGTTACAAATATTATTAGATTGTTTATAGTCAATACTATATTGTCTCATGTCTTATTAATTTATGCTAATAATGTACGGTATCAATATTTGTATTCAATTTTAGTATTTAATTTTATATATTAAATATCATTCTAAATTATATTAATAAGTGTGTAATTGTTGTCTCCTGTTTTTTAGAGCTTAACAATGTCACAAGAAGCGCATCCTGGTCCCTCTGGTAGTACAGGAAGCTGTTTGCAGTATATACAAAGGAAAGGTGGAATCGTGCTTCTGCGTGCTGGATACCAATTTTTAAGGAAAAGGCAAAACAAAAGTGGAGCTGTTGTATGGGAATGTCATCTTAGAAGAAAGAATAAGTGCAGTGGGACCTTAACCATAAAAGTAAGTACCTACTTTTTTGACTTCTTTTTTCATGCAAAACCAGACAATGGGTAAATAAATTATGCACGTTTATTGCAGAATGATCAAATTTTGAAAGAAACCACACACACATCCTGTACACCGGACTTCAATAAAAACATAATAGACATTCATATTGATGAATGCAAGAAAAATATAACTTCTGATGATGTACCTTGCGTACCAGCCGCCTTTAATTCAACAATTTCGAAAATTTTGGACGAAGGACTTGATAAAGTAACTTTACCCAAAGATATTCCTAAGTTTGCAAACATCAAAAGCACTTTGTATCGCCATCGAAATAGCACTTATAATATGAGTAAAATCACTTTCAATGACGTTAAAACGGTTGAGGTTCCTCAAAAATTTCAATCATTTTTGTTAGCAGATTACTGTTACGGTAACACACGCTTACTCATTTTTTGTTCCCAAGAAGCTAAAGAAAAATTGATAGTTTTAAAAAATATATTTGGTGACGGTACATTTAAGAGTTGTCCACCTCCATTCCAACAGCTCTACACCGTTCATGGTGATTTAGGAAGTAATAATCAAAGCACAGCTATGACGCCATTATTTTACGCTTTAATGTCAAATTGTACGCAAAGCAGCTATGTCTGCTATGCGTACAATTTTTCCAGAGATAAGTATCCACGGCTGTTATTACCATTTTAATAATGTTATTTGGAGGAAAGGCCGTGAATTAAATCTAACAAAAAATAAAACTTTAAGACGTCAAGTAGCCCTAAGTGCGGTGCTTCCATTATTACCAGAGGAACGTATTTTTGAAGGCTGGTTTTATATCGCTAGCGAAAGCCCCGGTGATAGCCAAAGTGAAAAATTTCGGCAATACATGCTATCGCAGTGGCTTCAATCGAATTTCGTAAAAGTGTGGTGCAGTTTTGGAAAACGACACCGTACTAATAACTTTGCCGAAGGGTGGCATTTTAAATTAAATAGTGCCATAGGCAAAAAAAAACCTAATATTTTAAAATTGCTTACGGTGTTACATCAAGACTCTAACTTATACAGCGTGAAAGCAAAACAAAATCCAAAACGGCGTAAGCTACATTCAATCTTGACAGACCAATATATTATGGATTGCCAAATGCAACTTCTTAATTCAGAAATAACTGTAGGACATTTTTTAGAAAAACTTACGTAGGTATTAATCATAATAAGTAAAGTGCTCGATGGTTGTGTACGTTGATGTAATCTCTAGACTTTGTGTGCAATAATTATTACTGCCTACTGTTATGACCTCGACTACTTTCTTCAATACTTGTGAATTTTTTATTGTTGTTACCCTCTATGATGTTTTGTGTTCATGTTTTTTCACTTTGATTTTGTATATGTTTTTTATTTTGATTTTGAAATTGTGCTAATTGACGCTATTTATATGTAAAATTAATGTGTAACCTGTTCTGATTCCTTATACAATATGTAACACAAAAATGTGACACCGTATACCTATACATATAAGCAAATGTGACTTTTTAAAAATTAGTACGATAAGTTTTTTTTTGTTATTTTTATCTTGATTTCGTGATATTTTAGGTATTTTATTTAATTTTGCTTTTGAAAGTGTGATAATTTACTGACCCTATTTATGTGTTAAAATAATGAGTAAACTTTTCTAATCACTTACATAACGTAAAACGTAAAATCTTGCCACCATACATATAAGCAACTCTACGAAAAATAGTGACTTATATTTCAAAAGGAAACAACCTGAATGGTAAAAAGTCTGTTTGTAGTGTTTAATTGTAATATAATACAGACTTTTTTTATTGTAATCTGTATACACAGATTTTTAAATCATAATTTTTAGTTATAAGGAGAATTTTATTCATAATTAAAAAAATATTATATATAAAAATATTGCGAGTTATCGCAAAGTTGATTCTGTGATTTTTACTGTGATTTTTATTCCTTAATAAATGACTGATTTTTATTTCAATTTTGTTTTTTTACCAATTAAAACCACCAGTCTTATATTATTTAGTGGGAGCAATAGACCCAAAAAAGAATTAATAAATTATTCCCATTCGTCCCCCCAAAAAATTTTGAGGGACCATCGGGAAAATAAATAACGAATTCCCGTTCGTCCCCCTCGGGGGACGAAGTCGAGGGGACGAACGGGAATACACGAGATAAACGTGCAATAAAGTACAGTGATCTTTCCCTAATATCCCTTCGTAGATACTCGAACAATAATGTTTTTCTTTATTAAAGAACGTAAAGGATCACGATAGAAGTCGATTCAAGATAGCTTTATGTCATTATTTTGGTTTTTGTAATTAAGAATATCAATAAATGTATGTAGGTTATTGCACGGGTATTTAAAGTCTATCATAGCAGTTTTAGAGGGATTGAAGTATGACGAGTTTGATGAACTTTTGTTATTTTTGTTTTGAACATAGATCCCTACAATTTTCTCATCTCATCAATGCATTTTTTTATATTTACTAGTTAAGCGTTGAAAAAAATAATAATTATGTATTACTTGCGCCATAACGAAATTATAACGAATCAGAAGTTGTTATTTCCTTGTTTAATTTTCTGTCCTACTATAATAACTTTAACGCAGTTTTTTTTTTTAAATTTACCCTGATACGATTGTAGCGCCACCATTTCGACGGACACTTTTCATACATAAAGATAGTCTATCTTGTCAACTTTCACTCCATGCTCACAAGCCGGCCAAGTGTGAGTCGAACTCTCGCAAAAAGGGTTCTGTACCATAAACCGAAAAAAAATACGATTCCGTTGTTTACCCTTTAGGTACAGAACCCTAAAAATGAAATTACGAGTAAGAAGTGTACCTACCAATGTGATGTTTTCTATATATAGGTAGGCGGGGTAGGCCTGGGTTGGATATGCTGTAAACTAAGATGTGACAGGATAGGATCGCCATCTAGCCGTTGAACTTAACTTCTACGTGCACCGGTGGAATCAATAGGTTCCCCAGCAACGCTAGCTCGTGACAATGTTAAAATATAACATGATATTGTGTCCTTTGATAGAGGCAATATTGAACATAATTTCTTTATTTATTTACTTATCATTGAATTATTACAACACCTTTACAGATTAATCCAAGGCGATGTTATAACTTACATATAAACATTAACTTTACATCCAACGTCTTATCAATTCATTTATCATTTTAAGATAAGTACTATCTTGCCTGAAACACAGATTCAACTTAGTTCAGGCAAATAAGTTACTGTTTACCTAATAATAATAATTAAAGGGTTAGATAAGTGGACAAAGGTTAAAATGAGCAAATAGTAATAATGAGTACCTAATGAGCGTTTAAAAATTATAAATAGTCAAATGATCTTAGCAATTAAATCTTATAGTTTTAAAATACAATAGAAGTACCAATATTTAGAAAAGATTGACTATTTTGTATCTATTTTGTATGAAAATATTGGTTATTCTATGCTAATTTATTAAAAAAGTATATATGAACATAACACCTTTGTTTATTATGATCCATATTAAGTTTAGTTAAGAAAAAAAACCTGCACTCGCTCTTGCATTCTTAGTTGTAGGTACACATATCGAATATATTAATTTTATGTCTGTATCGATAGTAAACAGAAGATCTTACCTATCCGAGAACATTTGTAGTTCGCTTTTGCATCCTCAATTATGCAAGTTTTATGTTTATAAAACCGGCCAAGTGCGAGTCGGACTCGCACATGAAGCGTTCCGTACCATTAACTTTATTTTTATCATTGTTGTTTTAGCGGCAATAGAAATACACAATCTGTGAAAATTTCAGCTCTCTACCTATTACGGTTCTTGAGACACAGCCCGCTGACAGACAGACGGACGGATGGACGGACGGACGGACGGACGGACAGTGGAGGCTTAGTGTGGAGTGGAGTAATAGGATTCCGTTGATTACCCTTCGGGTACGGAAACCTAAAAACTTTATAATGCTCTAGGTAGGCAGGTATGTGGTAAAACATAAAATAGAATTATTTATGAGAAATAGTTTTATTATTTAGAAATATGTATGCCATATGTACCTACTTACATACTATAAATTATTGAGAAATTTGAATATTTATGTAAAACAACGAAGATATTACAACCTACGTAAAAAGGGTCTGAAAAGTAAATGATTCTATTTTATTTACCCACATTATTTTTATCTATTTGCAAACGTAACCTATGACATATAACACCATTGTTTATTTTTGTAACATTAAAACAAGTTATCCTTACGAAGACGCAGAAGATTTATTGATTGATTATCGCTTTCTATTATTCCAAAAGTAGCAGTTATAATGATTTTCTGACAATATTTCTGCTGTTAACATATTAGCAAATCTGAATTATATACTTGATTGACAGTTACACTACTTTGCATGCGTCTGTAACTACGAGTAAGTAACGAATTAGAATTGTGTTTTAAGTCCATGAATCGATTTATCATTAGTTAAAACCTATGTTCATTGTTCATGCAAAAAAGTCGTTTTTTTTTCAGATAACACCTTTGTCCATGTAACCCTTCAATTGTCAGATATTTTATTCGTAAATGTGCCTTACTTTATAAGTAAACGATATAATTATTATTTAGATTTTAAATATTTCAATTTTTTATAAAAAAAAAACATTTAAAAATATAAAAAGTAGTAGCCCACTGGTATCGAGAATACCCCCTAACTATAGCTGCCCAACGAGAGGCTCCTTAGATGTTGGTAGTGGCTCTTGGCAATTATGCCATTGACCGTCACGACAATCGGCACAATGACTTCCTACTGTGTTCACATCCTACATGTCGACAACCTCGCGAGCAAAGTCTAGTTAGATACTTTGTTTGTATTTTTCAGCCTTCATGAGGTTCTCGCCATGCGAAATAGAAAGGTCTACAATCATTGCACGCCTCTCGATTCGTTCCACCACCATTATATCAGGCTTTTTGGCAACAATAGTCCTGTCAGTGATGATGGACCGATCGCAGTAAAATGTAATATTGCTATTAGCAAGAACTGGGTCGGGCGCATACCTAGATATACCCAGTACGGCACTTCCGATTCCACAAGAGAGTATTTATTTTTATTCAGAGCAAGTTGCTGATGGATAACCCTGGCTAAACAGTTGGCTATGCAAGACTCTCCGTTAGCTTGACGAGAAGGAATCAGAGAAAATGTGGCGAATTGATTCCTCTGGACGGTGACATGTCAACCAACCGTTCCTTCCTTCGCAATAAATCTCCTGTAGTTATATGCCATGATAACTTCGTCCATGATAGCACAGACAAAACCTTCGGTTTCTACAAAGAAATCACCGAAACGCAGCCAGGCAACGTACAATAATTGATCTACGTCCGTATCGGGCCCATGTAAGGCCCGGAAAAGCGTCCATGAAGTTCCTTATTCTGCCATACCGGCTTGCAATCGTCAGCATCAAGTACCGCAACTTTGCGCTGTTCTCATTTGCCAAAGAGAGCGGGGTGAGTTCCTTGTTCACCACCACTACAGCTCGATGTATACCCCTGTCGCCAGCTAGGAAATATTCCCTGGAGACTGCATAAGTAGAGTCTATTGTGGAAATTTGATACCCAAATTATTGAATAAAGCAACAAAAAAGAGAGAATAAAAAGAACCTCTTCTCTTGTGGAAATAATAACTTATTATACGTCATTCGGAATTTCGAGATATGGTTATGAGAACCCTTCATAACCTTTAGCTATTCATAAACATACCTACCAATCAGCCTACCAAGCGTGCTAATTAGCTAGGTAATAATTAATTCATGATGAGTAAATATACCCATGTTCAGCATATTGTGAACATAAACAATATTGACAGACTAGACTCTTACGCTTTAGGCAGGAAGATAATTCTCGCATTGTTTGCATACTATGCTCATAGGTATCGAAATTTTACCTGCACAAGTTCTTAGGTGTTGGCAATTGTTTGCCTCAAAAATCACTATGATCCGAAGTGTGTACTTGGAATAGACGGGGTTTTTAATCAGTTGTAACTTACAGAGTAGAGTGTCATGGCTGATTATAGTGCCTACCTATCATGGCAACTTGCCTGGCTTTTTAAATAACTCCGTTTCTAATGTCTTACCTACTAACATAACGAATCGAATCCATCCTTGTGGCCATTAGCCTCAAAAATATTTTTTGAGAGAGGGTCCTTGGTACAAGCCGCGCTACCTAGTGCTATTGGGTTTTCAGTTGGCAGTTCTTAGAAGCAGTCCGGAGTTTGGATTTGTGACGATTGATTTCATAGCAAAATACTGTTTGCCTCCTAAGTACACAGACTTATCATAGTTTACCTCTAAGCCCTTCTGCTTGAGGGAATATGGGTGTAGTATTTATTTCTTTATTCTATTAGACACAATACTCTTATTTGTAATGTTACAAAATACAGACACTTATGTGATATGCTTTAGTATCGATTTCACCAGCAAGTCTCACTAGAAAGTATTATAATAATCTAGGAACATTGGGTGGATTCTGCGGGCTGCATTTACGCTAATATAATTATTATGTGTCATAGAGCGTGAGATAGTCTTCTTCTTCCACCTAGCGTTAATCCCAGCTATTGCCAGGGTCCGCCTTCCGACTGAGCTTCCTCCACTTTGCCCGATCTTCAACATCCCTTTCAGTGAGTCCATTGGCTCTCATGTTGGACTTGAAGACGTCCAGCCAGCGCTTGCGAGGGCGACCACGGGACCTAGCCCCAAGGACAGTCATATTCATGTATTTCCGACCAACGTACTCCATAGGGCGGCGCATGATGTGGCCATATCATCGCAGACGACACTCTTGCAGTTTTTCCCCCACGTCACGGACACCAAGACTACCTCTGATGAAAGAGTTGCGTATGCGATCGGATCGCGTTACGCCACTCATCCACCTCAGCATCTTCATTTCCGTGACGCGAAGCTTCTGGGTGTGTCTGCTTAGTGCTGGCCAACACTCGCCGCCTACACGGACAGGCCGTATGATGTATTTATATATCTGCCCCTTGAGCTTCGGAGGCATTTTGCGGTCGCACACAACGCCCGTTACCTCGCGCCACTTCGCCCCAGCTGCGCCTATACGTGCTTGGACATCATCGTCCACGTTGCCAGACTCGTGCAGCAGGGATCCAAGGTACCTGAACGTATCGGACTTTGTGATCAGGTCCGAACCTATTCGGAAGGTGTTTGAATCCGCGCTGCCACAGGACATGTACTCAGTCTTCGCCACATTTAGTCGCAGACCACCGTTTTCCAGCGTGTCCTTCCAAATGTTCACTTTGCGCTCAAGATGGGCTTTGTTCTGATAAACGAGGGCGATGTCATCGGCATACATCATTAGCCATGGAGGCTGATCTTGGATGTTTGCCGCAACTACATAGAGCACCACGTTAAACAAGAGCCGAGCCTTGGTGAACGCCAACAGATATTGGAAAGCCATTGGATTCGCCAACAGCGGTCTGGACAGAGGACACGGAATCGCGGTACATGTCTCTGATAATGTCAAAATAGGCCTCGGGAACTCCCTTGAAGCGAAGTGCCCACCAGATGGATTGCCGAGGTATACAGTCGAAGGCCTTCTGCAGGTCTAAAAAGGCCATATGCAAAGCTTTCCTTCTCTCTCTGTAAGCCTCGCCAGTAAGGCGAACACTGCGTCCATGGTACTGTTACCCGCCCGGAAGCCATATTGACACTCAAGAGACAGTGCACGCGCTACGGAGCCGTGTGTCAATGATGCATTCGAAGAGTTTCATGGTGTGGCACATGATCTTGATACCGCGGTAGTTACTAAAATCCTGTACGCTACCTTTGCTTTTGTAAACAGAAATAATCAGGCTAAATCGCCACTGGTTCAGCATTTCCTTGATGATCAGGATGCGGTTAAAAAGATCCGTCAGAAAGTCCACACCATGTGGGCCCATTGATTGCCTTCCACACTTCAATTGGCACATTGTCAGGCCCGACCGATTTCGATCGGTTCTTCATGTGGCGAAAAGCAATGCGGGTTTCGTCGGGGAAAATAGAGGAAATCAATTATTTTCAATCAATCAATAATTTATTAATTTTCTCCCACAAATTACATACAATTTATAAAGGAAACAGTTTGAAGATGGGAGACAGAAGCCCATACTAAGCAAACCTGTGCTATGGGTCACGGTCTCCTTATCTCGAATTTATGTTTGGATCAATAATAAAGGTAGTAACTAATGCAGTAGGGAGCGCTATGGCTGATGAAATCGAATTGAATTAGCTTAAGGCCTAAAAAAATTAATGAAAGGTATAGTTAGAAATTTTGTGAATTTGTCGGTGGGTGTTTATTGTATGTGTATGATATAATATGAGTCGTGCTTGTGTGTATTTGAGTGTGTGTGTGTGTAGCGCATGTGTGTTATACTTCTCTGAAACCATATAACAGTTTCAACGTGTCGTCATAGAAGCCAATTTGAGACCTTACGCCTGCATTGCAGTTTCGTTGACGAATATATTGTAAGCTTCTTATTTGGAATATCATATAGACGTGGTCCTTGGAAAAAGAAAAAGTGCCGGCTGAAAGTTGTCCTAGCCGGTCTCATTTGACAGACCTGATAAAAACGCCTCTTGATTAATATATGTATGATTATTCTGCTGTAGCACAAGCTAGAATGCTGTCTTAGTATGGTAGAAAGAACGTATAGTTGTCTCACTGATAAAATTTCAGCTTGCTGATACAGTTCCGTTGCAGGATATAGCCTGGGTTTGAAGAGGCTGATCTTTAAAATGAGTCTTAGAGCTCAAAGACTCATTTCTACTTCAACTTCTACTTCAACCATGTGCTTTTTAGCTGCCCCGCCCCATGGAGAGATGCAGCAGGTGAGATCAGACTGACAGAGCGCCAGGTAAACAGTTCGCATGACTTGGCAGTCCGCTACATGTCGAAGGTTTTTGAAAACATAATGTAAGTTTACGTATTCTCTTGGACATATTACTTATATGCTCGAGGAAGTTTAGATTTTCATCTATTGTTACACCAAGGTATTTAACGGATCTTGCATTATTAATATGCGGGCAGTTGCAATTTGTGGCTATTTGTTGATGACAGGAATGTGCGATTAATTTGTTTGATGGGATGGGTGTGTTGCGTATTGAAAAAGTAACAAAGTAGGTTTTAGAGGCATTTAAACTAAGCATGTTTGAAGAGAGCCAATGGCAGACCGTATTGAAGCTTTCTTGTGCAAAATTAAAGACTTCGTCCTAATTGTCTCCAAAGAAAGTAAGGGCGGTATCATCAGCGTATGAGGTAGGTAATCTTGCAATTTTGGAGATTAAGTTTGTGCAGGATATTTATATAGCACACGAACAGAGATGGGGCCAAAATACTACCTTGAGGGACTCCTAGGGTCACCGGACACTCTTCGCTCACCGTATTGTCTATCCTCATCCTCTGCGTGCGATTTTGAAGGTAGCTTTTAAAAAGAAGCAATTCCGTACCGCTTATACCCATGCCCTCAAGCTTTTCCAAGAGTTGCTCAGAAGAGACTGTGTCAAAGGCCTTCGCCAGGTCTAGAAAAATAGTCAAGAATTTCCTTTTCTCATCCAATTCCGTTGCTATGAATCCAGTAAAGTTGTGTACAGCATCGTCTGTCAATTTACCAGGTCTAAAACCGTACTGGGCATCTAGGGCTAGTAATTTTTTACTCTCCAAAAAATGTACGAATCTTCTTTTAATAATCTTTTCTATAATTTTCGACAGCGATGGTAGGAGTGAAATTGGGCGGTAATTATTGACACAGTCTCTTCCCCATCTTTGTGTATGGGAATAACTACAGATTGCTTGAGGGCATCGGGAAACACACCCTGCCCTATACATTTGTTAAAGAGCTCCGTGAGTGGGGGGGGCTTATATATTCTTTTACGTTTCAGAACTCTGTTTGATATAACATCCCAGCCTGTGCTGCAGTCAGATTTCACGTTATCAATTATACAGGCAACTTCTTCACAGTCTGTGTCCAATATAACAAAGGACGTGCATTGAGTACTGTGTGAATTTGAGTCAGTGTTCGGCGTAGTCGTCGGTATGTTATTTGCTAATTGAGAGCCAATACTTGCAAAACAGCTATTTATTGCATTACAAGAATCGACAGGCGTTTGTTCTAGCGAAAGTAGTTCATGGTTTAATTGTTTAGTTTTGAACGTTTTTGTTGATACTACTCCAGAGCTTCTTACTATTAGATATTTTTGGCCAACTCAAGCTCATGTTTTTCGTATTGTCTTCTGCCTTTCTTGATAATAGTGTTGCACAAATTTCTGTATCTTTTGGCCAGCCGTCTGACCCCAACTCTACGAGTGGGAAACCAGGTTCGCCAGAGCCTCGTCCGTTAGATAGCAGGGTGCACCGCTAGCAGGTAAGGTTGGCTTGGGTCCTTGAGATGTAAACGGACCCCATACACCCCATAACCATAAAGCGTGAAATAGTACATTATAATATTGTGTTACTAATTTAATTTAGATACGTAATCCAATTTGAGATCTAAATTAATATGATTTAGTCCAGTTTGTGTCGTGGTTTGTGGTTCCTTTCAGAGTGTAGCCTCATATTTTCCACCAGCATAAACTTACGGGTTTGTTTATTTTTGCCATACATTTAGTACCTCTACGTAGGTACTAAATACAAAGCGTATGAAAATAGATTTTCAGAAAATATTCTCCTAAAGGACAGAGAAAGGACAGGACAGAAAAAAAGAACAGATACATTATAAAAATATTTTTATTGTCTTAATTTTCGTAATTCTATATTGCAAATTAATGATTTTGTTTACATCAAGTAATGAGAAGTAGGTAGATTCGTACCTTAAATTTTACGTACCTACAATAATGGGTTATCTCATAATCCTACACATAAGGACGGAATAGTCGATGTATTAATTACCTTAGACTAAATTGTGACATTTTTTATTTTAAACTAGTTGAATAATTTATAAGTATAAGAAGATTGGGTATAATTTATTAAAAATAAGAAAAGTAAGTATTAACATTCATGTTTCAAGACAAGTAGAAAAAAGATGGGTAGTTTAAGATAGGTATGTAAACTGCATGATAAAGTTTTACGTGCCTATTTACAAAATTCAAAAAAATAATAAATATATCGACGATAAAAAAAATACAAAATGAAAGGATGTTTAAAAATATTTAAAAACTAGTTTCCGTATTTTAAAATTACCCTTCAAGGTAATATGGATCAAATACAATACTAGGAATTAATATACATAATAATATGGTGATTTTATTCTACTGTCCTCGATCAACACAGCAACTACAGTTTAATCGAAGAATATAATAATACCAAAGTTAACCTTATTTAAAAAGAAATGTCACACATTTCGTGTCATTTTCCTTGTCATGTTTACGAAGTTAGCTTCTATTGAAAATATTTTTAATTACACTATTTTCATGGACGGTTTATTTTTATATTTAAGTATTATTTGTACCTAATAAGAAATCTTAGAACTAAGTAAATAATTTAAAGAATAAATACAAGCTCAATAAATTATTATTTAATTAACTCTAGCGACTGACTCAAATAATGTTATTGCTCGTACACTCGTAATAATCACGTATGTTTGAGGCTTGATCATTGCTCGTACACTCGTAATAATCACGTATGTTTGAGGCTTGATCAAACAATCGACAATGTCCACGTTTTAGAATCTTTTTTTTTCGCAGGTAAGGTCTGAAAATAGACTGCTGTGCTATGCGACAAAAGTTTTGTTACCTACTTTTTACTGTAGGTAGACATAACATTTTGTATGTCAGTAGGTATTTAGCGAAAACTTATCAGACTGCCAGTCTATTGCTGGAGAGAGCAGACAAGTAGGTATCGAATAAAAATCAAATGACGTGAGATTGTCGTAGGCACTCCATTTGTACTCAGATGTTTTTCTAGCTCTGCACTTTTAAGCTCTTCCCCCACTCCAATGGACAGACAGCCTTTAGCCTCGTATCACCCAAGGCGCTCATGGTATTAGCAGTTTTATAACATTTAATTAAGTACCTACAATTTTTGATTAAGTTTTTTTCAAATATTAATTTTGTTCTTGTTGTTTTACATGTAAAAATCGACTGTTGTTGAGCCCTTTGCCTGAGCCATAAGACCTCCTCCACAAATAATCATAATTTAATAGCAGTGAAAGCATATAATTAACTACTTATACTTACGAATAAATTCTATAGGTATTTTGACTTCCATAGCTACTTATTTTAATATTACTATAATAAGCATCACAATTATATTAAAATAAATACCTATTTTAAAAGTTAATTAAGTATTTTTTATTTCTACAACTAAATACCAATATCAGAAAGCAAGGAAGTTTACTTAACATATTAAAACTCGACCTTGCATTTGGTAAACTAATTTATAAAAGTATTAAAAGTCTGAATCTGGCAAAATGTTAGACACCACACGTGTCTGTTGAAATTGTACTTAAGTAGGTGTCGGTAAGTACCTAGTTAGAAAGTACTTACCTACTAAGTTAAAAGTACTTGTTACAATGATACGATTACACAAACAGCTTTCAGATAATTTTAAATTCGAATTCTTAATAAGTCATTTAATAGCAGATCTCACTCATAAAATAATTCTTTGAGCCTACGTAAGCTCGACTTTTTCTTGGCAAGTAATTGCAACAATTGGCAGCTTGTAGTTATTGGTCCCTCACGTTTTTTAAGCATATAATTGTTTTTAAGATTTCATTTAACATCGTTATGTTTCATGTGGGGGATAACTAACTTTCCTTCTCATAATTACTGATCATTGACTTGTTGTAAACTTTCCCTTTACTTATTTTCGTCCGCACGTTGTTCCCTCGAAATTCGTTAATTACAGCAGCTCGATACGAGCCAGACACAATCCTATCCTACGTATCTCAGGCTTTAAGGGTAGAAGTTCTGGAGAGCGTCTGAGTATATGGAGTTGTATGTGTCTCTCAGCACGTACACGTTGTCTCCTGGCTTGCCATTGAACATGTACTGGCCCTTTAGGTTCGTTATCTTCGAGTTTGATGGAGCTGGTTTAGGTTTAGGTGGCGAGTATGAAGGCACGTTGTACGTCGGTCGTGCTGGCATCATGGGCTGGCCGCCATATCCGAAGGGATCCATTTGGGGCATTTGAGGGTATGCGGGCGCTCCGCTCCATTGATACACTCCAGTCGGTTTTCCATTGGATACAAAGTCAATAGGCAGGTTGATGAAAGGGTCAGCCACTTGGGGCGGTACTTGAGGCATCATCGGCGCCATGGGGGGCCCTAGGCTCGGTGGCTGAGACACGTACCCTAAACCAGGCACAAACATGTACGGAGTGGGGGGCAGCCTGATGTAGAAGATGGGGGAGTTCTCGTACTGCAGCGAATTGATGTTATCGTTCTGGTACTGTCCGTTACCGTTTTTCTTCTTGTTCTGTTGTCGGCGTCTGGTGGGAATGGTTCGCGAGAGGTCTTCTTCCTCGAAGTTCTCGTCGTTGACGGTGAAGTTGATGTCATCATCGTCTTCGTTATAGTCGATGCCGGAGGATAGGAAAGAGGGATAGAAGCCGAAAAGGTTGAGGGCTTTGTTCCTCCTGCTAGTGATGGGTGCTTCTGTGGTGGTTGTTGTTTCCTTGAACTCGTCCTGTAGCTTGTTCTCCCGGACCGTGGTGGGTTCCTCGGTCTGCAGGGCGGCCGCACGTGACCTCCTGGTGGGCGCGCCGTGGCTGTGGCTCAGCAGCGCCAGTAGTACCACGAATAGTAGGACGTTTCTTAAGTAACCCATTGTCAGTCTGGAAACAAGAGATGATTTAGTTTAATAAAATGTAGAGACTTGAGGCAGACTTTTCACAATAGTGGACTTGTTTAAAAAAAAATGTTTTAAATAGGTTGAAGTAACATAAAGTTATAAACTATATCCCAATTACAGCACAAATGAAATCATTAAAATAACGCTTTCTTTTAAGTTTACACCGACGTAAAATAACCAATAACTATCACGATGAATTTGTTATACAATGCCTACTTGTAATCGTAAAAAACAATTTGAAAAGTAAAAATTATTAGAATTATTCTCAAAAGTAATAATAATTGTCATTATTTTCTTTCAAGTGTTTTCTTCCTTTTAATTTCCATGCGTGTATAAACTGTGAAAGAAAACGCTGCGCAAGGCAATTATTCTCTTTTTTAAATTACCCCAAGGTTCGAGCGAATAACAGCTCATTCACACATTATGCTGTGTATTTAACATCAATCAAGTTTGTAGGGCATTCATTAAAAAACAATAAATATCAATAAGCTGAGCCGTCGTACTTTTCATACAACCGCTGTAACACATATATATCTCTGATTTTTTGAACTAATGGGTACCTTGTGCACTATATCTAGGTTTCTATGAAAGCAAAAAATAGAAATCAACTCAAAAACCACTAATACGGTGGAAGGAGTAGGTAGAAACAGTTACCAAGGAAAATAACAGGCTAGGGAAATTTTTGATTAAAATGTTTATTCAATAGCGCCCGGTGAGAAATCTTATCCAGGACTTTTTTTTACAGGCCTCCGTGGTTGAGTGGTTTAGGCGTTTGCCTTGTGACCCGGTGGTTGTGGGTTCGATTCCCACGGGAAGCATACTTTGTAAAGTTATTTCCAGTTTAGCTAGGACATTGCAGGCTTGAATCACCTGATTGTCTGATAAAAAGATGATTCCGTGCTTCGGAAGGCACGTATAAGCCGGTGGTCCCGGCCGCCAAATGTAGGTCGTCAAATAAACCATGTCAGAGGCTTTTGAGGCGGTTTAGAAACTCTGAGACTAGGGTGTGTGGGGTCGTTAGATCTTACACCATACCAGAATTTACAGGGGGGTGTAGAGAAGATTTCGCGAAATTCCTATGGGAACGGAAAAAACCGGATATCCGCATACGAAGTCGTAGGCAAAAGCTAAAATATAGAAAATAAAATTACTGAAACTAAAAGCTGTCTACGCGCATTTGCCCAGAAATGAAATCACCGGAAATTATTATTAAAAAAATAAAACAGATTGCTTACTAAATTGAAACTTATATTTATTACTGTTCTCTCACGCATAAATCCAGGATTACATAAAAATTTCTTTATGATCATTGCATAGACACTTTCTTAAGATCTTTTTTTATGACGAGCCAGCCAGTCATAGGTACCTAAGTCCGTCAGTAGGATTCCTAGCAAACAGGATACATGTCTTGAGTAAAAAAAAATGCAACAGCCATGTGGCCCGAGCAGTTCTCAAGGTCGGTTAATACCCCACACCACTTATTTCCAGTAATCTATTCATTCTTTGCGTTTACTTAAGACAGGCGCAAATTAAATTGCTTTTTTGGATGAAATAAGAACTGGATGGTATCTGCGGTGACCAAAGTTTATGATCTTGAGAGTTTACTGATTTAAGATAGGAACTGGCAAATAAAATACTAAAGATATTTTTATATCTATTTTCTTTATGCAGGATTTATTTTACATACTGATGTGTAACATAAAGCTAACGTGACATTTAGAAAATTATCATAAATATGATAAATCTAATTTTACTATAAATGATAAACCTAAATGTGTATTTATAAAACCTATTTTTCATTTTTAACAACCACCAAATTTGAGAAAATTCTAGATAAAGCTAAAAAAAGATATGAACTTATCGCAACTTAACTTTTATAACTTTCAATCGTTCGATATTCGTGTTTGAAATTAAGAAAGAATCTTTTCTGTAGCCTCCCACCAGAAAAGATGAATGAACCGTAGTGACAGAAATTATATGAAAAGAACAGTCACTCAGTGATAGTTTGACGGTTAACGGGACGAAATAGAATAGAAAAAAACGTGTTTCACGGACCCCACGTAACATGGAACTGGGAAGACGATGATTGCCTAACTGCTCACACTAGTCGAGTTAGATAGCCAATCTTTCCTTGCATAAATATTGCAAACCCATCAGGCCTAACCTATTCGACTTCTGGAAAAACTGCCTACCTTGCCGAGCTAGTTAACCAAACGAGATGAATAAAAATACACGACTTCGTTACGATTAACATCGGGATAAATAAATCATATTTCAACAGAAAGACATTTATTATCCCTATATTTACAGCTCGGATGTGTCGACAGTTGATCGATAACAAGCAATAGAAAGTTTATTGCAACTACTGCGCGTACGCATCCACGTATTATGTTAAGGGTTTATTTCACATAAATCATTCCGAATGGCTAACCTCCAGCTTCTGGAAATAACTTATAGACGCGTCACTAATAAAACGCAAGAGAAACAATATGATTGTTTGTTGCGTAAGAGGCGACTAAGGGACTCACCAGAGAATGGGCAGCAGCGTTCTCTGTAAAACGCATCACCATACATTACGATCGCCAACCCACCTGGCAAGCGTGGCGATCATGGCAAACCCCCCTTCTGGGGGAGGCCTATGTCCAGCAGTGGACGTCTTTCGGCTGTTATGATGATGATGTACCTAACAGATGGCCTTCTTAAAATAGCTGAAACAATAAAAACCGGCCAAGTTTGGGTCGAACACGTACACGAAGGGTTCCAGTCAAGTACCGTAATGACCGATTGGGTACCAAATTGTTTTTCATTGTTTGTCATGCGTGCTCGGTGCCTGACGGGTTACTTTTATTTTTATCATATGTTATTTTAGCGTCCGTGGAAAATACCTACACACCTATGAAAACTAAAGCTTAACCGTGCCAGTTGACACACAGGTATCGGACAAAGGAGGCTGAGTAACAGGGTTCCATTTAATAGTATTCGGGTATGGAACACTAAAAAGACGAAATGTTGCGATAATTTCATCTCTTTCGCATTTTAAGCTGCAGCCGAATTCAGTAACTCAATTCAGAGTAGTGTGATCCTCCGGTGATATAGCCAGCTACATTCCGGCGGCTAAAGACAGCTAAGTGAAAAAAGCCCTTTGAGAAGCCTGAACTGTCCCACTTCTGAGCATCCCCATTCCTAGCATTTCGTAGACTACCCGACAGTAATAAAAGTTTCCTTGGAATTGGCATACAAGTACTTTATGCGAGTAGGTACCTACTGTATTTAGGATACCTATATCAGTATGGATAGTATACGAATAGCAGCCTGTCTTAGCTCGAGCCTTATTCCTTTAAATTAGTATTGTTAAGATTATGCGTCTGTTTAATTCGATTAATCTATGTCAGTGTTTTATTTATCGGCTACTGGATTCATTTACGAGTCAGTTTTTAGTGATATCTTACTTCAGTCTCATTTACAATTGAACTCAACAAGCTTGTGCCATCTTGGCTACAGTCTTGTAGCCCAATGATGCCGACTTGCCAGTGCAGGACATCTCACCGTTTACAAAAAACTTTAATTGTGCTTACAGCTAAGGGAGAAATTCCCTTGCGGTGTCTGTGCTTCCTTAACCTACTACATACCCTGGGTCATAGAGGTCTTTAAGTCAAGAGTTAATAAGTTACTTGTATTCTACGTGCTTCATCGTCGACCACTTCATCGCTTTACCAACAGGTGAGATAGTGGTCAAACGGGAGCCTCTCAGTAAAAACAGTAGTTACAATGTGTCTTGTAACCCTCAAGGCTATACATTTATTTATTTTCTCGTGTTTACCCTGAGACTGTTGCATGCCAGTAATGTGTTAATATAGATTACGTGCTAGTCTTGCTAACACAAAAACCTATATTTTTATTTATTAAAAAAAAAGAAGTTGGTCTCGACTTAGGTCTGGTTTTGTTACAATGTTGCAGAAACGGTTCTTGTATTACTTAGGGCGATTGTTATTTTAATTCAGTGTGCTTCGTAGGACTATTATTCCGTTTATTTATTTTCTTTACATATAAATTATATTTTTAAATATTTCAATAAAAAAAATAAAAAAAAAATAGTAGCCCACCGGTATCGGGAACAGGGTCTAAGCTAGGAGCGGTCAGGGCTCCAGAGAGAGGAACCTCCTAACAAAACGAGCCGTGTCCAGAAGTACCGCTTTCTGAATCAAGCCCTTGATCCAGCAGCCTTACGAAAGCCTCTTGAGGTGTTGGTCGAGGCTCGTGGCTATTAAGCCATTGGCTGATACGACTATCGGTACAATGATTGCGGAATCCACATCCCACATATCGACAACCTCGTGAGCCAAGTCAATATACTTAATTTGTTTATCTTTCTCGGCTTTCACGAGGTTCTCGTCATGTGGGACGGTTATGTCTACAATCATTGCACGTCTCTCGATTCGGTCCACCACCACTATATCAGGCTTATTGGCAAGAATAGTCCTGTCAGTGATGATGGACCGATCCCAGTACAATGTGATGTTGTCAATATCGAGAACTGGGTCGGGCGCATATCTGTAGTACGGCACCTCCAACTCTACAAGAGAGTATTTCAGAGCATGTTGCTGATGGATAATCCTGGCTACAAGGTTGTGCCTATGCAAGTATTCTCCGTTAGCTAGACGAGAACAACCAGAGATAATGTGGCGAATTGATTCTCCTGGACGGTGACATGCCCGACATATGTTAAGATTGGTCTGTGGATGGGTGACCACCTTAACATACCGAGTTTTCTCCGTGCCTCGGAAAGCACGTTAAGCCGTTGGTCACGGCTGTCAATTGAAGATCTTTGGCAGTCTTTACGGATTGTCAGAAGCCAGTAAGTCTGACTCCAGTCTTGCCAAGAAGTACAGTGTTACCCTGGTAATGGGTTGTGGAGGTCTGGTAGGTAGCCGCTCCACGTAAAAACTGGTATTCAGCTAAATCCGGTTTGACTGGAAACCGACCCCAATACAGTTGGGAAAAGGCTAGGCAAATGATGACTAAAATCGGGAGATGTGACGAAGCTACCATTAACAGAGTTCAATAACCGTTTGCTTCTTTATACTTCCGTATTTATGTTAGCTCCATACCTATTCATTAAATTTATGCATGTCTTCAAACCTGCAAACATGTTGCCTCAAACCTGCCATTTTCATACATGCAATATTACCTGACACCTTTTCCTTGTGCTTATCACCGGAATATTTAAAAAACATACGACTATAAAATATCTTGTGAGATTGTAAACTCTCGATAAATTGTCAACTGAACATTTGGAATACTTTTTTACGCATCACAATTTGATAGTAATCTGACATAAAATGGCGACCAATCAGAGCACAACTCTACAATTTGTCCATCTTGGTGTGATAGATAAATTGAAAAATGGCTTCTCATTCTCATTCTCATGGTCTTTGTTGGTGTGAGCTCACGTGTTATGAATTGAATGGAATCGTTTTCAATTTCGCGAAATAAAATAGGCCATGTCAAAAAATTGTGTTTTTTCGTTCGTGTAGTATATTTTTATTTACATATATAATGTTCTTTTGATATAATTATAATATTGTATAAATGGCATTTGATCTAACCGCTGAACAAAGAGCGACCGCGCCAGTTCGGGAACGTAGGACACCCCGATACGGATAGGTTAGGTTCGAATGGAATTGTGAGAGCTAGAGTGAGCGAGCGAAGCGAGCGAACTTAGCTTCCGTGATCCCAAAGTAATCCCAACCAACAGCGGTCAACGGGAGGTCCATTTAATTTGCCATTTTCCGATGACACGACCATTCCGATTTCATGAATCTCATTATAAAGACATAAACGCGCCACAGTACCAGGTGTATCTCAGTAGTGGTGTTTTGTACCGTTTTGATTAACACTTTAAAACGCTAGAATGAAAGCTCAAATATTGTGGATATATTGAATCTACTTTATGGTTTACTTGTATTAGTTGTAAAGTATATAACTAAGTTCAAACTTAATTTTAAGTGACTTTAAATTTAAAACGTGTCCCCCATTTAAGTAGGTTAAGCTCATTTGTTCACTCAAGATGGATGATCAACAACGCAATGAAGTAGTATGTTTTGTCTTTACATTTTTTATTAGTGAGCCCTATTTGTTTCGTCCTTTTGAGCGAAGAGGCAAATAATAATACCTAAATAAAAGACTGCGGGTGAGAAGTTGGCAGAGAACAGATCAATATGGCGGGGTGGTGTCATTTTGATTCACGAGTTACAAAATGAACATAAAACGAGTATTTCATTTTTTTATTTAATGTTTACATTTGGGAGAATGTCGATCGAATACTACTGATTAATAATAATAATACTTTTGATTTTCGCTTCGACTCCCTTCTCCCCAAAATGAGTGATCGCTACAGCTGACATTATATCGACAGTCGCTCGTTGTTTGGCTTGTTTATTTCTGTAATTTATAAACCAACTTAAGTGTACTTCTTCAGTCCACTTTTAAAAATAGTTTTAAAATTGAAAAACAAGACAAAAAATTTCGAACAAACTAAACCCGCGCGCTTTTTTAAGAAGGTGACATTATGTCACAAACTTCGTGTTTTTTTTTATTGGCAACATTGCTGCTGTTTGAAATCGTTTTATATCTTTTTTTTTCATTCCCGTAGGAATTTCGGGAAATCTTCTCTTAGTGCTCCCTTACACTCCCCAAGGAACCTACATGGCAAATTTCAGCTTTCTACGACCAATAGTTTCGGCTGTGCGTTGTCTGTCAGTCACTCAATCAATCAGTAACGGAAGAATTTTATATATATTGATTGATTGATTGTTTGATAAGCCCTGCCCGAAAAATAGTAACTAAAGTATAACCCATTTTAGTTGTTAACTAAATTTTAACATACAACGTTAAAGACACGCGTGACATCATCTGACTTGGTAAATTTGGTACATTTTTACCAAGCCATATGACCTCACGTGTGTCTTCAACTCGCTGTATCCTCTTTATTATTTGTTTACGTGAAAAAAGAAAAAATACGTGTCCAATATTTTTTGATAATCTATCAGACGGACACTAATTAGATTTTTTAGTAAAATACCCCATTGTGTATTTATTTAACGTTATTTTAAAATTTAGTAATTTACTTAACTATTTAATAATACGTGTAAACCAGCCATTAGCCTTAAGGCTTGAAAATTTGACTTGTTTTATTACCTAAATATTGACTATGCAGTCGCATGATTTAGCCATGTAAAACGAAAGTGCGAACATTAAAATACAATTTAGGTAATCTACGTTAACAATGTGAGAAATGAAAGCGTTATTTTCTACTAATATGCTTTTATGCCATTATGTAGACAGTAGTTTGGTCTTTTCTTTTAATGACATATTTTATTGCACTGCTCGGGCTGGGTCACATATCGTTAGACAATATGTGACCCAATACACACCCAATACAGACAATATGAAACCTAACTATAACTCTTCGACTCTTTGTAGTTGAAAATTTTCATCAAATTGTTATCAAAACAAGCCGACAACTACTTTTTTATATCAAATTTATTTCACAACACTGTGTTACTTTCGTTTTCTTCCGCCATGTACATACTCATGAAAATTACACGCGAGGCCATAATTAGCTGCCATTTGAACGTATTTAATTTTAATCTAAAACTGTGGTCTGTTCCCGATCGTATTATCATTAACGTCGGTTCTAACACTTGATGATAGTTACACCAATTTGTTCAACAAGTTTAAACCGGCAATAAAATTATAATACACTGTTATTCTTATTAAATTAAGTAACGTTATGTCAGAATCATTAGAGCAGACTTTACGGTCGTTGCAGACTGCCCAATATCTTTACGAGTTCATTTACATAACATCTTTGCTTTGATGGATGCGTGATAAGATGCAGTAACAATTATTCACCATAAAGAGAAGTCATTAATTACAGCTATTTCCTTTCTTAAATCGTGGAAAAGTGACAGGAAAATAGTTAGGGAAAGGTGGTAGCAGCGGATGCCATCAATGCTTAAGGCATAAAAACGCGGCTGAAAGATTTATTGTCCGTCAATCTTTTCACGTACCTCCACTTCCGCGTGTCGAGCTGTTTATATAAAACGTCTGAGATGCTGAGGAACTCTTTCTCAAAAACAAGCAGCAGTAAGAAATCCTCTACCACAAAAGGATTTAACCTCTATCGTAAGTCCCCACATAAATATTGAAACGAATATATCCCAGTGAACTAGGTGCTTTATTCTGCCCGACAGTTTACCTTTTTAAAGTGACCACTTATCGAGTCAGTAAAGGAGACGATATTAAATTAAAATAGTGTGTCGTGCAAAAAATAATGACCACTCTGATCGCATACCATTTTATTAGGTGTCGTTAAATTCCAATATAACATTAACTGGTTAAGTTTTTGTAGTTGTTATGATCAATTGCTGAACTGTTATTTTTTATTGATTGCAATCGCAATAATTTCTTGATCGTATTGTCGTATTGTGGGCTGTGGCATATGTTTCATCTCGATGCAGTTGCTATGCTATGACAATTGCTTCATATTGTTTGTATTTACCAAAAAATATCTTAAGATTTTAAATTTCTATCAACTTAAAAATGAAGTCTCAAAAGACTTCTTTGCCTTTGATGACTCAATGGCAAAGAAGGAACTAAACCATCCATTTATGTGCGTTTGCGCTAGCTCTTCATGGAAATCATGGTATATTTAGAAGTTTTGACATGTAAAACCTATATGCCCCCAGATTCTTATCCCCTAATGTCTTTCTACTTCTTCGCAGTTTTCATCGAGCTATTTTTATATGGGTAAAGGACAATAACATCTGTTGTATGTTTTTGCTACCTTGCATATCGTTGATGGATGTGCGAATGTCAAAGTTGTAATCAATTACATCCATAACTTGAGTGATATGTTTATCTATCAACCACTAACAAAAACTCTTACTACTGTAGTTTTTCTGTTGCGTTTGAATAAAAAACTTCACGCCGAGTAATTAATTAAGAAAATAGATAGGAATCTACATAGTTTTTGTATTTGTTTTTACTTTGACTAAGACGCAAGTACTGTCAACATCGGCAAAAACTATACCATCCTCGTTTTGATATCCTTTATTAGAGAGACAATCTTTGTAATTTTAAGGAGCGTTTGGATTCGCATCGCAGTCATAATCTTTTAAAAATACTTTTTATTTTTCTATATTTTGACACATTTATGACTTTGATTTTCGCTGAGATGGATGTAATTGATTACAGACTATTGCGACTTGAATTTTAACGTTTTTAGTGTGAATATTGGCTTTCTGGATGCATCGATGTGTTCATTTTATTCAGAATTAGCTGATGATATTTTAAGAATTAAAATCTTTATGTGTTGTTCCATTGATTTAGCTTGCTTAACTGAAAGATTAAACAAGCGTGCCACTTAGAGATTCAGTAAAAAAGATACAAGATACGCATCTGTCATATTATCTTTCGTGCCATATTTTATAATACACAGCTGCAAAATGAGCTGTGTCAATAAACATTATATAAACAGCCTCTATTTTCACTAGAGCCCATAAATCTTCCAGATTGATCACTCGGTGGTCTCGTCAGCGGCCGTCAGTTGACAACGCATTACCCTATAATGTGGGCAATTTGCAACCTCCCCAGAACTAGCGAAAGTTGTACAAGTACCTACGGTACCATCAGTACAAAGACAACACGCCGCGATGCAAATTGACCGGTTAATCACGATAATTTATTTTGCAGACGCTGCAAATGGCGTAGTAAGCAAAGTAATGATGAGATTATATCGTTAATATTCATTTAATTTTAATTTTGCTCTTATCTGGATCTGATGCGTTATTTGCCTTATTAAATACAGCTTCCTCACGATAAAATATGGACAAAAATACAAGCATATCCTATTTGCACCACTAATAAATATTTAGGACACACATTGTTTTCTTTGGGTCTACTGGTTTCATGTTTTCATGGTGTACTTGACTACTTTTACAACATTGTTCAAATCACGTGAGACATATCACATTGCTCTTGAAAACTATTTAGACAGCTCTTTATTTCCCTGTTCCCCGTACATTGAATACCTACCCACATTCTGACACCGTCTGCGGTAGCCCTGCATATTTGTGCAGTGTCGATGAAATCGCAATTATGAGATAAGCATAAACGCTCAAAGTAAGCAAGCGACTACTTGCTCTCTCCAATTAAATATTAAGAAGATCTTGTCTTTAACCATTAACAGGTAATAAAGCAGAGATTTTACACCGTAGTCCCATCATGACGCTACGTTACCCATGCACACAATGTTTCACATGAAGTGACAATGTTTCGTTTCAGTTCCCTACAATTTACTCAGTTGAGTACATTTTTCTAAGAATGTTCACTCTTCAATGTAACTAGCTGTTCAAGCGTGCAAATATTAATGTGTCACAAACAGTTAAACAAAAATTTTAAAACAGACTTGTTGACAATCACCGTGCAAATTCAGTCAAACGTGCTTTTCAGAACGCTGACCTAAACATTGTAACTAGCTGTGACCAAATAGAGTTGCTAGCTCTGTTTGTGACAAACACTTTTTGTCGGCGCCTTATCTCTCGGCTAATTTGACACATGACAAGTTAGCGGCACATAACATTGAGTAACTACATAGAAGAGATCACTGACTCATGATTGGCAGGTCTCGGAGATAATAAATAATGCTTAGTCGTCATTTAATGAACTAAACATGTAATCGTATCGGATTTGCGAAGATGTGTTACAAAAACTTGTTGAACCACTCACGCCCACCGCTTGCGACTCATTAGCGATATAGCTTAATGCTGTACCGAAAATAACGCAAAAAGTACCGGCTCATTATATTAATTTAAATATAGTACTGTGTCGTACTTATTTTTTAGCGTGGCGACTGTAATTATGGCAATAATGTTGTTGTTGACCGCAAATTAAGGAAATCAATGTATAACGTAGATTGTTGTACTCGAAATAAGAGGAATTCTCGATAAATTCAGTTATTGACATGTATAATTAGGGGTTCTTCGGTTGCTTTCCGATGGTTTGGCAAATTATGGCGAGGTCCGTGGAGATTTAAGTGGGTGATGACATTCGGTGCCCCCGTTCTTTGTTCACTTGCATGTATTGGCACATCGGCAGAATTGAAATTACAGGCTTCTGAAACATTATGATAATTACCGAAACATTTCGGCGATAATGTCTAAATGCAGAAAGTACCGGAAGGCTGAGGTCAGATGAGCGCAACGAAGTGGAAAATTTTCGTCTTCAAGTATAAAACCGGTCAAGAGCGATTCGGACTCGCACACGAAGGGTTCCGTACCATGAACCATAATTTTTATTATTTGTCGTTAAAGCGGCAATAGAAATACCTACACAATATGTGAAAATTTCAACTGTCTACCTACAACACTTCTTGAGAAGCCCACTGACACTGACAGACAAACGGACGGACGGACGGATGGATAGACAGACAACGCAGGCTTAGTTATAAATAAATAAAAAAATAAAAAAGACATGAGTATTTTTATTGCACTGTCTGAAACGGATAAAAAATCGAGAAGCAGCAAGAACCACTCACTAGTTACCTTTCCACAAATAAAAACGTTCGTTATAACAAGTAATAATGAATCCAGGACCACTAAAAGAATCAATCTTGCCCAGCAAATCCGTCGAGCAGTATATCGAAATAAATTACATCGTAAACACACAATAGTCATGCCGGCACTGCCTAGCATCGCCCGGCATTGCCCCGCACTGTCCGGCATTGCCCAGGATAGATGAGCCAACATATTGTATGAATCAAAGGCTCAGTCCGACCGTTTGGCCTAACGATGCAGACTTTTGTCAAGGAAGGCAGGTGATTTGTGATCTTTACAGAACAAATACAATAATGAGAATGTTACCGCGATTTATTCGAACTGTAAATTAGTGAAGAATGTTTGAAAATTGAGTGCCTAATGATACCGATAGATATTAGTATGAACGACTAAAAAGGGGCTTAGGAGGCGTTTCGGCCGCTGAGTTTCGTACGGTCCGGTCGAAACAGGAATTTCATTATTATTAATATTTTTGAGTGGTGATTCGCCCGAAACCTTTTATAGAGGCAAAGTAACGTCAGAAACATAATTGAATAATACCTATTTTACTTTGAGGCCACGGATAAATTATTTATTAATATAAATAAAATAAATGTTAATGAGTGATCTCTCACGGGTCGGTTTGTTTTCAACTGTTGGCATGTTGCACGCACATTGACATACAAACACAACAAAACAAAAACTATCATTACAAAGTATTGCTGTCTATTTCTTACACATGATTGATAAGAAGTCGGTTAAAAAGGTAAAGAACTTTTGTAGTAAATTTATTTTTTTCCAAAAAATCTGGATGGTTCGGGCGTAACTGAGCGGCCGAGTCGCCTACTAAGTCCCGCTATGGGTGAAGCAGGAGGGAGTGTCAGACTCTTACTGACTAAAACCCATCCGTGTTCCTCCTAGAGCCCTTTGTGTTCCAGGGCTACGGTACCTCTTTCGAACAAAGTCCGCAGCCCGCCTACTAAGCCTAACAAGGTTTGCGAATTATCCTGAATGGTAAACCACTTTGCTTACACACTGATATCGAAATTTTTAATTATAAAAACAACAAACAATATAACACTTCAACAATACCGTTTTAATTAACAAACAGAATTGATACGAGAGTACTAGTGCCCGGAAAGTAAATTGATATGTAATAATTTTTGTGTTAAACTCCGAGCTAAGACAATGGTAGTGGACTATAAATGCTATCGTTAAATCGAACACAACGCAGTACTGAACACATAAGTAATGTAACTGTTCCTGCTACTAAGTCTAATTATGCAAATAGGCCAATTTAACTGCATGTATGTGTATTTGTCTAATTAGCAAATAATTACGCTTACGGCTTAAGGCATTTATTTTGCGTTTGACAGTTAGAGATTTAACAATCACTGTTAGGGTTTTGATGAACTAGAGTGAAAGAAAAATTGGAGGTCTTTGGATTGCTGAGGGTTCAAAAATTTTAACTCGATCCTTTTGTGTGGCGAAATGATCAAGGAAACTCTCCGTTTGTAGGGAATGGAGAGTTATGTCGGATTCCGATCGACTAAAACCGTACCATGACTCGAAGTCCCGAAGGGCCGAGATACAATTAAATTCACGCTCACCAACTGGAAGGCAAAGGCCTGTTTTATTTCTTTTCAGTCCTCCCTGCTTAAAGCAGCAAGGGCCAGTTCCTATTGAAGAAGTCCCACACATCACGTGATTTCCGTTTGGGCTTGCCACAATACCATATCATAGACTAGCTGACCCGCGCAACTTCGTCTGCGTCACATTTTTCATGAATACTCCGCTCCTATTGGTCGTAGCGTGATGTTATATACCCTATAGCCTTCATCGACAAATGGGCTATCCAATAACTAAAAAATACTAAAAGAATTGTTCAATTCGAACCAGTAGTTCTTGAGATTAGCGCGTTTAACCAAACAAACTCTTCAGCTTTATAATATTAGTAAAGATACTACAGGCAAAAATCCAAGAGTGTGTACCATTACTACAATAAGGGCTGGTGGCAAACACAAGCACAATGCAGTAGCGTGATGCTTAACGAAATTGTCGTACCCCATCGTGAATTCATGGCAGCGCATGCAATACTCTTCCTTTGAAACAAAACAAACCTTAGCTATGAGCTGTGATGATAATTGGAAAAAACCAAGCAAGAAATCGTAAC
This sequence comes from Lacanobia oleracea, assembly GCA_950371165.1. Lineage (NCBI taxonomy): Eukaryota > Metazoa > Arthropoda > Insecta > Lepidoptera > Noctuidae > Lacanobia > Lacanobia oleracea. The sequence goes on along the minus strand of OX493392.1, from coordinate 20,048,839 downwards.
AAAATTCGAATCGGTAACACGCAACCCTTGACTGGATAAACCCAGTGTGAAACTATGAAATTATCATATTACACAACCGTTAAGTTGATGGATGAATACTTACCTCAGTCGATAACCGCTTTTTTTTTCTTACTTATTTGATCAAACAATGGAATGTCGGCAATTTAGATGTTATTTAGTGACATTGCATAGTCGCGTGCACATTACGGAGTACCGTGTAGCGATTAAAATGCTTCACATTGCTTTCTTATTTAATACAAGCTCTTGCTAGCAGCTTCGCCCGCATGAATGTCGAACTCTAAAAATTCGTTTCCAACTAAAAATAAAACCGGCCAAGTGCGAGTCGGACTCGCTCAACGAGGGTTCCGTACAAAGTGGCTACAAATTACTTTAAATAAAGACTATATTTTTTATGATTTAATTACAAATGTGTAAGAAGTTTTCAGACTTTTCCCTAGACTTATAGTATGAGACAGTATTACTTGCCTAATTTCATAGTTATAGGTCAACGGGAAATACCCACATTTTGATTCCCTTGACTCGACCGTATGTTTTCTAAGTTAATTTAGAAACAGTTTGATTTATCCCAGCTGCAAGGGGCCATAAACTTGAGTATAATTATGGTTTTAATTTCAATTCGATACCTAATTCCACGCGTTCCCGAGATAAACGGTCTTGACAGACAGACTGACGGACAACAAAGTGATCCTACAAGGGTTCCGTTTTTTCCTTTTGAGGTATGGAATCCTAAAAACGTAGCTTCTCCAAGGTCTAATCTATATATGTGCCAAATTTCATCTAAATCCATTCAGCTGTTGACGTGAAGAGGTAACAGACAGACAGAATTTGAATTCCTGCAAACAATTTAGAATTTTTGATTTAATTCGAATAAGTAGATTGATTGATTTTTTTACTAACTTTAAGCACTCTTTCAGAAACGAAAACAATCACAAAATTGATAGGAAAAATTAAAAAAGCGGCACGGTAAATATTCAACTGTGATTGTATTTTCAACAGGTATATATGCACATCGTTGGTCTTACGTCTAAAATGTAACAAATCATCAAAATTTGTTTCCCAGAAATCAAGTGAGCAATCCGGTTAAAACTGAAGTATTTATTATTAAAATAAGAACTAGACCTCGACATACAGATGAATGAACATGAACATTAAAGTTAATCTTACGCGTATCCTGCTCTATTGCATTCCACTATTACTGCCTTTGAAACTACACAAAACATTGTCATCTCCTTTATTAATAAGATACTCTTTACCGATCCATATCACGAGGCCAGTTATAAATATAGGTATATACTCGTTATCAACGGAAAGCCTAAAAGAGAAACTATTCTACACTAACCGATCGAGTTTCATACCTCGTTTATCAGTATTATGAATGCGATATCACAAATAGAACTGTTTATTGGAAATTGATAAATGTTATTAAACCCCATACAGGGCGAGCTTGCATAAATCGGCTAAATATAATAAACGGTCTCGAGGTGCGTGGAAACAGCGACTGAGTTACCTGACTCCATACGTTGAAGCTGGTATTATTTAAATGAGATATTCATAAAACGGATACCAGAGACGTGAGGAAATAAAATGTTCATATGCGAGAAAATTTTCTTTGAGTACCCAAGGCTATAGGCACACTCCACCAATCTACATAAGAATTCTTTATTTAATACTAGCTGACCCACGCGGCTTCGCTCCCGTCAACTGGCTACTATACCTACCTACCCTACCTACCCTACCTACCCTACCTACCCTACCTACCCTACCTACCCTACCTACCCTACCTACCCTACCTACCCTACCTACCCTACCTACCCTACCTACCCTACCTACCCTACCTACCCTACCTACCCTACCTACCCTACCTACCCTACCTACCCTACCTACCCTACCTACCCTACCTACCCTACCTACCCTACCTACCCTACCTACCCTACCTACCCTACCTACCCTACCTACCCTACCTACCCTACCTACCCTACCTACCCTACCTACCCTACCTACCCTACCTACCCTACCTACCCTACCTACCCTACCTACCCTACCTACCCTACCTACCCTACCTACCCTACCTACCCTACCTACCCTACCTACCCTACCTACCCTACCTACCCTACCTACCCTACCTACCCTACCTACCCTACCTACCCTACCTACCCTACCTACCCTACCTACCCTACCTACCCTACCTACTTTTTTTTTTGTTTTTAAACCTTCCCTGTATTCTGGCGAAACTAACAAAAAAAGAATTATTTAAATCGGCCCCGCCGTTCTCGAGTTTTAGCGAGACTAACGAACAGCAATTCATTTTTATATATATAGATTTCTGAAGATAATATGAAATAAGAACCTGCATGTAGTCGTGAAAAAACTGTTTATTTTTATTCAATACATCTCTGAATCTGAGCATGAAAAAACTGTTTGAAGTAGGGGATCGGATCTCGCATCCAAGGAAACTCTCAGAGCTCATAGGACTCCATTTGCTCACACTTCTGTGTGAGTGGCAACAGAACCATTACATTATTGAGGTCCGGTATGACAACGTCTTGTTGCAAACACACGCACAAGTAAATTTATATTATGATGATTTGATGGAAAAGATGTATAACCGTTGTTACTTTTTACTAGTTATTAGTTTAAGCTCATAATTTACAGCCCATTTATAAAATCTTTTCAACCACATGCTTAGTTAAAATACCAAAATATAATAGAAGAATTGAATACAAAATCTGCTAATCAGTATTTAATCTAAGAAAAAGCCTGCTAAAGTTCACATGGCACGAAACGGTAATTAAAAACTCATTAAATTTTATAACCGTGTTTGTTTACGAGTTCGATGCAGTTGATTTATTCCTACAGTTATAAATGCGGGAAAACCTGAACATAGGAGGACTACTGTTACTATAAAATATGTTTTGCTTGCCATATTCTGGTTTATTAAGCCCGAACACCGTGTTTACATGAATTACGAACCAAATTGAGCTCTTCATCTCAATTGCCATGTCATAATTAAAGTTTGATAAATAGGACTTCGTTCATCTTAATAGTGTTGCGTGTGTCAAGAATTAATACCGCAAAGTGGTTTTAAATACTTCTGCAGTGGAAGGAAAACTCGGACGATGGCCAGTTTTCTTCCCACGTAGGTACCTTGTACTTAGTAAGTCATCATCATCATCTGCCTAGCCTTTTCCCAACAATATTGGGGTCGGCTTCCAGTCAAGCCGGATTTAGCTGAATACCAGTATTTTACGAGGAGCGTTTACTTAAACGCGCTAATCTCAGGAACTACTAGTCCGATTTGAAAAATTATTTCAGTATTAGATAGACAATTTATTGAAGAAGACTAAAGGCTATATCGTCACGCTAAGACCAATAGGAGCGGAGCAGCCGAAGTTGCGCAGCTCAACTATTCATAATTTTAAAAATTCGTATCGAAGAAGGCTATCGACTATATATCATCACGCTAAGACCAAAAGACGCGGAGCAGTAATAAAAATTGTGACGCAAACGAAGTTGCGCGGGTCAACTAGTGATTACAATATTTCTGTCATCTTGTTATCTCTAATACAGTACCAAAAGTAAAACAATAGAAATACTTAAAAAAATTATACTAAAATGATGCGAATGAACGCATGGCTTCTATAAAATGTCATTAGCTAAGTAAATAATATAACTGTAAGCTCACAAGGTATTAACGTGTTACAGGAAATGGATTCCTGCCACCAGCTGAACGGGACACTTAGCAAAAACACATTCTATCGGACATGAAGCGACAGATCCCATTTATTGTAATAACCAAGTATGTGTAAATACATAACTAAGTGTTACGTGTTAATTATATGCGTTTTTATTTGAATTCTTACTTCATTAATGTCGTGAGGAAATTGTTTGTTGTTTATTGGTACTTTCAGTGGGCTTTGGTATAGTAGAGGGGGATTCTAGTTTGTTGGAATGATAATTATTAAAATTGGTAATTTAACTTGTAGAGTAGTAAAATATAAAAAAAAATTAGAAGTAGTAGTCCACTGCTGGACAAAAAAAAAACAGTTGTTCCGGAGTAAGATGCAATTTACAGCTGCAATTTGGCTGAGCCAGACTAATCCAGTTTGGCGAAGGGTTACAGGAGCAGTGACTCTTTCGATCAAATTCCGCAACCAACAAATTCTGCAAACGTTGGGGTGAAGCCTGGGACAGGCAACCCAGGCACAGGCACAGCCTCTCGCAGTCCTCTGATGAACAAATGTTCATCAGAGGACTGCGAGAGGCTGTGTTAAATTTCATCATTCAGTCCTGATGGGAAGACATGATAAACTTTTCAAACTACCTAATCCTTATAATAATTAAAATTGAATGTATTTAGCTTTCGCTGTAACTATTTTTGCTCTAGCATAAAAATACAGATTCCACCGCCAACAAAAACACATTGTACAGATTCCATTCGAACAAAATAAATCAATTTACATGAACCGTTACGTCTTACATCCTCGTAAAATAACGTCGATAAAAGTCGCAGCACCTTACAATTTGCTCGCCATCTAATTCCAAAACGCTTAAATATACAAGATGTAATGCTTACGTTAATATTATCTGACGTGGAGCAATAATAACAGCTCCCGGTCATGCGATCTCGGCGCATCTCTACTCGTAGATATCTATAGAGGTGTGCTGACAACTAGCCGAAGGAAATAATCATCTCGCCTCTGTAATGCGGTGTGCACACCTCTACTACATGTTTTTAGTAACATGGCAATTGCTTTAGGTAGGTACTGACGTGTTTTTTCTGTATTTTTACTAAGTGGGAATCGTGGGTGGTCCTTGCCAGTAGTTACGGGAAGGCAGAATCCCGAAAGACAACTAGTCTAGCGATTGTGTATCGTGTTACCCAGTTACTGGGTTACACATAAATGTCAGATAGGCAGTCACTACATGTAAAAAGCTTATTTACAAAAATATAAAACCGACTTCCAAAACAAAACACAACAAAGTATAAAATAACCTTAATTACGGTACTTTTAAGGCGGTGTTTTTTGTGTTTTTTGACACCGACTTCCGAAATTAACGTTATTTTATACTTTAAAGTGTGTTGTTTTTGGAAGTCGATTTAATTTTTTTGTAAAAAACTTTTTATTTTTCACTTTCTAGTGGTACCACTAAAAAGTGAAACCACAAACTATGTTATGTTATGAACTGGTTTAAACAATCAACAGACCTGCGATTTCAAATATCCCGACCCATTTGCTATCATTGATTAAAGAGTTCCGTTGCCTACCTCTGAAGTTCTTCATTAGATCTTCACCAAATGAAAATGAGACCAGTCCGGGAAAATACTCTTCCAAACAAAAAAAGAATCATCCAAATCGGTTAACAATTGGCGAAAATATCGCTGGACAAACATTTTTAATAGGATTCCAACATCAGCTCAGCAACATGAGATACTGATTACCAGGCACAAATTTCTGAATTGTGTTCGAAATGTCATGAAAACCATTGTGTGTGCCTATGAAATTTGAGGTCTTCCCACGATTAACATGTATCATCACATTCTGACTTGGTGACAATGGGACCATCTCAGGAGTATAGACTATCGAATAAAGAAAGAATTTTTAAAATGGGTCTCCACCATTTGGTGGAGAAATCGGTGAACATACATAAAAAAAAATACATACAACCGAACATATAACCTCCTCCTTTTTGAAGAAGTCGGTTAAAAATACTAATATTAGTTGCATCGGAATAGACTTAAAACCGATAACAATACAGTGGTTACCTATCTTAAGGAGTATTTTGAATATTTTCTTAAAAAGGAATTACTACTACTTACTTTCTTTTGCTCGCGATTTCGTACATGCATATCCCGTTTTTCCCGTTCCCGTAATAATTTCGGGAAATACTATTTTAGTGTTCCCCTACAATCCCCTAGGAACCTACATGCCAATTCAATAACTTTCAGCTTACTACGACCAGTAGGTAGTTTGGGCTGTGCGTTGTCTGTCAGTCACTCAGTAACGGAAGAATTGTATACATATATATATATATTCATGGGTAAGGTAGTTTCTAAAGAAATACCTTTCTCAATGACCTGAATGACACAATCTCGGCTTTCTGGGGTCAGAATCCCGTATTGAATGACCGCATCGCATATTTTTGTAGAGAGTACACGATATTGTGGGATACACACCTGTCTGTTTCCTTTTACCAATGTTACCTGTATAGATTTAGCAATATATTTCAATAAAAGCTCTACAAAAAATATGCAATAAAATCCATATAATATTTAATTTTATGTTCTTCACCAGAAACCAGAAATATTAATACTCCAGCAAAAAGCGGAAATCTAATTATTTATCGTCGCGTTTTTCTCAATATCACATGCTCCAAAACTTAATTATTTCTTCTCACCAAAAACTATAAAAGTACAATGACATTAGTTACAGTTTATAAAAATCACTGATGAGTTCCAAACAGAACCGCAATATATTACATCATCCAGTAAGAATTCTTTAAAATAACGCAATTAAGATTCACCACACCTCTATACCAGAGCTATTTGAATTTATTTTATTAGGTTTTATACGTAGATACAGAAAAGAAAAAACAAAATGAACCACGCCTTAGTGTCAATAGCCCCTGTGACAATAATATCAGGCATCTAAATTGTGTAAATCGCGAGTTATTTTTGGGCCTACCCCACTCTGAAAGCAAGAAAAATAGGGGCGCAACCATAAAAGCGACGAGTCAATAAAGCTCGACGAGTCCCGGAGAAATCGACGATCCCAGAACTAAATAAATCAGAAAAGAACATCGGAGGAGTAAGAATAATAGTAAGTAGAACATTAGTATATATTTCTGGACACGGCTTTATTATTATTTTCCAATAATACCTACCAGTATTATTATTGTGCGATGTCAATAGACACATAATACACAATAAGATCAACAACCTTAGTTGGCTTTTAAGAGATTGATCAGAGGGTAAATAATAGACGAAAGAATAATAATTATAGAATTATGTTTTTTAGGAATACATGAAAACCCGTGAGGTGTCAGAAGGTTGCTGAAAGAAAACCAAAACCATAGCTAAATAGCCAGAGCATAGGCAGCGCTACTTCAGAAAACAGAAATAAACGAACAAAACAGACAAGCCTGTTCCAATAAACTGTTAACCAGACAACAAACATAAACAGACAAAGATCTAGTGTATTGTCATATTGTATTGTTCAGTTAAACCTACGTGCACCCGTATGCGTGGTAGGGGCTTGTATTGTTCCACAGAGCATGGAACTACCACGCTGGCAAAGACTACAGAAGGCATTCATACAACTAGATTTTGCCCACGGCTTTGATCTCGATAATATAGCTTTATCCGATAACCGCCTGCAGGGTCTCACCTATTTCTGTACCAAAATTCATCAAAATCGGTTCAGCGGTTTAGGCGTGAAAGCGTAACAAACAAACACACTCATTTTTAATATTTGTTAGGTTTAAGATTCTTGGCCATACAATATGCTCTGAGTATCTTTCAGCTGTCATTGCCATACTGAGAATTATCACAAGCCATATATATGTGATGAGATCTATGGGTAAAAAGGAAACACTCATACGCTTTTATGGGATTGCGCATTGAGAACCGAGACGGCCGCTGCTAGGGACAGCGTCAATACTTTTCATACAAAGTAAGCGGGCCAGCGAGTGTCACCTATTAACAATAAAACTAACGTCCGTGACAATTTTAACTACATTATATTTCTATGAAAACTGAACCTTAAGCTTAGCGCAAATTTCGCAGACGTAGTAGTAAATGGCGTCTGTATCGACGCTGTTGTGGTAACTCTGTGCTAGGTTTGTATGGAAAGTTTCAACATTGCCGTCTCTAGCAGAACAGTGCTCTGTGTGCTGGTCGCTCAGTTTCAGAAACAGTTGGTGGCTATGAAGTAGTTTAGGAGGAATGCAGCCACTGGCACACCACGATAACCTTGAGCTAAGATAGCGGACACGCATAAGCGCAGCGATTTTGAATGAGAATAAAACGAAGGAGGAAAATTGTCTGATGAGGTGGGTGAAAACTAAACCATAGTCTTGATTGTAAACTTTACTAGATATCATATAATAACAATAAAAACTTAACTTTTATTACTGCTAACAGACAAGTGTAAACAAGTTTTTTACTAATATTCGAATAAAATACTCATCATCAGCCTAGCCTTTTCCCAACTATATTGGGGTCGGCTTCCAGTCAAGCCGGGTTTAGCTGCATACCAGTATTTTATGAGTAAAATACTAGCTTAGTTTAATTTATTTATTCAAGAAAAGTTACCTACATACAAAAATAGTAACACATGTCTTCTGCGAAACTGCTGTACAGTTTGTCTTCGCGGTTGTGATACCTCCACTTTACCTAGATGCATTTATTACTTTACATTTTATTACTATTTTCCTGGCAATAAACTGCCACAGTAAATAATAATCACGGTTTATTTTGTTATTGATTTTACAGCTGGTATATGTTTCTTGTTAGCTTTCCTTTTCCCACTTTTCTTGCTCGTAAAATTATACATGATTTATGTAGTTCCGTGAGGTAGTAAATATATTTATAGGAAAATATTGCTCACTCCAGCAATACTGAATTACTTTTCACTCTTGCTTAGACACGGTTTTCACAAGCAGTGGATAACTACTAAATAATTGAAAGAAGGCTACAAAAAATATTTTAAATATATAATCCATTTATTAGTGCTGATGTATTTTAATGAAGAAAATAAACAAGTGTATAACTTTGTTGCACCAATAGAATACTACAAAAAGTTAAATTGAGTTGAGTTCGAGAGGCATAATGAGAATTTCAAATTTGAAAACCGCTACTCCGCCCACTAAGCGAGCACCCTAACAACCACAATATACCGGCAGGCTGACCGTTGTAGAATAATATCAGGTGGATAAATCCGACGCTTACAAACCCACAGGTGAATCAGGCAAGTTTAACCGCCGGGTAGCTGATGAGCCTCGTTACTAGGTATACGGTACTTCAGTTAGTTTGTCATGTTCTCGCCACATGCTCGCTATTTTAGGAACGAACGGTTTCACCTGGTGTGGTCGAGGAACGGGGGTCAAGGCCCGGGAATGGAGTTTGTCAGATTCTGAAGTTGGATTTCTAGACCGGAATAAATGTATAACGAGTTGGAATTACTAACGGTTAAAAGCAATTTAAATCTGAGGGCCAATTCTAATAATTGTTAAACAACGTTCGTACTCACACATCAGTCTGAATCTGTCAAAAATTTATGAAATTGACACTTTTTTGACAGATCACTCGCAACTGAGATGCGCACGCGAAGTGATGGAAGGTGAAAATGTGGTTAACATTTAATGGTGAATGGTAAAATAATGGACTCGATGCAGACATTAGACTAGCAATTACATTTACGAGAAAATGTTCAGTGTATTTACAAGACGTAAGTTTAGCGAACTCTTAAATTAATATGGTTACCTATTAACCTAATGTTACGTTAATTAAAGTCGAATTAAAGTTAGGCTGCTGCTATATATGACAGAACAACAGATGGATACGAAGATTAGATAAGGTCAAGTCAAGTTTTTAATTATGTAAATATAAAATATATGCGTGTGGCATATGGCTTTCTCGAACGAATTCCAATTTACTATAAACTGCGATGAATCATCAAACTATAATATTAAAAGTATTTTACGAGAGAATCTATTAACATTTCATCGGGATTAATTTAAAAAGGTGTAAAATTACAATCGTAAAAACAATAAATTAGGTAACCGTTAACCGGTCGATAGAGTATTGCAAATCGATACAGAAATTGTAACATTCAATCAAAGTTAAAATAAAAGAAAGTCGAAATGATTATTTTATGGAATTCAGGGAAAGTCAAAGTAATGATATCGAAATTGACTTAGAAGAGCATAATTTTGTGAAAAACAAAACATCATTTTACTTATTGACAGAAAATTTATTACCTATACTTTGTAGTAATAGACTACAAAGTGTAAGTAATAAATTGTCTGACAGAAAACTCATTAAAACAAAATTATTTTTCCGTAAATTTAGTTAGTAGATATATGATTGTAAATGTTACAAAATTGTTGAAATAATTGATCGTCAATTGAATAGTTGATCGTTATTTACCAACCAAGGTGAGTGAACTCACTGATAAAAAAAATAACCTACAGTCGAATGACGTATGTGAAAGATGTTATTATTTTAATAGTTCAATACTTTTTTAGATCGGTTTGCTGCGTTCAGAAATTCGATACAAACATAATTAATTTTGTTTTACTACGCTATTTACAAAACCAATGTTCTGATGTTATCTGCGTGCTTACGTGCAAGAAGTATTTATATTTAATTTGTTTATGAGGATTACTAAAAATAGTTATTTAATATTAATTGTAGCGCATGCAGAAGCCAGTTTCATCTTGTTTTATTAATTGTTAATATATTTATCATCAGTCGTCGTTATCTTCAATTTATGGAGCATTTTATGTGCATGCTTAAACATTTAATGAATATTTAGATAGAACTTACTTAAATGACCATAATTTATTATTTCATTAATAAACTTTAATTAAGTTGAAGCTATATTATTAAGGGTTATATTAATTTTATCGACTGCAAAAAGGAGTAAGTTTTCAATTCATCGGGGTCTTTTTTATTAAAATTTTGTTATGTAAGTTATGGATGTAGACACACCTACAAACGTCCTAAGGTACTTTAACCAAAAGTAGAGTGGCGAAAACTAAGCCTTGAATTAGTTAAAAAAAAGGAACTTATTTTAAAAATAACCTTCCGCTCTTCTCTCCTTTCAAACTTCTAAGGGCTCAGTTTACTTAAGAGGAAACGCTGGCGGCGAGACTTTGTATGTACAAAGTCATAATTTGAAGTTTGGCTCTCGACTGTTTTCTCCAATATTAGACCGATATAAAAGATATTTCACAAACTGAATAAAAATGATGTATACTGTGTTTCTATGTTTTCCTGTTTTGATTAATAGTTGCCAAATTTGTACACAAATTTGAAAACAGACGAGAGCCAAACCTCGAGTTATAACTTTTTACATACAGTCTCGACGCTAGTATTTCCTCTTAAATCCCTTTATCAAACTCCACACAGAAATAAATCCACATCTATTCTGGCACCCATGTTGCGAATGTTCGCGGGAACCTGATAGATTTCCAGGTGCCCTCTAGTACAGTACTAAAACTATCTATCGCGTCGCATTGTAAGACGGAGGCGCAATCTGGCGCCCATAATGGCCGGTATGCACATTAGCGCTGATTAACTACGGCGCGCATTGCAGCTAGGGTTACCGTCGATTGGGAAACGAGTTTGAAACATGATAACTGGGAATTGTAAGGACTGGGTGTCGGTGAATGTTTTTATTTGACTGGTAAAGTCTTGGTGTTGGATTCTTGTGTAAGGATTATTTACATGACAAAGTTTAACAAGCCCCCGATTTCTGAATTGTAGTATTTGAAGTTCAGTTTTATTAAACTCTAGTTTAGTCTGAAAACCTGTCGAATGGGATTAAGGAAAGATTTGTCAAGTTAAAACACTAGGAAGCTTGACGGGTGGGCGTTATGTGTTTGCGCAGAACATTGACATTGAAGTTTTAAAAAGTGCTGGCACTCAGCCTAATTTCACTAAACAACTTTTGGCTTTGACTTAAATCGACAAATACGTCAAATTTTTCGCATGGCCAATGTCAGCGTTGTGTTGATTTATCCCATATCCGGTACATTATTTAAAAAAAGCTTTAGAATTGATGCGATAGACGGAGCTTTACAGTTAACCATTCATTTATTACTAGGTACATTAATAACTCTATCAGCTACGTAACACTTCGTAATGTGACAGCCCTACAGGTTGCGGGTACGAAGCAGCCCATGATCGCTCCGATGCGCGAGCGCAGAGATTAATAATGACGAATAGTTAAAGATAATAGCTTGTTAACTTCGTTAATCTGTTTCATTTCAATCTTGTAACTCGTTGCCAACACTCCGCGATGGGAATGCAATCTTACGCCTGTAGTTTAACTATTGTACTTAATGACTGTGAGAATAATTACAGAATTAGTGCTGATACATTCAGTGTTTTAGAACGCGCTTATTATCCTTTATCAGATTTAACTGCGTCGGCGCAGATCAAAGCCATGTTTAGCAGTAAATGTTGGGTTAAAGATCAAGACAATTATTATGCAAAGAAGGAATAGTTTGCCACCCTGTCGCCCACAAACTTCAGAGTTTTACAGCGGTCATAAAAAGCTCGTTATACGCCTTATAAATAACAACTTAAGCACATACATTAGAAATGTTGTGACGCTGAAGTTCAAAGTTTAGACTTTAGATGCAATTTAAAGCTGATTAAATGGCAGCTTATAATTATGACTTCTACGATATTTGCGATATAATGATCTAACAGACGAGAGGATGGTAATGAGATGAAGATGTTATAGGCAGTTATAATTATAAAATAGTCCAGCTCGTGACATAAGAACCAATGCTATGTTACGCTAGTATTATTATTATCTGTGGCTATAAACAGCGTTTATTATACGACGTTTACTGTTTCATCCCCTTGAAAACTCAGATCTGTCAACAGAAAATGACAGCTACAAAGTTCGTAACTACCCTCGTCTGTCTTCAGTTTATCTTCTACCAATCAATCAATTAACAGGAACCACTGAATGAAATGTAGCAAAACGCCGTCATTACAAGTTATTTTATTCAATATCTCAACTCTAAGCACGAAACTACTAACAACATCTAAATTGAAGATAATCACGCGAATTAAATAAAAATACGTCTCTGCCTACCTTGTAAGGGTAACACCGTAAAAAGCGAGAGTTTCAAATTGTTTCGCAAAAAAATATTATAAATAATTGGCGAAAATAATGACTACAATGATAGTAGTGCGTGAAATTATAAACAAATTATAGATAATGGCGGCAGATGTAGAAACTTAAAATTTTAAGTAGGTCTTAGCTTTTTAAATCTATTAGTCTGTGTACAAATGATAGAATTACTTTAAGTGTTCTGGGTCTGCGCAGGCTGTTATTTGGTAACAAATTGTTTTTACTATTCTTGCCTATCTGTAATACTCACCTTCTCATCTTAAAAAATATCTAGTTTGGTAATGCCGTGTTGTGTTGCATTCATTTTTTTTCTCCATAATTAATAATAATAATAAATATGTTTATTTTCTCACCACAATATCATACAATAGGTACATCAACTAAATGTTATGATTATAATTTATCATTGTGGCGACGCTTGGGGGAGTCCTATGTCCAGCAGTGGACATCTTTCGGCTGATATGATGATGATGATGATAATTTAACAAAAACAATGTTGATCTAACTAGTCTCTGGTCATTTAATTTTAATTTCCACATTTCACTCGGTCACTCGGTATAATTTATTGTTAAGGTATTATAATCATAGATGAAGCTCAAAAAAATAAACCGTGTAGAAAAAAAGTAGGGAAATTTCATTTCAACTTGATATAGAAAAGAAATCTTAAATATCTGGCCCCTGAACAGCCATAACGTGCAAGATTGCATGTACATAAGTAATGATAGCCGAACCCATCGCTGGCAATCACGATACTAGCCGATTAACCTCAGTTAGCTGTAATAACTCCCGACGCCTGAATAACGACTCGCTTAAACTAAGTTTAAATAGGTCTTCAGCCATTCCCAAGTCAGCGTGAAAATAAAAATTAGTTATGAAAGGAATAAAGTTACCTGGAAATAACGATAATGACTATTTTAATCTTTATCTCTGGGATCGTTTGCGAAGGCCAAACGAGTGTCAAACACGCTGCTATACCAAGATTAACAATATTTTTATATCTGAAACTGCATTCCATGACAATATTAGATTGCTGTAGATACTATAATCAAATCATAAACCGGATTAAGTACATCCTTCACAGTACTCAAATAAAATAAGCATCTCTTTCTTAACTAGATTTTATTCTAAGGATCACTATTATTGCTTTAACAAACACATATATGGGTAGCATTAAAAGTACAACGGTTCACTTAAAAGTGGTTTATAATAATACTTTTCACAAATTCTTGCCTGTTTCTTATTATATTTTCCACTAGCAGAATTGATTAATATCTATTACTGTTAGTTGAGGAGCTCATGGCTAGATAATAACAGCCACACGGGTCGATCTTCAAGGTTAAGCAACGCTTGCCAAGGTTGGTCTGTCGATGGGTGACCATCTTAACATACCGAGATTCCTCCGTGCCTCGGAAAGCACGTTAAGCCGTTGGTCCCGGCTGTCATTTGTAGATCTTTGGCAGTTGTTACGTTTAGTCAGAAGCCAGTAAATCTGACTCCAGTCTTGCCATGAAATACCGTGTTACCCAGTAAATGGGTTGTGGAGGTCTGGTAGGCAGCCGATCCTCGTAAAATACTAAAGTATTTTAATTTTATCCAGTCATGGAAGCCGACCTCAATAAAATTGGGAAAAGGCTAGGCAGATTATTACTGTTAGTTGTGTATTAGATTATATACTTACATTCAGGGATAATTATACTGACACATCAGCGATTTGTATAAAGGTATATATAATGAGAACGACTGTCAGAAAGTCTTCACTGTATGGAATTTATATGCGCTACTAATAAAGGACACCTGGCAAGGCGCGGTGATGATAGGTGCAGTAAAGCAGTGGCTGAGAAGCGTCCGCGGACTTGGAGAAGAAGTGTGGGTCGTCCGACAGCGAGATGGGCAGACGATATTGTTGCCATTGCGGGTAAAACATGGATTAGACTGACGCAAAAAGTGGAGTTGACACAAGAAATGAGCAGCCAGCAGTCAGCAGTCAGCAGCCAGCAGCCAGCAGCCAGCAGCCAGCAGTGGCTGAGATCGAGCTGTGGATGATATGACTTAATAAATACTGGAGACTAGCGTTAGACAGCATCTGTCTGGCAACATTGCTGAAATTAACCTTTTTGGGAACAGCCGTGAGGCATATTCTATATTTTAACTAGTTGACCCGCGCAACTTCGTCTGCGTCACAATTTTCATTACTGCTTCGCTCCTATTAGTCTTAGCGTAATGATAGCCTATAGCCTTCCTTGATAAATGGGCTATCTAACACTGAAAGAATTTTTCAAATCGGACCAGTAGTTCCTGAGATTAGCGCGTTCAAGCACACAAACAAACAAACTCTTCAGCTTTATACGAGACTAGTTGACCCACGCAACTTCGTTTGCGTCAAAATTTCATTACCACCCCGCTCCTATTGGTCTTAGCGTAATGATATATAGCCTATAGCCTTCCTCGATAAATGGGCTATCTAACACTGAAAGAATTTTTCAAATCGGACACAAACAAACTCTACAGCTTTATATATAAGTATAGATAGATGATTGTAATTTTTCTTTCCTAATGTCACGTAGGAAATCCCGGATTATTTCGACAATCGTTATCACTGATAGAATATTTTACTTTGTGTAGAGCGTAAGACCAGTCTATTATTTGCTTCTCTCAATCACGACTATCGTTTACTAAATCTACTGAACATTAAATTTAAACAAAAACACTATCGTTCTTACAATCGTGTGAATTCGGTTAATGATCACAAACTAAGGGCCAAACAAAACAAACAATTAATCAAAGCACGCTTTCTTTGTTTTCCAATTTGACTTAATTTAAAGTTTCCGCTTATTAGAAACAAACTAGACGGCGGATCACGTGCACACTCCTACAGAACTAGAAAGCGTGCAGAACAATTAATTCGACATGTTATTGTACATGACATAGTGATATCTGATTTTAGTATTGTTACGTTCTCTCTAAGTATTTAGTGTGACTATCTGATCATCAGACCTGAGTAATCTTGCTTTTATACTAAACTAGTTGACTCGCGCAACTTCGTCTGCGTCACAATTTTCATTACTGCTCCGCTCCTATTGGTCTTAGCGTGATGATATATAGCCTATAGCCTTCCTCAATAAATAGGCTATCTAAAACTGAAAGAATTTTTCAAATCGGACCAGTAGTTCCTGAGATTAGCGCGTTCAAGTAAACAAACAAACAAACAAACTCTTCAGCTTTATATATTAGTATAAGATGTGCTACAAAAAACAGCCGGGATCAACGGCTTGACGTGCTTTTGTGCATACAGGAGTCTCGGTAAATTTTGAATGATTAAACGCTTGCCGTGGTCCATCTGTGGATGGACCTCAGCAAGCGTTGCTGAACTGTTAAGGTCAACCTGTGCGGCTTTTATTATTTATCCAATTTATCGCTCTACTAAAATTCATCAAAATTGGTTCAGTGGTTCAGGCGTACAATTGAAACAAACAAACAAAATTGCTTTGACTTTACCGTGACCGTAACCAGGCAGATTTTACTTAATGAATCGCGATGGTAATTAGAAGTTTGATCGTAGTTAATTAGAAGTAGTATAAAAATAAAGATACTTTAATTTGTTTAATTTATAGTAAGCAAATAATCAATTAGCCTTACAGCATGGCGCAGGGAACAAACGGCCCGCCTTTGAGTTATTTTCATAAAAATAAATAAATAAATACGTTTCGTAACGGGGACGGCCACCTTTCATTTACCATGTGTAATGAATGTGATCGGGATCCCTGCGGAGCGTTTGCCTAATCCACCTCCACTTACGGCGCTGGATCTGGCGGTCGATCAGGCTCTCTTAGCAAAAGATGGCCGCTACAAGACTAGGTACTAAATACTTTATTCTTAATTATATTAGAAATTAATAACAAGTGTACTAACTGCTAAGAACCGTGAGAATAAATAATTATGGCAAAGTTTAATTATCAATCAATAAGCCATAAACTAAAGACTATTAATATGAGAAACTTGACGTGACCCGGTGTATACCGTGTATATGTAATTACACACCACTGCGCTTGTATGTGGATGGAAACATTCTTGTTCTAATGTATTATTAATTAATAGCTCATTAATTATTAAGTTATTGTTTTAACAGTAAATTATCTGCTGCTAGTGAAGTTTTGTGTTTTATTAAATCAGTAGGTAAGAAAAGAACAGTTCTGTAAAAAAATCTCACGGACCACCTACGTACAAAACCACATAAATTGGTACATAATCGCAAGGGCTGTTTTCTGAATTGCGTATTTGGCGTTAGGAATGTGCCAAATCCTAATTTAGTGTCAAATTTTGTCAGTTATACAATCCTGCGAAAGGCGAAAGTTAAGTTTTACAAATTCTCTACTTCAATTTCTTGATGAGATGGTGGCTACTACACAAAAATGAAAAGAAATAACCATCACACGCGAGGAAAAAGCCATGAAACCATTACATATGAAGGGGAAAGCAATCGAAATGCGCTTCATTTGACTTGAGCATGTTAGGTAGGTACTGTATCAGTTATGATGATTTTACAGGTTCCATCACGATCATTTTGTTGCTATCAATATATGGAGTTAAAGAAACACTTGGCTAACCATATTTTCATGTTAACAAGCGTATTTGCCCTAATTGAAAATGCTTAAAGATTATTCTGTCATAAAGTCCAGCCTAACACAATGTTTTTACTAGCAATTACGCATGTTATTGCAAGAAACCTTATTACCTGTACCAAATATAACTTGCACTACGAGCTTTAATAGTCAACGGTTTCAATTCAAATACAATTAAAGTTATCCTTTTACGAGCCTTTATGGCTATGTTTTCATATAGCAACGTTATAAAAGTGGTATAATGGTGTTTAATGCGCTATCTTGCTAAACGAGGTTGTAATACATTCAGTCAAAAAAGTATCGGGAATGGATGATTTGTTTATGGTTCCAAATTCAAATTTTTGTTTTTTTGTAGTTGTTAGATTGGCACAACTGTTTTCCATTTAGGCGCGGAGTTTGAGTTGCATCTGTTATTTATATTAAATACAGTGCTGGTTTTAGTAATATCATATATAGTGTGTATTGCGAATTTCATAATGGACAAAAATATCGAACAAAGAGTTTGTCTTAAATTTTGCATCGCCAATGGAATTTCGTGTTCGGTGTCACTGAAAATGTTACAGAAGACTTACGGTGAATCGACTTTATCAAAAACTCGTGCTTATGAGTGGTTCAAAGCGTTCAAAAGCGGTCGAGATGTGTTGGAAGATTTGCCTCGCTCTGGTAGGCCGTCAACGTCTGCAACTGAAGTTAACATCGCAAAAGTGAAGGAAATAGTGACTGAAAATCCCCATTCAACTCTGAGAGAGATAGCCGCCGAACTTTCTGTATCTCACGAGTCGATCCGTACCATTTTAACTAATCATTTGGGTATGAAACATGTTGCTGCTCGGCTAGTCCCAAAAGATCTGAATTTTCTCCAAAAACTCAATCGCATGAAAGTCGCTGAGGACATGCTAGAACGAGTCAGTTCGGACCCAACATTCATGAAACGCATTGTTACTGGTGACGAGACGTGGGTTTACTAGTTTGACATGCAAACTAGTCAACAAGCTTCGGAGTGGCGCCTTCCAACTGAACCGAAACCGAAAAAACCACGCCAAAGTCGATCAAAAGTCAAAGTAATGTTGACTGTTTTCTTTGACTATCGCGGTGTTGTGCACTCTCCCCTCTTACCGGAAGGTCTAACGGTAAATAAAGAATATTATTTGAGCGTTATGCGGCGTTTAAGAGAGCAAATTCGACGAAAAAGGCCAGATTTGTGGAAAGAAAATTCTCGGATTTTGCACCACGACAATGCGCCTTCGCACAAGGCTATCATTGTGAACGAATTTTTAACCAAACACTCAACAAATACCATCCAGCAACCACCATATTCACCAGATATGGCTCCTGCTGACTTTTTTCTTTTTCCTAAACTCAAATTACCACTTCGTGGCACCCGTTTTCAATCGATAGAAGACATAAAGGAGAATTCGCGGCGAGAACTGAACTCAATTCCGGAAGCAGCGTTTAAAAAATGTTTTGATGAATGGATTATTCGTTGGCGCAAGTGTATCGTTTCTAAAGGAGCATACTTTGAAGGTGATAAAATAAATTTTGATGAATAACAGACATTTTGTGTATTATTGATCTTTTCCCGGTACTTTCTTGACAGAGTAGTACATGGCGCCAGATGTACAGCACATATGATATTTTATGATGAAGTTATTTACCTCAAAAGTAACTGTTATAAATTGCTTAAATATAATGCAATAAGGCCGCCCTTTGTACTTATGTCTTTTAGTTTGTTGTTTTCTTTTTGTATTATTATCGGTGGACAATAAAGTATATAATAAATAAATAAATAAATAAAAATGTTGTGGAAACGGTGAAAAAAATGCATCGAAAATGCAAAAAATTGTATGGTTATTGTTTCAGGGAGAAATGATGCGCCACGCGAAACGATAGATGGGAAGGACTAAGGAATTATAATTTAGGTAAAACGAAAATTTTATCAGCCGCAAGTTAGGAACAGTCACATTTAAAAGAGCATTCCAGCCGAAAGACGTTCACTACTAAACATAGGCCTCTCCAAGATCCGCGGCCGGCCCTGGTTCAATCTATGGGCCGGAGCGAAGAGTCATGGGAAGCGGTGAGGAGGATGCCGAACGTGTAAGAGAGAGGGAAACCTCACGACCCAGCCGCCGCAACAAAAGAAGACGTCCCGGGCGTCGGGGTTCGCAGGGCGTTTTCCGGCCACCGTAGGCGCGGGCCTGCCAACCAAAGCTCGCCGTCCGATCAGAACCAGGCCCGGGTTGGCGGCGCGCTGTGTTCCACGCGCGCCTCAAGGCCTCAAGGAGCTGTCAGCAAGGGAGACGGGGTCCGTTAGGGCCAGTGCCTGCCGGGGTGCGGACTCCGTTCGAAAGAGACGCCGCGTCCCTGGAACGCAAAGGGGCACCGGGAGGAACACGGATGGGTTTTAGTCAGTAAGAGTCTGACACTCCCTTCCGCTCCGCCCAGAGCGGAAGGAGTCATTTGATGATTTCCCATACTTAAAAAAAAAGGCCTCCCCAAGATGGGGGTTTACTATAATCGCCACGCTTGGCAGGCGGGTTGGCGATCGCAGTGTATGGTGTTGCGTTTTGCAAAAAAAAGCTGCTGCCCATTCCCTGGCCTCCCTTAGTCGCCTCTTACGACACTCACGGGAAGTGATGGGATGGTATTATATTTTACAGCACCCTACGGCACCGGCCGACACCATACAGCAATTGTTAAACGAGCGCAAATAGTTTCAAATTATATGTGTCAAAAATATTAAAATAAGTAAGGCTACTGCAACACTAAGTGGGCAACAATCAGTGGGCGCATACAAATATTTACAAAATATGAGTTACTAGTTATTCAAAACAATCAGTTTTAATATCATTTTAGTTGAAATCGAATATTGAAATTTTTAGTTGCTAAACTTAAAATCTATACTAATATTTAAAGCTGAAGAGTTTGTTTGTTTGCTTGTACGCGCTAATCTCAGGAACTACTGTTCCGATTTGAAAAATTATTTCAGTGTTAGATAGCCCATTTATCGAGGAAGGCTATAGGCTATATATCATCACGCTAAGACCAAAAGGAACAGAGCAGTAATGAAAATTGTGACGCGGACGAAGTTACGCGGGGCAACTAGTATCTTATAAATTTTTCATTCGGGCCTGGTTGATGGAACCTATTTTGGGTGGTTTACAAAAAATAACCACGAAGGGAATTGCGGGGTCGTTCTAACCTAACCTGTCCGAGTCAAGGTGCTCCTAGCCCCGAGCTCGTAAACTTTGTTTAGTCGCCCATTCCGTAAATTCACCGCTCGGTTTAGCAATAAAGTATCCCATTAATAGTCATACATTAAATTGTTATTCGCGATTATTAATTCCCTTTTTGAAATGACTATGATCTGGTACAAAATCATAGGTTTCTTTTATTTTCTATGACTTATCTTACACTAGTGACTCGCCCCGGCTTCGCACGGGTGCAAATTATTTACTAAAACTTTCCTCGAGAATCACTCTCTCTATTTAAAAAACCCGCATCAAAATCCGTTGCGTAGTTTTTAAGATCTAAGCATACATAGGGACAGACAGACAGCGGAAGCGACTTTGTTTTAAACTATGTAGTGATGTGATTCTACTTTGGCTACTAACTTCATTAAATTTGTGGTAAGTTAAATGATGAAGGTTAAATTGAATTAGTTTAATGCGGATTTACATTATTGCGTTGTGTCGTGACGACACAGGCGCCGATTAATTTCGGCTACGAAATTCCTGTTTGAATCTTGATTCATGTAACATTTCCTGTAAATACGAAACTTACCTTATTTATAATATCTTGAGTAGTTGTATCGATGCAGTGTTCGGTCTGGTCACTTCCTCAGTACACCTGAAAAGACAGATATTTTGTTATTAGTTTATACATATCTACAGGGACTTTTTATGGGCATATTCCGGTAAGTGGAAAAGTTATGGTAACAGCCAGATTTATCAGAATCGGAATTCTATTTGGCATTTTGATGTACAAGGTTCTACAGTACCGTAAACTTGGGTATGGCTATAAAATCCTAAGTACCGCTATAACCGACCATTTGCAGATTACCAGAATAATCTGGGGATTATCTGCACACAGCCGCTAAAGTACGCAGATAGGAGGTTTCATTTCTCACATACAAAGGTTGGTACTTCAGGTCAGGATTCACGATTTAGGAGGCTATTATTCATATACATCATCGTAATGATTGGCACATTCTTAATTCGAATTTGAGTAGCTGAAACTTAAACGTTGATTGGCAGAAAATTCCTATGGGCCTTGATGTAGCCAGTTTATACTTATACGTTTCAGGCTGATATAATGTAGGTATAAGCTGAAAAGTAAATAACTCCCGTAGATATCTACAGTCATCATCATCATCTTCTGCCTAGCCTTTTCCCAACTATATTGGGGTTGGCTTCCAGTCAAACCGGATTTAGCTGAATACCAGTATTTTACACGGAGCGGCTGCCTACCAGACCTCCACAACCCATTAACTGGGTAACACGGTACTTCTTGGCAAGACTGGAGTCAGATTTACTGGCTTCTGACTATCCGTAACGACTGCCAAAGATCTACAAATGACAGCCGGGACCAACGGCTTAACGTGCTTTCCGAGACACGGAGGAAACTGGCTATGTTAAGATGGTCACCCATCCAGAGACCAACCTTGGCAAGCGTTGCTTAACCTTGAAGATCGACCCGTGCGGCTGTTATTATCTAGCCACGAGTTCCTGAAGTAGAATCTACAGTACACATTAGAAATATGTGCAATAACGGTATTGACTCACATACATAAAGCTGTCCTGAATCAACGTATATCGTGATCCTTTAAATTTTCTAGTAATGAAAAACCGGCCAAGTGCGAGTCGGACTCGCACACGAAAGGTTCCGTACCGTAAATCTTATTTTTTATTACTTGTTGTAGCGGTAATAGAAATACACAATCTGTGAAAATTTCAACTCTCTATTACAGTTCTTGAGTTACAGTTCTTGAGTTACAGCCCGCTGACAGACAGACGGACGGACGGACGGACGGACAGAAGAGGCTTAGTAATAGGGTTCCGCTGGTCACCTTTTGGGTACGGAACCCTAAAAAGGTTCATATATTATTATTGTTCAAGTTTCTACGAATATTAGGAAAGGTCAATGTACTTTATTGCAAATTTATCTGGCGCCTACCATAGTCTGTACATTCGAAGACATCATGTAGGTAATGTGCAGATTAACTTGTTAATGTGTGCACTTACTGGAACCTAACATTAGGAAACCAAGAAACATAAACATCTCAATAAAAGTTTATGGTACCCCTTGCCCCAAAGATTTGTAGGTATAATAAACTATAGGTCGAAAGGACATAAGGGTTGGCTCACACGGAGACGTGACGACATGCGACGCTGCGCACACTTTAAAGATTCGTCACAAATGAATTTCATATATTACCTATACATACACAAAAACTTAAACAAGGGAAAATATCACTTTACTCTGTCAGTGTGTGCCGTGGCTCGGGATACACCAGTACACGTATCTTTAAAGCCTATGTCATATCACAACGACTTCTGTAGCCAAATAACTGCATCAGAAGGTGCCACGCCACGACACAAGACACATAATGTAATGTGAACCAGGCTTAACGTATTTCAGTGCAACAATTAAAACAAAAGAAAAGACTCTGCGGCATCGCTTTGCAATGCACACTTTGCCCGCGTCGTGCTTCGCGAGTCTCGAATCCGAAGACGCGGGAGTTGTGATGCTTTTCATGGTGCCACGCTAGACAAGTGACATTCTGTCGGCGGGCGTAAAAACGTCAAAAATGTATGGGATTGAAAGACGCTGTTGAAATGTCAAGTGAACCGTCCTTTATATTTTGGAATTTCAGTCGCATTTGCTGGAAAAATGGCTCCTGGTCTTGAGCAGCCATACTCAATCTTTTTCATTTTGAGCCAAAACTATAACGCTTCTTCTTTTGTCATGATTGGCCGCAATAGCCTATAGTAAAATATGATTTTACATCTAACACTATCTATAAGAATTATGTACAAACGCGTATAAAAACAAAATTAATCATTGGGCATCAAAAAAATAATCCACATCGCTGTCAATGGCAAAAGTTCCCAGAACACTGGCAGCATTGCCGCATTGAATCGCAATGCTGATTCTTTGACCGAAAAAAAGCTCAGCCCTCTGGTCACGTGAACAGTCGATAAGTTGTTTGCTAATGTCCCGAAAGACTCGATGCGCACTCGGACCCCATGGGCCTAGTGTTTCAACGCCAAACGGCTCAAATATGTAACTTCCAATTAAGTTGTTATAAGAAAGAAGAAGATCTATAAGAATGGGATTTTTGAATACCTATGTGAATAATGAACGGTTTGTAATCAAATTGCTACATGCCAGCTAGGCATAGGCCAACTTTTTCGTTTTTCTAGCGGGTGAATAGTCTCAGAACATTGTCAATAAGCGAATAAGAGAGCAGAGATATGTAAATAAATCTCGCAGTTTAGTACTTAATAAATGCTACCTAAAATATAGCACCAATAATATAATTTATGCTAGGCTAGTGTGGCCCCCACACAGACAACTATGGCGGGCCATATGCGGCCCGCACCTCTGGCCTCTTCTAACGTTACGTCATCGCAGTCTCGGTACTAGAAGTGACCCTTAAAGTTTACGCGGAAATTAAACATATATTCACACTTCAGACGAGACAACATGCGCCTGCGCAAGCCGGCGGTACATTTTACGAGTATGTCACTTGTCGTCATAGCACAGAAATTTCACGCTAAAATATGTAGTGTATGTGTTAGTAAACCTAGATTCTTGTTCATTAATATTCCTGTCACGGGTTGTTTGAAACGTCTTTGTGGTAACAGTTATGCTATTATTGCTTATTGAATGATTGTCCTTAAGATAAATTAGCGTGATTGTCTATAGCCATTTATTTACGGATTTTATCAATGCTGCAAGATGTAGCAGAAAAAGAAACAGACCCTAATCGCCAACAGACCATTATAAATGTGAAAGTGAGTTCGTTTAAATTTTCCGATTTTGATGAATTTTAGTAAATATATACAGAGCGTCCCACGGCTATGCCACATGGAGGGAAAGTAGTTGAATATTGTAGATGGAACGTTTTACTAAAAGAAGACATTATTAGACACGCGAGCGATGCTACGGGCAAAAGCTAGCTTTTTGTAAAATTTAATTACCTCGTTAATTAAATTAAATCATCAATAATTAGCTTAGCGGATAATAGCGTGGTGAAGAAGCAGCCTGCACAGAGGTAGGTAATATTTGCAATTGATTACCGCTCTTATAAATAAATACGACTACGTTAATTGCCATATGTTAACAAATTAAGGGGATGCTAAATTAAGCTGAAATGAAACCGAACTGTGTCTATTTATTACGTTTTAAGGCGGTTAATTGCAAACTATCGATCTTTTTATGTTTTACGAGATATTTACATTTATTTCTATACTAGCAATCCGTTCCCGGCTTTGCACGGGTAGAGGATTATAAGGGTGTCTGTCCATTACAGCGGAGTAGAGAAACGGAGAAATTTTAATCAATGGAATCGCATAAAATCTCCGCACCAAGTGAGTCACTGACATTTTGACTGACATGATTGGTTAATATTTATCCGTTTCTCCGCTCCGCTGTAATAGACAGGCACCCTAATTTACTCCCAGTCGACACGATTTTACCGACAACTTCAACGAACATCGTCATATCGCAGTCAATACACAAAAAAAAACTTAATTAATTATACACTTACCTACTCCTTTCTAATGAATCTCTTCGTCCATCGATGACAACCGTATGAAAATCCGTTAGGTCATTTTTAGGGTTCATACCCAAACTATAACCAACGGAACCCTATTACTAAGTCTCCGCTGTCCATCCGTCCAACCGTCCATCTGTCCGTCCGTCCGTCAGCGAATTGTATCTCAGAAACCGTAATAGGTAGACAGTTGAAATTATCACGGAGTGTGTATTTCTAATTTATAAAGGGGGCTCTCATACAATTAGCGTTTTTTTTTTTGTTTATGGTACGAAACCCTTTGTGTGAGAGTCCGACTATCTCTTGGGCGGTTTTGAGATTATTGCGTAGATACAGACAAAGCGAAGGGCTTTGTTTTATAATATGCAGTAAAGTGATGACTACAGAGAAAGTAAAACCGTAAAAATTGACGCACATAAAACCATTTTTTCTCTCATAATAGAATAGTTATCTACACGTATTCTAATTAGTTTTATAATTATTACTTAATGATGACGACGGCGATCGTCATGTTACAAGATTTTATGGAGATCAAACATATAATTAGGGACAGTTTGCTCCATGCATCGTCTGGTAATTGCAGTTTATGTTTGGCTTCCGTTTCGTGCTCGTTACCGCGAGGAAGCGGCGAATTTCGATGTCTCATTTAATAGGTAATAACAATCATGATTATAGTTTAATGAGCCTTTATTTGTTGGTCTACATCTTATACGGTTTTACTATGAAAGATGAGTGCACTTATATGATTACCTATTTATGTTCAAACGAGCCTCTATATCATAAAGATCACATTAATAAGTCAACAAAATTGGCAAACGAACAGCCAACACCGATCGATAACTAACTAAAATTCAATAGCCATTTAATAATAGATTTACTGCAAATAGGAACATTCGCACTCAACAATCAGATATTAAAACAATACATTCCTCGGAATAACTGTTAAATTAACCTTTACCGATACCAGTTAAACTCAATTTGCTATCATGTTAGTTTAAATATTCAATCAGTTGAACCGGATTTTACTAAATAGGAAATAGT
This sequence comes from Lacanobia oleracea, assembly GCA_950371165.1. Classification (NCBI taxonomy): domain Eukaryota; kingdom Metazoa; phylum Arthropoda; class Insecta; order Lepidoptera; family Noctuidae; genus Lacanobia; species Lacanobia oleracea. The sequence continues at coordinate 20,022,509 of OX493392.1, read as the reverse complement.
TAACAATGTTGGCTATGGAGTTAGAGGCAAATCAGACGCGGTGGATATCCTAGTACTAATCTATAACCGTAGGCAATCTATTCAGATAAGATAGGAATAAATCTTATAGCAACCTGATACCCATTAGTGGTTACTGCAGGTTACCGGTATGGGTACAATGGGCAACGTCGGGAATTGGTATTGGCAGGCCAACGGTACGTCCGCTAGGTCTAATATAGCTCAGTGGAATTTTCAATTTGGAGATCTATGCGAACATATTGCGAAAAGTTGGTCAGTTTTATCCTTAGTAAGGATCGTAACTTGTGGCGTTATATAGTTTCCGCCCCATGGTAAAAAGACGTGAGGTTATGTTAGTTTTTATCCTGGTTTATTTACATTTTTTCCCATCATTGTGCTAGGTATCTTTATATTTTGGTTTCATGTGCCGTTTTTCCCAAGCATATTTGTCTGTTTTAAGTAACTGGAAATGTACGTGTACATGTCCAGTCAGACCAACAGCACTTCAACTCTACTTTGTACAAAGATTTGAGTTTTCCTAAGAAATGGTTTTCACAGTAGATAGTTGCTATAAATTTATTTCTTTACAATCTTTAGGAACAGCACTAAAATTTTCTAATTAAACCAAATAACACTAAAATCTTTTTCAGAAATTTATGATACGAAACGTAAAATGCAATTTCACTGAACCAATACACGTTTTATGTACTTTCGGTTTCGTATAGCCATAAGGCTAAGGTTTAAATTAGAAAATAATAAGCTCACTATAATAACTTAAGCATAACCATAAAATTAAGTACCTAATTATAAATGACGTTTTATAATTAAAGTTGTACTGGAACATTTCTGGTACAGTTATCTCTTGAGTATATTTGAACTAATTTCCTGGATCTATCGTAAAATAATAGATAGACACAAAACTATTGTTTGGCATCAATTATATGTAATATTAATACCTAAGTTTTATCTATTGTTAAATTTTATGTGTCACAAATAATTGTTGTCATACAAACTGCTTCAGAAATGGTGAAAGACGTAAAATTGTGAAGTCGCTCTTTCGCTTGTTTACCTACACGTTTTTGCAATTAAAATCTACACTGTCTTTATAATTTAGAGTGAGAAAATTGATTTTAAATGTTTTAAAATAAAATGGCTGATGATACCATAAAAACTTGCACGAATTACCTAATATCAAATAGTAGTTTTAATTATTTGTGGCTGTATTATTTGCCTCTTAAGGTAAAGTGACTTTCTATGTACAAAAACAATAATTGTAAGAGCGTCATTTTTTAAGTTCCGTACCCAAGGGGTAACCAACGGAACCCTATTACTAAGCCTCCGCTGTCCGTCCGTCTGTCTGTCAGCGAGCTGTATCTCAGGAACAGTAATAGGTAGAGAAATGAAATTTTCACAGATTGTGTATTTCTGTTGCCGCTATAACAACAAATAATAAAAATTAAGGTTTACGGTACGGTCCCCTCCATGTGCGAGTCCGACTCGCACTTAGCCGGTTTTTCTTATTTATTGAAATTGACTACCAAAACTTCATGTAGAAAATATTGACGTTTCGTCCATCATCAACAGAGAATCGATACGAAATATCTCACAAAATTATATTTTATCAGTCCGCTAACGCTATTTGTCATGTCGTCATCGGTTCGTTAGTGATTAACGGAGAGATAAACAACCGATAAAGTATCTCAGAAACTGGGCTTTAAACGAATACATTTCGTTCCGTTAGAACTAAATTCTGAGGAAATTAGCGCTGCTGTGTCTTACAAGCCCTAAATTTAGAAAATCCAGCACTAAGTCAACACTACAGGTAATCAGATTACTACGATCGCACCTAACGGGCCACCTCGGTCACACCTAGGCCTCAGTGCTGCTGAGCAAGCGTGTAAGGAGGCCCTAATTGCAATATTTACATTTAAATCGAGAGCCTTCGTTGTTCAGTTTGTTGGTCACCAAGCGATGTTAACATGGGCACTGCACGCGATGGCATTGACCACGATTTATCGGTACAGTCGACGACTCGACGTTCTGTCCCACAATATGTACTTTGTACCCGTAAATAGCATAATGCAACCACTAGCTTTTGCTATCGCTTTTGCCCGCGTGAAAGTCGAATTATATGAATTGATAAAAATTATGAGTACTTCAGTAGTATTACCCCTACGATGTAGTAGGCAAGGGTTGGATGCGGGAGGCCCAGGACCGAATAAATTTGCGTACAATGGGAGACCCCTACACACAGCTTTGGGCTTGGAGAAGAGAGCGAAAAGAAATCCTTGGTTATGGTCTACCTGAGTGTCACTTGACACTCAAATCCATTGAAAATCAGAGCGTACTTATATTCCTTATGGTTTTCGTATTTCAATCAAACTCGCAAGTTCTTATTGTTGGTACTTTTTCTAAAACGTGCGTAAATAACTTTTTGAACATAATTATCTTGCTGATGCGTACCAAGTTTCAATAAAATCATGTCATTCATAACCTCACAACTGCGAGTTTGTTTTAAATACCATAGGAATAAACGAAACAACAGACATTCAGTCTTTCGTGTTTAGTTATAATATTTAGAAGGAAGCAGGACACAGTTTTTGTCTGAAAGCAGTTTGTATGGGAAGTGTCATGATAAATCTGAAGTTGACGTTGAACATGTTATTTTAGGCTGTAACTTCAGCATTCGGAGCCACGATTTAAATAATATTTAGATTTAGGTGTTGTCGCGATCTGACAAGTCTAGTTTATGCTTTTGTCGCATCTTAATGTTCAAAGAGAAAAGTGGTTCAAGGCACGAGCCAAGGTGTCATATGTTGGTTACAGTCAGGGATGATATATTAAACTAAGATATTGTCAATTTTCAAATACCACATTTCAAATAATCACACGAAAACAGCTATCTGTGAAACTGTGATGTAATAACATTTCATGACGGTATAATTTTACATTCATAATATTTTATACTACCTAAGGAAGTGTTAAGATAATTTATACTGACTGCTTGTTTCCGCGAGAAAATGCCCAGATATGGTCATAACATGTACAAAACGTCAGCACTTATTAACGTAACCATTAGCCATTTAGCCACGGCATCCGGCTATATAAATGTTGTTCCTCCCCTGTTCAATTTTTCATCGTTCCGTGCTTAGTGTCCGACATTAACACACGGCACGACGACAAATCGTTAGTTGTAATGCGACATGTCGACAGATCGTTGGCTGACTCTATCGCTCAATCGCAGTTTTATATTAGCGCTCAGGATCATAAATTAACATGCTACATGGAAGGGTATTTAAAAAATGACTTGCATGCTTTATCTTGAAGACGGATGAGTACAAAATGGACATGGTGCGAGAGATATATCATGATGTACTTATTGAAGTATAAAGACTCAGAATCAGAGTCTCACAATGACCTGTCTTTCAGAAAGACATTGCTTGGAGACTTTGAGAAGCCATTTCAATAGATTTCGATTGATTTGAAGACAACCAAGACCTGCATTGCTAAAACGATTAGTTCCACGCCCACCGCTGAAAAATCTGAAATTCATAGTTTTCCTTATGCAACAAAAAATTGAACAACCGGTTCAAAACATGCCTGTTTTTCTCGAGCTTTATAGTTTTTGCAGCGTGCATAAGTGCGATCTAGCACAGTAGCGCACTGTGTAATGGATTGGCCGGTCACCGCGGATCGTGCGCCCCCCGCAGAGTGCGGCCAACGGGAGCAACAGATAAGATTTATATCTTCTACATTGTAAGACTATCACGGAATAGGGAGCCGATGGACTGCAAATGGACAAATGATCGGCGTTATCGTCAGGTGTAGGTTCAACATTGTCTTAATGCTAGAGCATTAAGAGACAAAGTGACAATGTTAAGATTGCTAAAAAACTGCTAAAAAGTTCAAAATTAACGGGATTGGTGTGCTTAGTTTCTCAGTGATTTTGACAATTGTATCCGCCGATAAATCATGCGCATGCGTAATTTTTTTTTTTTTTTTTAATGTGTGGCCTCTCCCAGGTCAACCTAGGAGGTTGTCAACTGCTTAACCGGACTTTCCTGTGGTGGCCTTAATATAAATATTAAAGCCTCCAGCCAGAGCTTATGATGCGTAATGGAGCTACACTTTGCAAATTAATAGTGCACAATATTCTTTGTACGTCGTGAGGAGCTCGTGGCTAAAGAATAACAGTCGCACAGATCGATCTTCAAGGTTAAGCAACACTTGCCAAGGTTGGTCTGTGGATGGGTGACCATCTTAACATACCGAGTGTCCTCTGTGCCTCGGAAAGCACGTTACAGATTGTCAGAAGCCAGTAAATCTGACTCCAGTCTTGCCAAGAAATACCGTGTTACCCATTTAATGGGTTGCGGAGGTCTGGGTAGGCAGCCGCTTCACATAAAATACTGGTATTCAGCTGAATCCGGTTTGACTGGAAGCCGACCCCAATATAGTTGGGAAAAGGCTAGGCAGATAAATAATCTTTGTACATCATCTTATTTTCAAGAAAGACAAGATTGTAATTCAGTGACTGACCAGTTCAAAGAAAAACAGATTTTTTCCAAATGCACGGGCTGATAACGGTGTACCCTTGTTTCGCAGACAGAAATTTTATAGAATATCGTTTCGCAGAAAATGTTTCACATAACATTTGGTTGTTGTAATTTTATGGCAAATATTATTATTTCAAAGACTATTTACTTGAATAAAAACCTATTTCGCAGAAACTCAATTCAATGAATTTCATGATCACATTTTTTTTATTTAACAAACTTATCATACAGTAGAATTATGTTTTAACGAATATTGTTTGTCCGGTGTTTTTTTCCACAGTATTTTATACTTAGGTGAAATGTAATAATAATTAAATATTATTGTCTTATAATATGTCCATGGCATAATTTTAAGATAGCAGAATTTTATTCGGAATAATTTAACTACATATATTGCCATTTTTATAAAATAGCATTTAACCAAAATAAAATACTATCTTAAAAACTCAACATGTGTGCTAAAAAATTTTTTGACTGAAATGAATCGCTGTAAAACCGACCCCACATAGTCGTAGAGTGCAATTTAAGCCCGCGTAGGCGCGAAGGGGCGAGGCGGCCCGCGAGCTGAGGAGCAGGTGTTACAACGCCCACCACCACGGCTGAGGCAAGCCGAAGCTGCGGCGTTGTGCGTTATAACCATCTGCGACGATAAGGTCGCGTGGGATCGCCGGAGCCCCGCAGCGCCGGAGCCGTGACAGAAACCATGCCTGCTGCATGTTGCATGCTTGCCTGCATACTGTGTTGCTTGCTTGCATTCTGCATGTTGCCTGCTCGTTTGCGTGCTGCATGCTTGCTTGCTTGCATGCTGCATGTTGCAAGCCGCATGCCTGCTGCATGTTGCAAGCCGCATGCTTGTTGCATGCTGCTTGTTGCATGTTGCATGTTGCAAGCTTGCCTGCATACTGCATGCTTGCTTGCATTCTGCATATTGCATGGTCGCTTGCATACTGCATGCTTGCTTGCATTATGCATATTGCATGCTCGTTTATGTGCTGTATGTTTGCTTACTTACATGCTGCATGTCGTTTGCTTGCTGCATGCTTGCTGTATGCTTCCTACATGCTAGCTGTATGCTTGCTGCATTAATGGTTATGCTTGATAGTTTTGTCTTTTATTCCCATCGTCATTTGCCACCATTGCCGCTTCGCGGGGCCGAATGAAAAATTTTACTTGCTTAGAATTTACCCGCATTTTTTTTTGTGACTGCGATGTTGTAATTTTATAGTAGGGTAAGCATTTTGTCAAACGTTTGGAAACTGTCAGTTGATGAAAAGTTTTTCTTGGTTACTAGTTTTATGTTAACTACTCATTATGCGGATAAAGAATATTTGATTTGTAATTCTATGATATCATAAATATCGAAACAAAGTTTATTTGTAACAAAAATCTATGATTTAAGTTTATTCAAAGTAAGTATTCTGCGTATTGATTATTCTATGAAATGATAATACCTACGCGAAAATTTTTATGTGAAATGAAATTCTATGAAACTATCTTCTATAAAACAACGTACAACCGCTGATTTCCGCTAGTGTTTACTAGCGGAAATAAAAAAAAGCTAATCATCTTTAACGGCTTTCCGCATCTACGAACGACATTATCAATCTAAGGCCGTCATGAGTACTCTAGATTGATATCTAAGTTGGACTTGGACGTAATACGTCGACATTCCGCCGACAATCCACCGCGGTTCTCTGCCGAGCCGCCTGGCCCGTGCAAACTAGACACTTGTCCGTCACTTACCAGTATACCTTGCTTCATTTCAAATGAGTCCTGCCTGAAGAGCTGTCAGTTTGTAAATTACAGTGTTAGAGAAATGACGAAACAATTTGGTAGTTATACCATTTTTGCAGGTAATAACTTAGTTTAACAACGTATTTCCGTTCTAAAACCTATAGGAAAAAACTTGAGGGAGGTTCATCGCTTAGAGGAGGTGATTAGAAGACAGTACTAGACTAATCATATGTGTATGCGTAATACCTGCACGATCTTCACCTTAACACTTCCTAATATTATTTTATGAACAGGATTCTGCGGTATTAGTTCCCATATAATCCTACTTCTACTTCCTACAAGAATAACGTGGATCTATATAAACAATAACACATTAACGGAAGGATGGACTTAAAGAATGAGCTAAATTTGGCAGACGGGTCGACTGAACTTAAATAGGACCGGAAGGAGAAGGAAGAGGTGGCAAGACGACCTAGAGACCTACCGCAATGGCTAGTTCGAAGTGGTTCAGGAAAACCATACCGGAAGGATTTGGGGAGGCCTTTGCCCAAAGAAACTGTAAATAAGCTGAATGTAAAAAAAGAAAAGCGCGTTACCGTGAGATATTTTACAACTATTTATTCACTTTGCTGCCAAAAGCTAGTTAGGAATATCTAGAATCTACTTATACAAATCTGCAATTCAAATCACCAAAAGTATATATTTAATCAAAACCATAACGTAGATTCCCCTGAAAATCAGACTCGGACCTCACACTTAGTAAACGAAGCACGAAGTCATCTAGAGGATAAGATTTATTATCAATGTTCCGCTGGACGTAATGCGTCTACATTCCGCCGACCAAGCTATCTGCGATACTCGTGGCAGAGCCAAGTGCTAACTCGACACTCGTCCATCACTTAATAGCATTAAATAACTTACAATTAAGGCTCGTCTCGTCTCTAAACGTTTCAAAGCTAGATATGACGGAAAGGATGTTGTTTGCGGGGAGTTTTTTGTCCCGCATGCGGGCAACGGATATAACACAACACAAGAAACAAAGCAAGTTAGGGCAATGGAAGGGATTTGTCTCAAATCAATAATTATAGATCGGAAAAACTTGGCCAGAGATAGCCAAAGTAAGAAAGAGATGATTCAAAGGAGATCAAAGGGGCGGTATTGAAAAGTTTACTTAGGTGTAAACAGTACTTCAGAAGTTTGCGGCTAGTATCATGTGTTTTTTTTATTCATGATGGGTTTGCTCTTGACTCTAGTCTAGGTCAGAGATGACAGAGACAAAGTCTACGATGGAGTGAGCTTACCCAGAAGGAGCCTGTTCACTCTAACTTTGAAGAGATTATGGTTGTAAGAGATGCGCTCCATTGCTGTGTGCATTATAAAAGACCTTTGGAAAAGCTTAGTGCGAATTGGTGGAATAGCAAGTAGGATGTCGTGGAGTTCTTGGGCACACTCACCAAAGCAAAAAAGAATCTTACGAGTAACAGCATCTCCCTCAGATTAACTCCCATAAATAATAATTAATCACTTTAAATAAAACAATGGTGGGAAAATATCAATTAATACGAGTAAAAGAGTATACGGTGCTTTTTAAGTATCTATTAATATTTTATGACGTTTGATCACATGAATTTATTTTAATTATTATTGTTAAAGATCGCGTGCTACGTCTACGTAGAGATTATATCCTCTAATCAAATATATGCAATTTTCGTGTCACGGTATTTGTTATCGAACTGTTCCGAAACGGCTTGACTGATTTTTATGTTTTTTTTTTGTGGATATTCATTAGGTCTGAGAATAGGTCGTAGACTAATTTTTCTATGGCAAAACAACGTTTGCTCCGTCAGACGCTAGTCTAATATATACAAATCTCGTGTCACGGTGTTTATTATAGAACTCCTCCGAAAATGCTTAATCGATCTTTATGAAATGTTTGAGTATATTTGGTAGGTGTAATCCTCAGAAAATGCTTAATCGATCTTTATGAAATGTTTGAGTATATTTGGTAGGTGTAATCCTCAGAAAATGCTTAATCGATCTTTATGAAATGTTTGAGTATATTTGGTAGGTGTAATCCTCAGAAAATGCTTAATCGATCTTTATGAAATGTTTGAGTATATTTGGTAGGTGTAATCCTCCAAAAATGCTTAACCGATCTTTATGAAATGTTTGAGTATATTTGGTAGGTGTAATCCTCCAAAAATGCTTAATCGATCTTTATGAAATGTTTGAGTATATTTGGTAGGTGTAATCCTCCAAAAATGCTTAACCGATCTTTATGAAATGTTTGAGTATATTTGGTAGGTGTAATCCTCCAAAAATGCTTAACCGATCTTTATGAAATGTTTGTGTATATTTGGTAGGAGTAATCCTCCGAAAATGCTTAATCGATCTTTATGAAATGTTTGAGTATATTTGGTAGGTGTAATTCTCCGAAAATGCTTAATCGATCATTATGAAATGTTTGGGTATATTTGGTAGGGCTATTTTTTTTTTTTTTGTATGACAAAGCAACGTTTGCCCGGTCAGCAAGTAATTGCATAAAATGAGAATCAATAAACTGTTATCATTATTAATACTTTTATTTAATTGCAAAGAAAGTTACTTTTTGTAGACGATGCATTCGATATGTTTCTAGACTAGATGATTTTCTTTATCAGTACTGTTGATAATATAAACTTGAAAACTATTTTGAGTTAAAACTCTTTGGGTATTAAGTTACCGCCTTCAAGTTATGATTACAAAACTCATGACGCTACAGGATACAAGTGACAGTATAATAACTAAAACATGTAATTACTGTCAGTACAACTATTAATGTACCCACAGCAAAGCACTGAATTTATAAATTGTCGTCATTAAAAGAATACAAATTGCCAACTCATCGGTACTTTTCTCGTCATAACGTTGGTAAACTCGTCATAATGTACAGTCACAAGCAATCTTACTTGACCAGTTCTACTGATAAATAATAATGACTTAAATCACGAGTGACAGATGAATCGTTAGTAGTATGATAAACAGCCAATAATTTAACCTTTTAATTTCCACATAATCACGAACATCAGTTATTAAAACAATTATTCCGATACCTTTCTCCATGATGTAATGCAACTATTACAATTTCGGCGTTTATCACTCGCATGGTAGCACGAAGCAATCACGGCTCCCGCTAATCAATCAGTTACATGTGTATCAAGTGCTTCATTCAATTAATCGACACTGGGGTCGCCAGGTGAAACCCACACAGTTTCTAATGTAAATCGTTTCTAATGGACTAGGTACTAATGGGTTTACTTACAGCAAAATCAAAGCACAAGACTTATTTACCTTAGTACAGTGGTTCCCAAACTTTATTTGACCCGGGAACACTTTGATTTCTTTGTTGCAAGCTGGGACCAAAAATCAAGAGGCAAATTAACCTGCGGTTACCAGTCGCAACAGCCGTCGCGACGCAACAACAATTGAAAAGTCTTATTGTAAAAAATCGGCGGCCGCCATGTTATATGTGTGATAGGATATTAAACACTGAGTTTTAAAAAAAATTACGTTAATCTGCGTGATTTGGTATGGCATGTGAGATGCCATTAAGCGTCAATTTTAGTTTACGCCCAATGGCACACATGTGTGCCCACGACAACCCACAGGTTAAATTATGTTAAACTAAAAATACATTTATATTACACTAGCTGAACCGTGCACACTTCGCTGGGCGGTATTTGTCGGGTTAATATACATATTACTCACAAATAACGTGGCTTTCTATTGGTAAAAGAATTTTCAAAATTGGTTTAGTACATCCAGAGATTACCTCCTACAACCTCACAAACTCAAAAACTTTACTCTCTATAATATAAGTATAGATAATTAGGTAGTATCCAAAACTTTCAGCATAAGTATTCTTTGAAATCAAAAGTAAAAAGTATTGTATACCTTGAATTTGTTTGTATCAATGACATTTTTGCGGAACCTTTTGCGGGCCATATTTTGGCAATTGGTCCACCTGTGGTCCACAAACCAAAGGTTGGGAACCACTGTCTTAGTATAATAACGAAACTAAGTGTTATTATACGTAGATATGTTGTTTTCGAATTAATTTTGCAGTCGAAAGCTCCGCTAATGTTTGATAGATAAGGTAATGGCCGCATTGAAGGCAATTTCAAGCTGTCTTTAAAGCTCACAGTTTCTTTAGATGTGGAATACTTCTTGAGATAAAGCTTGTCTTATTTTTCCTGTTGTGCTGTCAGCTTTTATAACATCGGACAGAAAATGAATAGAAACGTAGAGGAATAACATTCATAATTCTACAACTCATGAAAAGCTGGTCATAATCATTCTTGATTATGATATTTCTTGTAAAATGTTTTTATTTATTTAGAAAGAATATTAGCCATTTGAGATAATAATTTACAGTACTTAAAAATAAGTACGTGCCACAGAATATGCTCACAGAAATCTCTTAGGACACCTACAGCGATGTATAAGAAAAGTTATTAGATTATTTTCTGAACAGCTCAGCAAAATATATTTCAGGGTTTAACATCAAAGGCATAGAGTTTAAAATACCGCCTCTCAAAATGTATCATTTATATTTATCGAAAAGTAAATTGAATTATTCATTAGAATTTCGAAGTCTGAAAAGGAGCCAATATTTACGAACTTGCGCAGACAGGTGATTACGTAATATTTATTGATTTTTGGTCGTGATGTACAGTCAGCGCCGTAATTCCGTAAGTACGTAAGTGCGCCACTGAATTATTGCAATCAATTTTAGAAAATTGATTGTTGTATAATTTGTAAAGGTCGCAAAGATCACTGTATAATGCGTAGTATCAAAAACCGCAACGTTGTTATAGAAATTGCAGGGCTGGTAGCAGGCCGCAGTCAAATTGTGTGCCTTGTTAGTATTGCTGTGATTGCATCTATACAAACGTAATAAATACGAAAGCTCTCTCGTCCGTCTGTTACGTCTTCACGTATTAACTGTTGAAAGGATTAAGATGAAACTGGGCACACGGCTAGATAATATCCTGGAAGAGGACACAAAACCTTTTCATCTCGGGAGTATTCTTCCTTTGGATTATTTTCGACAATTACGCGGGCGAAGCCACTGGCAGAAGCTAGTCATAAACAAAATGATGATTATTCGTAAACTGAAAATAATTATAAAAAAGTCAAGCTAGAGAAGTGATTTCTTTTATCTTGGAAGGATTGGAAATAAAATAAAAGTAGAAGTGTGTGAATAGCTACTAAAATCTTAGCGTGTAGGATTTACTGCCGCAATAAAAATAAAGCTTACCTTAAAAAAGGGCAAAACAAAGCTCAGATATATTACTTTCTTTTTCGTTTCTAACTATTTCTGCTTTAAATTCTATTGCCTGCCCTTAAGGCTCCTTATATAGAGTGTGTAAAAATAGCCTAAATACTGTGATCGCAATGTTTACATCCGTCGTCGGTTTGTCACCACACAATTAGCGGCCATATTAGCTAGTATGGGGAATAAAAATTAATAGTATACATTCCCATTTCTTGAATGTCGTGCCGATAAAATTATGCGTTCAATTGATGCTTTGTTCTTATTACGTGTGAAAACTATGGTTTTGATTGTAATTTAATTAAACCCTAATGATGATTTGCGATGAATTGTAATTAAAAGCAGTGTTGATAATTAAAAACAGTGTTGATAATTAAAAGCAGTGTTGATAATTAAAAGCAGTGCTTTAATGATGAGTTGCTATTAGGCAGTGCTTTAACTGAAGGGTACAGGGGCAAAACAAGAGATTTCCTTTATTTTTTCCCTGTACCCTTCAATTACGATCGTTTTTTAGGGTTCCGTACCCAAAGGGTAACCAACGGAACCCTATTACTAAGCCTCCGCTATCCGTCCATCTGACACAACAAAAAGTAAATTTAAATGATCCATCACCATCATCATATGAGCCGTCATCTGCTGCACATAGGCCTCTCCCAAGGTCCTGTGCGGCTCGATGTATATTTAATTGATACAAAAAATACAAAATTCACTTCGCAAATAAAGCTACTCGAGTCAAGTCCACAAAGCCATAATTATTAAACGCTTTAAAGCGCTTCATAGCCTTATTAAAACAGCGGAGCCTCACAAGAGGCTAAATACATCTCATTTACGCCGGAACAGCTGCTCCAACTCTATCAAGCGCAAGTTCGATCGTGTATGGAATACTGCTCTCATCTTTGGGACGGATCTGCGAGATACCAGCTTGATGCCCTTGAGTCAATTGAGAAACGAGCCAAGAGGATCATTGGCAATGAGAGGCTCGTCGCGTCGAAGCTCCAAAGTCTTGAGCATGGACGACGAGTTGCTAGCCTGTCGGTTTTCTACCGGTTGCATTTTGGGGAATGTGCGACGGAATTGCATAATTTAATTCCGCCAAGCCCGTTCCATCATCGGACCACAAGACGAACGGCGATGCGCCACCGGTACATGGTGGACATCCCACCCACACGCACAAAACGTTTTGGGAACACATTCATAATGCGTACAGCTAAGGAGTGGAATTCCCTGCCGGAGTCTGTGTTTCCCGATAGCTACAACCTGGGAGTCTTTAAGTCAAGAGTGAATAGGTTGCTTCTAGGCAGGCGTGCTCCATCTTCGACCACATCATCGCTTACCATCAGGTGAGATGGTGGTCAAGCGCGTGCCTATTATTAGTTAAAAAAAAAAAAAAAAAAATTATATCTAATGTGAAATGAATTGCTATTTTTTGTCGATATTACATCAGACGTATTAAATTTCGCCGTTCATTCATTCATTGTCGTTCATGTAGAGAGTGAGAGTTTTAAAAGAATTGAATCAAATTGATGTGTCTAATGGTCTAAGGCACGTGACCGGATGTTATAGGGTTTCCTTCTTGCTTTTTTGTAAAAGCTTAATTTATTTTTGAAGCGATTAATTTTGTTTACTTCCTGAATGTAGTTTCGAGGAGCAATTTTGGTAACTGAAAGTAACAAGTTAGATCTTAAGTTATATTTGAAAGTTACAGTCAAGGAATGACTGTAACTTCCAACATTTTACCTGAAAGATATTTTTTAACAAGTAATACTTATTGTGGTTTTGTCTTCGCTTTGACTTTTTTTTTTTTTAATCATAAAAAATTGTACCTAATTGTGGAATATAGTATGATTGTATTGTTAGAGCTAAACAAGCTAATGTTTTAAGTTATCCAGGACGAGGTGTGTGTGTTTTTTACAGATGGCTCCTTGAATGAAGTTAAGAATATCTTTCCGACCAACTCTTTTACTTAGAACCTGACTTAGGACCGCTGTAGTTACTGAGGCTTACACAATATATTATTCTTTATTTCCGAGATACGTTACGTCGCGATAATTTTGATTTGTAGCGTTTCCTGTATCCCCAACAAAAAGACAGTTACAAGCCTACAGCTGCAACAAAACAATCTACGAGATAATCTGAATCTCTACAATTACTAAGGCCCTTTCCGGATCCCGAATCAATAATGCCACCCTTCAGTAATAAATTTAACTAAATATAGTTGTAACACGTCATTATGCACAAATCTGTGTTATTATTTCCTGGGCTATCATTAGAGTTGCGCAATGCGATCCATTTCGAAATCCACTCGGTGGTGCACAATTGTTATTCATTGCTCGCCATAATATTATTATTGTACTACAATCAGATCATTTTCTGAGCTATTACAATGAATCGAGTGATTCTAAAGCATCGATAACAGCACTTACCGAGCCGATGTGCCGTCTGGTTCCGTTCTGATTTCACCAACAAAGAAAATCACGTTTTTACCACAGACAATTTTAAAGTCTGTAATTATTTTTTTTTAAGAAAATGAGTGTGAAATTATGGTGTAGATTCCATTGTCTTTTAAATTTTTGATTGTTAATGAGCCCTTTAATACAATTTGTATTGTGTGGGGTCACACTTTTCTCAATGTTTTGTTTATACTCAATTTATTTATAACAATACAAAAAGATTCATTACGACGAACAGTCGCTGTGGGAAACTGTTATTGTATTCCAATGACGGGTTAATTGCATCGTTTAAACATCAGACAACAATTCAATGTTGCTTACTTTTGAGTTAAAACTTGATGTCTTGGCAACAATGTGTGAGCACTAAAGATCTGAAGTATTTTTTCTTAGGTCTTTAAAATTCCCATCGTAGATACCAATTAAAAGGCTTTATTATCCATTATTACCGTGTGCAGTTTATTTGAACGTTTTCAATGAAGGTTGGGATGCAAAAAAGACAGCTTTATAACCATAATAACGTTTTTGTACTGTATCTTAATATTGATCAGCAAGAACTGCAGTTTGACAGGGCTTTTCGCGCGCTAGTTAGCACAAGAAACGACGATTATTAAATTGTAAGACGGTAATTACCATTCAAGTGGTATACTTGGGGTACGCCCCAAATAAAAAGGTAATTGTATATCGAGGTAGCAGATAAGGTTTGGACAGAACGAGTTAATTATAAAAAGTTCTCTTTTTCGCCAGGTTGATGTAGAAACCTTCGCGAGCAAAAATGTTTTCTTGTTTTCAAAAAGGATTTTGCTGTTTCCCGATTAATCGACCAATTATGTACTAATCTAGTATCTTTAAATATAATGAAATTACATAAAAGGGTTTTTAACTTACTCTCATTAGGTTTATTTTGTAAATAATATACTTACCTCCTTTATTTTTACAGAAGAGTAACATATTTTTATCCATGACTGTACATTGATAGCGAAGGTTATTGTCATTTAACGAACTAATTAAATTACAATTAATAGTTCGCGATATACCACACAATTACATCAAGATCCGAGCTTTTAATTATAGATAGAGCTTCATTAAAAGCTGGTTTTGTATCTATGTTCAAGTGTTTTACTTTCCCATCATTAACATTTTTTATACTGATGTGCAGGAGGCGCAGAGCTAAGAATGTCTTTTATATCTATTTAATTTTCTTTGCAAGAATATTTTGAAAATACTGTCCAAAAAAATAAAAATATATACCCATAATTCCTATTACTACATTATACGTTCATAATCATTTCAAAGATTCGTATCAAACCGGGCTTTAATTTATTTATAAGTCGCATCATACTGTCTTTTAATAAATTGAAATTCAAATTAACTAGTGCCATAGTAAATTAAACCAACTTAATTAATTAAAGGCATATCGAATTTATCGCTCGCTTATATCTATATAAGGGTAAAAAAGCGTTTAAATTAATATAATGAGCGTTGAGTTATGATCAGCGAGAATCGGCACGAGTAGGCGCCAGAAGTGATACTTATCAATGCACTTGTGCTACTAAACTTGATAAAAAATAACGTGAGATATTGAAAAGGTTTTGATTTAATACGGACTTTTGTATATTATTTACTAAGTGTAAATAACACTTGAGAGAAAAATATTTTTTGTGCCTGTAATAGGAATAACTATTTTTATTAACTTCAGTGCTTAAAGAGTTTAACCTTCTAAAAACGACAAACAATTTTATTTTACCACTTCATAATATTTCTTTAGTTTTTCCTATTGGAAACTAACTTTAATCTAAAAGAAAGTTCGCAATAAAAGATTAATTTCGATCCAAGAGTTGGCCAACACCTCAAATGGTAAAAAAGTTCTTTAAACTATTCAAGATTCAATTTAGATCTACTTAACAATAATAGAGTATACTTATCGTCTCATAATCTTTTTTAATCAGCATTTTATTAAGCAATAAAATTGGAAAGAATGGACGTCGTCGTATTTAAATGCGAAGATTAGATTATTTGCATGTAAGTATCAGAAACATTATGCATAAAATTTACATTTATTAAAAAACCAAATTGTGCCTTCCTTAAAAGGTTGTGCGGAATTATCGACACTCCTTGAACTTAAACATCGTTCGATAAAAAAGAGTGCGACACTTTTCAAATTGTAGTCTTTTCTTTAGCCACGCTTCTAATATGAACAGTACGACGACGCTTTGACATGTAGCGTTTATTCCTGAATCACAGAATAATAAAACCTGGAAGGAACATCGTAAAATGGACCCACTTAAACGTATTTAGGCAATGAGTGAAAGTAAACTACAGGGTCTAGAAGCTTGAAATTAGCCACAACAGTTTCATATGAAGAAATCCCAACAGATTTCCAGTTATATGGTCAACTTTTTTTGCGATAAAAATCTGCCTTCATCTTCTCTTATGTATTACTCAAGCTTCCTAAACTCATTTTTGTAATCAAATCATTAGAATGCAGATCGTGTTCTGTTTCCATGTTCACACATACCAATGCTTCTTGTTCCAATTTTTGGTTCAAAAACAAAGATAGTGTTTAATTTATTTCCATGGCCACACTTGACGGTCCTTCTCATTACTACGCTAAGTCCAGACTCGGGCGAGGTGAGTGCCTGCCAGCCGGTGGCCGGTATTAGGCCGGGCTCGGTCGGCAGGGACGTAAATAGCGCGGTCGACGACCGGCCTCCGCGCGGCCTTCACTTACCGCACGCTCGCACGCAGCCGACAGCCCGTCATCGCCCGCGAGACAGTGGTCCTTGCGTTAGGGTTGCTCAATTCGCTCTAAGCTGTCCTACTCTGTCAAAATATCACAGTGAAAAAAAAAACGTGAAATGAGTTTGAAGTAAGCTGTCAATGTGCCTATGCAGTCAAGATAGAATGACAGTTCACTTCAAGCTAACTCCACCTAAGTGATCTCACGGAGTGAGGTTTATCATATCGACCGGGTGTATGGTATCAGATTGATGGTAGTAGTTATTTTTAGGGTTCCGTGCCCAAAGGGTATCCAACGGAACCCTATTACTAAGCCTCCGCTGTCCGTCCGTCCGTCCGTCCATCTGTCTATCAGCGGGCTGTATCTCAAGAACCGTAATAGGTAGACAGTTGAATTTATTGCCGGTATAACAACAAATAATAAAAACTAAGGTTTATGGTACGGGGTATCAGACGCACGGGTCGATCTTCAAGGTTAAGCAACGCTTGCCTAGGTTGGTCCGTGGATGGGTGACCATCTTATCATACCGAGTTTCCTCCGTGCCTCGGAAAGCACGTTAAGCCGTTGGTCTCGGCTGTCATTTGTAGATCTTTGGCAGTCGTTACGGATAGTCAGAAGCCAGTAAATCTGACTCCAGTCTTGCCATGAAGTACCGTGTTACCCAGTTAATGGGTTGTGGAGGTCTGGTAGGCAGCCGCTCCTCGTAAAATACTGTTATTCAGCTAAATCTGGCTTGACTGGAAGCCGACCCCAATATAGTTGGGAAAAGGCTAGGCTGATGATGAAGGTTTATGGTACGGATAAATTCGTTGCGAGTCGGACTCGCACTTGGCCGGTTTTTTTTGTTGTTTTGAGTTGACAAGGTTTAATTGATATTTTTATTATAGTAGGTTATACCTCGGTCACTAGCTACATCAAATAATATTTTCGGTTTTGAAATATAATCATCATCATCATCATCTTCCATTAATCATAATTAATTATAAAATTGATATTGTCTTATAGATGAAAAAAAAAACAAACGAATATCCTAAGAAAATATAAATTAAGTCTAGCAATATAAGATGTTTCCTTTTTGGGACTCTGTTAACATGAAGCGTTGGTCATCCCTACTCCTGGCGCCACAGCTATTGTTTTGGCCTATGCTAAAAAGAGAACCGTGAAATCACTGCAAAAAGATATGTGCATCTCTTTTCGGCTTAAGAAAGCTTGCAATTTGTAAAATGCATTACAGTGGTTCAGTGGTTGGACAAATTGACGCATATTTCTTTAGCAAATGAACTTCAGTGGCGTTCCATGTAAATATTATTGTAAGCTATCTTGTTTAGATTGTGAGAAATGTTTCACTTTGTATGGGTGTTGTTGAATTGATTGTTGATTTTTGCCAGTTCTTTGCTGAAAAAACAGAACCAGACAGGGGCATAATGCCAGATCTTTTTCTTCTTAGATTTAATTCAATAGACCACAAATCTATTACCAACTTAAACAAGAAAAAAGAAACCAAAATACCGCTGCCAATTACAGATTTCTAAGACAACTTTCCAGATCAACGGATTCTTGAGAAAAAATAAACGACGCCCCCTAGCAACGGCTATATTGTAAATAGTTCTAATCTAATTTAATCTCGCTTTACGTCGTTAACTTGAGCTTGAATAATTGTATTGATACCGAGAACAGCTCGGATTAGCCTAAGGGCACAGCATAGTTAGGACAGAAGTACAGCTCTCACACATAGCTAAGTAGGAGTGAAATTAATTACATGTTTACAAAATAATTCCCGAGAAAAATTAAACTACGCTAAGGTAGAACTATCTGTGAGGCTCATGGACAGATAAACCTTATGGTAAGCTATATGAAAAGTTTGAAATATTCGAAAAAATAAAATGTATTGGTACCAGGAGTCGCTGTGGCCTGTCGCTGTTGTTTGCCGTGATGCCACGTTACAAGCCTGAAAACAATATCCGACTCCGTCCGAATCCACCTTAAAGGGATCCCAAAGAATATCCAGTGGCAAGTGCGCTTGCCCTGGCTGTACCTGAAATGTGTCTCTGTGTGCGTGCATTTTATTATTTGTGTGAAGTTAACCCTTCGCCGCTACCTATTCTGTGCCTCAAGGTATACGCACCTCCTTTTATTTTCACAACCCGTTTATATGCTAATTGAATCGCAGGCGCATATAAATAAATAATAATGTAAACACTGTGGGTATTAAAAACTGACATCGTAAATCTGCTGGTCGCTTATATACGAGCTGCTGAAGTAATGCTTTCAATGTGAAAAAATATGAATATGTACTTTCAACACCTTTGCTAGGTATCTATACTAATATTTAAAGCTGAGAAGTTTTTTTGCTTGAACGCGCTAATCTCAGGAACTACTGGTCCGATTTGAAAATTTCTTTCAGTGTTAGATAGCCCATTTATCACGCTACGACCAATAGGAGAGGAGCAGTAATGAAAATTGTGACGCAGACGAAGTTGCGCGGGTCAACTAGTATAAAATAAGGTGTGTGTGACTACATACAAAAATAAATAAAAAGTGTAATTACGGTTTTACTAAAAGTCCAAAAGAAGGTTTTACATACAAATCCAGCAAGAACGATAAAATTGATACATATTTTCTACTCTTATACCCGAATACGGAGTAGCTAAAGAAGGTAACCCTTCTTTATTTATAAATTATTATTTTTCAATTTTGTAATACGATTATACTCAATGTACTTCTATAAAGTCACATTAAATTGAAATGAAACCGTTAATTTCCCTCTAGCTGTCAGCAATTGAAAATTGAAACGTCTGTTATTATTGTTATTGTACAACAGAAGATAGAGGCAAGTAGTAAAATGGCAGAGTTTAACTGTCTAGGCCAGAATGCTAGTAAATTTTCCCTTTGATGGCTCAATAAAATATAAGAAAAGTAATTGCTGTTGTTACATTCGTTTGAGAGAGATTTAAGACAGCAGAAATGCAACGACAAGTTACTGTCGCAAAATCAGTGCAACAGATTGTCGAACGAGCGTTAGGTGCTGTGATTGGTGGAATATGTTTATTTTCCAATAATTAAATAAAACGTCAATAATTTCTTACCAGCAACCTGGGTTTAGTCTAGCCTAACCAATCTATCCATGAAAAAAATCATATGGAGGTGCACGAACATCGCAATTAATCATGAGTTGATTGAGAGTACAAAGAAGTCCGCCAGTGGACAGTGGACACAGCCTCTCCCAAGTAACTCCAACACCTAGGGTTCTGCACATACAAGAAGCCACTCATCATCAGTCCATCTTTACAACATCACTAATATACCTAACTAGCTGATCCGCACGACTTCATTTGTGTCATATTTTTGACAGGTTTCGCGGCCACACGGGTGTGCCATTGGGCGTCAACTGAAATTGACGCTTAATGGCATCCCACATGCTATAACCAAATCACGCAGTTTAAACTCCTTTTAAAAAAAAAACGGAGTGTTTAATATCCTATGGCCCCCCATCGACCAAAAAACATGGCGGTCGCCGATTTTTTACATTAAAACTATTCAATTGTTGATGCGCCGCGACGGCTATTGCGACCTGGTAACCACAGGCTTGCTCTACTCCTATTGGTCGTCTACCAGTTTTTCCTAAGATTAGAGCGTTCAAACACACAAACATACTTTTCAGCTTCATAATATTAGTATAAATGACAGACGAATGGATCATAACGCCATTCAGAGAGACACCAACCGTGCAGTGAAGCTTCATACAGCATTAAGCATTATGAAAAATTAATACCTCACTTATTTACGCACAAATAAAACAATTTCTTCTTCAAAACACTTGACTTTAAATCTAAGACCAACTTTGTTCCATAAGGGTGCCTGTCCATTACAGCGGAGCGAGGCAGCGGAGCGGAGAAACGGAGAAATTTTAACCAATGGAATTGTATAAAATCTCTGCGCCACGTGAGTCACTGACATTTTGACTGACATGATTGGTTAATATTTCTCCGTTTCTCCACTCTGCTGCATTGCTCCGCTGTAATGGGCAAGCACACGTATCCCTCTCTAAGTTTCCATCGATAAACCAGCCGAATAAAAAATTATCCTTCCCAGATGTAAATCCCAGTTTAACTTACTACTTCCACATTCAGACGTTTTAAAGATAAGACCGCTAGTGTTTGCACACCTCGTGACGGGAAAGTAATGTCTGCTGATTATTTACGAGAATATTAGCATTGGTGCGCAGTTCGGTGAGAATGGTAAGGCTGCAAAATTATATAGATGCTCTAAGCGTAGAACATAAAATTAGAGCACTTTCAGTAAGCTCGTAAATGGTTTGCAGTTTTAATGTAAGTATCCATAATAGGTATAATATTATTAAGCTGAAAAGTTTATTTATTTATTTTATTTGGCTCCTCAACAATGAGTACACCACAAAATTTACAACAAATCATTCTATACTTAAGTTTAAGTGCCTCATCAGTTAAAGAGGAGCACTACATGCACTATACTGTACGCACACATGAAAAATTACAACTTAGAACAATAGGTTTCAGTTTATTTGTTTGTTTGGTTAAAAACGCTAATCTCAATACCTGCTTTTTCGAATTGAAAAAATATTTTAACTTTGGATAGCCCTATTAAGAGGAGGGCTTTAACATCACGCTACAACCAATAAGAGTGGAGCATTGATGAAAAATGTGACACAGACGTAGTTGTACGGGTATAGATATTAAATGTTTTTCTACCTTCTTTTTAATCGCGCTTTTAAAAGTTGATTATCTTGTAAGCCATAAACTGTCACGTAGCGCTAAGAGCATTAATCATTTTACATACCAATTAATACAATAAATACAACAGTAAAATAATACATAGTATATTAACTATTTAATAACTTTTTTCAACAAGTTCTTTTCTCTGCTTGGCAAAGGCCTCCCCTTTCTCCTTCCAAACCTCTATCTTTTGCCATCTTCGGCCAAATTCGACGGGAAAACGTAACCAACTAGTCTATTCTGTAAATAACCATTTCGATATCGAGTTTCACCTGAGTAACAAACTTCACAAAGTGAGCTTTATTACACACAACATAAAGGTCTTACGTTTGACGTAATTTGATACTCACCTCGGATTCCGCTGTCGAGATACGAAAATGTTGTTACTTAATAGGGGTCTGTGATGAAATTGTGTGACGTGTTGTATCGTCACACAATTTATAATAATAAAAAAAATCGTACCAAAATTAGACGACAACTATTATTTTTTTACGGAACTCTTAAAAACTAAGAATAAAAATCATTCAAAATCATATCTGCTACGCCATATCAACGACGCGTCCCTACAAATGCACCACCTACGCTCTAAACACAAAACATAAATGAATATAAATGAATAATCTCATTTTAACAATAGACCCGCCATTCTGTTATGGCTCCTAATCTCCTGTTATTATATGGTGTAACCAAGTTCTAAGTACCAAAGAATATTAATTTTCCCTGCGGCCCTGTAATTGTATAAATACGATGTATAACTACCATACTTTAAGATACTCTGATGTAATGTTACTAGCACCGACTAATTAACAATGACATGCAATAGTCATAACAGTTTTAATGATAGGTACTTCTGTGTCGTGGCTAATGGGATGTCGTTCTATCGACTGGACATCATTTCTTTTTTTTATTGTATCCCGTGACTTCGTACGTGCATATCCCGTCGTTTTTTCTTCTGTTCTCTAATAACATAACATTCCTTATTAATGTAGCTATCCTATACAAAAATAATTTTCCAAATCCAACTAGCAGTTCCTGAGATAAGCGCGTACAAACATACAAACAAACTCTTCAGCTATGTAATAATAAGTTTTATATTATAATAATAGTACATATGTTAGTATAGATATACAGTTGTACATCAGAAAAAAAACTAATAAATACCTAGACTTATGAATATGAATACAAAGGAACTGCTTATTTCTAACGAAATTTCTGAAAAAGTAATGCAGACAATAATCTGTAAGAACAAGCGAAGAAGAGTATGAGAAGCCTAAAACTAAAGTAAAAAAAAAACATAAAAAAGGAAAATATAAAATACCTTTATGCCGAAAACTGTAGTTATATAGATACCTACAATAAATCAGTAAATATATGTATCTAATATCAAAGTTGAGAGGAAAGGCCGACGGACTCTTTAAGTTGAATCTTTAAAAAAAAATACCAACCGAATTAAGAATCTCGTTTTTTTTTCAATTTCGAATGTTAGGCGGACTGCGTAAGTGAGTTCCACAAACTAACTACTTACGAAGGGTACATGGACAGAATCGTTTGTAAGTAAAAGGAATCCCTCCTTTTAGTAGTAGGCAGCAGTATGTTTGGTTAATCTGAATCGCTCCACCCAGAGCGGAAGGAGTCATAAGATGATATCCTATCATCTCCTTCCGCTATATCCTTCTATTATATAAACAGAAGTTTAGTTTGTAAGCTTGTTCACACTATATCATCATCATATCAGCCGAAAGACGTCCACTGCTGGACATAGGCCTTCTCCAAGCGTCGCCACAACGACCGGCGCGTCCCATATCCATCGGCACACAAATAACGAATGAATTTAGTACTTAATTTTGCTACTACTCTATTATCGCAAACTCATCTGCCTAGCCTTTTCCCAACTTTATTGGGGTCGGCTTCCAGTCAAGCCGGATTTAGCTGAATACCAGTATTTTACGTGGAACGGCTGCCTACCAGACCTCCACACCGATTAACTGGGTAACATCTAACATGGTACATCTTGGCAAGACTGGAGTCAGATTTACTGGCTTCTGACAATCCGTGACGACAGCCAAAGATCTATAAATGACAGCCGGGACTAACGGCTTTACGTGCTTTCCGAGGCACGGAGGAAACTCGGTATGTTAAGATGGTCACCCATCCACAGACCACATTCTATTATCGCAAACTACATACAGTCTTTTCATTCTCCGCGTCTCAAATACGACAGAGAGATTTTAAACTCTGCTGGCCCAAAACCTTGCCACTTTACAGTTGGGCCTCTTTTTTTGATGACTAACTCACCTGATGGTAAGCGATGACTTGGTCGAAGATGGAGCTTGCCTAGAAGTAACCTATTCACGCTAGACTTAAAGACTCCCAGGTTGTAGCTATCAGGAAACACAGACTCCGGAAGGGAATTCCATTCCTTAGATGTAGGCACTATGAATGTGTTCCCAAAAGGTTTTGTACATGTGGGTGGGATGTCCACCATGTACCGGTGGCGTATCGCCGTTCATCTTGTGGTAGCCGATGATGGCACGGGCTTAGCGGAATTAAACAAAATGCAACCGGCAGAAAACCGACAGGCTAGCAACTCGGCGTCGATGCTCAAGACTTTGGAGCTTCAACACGACGAGCCTATCATTGTCAATGATCCTCTTGACTCGTTTCTCAATTGACTCAAGGGCATCAAGCTGGTATCTGGCAGATCCATCCCAAAGATAAGAAAAGTATTCCACAGACGATCGAACTTGCGCTTGATAGAGTTTGAGCAGCTGTTCCGGCGTGAAATACCGTCTTTCCCAATTTTTTTGCAGCCACTTGAGCTTTAAAAATGTTGGTTAAAAATAGTACTAGTACCAACTAATTAGCAATGGTATACAGTAGTCATAACAGTTTTAATTACACAGTACCACGACATAAGAGTTAAGTGTTAAACCGATGTTAGTTAAACCAACGATACTTACAAATACAATTGTAAGAATCGTTTGTTTAGGCCCTAGGCTGTATGTTGCCAACGCGTGCCGACTTTCGACATTAATACTGATACGATTTTAAACAGCTTCCTGCATTAAATATATAGAATCGTTATTTAAATTATATATCCGAGTTCGCTATAAAAGATTATTCACACTAATTGGTAAAGGATTGGATGCATATAATATGTTTCTTGTTTGAGGTCGCTGGTACAACAGTATTATTACTCGTCTGGTAATTTGAATGTTTCGATTCGCATACGGAACTATTTCCCAGAACCGAGTTCACTACATTAATCAATCACAAAGGTAGGTAAAACAAACCACATCAAACTTAGTGGTGACCAACGAAACCCTATTACTAAGCCTCCGCTGTTCGTCCATCCGCCCGTCCTTCCGTGTATCTGTCAGCGGGCTGTATCTCATGAGCCGTTTTAGATAGACAGTTGAAATTTTCACAGATTGTGTATTTCTGTTGCCGCTATAACAAAAAATATTAAAAATGAAATAAAGCAGGAAACAAAAGAGACATGTTTTTTTTTCGGGTTATGGTACGGAACACTTCGTGTGCAAGTCCGACACACACTTTGCCGGTTTTTTCTGAACTAGAAGAAACCTAACATTTATGTCAGTAGTAAAGTCTGCCTCACTTACGCGATATCCCTCGTTAGCCGTGTGATGACTGCTTCCTTTACAAGAATACTCGTTATCTCGGAAATGCGTATGTCTACGTATAAAAATTGCATCATAACCTGTTCATGTTAACATGGAATCGGCGGAGATCAAATTAAGAGGTTGATTTATTACAGCAGCATGTGTAATAATAATAACTTATAAGGCGCTTTTGCATCGTGTCATATACCCGCCAGCGCCACCGACCGGCATTCATCATTTAAACTTATGTTTCGTACTTCTTTTTTACGCACTCCGCTTTGATCTAGCACTTGTCGATAAACGCACCTAGCATTTATCTTAGTGGACTTAGTGAATGGTGCGTCTCACGCATCTTTATTTATAATATTTTAATGCTTTTTGCATAAAGCTTCTACTCATTTCAACAGATCTGTGTTCAAAAAGGCGCCGCGTTTGAAAATAAACGCGGCGCCTTTATGAAAATAAATCTGTTGATGATTTTATGAGTACTTCGAAATAGAATACAGCGTGAGAAAAGCGATGCACGGAACATAATAATAACCTGTTTTTGTCTTCGGTAAGTGTCAATTTACAGGATAGCTATGGCTATTTCCAGGCGCGTTCTCGGAAATATTTCGAGGCGATATCTTTTCCGGAAACCGTCAGGGCGGTCAGAATAATGTAAACTGTAGCTAGCTTTACCTACTAGACGCCTACATACTGCTACTAAAGATAAATAGTACAGTAAAAGGAGCATGAAAGGTAACACAATAAAGTTCTATAGCTTGTATCATCTTTTTATGACATGATTATACGGCTGTGAATACCAACTCAAAATCTATGACTAGACCGTTTCTTAGGTACATTACCAGCACTATCACTTGAGCTGAAATTACGGATAGAATACTAGAAAAAGACTCAAAGAATGGTGAAACATCTCTGTGGAGAGTATTGGAAGCTCTCCGTGATTACTGTGACGCAAATCGTCGACGTAACCGTAGATTATTTTAATCGGCGCTGAGAATCCTCGGTTTAACTGAGTTATATCTACTATAGGCTATTAACTCGTACTTGTTTGAATTCTGTGCCTTTGAAAAATTTGTCTTATTCAGGCGTGGTAATAAAGTACTTAAAGCTGGAGTTTTAATTAATGGGTAGGTATAGTTTATGATGTGATGTTCAAAAAGCGCTGGCTATCAGCCTAATTTGAATAAATGGATATGAAATTTTTTGTTCTACATCATGATGAGGTAATCAAAGCTTTTAAAATAATTCGACTCATTTGTGTTTGATCCCGAAGGAATGCGTTTATCATATTAATTGTTAATCTATTTGAATATTAAATTTTAGATTACATACTTTAAAATTTAATGAAGATACATCTCCGGATAACCGTAATTACATAAAAAATACATATACCTATGCAGTGAAAAGGGGATGCAAGGTAAATGTAATCTAAGTTTAATTGCAGTTGCAATAAGTAAAGTAGGTAGAAGCTTAGGTTAACGGTCAATAGTCTGTAGCAAAAAAAATATATTATAAAGAATGCGAGATTTCAAAAGCTGTGCTCATTTTTTCGGCACAAACTATAAACTATACGCATGTTTTTCATCTAAAAGATTTTTTTTGTTGCATTGTAGAGCAATACCATTAATTAACGCCACGCTAATTAATTTTTATTTTTGCACTAATAGACACGCTCATAAAGACTAATTAGGTACGAATTTTATTTAAAAATGAAAGTTTTCATTCATTTATTCGCGAAAAAGTTAGCTTGACGCAAATTAGCCAATTTGTTTGAAAAATATTTGAAAGTTAGTATAACTTGACAGGGCCTCATTAATATTATTTTTACAACTATTAAAGTAACATTGCTAATTAAGTATCCATATTCTGTTTCCATATTCCACAACATGCGTATCAAGTAACAAATTCATAAATTCGTTACAAAAAAGAGTTACAATCGAGTTCGGAGTTACCAACTGAATATCACAAAATTTCCCACAACAATCTTTACGCAACTTTACATATTCCTAAGAAACAATAAAACTCCACCCAACCTATGATTAACCATCATAATAATTATCACTATCATTTAATCGCCGAGTCATTGACCCGTCTTGAGTGCAAGTGCAACATTGCACAATGGGCGGGCAAGGTTGCTCTGGAGCTCGTGATCGCAATGACAGGGATGAGTCAGCTTACCCGGCGCTAATAACCCACTTAGACTCACTGAGATTGATAGTTATGTAACTAATTCAATGATGGAAACGGATCATGGGAGAATGGGGCTGAGGAATGTTTGATATCAGATTCATAAAAGATTAATTAGAGAATGTAATTTAGTTAAAAAAATAATAACACGGCACTGGCTGTACTTCGAGGTAGCTTAAGTAGCTCTAGCCGAGGTCGGTCTGTGAGTGACTATTCATTACATTAAATAGCGAGTAACAGTAAGAATACACTGTAAGCCGTTGGTTCCGGCGTCATTTAAACATTTTTGACACCTGTGAGCGGTAGTCGGGAAGTGAGAGAAGCCAGAATATCTGTCACCAGTCTTGCCAAGGGTTTTCGTATTACTAATTTACTGGGTTGTGGAGGTCTGAGAGGCAGCCGCTCTATGTAAAATACTGGTATTCAGCTGGTCCGGTTAGACTGGGAGTCAACTCTGACAAAGTTGGCAAAAAGCTAACAAAGTAAAAAAGGAAGATTAAAATAAGCCAATTGAAGGTAGTAAAGTTACTTCTAGACATTGCCCACTTAACCAGGAAACGTCAATTGAAAATGAAAGAAACTAGAACTTACAGCTTTCATACAAAAAGGCAAAACAAAACTAAATATACATTAATTCGTATCACCGCAACCACAAATCAAATTGCAATTTGTTTAATCAATACAATGAACAGTAATACACATTCTAGTGAAAGCGAAACCGAAATTCTGTAAAAGAAGCAAGAGACCAATTTGGTAAAAAACGAATGTTACAATGGTAACATAATCGGCGGACGGCAGCGCGGGCGGCGACGGACGGCGCGCGACGTCTCGCCGACAGCCGTGACAATTAAGTTAAGTTTTTTAATGACTTTTTTACAAGTCCCAATAAATTGTGCACTTTTTACGCCGAAGAAAGTGCTTGAAAAACGTTCATTATGTTAGCGAGCTTTTGTGGGAGCCGTCACGCTTGTTGGCATATAATGAGCGCCGGCGTCCGGTTCGTTACCGACTCTGTGCATATTTAATCAGGCTCTGCGTCTCTTTAATTTACAGGACAATCGGATTTTGGGTTAGTGGTGATTAAAGACATCGTTAACCATCTTTATAATAAGAGCAAAAGTATTGAGAGGCTCTGTTTGCAGTGTTCAAAGTGGCACGCAAAAGGTTCATGTTGTTAGTCACGTCACCGTGATTGCACTTCAACTTTCATTTCATTTTCTTTCTCAACATTTTTTATGCCTTATTTTTGACTAAACAAGCAAATTATGACGTCACTCAACGTTACTGAGCGTGAAAATTGGCTCACAGACCTACGAGACGGCAAAAGTAGTCCAAACCGCATTAGGCACTGTAGGAGTTTGCTGACTTATTGCATCCGACTGGTATGCTCCTTTACCCACTATCAGCGAGAAAGTTAGCACATACATCACTAGTGTCAAAACAAGCCACCCAGGGAGAAATTGCGGATAAAAGCCTGGTGGAGCAAGCTATACATCATTGGCCAGCCTTGTCGCAGACATAATAACACCTTGGCGGCTACAAACAAACAGCATGAACGTCAAAACAGTCCTTACACAATACCGGTGTACATTGTCCTTACACTCGCATAGATTAAAACCATGCACCCCGCCTCTCCGTGTAACGGGCTACAGGGCGTGTTGGGACATCTCTAGCCCGCCATTGTTACGTCACACGTTGATTTATGCCCCAAGGTTCCGAACGCTTGACAACTCTATGCCGTACTCGTAAATATTTCCCGTAATAAAAATAAAATAAAACGAAAGACGTAGTGTTGCTACAAAATAATACGGCATTTGAATCGATATTATGTTACTCTGCGTACGCGCAGCTCTATGCGTGTTTTATAACAAAAGTGACACGGAATTAAACAGACAACTGCAACTGTTGCTAGCGTAGTGAAATATCGCTGCAAACGAACCAAATTTAACGTTTTCATTCCGAGATTACTTTGTAGTTTGTACTAACATCAATGAATATTCAATGAAATAAACCAATCCATAAATCAGTAGAGGAACTAGGCAACCAATTAGCTTTATGCATTTATCTAGGAGATAGATCTTATATTAGAACTGACCATTTAAAACGACAATCACGCGTACAGTCATTTATAATGTTAAACAATAATAAGTCACCGTTTGCAAGTGATTTCACAGTAAGGTCCTTCAATCGGTCACTGTTAGGGTCACACCTATTAGCCTTGCATCATAAAACTGTTTACTGCTGGCACAAATTAGTTCTGAAGGGAGCTTTTAAACACTAATTAAGGTGGGAACATACTGTCTATATATTAAAATTCTGGAAAAAAAATCGCTAACTAAACTACGACGCACATTACTATACCCCACATTTACTCCACCAACACTCATTAATGATAAATGTCTTATTTCCTGCACAATCCTTTAAAATCAAACAAGGCAATCTAAGATTAAATAGCTTGTACATAATTAATTAGGATACCATTTATTTAATCTCGGCTAGATTACATGCCATCAATTCAAAAGTTTTCATTCAATTGATGCCTTCAGGGCAGGCAGGGGTAAACACTGAATGCTATCGGGCATCGGTTAGAAAATTAATCGTGTCTAGTTTCTATTAGAACCTCTGTCCATGATGGAAACGATATATTATTTGAGATACCTATTGAATACACAATTCGAATAACTGTTATTTTAATTCGCAATCTGTGAGATGTTTAGAGAAATGTTACCTGAAAGAAAATAGCCTATTCTAACTGCCATAATCTCGATAGACCCGATGGTTGATTCTGTTAAAATCTCGCCATAAAAACTTTAACGAAGTGAACATCAAGTGAGCATCTACAATAATTTATCATACATTTTTTTAACAACAGTCGCTAGAGACTAAAGATTGATAAAACTCATGCTAGACAAACTGTTATTCCATCTAGGTGATTTAGGGACAACCTTTTCAAGTTGAGCTTTTTCAGAATACACCAGCTAATCTATAATAAAATACAGCCAGAATTAGCGACACTGACCTATTGTACACTAGGAGCCTTGCCAGAATGAATTAGAGGTATCCGTATCCAAATAATTAATCAGCTCAACAAAACAATGCACGACTAATTTAATCGATGCTCATTTATTTTTCATTCAGATGGTCTCAAGAACAATGGACAATCATCTTTATAATCTAATTTATCCGTATTATTTGAGAACGAGTAAATTTTACTTCATGTTTGAGACCGCAAGCAGTGGTTCAGCGGGTCTATAAAGACCAATTTAGCAGAATCAGAAAGTACATCACGCTACTTGTCACTGTCAAATTTTCCCAATCAACCTTGAACCTAATGCGTTAACGGTAAAGATGAAAATGAAATTTGAAAGATTGTTGTGTGATTAATATTATGATTCTGCTAAGATGGTCTGTTTGGACTCGCCGGGGGAAATAGTCGACTCTTGCGCACCTGTTATTACGCGGCTTCATAGGTGCACATTGAGACAGTTTAGTGACAGCAACTGTTAGTCGACATAGTGCAATTAGTGCCTGCACTTAGAAATTCTCGTAAAGAACATAAAATTTTATTTTATGACTGACAGATATGGCACATTAAACTCCGTTTATTATAATGATGTAGAAAAACAATTTTTCCTTGTCCAGTGACAGAATTAGTCAATTTTAATTTTCAAATGACATCTTAAATTATAATAGATATTTAAATAATAGAAGAAAGCAACGTTATGTCTTCCATTATTGAAATAATTTAGATGTTAGGTCCATACAGAAAATTATTATCATTTGTACATAAATCTAACGTGGGAATCATAAGATTATTAAGTTGTGACCTCGAAAATTACACTTCATTTTATGACACCACAGAAATTATTATGATAAATGTATTAATAATGAATCTCTTGATATATAAATCGTTTTATCTCCGACATAATCTAATACACAGCAGCTTCGAAATTGCTAAATAGACTTTAACGAATGGAGTGCCGCAGAAATTATAATAAAATCATTAATATCTATGACTTGAGTGTATGAATTCGTGGCATGAGTAGGAAGGTTTGTCATCCTACGCGAGTCGCAGAGTTCACAACTGGTCAATGTATTCGTGGATTATAACTGTTTTGACATTGACATAAAAACTTAATCCGTATAAATTGATAAAGCACGATTTGCGATGAACCTGTTTAGGCGAAATACTGTTCGGTGTTACATTACCTGACGGAACCTCGAGCTACACAAAGTGACATTCTATCAACGATAACGACTGTCGAAAAGTTCAAATGAAAATATTTGACCACGTGACATTTCGGTAGCGCTTGTCAATCCCACAAATCTTGTTGTTTTTGACACTTTGAAAGTCACTTTTGAGGGCTAATGAGGGCTACCGATTTTGTACTCACCAGTTGGCGCCACTATCGAGTAAGGTTCTTAATCATAGCATTAAATTTGTTATTACGCGCATGATAAAAGGAAAATAAAAAAACAAAACAAATAAGCAAATAAACTCGCGTAAATGACAGTGAAATTTGGCATTTTAAACCTAACGCTACACTAACGCCTCTAGACGCGAATTCAAACGCGGTAGCCTTCATTCTACTAATTTTTAAGCAACGTTCGCATTTCCATCTTTGTTGCAATCAATATTTTTATATTGTATTGTAATGTATTAGCTGTAAGTATGCCTAAAATTAATAAAATAATCTATAATAAAGCCTCCGTCGCCATACATTTCTGACAGATTGCAACTGACATGCGAATACAAAGATTACTTAAAAATAAATAGAATTGCCACTCTGGTGTTCTGGGTTTAGTAAGTTAAAGTTGATAGTACCGTTAACGGACTTTGTAATTAAGTAAAGCTCATGTAGTACTTAAGCTTTACGATCTTACAATTGTGATTTAATTAAAAAGGTCCAAGTTTATACCGCTATTACGTCTCGTGATTTAAGTCGTATTGACGGATTTTAAGTGACAGAATGATTTATTGTCACTTTCTTAAACGGTTTTTATTGAAAGTTTCTGACTCAATGAATGAAAATCACTCGTCAGATCTCTTATAGAAAGTTAACATAAAATACCACTGGAAAATGAGAGTCACATTCATCATAGGGTACAAAGTATTATATATATTAATACAGGTTCCTTCCCGAAAGAGGAGCAAAAATCCATCATCACAAACTTTCACATTTTTATAATTTTGGTGCGAAGTAGGTATGTGTATAAGTAGGATTAGACTTATATCCTGAAATCTGAAGTGTTTATTTCCAGTCAAGAAGTAGTTACTTGTTATAAAGTCGTGTTCATTTCGACACACATCACCAAAATCTCATCAATAGATTTAAGGCTGTTCTTCACTCGAGAGTTTGTTTTGACTGTCAAAAAAAATGATTACTAAAGCCAAAGTTTAGAAGTAATTTATCAATATTAAGTAACACGCCGTCTTGCATGAGTCCGACATTATATCTATTACCGTTACTATTTTGTAATGGTGTTAAAAACTGGATGCATTGGCAGGCACCCGGCAGTGTGCGCATGCGCTTATGGCATTTTAATGTGATTTGTGGTTGATGTACTGTGCGAAAATATGGGGAAACTTATTGGAAGGTGTTGTTCAATTGTATAATGTACCGCTATCCTACTTCCTTCCTACTGATCTGACTACTTAGGTACTAGACCATTGTAAATGCGACAGTTTGATCCAAATCATACCTAAAGGGATCTGAAATCTGGATGAAATTTGGCACAGATATATATTATAGTCTGGAATTTTTGTTAAACAACTTTTTATGACGGTAGTATGCTCCCTTGGGATAGTTTCCGACATGATCGTGGGCAAAGCTACTGCCTAAAGCTGCCTGTCCATTGACGCCGAGTGAGGCAGCGGAGCGGAGAAACGGAGAAATATTAACCAATGGAATTTCCATAAAATTACAGTCACTGACATTTTATGCTACTCAATATAAGCTCCGTTTCTAAGCTACTAATTTCAAACGCAAAACTGATCGCGTTCATTTGTTTCTCAGCCTATCAGATATCTAAATCCTTCGCATTCCCATTAGACACGCATGTTTCTTTATTTCTTATATTTCTCTTACTTAAGTTATTACAAATTACTGTAATGTTCAGTACTACAGACTAATGCTAAGCTTTTAAGTCTTTAATCCGAGACATTTTCCAGTTATCTCAGTCATTAGATCTACTAATGTTCGTCTTAAGTAAAATAAAGAAAAAAAAAACGTAAAAGACATTAGCATTAATGTGTTTACAACAGTTTACAAGAAGATTTGCATTGAATCCATTCCGAAACTTTATCACCGCAGAATAATGTATCTAGTCGGAGTAGTAAACTGGCTCTCACCTTTGACTCTGTTATCTCCCGATCTGAAACCGAAAACAACACAATTTAACAATAGTTTATTAGCAGGGAACCGAATAAATCGGCTAATCAGATGGAAATGAGAGAAATTACCACGCAATTAAATGTGTGTGAACTTCAAAGATATATCTAACAGAGTGATACATTTCAGTGTTATGGTAATGAGTAGATTAGCATTTGTGCGGTAGTTACACTTTTTGCACACTGGTCCGCGGTAACGCTCCCTGCTTTTTGCGTACGCGCAAGTGCAGTTATAATGAGTTAGAACAAAATCATTGTGGTCATTAATCGGTAGCGACTCGCTAATTCGCATTTTATTCGGTCCGTTTAACTTCAAGGCCACACGGCGTCAGGATCACTTCGGCAGGTTAACATAAACAGAGCGGATTAACTCTAAGCGTGGATTCAAAAGTAAATGTTTGCGTGCGTTTAATAATTACAGCTTAATTACAATTATCTGCTAAATATCGTGTCTTCGATATCGTAATTTTAATCGATCGACCAGTTGTCTCCTCATAGCAGATTTAATTAGGCAGCAGCGGTTTGAAGATGTCGATAATATCCATTTCATAATTACGTGCATACTGCGCACGAACATTTCTATATTGAGCACGAATAACGTTATACCTAGAGTATTTTCCCATCTTGACACAATTTACGCCATTCTAGGTCACATACTTGAGTCTAGAAAATTCACGGCCAATAAAATTCAATGTAATTGTTTGTGCGAACGTGTGAGCTTGAACGATGTCACATATTATCGATGCCGACCATGTGCTGCGCCAGACGCTTCACACTCATAATATCGCTCACAAAACCTCCTCATTAATATTGATTGTAGATAATTTCCCGTTCGTGACTTTTCTATGATTTACACCGTAATATTTCACAATATAAGTGACATTTTAATTGGGCTCACTTGTTTGTTCCGTGGCCCGGGCGATACAGTAGGCGGGAACATTCGCACCGACCCTCAACACTCCGCCATGCTGATTTATCGAGTGTTATCGAGCAGACTAACGGACCTTCGAAATGCTGCCTCCGAGGGCTCAGTAAATTACTATAATAACATAATTCGGATATTTATCTCACATCCCAGCTCCCGGCCTATTAAATATTCATCTATGACACTTCATAAAAAATGTAGCGCTATTTATATCGTTTGTAGTAAGTAATAGTGGCATGTCGTGAGAAATTAGATGCATCAAAATGTAATTTAAAACTGTAAAAGCAGTTAATTTTGATCTTGTTACAGAACCGCTTTTATGATTTATTAACAGTAAATTATGTAAGTAAGAAAGAACATTTATTAACAATGCTGTTTTAGCTACCAACTTGAGGATTTATTAATTAATCATCATAATAACAAATACGAGGAAACGGCATGTTACGCTGGCGCTCTCCTATCGGTACCGGTAATAAATCTATTACAAAAAACATAAGCAGCAATGTATAGCGTCCGGGGCCTTACAGACAACCTGAC
Organism: Lacanobia oleracea; assembly: GCA_950371165.1. Classification (NCBI taxonomy): domain Eukaryota; kingdom Metazoa; phylum Arthropoda; class Insecta; order Lepidoptera; family Noctuidae; genus Lacanobia; species Lacanobia oleracea. The sequence goes on along the minus strand of OX493392.1, from coordinate 19,987,301 downwards.
CAAGTCATGCTGATCAGGCTGCAGAAAAACTTCGTTAAATTATTTCTATCTGCTCATCTGCCGACGTTTGCGGTCGCGTGTGCAATCTGATACCGATGAGCAATGAAAACAGATCAATTAAATCCTTGATTAATATTTATCAACAGTTTTTTAGCACGACAATACGTAACTTAACGTAACCACTCAAAAGTAGTTCGGAAAGACGATCCATCATTTCAGCAAAAAAGTGAGATGATTTTCGCGGATTCGGCGTTCGCTTTCGCTCAAAGCCATTATAAGATACATAATCATAATTTAAATGTGTGTAAGAGCTCTTGTTCAACAATGAAAACTCTTTCTACAGGAAGTGCGCGATGTGAAGCAATTACAAACGGTCATTAATCATCTGTCAGCTGTTTATACACTCTAACGTGGTGAAGCCGAGCCCATCCGAAGTTCGTGATTCGGACATTATCGTGATCAATAACCTTTTATTGTGTATCAGATAATGACTCGTGCCAATCAATGACCGCTGATTTGATCGATCATGCGCCGGAATAATAGACTGATCATTCGTTTTTTGGCGCCACTTTGCCAATAACTTGAAAAAAAAATAACTAAAAAGTTATGCATACAACAAATGAAAAGGAAAACACTATAATTAACGTCAAAAGTCTTTAATTTATTTTCTCTTTTTTCGGTATTACAATAACAAAAAGAAACTCGAATACACGGAATCTGAGTGACAGTTTGACTGAACATATCCGGTGAAGCCTTTGTACTAAACGTTTTGTGGCCAGGAATCATTCACATGCATGTTTTACAATAGTTATCTGTCAGAGTTTGAAGCCTAAATTGCTGATAAATGCAGTACCAAATTAGGCAGTACAAAAGCGTACCGTCACAAGGTTGAATATAAGTAAAATTGAATAAAGTACATGTTAAGCACCCACTTACGGAGCCAGTAATTTTCCTTAAAAGGAATCGTTAACATGCATGTGTCATACTTCAATCCCTGGAACATTGAATACTTCAAAATATGTGACTTTTAATTCAGTTTCAAGTAGTGAATTTTAAAAATTACCTATAGTATTATAATGAACCCGGATTTTTCCGATACGCAGCAAAGGCTTTGCTACTCCCCTGCTGCTTTTTTCCTTCTAGGGTTTATTTGGGCTCTACCTATTTGAGACCGGGCTTTATCATCCTTCAGGAAATACTGGACTCTAACGCTCCCGCTCAGCCCGTCCCGTCTGGGCACAAAGAAAAAATCGGCTATTCATAATTCAACCAAAATCAGTCCTATACTCCTGAAATGTGAATCATTTAAAAACCGTAACTTTTCATTCTTAAAAATAATCAAAATTCTTAGAAATATTTTAAAACCCCTATCGGGATCGAGCTGTATGCCTTTGTTTTAGCTTACTGTTATGATTGATTTCCGCGCTGAATTCACTCGGTTTCAGGCGGCATTGTCTAGCCAGCTTGTTAGACGCGGTGGAACCGGTCACGATTATAGACTCCGTTATTGTCAAGGTGCATCTATTGGTAAGACAAGTACCTGTAGCGTTAGTTGGAGTTGCAGGTTCTACAGTTCATAATGTCAAAAGTTGTTAATAATTATTAATAGTGGCGTTATCATTAACTCATAATCGGCCGGATGGCCAAAAGTTTCGACGACTATCTATCGAAGCTGGCATTGCGCAGTTGGATAAAGGGCCTGACACAGAAAACAGTACTCCTTGATGGTTCCTTTCTTTGGAGTCCTAACCAGCGGTAGCTTGGTCACTGCTCCCGACACTGGCGGACAACAATTTTTTTACGTTTTTTTTTAGAAATATAAATTAAAATGTAAGGTTAAATAAATAAAGATCAATAATGACGTTACAGCAAAAATCAATTTCCACGGTAGGAATAGATCAATCAACGTCGATCGACAACTACTAGTAGTAGTTTGGGGTAGAAACACTTACACTTACATCGCTTTCTCTGCAATTTCAAGTTTTATTTGGCATTCTCTGAAAACTTCATTGTACTTAAGCAAATAAATAATTTATGGAGTTACGACAGTTAATTCCATTTTATAATGAAAAGAAAAAGTGATGTCAATGACCCTTGTTCAATTGTGTCACAAAATTTCAATGTTCTTTATACGATATGTAACTAACTTCCTACTTTTAATGTTTTATGATTCTTTAAACTACAGCCTCATTTTTCTCCTATAAACTCATTAACCGCTGTTTAATCCACTAGGCATACTTAGTAAGGTAATTAAAATGATATAACAAAGTCAAACAAGACATCTTATACATCACTATTTAAAAATAACTCTAGTCCCTCAAATAAAGACATAACTACATGTATCTCTTTCCGTCTAAGAGAAAATAACTGCTGTAAGTATGGCGGCAATCTTCCGAATATTTTACACTAAAATGACTTTATGATTGATGTTAACAGTTAAATAATCTCTAGTGTGAAATCACTCTTTTACTATTCTTACTTTTTATACTGTTTATGTAATAAAAAATAAAAAAATATGTAAGTATACTGAACGCATAATGCACATGTTACCAAAAATGTTTTTCGTAGAAGTATTATGAGTTCAATTTGTATTTAGATACGGATTAGTTTTCTTTAATATTTATTAAATACAATAATATTTTTTTGCAATTATTCGAATCACTGGGGTATAAACGTAAACTCGGATACCTGTGGATTAGTTAACAGCTTAATTCTTAGATTCGAGGCCCAGATAACTTTCTGCACTGTTTCCTAAACGCAATTAAAAACAGATTTGGGAACTTAATTTGACGTAAAATTTTACAGTTAAGAAAATACTAAAAGCCTTTAAAATAAATAGTCTTTCTTCATAATAATTTCCATCCTTATTTGCGTAGCGCACAAGTGTTATAAAAAGATCTTTATCATATTCTAGTATAATAATTTAAAATAAACATAATTCTTATTGTTTGTATTTTATGCGTTGCTCTCCCGTACATCCAAATGTTGACGAGTTGTACAGAATAATGAACAGTTGACGTTTTTCTGTAATTTCTATGAAAGCTCTTTAGACTTCATGTCTTAAAATAAAGTTTTAATTATTTACGACAATGTTATCTTAAGTAATAATAGAGTGTAGGAAGAAAATGCCTTCAATAAAACTCAGCCGATAATCAAGGGCCACCTTATAGCTTAGTTAGTCTGAAACTAAGTCGCCGTCAATATTTTATGAATAAATTAATAATATCGTTAAGCTTGGTAATTAGATTTTATGTTTGATGGCAGCGATAATTCTAGGGTTACCTACGATAAATGTAAATCGTATCGCGAACGTATCCGGTGATGTGATTACGAGCGGAGTGTTTAATGAGTGGTGAAGTGTTTTACGTGGAGCGGCTGCCTACCAGACCTACACAACCCAGTCAGAACCTGGAGTCAGATTTACTAGCTTCTGACAATCCGTAACGACTGCCAAAGATCTACAATTGGCAGCCGGGATCAACGGCTTAATTTTTAGACTAATTGTGACTTTATAAAGGGCTTAAAGACCCTGCGCGTGCGACTGCTTCTTGTACAGCAGTGCGATTCTGTAAACATGTCGAAGGCTTGGGTAAAGTGAGCTGTCAATCCATATAATCAAGACGGAATGACAGTTCGCTTCGCGCTCGTACTTCACTTGAGATTTCACGATGAGATATATTTACAGAATCGACCGGCTGGTCTTGATAGTGCAGTATCGCAAATAAGCACTGATATTTCCAAGTTCGTGTTTCAAATGAGGTAAATCTGTTTATCTACGGTTTGCTATATAGCTGAATTAATAAGAGTCCACGACATTTGATTTTGACAGTTTTAGAATGTAAAAACCATAATAATGTCACTTTTTGTTGACCTTCTAAACCGAATGAGATTGACATAAGTGCCACCAGAATGTGACATGGTCAAACCTTTAGGTAAAGGCAATTTGATAATGGCTATCACTGGCTAGAATGGTACTTTGTCTGCAGCTCAGGGCTACTTTTTATTGAGACACAGTTTATTGACAGCCTATGCCTCCGCTTTGAAAATGGCAGCATCAAAGTCTTATCAATTCCTTACACGATTGTCTTCGCCTTTAGTAGTTAGGCAGGCAATACATTTTTTGCCTTGCACTTAGCCAACATTCTTTAACAACTAGACCACCTTCACATCATCAAACCAAATATTTCAACCGCCAATTATATCTGCCATCCACGTCGCTGATGGCGAGCGTGTCTCACCTATGGCGTACGGAATGCGAACGGTAAATATCCCGCAGGATCAGCCGGGGCCCCGCAAATCAGCTGGGGCTCGCAAATCGGCCGGGATGCCTGCGGCGGCCTCACCGACGCATGAGCATGATTCTAACGACGATCGTAATCGCCTGTATTACTTTTATGAGCGATAAAATCGTTTGTTGGTTGATATTTTTTACAGTTTTGCTACGGTGTTTATCGTGAAATATTTGAAGCGATACATGATTATAAATATTTTTGTATAGATCTTGCTGCAGACCTGATGTCAGGATTTTTCTAACATGTTTGGTTTTACTGTTCGAATATGTAGTATCCAAAGACCACAGAACTTATTTTGCTTGGTACTTAATATACCAAACTCTAAGAAGAACTTCAACTTAACTTTACTTGACGTTGGTGTTTTCAGAATTTTATTAAAATCTGTATTTTAATCTCGGTGACTAAATTAACAACTGCAAATGTCAAAACTGACTTAAATGCTATTGTAATCTATGTCACTTTGCTATTTGCACTTGTCAATTTAGTCTGCGGGATTAAAAAACAGACTATTGTATCTATATATCTTTCCTCAGCGTCAGAGCGTCAACTGGCGATTAGTGAATAAAAAGGACAGCTAACATTTTTGATAACATAACTCGACTCACACTTGGTCGTACATCATGATCACCATGTATGAGATAGACTATAAACTTGACATGGCAAGGCACTTTGAGTTGTGAATAAGTTTAAATGTGTGGTTTTTTGTAAATAAACTCGAAGTACGTTATTTTTGCAACTACATATAGCAGGGCGCAATACAGTTTATTTCATAGGATATCTTGATACCCTCCGAGCTGTCATTCTGACAGCCAAAGTGTAGTAAGAGATGGTTAGAGTGCCAAAATATGTTTGTTAATAGGGAGATTATGTGGAATATTTTGGACAGGGGTCCCTAAGGATTTCCTCTCAAAAGCTAGCTAAAAAACAACAGGTTTTTCTTGATAGAAAGCTGGTAATTTTAACAGGTATGCAGATTAATTATGACATTTGTAACAAAACTCAGACGCGCAAAAAGCTTGACTAAGCAACATCCAGTAGCGCTACCTGTCTAAACACAGCACCTAACACGCTTAACTACATATTCCATCAAATACACGGCTATACATTCACTGATCACCTACCAGGAGCCCATAAACTGGAAGAGGCTCCTCGAGGCGTGAATAGCGTTCAATGCGTGGTGTCTCGCCGTAATTTGTTTGTTCCATGCGCCCGCGCCGACCGTGTAATCCTACACGGACAAGTAACCGCCTGTCTGCACTTAATGTTACATGTTCATATCAGTTTTTCTTTTATTATGTTTGTAGTTTTATTTATTTGTTGTTTCATGATGAATAATTGCCGTAGAGAGTCGGAGTTTTTTTGTTTTTCTATCACTTTACATACTATTTCGTTATAGTTTGAAATATTTCTTGAGAAAAGCCATAACTATTTTACGGATTTTGATAATAATTTTTTTTGTTAGCCTCCTCTTGTGTCCCACTGCTGGGCAAAGGTCTCCACTTTCTCCTTCCAAATCTCTCTGTCTTGCTAAAATTAAAGCAAGCAAAAACTGCTTTATCTCATCTACTGAGGTTTTTCTAATAAATTTTAAATGTATCAGTTTCCACCATCTTGACGGATTTTAATGCTACTACGAGTAGAAGTTGCTACCAGATTGAGCTGTCAATCCGGTAGCAACTTACACTTGTAGTGTATAGCAGCCGTGCTATAAATAAAATAGTAATGTTGATAAAAACTTACAACATAAGTAACATGTTTGTTGATAAGTAGTGATACCATAAGTAAGTAATAATTAATGCGAAACATGATTACGCTTTTTAACTATTATCTATTAGATTACCCTTTTTTAGGAATAAATTATTTATTAGTAGTACTTATTAATTTATTCTAGGTAAGTACACAGAGTAGGTAAGTCTACAGTATGCCAAGTTTGCAGAATTGTTTGAAAGAGTTACCAAGGCCTTGAAACGCAAAGGGCATTTCCAGGAACATGGATGGGTTTTAGTCGGAAAGAGTCTGACACACGCCCAGAAGAAATCATTTGATGATTTCCCATGAAAAGGTAGGTCCACACCAGGTATATTATTAGAAATGTCTGCACGTTGGACAACGCAAAGGCGTGGTGGATTATTCCTCTATTTTCTAAGGTAAAACCACAGCGTATGGGATGAGGTATCGTGGAGATATGAAGCTTGGTTAGTGGTTACGAAACATGTTAGGTATTTTATCGCGGTTCTGTGACAGGTGTGAAACTTACCCATGGAAACAAATTGTATCTAAACAAGTGTGTAGTCTTAATTCATGTCAGAAAATGGTCCTTATCCTTTATCCAAAAATTAATCACAAAAAATCTTGATCATATACCTAATAAGACTTATATGTAGCTGTTTGATGATCATCTCTTCAGACACAGCAATAAATGTTTCTATTCTGTATCTACAATTTGATTCTTAACGTATTTCTTTCCACCGCTCACATCGAAACATTCGATATAATTGCATCGATCGCTGTCCACCGTACGTCGCACGTGTATACTCAACGCCCGCCATTTTTTACGCGCCTGCGCATCCACGACATTATTAGGGCTGTAAGTGATTTAAAAAGTAATATCGACACTCCAAGCGAGTAATTTGCGAAATGGCTGCTAATGATGCCTCGAAGGCGTTATTTTTAGAAAAATAACTAAGTTTAAAGATGCTGTCAACTACAAAAAACTCGTTCGTAGTGAATGGATGGATGCGACTGACAGATAGAGTCAGAGTAAAAATAAAGCTAATGTTTTAATGATCGAAGCAATGTTATCAAAGGGTAATTCATTTGCTGGACCTAACTAAATAATTATTCGCTGCAATCCAGTTTCTCGACGCCTTTGCGGGATTCGAACTCAATACTTCCATTCGATATCTGATCCAAGAAAGGACAGACGTGCATCTCTAATAAATTCAATTTTCCCAAGTTTTAATTGCAAACAAGTTTCGTGTTCGCGACAGCCCTCCGGAGACGCGGAAGTGACTCCTAAGGTTTATCTCCATTAGCGAGAATCCATGAGTTTATCTAATTCAATGAGAACAAGCCTCCCTTACTAATGTAGGCTTTGTTTTTATTTGGTCGGAAAAATAAACAGTTATACATTAAAATCTTACGCTAAGTCATAAATAAATCAGAATAGCAAATGTATAACCTAAGACATTTTCCAAAACATACTAAAAGTTATGCAAATAAATGAATATGAAATGAATATGAATATATATAACAGTGCGCTATTCTAAGCTGTTAAAACAGAAAAGTAGTTAGTATTGAGCATTAAACGTAAACAACAGACATACAAACAACAGATACTGTTAGAGTTAGATGAAATGTTTTCCTGAAACCCATAGAAGTGCTTCAATAAGGAAGTTCGTAAACAATGCCCGACGATATGAGCTTAATTGTGTTCAGTTATAGGAAAGCTCGAATAGATTTACGCTTCCATTAAGATTTAGTAAATTAAATGCATGTCTGACGAATGAAGAAGAATTATAGGTAAAGGTAATGTTCAATGGAAAGGAATTTTCAAAACAGTATTTACAACGCTCTTTTACAACTTTGGTCTCTAATCCTACCTCCAACTTTAATATTATAAATGCGAAAATTTGTTATGATGGATTTTGATGAAATCTTACAGTAATATACTCGTAGCTTATACGTCAAATACACATATGTATTAGGCGGAGTTACGAAGACTTTTATGCGAAGGATAAAATGCGTTTTTCGTACAGAGATGGAGCATATCTATGAGTATTAAATCAACCTTGTTTTCTTAACGATCTTTTCCTGAACCTTTTTTTGTTTTAGATGGCAAATCATCAAATGACTCGTTCCGTTTGGGGCGGAGTGGAAGAATGTCAGACTCTTACTGGCTAAGACACACCCGTGCTTCTCCATATGCCCTTTGCGTTCCAGGGCCGCGGCGGTGACTTTCTTTTCCCTCTTTCGAACAATAGGGTATTTTACCAAAAAATTCTAATTAGTCCGACTGATAGATTTTCAAAAAATATTCAACACGTTTTTTTTCTTTTTTTCACGTAAACAAAAAATAAAGAGGATACAGCGAGTTGAAGACACGCGTGACGTCATCTGGCTTGGTAAAAATGTACTAAATTTAAAAAAGAAAAATACGTGTCAAATATTTTTTGAAAATCTATCAGACGGACTAATTCGATTTTTTTAGTAAAATACGCTATTCTCCTCGCCAATAATGCTGACATCTCTTTGAGGTGCGCGTGGAACACAACGCGCCATCGACTCGAGCGGAACTGCAGTGCGATTCTGTAAATATTTCGAAGTGAAGGCTTGGGTGAATTGATCACGAAGTGAGCTGTCAATTCATGTAATCAAAATGGAATGGCAGCTCATTTTGTGATCAATTCGCCCAAACGTTCACTTCGACATGTTTGCAGAATCGACCGGCTGGTCCTTATCGGACGCCCTGGAAGATGTAATTCACACAAACGCAATTTAAAAGTCACTTCAAGAAGTTATCAAGCAGTGCATACTGCATATATTTACAATGATCCCGCCTATTACATGGCACATTAGTGGTAAGTTCTTGTGATCCAGCAATAAACCACATCGTGTCATTATAGAGGAATGATGACATTACCAGTAGAACCGCTGCTTGATAAGTTTTTGTGCACCTTTTTGCTAGCAGATATCTCAGAGTTTCTCTGGGTGTGGCCCCTGCAGCTGTTGGGTGTGTATGAATTGATAGATCAAAGCAAAACCTTTAGCGGAACCACGGTCCCCATTCTTGGTGTAGAAAATATTCTATTATTTTTTATTTGTGGCAATTAGTGCTGATGTCTAATGTTCTCAATTACGTCAATTTCAGAAGAAACGATTTAAACAAGACATATTTGAACTATTGATAGAAAATATGTAGGGTTGTCATTAACACCTAAGTACTAGCATAGTAGCATACATCCACTTTAATTGTAAAGTACTAAAAGCACTAGAACTTTAAAGTTACAGTGAACAGGCTCCTTCTGGGTAAGTTCGCTTCATCGTAGACTTTGTCTCTGTCATCTCTGACCTAGACTAGAGTCAAGAGTAAACCCATCACAAATTAAAAAAAAATACCTACACAATCTACTGCGAATATAAAATATTATAGGTAAATCGGGAAAATCTTGGCATGTAGCCAAGATCTCAAGAACTATAACTGCCAAACAATAACATAAATAAACACCTCGTATTTTTTTCTTATCGCAAAAGAAAACAATCCACACGGATTCACTGATACTCTATTATTCTATTAGGAACAAAAGCTTTAACAAGCGGCTGTAAGATTCCCGCACACGCTTGTTGGATACCTGCGCGTGCGCACCCATAACCACTTGATACAAATCGCTGCTAATCAATCACGAGAAGCGACTCCTAGATCTGTATGGATTTATTCAGTTTTGATGATGCTGCCCATAAATATTTGCATTAAAAATTATTTTATTTTGTTATTTGTAAAATATTATTCGTTGGGAGAATAAGAGAGAATATTACACCGTTTTTTTGCACGATGTATCATGAAAATTGCTCTTACTGACTCTTTCGAACAAATTGGATAATTAAAAAAATCTTTTGGCTAGTCGTGCGTAATCTTGTTTTTTACCCAACTGCGCGACGCAAAGGAGTGGTAATGTGTTTATCAGCCTATGTATGTACTCGTATGTTCCTTTGAAGCTCTATACAGACCAAACGCCTGGGCTGATTTTTATCATTCACGCGTCAATCGATTCCTCTTAGTCTATTAGCGAGTGTCACTAAAGACATGACGTTAGTGAATATTCAATATGGCGACTACTGGACGCCATAATTGTAAAAATGTTTTTTTTTTTTTTTTCATAACCTATCGAGTGGGGTTCCAAAATAAAGGGCTCGAGGAGATGATTCTAAAAATTTAACTCACTAAAATGTAGGAAATAAAAAAAAATACTACCGACTAAAAAGTTCGAAACGAGTCGCTTTTCAAGCAGTCTGATGCAGCTCAATCATTGATCTGGTGCCACCAACTGCATCAGACTGCTTGAAAAGCGACCTGTTTAAGTATTTTTGGTATTAGTAATCCTTAGAACTGTGACGATAGGTATAGCGCTGTCGAACCCTTCGCAGAATATCCATAGGCATCAAGCCAAGTCAAGCAAGTCAAAGCAAGCAAGCAAGTCATCTGCCTAGCCTTTTTCCCAATTTTATTGCTTCCAGTCAAACTAGATTCAGCTGAATACCAGTATTTTACGTGGAGCGGCTACCTACCAGACCTCCACAACCCATTAAATGGGTAACACGGTATTTCTTGGCAAGACTGGAATCAGATTTACTGGCTTCTGACAATCCGTAACGACTGCCAAAGTTCTACAAATGACAGCCGGGACCAACAGCTTAACGTGCTTTCCGAGGCACGGAGGAAACTTGGTATGTTAAGATGGTCACCCATCCACAGACCAATTTTGGCAAGCGTTGATTAACCTTGAAGATCGACTTGTGCGGCTATTCTTTAGCCACGAGCTCCTCATGTTTGGTATCAAGTAATGTATACTTACTTACTCATATTATGTGGAATTAACTGTGTATGTCAGTCTGTCACCATTTCACTTCTTACAGTCTGACTAGATTTAGATGAAACTTGGCACATGGGTAGATCAAATCCTGGATTAGTACTTGGTATAAAGGGTATCTTTAATTATTATTCTGGGAGAATGTTATACTTTCCGACTTACAAACGGGCAAAGCCGGCTAAGTGTAATTGAAAAATATAAACTCTGCTGGCTGAATAACCTCAAAGCATATTTAATTATAAAATAATAGTAAATAAAATTTCTTTGACCAATTTTATAAATCTTTGACAATAAAATATCTCGTTAAAAAGAGCCAATAAACAATCACAGTGAAATGGTCATTGTTCATGATTTCATGGATTGTGCCATTTGCTCGGCTGTTATTAGCGTGGCATCGCGATTGGTCGCCTTCACGGATTCGCGAGAGATTCTGTACCGTTTCAGTACTACTACTCTACTTTTCGAATTTGGCACAATGGTCTTCTTCACACATCAAGAACGGCAAGTACTCAAAAAAAATAATTTATCAAATTGATGACCTAAAGTAACAATGCAGTGTTTTCTTTGAAAGAGACTGGAAGGGAAACTATAAGAAATTAGTATGTATCTAAAGGTTTTATTTTCCCCACAGCCAACGTGTGGGAGCACTCTGCCTGCGTCTGTTGTCCCTACTACCAATGACCCGTCTGTCTTAAAACCAAGAGTGAATAGGCATCTTCTGGACTCACTCGATCGTGCCTAATGATAAGATATGGCTTACCATCAAGTGCGATAAGGTTCAAGAGCAGGCTCATCAGGGACAGACAAAGAAAACGAATTTAGGGCGCAACCGTTTCCAAACGTACGAGTTACCATGCTCCATGTGCCATATAGCACAAGAGTAAAGTTTCCAAAATGCCACTGTTTTTGCTGTTTTTGGATTGGACATGAACAACAAAATAACGCATTTCTTTCGAGAAAACCCACCAAAAGCCTGTTTTTAAACAATTCATCATGTTAATACATCTTTATCAAAATGTTCATCTGAGAATTTCCATGATCACACAAAAACATGTGCATTACAATGTTTGTTATTTGATGTTTATTCATCGCAAGTTGAAAGAGTTAACGGTCGACAGCCGGCTCTGCTCAACGATGACACAATACTGTACAAGGCTTCCAGGGATACCAACATACCTAACTGAATTTTAACTATTCGGTATTATACTTACAAATGTATTGCCAGATGCATAATTTTTATGTGTTTAGCTTTTTGTGCGTTAACCTAAGTCTTTGACAAAAACGGATCAAACGGTACCTAAGACATCAGTTTCCATCAGACAGTTGCGACACGAAAATGCGACAGTGATTTTTCAAATAAATCGATCTAATCTGTAGAAGAGAAAGAACTAGGAAAACGCGATGGCTAATCATTGTCCCATTTTCGAGATGCACCTGTCTTCAGCGGCCTTTATTTGAGTTCAACTGACAATTTGTGTCATTAAAATAACTGCACAGGGATTTCTTTTAAAAATAATGGTGGAATCTTTGAATGTTATTATTGCAAATCACACGATATTATTACTATTCTACTGAATGCAAATGATATATGAACCTGCAGCTATGGGAAAATCTATATTTCTAACTAATAAAAAAGGAACACTTTCATTTATGTATTGAACTATAAAGTCAGTATTAAACTTATGAGGGCATGACTTTCATTGAACCATATGGAAAACTACTAGACAAGGTTTCCAATCTCGTCAACTTTCAATGTAGCCCAATATATCAATTCCCATGTAAATCTCTAACAAACAAACATAAAACTTTCCTTCATATTATACACTGCTCACTTATGATATGCTTAAGAATCAGGGACACATACGGTATGATTTTATTCACAAGGACCGATTTAACTTTACAACAAAATGGTAGTGAATATTTTGCCGTTGCCCTTGTCTGGCCCCAGTACTGTTACGATAGACGTTTTGTTGTCAACAGACAAGTGTGCGACTGTACGGTTCCGTATATTTTATTAAATAACTTGACAGCGGAATATTTTGAGAATTTATGGACTAGCACGAAACGTTTTCATCTTTCTCATGTTGAAAAGACTATGAATTCCAGTAATCAATTGCATCTTGCTTGACAAAATACTAAATCAAACTACTTAAATTGACCTACTTACATGGCCTGCACACAAACGAATAAAAAAAGTAATAATTTAAAATGCTTCAAAATTTGAATCGTTGCTCAATTTAAATCACAGCTTCCTTATAATAATGTGGCCTCAAAATAGTAATTAAATTTACTATAACTGGCCGTTTGCATAATCGACGTGGAATTGAAAATTAAATATTTTTTCGCAAATGCCGTTTGCACAATTTAGCAATTTCAATTTAATATAAAACTTTATGAAGCCGCGTTTTCATGGAATTTTTTCCAGGAATAGGTAAGTATTTATATTCGTAAAAAAAATATATAAAAGGATAGTCACGTAATCACATTGTCTCGTTATGCCTTTATGGGCTGATATCGAAATATTAAATGAAATACACAAAAGTTTCAGCTGGAAATTCAATATAGTCTAGCTCAATCTAGACAGACTTTCTCATTTTTTGTCACCATTGTCATATTATTGCTAACTAATCTTATTGTGTCACGAGCACGACTCCCACATATTTTAACCGCTCCCATTCAACTAAGATATTGTTAAGCTTTAACCTAATGCATTCAACACCTTTTTTATTAACCGACTTTAAAAAAGGAGGAGATTCTCAACTCGGCTGTATTTTTTATGTTTGTTACCTCGTAACTCTGTCATTTATGAAACGATTTCAATAATTTTTCCTTTATATATAGGTACTTTCCGATTGATACCATGGAAATAACATCTAAATCGGTTCAGTAGTTTGGTTCTTTAATTAAAACAACTGGAAAAAATAACTATGTCATCCAATTAAACGAAATTGCCTATCTATATTGCTTTCCTGTGACCTTCTAGTGGTGGTTATGAATTACAAAAAATGATAAAGTACTAAAAACGTAAAATAAACTTTTTTTACATAAAACTACAACCGACTTCCGGAAAAATACTAAAAAGTACAAAATATCTTTAATTTCGGAAGTCGGTGTAAAAAATCGAAGAAACAACCAAAAACACGGACTTCCGAATTCAGTTGTATTTTCTTTGTAAAAAACTTTTTTTCATTCAGTCTTTTGGAACCTAAAAACCGTAGGTACTTGTACACTCTAAATAGCAAACCGATTGAACGGGACTGAATCGGAACAAGCTGCGAGTCTAGCGATTGTCTGACAAGTCGGCTCCCGATATTCTGACGATGTTCGGTTATGTTTTTGTTACATGTGAGTGTTTGAGTCGCAGAAGTTCGTACGTGTAAAGAAAGAAAAAGCGTTTATTTGCGCCAAGCAAGACGCATACCAAAAAAAATAAAATAGAAATTAAATAACACTTAGTTATAAAAATTGGGAAGATACTGCTACTGATATTCAACTAAATCGGTACAGTAGGTTCGTAAAGTTTACTGTGACAGAGAAACCAGCAATGTTTTAATGGATCCGTTCTTCATACAGACGTTCGGAACCCTAAAACCGTACTAGTATAGTCTAAAAAGCAAACAGATTGAACGGGACTGAATCGGAACAAGCTGCGAGTCGAGCGATTGTCTGATCTCTGAGCCTCTGACAAGCCACAAGCGATCGGCTCCCGATATTCTGACGAGGTTTAGTTTCCAACGAGGTGCATTCAATTCTAAGTTCCACTGATCCTATTTGCAAGGAATTTCGAAAGCAATCTAAGTTATTAGTTATGTATGAGGTGTTTTCTTTACCTGATTGTGTACCTTTTGCAGACAGCGGAAATAGAAAATATAGAGTTTATGACAGCTGGAATGTTGAAGTATACATAGGTAATTTTACGGTTAGGTACTGATTCCCGAGATAAATCTCTTTGAATGTATCATGTATGAATGCCTCAACTATTAATATATTAAGTGTTTTAATCGATAAAACATCAAACGAAACACACTCTAAATAAATCTTTCTCACAGGAAAAAGCAAACATTAAAAACAATTAACTAAAAAATAAATTTAGTCGATGACTCTAATGCTCGTCACTAATACATTGGCGATTTGCATTTAATTAATAAAACTAATTAAGCAATCGTATCTAAAACATAATAGTTTATTCGAACATCTCTATTAGCATGATCGATGCCTTTTTGCTGCGTCTTCGTGTCAAACAATTATTCCTTACACGGCATGGCACCGCAATATTAGCATGTCAATAATAATACACTTGGAATACCTAATGTCGGACACATGACGACACATCACTATTATTTTTGTCGTAGAGTTTGGCACGTTTGCGATACGGGTTCTATATTATGACAAAGAAAGTTGATCAATGATTTGACGTTTCACACTATCAGGGATATGAGATATTATGTTACTATACCAGAGTTATCTTTTGAACTCACAGCTCGTTGCTAACACGAGATTATTTCATATATAATGGCACCGGATTAGCAACTAACTCAAAGTTAAAAGAAACGGGCCGCTAAGGCCCGTTTCTTTTACGTACGTCAAATTATAAAAAATATCGCTTTTGTCTGTATTTAAAAGAAGTTATAGAAAAGAGTTAACAAATGAGGAGCTCGTGGCTAGATAATAAGAGCCGCACGGGTCGATCTTCAAGGTTAAGCAACGCTTGACAAGGTTGGTCTGTGGATGGGTGACCATCTTAATATACCGAGTTTCCTCCGTGCCTCGAAAAGCACGTTAAGCTGTTGGTAACGGCTGTCATTTGTAGATCTTTGGCAGTCGTTACGGCTAGTCAGAAGCCAGTAAATCTGACTCCAGTCTTGCCAAGAAGTACCGTGTTACCCAGTTAATGGGTTGTGGAGGTCTGGTAAGCAGCCGCTCCTCGTAAAATACTGGTATTCAGCTAAATCCGGCTTGACTGGAAGCCGACCCCAATATAGTTGGGATAAGGCTAGGCAGATGATGATAGAAAAGAGTTAACCACATTGCTAGTGAAATAGTGATAACCATTTGGCTTTAGCCAAAGCTCGACACGCAGCGCAGAGATAAGAAATAGGATTGATTTATACGAAAAACAAGTTCTCACTGAAGTTTACTAAGCTAAGCACCTAAACACCCAAGAATGGTGTCCACAAATGGCGTACGTTAAAGAGGAAAGCTGCAATGAAATAGCCAAACAAAACAATATTGTGTTTACAATCACTTAACTGTAAATTATGTATCAATTCCCACCAGCGCGCCGGGGGTCGGACACTCTACCCAAGCAATCTACGGCTAATAATCCTCTAACATAGCCACTTAACAGCCACAGTCAACTCTAATACCGAAATACGTCTGTTTATACAAACAAGTACTGAAATAAACTGTTTTGTACCGCACATTACGGTACTGGGACAAAAACATTAGCTATAAAGTAGTATAGAAGCCGACACAGGATGAAGTGTAAAGCAAACACTCGCCACTTTGTTTCCGAGTGTACTTACAAACAATCACAAGTAGGTACGACATCAAAGATGAAGGACTACTTGAACCTCAAATTGTTTTTGAAGAGGCTCCTGACAAGACAAATGAGGCGATACCGTTAATGTTGCCTATTGCAAAAAAAGACATTCGCGAATATTAAAATGTTTAGAAAATTTATTCGGGTTAAAGTGTATGCTTAATCGTTGTGCAACATTTGGAGAGCCTGATATCGATTCTTAATTTAATTAATTTATCGGTTAATTAAGTTAATTTATCAGCTAATTAGAGATAAGATTGTATTTCTATACTTTTATCAATATTAATGGAGAAGAAATCGTGAATAAGTATTTCCGAAGACTTCCTGCACTACACTACTAGTCTCACAGGATTATAATCACTGCATCTTGTAATTTGTTCCGAAAACTGGAAAGTATGAAAATAGCAACATTACAGCAATTAGCTATTTCATTTTATGATAATCGTGACTTAAAGATGATTTTAATGACGAGATAACGATAACTATCTCTAGCTGCTCGACGTGGATAACTAGTTTTACTTTAATAGCTTGAGATCAAATTACTCTGTGATTCATAGCTAGGAAAGCCCCATCTCGCACACACAAATAATTATCTACATAATGTAAATAATTATGTAATTAATAAAGGCCTACAGGAAACTGAAACCTGAAACATTTTAAAACTGGCTCATTTTATTTTAAAAAAAGTAACTTTAAAGTACTGATTTGCAGATTTTTAATTCGAATTTGAGTAGGTAGCAGGGGCAGAGACTGGGAAATTTCTAAAAAAAATTTGGATAAAGAATCTATAGACCAATTCTACTAATTTTATGCATCGTTCGCATTCGCATGCCTGTCGCAAACTTTCAAATAAGCCTTATTATCCAAACATTTTTGACAGATTTATTTAACCACTCATGAGTCCTCTTTGGGACAAAATCGCGCGAGCGTCGGCTTGTGCCGAAAGGGACTTACGGATTCTGACGGTTGGGGCGTTTTGTCCCGAAACGGACACGGATCGTGTGTGGTTAAAAATTTGTGTTACCCTGGTATTCAGTATTTAAACTAGTCATGTTTACATATTTTTTTTATAAATGAAGGCTGAAAATGTCGAATAGTCAAGCATCTTTAAAATAAATTAAATGTAAAGGTTAGACACCTATTTTTAATCCAATTATCCACCACCAAATATTAACTGAATCAATCAATTAACTGAAGCCAGTTCCAGACACGTAAACCGCCAATGTTACCAGATCTCACAGAATAATATTACCGGCAAAACTCGACTAAGTACCCATAATTATATGCATTCAGATCATAGATTCTCAAGTCCTGCCTTCAGCGGTTACGTGCAAATCTTGACAATGAAAAAATTTGCATGGAGCCGGGGTATTGGAAATTCTGACGAACTCTTTAATGCGATCAACTCGAGTTTTTACTGGCTTATATGCAAAGTAGGCGCCTGGCTTGCACGATAGATTACCGCATTGTTTATGTATTGATGGAATATATAATTAAAGAGTAAAAAATTACGCTGTTGTGTGTTGAATTGAAAGCACGAAGTGTAGGTATGTGTTCCTGTATTTTTGTTAACTGAAGCATGAGCAGGTAAACTAAAAACGTCGTCAGGTAATGATGGACTTAATAACATCATGTCACGAAAACTACAAGTGGTTCATAAATTCATGATCATAATAAATATAATATCATAAAGCTGAATAGATTGTTCGTTTGAACGCATTAACTGTAACTAACAGTTTTTAAAGAAGTACCGCTAAGAATATTTGGAGTATTAGTGGAAATTTAATTTTAGTTGGACACACCTTTTTTCCCACAACGATTCGATACTTTTCACCAAAGTTAAAGTTGTAGAATATTATAAAACCTATCCAACGACATTATCGCTTCGCGTTATTTGTCATATAGACTGAATTGCCGGTCCTCCTTTGGAAAATAATTTGTTTGCATTTGATGCTCTAATTCGTTCATTTTCTCGGCGTCTATAGGAGAGGATTATAATTTGAAGTACCAATATCTTTTTGTAATTATCAACAAATAATGTACCGTACCACAATGAGAAACAGAAACATATGCACAGAATGCTTTTACCAAGCTCAAATAATTCATTACAGAACGGTATTATACTTAAGAATACCGTTCTTAACCAGGACGCATTGAGGCTATTGAATTCAAAATCATTTCAGAGCTCCTTCGATACTAGAAACGGGAACGATTAAGCTAACAAGTGAAGGTAGACTATATAAACCTCAAATTGACGTTAATAGACGTGTAACATCTTAGTTTAAGCCAAGATCTTATTCTAGTCGCGATCACGAACTCTGAAAGGGCTTGAGAGGTAGCGAAAATCGAATACGAAAATGGTGTTACTGGAAAATGAATAGCAGGTTTGTTTTGAAGTAATTTATAAGGTTTCTTTCAAATTATGTTTACTATCTATATTATGACTATTCGTTTTCAAATAAACAACTAGACTAATAAAGTCAGAGAAAATCATATATACCAACATATGCGAATAAACGAAGAAATCATTGGGCATCGTAAAATTTCTTCCAAAATGAGGAGGTTCTATGTTCGGCTGTAAGTACGTATTTCTTTTTTTTTATGTATGTTCACCGATTTCTCTGCCAATTGTGGACCGATTTTAAAAATTCTTTTTTATTCTAAACCCTATACTCCTAAGGTAGGTCCATTGTCACCAAGTCAGAATCTGATAATGGGATCTCATGAAAATCGAGGGAAAACCTCAAATTTTATAGGCACACAAAATGTTGTTCATGAAATTTCTAACGCAATTCAGATACTTGTGCCTGATAATCATCATCTCATTATGCTGATGATGGGATCCCATGAAAAATGTTTGTTCGGCGATATTTTCGCCAATTGTTAACCGATTTGGATGATTATTTTTTTGTTAGGAAGAGTATTTTCCCGGACTGGTCCCATTTTAATTTGGTGAAGATCTGATGAAGAACTTTGGAGGTAGGCAACGGAACTCTTCAATCAATGATAGCAAATGGATCGGGATTTCTCAAATGGCATGTCTGTTGATTGTTTACACCAGTTCATAACATAACATCACGCCAGTACGATATGTTTGTGGTTTTACGTTTTAGTGAAAAATAAAAACTTTTTTTACAAATAAATAAAACCCACTTCCAAAAACAAAAAAAATCTGAAGTCGGTGTCAAAAAACCAAAAACACCGACTTCCGAAATCAAAGTTGTTTTATACTTTTTAGTGTTTTATTTTTGGAAGTCGGTTTTTTATGTAAAAAAGTAGACTTTTAGAAAATTAAAACAACCTTTTGAAATTACCCTTTCGATTGGTGTACCATTGAATAAGTTGCCGCATTTTACACATACCACGCCACTGGCGATTTGCCAATCACTGATAAGTTCATTCATAAAATCTCTGTAGGACAGAGATTTTATCTCAGAAATCTCTGTCCTAGTTAATAGTTGTATACTGCCAATAGATTATAACAACTTAACAACCAAATACTAGTTAGTACATACATTAAGTTCCTGCTATTTCGATCGCAGTGCGTGTTAATGCCAAGCCTGTAGGGTAATAAGGCTTCCGTGTTTCCACGCACTGATTGTATACGGCCCCATCATCAGGACCATATGGTTTTCTCGCGGATTCACTTGCTGAGTAAATAATTACTTCATACCTTGGACGTGTCAATGGTTTGTGGTAACAGTTATGAAAGAATTGAGTTGAGATTTCAACGGCCTTTTGAGGTCTGTCTTCCGTATTGCTTTAACCCTTGTATCTTTATTACATCCAGGATTCTTCATGGCTTCACACAACGAATGATTGCTAGAACGACTCATTTTGCTAATAATTTACTGATTAACAATAAGCAAAGCTCACCGCGAGCTTATAAATTTAATTTTACAACCATTAAAGTTGCATACCTGTTGCTCTACGTACTGAGTGACTGTTATGACCATATAGTTCAGGAAACATCTCTGTACCCAAGGCTCTAAGAAAGCAAGGCACTACAACCACATAGAGCATTATTTATTTAATAACAATATTTCTTAACTAGTACGCCAAGTGATCCCCGACGTTTACTGAGATAAATGAGACTTGAGACTGCGCGGGCGCAATGAACACCGTTAATTGTTATTGGACTCTGCTTCCTTATCGAGAGCTCTTTGGTTACACCTTGCTCTCCCTTGAAGCTCTCAACACACTGAAGGCGGCGCGAGCAAATATATTATAGTCGTAAAATGGTGGAAGACCTTATTTATATGAATGAGGGAATTTCCTTATAGGGGTGTGAAATCGAAACACATATTGAGGATATGATCTGGTATCTATTCAAGTGGAGCAGCTTGTAGCCAAGTCGTTGGTGTAATAAACATAATTAGTTGGTACTATTAATTGAATTTATGTATGCGAGATTTAGAAGTCTACATGCGCCTATTGATACACTCATTTCTGTACATTAATCAGACTGGATTAAAGAGTGTTATATTTTCTTGCTTCGCTTTCAGTGTTCATCTGCTTAGCCCCTTCCCAACTATATTGGGGTCGGCTTCCAGTCAAACCAAATTTAGCTGAATACCAGTATTTTACGTGGAGCGGCTGCCTACCAGACCTCCACAACCCATTAACTGGGTAACACTGTACTTCATGGCAAGACTAGAGTCAGATTAACTGACTTCTGACTATCCGTAACGACTGCCAAAGATCTACAAATGACAGCCGGGACTAACGGCTTAACGTGCTTTTCGAGGCACGGAGAAAACCCGGTATGTTTAGCTGGTCACCCATCTACAGACCAACCTTGGCAAGCGTTGCTTAACCTTAAAGATAGACCTGTGCGGCTATTATTATCTAGCCACGAGCTCCTCAAGTCTTGAGCTCCTCAGTCTTCACTTTCAGTGTTCAATAGGAAGATACGAATTTCCGCTAAAAGTTTAAATTGAGAATTTTCTTTTAGTTATATAAAAGGCATTGAAGCAATCCCGTACTAATAGATTAAACTATCTTTTCCTCGGATATAAAATATCTCATGACATTTAGAAATAGCTTTCTATCAGTAAAAGATTTATCGTAATCAGATCAGTAGGTACACTTTTACAAACAAACACGTAAAGATATAAAAGATTATACAAAATTAAATTAGCTAAGCTTTAATGGAATTTATGTGGGTGTTGTTTGCTCTTTTATATTTATTAAAATGGTTTTGATAGCTACTTGTGATTCATCCTTTGTCGTGTGATTAACCTTTGTCCTTTAAATCAACCACCACCGAAATAGCATCAAGGGGTTTTCATCACAAAATTTCTAGATTTACAATTACGCTGATCGATCCTTATCCCATGTTACTTTATATGTCGGTGCAATACGTTTTTTTCTTCTATTCTGTCCTGTCAGCCGTCACGCTATCACTAACTCACTCTTCAATCATATGAGCTCGTCTATTCTGTAAATAACCATTTCGATATCGAGCTTCACCTAAGTGACAAACCTCACAAAGTGAGCTTTATCGCGCACAACATAAAGGTACGTTTGACGTAATTTGATACTTACCTCGGATTCGCTGTCGAGACACGAAAATGTTGTTACAGAATAGGGGTACAGTTGTCACACAATCCATCCATCTTCTCTTTGGCCTCCCTTTCCTCTCCACCCATCTACGTTTTGTATTACTAATCTAGCAAACAAAACAGTTGTTTGACTTGTAAAACTTATCACTTTTGAAACTGTTTGTCGAGGCTCACTTTCTGTTTAAATTAGCCTTTAGATAAACAGAAAAGGTCTTGGGAGGGTCACACAACAAAAGATAGTAAGTTGTAGACTCAAAGTCTATTATTTATCGTATGACCCCCGTTCTTACAGTGCCTAGATGGTACATTCAGTCGCGACTTTAACGCACGAGTGTTTGTCGTTAAACTGATAATTTCCTGCCAATAGTTGTCTGTTTCCTTCGTTAAATTGATAATTTATAATTTAATGAGAAGCCAAGATTTACTGACGATAAGACGCTTCGGAATAATATCCCGAAGCGTCTTATCGGCAGTAAAATTTCTAATTCATAATATTTGTATAAGGTAGGAACCTTATACAAATATTATGAATAAGAAAGTCTGATTAATTGGAAGTATGTTAGTTAAACAAGCATGAAGTTAGATTATATACTTGCAACATGAACAGGATAAGATAATTTTTATCCCGTTAGTGGGTCCCCATGGAATATTTCTCTATCACGACACCAACGAAGACGCTCGCAAAAAGTAGTGCTTTTTAAGATATAATAGTGTTGGTAATAAAACACTAGCTTCTACCAGCGGCTTCACAAAAAGTAGCTATGTGCTATAACCAGACTATAATCTGTTCCAAATATCATCCAGATCCGTTGAGCAGTTCTGGTGTGATTGAGTAAAAACCATCCATCCATCCACCCTCACAAACTTTCACATTTATAATATTAATAGGATAGGATAAGTTAAATTAGTACCTAAGATAGGATATATGACTTTCTATTACAATACCTATCCTATAGTCAGAGGTTTGGAAAACCTAAGAATTAATACATAAATAACATTGCAGATTTACTTTATTGAGCGGTTATTGAAACGCTACAACTTTCGATATTGAAGAGAATATTATCCTAGTTTATACCCTTGTTATGATAGGAATTATGCTCAAACTAGTCTGAATAATACTGTCATTTAAATCGCAGACAAGGTTTAGAATTGTGTGCTTAACTTTCCTTTACGGTAGGTACTGGAAATGGAATTTCATAGTTGATAATATAAATATAAGTGAGTTGATTTAATCAGTTGATGGGAATGGCAAAGAGTCAGTGTGTCAGTAAATTAAATCATTTTTATAAGTACTCATAAAAAGAAGCACGGTAGTTGGAATGGAACTGCTTGAAAAATAACGACGCAGGCGCAGCATTCTGGTTGAAATTAAAAGTGCAAAGCTTCGTTATATTAAGGTCCATTGCAATATTTATCCTTAACTTAAACCACGACTGCTTGCACTGGACGGCCAATTAACGTATTTTCAAATAAAATAAATCGGCTATTTTAATTTTATTTAAACACACTCGTTTAGTTTAAGTTCTATAAGTAAATATTTTTAATCCAATGTTTTTTTATAGAACAAGTTTATAGGACTCGAATAAACTATGGCAAATTATCGCTCTTAGAGGATTAAAATTATACCCTATGTTAGTAGATTATTAGTCTTATTTATCTATAAAAATGAATTAATTAATAAGATTGTACTTTACTTAAGGTGGTTGCGCCAGGGTAGCCCGAGAATTCAAATATTTTGTATGTTTTTTGCAATTTTCCGGTCAGTGTGAAGCTGTATGTTGAACAAAATACGATTCGCAGTCGCAACGCGTATTCATCTAAAGAATTATAACCATTTTAATCATCAATATAGCCCTCTAAGTTCATAAAGCCCTATAGAATGGTTATTTCATGAAAAAGTCATTCTATAGAGCTTCATGAACTTGGAACACGCGAATCGTATTTTGTTCAACATACAGCTTCACACTGACCGGCGAATTGCAAAAAAACATAAAAAAATATTTGAATTTCGCGGGCTATTCTGGCGCATCCTTTAACTTTTAATAAGAACTGATTATAAGTGACTATTCATATAGTTAGAAAATATTTATTTATATTATATTAAATCAGAACAGATCTTCTAAATTGCCTTTACTTTCGGGTGAGTTCTTCATCGAAATGCTTATGATGTAATGGCACTTTATTGGTGAATTGCTATAATCTATAATTAGAATTGAATGAAATATTTGTTTTTATCACCGTACCTAGTGTTGTATTTACTGTAGTACAGTAAACACCTAATATAAAAAGAGTTCAAGCTATAAGTACCTGCCTACTTTTTCTATTGTAGGACCTCACCTAAGTTTGAAGTTAGATAGGTATAATTTAATTTCTAAGTGAATCATGAGTTTTGCAATAATTAAAACAAAGAAAAAAGGTTTCGCCCATGATGACCACTGATTGCTAAATTAAAGTTAATTAAAATAACGATTTGTAGATTTTTCCAAATCTTAAAATGCCATGTATGGATTTTATGATTGTAAATATGCTCTCTAATCACGAAAATATACCAAAAAGAGAATCACATAACACTAATCACAAACACAGTTTAAGATGAGTCAAAACTAAATATAGAAATCGAAATTACTTCGAACATAACTTTTTAATCGAATTATGAAAATGGCATCTTAAATGTTGAAAAAAATAATAAACAAAGTACTTTTTACATAGTTGTACGAATCATAGGGAATCTTATCTTTCGTATGAACTATGGCGGACTCTTATCGGTACCTTATAAAGGGACTTCGATGAGTAAAAACATTTATTTCGTGTCAATTATAAAATAGCTATCAAGATTGCTTTTTTAAAACACATGTAGTTGAACTGGTAAAATAAATACTTGACATTTAGCTGGGAGTCGCGTAGGATCGTGGAGCAATTCGTTTAAATTGCAAAAAATAATTGTCTGCCCTTACAAGTAGAGACACATACACTTGGAAAACAAATATTACTTATTTATTGTAATGGTACGCAGTGTCACAAGTAGTTTTATCATATTATACACAACAACTTCAAAAGCTCTTGGCTAGATAATAACAGCCGCACGGGTCGATCTTCAAGGTTAAGCAACGCTTGCCAAGGTTGGTCTGTGGATGAGTGATCATCTTAACATACAGAGTTTCCTCCGTGCCTCGGAAAGCACGTTAAACTGTTTGTCTCGGCTGTCATTTGTAGATCTTTGGCAGTCGTTACGGATAGTCAGAAGCCAGTTAATCTGACTCCAGTCTTGCCATGAGGTACCGTGTCACCTAGTTAATGGGTTGTGGAGGTCTGGTAGGCAGCCGCTCCGCGTAAAATACTGGTATTTAGTTAAATCCGGTTTTACTGGAAGCCGACCCCAATATAGTTGGGAAAAGGCTAGGCACATGTATGTTGTACCTACACAAAAACTTCAAGAACGATACGAATCAGAAGAAAACCAATTTAACGCAGCACACTTGATTGTTTTATTTAAATAGAGTTGAAATTTTTCATGTGTGCGTGCAGTGTAGTGCATGTGGTGCTCCTCTTTAAGTGATGAGGCACTTAAACTTGGGTATGGAATGATTTTTTGGAAATGTTGTGGTGTACTCATTGTTGAGGAGCCAAATAAAATAAATAAAATAAATAAATTTACCTCACTTTGCATATGAAAAACAATCATGGGAACTCCGAGTGAAACCGATACACGTAGTGAATCGAATAAAAATATCGGTTAAGAGGCGTCCCAAATGATACAAGGTAAACCCAAAGAAAAACCTTGAAAAGAATGTCGGGCCACGACAGCCGACGACACTGGGTCCGCGGATATGGGCCATCACTACATCGTTTATATGCATCTAAGATATTTCACACCTCTACCGCACTTTTGCAACTAGATAACGGAAGATGCCTTGCAATATCGATTATATTGATATTTGCCGCCGTATCATCATCATTATGTAAATATTATAGTATAGGTAATTCAGGTAGCTCCTATATGCATTAGGATCCGCAAAGTACAGTAGACGATAAAAATATTCATTAAATTCAGTCGTGCAGTATTTTTATTCATCGTGCACTTTTTTACGATCTAGACAGATGTCCCAGATCTCATTGCTATGCACTGATCTGCATGAGTGTTCCGCTCGCTCCGGAGCCCGTCTATTTGGTGGACAGTTACACGCTTAGCCAGGCACCTCACGTGTGCTTTACGGATATTTTAATTTTCAGTTCACACGCCAACCATGGTCTTCTTTCAGACGGAGGCTGCATTAATATTAATAACGTGGACTGGTGTATATTGCCCATATGGGTGTAACAGTAACGCCATGGTTGCTACAAGACGTCATTGTTGCGTGCACCCATAATGAGATGGCGGGTATGAATTCCAAGTGGGTACGTACTACGTACTGCGACGCAATGAGACTTGATAAACCTCGGAAGTAGCAAGATAATCTCGATACATATATTTCCACGTCTTCTTTGATGTTCAAGTTGAATCAGCAAGCAGCTTTGTGAGTTATAATGTCTGTTAATGATCTGATAGTAAGGATTGCTGATTATTGGATCTTCTTATTCTGTTTATGTCGCGGAATATACGCTCATTTTAATCTATGGATGTCGTATTGAAATTTATTGTGAAAGTTTTCAAGCTGTATTATTGTGATCTAGCTACCCGCCCTGGCTTCGCAAGGGTGTAAATTAAATACTAAAACCTACCCTCATTGTCATCTTTCTCTATCACTCAAAGGTTTGCTGGGAGAAAATTCATTTCTTAGTTAAGCTCGTCTTTGTACATGAACTTTCATTACTGTGTTTTGAATAAGCTGTTTTGGTGTAAAATAAAGAATTAAGAACCACTCTATCTATTTAAAAAAAACCGCATCAAAATCCGTTGCGTAGTTTTCAAGATCTAAGCATTCAGGAACAGACAGAAAGCGATACCAACCCTGTCAAGTTAGGCTTCGCAAGGGTGCAAGTTAAATACTAAAACCTACCCTCATTGTCATCTTTCTCTATCACTCAAAGGTTTGCTGGGAGAAAATTCATTTCTTAGTTAAGCTCGCCTTTGTACATGAACTTTCATTACTGTGTTTTGAATAAGCTGTTTTGGTGTACAATAAAGAATTAAGAACCACTCTATCTATTTAAAAAAAACCGCATCAAAATCCGTTGCGTAGTTTTCAAGATCTAAGCATTCAAGGACAGACAGAAAGCGATACCAACCCTGTCAAGTTAGGTGGAGAATAATCAAAATTGTTTAAAATCAGCACACAGCAAAAATCCCACTTATCCACTGAAGAAGTCCTTCGATTATCACAGGTACCTTCATTTCGTAAATCTTATCAAATCTGACGTAATAATGTAATCTGACGCTTTCCCGCTAAATGATGATAGGCTACCATCACCTATGATAGCGAGTCGTGACACGACAGTTAACAAAAATAATTACTACCATAATATAATGTAAACGGATGCACAATTACACACAGCCTACATATAAAATATCAGATTGTTGATCGTACGTAATTAATTTTAATCTCTCGGAAGCAAACACCATTCGTGTAATTTTCTATGAAAATAGCAACATAACATACAAATTGGACTTTCTATAGAACCATGAATGTATGCATAAACTATTCAATTATGTTCATTAAAGGCATATTAAAGACTAATATCAGTTTTTCTTGGCGCTTCTGTTGGCTAATGGCGCCACGGCACTGAGTGTTAGGTCTGTGCGCCAATCCAAGATAATATGCTAATATGTTATAATATATCGCGTACAAAAAAAAACTGTTTTAAAAAAATACAACCCCAAAAATTTCCAACCACTCCATGCCTATTTGACATTATTTACGTTACGTAAATGGGAAAGTTTCGCAAATCCGTCAATATATGACGGAGTTATGCTCGTACACATATAATATACCTTTAAACATCCGAATTGATAACCTCCTCCTTTTTGAAGTAGGTTATTAAAATTGTTATGATTACAAAAACGTGTTCAATGCATATGAAATGCATTGCATGTTCATTATTAAAGCAGTAAAGACGAGTTTATAGGTTTTTAATATGTCATTCACGAGACAATTTCAATTTAAATAAATTGCAATTTGAGACGAAATTGTCTCCTAACAGAAAACAATAAATTATGAAACATAAACCATAATAAGATAATGCTAGATACGCTACACATATCGTCAAGTCATAAAAAACGGCTCTTCATTTTCTTCCTGACTATCCGATTATTAATATTACCAACCATTGAACAATAAAAGATATTGCTTTTCGCACTGACATTCAGCGATTTTCTGCAACAGAACCGTGCATTATCGCATCTATTGGATACCAGACCTTACATCCACAAATGTAATTAAAGACTTTTAAAATAGACAGGTCTTAAACATACAATTATTTACAGCATTTTTAAAACAATTATGTGCTACGTTTTGTTAATCTATTTAAATTATCCGTTCACAATTATACGTCTGTTGGATGTAAAAAAAACTGTAGCTCTAAGCGTGTATTAATTATTCTAATTCATTCTATCCTCGGTGTAAGTAATAGGCAGCTTGGACATCTTCAATTGTAGGTTAATCGTTAGACGTTTACACGGCATAAAATCGATAATAGTGGAATCTGGTGTATTTCTCACAGCTTGTAGTTTGTACAAGTGTTAGTAGTCACTCATAATAACACGCACATCATCTGGCCTTAGTTGACGTTTCAGGTTTTCTGGGTTTCATTGGGCTACAGATAGCTACAGTTAACTGCAGCCGTGGTCGAGTGGTTTTAGGCGTTTATCTCGTGACCCGGTAGTCGTGGTTTCGATTCCCACGGGTTATTGTATAGTATACTATGTAAAGTTGTTTCCAGTTTGGCTAGGACATTGCAGGCTTAAATCACCTGATTGTTTGATAAAAAGTTGATTCCGTGCTTCGGAAGACACGTATAAGCCAGTGGCGTACGTCAAAAAACCATGTCGTTAGACTTAACTGCCCACACAATAAGAAGAAGAAGAACTGCAGCAACTGTTTGAATATCTATCCTAATTAACTCTATAATTAGTGTCAAGACTCTATTTATCTTTTAACCAAAATAAAACGAAAATTAACTTACAAGGAATCTGTGGGTAGCTATTCTACCCAGCTAACAGCCAGTTTTCAACAAAATTTAAACAACTTATATTCTTCATCAAATTAAAAACTCAATCAATGACACACAAAAGTGTAGTAGCACAAAAAAATCAATTAAAGTTCGGCCCACTAACGTACTCGTGAACTGTACAAACACAACTGACACACAATTGTATAGAAGACCACATGTGCGCAATATGAACAAACATCGAGTCAAGGAGAGAGTAGACAATGTACTGTTGACTTTTTCGCAAATTGGATGTGTATTTACTATGTACATAAATCAGCTGACTTATGTACATTGACCATTGTGTCTACTGTTGTACAATAAAGAGCAATTTCACTGTTTGGTCAAACAGATTTTTTTTGTTAATTTTTTATTGATTAAACTTTCTTTTAAGTTACATAAGTAGGTACTATGCCAAAAATTTGCCTATTTGTTCAGAGCTTTATTAGCTCTTTTTGGCAAGCGTTTGTTTCAGGAAATTTTTGTTCGTCCATAATTTGAGATAGTTTTATTTAAGAATTCATAGGCACACGTTTGACCATTTTTTTTTGGGACAAGCCCACCACACATTCCCAACCACTGCAACTCCTGAAAGCCAGAATCAACAGTGGCGACCACCAGAAAAACGCCGAGCCAATGAAACCCGACGAGTCCCGGAGAAACGATTCAACTGTCTTGGATCCTGCAACGAAATTAATCAGAAAAGTACAGCGGGTAGTAGGAAAAATACGTTTGACCATTATCTTACCTGTACCTGGTAAGCGATGATGCGGTCGAAGATAGAGCACGTTTGCCTAGAAGTAAACTATTCACTCTTGACTTAAAGACTCCCAGGTTGTAGCTATCAGGAAACACAGACTCCGGCAGGGAATTCCACTTGCTTTATTTCAAGCCTTTACCTCTTTTACTTTTTATCTTGGGTTATTAGGAAGCTGATTTCTACGAGAAAATAATGCTGAAAAGCAGTGGATTGAATCAGTTTATATCTATTTAGAATTAAAATTATCAGTGTGCCAAATAAACAGGTTTTCTTTCCTTCTTCTGATATTTCCATTTCCATTGCTGCCAATACCTAAACTAACGTGCGACACAACGGTTCGATGGGATGGTGATCAGGTTAGAAGATGACTGCAGCCTCCATATTCACTTCGTATAATGAAAACGCTTCCTAACGAGACAATTAAACAAAGTGCCGATTCGCAATGCTAATGAATAATGATAGTGGCACTCCTTTCACCGGCGCAGCCTTTTATGTACTCTTGTTAATGAGGCGAAAAACTATACGCAATGAAGTCATTGATGACTAATAAGAAAATTAAAATTATATTTCAAGTAAGTACCTAAGTAGCATTTAGACTAGCAAAACGCTGACTAATTCGTACTAATTTCACTTCATGAACATTGGGTCCTATGCATACGTTTTTAGCCCATCATCGTAGTTATTTAGATGATATTTTGACTAGGCTATCATCTGGCTAACCTCGTGGTCGAGGTCAGAAGCCCGCGTTCAATAAATTCTCCTCTACATTTGGAAAAAAATATTTTGAAATCAGACTCAGAAGACAAGTGTTCGCGACGCTATACACTATTCGGTACAAAGACCGTATTGAATAATTGGTACATTTTGTAGTCCCATGTATTAGATACTACATAAGGTGCACTACATTATTTAGTTAAGCACTTAACAAAATAAACCTCTTCCACCTCTTTATTATTAAACTACCTACTCATTGGTTAATTATAATTAGTAGGTATGCACATCACAGTTAATAACATAAGACAAATCAATTTAGCATACTCAGTTATGGCTATCTGTACTAAACCAGCCATAATATCTTGGAAGCTACCTACGTAATCAAATAGAAAAAAAACTTTCGTACCGTGCCTACGTCTGATTATTAAAATGCAGAAAAAATTTGATTAGCATAACTGTGCAAAAAGCGTCACATCTTTATCTATCTCTGTGACACAAAGTAGGCTTGAAATAACTTAGAATACCATTTCGAGCTGAGTGAATAAGCATAAAAACATTTTAGCAAAAAAACATCAAAGTTTTACAAAATAATATGCAAATATTTCTATATAACTAAAAGTACCGAAACTTTTATGAGAAACGAAAGTCAAAGAAAAAGAATTCAATGATCAATTTAGACATCTCAAGCCGTAAGTTATGCACACATAATGACTTAATTCCAGTCAGAGGTCATCGGTCAGGAGTTACACGACAATTTGTCTATCATTATAAAATCATGATCATGACTGAACCAGCGAAAGTGTCCAGCCCTAAAGTAACAACAAACCTATAACAAGTTGAAGAAACTCGACTCTTGCCCGTCACAATAGAGGTGAACAAATTAGAATTGAGCGCAGTACGGTTCGCGTGATCGAATGGACTCGTAAACCAATTTCGGCAAATCATGATTACGGACATCGCAGACTGAATACAGACGAGTACTTTTTAGATAAGTAGGTACGCACCCACTTTCGTACGCGTGTGAACTGTATCGTGACGAATCTGTCATTCCTTACAAGTGACATAAGCCACTAACCAAGTCTATTTCCGACGCAAATTATTATCAATTTACTTTCCATAACTTTTCATTTTAATGTAAGCGGAAACAAAAATTAAATCCAATTGAACGGATACATCGATTTTACAGTCGAACGAATCGATCAAAACGTTTACGGATCTTTTCCCACGTCTTATCAAATTACGGCTTATTAATTAAGAACTCTCACTAACGAAATATAAATTATTTTTGTTACGGTTACGCAACGAAAAACGTGTTGATTTTTTTATCGAAACAATTTTTGGAAGATCGATGATTGTCCTGTCAAATTGCATCAGTCATGCATTTTTTATTGCTGCACTTACTCGTATGTTCACGCTTTCTGGTGCAAATTCAGTCGATGCCGACAAAGCGGAAGTCACGCCTTCAGTCAAAAAACTTTCACACCTTGTTTTATTTTTACACAACACCCTAATTTCATCACGTCTAGGAGATAAAGACAAATTTTATTACAGCGGATCTGAATTTTCGAACAAAATTATCTGAGTCATAGTGACCACTTTTTTGTGTACGCTACTTGCAGTTTCGCTTCGACTATAATAGTGCAGATAAATAGAAAAGAAAAACGTTTGTTAGTTCAGCTGCATTTTCGTTCCGGTGGTTTAATTTTACAGTAAAGTTCAATGTCTAATAATTTGATTGATATAATTCGGTTTCACTACTTACGGTAAGAGAAACCTCTAGATATAATTTAGGCTACACGCTTGCATACAGACAGATAGAAGTAATTGAATTAAGTTTTTTTGGAAATCCGATTTCATTTATCCGAGTCGCTCTAAAAATCAGGCAATGTACTAACAAAACACTACGTATACGTGATCTGCATACGGAAGTACGAATACGAACCCAGATACTAATTAGATGCAAAGATTATACTTATTCACAACTATACCGTCCCACCTAGTAAAAACTTACCTTTATTAAACTCATTCATTTTAGGCAAATTACATGTTAAAGGCTGAAACACTGAGCAATAAATGTAGCGATATTGCTTACAAGTACATATTATCCAACATGCTCTCGACTCGAGAATATTAGTTTAGCCTCGACCGAGAAAATGCGAAACATATTGATTTAAAATATGCCCATTAGATATGAAATAAGCAAATAAAACAATAACGTGCGTGCAATCTCTTCGCTCGCTGATTTTACGGTTCTCAAAACGGAGCTCACGTTAGCTTTATACGATTTCTGAACTGTAATAGTTCAAACTGCACAGTAGGGCTATCCTGCGCATTTCTAGAAAAACTAAAGCACCCAAAGAATAATCATAAAGTAACAATTTGCTATCCAGCATTCATACATGTTCAGAATAATTTGCGCGTTTAAATTCCCGAGGTATGCGAGTGGGACTAAATTTAATAGCAGCTGTTTAAGGCCACTCAGCATCCATTAGGCGGGCTCGTGACGCCGGTGTCCCGGTGTCTTGGGCCTTATTTGTACCAGCCCGATATTAGTACCGTTGCGTGTCGAAATGATCCAGAATAGAACGAAACATCGCAACTATCGCGACTGGAGATAATTAAAGACTGCGAAGGAAATGTGTTAGCTGATAAAAATATGTTGCCTATATTTTTTCTAAGTAGTATAATTTTCTGAGTAATTGTGTCATATCGAGTTTCTAGCTAAATACTTGCTGTCGTGTGAACATGTACTTGTTTGCTGGTCGGTGTCTCATCTCAGCGAGCCGGTGTCGGTGTATCGATAGAGAAAAAGACTGCAACGTTGCATTAAATAAGTGACGGACCATCCTGTCAGGACGTGTAACATTTTTAGTTAATTTTATTATAACAATTATTAACGTTGCATTTATTATACAACGCTCTTACAAATTGATGATTGAGCTCGTGGCTAGATAATAACAGCCGCACGGGTCGATCTTCAAGGTTAACGCTTGCCGAGGTTGGTCTGTGGATGGGTGACCATCTTAACATAACGAATTTCCTCCGTACCTCGGAAAGCACGTTAAGCCGTTGGTCCCGGCTGTCATTTGTAGATCTTTGGCAGTCGTTACGGATTGTCAGAAGCCAGTAAATCTGACTCCAGTCTTGCCACGAAGTACCGTGTTACCCAGTTAATGGGTTGTGGAGGTGGGGTTCTTAACCCACGCTTGACGCTTGCACCGTTACAGTTGCCTTAGCAGGTAAATAATAAAAAAAAACTATCTATGTTGCAAAAACACAGTGCAGTTGTATCGCAGTAAAAACAACAGAAGCGTGTTGGATAGCAATAACACTATCCGATAAGATTACCATCTATTCCATATATCCGCAGTTCCGTGGACTCTGCGGAGCTCTGAGGCGACTGACGCCAGTATCGATTTTCCGACTATGTTTTGTTTATTTTTATTTATGATAATTTACGCTACGTCGCTATGTCATAGCGTTAAGTACACTGTAAAAAGCTCCTCAAGATTCGCTCTCGTGTTCTCGCAAAACTAGTTGCAAGGACATCGAGTGTAAGGTAATTACCTTATGAGGTTTCAATATCCACACTGATCAATTCATTATACGGTTGTAACGCATGAGTTTAATATAAACGTCTTATTGATTAATTGTACAACATTATCGGCGCCGGCCGCTCGCTCACAACCACGGACCAATTTATCTCCTCACTACTCACATTTGCATATCAGCCTATTCAACTCGATTAACGTCATCGTGTGAAGCACTCGTTTAGTTTGCGATACATTTGACCAAATTGAATTACGCTCGCGTGATAAGGCAAATAATCAGTACAATATAGTTCACCAAATCATCACTTTCTACGTTCGCAGTTCGCACCCACAAACGGCGGACACTTTCACGGAAACGCGCGTAAAACGATTTCTTAATCGATTATCGTCAAAACGGTAACGTCTACGAATGTAGAATAATTGATTCGATTTTATTAGTTGTTACTTGTAACTAAGCAGAAGCAGCAATAATAAGTAATTAGTGCCATTTCCGCTCGACGACTTTGTCAAAACATGGAAATGTGGATTTTTCGAATAGATGACTATGCTTTAGCTCAGCCCTATGTTTGTAGATAATTACGCACTCTATTTTTACTGTCATAAAAATGAGACCATAATATTTTAATTCTTTATTTAAATTAGTGTTGTGCTGAGACAAAAAAATACATGTGTGTAATTGTTTATGGCGCGTTTTTTTTTTTGACTTCGCACAGTTTTATGGCGCGTTTATTGAAAACACTCAAAGTTTATGGTTTCACATGTAAAAGTTATACGAGTTAAATTGCACGGGTCGTTATAAAGATATCTAATAAACCTACGTAGCCGAAGCGAGTTTACCATAATTGAGATATTTATTTTACGCAAGTAGCTGTTGGTGAACAAACATGGATGCTCTTTCCATGTAAACGATTATTGAAAATTATTATTTAATGTTGCAATTTCTTATGATGGAAATGAGATATTTAAATAGAACAGTGTTGTTTGTGAGTAGTTGTAACGATTAATAGAGAATAGGATTTTTTGTTCTCTGGAGTCGACACACTATGTTCATGAAAATATGTGTAGATATGTATTTTTGATTTAAATGTTTTCTTTTTCTTCAGACGGCAGTTGCACTTTGGAACTTCACAATTTATTTTTTTCATGAAAATTATAGGATCCCATGGCTGGTAGTAGCTGGATGAAAGTTGCCTATGTCCAGCAGTGGACTGTTATAGTCTGATGATGATAATGACGATTGGAACCCAATGGAATTTTAATTTGGGCTGATTATTTAATGCAAACATAGGTATTGTAATTATATTACAAATACAGATACATAATACATATTTCTATACCTACTCCTCATGTTAAAATAATATATAATCTTTGATATTTTCAGTGTAATTTAATTTTTATTTTTAAAATTCAGAAATAATCGAATTAATTATTTTTTTATTGTTTTTGAATATTTGTGAAATATAAGTATTTACCTAATCTAATTTTTACATCATGTTAATAAATATTTAGAAAAAAATGTTCTAACATTGACTGAAAGAAAAACTCACCAAAATTATAATTCTGTCAGCGTTATCACCCGTAGAGAGCAATAGAATCGATCACAAACGTTAGGAATCACTGCATCACAGTAGTTCGCGTGCTGCGTGCGTGCGTGCGCGTGCGTTCGTGTGCGTGCGGCGCGCGCAGCTACGGGCTCGGTACTCGAGTGGCGCGCGGCGGCACTGGCGCGCGTTTATACGCCCCGCTCGACGCGCGACGCCCGGCTGTTGCACTTTCGCCGCCCGACGTCTACCAAACATCCCACAGGCGTAAGGGCGCATCCGATTCAGACGCTCATATTTACACATTTATTGGTTCCATGCTGATTGATGGATTTATTACATTTCATGAGCAAGCATTATAGATCTACATTTTCATATGGGTCTCGTCGGTAATCTTAACGAAGTTGTAAGGGCTGGCAGTAGATCCTGTCGAACGAGAAGTCTTTAATTTTATCCCTTTAATGTTAAAATTAAGTTATAACTTCTCATTAATAAAGACGCATGATTATTTCCTCAATAATTTCCAACCTATGTCTAAACCATGTAAACTTCTGTAAAACCGAACAACTGTCCAACAATTTAGTATTTAAATCGTCCAATACTTTAGTTAGTTACAATGACATTGAAATAAATGGAAGTCGCACACGTTGTACGATTTAAATTTACCTTAGAAAATAGTTAAGTAACAGACTCTCAGGCACATTAACACTAAACGATTGGTCGATAAAAATCGTTGTGTGAATAAGAATATGCTAAGGAAATAGAAAAGGACAAACTGTGTGATTGGACGACAGGGTTTACATTTTATTGGCGTAGCTTATACAAACAAAAGCCCCATATTTGTTGCAGATTGCTTTTAAACAGCGTGAAATAATTTATGAACATTTGATAACTAGGTGTTGCACGATTTGTATCTTTAATTTATGATTGTAGTAAACCATAGCGTTCTAAATATATACAGGGTTATTTGTAATTCGACGTATATCCGTCAGGTGCTGATAGGGGGGCCAAAATGCAACAAGTTGAAACCCCATGTGTATGGCCCAAATTCAAATATTCTCGAGTTAAGGGTCAATTTATAGGTTTTTCGATATTTACCCAAAGTTTGACTTTTAATTCCAAATAAAAAGAAAAGTACATATTGAATGGGCACTTCCATTAAGCTATGAACATAATTCGAAAGTACTTAATTCCACAAAATTATTAAAATTATGAGTGATTTATGAATAATATCTTACCAATATTTTCATTATACTCTTCAAAAAATGTTGTCTCGTTCAAAAAATTATTATGAACTTAAGTGTAAAAATAACTAAAAAAACTTGCCTATCTTTTAAGCTTTTCAAAAAGGTATAAAAGATAATTTAAAGATCCGCGGCATGGTATGTGTTTGAATCGGCGCGGGGTGAGAAAATCATCTGTTTTAGTTAAGGATTCTTACTAAAACATCTGATTTTATTGGAGAAATTTTTCGTGATGGGGTGGGCACTGATTTAAAACCGGCCAAGTGCAGTCTTACTCGGAGATGAAGGATTCCGTATCACAAACCTTAATATTTACTATCTGTTGTATATAGCGGCAATAGAAACACACAATTCGTGAAAATTTCAACTGTCTACCTATTACGGTTTTTGAGTTAAAGCTCGCTGACGGACAGACAAACGGATGGACAAACGGACGGACGAATAGCGGAGGCTTAGCAATAGGGTTCCGTTGGTAACCCTTTGGGTACGGAACAATATTAATTACCATCACATAAACAAAAAGCTTACTCATTTTAAGTACTTTAAATTAAATTAAACTAAATTAAAAATGGAAGATCTGAAATTGGCAATGCTTATTCATTTTAATAAGTATTGATATTCAGATTTTATCGCAAAATAATAAAAGATAACAAACAGAAACGAGAATTATCAACAGTGACCGATTACGAATTAACCCTCGCCACATCACGAAGAAATTCGCTAGTAAAATCGGATGTTTAAGTGTAAGTATCCTTCACTAAAAACACAGATGATTTTCTGTCCCCGCGCCGATTTAAACACATGTCATGCCACGAATCGCGTATTTTTTAATTAACTTTTGTACATTTTTGGAAAGCTTACAATATAGGCAAGTTTTTTTAGTTATTTGTGGGATTAATTTCATAGTAATTTTTTGAACGAGACAACATTTTTTGAAGAGTATAATGAAAATATTGGTAAGATATTAGTATTAAATTACTCATAATTTTGTTGAATTAAGAACTTTTAATTATGTTCATAGATAAATGAAGTGCCAGCTACGAGTACAATATCATATTCTAATGTTACCTATTTCATAAGTAATTTTCTTTTAATTTGGAGTTAAATGTTATTGTGGATAAATATCGAAAAAACCTAAAAATTCTAATATCTCGAGAACGATTGAATTTCGGCCACGCATATGGGGGTTAAATTTTTGCATTTTGACCCCCCTATCAGCACCTGACGGATATACATCGAATTACAAGTAACCCTGTATGTTACGTTACGGTCATAGTGATTACATAGTATACTTAATGACTGACGGTAATATTGATTATAATGAGTAAATTGTGTAGACAATGTGATAAATTAATCGGATATTATTCATAAGTTCATAATAGCTCATCAAAGGTAGCCAAAGTAATAAATATAGTCTCGTTTAATGACTTGCCTTGGTAAGTAGCATGATGTAGTATAGCCTATATATAGCCTTCCACGATAAATAGTTCTATAGTAGACATTAATTAATTAATCCATAGTAGTTCCGGAGATATCACAGTCGGTTTTTTTTCCGAACAAGAAAAATCCTGTTGAAATCTGGTACAAATACGAACTTCTATTAGGTACCCAAACACGAACGGGTAACGTGTACCTAGGTACACAAATATATTTTGAATAACGGGGGTCACTTTTGGGGGAAAATATAATATTTATAAAAAGGTTTTCTATCTGTGTCGTATGACATTTCAAATAAAAGGGCTGAAAATGTTTTATTTTGTAAACTTTAATTATTCATTTCTGAAGTTATGAACATTTTTCATAACTTCAGAAATGAATATTTTCTTTTAAACTAAAAATCCAAAAATGTGGTTAAAAATACTGATTCTTCATAGATTACAAGAATAATTAAATTCCTGTTCAATTAAATGGCGGAATGTAACTTAGGCCGCTTATTAAACGCGTTCAATGAAAAGTCTAGGCAGTCAATTAAACGGCTAATTGAGCTAGCTGGCTGCGACATATCCACTGCATAACCACATAATTTAAATATTGCTGTCAGTGTTTATATTCTTTTGGACTAAAGAGAAGTCTTTATTAAGAGCATGAGAGGAAAGAAATAAATTATAGCTTTCTAAAGAAATGGTTAAATTCAAACATAATGGAAACGCAAAGAAGTTTATAAACATAATGTTTAGCTGCAATAGCTCTTTAAGGCAATTAAAAACCAATATTTATAAATATCATTCCGATTTAGATTAGATTACATTTATGAAGTAGCGTGTTTTCAATAATGATTTTAGTTTTTAGATTAGTTTAATTAAGTTTGTTATTATTTATAGTATATGTAACTTATTTTTAAAGCATGCGGAGTTTACCTGTAAGTGATTGTTACACTATTGTACTTTTCTCTACTGCTTGTTACCTTTAGCATAATACCAGTGTAAACAATTGTTGGTGAACCAATAAACAAATAAATAGCAGGTTATCAAAAAGCCTTTGATATTGAATGTACCCGTCTAGTTTCCCAAGGAAACAGGGAATTAGTTTTATGAGTGTCTAGGCCTTCGTTTAATCGTTATATGACGCTGCCAGTCCTGTGGGACTTCCTTTTATCCTCGTATTTCAACCTGTTTTAATCATTTTCCCATGAAGACACACGCCGGGCACGTTATTTAGCATAATAATGTACTAATTTACGGTGTTGCATAGTTTTTCTGTTTATTTATTACTAGCCCGTGGTTTTGTCTGCGATATCGAGTATTATTTTCATACCTAACAGAATTACGGAACGCTAGCAGTGGGCAGGGCACGTTGCTTGCAGAACAGATGGTCGATGGGGTGAAAAGTTCTGGAGTGGTGACCGCGTACCGGAAGACGCAACGTTGGAAGGCCTCCCACAAGGTGGACCGATGACCTGGTGAGGGTCGCGGGTAGCCGATGGGTGCGGGATGCACAGGACCGGTTGTTGTGGCGACACTGGGGGGAGGCCTATGTTCAGCAGTGGACGTATTTCGGCTGGTATGATGATGATGATGAACAGAATTTGGGAAAGTACTACTGGGATGTTTTTTCATCCCAGTAGTACGTTCCCTAATTCTGTCATAACTTGGAATAGACTGGCCCAAGATAGACAGGAGTGGAAAAGGTTGGAGGAGACCTTTGCCGATTGGAAACAGACCTAAAAAAAATAATTACGTATTAGAATAGATTAAGATTAGTTTAGCTACAAAAATATGTAAACCCATTTTCATAGTTTTTAGTTCTTAATTCTTTATAAATAGATACTAAGTTGGTCTGAATAAAGGGCTTTATTATTATTATTACTACTGGGATAAAAAAAATATCTTCGTCTAAGCCTTAGGCACCTGCAAGTTGTGGGATTTGTTCGAAACAGTCACCGCGGCTCTGGAACGCAAAGGGGATTTGGAGGAACACGGGTGGGTTTAAGTCAGTCTGACAGTCCCTTCCGCTCCATCCAAAGTGGCCTTCAACACTAGTCATTTGATGATTTTCCATCCTAAAAAGGCTAAAATCAACTAGAATCAATCAAATAGAACGTGTCTCCACATAACGATATCATCGCAGAGTAACATCTCCATTGCACATGGAGATGGTGGAATCACATCTTAGTGTTCCTGTGATCCATCCAAATGTTATCTGCGTCCGTTCCAGACTTTCAAATTTATTTATTATAATCGCAATATCAATAGAAAAGGGAAATCTTATCATAGCTTAAAAATTGCTGCGAGATATTTATTTATTTAAAACTATTGAACCTATTAGAAAACCACCG